>CAJGYO010000015.1:20344836-22744836 GCA_904845875.1 Miscanthus lutarioriparius
GCGCAGTCCAACACGAATTGAGTCTGCCTGGCCTCCAGGACCAGCCCGTACTAAACTCATCGCCTAGGGGACGCATCCTGACTCCGTTTTCGGCGATCCACATATATGGATGGAAAGCTAATTTGATAAGGAAGCCAATCCAAGTGGTTTCCACGTCAAAAAGCTGTTCGAATCAACAGGAATCGTCGAAAACAAGTCAGCGTCCAGAATCTGCTGGGGTGCTGCGACATTGCCTTTGGTCCGCTGGACCATGTATCGAAGTTTAAATCATTAGGGCGCTGGCCCAGGGTCTTGCACGACCCTAGAGTCTTCATAAACAGCCGCCACTTCTCCATTAGGGTTTGGGTTTTGCTTAGATTATTCTGCCAAGAAACAGTTTCTCACGCGCTTCTTCGGTTTGTGAGACCCCAACTCGTGGAGATTAATCACATACATTTGCAATTTGCTATGCTATTCTTTCTGTTCTTGCTTGTTTCTTCGTTGCGCAGCAGGTATTAGCCTTCTTTAGGAGGTCAACCTGGTCCGTGACTCGGTTGATAACCAGAGGAGCTCATGGTGCTAAGATTGCGGTGGTTCGATCTTTCGATTCAGTTTCGGACGTGTGTTGGTCATTCTCCCGCCACAACCATAGTTACCATCACCGACCAAGATCGGGATCCCTGCCCATTAAGTGGTAATCTGGAGCTAAGGTATATCATCGTGCTCCACTTTTATTCCTTAGTTTGAGAGTTTCAGATTCGTCCCCATAGTCCAAAGGCTATCACCTGCTTTTCCTATCCTAGAATCCTTCTACCATAGCTCTTTGCATATTTCAGCTCGGGGTGAGTCCGTCAGGTTGAGTTTGTGTCCCGGCCGAGGTCTTGTTGGCCGGTTAGGTCGTGGTTAGAGTCTAGGCCAGGTGTTTCTCCCATCGCTTTCCATCAAATCTTGCTGTTGTGACCAATTTCCGCATATATTGTCTCCTGTTTTGTCCTCTAATTCGAGCCAATTATTAAAATCGGGTCCAGTTTTCGTGACACGTAACTCCGCTGACGCTCCATATATGCAAATCGACCGTAAAAATTTCCGTGATCCGCTCCATCCCTACTTTCTCTAGGGTTTGGAATTTTAGATTGGCCAAAAAGTGGTCACAAGATCCTCGCTCGTGGTCACAAGTTTTTAATAATTTTCATCCAGTTTTCAAAAAAATTCCATGGTGCCACGCTCTTACACTTGTTTGAGCTCATATTTCGTGGTTACTGCTTTTGTGCTCCTAAGTAAAGGAAAAATATCAAAAAATAAAATAAAAAAGTCAAAATTTCCAAAAAACAACGACTAGCCCAAAAATAGAAAAAGAGAGGGGGGCAAAAGAGGAACAATATCTAGAGGAGCACATAGAAGCCCAAAGTGAGCTGTGCTTATGTGCGTCAGTCTCGTTCCTTGTTTGTGTTGCTATTTCCATCCACCATACTTTGTTTTCTCTCATACCTATCACCTTGATATCCACCATACTTTTGTCATAACCTTGGCATTTGGTAACATTCTTAGACCAAAGAACTAGTAACAAGTACTTTTGACTATAATTCAAGATTACTTTCTCATATCGACGTGTGTGCCAATATACATATTACTCTTTTGTTTGCCTTCCAAGCTCCACACAAACTCTTCTGGGACTTATTGCATTAAAGGGCCTTGCAAATCTCCTGCATACCACTACCTCACAGTATCACCAACCAAATTGCCTGGCTGTACCCCGCCATCGCCATGCTTTTAAGAACTTGGTAAGAGCTTGGTAAGACGCTCCACTCCACATTGTCGTGAAAAGTGACACCACTACAACCACGAGTCATTTGGCAGGGATAACTTTTCACTGCTTGTTCCCTGGCTTTTGTGTTTTCAAATGCAGTGTGGAGGTAATGGGACAAGAGTAACAACTTAAGGGGAAGTTTCAAATGAGTGTGTCGGCCCAAGAGCAACTTCAAGCTGTTGTAGAGGATGCCCAAAAAGGATGAATGAGGGTACGACAGTAGAAGGCCGTCAACGACGCACTCTATTGAACTCAACATTGGCAATAGCATGGAGAGATTGGATATCTCTAATGTCCACGCTAAACCGACAAGGTTATCGAGTTGAAACCTTCATGTGCGTAACAACGATGTGCTTCCTAAGTAAGAACACCAATGGTCAAGACACGGCAGTATGATGCCGGCCGAAACATAGGTCGAGGCAATTATCCTGACAAGAGAGATTACGACAACGCCCACGCTCAAGTAACACGAGAGTGTATGCGTGGTAGTCATCCACCACCACCACTCATGGTAATAATCATCGCAGCTCCATGATCCTTATGCTAAGATTAAGTTTCACAATACCATCTTTTTGGGCCATTAGGATGCCGAGGGATATCTTGATTGGGAGATGATAGAACAAAAAGTTTAGTGCCCACCTTGTACTGCTGAAAGCAAAGAGCACAGAGTTAGACAAGTTTACTAGTGAGTTTAAGAATTTTGCCATTATTTGGTGGAATAGGCTATTTTCGCATAGGATGCTTTACCTGCAGCATGGGAAGAACTTAAGGTAGCTATGCGTGATCATGAAGTCCTCCTTCTTATCATAGAGACTTCATGAAGAAATTGATGCGCATGCTTAGAACAAGGAGATAAATCACATTGTGATTACTAATGGTGAGCTCCAAAAGGATTGATGCTACCAGAGTAGTTGTAGAGGGAAACGAAGATGCCATTTGGTCAGCTTTTTTATTCTGGTTTGAGGCATGACATTCGGTGACATTGTTGATTATAAAGAATTTAACATCACAACCAGCTTGTTTTAGCTTGCTATGCTTGCGTAAAAGGAATTCGGGAAGGGAACGAATAGGTGCAAAGAGCAAGGTCAAAGATCAACACATACACGCCCACGCCGCATCATCATTCGGGCTGACCAAGCCAACCACTTTTCGGACGCTTCACACCATGAAAAGTACCATCAACAAACCGGAGTTTCCACACACCTAAGACACCTCCCCGACGACTCCTTCGTGATTCGTGTAAAAATTCTTTTTGCGGTGTGCTCATTAAGACCTTTAACTGTATCGACGTGGAGGCACTGGTATTCACATCATTGCCATGCAGCATTGGCCATAAAAGGTATGACCCTGGGTCAACATATATTACACAGAAGATGGTTACATCAGCAGCACTCGACATTGAGGATGAAGAAGACCAAGATGCGCATGAGGGAGTGACGCGTAAGTCCTTGGTGACGAGGCCACAAGGCCCCAGAGCATTATTGCAGCTGGTGCTCACCACAAGTCCAAAGAGCTCAAGAAGCTACAACGCCCATAACTTGTTCTTAGATTTTCTCATTATCGGGCCGATCGTCGAAAGCACGGTCATTACATATGGAGGTAGCTGTAAATAGCTTATGAGTTCTGATTTGTCAAGAAGCTTAGCTTGACTTCACACACCCACGTCCATAATATCATTCGGGGTACAAAATGATTCTGTAAAGCAAAAGGTAAATAATAAACTTGCAGCAGTTTCATTTTCCATTGGTCTTATGTCAGATTCTCATGTTGATTGTGATGTGGCACCTATGCAAGCTGCTCCTACTTTTATTGGGTCATCCTTTGGGAACATGATAATGATGCTACACACCATGGTAGAAGTAATAAATACACCTGTAAAAGTATAAAGGAAAGAAAATTACTTAAGTACCTTTGACCCTCTGCTTCAAATTGAAGTGTTGATAGAGAACGCACTCATTAGTTTGAACGATGTTCAATCTGAAAAATCAGCAAGTTACTACTCCTATTTTCCCACCTAAAAAGTATAAGTCTACATCTATTTCTAAGGCCGTAGGGGATTAAATTGAAGGGGTGGTGTTATGTTTGGTAAACAAAATGTGACTTAAGTTGAAATTTCCGTTGATGATATTTGCTATGCTTTGGCATGCAAACGAAGCCATGTTTTCACTTGATGATATTAGCAGTTTCGGTACTCTCCTGCTATCACTAACCTTTTTTGGTGTGAGTAAGGAGGATATTTTTCCAGCTAGAGATACTCCCTCGGCCACAATTTATGAGAGGGATAGAGCATATACCTGATTTGATTTCGGGAGCGACCCTTGCCCAAACTGAGCTAATATATTCAAATCAATCCCAGTGAGCATTCAAGTGAATTCAAGCCGCAAGTCCAAGACCTTTTGGACCACGGGTATGTACGCGGAAAGCCTTAGTCCTTGTGCCGTTCCCCTGCATTTCTTGGTTCCTAAGAAAGATGGAAGTTGGCGACAAGTGTTGATTGTAGAGCCATCAATAATATTACTATTCTAAGATCGCTATCCTATTCCTTGGAAGTTAGACTATTACGCTTGGATGAGTTGTGTGGTTCTATAATTTACACTAAGATTGGACTTAAGCGTAAGTGTATACCACTGCATTAGAAATGAAACTTGGAGATGAATGAAAATCAGATTTAAACAAAATTGGTTGTATGAGTGGTTAGTTATGCCTTGGGTTTGACAAAATGCACCTAGCACTTACGCGCTTTAATGAATGAGGTTTTGCTTTTATTGGTCATTTTGGTAGTTTACTTGATGATATATTGATTTACAACAAGTCTTTTGATGAACATATGGATCACTTACGTGCTGTTTTTTAATGCCTTACGTGATGCACGCAATGCTTATTTGGTAACCTTGGAGAAGTGTATCCAGTACCTGGACGAGTTTTTCTTGGCTATGTTGTAACTCCACAGGAAATTGAGGTGACTTAGATGAAATTGAAGCTATAATATTGGCTTGCTCCCCAAACCACCAATAATGTGAGGAGTTTTATTGTCTTGCGTGATTCTACGTCAAAGATTTCAAAGACTATTGCTACCCCATTGCATGAGTTGGGACAAAAGAAAGGAGTGGTGTTTCATTGGGAGAGGCACATGAGGAGTCCTTTATACCCCTTTGAATGTAACACCTAAAATTTGAATAAAACTTAAATTGGCTAAATGGAACTGTTTATTTTGTAAAGAGAGCATTTCACATAGGCCAAATAGAAATTTATAAAATAAATCAATCTCCAAGGATACATGCTTGAGCATTCATGCTGCATATATTTTTTTTTGGTGATAATTGGCTTTTATCCAAAAAATCAAAGGGAATTAAATCTATTTGAAATTGTATTCAAAATGCTTGAGAAAAAAAAAAGTAAAAGCCTTTCTCCTGTTCGGGTATTTGGCCCGTAGGGCAAGCCCTTCCCTCCTCTGCCCAACAATAGCCGCCTTCCTTCTTCTTTCTTGGGCCGAGGTTATATACCTAGCCGCTGCAAGGCAAGAAATTACTTTCTTTCTTCCTTAGCTACGGCACCTGGGCCCGCGACTTCATCTTTCCTCTTCCTGTCAGTGTTTAACCTGTCCTAATCAATCGGGCAGCCCGACGCGCCGGCGCCCTCATGGCCACGCCCCCGCCTTATAAAGGCCGTAATCACGCCCACATATCAAGCTTTTCTTAGTCTCGAGCGATAGCAAATATTTCTCGCCGAAAGCACCTCGAGCCAGCACCCTAAGAGCCGCTGGTCATTTATTCCGCCGTCCGCCGCCGCTTGACGCTGTATGTAAGCGTCACCGAAGCCGCTGGCCGTGTTCATGGGGTCACCCAGCCTTTTCTCTTCCTTTTTCGCCGCTTTGCTCACTAACATTCACCTACCATTGCAAAGGTGCCGCCGTCTGCCGTCGGCTGCGCCACCACGCTGCCTCGCTCCTTCTGCCTCCATTCACACCGTGGAGCTCCTCATCCTTCCCTGGGCTCGATCCAGACCGGTCGGAGCTCTCCTGCAAGACTAATCAGTTTTATATGTTCACCAGCGACGAGCTTGATGGTCAGCAAGCGATGGCAATCACTGGCGATATCTTTCTTCCGCTGGTAGTGCTGCCTCCTCTCCTGAATTCATCCCATTCGTTCGGATAGACCTAACGGTCCGAATCAAGATTGCACTTTCTTTGGGTGGGCTTTCGGCCAAAAGAGCCCTGGGTTCTTTAGATGTTGAACTCACATGGCCCAAAATGCTTTTTGACCTATAGAATACGCTTCTTTGGAAACGATTACGCAGAATGTACCTAGAACCAAGTTCCATCTAATTACAGCTTTCGTCACTACCTCACATCGCTCATAACTTATTCACTCTAACTCCAAATCGAATCCTTATTCAACTTATGCTAGATTCATCTTTTCAGATCCAACTGCTCAGTTTTTTTGTTCATGTTTTTGAACTTTAAATTCTTGTGTTTATATTTAATTCCATTTCCTTAATAGGAAAAACTTGTTTTAACCTTGGTACTCTCTCGTCAGAATTCGCTTGTCGTGATCCCCTCATATGTATATGATCAGAGAGTGATGTTAGAATGTTTTTTATACACCTTTCAAACTGTTTTATTTCTGGTGGTGTACTGTTCTAATTAAATCTATTTGTTTGCCTCTCAAGTGATCGCTCTGGATGATCAGACAAGTTGTCAGTTGGGTGTTGTTGGATCGAAGTTCCTCGTACGTAAGAGGTTTGATGCTAGTATCAAGAGAACTTCTACGCATCAGCAAGATTCGCCAGCTAGCATCAGGTAACTTAATCAAGGCAAGTATAGCTAAGGACCTTTCCTTGTTGTCCTATTCATGATGCTCACTAAAAATACATATGGATGTTGCCTTTCCTGTATACCTATGGTAGGAATTTTGTATCTTGGAACACTCGGGCCATTCGGTCACCTTGGGAGGGTTGCAATAGTAGTTCTAATGGTTAGTGCAAATCTAAACATGATCTGAAATTGATTAATGAATATGCTATAAACACATACAAGATGACTTATAGCAATAGAAGGACTTGTCTTGTAACCGGACATCCGGGATTAACGACATGTGCCTGTGAGGGCTATATGGTTTCGGGCTCTAGTTATTTGAGAAACCCTTTTCTAGCTGGTTAGAGGTCTCATGAAAGTTGGGTATAGGGACAGCCTTCCTGTCTCCGTCTGTGCCTAGCTTGGAAGCGGCCTTTATATTATTGGAAGGGGGTTCTTTATATCTCGATGACCTCAAGCGACTTCGGGCTTGCTAGACGGAAGTTCTTGGGTGGCTCTATATGGATTCCTTGTTTTAGAGTACTGATCTACTCATTTTGAAAACATGACTCACGCGAAAGTGTACACCTTCGCCAGAGTTAATAAACTTCTGCATATTAGCCGTGTTTCACTGGATACGAAGCGGCCTTGGGACACTTATATAAGAGATGATGACTTTACTTATAGATGATCATTTATGTTAATTGTTTAAGATATTGATTATTCATGTTCATTGATTATGTGTTAAGGGATTATTGCTACCCTTGATGTTAATAAATGCTAAACTTGATGATGACTTAAATGCTAAACCGTAAAGAAACCAAAGCTCGCATTTATTTGAGCCTCATGAACCCTTAGTTATCTTGTTATACATATACACTTATGCTCTTGCTTTAGCTCTTTATATTGGAAAATCCTGATGGGTAATGATCAAGATTGGATTGAAGATTACCGTGATTTAGTATTAGGCTTGGTGTTCGCTCACCAGACGCCCCTCAAGGAGCTTCTACCAATGTAGTTATCTTAGTAGCTATTATATCTATGTGAGACTACGTGATGAATAATTATTCGCTATGTAGCAAACATTGTGGATGGTACACCATAATTTGTCCACTTATGTGTGCGATCGCTCTCGGGTGCATATAAGACTTTACACATCCTCTTTGTTCTTAAAATTGGGTGTGATGATTGGTATCAAAGCATTGTTGACTGGGAGACGCAAGCTCAGTTAGAATGGTCAAGTTTTAGCTTCCCTTTTGCTTCACTTGTTTCATGCTTTCCACCTCGATCTTGCTATTTACAAATTTTTGTGCTTTTTGTCTTATTCTATTATAAAATCAATTGATTCTAATCTAATTAACTTCTGAAAACTTCTCGTAGATGACATCGTGGACCGCAAGTCTCGCTTCGCTTGCACGTTGATGCTTTCTAACCACGTCATAAGCCGTAAGAAGAGCCAATGGAGCCTAGGAGAGAGGATCAGTGGGAAAAACTGGAAGATTGAGGTTGAGAAGAGGTCCATTCTTCTTCAACTCCTATAGCTCAATCCTCAAAGATGTGTGGAGGCCAATTGACTTGACCAACCATGATGAAGATGAAGTACTCCAGCTATCGGCCTTCTCGCATGGGTTGGACTGACAAGTCAAGGCATCACAGTCGGATGACAATGTCATCTATCATGACTCTGTCACATTGATGTTGAGTATTATTATCCGCATTTTTAAGTCAGCCCCGAGTATCACACTAATGGAGCATCATCACCTCCGTCATCTGGTTCATCTTGGGATACCTGCTGTCGATCGTGGACTCAATACTGCAGGATAGATGCGCTTGTCGTTCCCACCGTAAGTTTAGCTACCGCGCGAAAGAAGCATGGAGGATGTCGCTTCCATTGCACTTGCTCACTACCGTGGCCGCTTCTCCGATGATGATAAGAAGGACGATGGACTTTTGTATTATCCATGCTATCTTCGAAGGAAAAATAGTTGGACCATAGAGGTCGTGGGTAAAAGGAACGAAGACTCTTGAGGCCACCGTGGAGTTAAAACCGGAACTTACAAATAAGGTGGGAGCGTTAGAAGGAGAGTTGAAGAAGGCACAAGATATGATCAAAGAATACCAGAAAGAGATTGATGGCCTTAACGCTGAATTAGGCAGTCCCAAGTTGTTTGAGAAGTTAGATGGAGCCTTCCACTCAAGAAGAACGCCGCAGCCTTAAGTTTATGAAACCATTGTAATAGACACGTTTTAGTATCGTGAGTCGATTCAGTCTAGTGTTTGTGAACTATTGTGTGCTTTGCTGAATTATTATTGTGATTTATGTGTGATTTTGGATCTTTGTGTTGAGTGCTGGAACTTTGTGGGCATGTCCACGATTTCCTTAGTTAAAAAATATTAAGGTTAAAAGTGCTATAATATATGGTTTGGGTTAGTCTATCCTGTCTCTGTGCTTGCTGTTTTCTGGAACAGTCTATGATGTTCATATTTATAACTTTTACCTGTTCAAGCAATATGGTCATGAAATTTTTGTGGGAATAAATAGACCTCTGTATCTTTCCAATGCCGCAAGAACCACCTCATTATCGGCTCTGGATTAAAATGGTAACTGTTGCAAGCTGAAGTCTCTGTACTGTCTGGAATCTGAGAACAGTTTCTGTTGTGGCCTGTTTTTGATTTAAAGTAACGCCAGAATCAGAAAATATGGTCTAAATGAAAGTTGTAGATAATTTCTTAAGCTTTCCAACCGTATAAAGATCCTCTTAATTGATATCTGGAACTCGAGTTATGACAGTTTTCTGACCTGCTGATTCTGCATCACGTCCAGAAATTTTCAGATTTGCCTATCTCATCCATATTGGTGGATGTTTCGTAGTTGGGATTGCAGATGTCCAGCCGTGGAGGAAATAGAGGACGGGAGAGATCACACCCCCCCACCACCACCCATGACCGCAGCAGATGTATTGGCTATGCATAAGGACAGTTCATGCAGTCCATGATGCAGTTCTTTCCAGAACCAACCTAATGGGAGCACGCAAGACCTCCACCACCAAGAGACAATGGAGGGAATTCATGCAAGGACATCTTCCAAGTCTTCTCTCATGACCCTTGACCCCCTGAGGCGGATGATTGGCTACGCAAGCATGGAGAAACAACTCAACATCGCTCGCTGGTGATGATCAACAAAGGTGTTGTATGCATCGGGACGCCTCTGTGGAGCATTTCAGACTGGTGGGAGTCATATCACCGCTTGCCCCAACAATGCTCCTGCCATCACTTAGCTGGAATTTGTGAGGGATTTCAAGGCACACCATATTCCGGGGAGGTTTGATAGAGCTCAAGCAGGAGAATTCAGGTCCCTCAGATGGGTTCTATGTCTATGATGAGTATCATGACAAGTTTGTTGGGCTTGGCTTCGCTATGCTCCTATTAATGACGTGAGGAGGATGCCGATAAGCAACGCCTCTTCCTCAAGGGAATCTACTATGATCTCAGTTGTAGCTATCGGGTAACACATATGCTAATTTCCAGAACTGCTGAATCGCGCCATTGTACTTGATAATATGCGATTGGAGAGGGGCAGAAGAGAAAGATGAAAGGATGTGCCTCCTGGAAGCAACACACGCCAGCTGGCAATAATAATCAGAGGTACCAAGGTCCGGGCTAGCCATGGAACTGGGGCCGCTTCTACAACGCTCTCAGAATCCAACAAAGAGATTGGAACCAACAGACACCGCAGTTAGAAATGGGCAATCGACTCCACGCCAGGAACGCCCAACAACACCTCGATGAAGAGAAAGGCACCTAGTAATTCCAATAGGTGTTTCTCGGTGTGGAGATGTGGGACACTACGCTAACCATTGCCCCCGAAGTTTAATCACCAGACATCTCAGAGGTAAGAAGTAATAGCAATCGTAAGCCCGCAGATAACACCGAAGAGTGAACCATGGCGCTTTGGATACGTGGATGGAGCACCGTAGGTTATGATGGGTACGCTTCAACATCAACTCTATCCCCGCCAATGTTCTTTTTTGACTCACGGAGCTTCACATTCTTTTATTTCTCAAGCATTTGTTAGAACACATAGCATACCTTAATTGCAATGAAGACTCAAATGCTAGTAAATTCACACACTGGGGATCAATACTGGGGTTGCACATTATTGTCCTTCAAAGCAAGTCTTACCTTAAGGGGGTAGACTTCACATCAGCCCTATCGTGTTGAGAACTTTTGGGATCGGCGTGATTCGGTATGGATTGGATGAAAGAACACCGAGCTATGATTCAAAGCAAGGTCGAGAGAGTTGTGGTAGTGACAACACCAAAGGGAGAACGAATCGCTGTTGGCGTGATAAAGGCAACCACCACCAACAGCTGGCAAAGTGAATCAACTAGATGATGATGCTAATCCCTCAGGATTGTGTTGTGGAGGAATTCCATGTATGTCTTCCCGGATGATTTGCCGTGTATGCCACCCGACCGCGGATATTGAGTTTATAATTGAATTATTACCGGCATCGCACCTATAGCTAAGAGACCATATAGAATGGGGTTAATGAATTAGAAGAACTTAAGAAACAATTGAAAGAATTGTCTCGAGAAAGGTTTCATACGCCCTAGTGCATCACCTTGGGAGCGCTCGTGATCTTTGTTGACAAGAAGGATGGAACATGTGATATGTGTGGATTATCGATCTCTTAATGAGGTAACTATCAAGAACAAGTACCTGCTAGTCAGAATTGATGACTTGTTTGATCAGCTTGAGAGGTGCTTGTGTGTTTTCTAAGATTGATCTACGTTCGGATATCATCATTGAAGATTCGGAATACCGATATACCAAAAACAGCTTTTACTACTGTGTATGGGTTATATGAGTATACAAACATGTCGCTTGGTTTGACCAATGCACCGCCACTTTATGTACATGATGAATAAGGTGTTTATGGAGTATCTTGATAAGTTTGTGGTAGTATTCATTGATATATATTGGTATTCTCTAAGACCTAAGATGATCATGCGTCAACATCCCAGATTGGTGCCGCAGAGTTTTAGAGAGCATAAGTTATATGCTGTTTAGTAAGTGTGAATTCGTTAAGAGAAGTCTCTTTTCTTGGACATGTTGTTTCTAATGGTGGTATAGCAGTGGACCCAGGCAAGGTGAAGGATGTACTGAATTGGAAGCCACCTACTGATGTAAGTGAGATCCGTAGCTTTCTTGGTTTAGCGGGTTATTATCGAAGATTCATTGAAGGTTTCTCCAAGCTTGCTAAACCCATGACAGCCCTCAAGTTAGAGAAGAATGCTAGGTTTGAGTGGTCTAAGTAAGTGTCAAGTCGGGCTTTGAAGAATTAAAGAAGTTTTATTGACAACAGCCCAAGCAGTTGATTTTGCCCCATCTAAATAAGAAGTTCTCATCTATTGTGATGCATCTCGTCAAGGATTGGGATGTGTTCTTATGCAAGAGGGTAGAGTTGTTGTTTATGCATCTAGACAATTTGAGGAAACATGAGTTGAATTATCCTACTCATGATTTGGAGTTAGCGGCTGTCATTCATGCATTAAAATCTGGAGACACTATCTGATTGGGCATAAGAGTGATATCTTTACCATCATAAGAGTTTGAAGTACATATTCACTCACCGGATCTGAATTTAAGAACAACGCCGTTGGTTGAACTAATCAAGGATTATGATCTAGAAGTGCACTATCATCCTGTAAGGCAAACGTGGTGGCCGATGCTCTTAGTAGGAAGAGATATGCCAATGAGCTTGAGATGACGCCTATGCTGGTGAGGAGTTATGTGAAGAGCTTCAACATTTGAACCTTGGCATTGTTTATAATGCTATGGAGATAGAAGTGACACCTACACTAGAGCTTGAGATACGTAAGGGTCAGTTGGAGGATGAGAAGCTAAAGGAAATAGGCAGGTAATGTAGCGCTTTGGGAAAGCTCCGGATTCAAGCATAGATGAGAATGGGACTCTATGGTTCTGAAAAGAATCAGGCAGCCTGAAGTGAAAGCCATTCGTGATGCAATTCTATGTGAAGCACATGATTCAACTTATTCCATCCATCCCGGCATGACTAAGATGTATCCGGATCTTAAAGAGAAGTATTGGTGGTATGGTCTCAAGAAGGATGTATGCCGAGTATGTTGTCAGATGTGATACTTGTCAGAGAGTGAAAGCTCGAGCATCGCCGACCCGCAGGATTGTTGCAACCTATGAAGATACCCGAGTGGAAGTGGAAGAAGTTGGAATGGACTTCATAGTGGGGTTACCACATACTCAAAGAGGTTATGATTCAATATGGGTGATTGTGGATCGCTTGACTAAAGTTGCTCACTTCTTACCCGGTCAAGACCACTTATAGAGGACCAAAGTTAGCGTAATCTATACATGGAAAGGATAGTGAGTTTGCATGGTGTTCCAAAGAAGATTGTGTCTCCATAGAGGTCTGCAGCTTCACCTCCTCATTTTTGAAACAGTACACACTTCACAAGGCACAAAGTTGAATTTTAGCATGTCCTTACCATCCTCGTAGAGATCGATGGATGACGGAGAGACTTAATCGATTTTGGAAGACATGTTGAGAGCATGTATGCTAGCAAAGATGGTACTAGTTGGGATAAGAGTTTGTCTTTATGCGTGAGTTCTCATACAACAACATGTACTATCAACAGAGTCTCAAGATGTCACCGCTTGAAGCTTTTGTATGGGCGTAAGTGCAGGACACCCTTATTTTGGAATCAAACTGGGTGAAAGTCAAGTGTTTGGACCAGATGTGCTTAGAAACGCGGAAGAGCAGTGTAAGAAAGATTAGAGAGAATCGAGAGTGGCACAAACCCGCCAAGAGCTATGCGGATAATCAAGAAGAGACTTGGTATTTGAAGAAGGAGATTATGTCTATTTAAAAGTATCACCAATGAGGAGTGTAAAAGGTTTAACATGAAAGGAAAGTTAGCACCAAGGTATGTTGGTCCTTTCAAAATTCTAAAGAGACGTGGAGAAGTGGCCTATCGGGCTTGGAATTGCCTCGATAGTTTATCAGAGTGCATGATGTGTTCCATGTTTCTCAACTTAAGAAGTGTTTACAGTGCTCGAGGAGCAAATACCGTTAGAGGAACTTGTCGTTAAGGATGATCTCGACATATGAGGAGTTTCCAATTAAGATTTTGGATATAGCCGAGAAAGTTACAAGAAGCGTAACAATTAGGATGCAAGGTTCAATTGGAACCTAGATTCGGAAACAGAGGCAACTTGGGAAAGAGAAGATGATTTGAGAAAGACATACCATAGCTTGTTTGAGTAAGCACAAGATAATCTCGAGGACGAGATTTTCTTAAGGGGGTAGAATTGTAACACCCTAAAATTTGAATAAACTTAAATTGGCTAAAATGGATTTATTTTTATTTATGAGAGCATTTCACATAGGCCAAATAGTAAATTTATAAAAATAAAATCAATCTCCAAGTTAGATACATGCTTGAGCATTCATGCTGGTGCATATTTTTTTTTGTGATAATTGGCTTTTATCCAAAAATTCAAAAGGAATTCAAATCTATTTGAAATTGTATTCAAAATGCTTGAGAGAAAAAAGTAAAAGCCTCCCCTTTCTCCTTTCGGTATTTGGCCCAGTAGACCCGCCTCCCTTCCCTCCCCGCCCAGTCACTGGTGAGCCGGCCTTCCTTCTTTTTTTCTTCTGGGCCGAGGCTAAGGCCCAATTGCCGGGCAAGAGCCGCTTCTTTCTTCCTTTAGTCACGGCACCGGGGCCCGCAGACTCATCTTCCTCCTCCGTTCGGTGTCGAACTCCTGTCAAGTCCGATCAATCGCAGCACCACGCTTGGCTACCGCGCCACGCCCCGCCCCTATAAAGGCCGAATCTCCGCGCCACAACTGCTTTTCCCCGAGCCCCTAGCAAGATATGCCGCCTCGCCGAAAGCACCTCGCGAGTCGCGAACCCTAAGCGCCATTGCCGCTTTTCGATTCCGCCGCCTCGCCGCTCGTTTGACGCCAGATGTAAGTCACCGAAGCCAGCGTCGGTTCGCTGGGCCGCCTAGCCATTTTTTCTCTTCCTTTTTCGCCTGCTTTTGCTCGCTTAATATTCACTGCCATTGCAAAAGTGCCGCCGTCTCACCGTCGACAGCCCCACGCCGCCTTCGGTTCCTTTGTCTCCATCTTCGCGCCGTGTGAGCTCCCCATCCTTCCCCGGTTCGATCCGCATCGGCCGAGTCTCTGGTGCAATCAATCGCCGAACAAGTTCCGCCGACGAGCTTGATGGCTGCCGCCGGCGATGGCAACCACCGCGGAGGTCTTTTCTCCGTCGGCTTGCGCCGCCTCCTCCCGATCTAATCCGTCCGTTCGATTGGATCCAACGGTCCGAATCGCACCGCACTTCTTCGGGTGGCCTTTTGGCTAAAGAGCCCTCGGTTCTTTAGATGTTGAACCCATGGGTCCAAAGCGGATTCCATAGAATACGCTTTCTCTTTGGAAAACGATTTTCATTTAACAGATTCAAGAATCAAGTTCCATCTAATTACAGTTTTGCCACTACCTTTAATTGCTCATAACTTATTCGTTTCTAACTCCAAATCGAACCATTCAACTCTATGTTAGATTCATCTTTTCGAGATCTATCTGTTCATATAGTTTTTCACCATGTTTTGAACTTTAAATTTCGAGTTTATATTTAATCTATTTCTTTAATAGGAAAACTTGTTTTAATCATAACTTTCTCGTCAGAATTCCGCTTTTCGTGATCCTCGCTTATATGATCGTAGTGACAAGTAGAATGTTTTTATACACTTTTCAAACTGTTTTATTTCTGGTGGTGTACTGTTCTAATTAAATCTATTTGTTTGCCTCTGTATGATTGCTCGGATGATTGTATGTTGTCGCTTGGTGTTGTTGATCGAGTTCGACCAGTGAGGTTTACGCTGGTGAACAAGAGAACTTCTAACACCAAGCAAGACCAGCAAGATTTTCAGGAACTTTGATCAAGGCAAGTATAGCTAAGGACCTTCCTTGTTGTCCTATTCATGATGCTCACTAAAATACATATGCATGCGTCTTCCTTGCTACCTATGGTAGGAATTCCTAGATTTTGAACACTCGATTTACCTTGTCACCTTGGGAGGGTTGCATTGGGTAGTTCTATTGCTAGTGCAACGAAACATGATCTTGAAACTTGATTAATGAATATGCTATAAACACATACAAGATGACTTTTATAGCAATAGAAGGACTTGTCTTGTAACCGATTATCCCAGGGGATTAACGACAAATTGTGAGGGCTATATGGCTCTGGCTCTAGTTATTTGAGAAACCCTTTTCTAGTCTGGTTAGAGGTCTCATGAGTTGGGTATAGGACAGCCTCCGTCTGTTGTGCCTAGCTTTGGAAGCGGCCTTTTATATTATTGGAAGGGGGGTTCCTATATCCGATGACCCCTGACCGGGCCGGCCATAGACGAAGTTCTTGGTGGCTCTATATGGTTTCCGTGTTTTGGGAGTAATTAACCCACTCATTTGGAAAACATGACTCACAAAGTGAAAGTGTACACCTCACTGCAGAAAGTTAATAAACTGGTATACTAGCCGTGCTCACGGACAATGAAGCTGGCCTTGGGACACTTACATAAGAGATGATGACTTTTACTTGTTAAGATGATCATTTATGTTAATTGTTTAAGATATTGATTATTCATGTTCATTGATTATGTGTTAAGGGATTATTGCTATCTTGATGTTAATAAATGCTAAACTTGATGATGACTTAAATGCTAACCGCAGAAACCTGTTGTCGCAACTATTTGAGCCTCATGAACCCTTAGTTATCTTGTTAAGTACGATATGTACTTATGCCTTGCTTTATCTTTTATATTGGAAAAATCCGGATGGGTAACAGATCAAGATTGGATTGAAGATTACCGTGATTTAGTATTAGGCTTGGTGTTCACCAGCTTGACGCCCCTGTTGAGCTTCCGCCGTGAAGTTATCTTAGTAGCTATTATATCTATGTGTGAGACTATGTGATGAATAATTATTCGCTATGTAATAAACATTGTGATGGTACAATTTACAATTTGTCCACTTATGTATGCAAAGCGATCGTTCTGGGGTGCACATAAGACTTTTTACACATCCTCTTTGTTCTTAAAATTGGGTGTGACATTGAAGGACAAGCTTACACACGCACCATTCATTGCCGCAACTTCCAAATTTTGGTAAGACTTTTGAGCTAGAATGTGATGCTAGTGGACTTGGCATTGGTGGTGTTTTGATGCAAGATGGTAAACTCATGCTTACTTTAGTGAAAAATTACATGGTCCTATTCTTAATTATTCCACATATGATAAAGAATTGTATGCACTTTTCCGTTCTTTAGAGACGCGGCGTCATTATTTGTGGCCTGAAGAATTTATTATTCATTCTGATCATGAATCGCTTAAGTATCTTTGCTCTCAAAATAATCAATCGTAGGCATGCTAAATGGGTTGAATTTATTGAGTCTTTTCCTTATATTATCAAACATAAGAAAGGGAAGGATAATGTGATTGTTGATGCTTTGTCTAGAAGATACACATTCTTTGTCTCAACTTGATTGCCGGATTTTTGGTCTTCAATCCATTAAAGAACAATATGCGCTTGATCCCGATTTTAAGGATGTGTTGCTTAATTGTAGAGAGGGACGCATATGGAATAAGTTTATGATCAGCGATGGGTTTTTGTTTAGAGCTAACCGCCTATGCATTCCAGTTGGTTCCGTTCGTCTTTTGTTGTTGCAGGAGGCACATGGAGGCGGATTGATGGGATATTTTGGTGCCAAGAAGACGGAGGAGGTGCTGTCACACTTCTTTTTGGCCTAGGATGAGGCGTGATGTGGAGCGGTACATGGCTCGGTGTGCCACATGTCAAAAAGCTAAGTCACGTTTGAACCCACATGATTTGTATATGCCTCTTCCTGTTCCTTCTACTCCTTGGGCAGATATATCTATGGATTTTGTGTTGGGATTGCCAAGGACTAAGAGGGGGAGGGATAGTATTTTTGTGGTGGTTGATCGTTTTTCTAAGATGGCACATTTTATTCCTTGTCATAAGAGCGACGATGTTGTTCATATTGCTGACCTTTTCTTTCAAGAAATTGTTCGCTTACATGGTATGTCTTCTACTATTGTTTCAGATCGTAATGCAAAATTCTTGAGTCATTTTTGGCGCACATTGTGGAATAAATTGGGGACCAAGCTGCTGTTTTCTACAACATGTCATCCCCAAACTGATGGGCAAACTAAGGTTGTGAATCGAACATTGTCCACCATGTTGAGAGCCATTTTGAAGCGCAATTTGAAGATGTGGGAAGAGTGTTTGCCGCATGTGGAGTTTGCATATAATAGGGCGGAACATTCCACCACCAAGGTAAGTCCTTTTCAGGTAGTGTATGGTTTTAACCCCCGTGCTACTATTGATCTTTTGCCTTTACCTACCACTGAGAGAATACATAGTGATGCTAGAGAGCGTGCTGATTTTATTCGTAAGTTACATGAAACAACTAAAGCAAATATTGAAAGCATGAATGAAAAGTATAGAATTGCTGGTAGTAAAGGTAGAAAAGAGATTAAACTTGAACCGGGTGATTTGGTTTGGTTATATTTAAGAAAAGATAGATTTCCTGAGCTACGTAAGTCTAAATTAATGCCAAGAGTAGCTGGTCCATATAAGATTATTGAGAAAATAAATGATAATGCATACAAACTTGAGTTGCCACCCGAGTTCGGGGTTAGTCCCACATTTAACATTGCAGATTTGAAACCTTATTTGGGAGAAGAAGATAAGCTTGAGTCGAGGACGACTCCAATTCTAGAGGGGGAGGATGATGAGGACATCACTCCTTTGGATGTACCAGCTGATCCTCCAACCGTCATGCAAGGTCCAATGACCCGGGCTCGAATGCGTCAACTCAATTTACAGGTGAGCTCGTTCTTAAGCGATCCTTTTCATACTTTTGAGAATAGACTACTACCTAATGATGTTATCTTGCTTAGGAACATTGGAGAGGGTCAAGAGGGACTAAGAGGACGTGGAGGAGGTGATGATGACCAGCAAGGACGTCCAACACAAGTCGGAGGCCCAGTCCAACACGAATTCGAGTCTGCCTCGGCCTCCAGGACCAGTCTGCCTTAAACTGGTCGCCCAGGACGCATCCGGACTCCGTTTTCGATGATCCACATATGGATGGAAAGCTAATTTGATAAGGAAGCCAATACAAGTGGTTTCACATCAAAAACTGTTTGGAATCAACGGGAATCGTTGAAACAAGTCAGCATCCAGAATCTGCCAGGGTGCTGCGACACCGTCTTTTGGTCCGTTGGACCATGTATCGAGTTTGGGCCCATTAGGGGCGTGTCCAGGGGTCTTGCACGACCCTAGAGTCTTTATAAACAGCCGCTGCCCCTCCATTAGGGTTTGGGTTTTGCTTAGATTATTCTGTCAAGAAACAGTTTCGCCGTTCTTCGGTTTGTGAGACCCCAACTCGTGAGATTAATCATACATTTGCAATTTGGTTGCGTTCTTTCTTGTTCTTGCTTGTGTTCTTCGTTGTGCAGGCAAGGATTAGCCTTCTTGGCGATGTAACCTAGTCGGTGACTCGATTGATAACCAGAGGAGCTGTGGTGCTAAGATTGCAGGGTTCGATCTTTCGATCTGAAGCCGGATCAGTGTGTCATTCTCCGCCACAACGATAGTTACCATCACCTGACGGAAGATCGGGATCCCCGTCTCCATTACCTCCTCTCCAGCCGACCCCACTCCGCCTTGATTACGCCTAGCCAAGCTCCAATTTTTGGAGCTTTGCCCACCACCGTGCTGTTATGAACCATCACCGCCCGCGTCGTGGCCAGCCTCCACCACTTCACCCTGCACCAATTCCTCTGCACAACTAGCTCACCTTGGCTCTCGCTTTCTCGTGCACACGCTAGTCGTAGCTCTAGTGCCGCCTCCTCACCGCTAATGCGGCCATGTCTTTGTGGTCCGCTGTTCACCTTGCAGCGCGCACGTGGCTAGCCTCGCTCGGGTCATCTCCAGCCGAGCCAGCTTATCGGTAAGGTCACTAGTGAGTTGTCGTTGCTCTCCTGCTACCCCTACCGCCTTGTTGTTGCTGCGGTTCACCTGAACGCCGTCGCCATTGCCGTAGGATGCCCGCCGTCATGGAGAGGTCCTTCTACGGTGTCCTGGCCTTTGCAACCACAGCCTTTCGTCTCGCGTCCAACCCTAGGTGAGCGTCGACCTCGTAGATAGGTCAGCTGGGTCCCGTGTGGCCGCGCGTAAGCGCCAGTGCCACCGCTTGTCGCGCTGGTTGCCGCAGGGAAGGCCGGGGGCCTTGCCATTGTAAAGAGGAGAAAGATCCAAGGGTTCCATTGTAAAGTGGCTGTCTATAGAAATAGTACGTGTAGTGTTCGCGCTATTTTCTGATAATGTGAGGGCATTTTTGCTAATGTGCCAGCGCATGCTGGCTTCCTCGTCACGGAACGCCTCGCGTGCATGGACCGGTGCCACATGGGCCGCACCACGGGCCACCGTGCGCTCGCGCACGTGCACTGCGTCGCGTGTGGGCCGCGTTGGGCCAAAATCAGTTTAGTTTTTTCGTGGAGAATAGAAATAGCTTTTTATTTTAATTCTGAGCTGAACTTTGGTAATTAATATAAAATCATGTAGGTATCCAAAAATTGTGAAACCAATTTTCTTAAGTTTCTAAAATTGTGCTCTATCTGTTAGTGTGTTTAGTTCATATATATACTTGTTGATACCATGAGCTATTAAATCATTTGAGAGTGCTTAATACTATTTGGTTAAATATTGTAGGAATTTTTGTGGTAAAATGGTGATAGCTTTAGCTTTGAAAATTTTACAGTAGCTTCATGGTATTATTATGTGCTCACTGTAATTTTTGTAGCTTTAGAATAGACTTAACATAAGGTAGTTAAATGCTCTTTGTTTCAAATATACATTAAATCATTAGTAGAAATAGACATATATCCTTTATTTGTAAAGCTAGGTGTTTGTTAGTTGAACCCAACACTTTACTTGATGAAGATGATAGTTAGCTTAGTATCTTAGTCATTAGAGCTAGCTTAGTAGTTTACCATGTGTATTCTTATTTTAAGAGTTGCTGTTGCCGAAATGCTAAGTGTTGCATCATCATCGCATGCACGTAGAGAACGAGTTGGCGAAGATCGTGACCATCGGAGATCATGAGTTTGAGGAGGTGATCGAGGAGTACGAGGAGGAGATCCTCATGTAGGAGGAGGTCCTGAAGCCACCACTAACTGACTGAGCTGACACCGTGCCTGCCCAAGGCAAGCCCCAGTGCATAACCTTTATTTTGAATAATCAATATATATATATATATGGTACAAGTATTGGTGAGTGTAACAGGTTGAAACTACATGCATAGATAAACCTACCTATGAGTCCTACTAGCATAGGTCGAGTAGCTGCTATGCTTAGGCTATTGGTAACGTAACCTACCGTTACTCACAATAGGTGATTATTATTATTACTCTCATGATAAAATGGTGAAAGGAAATGAAGACCAGGCAGGGATATGGTATGAGTATTGGTGAGTGTAATAGGTTGTGTCCCGCTACCAACGGGGCATAGCTTGGTTACACTGTTTCTGTCCGTGTCGGTTAAGGACCGACCGTTGCATTGGATTCTAGTCAGGTCACAGACTTATTATCCTAAGCACATACTTGCTTATGGGAGCAGGAAGGCTCGTTGCTCCCTTGTCGTGTGTTTTGGCTCTTTCCAGACCGACTAATTGGAGGCAGGAATGGTGGAGTCTAAGCACCACACTGAGTCCGGGACTTAGGTGTGGGGGCCTAGAGTCCAAGTTTAGATAGGGATCTGGACCCCTTAACAGGAGAGTGGTGGGTTGGTCCTGCTTGTGCCTAGGGTACAAGCGGGGTGTGTTTTGGGTACCTAGCTAGGCTACATTGGTTCGTGAATTGCCATGTAATACGGTACGACTTGTCTATGATCTAGCACCGTAGTAAGAACTAGAAGATGAAAGATGGTGAAATGGATCTGATTGCTCAACTCTTGCTTGAAAGTAGAACAGGTGCTTACATAGAATGGTTAGCTAATGATCTAATCATGACTGCTAATAAAACAAATACATAAGGATTCACTACTAGTATTGCTTTTTTGCAAAAAGGAAACCCAGCAAACCATAAAGACTATCATATCCTTTGAGTTGGGAAATTATTCCCACTAGTCGGGTAGGTCTTGCGAGTACATTGTGTACTCAGGATTTATTTACTCCTATTTTAGGTGCAGCTTGAGGAGTAGCTGTTGTGTGGAGGATTCTTCTGGTGGGCACAGATAGATCCTTGTATCTTATCGTTAGATGTTTATTTTAATTCCACTGTTTAAATTTCGGACACTGAACTTGGTATTGTAATAATGTATTTCTGAGAACTCTTGTTGTATGAAATGGACTAAGTATTGTAAACTCATTCTCATTATTGGATCCTAGAGAAAAAAGTGGATTGTTTGAGTTCTCCCTTGGGGTGTGCTCGACGGGACCGTCCAATGTAGCCAGCTTTCAGGGTGCTTAGGGTCTGGTGGAAGACGAGCGCCTCCAGAAGCGTGCTATTCTAGATGGTTCTACCATAGGTGGTATCAGAGTCAATAATGAGTCTACGAGTTTCATAACTCTTTTCAAAACCTAAAATTTGATCAACAAAAGTTTTGCAAAAAGTAGAATGTGATAAAATTATATAAATAAGTATAAGCCCTAGTAATATGGTCTATTTAGGATAGCGACACTGGTTTTATCTAATCAATCTTCTGCAGGTATAATAACTTATGCTGCGTAAGACTCATTTAGTAAGCGGAAAGTGAGTGTGCGATGTGCCAAAATTTTTTGTGAATTCCGCTATATTCCGGCTTTTGTGAACGGGTAGGCCGATGCATGCATCATGAAAAGAGAATCTTGTTAATTTAACCTCCCCCACACGTATAATTTTGGTTAGTGAATTAATCTAATAACTAAAAAGAATGCTTCATCTAAAAGCCTTATCATTTCTCTAAGTCTCTTGTTCCTAATCTGGAGGGTTGCCCTAATGGTTGGTTCCTATCTGTTTACCGATGAACCCAAGGTCTGGTCACGGGAGTACCAGCGCTGGGGGAGACCAGGGTGATAACGGTCGCGGTGAGGACAATGGCCACACCAATAGGGATAGCCATGTGGCCCCACTTCTACCTCCTCCTCCTCCTCTGCCACCACCACCTTTGATGACCCATGCAGAGATGCTAGCTGCTCGGTGTGAGTTCGCCCGTGCCTTGGAGATGCTAGCCCAGGCTATTGGTGGCTTCGCCCGTGGAGGATCCGGTGGCAATGGCTAGAATGGGGGTGGTGCCCACGGTCTCGAGGGGCCCTGTTCTTACCAAAATTTCTTGAAGACGCACCCACCCATGTTCACGCTGACTATTGAGCCTCTGGATGCGGAGCATTGGCTTCGTATTCTATAGTAGAAGTTTCTGCTACTCACCATAACTGAAGAACAGAAGGTGCGCTTTGCAGCGTAGTGGTTGTTGGGTTCTGCCAGTACATGGTGGGACACGTTCAATGCCATGCAGCCGGTGGACCACCATGTGACTTGGCAGGAGTTTACCGCTTCTTTCAGAGAGTACTACATTCCTGCTAGTGTGCTGAACAGGAAGTTGACTGAGTTCTTGGATCTAAAGCAAGGAAACATGTCTGTGATGGATTATGTGAACAAGTTCAACCATCTAGCACAGTATGCTAGGACCCACATCAATTCTGATGAGAAGAAGAGGGATCGTTTCTATCATGGCCTCTCTTGCAGTCTGTAGGAGCTGTATACAGGGAACTACCAGACTTTTGGTGCTATGATGAATGCTGCTACTACCATGGAGAGACTTCAGCGTGACTCTTAGGCTAAGTGGAAGCGCAAGTGGGAGATTATTGGGTCTTCTAGTCACCCCTAGGCTTAGAAGGTACATGTTGTCTAGCGGGTGCCCTATCAGTGTTCGGGTGGGCAGTCGTTCTGTCAGCCTCAGCAGACCTACCAGGCACCTCCCACTTAGTACCATGCACCTACTCTGCAGGTGCAACAACAGCCTCAGGGACAACAGGTTCTGGTTCGTCAGGGGTAGGGGAACAATCCTGGTGCTTGTTTCAAGTGTGGCAAGGAAGGTCACTATGCTTGGGAGTGTCCACAGAACTAGCCTATGCAGTCTTCCCAGCCTTTAGCCAACTCCTGTCTGGTCAAGAGGATGATTATCAAGAAGAAGGTGCCCATAAGCCGCTCTGAACAAGTCAACTTCACTGAGGCTGAGGAGATTTTGTAGAATGAACCAGTGATGGCTGGTATGTTTACCATTGATTCCCACCCAGCATATGTGTTGTTTGATTCTAGTGCATCATATTCATTCATGAGCATGTGGTTTGCACAGAGGCACAATATATCTCTTATGCCTATTCCTATTGCCTATAGAATCAGTACTCCAGGTGCGCAGTTGTGTATTAATACTCGGATGGACACAGTTAGATTAGTGCTACCCACTCACACTTACCGCCTCCAGTTTATGGTGCTGCTTGGGCAAGGCACTGATGCAATTCTAGGCATAAATTGGTTACGAGTTTATGGGGTAGTCTTAAACCTTAAGTAGAGAGTTGTTGAGTTATGGCTTCCTTCTTCCGAGGATAGGATGTCTCTTCTTATGCCCTCAGATCTGGCCTTACCAGTTGTTGCTCATGTTGAAGCTTCTCCTGATCTGCCTCCATTCCTGTGGTTTGTGAGTTTCCAGATGTCTTCCCTGAAGATCTACCTAGGTTGCCATAGGATAGAGATGTGGAGTTTTCCATTGAGTTAAAACCTAGCACTGCTCCTATTTCACTGCGTCCCTACCGCATGGCTCCTAAAGAACTAGCTGAAATGAAGAAGCAGTTAGAGGAATTATTGGAGAAGGGATTTATCCATCCTAGCTCTTCAACATGGGGTTGCCCAGCTCTTTTTGTGAAGAAGGACAGTACTCTGTGGATGTGTGTCGATTATTGTCCTCTCAATGCGGTAACCATTAAGAATAAGTATCCTTTACCTTGTATTGATACTTTGTTCGATCAGTTGGCTAGTGCCAAGGTGTTTTCAAAGATTGATTTTCATTTTGGGTATCATCAAATTAAGATCCGGCCACAAGATATACCAAAGACAGCTTTCTCTACTAGGTATGAGCTGTATGAATACCTAGTCATGTCTTTTGGTCTCACCAATGCTCCTGCATTCTTCATGTATCTCATGAATTCAGTCTTCATGCCGGAGTTGGATAAGTTTGTAGTGGTGTTCATTGATGATATTTTGATATACTCCAAGAACAATGAAGAGCATGTACAACATCTTCGGATAGTACTGACTCGATTAAGGGAACACAAGTTGTATGCCAAATTCAGCAAGTGCGAGTTTTGGTTAAATCAAGTGCAGTTTTTGGGACATGTTCTGACACTAGAAGGTATCTCTATAGACCCAAGCAAGGTGCAAGATGTGTTAAATTGGAAGTCTCCAAAGTCAGTGCATCAGATCCATCAGTTCCTTAGTCTTGCTGGTTATTATCAGCGCTTCATCCCTGACTTCTCCAAAATAGCCCAACCAATGACCAAGTTGCTCCAGAAAGATGTCAAGTTTGTATGGAGTCTAGCTTTTGAAGAAGCTTTCCAAGCCCTGAAGGAATTTCTTACCTCTGCTCCTGTTCTTTCCCAACCAGATATTGACAAGACATTGATGTGTATTGTGATGCCTCAAGGACTGGATTAGGATGCGTGCTTAGGCAGGATGGACGTGTGATAGCTTAAGCTTCACGCCAGCTCAAAAAGCACGAGGTGAATTATCCCACCCATGATTTAGAGCTGGCTGCTGTGGTGCACGCTCTAAAAATTTGGAGGCATTATTTGTTGGGAAATAAAGTGCATATTTTTATGGAACACAAGAGCCTCCAATATATTTTCACTCAATCCGAGTTGAATATGAGGCAACAGAGATGGCTAGAGCTAATCAAGGATTACAATTTGGAAGTTCATTACCATCCTAGAAAAGCTAATGTGGTAGCTGATGCTTTGAGCCAGAAGTCGTACCAAGTTGAAGAAGCACCTTTGTGTCTCAACCATGCTGAGGTGCTAGCTCATATTACTCTAGTCTCAGATTTACTTGAGCAACTTATTATACAGCAAAGGCAAGATATTTCAGAAATCCTGCATATCAAGGAGTTAGTTGCCGAAGGGCGTGGTCCACATTTTAGTATTGATGATCAAGGTGTAGTGAGGTTCAAGAATAGATTGGTTGTTCCATCAAGTAAGGAGCTTAGAAGAAAGATTTTGGATGAAGCTCATAACTCCAAGTTATCCATTCATCCAGAAAGTAACAAGATGTATCATGATTTGTGCCACTTGTATTGGTGGTCAAATATGAAGTAGGATATCACCAAGTACGTCACGAAATCCAATGCTTGTGGAAGGGTTAAGGCGGACCATATGCATACGCCTAGATTTCTACAGCCCTTAGCTATCCCTGTTTGGAAATGGGAGGATATTTTCATGGACTTTGTTGTGGGTTTGCCCCGCACGGCAAAGGGGTATGACTCTATTTGGGTCATTGTGGATCGCCTTACCAAGTCCGTTCATTTCCTTCCAGTGGATACAAGGTATTTAGCCAAGAAGTATGTCAAGTTGTATTTTGATCGGATTGTGACCCTGCATGGAGTTCCTCTTACTATCGTCTTTGATAGAGGGTTAGTCTTTGTCTCTCGTTTCTGGCAGCAACTTCAGAAATGTCTTGGTACTAATCTCCTCAGAAGTTTAGCTTATCATCCGCAAACTGACAGTCAGATAGAAAGAGTCAATCAGGTAATTAAGGATATGTTGAGAGCTTGTGCCATTTCTTTTCCTAAAAAGTGGGACGAATGCTTGACTCTAGCTGAGTTTTCTTATAACAATAGTTATCAAGAAAGCATTCGAATGGCACCATTTGAGGCCCTGTATGGCAAGAAATGTAGAACACCTCTTAACTAGGTTGAGGTGGGTGATCGTGGATCTTTTGGGCCTGATTTCATCAAAGAAGCTTGAGAGCAAGTTAGTGTTATTCAGAGCCATTTGAAGCTAGCTCAAAGTCATCAAGAAAACTTATGCCGATAAGCGAAGAAGGCCCATGCAATTTAAAGTTGGTGATCATGTGTATCTCAAAGTGTCACCCATGAGAGGGGTGCATCACTTTGGTGTCTGGGGAAAGCTAGCCCCTCGCTATGTTGGGCCTTACAAGATTTTGGCCCGGTGTGTTTCTGTTGCCTACCTTATATAGCTCCCGAATATTTTGCCATGTTTCCCAGTTAAAGAAATGTTTGCGGACTTTGCAGGTCTCCAATCAAGCTATGAAAATTGAAGGACTTCCCCTCCAGCTCGACTTATCTTATATTGAGCATCCTGTCAAGATCTCAGATGAAAAAGAAAGAGTGACTAGAAACAATGTGGTGAAGTTTTATAAAGTTTAGCGGCAAAATCACTCGGAGGACGAAGCAACGTGGGAGCAAGAAAGCTATATCTTGAAGCATTATCCCCACCTTCTTTCTAGTTCACCGAGGTAATTGTTTAAATCGGAATTTAATTCTTATCTCTTTTCCCACACTAGGCACATGAAATCTCAGGACGAGATTTTGTTTAAGGGGGTAGATTTGTAACACCCTTGGTGTTACACCATAAATCAATTACTAAAACATGTCATGAACTTCATGTTTATGTGTTAACGCATGTGATAAAGTGTGTAGATCAATTTTTGTAACTCAAAAAGATCAGATAAATGTGAAACAAAAGTTGATTCGGTAGTCATGTTATATCACTTAGGGTTTAAAACCAATTTTTATTAAGCAAAAATTCTATAGAACATGTATGTGATACTTAAATAAAGATTGAAGTACAAACTTTGTAGATGACAATGAAATTTGTGTAGTCAAAAAATGATATTACTAGCTAATATTTCCACTAGCATAGAAATTGCAAATGGAAATCACTTTCAGCTCAAAAACTTAGAAATTTTCAAGTCTGCCAATAGTTAGACACTACTATGTTTAGCAATTTATTGTGAGAGTTTGGGTTAAGGAGTGGTGTAGTGTTATAGCTCGATTTTGTAGTCTCATGTGCCATCTTGACCATGGAGAAGATGGTTTAGGTCCTAAAGCAATCGTTTGGTCGTGTTGAACGCTTCAAAATTCATGCGTGTCACTGTCTCGGGTTAGTTGGCGCTGGGTGCGCGGTCACCGCGTGGCCTTCTCACGCCGTGCACATGGCTGTATCCCGCATGGTCAACCATGTCATCGGGTTTGGATGAGGCTAGCCGCAGCGAGCCGCTGGCCCCGCGCCTAGCTGCACTGCCTCACGCTGCCGTTTGGGTGCCACCGCGGCCCCGCTACACTATCATCACGTCCGCACTGCTGACACTCCTTGTGTCACGATGCTGCCGCTATCGTCGCATTATTGTCGCATCTGCACCAGTCCACTACATCACTGCGCTGTTGCCGGCCCTGCGCGTGTTGCCTCTACCACGCGCACGTGGGCAAGCCACCATCGCCATGCCATTTATGGCACTGTGGTGTGTGGGCCACGCTGGTCGGACACACGCACACGTTGTCCATAGCACTGGCGTGTGGGCCTCTTGAGCTCAATGCTCGTGTCCCGCCAAGGCATGGACGAGCCGAGCCCACTACAGCACTCCATTTCTCTCTTTCTCTCCTCTCTCTCTATGTTTTCCGCCGTCGTCGAGTCGCATTACGGCGAGTCAGACAACGAGCACCTCTCATCAATTCTTCATGCTCACGTCTAGGCCTTCACCCCCCTCTCAAGCCAACCCCACTCCGCCTTGATTATGGCCAGGCTGAGGTCCAATTTTTGGAGCTTTGCCAGCCACCGTGCCGTTAAGAACCGTCACCACCCGCGTTGTGGCCCATCTCCACCACTTCACCCTCTTTGTTGTGTGCATGCTAGTCATAGCTCTAGTGCCACCAACGTGGCCATGCCTTTGTGGTTTGCCTTTCACCTCGCAGTGCGCACGTGGCCAATCTCGCTCAGGTCGTCTCCGGCCGAGCCAGCTTCTCGGTAAGGTCGCTGGTGAGTTGTTGTTGCTCACTCGCTACCCCTACCACCTTGTTGTTGCTACAGCTCACCTGAATGCTGTCGCCATTGCCGCATGGTGCCCACCATCATGGAGAGGTCCTTCAACGGCGTCCCGGCCCTTGCAACCGCCACCCATCGTCTCGTGTCGAACCCTAGGTGAGCGTCGGCCTCATAGATAGGTTAGCGTGGGTCCTGTGTGGCCAGTGTAAGCGCCAGTGCCACCGCTCGCCACGCTGTTGTAAAGAGTAGAGAGATCCAAGGGTTCCGTTGCAAAGTCATTGTCTATAGAAATAGTACGTGTATTGTTCGCGCTATTTTCTGATAACGCGAGAGTGTTTTTGCTAATGTGCCAGCGCGCGTGGGCTTCATCACCGCGGGCCGCCTCGCGTGCGTGGACCGGTGCCACGTGGGCCACACCGCAGGCCACCATGCGCTCGCGTGCGCACTGCGTCGCGTGTGGGCCGTATTGGGCCGCAATCAGTTTAGTTTTTTCGTGGAGAATAGAAATAATTTTTTATTTTAATTCTGAGCCAAACTTTGGTAATTAATATAAAATCATGTAGGTATCTAAAAATTATGAAACTAATTTTGTTAAGTTTCTAAAATTGTGTTCTATCTGTTAATGTGTTTAGTTCATATATATACTTGTTGATACCAGGAGCTATTAAATCATTTGAGAGTGCTTAATATTATTAGGTTCAATATTGCAGGAATTTTTGTGGCAAAATGGTGATAGCTTTAGTTTTAAAAATTTTACAGTAGCTTCATGGTATTATTATGTGCTCACTGTAATTTTTGTAGCTTTAGAATAGACTTAACATGAGGGTAGTTAAATACTCTTTGTTTTAAATATACATTAAATCATTAGTAGAAATAGAGATATATCCTTCATTTGTAAAGCTATGTGTTTGTTAGTTGAACCCAACACTTTACTTAATGAAGATGATAGTTACCTTAGTATCTTAGTCATTAGAGCTAGCTTAGTAGTTTACCATGTGTATTCTTATTTTAAGAGTTGATGTTGCCGAAATGCTAAGTGTTGCATCATCATCGCATGCATATAGAGAACGAGTTGGCAGAGATCATGACCATCGGAGATCATGAGTTCGAGGAGATGATCGAGGAGTATGAAGAGGAAATCCTCATGCAGGAGGAGGTCCTAGAGCTTCCACTACTAGCTGAGCTGACACCGCGCCTGCCCAAGGCAAGCCCTAGTGCATAACCCTTATTTTGAATAATCACTGGATATATATGTGATGTGCATTTACGTTACAGGCTTATTGTTCAAACTGCATGCATAAATAAACCTACGTATGAGTCCTACTACCATACGTCGAGTAGCTGATATGCTTAGGCTATCGGTAACATGAGTAACCTGCCGTTACTCACAATAGGTGATTATTATTATTACTCTCATGATAAAATGGTGAAAGGAAATGGAGACCGAGCAAGGATATGGTACGGGTATTGGTGGGTATAACAGGTTGTGTCCCACGACCAATGGGGCATAGCTTGGTTACACTATTTTCCCTGTCTATGTCGGTTAAGGACCGGCCGTTGCATTGGATTCTAGTCAGGTCACAGACTTATTATATAGACGGATAAGCAAGTATGTGCTCAGGATAATAAGTCTGTGACCTGACAGTCATCCACAGCAACGGACGGTCCTTAATCGACACGACAGGAAAAACAGTGTAACCAAGATAAGCCCCATTGGCCGCGGGACACAACCTGTTACACCCACCAATACCCATAACATATCCCTGTCCTATCTCCATTTTTCCTTTCATCATTTTATTATCAGAGTAATAATAATCCTCTATTGTGAGCGACTGCAGGTTACTCACGCTATCGATGACCTAAGCATAGCATCTACTTGAACCTGCACTAGTAAGACTCTTAGGACAGATATATCTATGCATGTGGTTTCTATAAAATTCCTGTAACATAAATGTACAACACATATATGTACGGTGAATTGTAAAATAGAGGTTATGCACCGGGGCTTGCCTTGGGTAGACACGGTGTCAGCTGAGTCGGTTAGTGGTGGCTCTAGGACCTCCTCCTGCATAAGAATCTCCTCCTTATACTCCTCGACGATCTCCTCGAACTCGTGATTGCCGGTGGTCACGATCTTCGCCAACTCGTTCTCTACATGCATGCGATGATGATGCAACACTTAGTATTTAGGCAACAACAACTCTTAAAATAAGAATACGCATACTAAGCTGCTAAGATAGCTCTAATGACTAAGATACTAAGCTAACTATCATTTTCATCAAGCAAAGTGTTGGGTTCAACTAACAAACCCTTAGCTTGGCAATTTAAGGTTATATTTTCATTTCTACTAGTGATTTAATGTATATTGAAACAAAGAGCATTTAACTACCCTAATGCTTAGTCTATTCTAAGCTACAAAAATTACAGTGAGCATATAATAATACAATGAAACTGCTATAAAAATTTTAGGATCAAAACTATCATCAATTCACCGCAAAAATTCCTACAATAATTAACTTAATATTATTAAGCACTCTCAAATGATTTAATAGATCCTAATGTCAACACATATAAACATGAACTAAATACACCAACATATACAACACAATTTTAGGAACCTAACAAAATTTGTTTCATAATTTTTAGACACCTACATGATTTTATATTAATTACCAAAGATCAACTCAGAAATTAAATTAGAAAATTATTTCTAATTCCTTAGGAAAACAAAAAGCGAATCTCCCGCGCAGCCCACACGCGCGGCCCGCGTGGCCCGTGTGAGCCCTACCAGTTCACGAGGCGGCCCGCGGCTGGGGAGTCCAGCGTGTGTTGGTGCTTTTGCAAAAGAGGCCTCGCACTTCTCCCAAATCACAACTAAGTGCTAACACAATTTCCCCCTATCTCAAACCTTCTCACTTAAACCCCCATCCTTTTCCTAATTCACCCATGCGCACCCCCGGTGACTCAGTGCACGACGGCGCGGCGGACGGCGACACAGCACGACCGCGCCGACCACCAGAGGCTCACACTGGCCCGTCGGTCGGGCCGACCTTCGACTACAGGTCCGGACCTACATCAAGCAGCAATGCGAGGTGATGGGACATGCTAGAGCGAGCTGCAACAACATGCGGCCATCCGCGATGGTAGCACGGCTGCCCCGGTGAACCAGAGCACCTAAGAACCTAACTAGCTAGAGATAGAGCATCAGTAGACTACCTTGGACCTAGCCGATGTGACGATTGGGGTGGAGGATGGCAGAGGAGGTGTGGTAACATGTGGCCAAGCCGTGCAGCCATGCACCGTGGCAGCACAGTCGTGTCAGCAACGACGGGGAGGCGGTAAAGGTTTGGCTGTGGCGCGCAAGGCGAAGAGGGGATGATGGCGAATCTAGTGGTGCACAGGAATTGGCTCGGGGTGAAGTGATGGAGGGCTGCCCTCGGCCATGGCCGAGCATGGCCTTATCGGCACGGCGGTGGGGAAAGTTCCAAATTGGATCTTGGCCGTGCATGGTTCAAGGCTGGGTGGGGTCAGGCAGCGAGAGGACTTGATGATGAAGCCGTATACATGCTGAATTAAATGGAAGTGATCACTCGGTGGCCAATTGGATGGTGTGGCTCGATGGCGGCAACAGAGGGGGAGAGGGAGAGATAAGGCGGCAAGTGGGCTCATCTTAGTCTCGCCTTAGCGGGACATGGCCGACGTGATCTTGGTGCGACGCGTTCGTAGACGCAACAGACAAGCACGTGTGTCCACGACCGGCAAGGCAGTGCCATAAATGACAAAGCGATGGCGAGCTCAACCATGTGTGCGCGGCAGTGACGGCATCGATCTGAGCCGGTAGCAGCGTAGAGGTGCATAGGGAGGCAAGGACATGACTACGAGACGACGGCACCGACAGCAGCTGCGTCATGGTGCGGGGCGGATCAATGGTGCAGCAGCGCGGCGAGGCAGGCTACAGCGTCGCCCGGCTATGCAAGCAGCAACAGCGGCTCCACGCGGCAGAGCCAGTGATGGATAGGCCAGGGCAGTCACAGTCGGACACGTGTGGCAGCGCACGTGCACGCACAGAGCATGCAGGCGTGGTGACGTCGCACCCCCGAGACGTGGTGACCGCACTCACCCCGTGAACTAGCCCGAAATGACATCTTGCATGACTTTTAAAGCGCCTATAAAAACTAAACGGTGGCTCTAGAACCTAAACCATCTTCACCATGCTCTAGAGGGGATATAAGGCTAACAAGCCAAGCTAAAATGCGACACCACCTCCTAACTTGATTTCACAACATAAATCACCAAACATTGCATTGTCTAGCTGTCAACATACTTGAAAATATTCTAAATTTTTGAGCTGAACTTGATTCCAAATTGCATTTCTAGGCTATTAGAAATGTTGGCTAGCACTGTTATTTTTCCACGGCAAGTATTTCATTGTCATCTACAAAGTTCATACTCCAAACTTTATTTAGCACCACATATATGTTCTATAGCATTTTTGTTCAATAAAAATTAGTTTTAAACCCTACTTGATACATATGAGTTATGGAATAGCTTATCATTTAACATTTTTATTGATCATCTGAAGTTACAAAAATATTATCTACACATTTCATCACATACATTATCACATAAACATGATGCTCATGACATGATTTAGTAGTTTGTTTAGAGCGTAACACCAAGGGTGTTACAGCTCTACCCTCCTTAAACAAAATCTCGTCCTGAGATTTCATGTGTGTGCCTAGTGTGGGAAAGAGATAAGAAATAAATTTCAATTTACATAATTACCTTGGTGAACTAGAAAGGAGATGGGGATAATGCTCCAGAATATAACTCTCCTATTCCCAAGTTGCTTCGTCCTCCGAATGATTTTGTCATTGGACTTTATAAAATTTTACCACTTTATTCCTAGTGACTCTCTCTTTTTCATCCAAGATTTTGACAGGGTGCTCAATATAAGAAAGATCAGGTTGGAGAGGGAGTCCTTCAATTTCCACCACTTCGTCGGGAACCCTCAGACACTTCTTTAACTGGTAAACATGGAATACATTATGGGCTAGTGACAAAATATCCGGGAGTTGGAGACAGTAAGCAACAGAACCACACCGCTCCAAAATTTTATAAGGTCCAACATAACGAGGAGCTAACTTCCCATGGACTCCAAACCGATGCACACCTCTCATCGGGGATACCTTTAGGTACACATGGTCACCAACTTCAAACTGCAAGGGCCTTCTCCTCTTGTCTGCATAAGCTTTCTGCTGGTTCTGAGCCGCTTTCAAATGACTCTGAATAACACTGACCTGCTCTTTTGCTTTCTTTATGAAATCAGGTCCAAAGTAACCATGGTCACCCACTTCAACTCAGTTAACAGGTGTCCTACATTTCTTGCTATACAAAGCCTCGAAAGGTGACATTCGAATGCTCTCTTGATAGCTATTGTTATAGGAAAACTCAGCTAAAGTCAAGCATTCATCCCATTTTTCTGGATAAGAAATGGCACAAGCTCTCAACATGTCTTCAAGTGCTTGATTGACCCTTTCTGTCTGATCGTCAGTTTGTAGGTGATAAGCTGAACTTCTAAGGAGACGAGTACCAAGACATTTCTGAAGTTGCTCCCAAAAATGAGAGACAAACACTGACCCTCTATCGAAAACGATGGTAAGAGGAACGCCATGTAGGGTCACAACCTGATCAAAATACAACTTGGCATACTTCTTAGCTGAATACCTTCTATCCACCGGGAGGAAATGACCTGACTTGGTGAGGCGATCCACAATGACCCAAATAGAGTCATACCCCTTTGCCGTGCGGGGCAAACCCACAACAAAGTTCATGGAAATATCCTCCCATTTCCAAATAGGGATAGGCAAGGGCTGTAAAAATCTAGGTGTATGCATATGGTCCACCTTAACCCTTCCACAAATGTCACATTCTGAGATATATTTGGGAATATCCTGTTTCATATTTGGCCACCAATACAAGTGACACAAATCATGATACATCTTGTTACTTCCCGGATGAATGGATAATTCGGAGTTGTGGGTTTCATCCAAAATTTTTCTCCTAAGCTCATCATTTGAGGGAACCACCAATTGGTTCTTGAACTTTACCACACCTTGATCATCAATACTAAAATAAGGACCACGTCCTTCAACAATTAACTTCTTGATATGTGGAATTCCCAAAGCATCTTACCTTTGCTCTATAATAATTTGCTTAAGTAAATCCGAGACTAGAGCAATATAGGCTAACAATTCAGAATGGGTGAGGGACAAATATTCTTCATCAACTTGATGAGACTTCCGACTTAAGGCACCAGCTATCACATTAGCTCTTCCAGGGTGATAATGAACTTCTAAGTTATAATCTTTATTAACTCAAGCCACCTCCATTGTCTCATGTTCAGCTCAGATTAGGAGAAAATATATTTGAGACTCTTGTGATTCATGTAGATATGCACTTTATTTCCCAACTGGTAATGTCTCTAAATTTTTAGAGCGTGCACAACTGCAGCCAGATCTAAATCATGGGTGAGATAATTCAACCATGCTTTTTTAGCTGACGTGAAGCATAAGCGATCACACGTCCACCTTGCATAAGCACACATCCTAGTCTAGTCCTAGAGGCATCACAATACACATCAAATGGCCTATCAATATCTGGTTGGGCAAGAAAAGGAGCAGAGCTAAGAAACTTCTTTAGGGCTTGGAAAGCTTCTTCACAAGCCGGACTCTATACAAACTTGACATCCTTCTGGAGCAACTTGGTCATTGGTTGAGCTATTTTGAAGAACTCAGGGATGAAGCGCTGATAATAACCAGCAAGACCAAGGAATTGATGAATCTGATGCACTGACTTTGGAGATTTCCAATTTAACACATCCTGCACCTTGCTAGGATCCACAGAGATGCCTTCAGATGTCAGGACAAGTCCCAAGAACTGTACTCGATCCAAACAAAACTCACACTTGCTGAATTTGCCATAAAGCTTGTGTTCCCGTAATCGAGTTAGGACTATGCGAAGATGTTGTTCATGCTCTTCATTGTTCTTATAATATATCAATATGTCATCAATGAACACCACTATAAACTTGTCTAACTCTGGCATAAAGACTGAATTCATGAGATACATGAAGAATGCAGGAGCATTGGTGAGATCAAAAGACATGACAAGGTACTCATAGAGCCCATACCTAGTAGAGAAAGCTGTCTTTGGTATATCTTGTAGCCGGATCTTAATTTGGTGATACCCAGAACGAAGATCATCTTTGAAAACACCTTGGCACCAGCCAACTGATCGAACAAAGCATCAATACGAGGTAAAGAATACTTGTTCTTAATGGTTACTACGTTGAGAGGGCAATAATCCACACACATCCAAAGAGTGTCGTCCTTTTTCTTCGCAAAAATAACTAGACAACCCCATGGTGAAGAACTTAGATGGATGAATCCCTTCTCCAACAATTCTTCTAACTGTTTCTTCATCTCAGCCAGTTCCTTTGGAGCCATGTGGTAGGGACGCCGCGAAATAGGAGCAGTATCTGGTTCTAACTCAACGGCAAACTCCACATCCTGATCTGGTGGTAGCCTAGGTAAATCCTCGAGAAAGACATCCAGAAACTCACAGACCATAGGAATAGAAGCAAGGTTAGGAGAAGCTTCAGCATGAGCAACAACTGGTAGGGTGGAAACTAAAGACATAAGGAGAGACATTCTATTCTCAGAAGAAGAAATCTTTAACTCAACAATTCTTTGCTTAAGGTTCAAGACTATCCCATAGTTTCTCAACCAGTTCATTCCCAGAATTACATTTATGCCTTGACCAGGCAGCACCATGAACTGGAAACGATAAGAGTGAGTTGCTAGTACTAGTCTCCTCGTGTCCGTGCGAGTTTTAACGCACAACTACGCACCCCGGGTTTTGATTCTATAGGCAATAGGAATATCCATAGTAGATATATTGTACCTTTGTGCAAACTCCATACATGAATGTGATGCACCAGAATCAAATAATACATATGCTGGGTGGGAATCAATGGTGAATATACTAGCCATCACAGGCTCTCCCTGTGGGATCTCCTCAGCCTCAGTGAAGTTAACCTGTCCTGAGCGGCTCACGAGCAACTTCTTCCTGATGAAAGTCCTCTTGACCAAACAAGAGTTGGCTAAAGGCTGAGAAGACTGCCCAGCATTCATGATTGCACATGTTTGGATACAGTGTATTTGTGTGGCTGCGTTACTGTTGATTTTGGGCCTTTCATACTCTGTGTTACTGTTGAACAGCACAAGATGTTCAGCTCATGGATTTGGGCAGCCTTACCTTACACAACCCTGCTTCTGCTTCCTACTCTGAACTTCAGAAAGCAAGTCCTACCAACGGCTGTAGCATGGTAGCACTAGCACATCACATAAATCTGGAAATTTCAACATGGCCTTCCTTGTCTTCGCACCGATCATTCTCACAAGAGGTCAGCCGCTGCCTCAAACTTGTGAGAAGCTTAATGAATCCATACGGTAAACCATGTGTCATTTCTCTTTTGTTGTGTTAATAGAAAAACGTTTTTTTTTCACTTCGGATAGATGACGTGCCTCTTTTTTTTTTTACCATCGCTGCCTAAGTTAACCCTCAGGAGCTTATATATTAAGTATTAACAAGTGATTTAGGACACACATCAAATTTATGGATACCACAATCTGTCAAAGCACACCTATACTTGAAGATGGGTGTTTTATGGTATGGCTACATTATCTCTCCTTGAAGTTGAACACCCATGTTGCAGCACTTGCCATTGCAGATGCCTTAACGAGGGAAATACAGTCACTGAAACACAGAGAGAAAAGATATGCTGCCCGAGAGGACCACCCAACTTGGAAGACTTACGCAACCATGCATCCTGCATCCATACGTACATTGTGCATATATATCTTTTCTATCTACAGTATATACGTTGCCTATCTTTCTCTTCTTTTAAAAGAGTGGTATATGGATGAAGTCAAGAAAAAGATGCACCGGTGGGCATCGCTACTACTGTGGCGCCACACCGCACATTGATCCTAGAGGATCCTTAGACAGAATGATATATATCATCATCGCTACTTCGATGTACAGCAACATGCTCGATGCTGAGGGAACCATCATCCTAACCAAGGCATCGCTGTATGCAATTCGTCACGGAATCGATCCATCAAGGTCACAGAGTAGTGGCAATCCTCTCCTCCTCTTGGTGTCAACGATCATACAATCTTGCATATTGTTCTTTGTTTTTATTCGCACTACTACACAGTTCTAGTGCCACCCCACTACTGATAAGGGCACGCATAAAGGCGATTCTTTGCAAAATAGGTGGTATCAACTCTGTTTGGTCATTTGCCCAAGTACATGTCGTACCTGAAAACATCATCTCATTCTGTCAAAGTTTTGTGGGTCTGAAATGCTTCAGTTCGGTATATGGTTACATACATGCTTCTTTGTTAGCTATGCATTTGAAGGTTGAGATGCAATCTTTTTTTGAAAAAGAATGTGGCTCTAAAAATATCATGCCAGATCTTTCACTGAAAACAAACATTGTGCATCTTGAGAGAACAAAGGAAAGAAAGAAGCATCCAAATCAATACAGCTCATCCAAAGGGGATTCTCTGAAGGTGACGATGAAAGGATGATAGAGTCAGTCTCTCAGACCTCATCGCATAGGTACGTAGCTAGGATAGAGTTATAGACATCAACTAGTCCCAATTGCCATGTTTGTATTGGAATTCAAATTGTTTACATTACATGGATGGATAGATTTTGATATGTAAGGATCTGCTAAAGCCAATCTGGTTTTGGTTTGAGCTAAGGAGCTACGTGTGATGCCTATGGGAAAAATGAACTTCGTTCAATTCCTAGCTAGATACTAGAGACCACTTGGACAAATGGGATGGCACAGACCAAGGCATAAGATCCTCGTAGGTGTCGGCACATCATGGACTTGAAGGCATATAGCAACAGTGTAGCTCTCTAGGTTAGGTCTTGACGTCTTGTGAAGCACATGGTATGGAATCATAAGCACAATGTGAATTGTACCATCACACGTGTACATTTCTCTAGAGAAGATGAAAGCACTACATAAATCATTCGTTCTAGCCAAAAGTTGACTTGTATGTCTCTGACAATTTCTTGAACTATGGTCGATCAAATTGCAGTAACTGCTGATGAATCAAGCTATATGGTCTCTTGAACTATTTGTAACTATGGCAAAGCCTTGCCTTCCACCAACCGGGCTTCCCGGAATCTGTGGAATGAAAATGCAGGTGGGGATTCGTTTTGATCCCCCCCCCCGGAAGTTGACCTCAAAAAAAAATATGGTTACTTTCTTCACTGATTTAAATTCTTTAATTTTCTTTGCTTGAAATGATGCACAGTAGGATTGGATCTGATGATATGCCTAGAGGAAAACTAACTTGTTGCAGGAGCCACAATGCCCCTTGTGAAGTTGAGGAGTCAAGTACTAAGGAAACACCAAAAAGAATCAAAGGATTCTGGAGCAATGGAGATTGCTCTACAGAGCACTAGCTTTTTCTCCCTCCTTGCTTTCTTTCTTTTCCAGGTGAGTACTATCAAGGCCGGTATAGTGGAAACGAATCTCTCTATCAAATTTTTCAATCTTGCATGCTTGCGCCGGATGTTTGCGCCATGTATAAAAAAATATTGGAAAAGAAACTAGAGAAAAGAACAGATAATACCTTTCTTCAGATGCCCCTGCAGCATCATACAGGTAGATAGCAACTGCTAGCTTTAGCTCACAGATCGAAGAGTTTTGTAGGGAAGGATGCACCCAGCCACAAAGGATATGTGAAGAAAAGATTATTGCAGTGCAGCGTCGGATCGTGGCATGGCAACGCCTCATATCTGATAAGGTCAGGCTGGTTTACAAACCAGCGGCAGCTGAATCTGCTGAGAAAAGCCACGTGCAAGCAAGTTGCATGGTTGATATATTCCGTGCCACAGATAAGCCTGGTCAGCGAGGCGATGAGTCCTGCCTGACTGGCTGTTTCAATTCGGATGCTATTCTGAAACTTGCTGCTGAGGGGATTGATTTCCTGCTAACTTACAGAATAATATCAGTACAGTACTGCAGATTTTGAGATTCCAGTTAAGTTCAAATCCCATCAGATTTGTCATCTGCACAAGCAGTCACGTCCGATACATTATCCCTTAACGCTATGGAATCCAGCCATCACAATCCAACCTGTACTGCAGCTATACGTCTCTAATACTCTTCAATTCGCATGTCATTTGTCAAATGTGAAGATATCTGAGGTATCAAAAACCTAGGAGAGATCAAATCCATGCAGTAACACTTCAGGAAAATCCAAGAAGTAAGCAGCCAGTTATGTTACTGAAAGTTAAATTTAGTCAGGTTGTCGGAGAAACATGGAGATGTGTGAAGAATATAGTGATCCGACCAGAGAAAGCGTCGAAATTTAGTCTACTTGTGATCCATCCTTAACCACAAATGGTCCATAGCGGAGAAAATCTCGCTTGACTTTCATGAGAGAAGACCAAAAATGGGAGTCCCCGCTCTTCGATTCTACTTGCACTAGAGGTTTAGAACCTAGATATTTAAACATTACAGCATGCGTATGTAGATTTGAGCTGGTCAATGACAGAACAAAGTGGGCGGTGCTATTAGAGGCGACAATAAACAGATTATCTGTCCATTCTTATTCTGATTTATCTTCTGAGATCAATAATCGATAAATTCGATATATCCGACCAACACATGTGATTTGCACATAACCACATGTGGCCTCTGCACCCCGGCCTCTCAACACTAACCAAGCCAATATATATGACACGGCCAAATCAATGGATTGATTCTTTTATGATCACTTTTTATTGCAAAATCATGCAATACACAGACTAATGCCCTAGCTCTATCTATCTATTAAGAATCTTGGTTATGCTTGCTTTCAATCTATTCCATAGATAGAACTAGGTGGCTAGGCATATGTGGAGTTGACACGGAATTGACATATATATATATATATATTCATGTTCCTGTATCTTAATTGGGTCCTTTATTAGATAAAGAGCCTGTTTGGCATAGCTTCTTATGGCTCCAGCTCCTCTTGCAACAACAACTGTAGCGACATTGTTCACATGAGCCGTTTTTTTTCCATTTCCTCGTGAAATGAACTGGGAACCCACAGAAGCCACGTTATATGGCTCCTTCAGCTCCGGCTCCTTCGGTACTGTGTTAGAGAGCCAGATATATTGTTCAAAGAAGAAAGCATGATGCTATTGACGCTACCCCTATTTCCGCCTTTGCTCCCACAACCAAGAAGAAGTGAGAGGCAATAGAGATGTTGAAGTTGATGTACCTAAACAAAAACACATTATAGGGTCGAGTGTTTGATTTGAGGAATGAGTTAGTCCATTATCTACTCGCTCCTCACTTTTTTGTTTGGTTTTTGGAATGAAATGAGTTAAATCATCATCACCTCATTCTTCACAAGCTAATAATTCGTACTAGTACGAGGAATGAAGTCATTCCATCAAATTTGAGGAATGAACTACTCATGAGACACTACCTCATCTAAAATGCAGTGAATCCTCAAACCAGTGATTCCTCAAACTAAACGTCCTATATGTGCTAGGCCGCACTAGATCAAATATCAACTCGACTGATTTTGCACAAAATTTAGTTTCCATGAATATGATGATTAGCAAATAAAAGAGAAGAGAGAGGTCTATATATGCTGCATACATAAGAAGATGCCAGGCCGGTAGGTCAACACATGCAGGACACAACATTCCAAGATATGTTCCTTGGGCCCTATATATAGTTGTCCATCGGGCCGGCCCGGTACGGTACGGCACGGGCACGGGCCAGGCAAGGCCCGCAGGGGTTCGGCCTTCGGCCCAAGCACTGCACTACAGGCCAAAATTCGTGCCGTGCAGGCCCGCTAAGCACGGCAAAATCTGCGGGCCGTACCAACCCACAGCCCAGCGACCTAAAACACCTCAAAAAATCATCTCAACCAACACTTTTCAAAATTCACAATTTCACATATTCATTCATCCATCATCTCAATTCAAATCACAAATATAAAATCTAAGTTCAAATGACCAAATCCAACAAAAAAAGGAACCAAAAGAGACACATAATTAAGATAAATGAGCTGTGTGCAATGTTGCCTCATTAAAAACCTTTCTAGGTAAAACTCACTCTTGTGAGAAACCCTAGAAAGAGAAAAAGAGTGCAACACAGCCCTTAAGAATGTCTGATGTCAGAGCAACAGAGAAAGCAGCAGACAACATAGAGTTTTTAAGAATATTACGATATTCAATAAACAGCTTGCTAAGATCTCTAGTGGTGGTCTGTCTAGATACCTTAACAAACCTAGGGTTATGAGCGTGAACAATGTACTCTTCCCATACCTCTGTCTCACCAATATCTAACGGCAGATCAAGCCTAGCAATCAAGCGACACAATTCAGATCTAGCAACATTAGGTTTATAATCCCAGTTATGCATAGAATCATCAGCATTGTAAGCAAGCCTAGACTGAACCCTAGCACGTTGATCAGTTTTTTGCCTACAAGATTTCTGGTGCCTCTTCAAGTGACTAGTGCCAACACTAGATCTAGCAGACAAAGTAGTCTTACACATTTTACAGGTAGCTTTAGTGCAAATCTTAACTCCATTCACAGTCTCATAGACCTCTTCAAAATCAGCCCACACAGATGATTTACGCTTACCAACATTAGATTTACCATTACCAGCAACAGATAGAGCAAAGCTGTTGGAGTTGAAGCCGACAGGGTTCCCGGTCGCCGTCGCCCCTTCACCACCATCACCGTCCAGATCGATCGGAGCAGCAGAGCCGCTATCGACATCGATACCGAACAACGCAGCAGCGTCATCTCGGGTGTCGTCGTCGTCCTCAGGGGGCAGGCCTACCACGATCAAGTCATCGTTGCTGGTGAGTGGCCAGATGATATCGTCATCAGCAGCCACCATGGCGGACGGCTCTCCAACACCGTTCCTCAACGGTGCGCGGGGCTGCTTTGGTCACTCTATGCCACAGCTAGAGGACGATGCATCGGCTACCGACCTGCGCAAAGAGATGGAGGAGGATGAAAAGATCACATCAGAATACATCAATGGAAGAAGATAGAAGAGGAGGGTTAGGGTTAGGGTTTTACCTGCGCAACCAGAGCCTGGCGTCGGAGAAGACGACGGCCACCTAGAGAAGACGACACACCGGTTAGCAAGGACGGGTTAGGGTTTTACCTGCGCAACCAGAGTCTGGTGTCAGAGGAGGGACAGACGGGGACAACGAACTCATATATTCACCGAGATCTAGAGGGAGATAGGGAGACGGAGAAGGGAGAGGCAGAGAGGGAGGGTATCAGGGGAGGTCACCGCCGGCAGGCGGTTCGAGGTCACCGGAGTCGGGGTCGGCGAGGTCGGACGCCAGCAGACGAGATGGCGAGGCGTCGACCGTCGAGCGGTCGAGGCGAGAGCTAGGCGAGAGGCGAGAGCGGCGAGGCGGTGGGGGTTGAAATGATTTTGGGTTAGGGTTGAGGAGGGAGAGCGCCGCGGCCGTCGCTTATATACGCGGGGGGTGAGGTGTTGTGGGGCTGGGCGGCTGGCCGCTGCGCTGGGCCACTTCGCCGCCGGGGGGAGGTCTCGTGCTGCTACCGGGCCGACCCCTATAAACCGGGCCGGGCCGTGCTAGCCCGTGGGCTTGAGTAGCAGCCCAAGCACGGCCTGCTGCCCCGTGCTAGGCTAGCCTGAGCCCGATGACCCTCGGGTCGTGCTGTGCTTGGGACGGGCCAAAATTGCGGGCCTCGTGCCGGGCCGCCGTGCCTCGGGCTGCATGGCCATTTATAGCCCTATATTGAAAAGACGGCTCATGCATTATCCAAACATATATTGATCGCATGCATGCACACGATCCTTTTCAACAAAGCAGTTGACCAAACCATGCATAGAGACCTTTTGGATCCAAAACTCTACCAATAGAAATGGTGCATTGCTTTGATCTTATTTTAATACTATACATCGTTAAAAGTCAAAGATGTGCCATGAGCGTATGATGTATGGTCCTAGCTCTAGTATCCATTACACACTGTTATCTCCAGCTTATAGATTCCTTGGAACATTTTATTATTTTTTTTCCAGAAACTCCCACAGAGAGATCATCAGCTCATCACACTAAACCGACCAGACGATGGTACAAGCTTGCCTTGCTTGAAAAAGTACATGAATTCCGTGCTAGGTAGACCCGGACCCGTTATGGAAACCCAACCCGGCCGAGCAGCCTGCACACTCTATAAAAGGCAACCACCCCTGTGCTCCCAGACCATCAGTCGTCACTACTCACCACTCATAGATCGATCTCCACGTGCATCCACAGCTAGCAGCTTGTTGACACACACACACACACACACACACACACACACACACACACACACACACAGAGGTCAAGAGAGAGAGACAGAGTTTGCTTGCATTGGATAAAAGGTAGCCGTTCGACAAACCAATCCAAGCGCCCAAGCCAAAGCAAAAGCAACGCAAGGAAATGGACCGCGTGATGAAGCTCGCCTCGGAGCGCGCGGTGGTGGTGTTCACGCTGAGCAGCTGCTGCATGTGCCACACGGTGACGCGGCTGATGGCGGACCTGGGCGTGAACGAGCTGGTGCACGAGCTGGACAGCGACCCCAGGGGCAAGGACATGGAGCGCGCCCTGCACATGATGCTGGGCGGGAGGGGCCCCGCCGTCCCCGCCGTCTTCATCGGCGGCAAGCTCGTCGGCGGCACCAACAGGGTCATGTCGCTCCACCTCGCCAGCGAGCTCGTGCCCATGCTCAAGAGCGCCGGCGCGCTCTGGTTGTAGACACCTGCGGCTGTCTGCTGATGCAGCGCGGCCTGCTGCATGCATGGCATGCGCGCGCGGAAAATAAATAAATAAATAAAGAGACTAAGGTTAGTAGTGTGTGTGTACGTGTCAAGGGCAGGTTTTTTCCCGTCCTGTTCTGCTGAGTTCTGACAGGAATAACTAAGGCAAACGGGCTTTGCTAGCTTCATGCATATGCCTTGTATAGGAGCTAGTGAGCGAGAGAGATGGCGGCCTAGCTATGTTTCTTCTTTCTTCTTTTTTGATGTGTTTCTGTCCTAATAACTTTGCAATGGCGGTGTGTGCGTGTACTGATCCATGTATCGCCCTTTTTCCACGGGCTTATGAATATCAATCAATATATATGTATATCAGAGTTTATAAGTAACCAGTATCCAGTATGATGACATGTGTTACGAATGTATTGCATCAAAACCTTCTGTTTACATTGGTTGTGTTGTTCAAATAATTAGCGCTATGTTTTCGAATAAAATATTAATATATCAGTTTTACTCCTTTGCAGGCGACTGGTAACCTGCATAACCATCCGTCACCCACGTCCACGCGCCCAGCCGTGCCCAAGCCCGCACTTGATCAGTGCCCGCGCCCGCGGCTAGGGTTCCGGCGAGACTTCGCCGACGTCGGATAAGTTCAGCGTCCTCCCTCTCCGACTCTCTCTCTCTCTTCTTCCCCAACTCCAAGAGGCATAGAAGGGGGTTTGGGGGAGAGGAAGGCCGGCCAGGTGGTAGCACGGCGGCAGAGCGGTTTTGGGGCCTTGGTGGTGGTGGAGGCGCCCAGACCAGGGCGGGGCGGGGGACCTCCATGGCCAGAGCTCGCCATGGAAGGTGGGGGAGGGGAAGAAGGTGGCTGCCACGGGTGCCCTACGGCCGCGGAGCTCCGGTGAAACCCTAGCGCGCCGACGCTAGGGATTAAAACTAATACTTCTTCTAATAGTTCTTCTAATAAGATTTTATACAAGGTTTCATTTACACAAGGTTTAAAACCAATACTTCTTTTAATAAGATTTTATACATTAATAAAGTAAATTGTCTAAGTACTTGAAAATTATACACACACAAAGCTCAGCTAGTAATATAATGATATATTTATTCATGAGAACTAGGTTCTTGCCCTTTGATGCAGTGGCGTAGCAAGGATTTTGAACTATGGTGGTCCAATTCAATATAGTTTTTTATTAACAATATAAGGCTCCATTAGCACGTCTGTAATTTTTTTTTGACTCCTTACTATAGTATACACAAGGAGCGAGATCCGAAGCTGATGAAATAAGTTTGATGGCTATGGTTCAATAGGATCGGAAGCAAGAAGATGTAATTCTGGCCCAAAACAAAACGTTAGGCATTCCAACTTTGGAAAGCCACACGTTGTGTAGTTTTCACTCTTTTCAGAGAGAGAGAGAGAGAGAGAGAGTACATATTACATGCATATTTCACGCTTCACTTTGAATATATATACTGAAAAACAGGTGCTCAATTATTTCATTTCCATTGCAAATTGAAAGCTCATCTCTCATCACCTTGCCATTTTCTTGTCACTAATTGTACTGAATGAAAATAGTAGCATTATTAAAGAAATATTCTTAGCTCAGAATTGATTTGCATAGCTTAATCCACTGGCTCATCTCGTCTGTATCCTTCCGCGTCCTGTTTTTTAAATCTAGAATTCAAAATTTGTACCAAAATCCTCTCCTCTGTCTTTTTGGCAGAAAATATTGAGATTCCTTTTAAACTTAGTGTCAACCAGAACGACCAGCATTAATTAAGAAAAATAACAATTGAACTACTCGTTCCATCCTAATTAGTGAGGGGCAAGATGGTCTTTTGTAAGCTTCCTTATTTTATCTGAAAATCGCTTGGATTTCTTATTATAGGACGAACGGAGTAATTCCTAATAACTTCACTACTGTTAACACACATGCAAACAACACAAAGTTAGGCAATTAAGATGCCCAATTATAGCAACTCCAACAAGAGTCCTCAAATCAACTATTGATTTGAGAGCTCCCCTTATTTATAAGTGCCTGATATATTTTCCATCTGCTCTAGTAGGAGCCCCCAAATTAGTCCTCAAATCCCTTTTTGAGACACTAACACAAGGGACCCGCTCGTCATGTTTTGTTCTTCCCATCCTCAATCTCATTAACATGCGGATGGACCCGTCACTAACGATTGGTCCTAGATGTTGGAGGCAATCGCTGGAGCTGTTGCCCAAGGTAGGTCCAGGGGCAGGGAAGGACGCGGCGGAGGAGCTGATTCAGCGGGTGGAGGAGCTGGTGGCGGTGGCGACCCGACTGCGCGGGGAGAAGGAGGCCACGAAGGACGCTGCATGGGGGCTGAGGCATTAGCTCGACACCGAGCAGACAGCCGGCTAGGCCATGCTGCGCCGTGGGCCATGAAGATAGGGAGCACTCACTGCCTCCTACCACTCCTGATACACGCGGCGAGCCGCGATACGTGCGGCTGAGGGGATCCGTAGAAGCCGCTGGCGGGCTACACGATCTCGTGCAGGAGGAAAGTTGTGGGCGCACAAGGGAGGAGAAAAGTCACGGGCGAGCGGAAAGGAGGCAAACCGAGCGCGAGCAGAGAAAACGGATGCCAACCAGGGCGTAGCCTATAGAGCTCCTAGGAATGATGGCCGGAGAGGAGATTTGAGGAGGCCTTCAAATTTGAGGGTCTAGTAGGGCCCTGCTAGAGTCAGCCCTACTTGGTAAAATAGAGTGGATCGTGTAAGACATAATCTAATCACCATATTTTATTAAAAATTCGTAATTGAAAGCTATGCATTCTAAAACAATTTAACAGAAAAGAAACTAAACGATAGAGACAGCATTATGTCTTATAGTTCTGCTCATTTTGAGCGTGCAATGCACACGTCGTCCAAGATATATCCTTATGCCCATTGCGCACATCTCTCTCTAGATATCTCAGCAGCGAATCGACCTCTGTCCTCTCTCTATCTGTTATAAGCATCCACTATTCTCCACTTCCTCTATATGAGTCGGATGCACGTACTCTATAAAAGGACCTCACAGCCTGCACTCGCAAAGCACACAAACACTTCACATACAGAGCAACACACACACACACACACTAGTAGAGCTCAGTGCTCGAAAGGCAGCTCGACCAAGAAGCTAGCCAAGAAGAAGGCCATGGCAGAGAGGGTGTCGAGACTGTCGACGGAGAAGGCGGTAGTGATCTTCACGACGAGCCAGTGCCCGATGTGCCACACGGTGTCAAGCCTCTTCTACGAGCTCGGCGTGTGCGCGGCCGTCCACGAGCTCGACAAGGACCCGCGCGGCCGCGAGATGGAGAGTGAGCTCGCTCGCCGCCTTGGACGTGCACCGCCTGTCCCCGCCGTCTTCATCGGCGGCAAGCTCGTCGGCTCCACCGACAAGATCATGTCGCTGCACCTCGCCGGCAAGCTCGTGCCCATGCTCAAGGGTGCCGGCGCCATATGGCTCTGAACTCTGAAGCCATCCGTCCATCCTGATCCATTGATCCATCCAAATCACTCGCCCTCGAAAGTAACCCCCAATTTTGCTGGGTTTACATATATAAACTTGCGGCTTGCATGCATGCAATTAATCGAGCTATAGAGTGTGCTCACAAGTATGATCGAGGTACCTATGTTGACCGTCTGATAACAAAGCAGGGACGGCAAGGAGTTTCCAAGAAGGATATATGAGGAAAGTTTTGTATTCCGGCTAGGGTAACCACTAGCTGGGCTAAAAAGGGTGAGGAATGGCTCTCTAATCCATGACTTCGAATGTAAATGGACATGTGTAACTCTGTCCTTTCCAGTTTTTTCAATGAAATGTGATTTTTGAATTACCACAACCGAAAGGATATCGATGGGTTCCATTATTGGATTCGATTAAGAACCATAGCCGTAGTCGTAGCCGAACCGAAGTAGGTACCTCTTCTTGCAGGAGATCCTGCACAAAAAGTGTTGCTAAATTTCTCCCTTCGTACATTTCATATGCGACTGCAGGTCGAACCTAAACAAAATATTTTTCCTTACTTTTGAGAAATTTTTTCCGTTGAACATAAACTCAATTTTTCTTTTTTTTTTATATCTTAGAATCTTTTTTCTCTTTCTGGTGGTATCAAACTGCCATCTAATATCTTATCCATCTCTTCAGGAAAATGGATATCTCCGGAAAAGATTTTGAGTTCTGTATGGCTTTTTTTTCTCTTCACTCGGACCAATCCACCTAGTCGCAAATTGCACGGTGCTAACAAGCTTGTGAAACAAAGCCGCATTGCTATACCCATCCAAAACTATATATAGGAGGTTCTAGGTTTAATTTAGCCCTTAGTTAGGCCCTTCTCCATGACATCAAGCCGCTCTCCATCCAAACCAACAAGAATAGATCGTGGACCCACAGCTACCACCTAGAAGTAGCTGATTATGTACCTCTTTGCTTGCTTTTCTAAATTAACTTCCAAACTATTAATGAAAAAAAGAATTCAATAGAAGTCTAAGTAGGTTGCTAGGTTGTCAATTGACTGAAGGGCTTCAGGGGCCAACCTCTTAGCCGGAGGAGAGATCATAGATGAGGCCGCATGCGCATCAGATTCATCTCAGTCACGAAGCGCTTTCAAAAAAAATCCTTTTCTAACAAAATTGGCTTGTAGCCTTGTCGTATATGTTTTCCTCGAAAGGAAAAAAAACTGTCGTTGCATGCTTTGTTTTCTTCTGAGAACCTGGTGGTTAGAGCCCTGGACCATGGTTAAGCTAGGTTCGAAATTAACTCAACAACCGTTTCCCCGGCAACGGCTCCAGAAATGCTTGTTGGTATATTTAAGATGCACACAGATTAATCCGCAAGTGCACGGATCTTACAATGCATACTTGGAAACCCCAAACTTTCCCAAGTGCAGTACCCAATAGTACCTCGGGAAAGCTCAAGGATGAGCTTTTTATAGGGAGGGGAGGATTGTAACGACCCGAGTCTGTTGCTCCCTAGGCAGTCATTTTGACTATCAGGACCAAGAGGTCCTAGATTCTCTTTAGGCCCTGAAAGGAGAAGAGAGTCTTTTTTCTGCAACAAAACTTTTGAGAGATAGCAACAAGAACTTAAAGCATTTATTTGGTAGATGAAAAACCTATCAAGCATGTTTTTATGTTCACTCCCAGTGTAGGAGTAAAACATTTTTGGGCGACTCATAGAATGGCAGAGGCAAATAGATGTTTAAAATCTTTTGAAATTCTTAAGAAAGCAGTCATCTCTGGGTCGCTACCTTTTGAAATTATGTGTGATGCTAGTGATTAGGACTCTTTTATGCAGAAAAAGAAAGAGCAGGGCAATCTTTTAAACTTGCATTCGAAATGTGAAATATTTATAAAAAGGGGGAGAGACCCCTTTATCTGATTAGAGCGGAAAGGGCCCGCGGCGTAGGAATCGTATCTCCTTAGGTTCTTTGCTTTCATTTGATTTTGATGAAAGAAAAGAAATCAATGGCCTTTGGCAAGGAACTACAGCATATGAACAGCTAGGGATCGGAATACTACAACCGTACCGGCTATCTCAGGCAGGTGATAGGAACAGTCTAAGGGGCTAGGTTTGAATCGTTAGTACTAGTAGGAATCGCTTTGCCGAGGCCGTATGTATCGTACCGAAGTAGGTATTGAATTTCTCAAGGAAGCGGATAGGTTTTAGTTGCAAAAAAAGAAGGAAGCTTATATATATATATATATATATATATATATATAGAGATAGAGAGAGAGAGAGAGAGAGAGAGAGAGGGCTATATTCAACCCTTTTTTATTCAACAGGGCTTTGACCATTCCCAAGAAAAAAAAGAAAAATCTATCATCCAATTTGATCTCTAAGATAGACAAAGTCTGGTTCACCAAAGAGCTTTATCCTACGTCACTGCCTCGTCAACCTGACTTCCATCTCCTAACATCGGTACTTGTTTTCTAGTTTGCCCAGGAAAAGTGGAATTGAAACCTGCTGCATGCGTTCAATAGTATGCGCAGCAGCTGTTCTACTTCAGCATTCTACAACTGAATCCATTCCGGAAATGATGACTTGCCCACATTAGAAGTTAGTGTCATTTTCTGCTTTTTAAGTGAAATACCAAAAACCTCGGGTTCCACGGGGTAAATCCATTAAAAAGGGCAAATTTTAGCGGAGGGAGCAGGTACAGTTGGTGGGGAACTTGCTTTAGGAAAAAAACGTTTTAGTAGCTTATATGCCCTTGGAGGGTTACAATTTTGAATATTTTTCGTACTCTTTTCCGCAGGAAGATAAAAAATGGGAATTGCTTTGAATGACCTAGCGTCCGTCGTCTTTTCCCGAAGAAGGCTTTTTCGGTGCTGAGAAAGGAAGGGTTTCGGAGGGCAATCCAGCTTCCACAGCTTGGACCAAAATTTATTCCCCTCCTGGCTACCACCAGCTGCAACAGGTGGCAGGGAAGCGAAATGGTTGGTCAGCAGCAATCACCAAAAGATCCTCTCCTTCATCGACGACATTCTTATCTATTCAAGAAGTGCTGAAGAACATGAACAACATTTGAGAGTAATATAGAATAAGCTATGAGCACATGAAGTATCAGGCTTAGGATTGGGCGCGCTAACAGCCTTACAAACCGTAAAATTCAATTCTCATAATTCTTCGGCAACCGTGCCAAAAACTCGAGTTCCTCTTGGATTTCCTTTTTGATCAATGATAACTGCTGCATTGCCACTCACACTGAAGCAAAAAGCTCTTATAGCTCTTATAGTATCTGAATGAGAACGGTCACCACAATCATCTGACAATGAAACTGAATGACCAGCCCTGGGGAACAGAGTAAAATTTCCATCAACTGAACATCACCCTTCACCCATGAGCCAGGATGCACATATGTAAGTGAAAACCCACGTTTTGTACACCACACATCATTATTATCCCATTTGAGGCAAAGAATCAGGGCGCAATGCTTCTTTATCGATCAGTTAGACGCTTTATACCAGGTTAAAGCTGAAGTTACGATACCAGTGCCTACTTCCAAGCCCTCAAATTTCGAGGATATGGTGTGCCCACTCCTCGTGGAGTAGATCCCGCATCCAACCAACCCTTTTTTGACCAGGGAACAGGAGAATTCCCACTACCGCAGGCAGGCCAGCCGGCAGAAGTGGAAAGAGATAGAGAGGAGACTAGTAAAGCCAATTTCACCTAAAAAGCGGAAAATGACAAAGAAATCTATGGACTTATATGGATTCTACCCTTCACTTTTCTTTTTTTGCATTTCTATATTTTGTTATGCCACTTCGGATCTTATGCTTAGACATGAATTTATATGACATGAACTGTGTTCTAGAAAATTTAATTGCTATTTAACTCTATTTATCAAAAATTTGCTCCTTCGAGGGGTTTTTAGGATCATTCAGGCTACATTTAGTCTATTTTGGCTTTTACTGTCTACTTTTCTAAGGGAGATGGTTAAGGACCTTAGAAGATAGAGGAGAGCGCCTACTATTGTAGGGGCATTGAGCAACAAGATAATCCTTGCTACCACACTTGAAGCACTTTCTTCATTCTTCCTTGTTCCTTGATGATGACTTCTTCCTTCTAGTACGATAGCCCTTCTTCATCATGAACTTGCTACTAAATCCATTATTTTTTATGGAAGAAAAAAATGAGCTGGCAACTCTATTCTGGGAGGGTACTATCAATAGAGGGAAGTTCACAGGCGTTGAGAGTGTTCTTTGTCACCTTACCAACTAAGCAAAAATGGGTTGAGTAGTTATTGTCTTCTGACGTTCGGTTGGTGGTGGGTGTGTGAGAGGCATAGGGAAATAGGCTCCCCTTTTCTAGCTTTTGTCGATGAACACCACTACGAATTTATCTAACTCCTCCATAAAGACTTTATTCATCGGATTCATGAAATATGCTGGTGCATTGGTTAATCCAAACGGCATGATGGTGAACTCATACTATCCATAGCGGGTCATAAAGGCGAAAAGTATGCCTGGAGCAATAGGCCTGAGAGCTACCCGCGCAACTAAAAGAGTTAACTTCTAGAATAACCGGGAAATTGATTTTAGTATAACTCTAATTGTGGGTGGTTTGTTACTTTTGAAGTGGTAAGCAAGTGATCCTCCAACTTAGATTCATCATCAAACATACTATTTCCCACAGTCCCAAATAAAATTTTTGTTGCATATATGGACTTCAAAGGTTGATGGCCCGCCCCACCTAGAATAGGAATCTTTGACTAGGCTTACACACATTTGCTCACTTACGCTGTCCCCCCTCAGCTCACCCTAGCCCCGGGTACGTCGTCTCCAAGGCTTCACACAAAATCTTCACTGACAACATATGCATGCTTTTGTCAGAAAGAAAAGCAACGACTGGAGTGGGGGACTCCGAGTCGAAAAGAGGATTCCTCGCTTCTTTCTCTCATGCAAAAGCGTTTGATTTAGTAAAACCCATCTACTGCCAACACAACAAATACCTTCTTTTCTCTTTTGTTGTGTAATTGTTCTATTCTAATTAATTGAATCGGTTCAATTCTTGTCCTCATATTGAAATGAATCGAGATTGATAAGGAGTTAGTTAATGATGTTTGAGCATGTACTTTTTTTGAGTGTCTATTTATTTTCGATTGGTATCTATGGATTGATCACAAGCCGAAACATACCCCACCAAAAGAGGATCGCCCCTAGTAATATAATAGCACCTTGATTAGGGAGCGCAGCAGTCTTCCTAGTCAAGCGCAGCTTCCGTTAGGTTTCATTCAGGCTCGCTCTCGTTCTGAGGTGGATTCGAACTACTCTGTTAGGATTTGGAGTGAATAAGGCTTACCTTTCGTAAGTCCAATATGCGAGTAAGAACATGTGCGGGGATAGGCATATGTTTGAGGATATGGAGAAAATAGAACGATTTCACTAATTGTTTCATCTGGGTCGTCTTTGATTTTTTTTACTTATTTCTTTCTCACTAACTACTTTTTTCTATTTTCTTTTGTCTATCGAAACAGCCTAGGATTTGACCTAGTCAACTTATGCTTCATTTCCTTCGATTTCTTTCGATATGAGCGAGCTTACCCAAAACCTATACTTTAATGATCTAGTAGCCTATTCACATATGCCTATTTCTCTAAACCTAATCCTATTACTCGCATATATCTCCTGGTGCTCGCTTATCCCTATTCCGTGCATACCTGTCTCTTGCATACATAACTTGACTTTCCCATGCCCACTGAATGCCTATATGTGAATCCCTTAATCCTTTACCTCTCAATAGCATATTGAGGAAGAATATACATTCTCCATTTGGGTGCCTAAGTACTTGTTGACTAACTCAAAAGGACCCAACAAGAGTTGGGTGCCAAAGTGTGCTTAGGATGTTGATATAGGTACTTGGTGGTGAGATGAAGACTTTAGCGTGCTTAAGCAAGCTAATTGAAGTGGAGGACCACCTCTAGTGGGGCAATCGCCAGGATGACGTCGACTGCTTCCTCTAGGCAGGGCATCAGCAGCGCCATGTTGGAATCCCTGGTGCCCCGGGGGAGTCCCTCCACTATCTCCAAATGGACTGACACTAACATTGTCTCCAAACAGACCGAAACGAGATTCCACATGACCCACGTTACCTAGCAGTTCCAAGCTTTCGGGATATCTCTTCGTTAGCCTTTTGAATTCAACTATCAGTGTGAAGATGAGCATCTATCTTTCTTTTAAGGATTTAGTGTGTGTGCTTGTTCTTAAGGGAACGTGCAAATCACCCAATCATATCAGGATGGATCCAATGGGAGTGATCCGAGCGGCCATGGCCACTCACTACTAAAAAAACGTTTGTAGCAACGGGACAATATTTTTGTAGGGATGGCTGGTGATGGAGCCGTCCCTACAGTGGGTGTGCTCGGGACCCATGAGACCAGCCGCCCCTACAAATGGCACAATAGGGGCGGCTGGTGATACGAGCCGCCCCTACAAATGGGTCGATTTGTAGGGGCGGCTCACTCACCAGCCACCCCTGGAGTTGCGATTTATAGGGGCGGCTCAATCACCAGCCGCCCCTACAAATGCCCAATGTATAAAAACTTGTAGTCCCTTCTTCCTCCTCGGGTCACTCATTCCAACCCGTGAAAAAAGGTAGGGAGGCCTTGGGCACCTCCCAAAAATTGCTCTACTAATGAGGAAGGTTTTGGTCTCAAATCCTTTGGTGGAGAGGTTGTAGAAGGTAAGAAAATTCTATTCCACACTTTTTTTTGAAGTTTTAATGGTTGGTTAGTGAGTAATTAGAGTTTTGCTTTTCTCTCTCTTCTATGGTGCTTGAGCTACTTATGAAGCAAATTAAACCCAAGTTTTGAATGTACTAGAGTAAATTAGGTAGGGGAACAATATCATACCCTTATTTCGTCCATGCTTCTTGATTTTAGTGAACAATTAGTTAGTTTTATGGATGTTTCATGTGTATGTAGATCTAGATCTAGATCTAGGGTTTGATTTTTTTATTAATTTCATTTTTGTAAATTTATGTTTGATGAAATTGTACTAGGGTTTGCGTGAAAGATATTGGGTAAAATATAATTGTTGCTAATTGTTGTCTTTGAAATTGTTTATTGTAATCAACAAATATGTATTTTAATTATTTATGGATAAATAGGCCATTAATTAATTTTCCTCTACCATGGTGTGTTTGTATGCTTCATGTAATTATATTTGATTTATATTCATATATATCTGAAGTATATACAATTATTCTCAAGTAATTATTAGTTTGATTCATTTTTATATATATCTGAATAAGTAGTCCTTTAATGTTTGTATTGTTGTTGTTGTAAAAGATGGAGTACAGGAACTCTTAGATGTATGGTTCGTTAAGGTTTAAGGCAGGTTTCTGTGAAGAGGTGGATAAATTTATTGAAGCCGTAGAGAAGCATGCAACGACGTTGACAGAGAATAAGAATACAATTATTTGTCCCTGTAAAGATTGCAAGAATCGTATGGCATGGAGAGATGTGACTATCATCAGATCACATTTGATTATGCGAGGATTTGTTGAGGACTACATAGTGTGGATTCATCATGGTGAAACAATTATTGTTGATGACGAGGATGAGGAGGAATACGACGACGAAACCCTAGAATCCCTGTCCCAATATTTAGCAGAGCTTGGTGCACGAATGGATCCCGAGTTTGGCAATGAACAAGGTGGTCATGCTGGTGGATGGGATGGTAATGATGAAGGTGGTGCCAATAATGATGGCGGAGCATGTGTCGGGGACCAGAGATTTTACTAAAGAGTCTGAAAAGTCTAGAAAATTTGGAAAGGGTGACAACAGCATCGAAGGAGACTCGTATGGTGTTGAAAAGGGTTGTCTGACACATTGGACATCGCTATGTTTTGTGCTTGAGCTACTCATGGTCAGACTGTAGTTTCAATGATCTATTGCGTCTCCTGTCATGGGTGTTGCCACAACCAAAATCAGTTCCCACCAACACATACCAAGCGAAGAAGGTCATAAGTCCATTGACAATGGGGGTTGAAAAAAATCCATGCATGCCCCAACCACTATATCCTTTTTTGTGGCGAAATGTTCAAGTCACTAGATAAATGTCCCCGGTGTGGGACCAGCCGGTACAAGAACAATGACCTTTATGGTGGGGACGAATCCTCCATGGGGAAAAAAAGGAATAAGAACGGTACGAAAAAGGTGGTACAAGAATCTCAGCCCCTAGAGGACACTCCATTAGGCAACGATGCAAAGGAGAGAAGAATTCCTGCCTTGGTAATGTGGTACCTACCAGTGATCGACCGCTTGAGACGTATCTTCCAAAACCCTAAAGAAGACGCACTCATGACATGGTGGGATGATGAGCGCAAGGTGGATGATGATAAGATTGCATACCCAGCTGATTGTAGTCAGTGGCAAAGGATCGATGAGAAGCACAAAGAATTCAGTGATGACCCAAGGAATGTACGGTTTGGCTTGAGCACTGATGGAATGAATTCCTTCAATGAGAGGATGAGCGACCACTGCACTTGACCAGTGATCTTGACCATGTACAATATCCCAACGTGGTTGTGTCAGAAGAGAAAGTACCTTCTCCTCGCTATTCTTATTTCTGGCCCTAAACAACCAGGTATTGATATAGATGTGTTCCTCAAGTCTTTGATGCAAGAAATGGAGAGGCTATGGAGGCATGGGTAGCCGATGTACAATGTGTTCCGAAAGGAGGACTTCATATGTAGAGCAATAATATTTGTTACTACCAATGATTACCCCGCGATGTTTGCTTTGTCTGAATAGATCAAAGGGAAGACGGGATGCTTAGTTTGCTTGGATGGTACTACATGGGTGTTCCTGGATGCATCCAAGAAGATAGTTTACCTAAGGAACCGGCGCTTCTTAAAGACAAGTCACAAGTACCGCAACAAATTGTTCTATAGATTTTATGACAACACCTCGGAGATTGAACCCCCTCCAGAGAGATGTTAACAGAGAACACATGTACAGAATGGTAAAAAACATATGCATCATCTATGGAAAGAAGAATCTGGATGGGACGAACAGAGATAGAAGCACACCTCCTGTCGAAGGTGTACCTTTCAAGAAACAATCGATCTTCTTTCAGTATCTGCCTTATTGGCCAGACTTGAAGGTCTCCCATGCCATTGATGCTATGCACGTGCAGAAGAATGTCTTTGAGAGTCTCATTGCTACCTTGATGGACAAAGGCAAGTCAAAGGATGGTCTGAAATCACGAAAAGACATGGTGCAGCTAAACGTGATGCCATAGCTTCACCCGGTACCTCAGGCTAATGGAAAATACACTCTGCCCATGGCGTGCTTCAACCTAACACTAGAAGAGAAGAGAGATATATGTACTTTCCTAAGGGGGGTCAAAGTCTCGACTGGGTTTTCAGCCAATGTGAAGAAGCTAGTGTCAATGAAGGACTTGTCAATAACACACTGCAAGGCTCACGATTGTCATGTGATGCTGATAGTGTTTCTATCTATTGCAATCAGGGCTATAAAGCCAGAGTTCTTGAAAATGGCCATCACCCGTATGTGCTACTTCTTTTCGAAGATCTCACAGAAAACGATTGGCAAGAAAGAGCTGAGTGACCTACATGAATTTGTGGTGAAGACACAAAACCAACTAGAGATGTGTTTACCTCCTGCTTTTTTTATATAATGCCACATCTCATGATTCACATGGTTCATCAGATACAGGCGTTGGGCCCTTGCTACTTGCATGAAATGTGGTCCTACGAGCGATTCATGTCGGTTCTAAGCCGATACGTGCATAATCGAGCATACCCAGAGGGCTCCATGATAGAGGGTTACAGTACTGAAGAAGTCATTGAATGCTATCAAGAGTACCTAAAAGTACAGAAAGGGATTGGTAAACCCGATTCTCGTCACAAGGGTAAGCTGGCTGGGAAGGGCACCAGTGGTAGAAAAGTGTTCATCAACCATGATTACAAAGAAGTGAGTCGGGCGCATTACAATGTCTTGTAGAGTACACAACTGATGCAACCATACATTGATGAACACTAGGCTATCATTATGGTGGAGAGAAATGGTCATTCAGATAATTGGGTCATAAAACAGCACAAGCAATGACTAACTACATGGTTGAAGGACCAAAACATACTGCCTAGAGAAACCATAGACTCTATTACCATCAATAGGTTGGCGGAGGGGCCATCGAGACAAGTGACATCTTGAAAAGCTTATGACATCAATGGGTACACGTATTATACCCACGCAAAGGATAGTAAATATGTGAACCAAAACAGCAGCGTTCGAATAGAAGCTCTCGATGGAGTGGGGCGAAAGATCCAATACTTTGGCATCATTGAAGAGATATGGGAACTTAACTTTGGAAGGGATACAACGATGGCACTATTTCGATGCCGTTGGATCAAACAACACCAACTTAACAAGATTGGATTGAGATTCCTAGACCTCGAGAATCTAGGCTACCAAGATGACCCTTGGGTGCTCGCTTCACATGTCGCACAAGTTTTCTATATGCCTGACCCACAAAATAACCTCCCCCCGAAGAAGAAGACAAAGCACGTGGTTGCCTCTGAGAAATAGCACATTATCGGAGTTGATGGCGTGGACGATGTTGAAGCTTACAATAACTACGATGAGATGCCGCTATTCACACTTTCCTAAGAAGATCAATGTTGTGGAAAAGAACCTGCCCAAAGACATATTACCATGGGAACAAAAATGTGTCAAGGGAAAAGTCATTACAGTGGGCTAGCTAGTTGTTGAACGTGGAGTGTTTGTGTAAGTGAGTGTGTTTGTAAGACTTCATTTATGCATTTGTGTGAGACTATATATTTATGTATGTGTGTGAGGCTATAGATTTATGTATGTGTGTGAGACTACATTTATGCATGTGTGTGAGACTACCCTTTGCAACATCCAAATGAACCTATTGCAACATCAACTCTATTACTACTAAAACAGCTGTAACACGCAGACACTTAAAACAGGCACTTATTACTACTGCAACATGTTCGGACTACTATTGAAACACTTAAAACAAGCACTTAACACTATGAAATGAAGAAATGACCAAAATAAAAGTTGGAGATCTTGACGAGTTATACAACTTTTATATTCATTACCTTTATAGTTGAAATCATTTAATGGTTGAAAATCAGGTTTGAAGTTGTCATTTTCTGAAATTCAAAATTTGAATTGTCCAAAATTAGTGACAAAGATAGATGACTAGACTAAAATGATAGAGCATGATTTTAGAAAATTTTAGGAAAAAAAATCCATCACATTTGGAGTTAGTATGATGAAGAAAAACTAGTTACAAGTTTCAACCATAGATTAAAAAGAGAAATCACACTTGTTCATCATTGATCATCATGAACAGTTATGATTTTTCTTTTTAATCTCTGGGTAAAATTTTTAACTAGTCTTTCTCCCTCATACTAACTCCAAATGTGATGATTTTTTCCTAAATTTTCTAAAATCATGCCCTATCAAGTTACTGTGTTGATTTGGTCATTCTTTTCATTTGACAAAGTTTTAGCAATTTAAATTTTCAAATTTTAAAAAAAAACAAGTTCTAACAAGATTTTGAAACACCAAATGATTTCAGCTGAAAAAGTGAGGAATACCAAAGTTGTATAATTCATCAAGATATATAACTTTTATTTTGGTCATTTCTTCATCTGACAAAGTGATAGTAAACATTGTTCACAAATCAATATGTCTCTCGTATAGTTCATGAAACTATGAGCGATATGTGAATTTGTGAATAATGTTTACTAATACTTTATCAAATGAAGAAGTGTCCAAAATAAAAGTTATAGATAGTGATGAGTTCAACAACTTTTATGTTCACGACTTTTATAGTTGAAATCATTTAAGGTTTCAAAATTTTGTTTGCAGTTCCTATTTATTGAAATTCAAAATTTCAACTGTTCAAATTTTGTCAAATGAAAAGAAGACTAAAAATAAAAGTTGTAGATAGTGATGTGTTCAACAACTTTTATGTTCATGACTTTTTTATTTGAAACCATTTAAGGTTTCAAAATCTTATTTGAAGTTGACATTTATTGAAATTTAAAATTTGAACTATTCAAATTTGGTCAAATGAAAAGATGACCAAAATATAAGTTGTACATATGGATGAGTTCTACAACTTTGGTATTCATGAGCTTTTTAGCTGAAATCATTTACTCTTTCAAAATATTGTTTCAAGTTGTAATTGTTTGAATTTCAAAATTTTAATTTTCGAATTTGTTTGCTATATTGTTTTTATATATATTTGTGCATATAGAGAATAATACAAAATATTATATACATTTACTTTGGATTTTTGTGATATAAAAAAATATAGAATTAATATTTTAATAAAATGAAAAATATTTGTAGGGGCGGCTAGATCAGGAAACACCCCTACAAATGCATTTGTAGGGACAGCTAGATCAGGAACCGCCCCTACAATTCATCCTGGGTATACAAGCACGGGCGCTCAGGGGCCGAAATTTCCTAAGTGTTGGGCGCTCTCTTCTTCCTCCCGACGTCGTTGAAAGGTCCTAATGGCTAGAGGGGGGGTGAATAGCCTATTAAAAAATTTTACAATAACACTTAACAAACCGGTTAGACAATTATGAGGCGAAGTAAGTGTTGCGCTAGCCTACTAAAATTGCAAGCCACCTACCACAATTCTAGTTTATATAGTTTCTATCCACACAATAGCTATGTCACTACACTAAGTTAGTGTGCTCTCAAAGGCTAACTAAAGAGTCACACTAACCAAACTAACAAGCTCTCACAACTAGCTACACTAAAGAGCTTGACAACTAGTTTGTGGTAATGTAAAGAGAGTGAGCAATTTGTTTATACCGCCGTGTCAAGGAAGGAGCCAATCAATCACAAGAATGAATAACAATGAAAACCAATCACATCGGAATCAAATGATGAACACAATGATTTTTTACCGAGGTTCACTTGCTTGCTGGCAAGCTACTCCTCGTTGTGGCGATTCACTCACTTGGAAGTTCACGCGCTAATTGGCATCACACGCCAAACCCTTAATAGGGTGCCGCACAACCAACATAAGATGAGGATCACACAAGCCACGAGCAATCCACTAGAGTACATTTTGGCTCTTCGCCGGGGAAAGGTCAAGAACCCTTCACAATCACCACGATCGGAGCCAGAGACAACCACCAACCTCCGCTCGACGATCCTCGCTGCTCCAAGCCATCTAGATGGTGGCAACCACCAAGACAAACAAGCGAATCCCACAGCGAAACACGAACACCAAGTGCCTCTAGATGCAAACACTCAAGCAATGCACTTGGATTCTCTCCCAATCTCACAAAGATATTGAATCAATGATGGAGATGAGTGGGAGGGCTTTGGCAAAGCTCCCAAGGTTGCTATGTCAATGCAAATGGCCAAGAGAGTGAGCTTGAGCCGGCCTTGGGGCTTAAATAGAAGCCCCCACGAAATAGAGCCGTTGTACCCCTTCGCTGGGCACAACACGGGGTGACCGGACGCTCCGATCATATTGACCAAACGTAGGACCCCAGCGTCCGGTTGTGCGATGCACGCCACGTGTCCCCTCTCTTCAAATACTGAGCGCCCGATCCCAATGGTCAAGTGATGACCAGACGCGCTGCTACGAAGTGACCGGACGCTGGACCTCAGCGTCCAGTCATTTCTAGTAAGCATCCAGAAGCGAGAAATCACGACCGGACGCGTCTGGTCATGCTCGACCAGACACACCCAGTGTCCGGTCACACGGCGACTCCCCTGTGCGCTGCCACGTCAGCAGGACCGGACGCAACCCTCCAGCGTCCGGTCACTAAGTGACCCAATGTTCGGTCAGAGACCGACGCCAGCGTCTTCTCTGCTTCTTCTGACCGGACGCACCAGTCCTACCGAGACCAGCGTCCGGTCACTTACAGTGACCTCCATCTTTTCTATATAGGACGCCGGTGAAGTTCCTAACCCTTGCTCAAATGTGCCAACCACAATGTGTATCACCTTGTGCACATGTGTTAGCATATTTTCCCAAATATTTTCAAGGGTGTTAACACTCCACTAGATCCAAAATGCTTATGCAATGAGTTAGAGCATCTAGTGGCACTTTGATAATCGTATTCCAATACGAGTTTCACCCCTCTTAGTAGTATGGCTATCGATCTTAAATGTGATCACACTCGCTAAGTGTCTCGATCACCAAAACAAAATGGCTCCTACCATTTATACCTTTGACTTGAGCCTTTTGTTTTTCTCTGTCTTCTTTTCAAGTCCAAGCACTTGATCATCACCATGGCATCACCATCATCATGTCATGATCTTCATTTGCTTCACCACTTGGCATGCGCTACCTATCTCATGATCACTTGATAAACTAGGTTAGCACTTAGGGTTTCATCAATTCACCAAAACCAAACTAGAGCTTTCAGCCGTCAGGCTGCCCAATCTCCACGGTGGCTAGGGTTGTGCCCCTGGCTAGCCGACCCGCCGCCTCCTCCATGACCCGGTCCATAGGTGCAACAACAAAGCCCAAGTGCTTCGCTCCACGCCGCCAACCCCACTGCCCTCCCCACCTGGACTCCCTACGCGCCGCACGGAGGTCACACTCCACACTGCCCGGGCGCCTCCCTCAGGTCGCTGCCCTCCGCGCCACTCAGGAGTCGGAGGGGCTCGGTTGGGTTGCCACTTGTTGTCTTGCTGGCCGGGCTGTCGAATTCCAGCGCCCCTCCCACCGCCATTGAATTCGTACGTGCTGGAGATAGTTTTGAGGAGCTTCATGCTTCTCCTCTCCACTTCTTTTCTCATCATGCGTTTCTTGGTTTTTTCCCTCCCCTAATATCTTGGATTCTTGGTTTCTTGGATTCTTGTTTTTCAGGCCGAGCGTTCCCTGGTATCCGTTGAGACATCACGTAGGCTGTCCAAGTGGTCTTCGAGAACCCCTTTCTACTGCATTGGTGTAAGTTGGATTGTTATGACGCTGAAGAATTCTTGATTCTTCTCTCTCCATCCCCTAATTTCTTTCTGCAACACAGCTCTGTCCCTGGGATCCGCTATGACATTCCCTTAGGCTTCGAAGTGCTATTCGAGTATCTGTTCCGCTGCATTAGTGTAAGTTGGATTCTTATGACGCTGAAGAATTCTTAATTCTTCTCTCTCCGTCCTCTGAATTCTTTCTGCAACGCAGCTGTCAGAGTTCAACACTAGGTCTGCAGCAACCGAGGTCCAGGTGCAGTTCAAGTTCAGATTTGAGATTCGATCGTGGTGTGGTATGTTAGTGTGGTATGTCTATCCTTCCATCATTCTTCCATCTTATATACTTTCTTCTTGCAAATATACTTTCTTTCTTGTTGTGCTGTATGACTGTATCTTCTTGTTCATGCGTGGTGTTTTGTGTTCGCTGTACTGTACTGAATTGACAACATTGCATCATGGCCAAACTTAGTTCAAAACTTGTATAAAAAAATTTTTACACAGCAATACTAGATGATGCAAGCAGTGAAACTGTGAATTTTCAGAAGCTTTGTTGTTAATTGTGATCGGTGGCAATCCTAGGTGTGATGTGTTATTAATTAATGATCACCTAAAGATGCGTACATTCTGTGTTGATAGAAACTAAATTCATGGTTAATAACCTATAGAAGGTAATCTAGAAAAACTTTGTCAAAACTGGTTCGGAAAAAGGATAGACAGGATCACAAGAAAAAATACCAACATTTCTATATGTGGGGCGTTGACTACTCAAACTTAAACTGGTTCTATGAACTTTGCAAAGGTAAGAAAACTTTGTTAGGCCTTGTTTAGATTGCAAGTTTTTTCACTCTCTCTCCATCACATCAAATCTTTGGACACATGCATGGAGTATTAAATATAGATAAAAAAATAACTAATTACACAGTTTGATTATAAATTACGAGATGAATCTTTTGAGTCTAGTTAGGCCATGATTGGACAATAATTGTCAAATACAAACGAAAGTGCTACAGTGCCAAATACTGATTCCTAACCCCAATCTAAACAAGGGCTTAGTTCTTTTGTTATATATGTGTTAAATATTCAGTTGAAATAGTACACATTCTGATAATTCAATTATTAAAACACCAAGACAAATTATCAACATTTCTATCTCCTCCGATCTGTGCCAGCTAACTATAGAACATATCAGGGAACTGAAACATAACTAGCAGACATTATTCTATTTGAACTTGGTATTTGATGCTGCACAGATTTACCGTTTCCTTTTTCTAATATTTTGACATGAAAAGTATTTATCTTGTTTCCAGAATCCTAGATAATAAATGTCATTCTTAAATATTTGTGTTTCTGTAGCTATACCAGATGCATTCTCGATTCATGTTTTTTCCTTAACATATGGATATATGGGAATGAGACTGTTATTTCAAATCTTCATTATGAATTTGAATGGAGAGAGTTATAATACCGAATTACTTAATTCGGAACTCTATCACAATTAACATTTTTCTTGCTTTATTGTATGTTTGTCAATTTGATGCAGTTCTGACATAATATATATAACTTCGTCTGCCATGCTCACCATTAGGCAGGAGTCAGGACCTAGGAGCTTCCTTGTTCTGAAATGTAGGGATTGACTTATTTACTGATCAATTCAATGGGATCTGTACACCTTGTAGAGACTAGCAGAGGCGGACCTGAAAATTTTAGAGCCTGGGCGAAGATAACAACCAATAAAAATATATTGACCATTTCTATAAATGGAAGTCAAAGAACTTAATAATATGGTACTAAAATCACCATACACTAAGACAAAGGAGATATTACAACATTTGTCTCATTACGACCCTAAATAATTTTGGGTAATTGCTACAAAAAATGCAATAGTATACTTGGGCAGAAAAAAGATATAAGGAGTATATGGGGCAGCTGCTGGGAGGGGCGAAGGGCCATGGATAAGTGATTAGCTAGGGCAATGATCAATCGATGAGTCAAGTTTAACACGAGTAAAAGTCATAGCAAAAGCCGAGTATATTCAGTTACTTGATTACCTATTTTTCGCTTTACATTGGGTTGTATTTATTTGGTGGCAAAAGCTGAGCAGATCAGTGTTTGTGTGCCTGTGATCACTATTGCCTAGATGCCCACGCCACACAACCTGTGCACACCCAGCTTCCAACCGAGCCCAGGCAGGCGCCCAAGGTCACTGGGCCCTGGGTCCGCCTATGGGGACTAAGGAGTTGACATGAAAAGAAAAAGACAGAGAAATACCCAAAGCTGGCTGCTTCCCTTTGAAGGGCTACCCCATTTGGGTACCCAATGGCCTAGGTCCATGTTGGCTCTGGAAAGTAATACCAACCATAGTGGCCACAGTTAAGCTTGAGCTGAGCTAAGAGCTCTGTAGCTGATTACACAGCTTCTTTGCATGTTTAATTTGATTTCTGAAAGATAATTTTTAGGAATAAGTATTTTTTGGAATGCTTAATTTTATTGTTCTTGATTCTGGTTTCCAATAGTAATTATGTTAGTCATGTTTGTTATATGTAGTTTTTGACATGTTTGCTGAACCAAATAGTATTTTCGTCAATCTCACACTGCCTAGTAGCATTATTATCGTGATTCAGTATGCGTGTGGTTGTTCTTTAGTTTCCGACATTCATTATTGCGCCATCATCGGTTGCAATTCGTTCTAGTTCAAAATCTGTCTTGCTTCCAGATTACTGAACTCGTGCTATACAATTAAGTCTTTTTAATTGTTCCTTGAGTTGTTCAAGGCTGCTATTGGCTGGAAGGAATTCGTTTGAACCCTTGTTTGGCACTATGCTCAGTCAGTCAGTTCAGTTGATTGGTTCATCCTAACGAAATGACTTGCTTCACACGTTTTACCTGAGCTTCTTTTTCCTGTTTGGGGGATACTTCTTGATTTTAGAAAATTGGAAATGATTGCCCTTACATCATAATGGAAAGCAGGCATAAGTTGGTGCTTTTGTTATTGTGTTTGGTGTTGTGGTTGACATGTACTGAAATTCCACTCTAATCTGTTGGCTCTGGCCAATCATATAAAAAACGTTGGTTACAAGTCTAATGACACTTCCTAGTAGCTGCTGCTGTTCTGATTTTCTGTTAACACAGTTCAACATCCTCAGGTCGGGCCCGTTCTGTGACTGGCCGCACAAGAAATAGTATATTGTTTCTCTATGTCCTTGTTGCTGTGCTCGGTCACTATTCTCGATCCTCTTATCTGATCATAGTGTTACCTGTGTTCTAGTTCTCTTCTCTTAGGTGCTCGTGTTTTCCATGCTTCGTGTGTCTTAGATCCTTCTGAGTCCCGTCATAAGCAAATCCCCATTCCGTCCCTATTTTTATTAAGACACATATGGTCTGCATTTTGTTTTTATGTCTAGATCTAAACTAAGTAAACAGCTTGCACCTGTAGTTTCTAGATTCTCTGTACTCTACTATTCTTCTCTCTATGTTTGTTAACAGTGAGCATATATATGTTTGTTAAGTAGCTATTGTTTGGTGGATCTGCAGGGGTCTTCCAACCATGTGGCAGCAGTTAGCTGTTTTTTGGCTATTTTTGCCATCAGCTGCTGCTCTATGTTTGCTAAGCAGCTGTTACATTTTTTTTTGCCAAATCTCCCCTCTCCTCTCCTCTCCTTTGTTTTGCCGATGATGAAATTATCCAAGTCCATACATTATATGGAATATGAGCCGATGATCAAGAACTTGTGAGAAACTTGACATCATTACCAGTCGCCCCTACTATCTTTTTCCTATGTGCTCACTATTTTTTGTATATGCTCACTGTGTTTATAATCCCTTTTGCTCGAAGTTCTTTAACAAACGATGATTGACATGTTTCTAAGGCCTCTACCTCTACTACTACTATTACTACTCATTTCTGAGGCATCTACCTCTACTACTACTATTACTCCTCTCCTCTCCTGTTCCTCTACTATAACTGTTTTCCTTGACAAAAATTTAGGAGAAGATATGGCCGAACTCCCTTCGCCGGATCTGCCAAATAATTATGTGTATGATATAGGCTTCCAACTAGCATTGAGGAGGACAAACCACCCTTATCAAAGCATAGTAAGTAACATGTTTTAAAGACACCTCTATAGATATTTTGTTCTGATATATATAATTCTTAAATGTAGACAATTCATCCTATACCATGGTTCAGAGAGACACTCTCAAATTTCAGGGTTGATTTCATCAATGTTGGTACATTCCCTATAGATGGTTGACTCAAGCAATGTCGAATTGGCTTTTCTATTCTCGCTAGGGAGGGTAACCAACAAGGTATGGTTTTATATATCAATAGGACGAGCAGTGGTCAACCTCATGACATTACTGCGCAAAAATATGTTGTGCAAGAATGTTTAAGGGCGCTTCAAAATATTGGGTACAATATTCCTACATACTCCTCCATGAGGATTGCCGCTTTGAATGTGGGCCTCCACCACGATATTAGACTATTTTGTGCAAAGCTTGCTGAGGACAACATGAATGATGTGGTCAGTCTCATAATTTATATCCAAATTAATTGTTATGTCTATATATATGCATGGTTCTGATAACCACAATTTTTCCAACACTTGTAGATTCAGGAGAACGACATAACATACGCAAGTTATAGCTTTGAAGCCATTTTAAACTAGGCCATGTATCACTTGGGTCGTTATAATTGGGAATATGGTGGCCCTGTTCTCACTTTAGAGGGAATACAGGAAAAAATTCTTGTTACTAGGAGTGAAGATTCTCGACCAATGCTGATCGTCGTGAGTAGACCTTATGAACGATCTTGTGAAGCAAGGGAGAGTGCACTAGTAAATACATTGCGCTACAACAGTGACATTTTGGCATATGAAATGAATGATCTGCAATTCTCCGCGTACGTGGTACAACGTTAGAAAATTCTAGGAAGTTAAATTACTAATAGTTGTAAAAATAAATTGATCTAAATTATTATGGTTTGTAATGAACAAATTTAAATTATTATGTGTTTATAATGCATATATCTTCTTGTCAATTAGTTGTTGATATAATCTCCTTGTGAATTATATATTATATATATAAATATATGTACTGGTCATATTTAAATTTTCTAATTTCAATTTTTTTGGTGTGAAAATATACTGTAGGGGCGGTTCTAGAGTGAACCGCCCCTACAAATTGGAATTATAGGGGCGGCTGGTGTTACAACCACCTACAAATTGATTTGTAGAGGCATTTGGTGTTACCAAGCGCCTACAAATCTGATTGTAGGCGGTGGTGACACAAGCCGCCTCTATAAATCGATTTGTAGGCGGTTTGAAACCGCTCTACAAACCCTTGATTTATAGAGACGGTGTGGTAGTGGCAGCCGGCAAAACCGCCTCTACAAACCATCGCCAGCCGGCCCTAAAAGTGCTTACTATATTAGTGACTACCAACAACAACCGCTGGCCTCCACCAGCAGCTCCAAGACAGCGATCTTGGGGAGCCATGGCGCCTCCGAGGGCCTGCACCGAGATGAGCTTCCAAGCCATCAAGCGAGCCGCCCAAGCCACCAAACGAGCCGTCTGAGCCACCAAGCGAGTCGCTTTTTTTTACACCTCGAAACATGAAATGGACAAATTCCTGCTCTTAGGAACACATACAAGAAAAAGGCGTTGTTGTTCATCCTTGCGTGTCCATTGTGTAAAAATAATATATAGTAGGATCTTGATATTCATGTTACATCAAACAGAGATAAAAAAAACACTGGTGTGTATTTGGTGGAATCTCGGCTAACGACGCTAGCCAAGGCCTAGGCTACCGATGGTCGGGGGCTCCCAGGCGCCACTTCCCAGGCGTGGCCCTGCCAACTGCTCCCTCGACAGGATCACGTCCAGGGCGTGACACAAGAAGACAAATTTGTGGATCATCACCAAGGCAATACTGATGTTATGCTTTTTTCTCTTCCTACAACTAAAGCTTATGTGGAGTTCATAGGTAAGGAGAAAGCTTGCAGGTGCGGCACCCCTCTCACACAATCATGTGGTCCATGGCGTGGAGCGCCTCCCCATGTGAAGGCCCGTCCGCACCAGCACCTGCATCCCTGCTGCCACCTCTACATGACCAGTGCCAATGTGTAGACCATCAAAAAGAGTGCCCTTGACGTGGCTCTCGGGGGTCGTGCATGAAGAGGCACACCTGCTAGACCGCATAGGCCAGGTCGTGCAATAAGGTACTGTAGTGCCCTGGCGAGGCTACCGTGTAATTTTTTTTAGTTTTTAGCGTAGTTATTTAAAGAATAGATAGAAAAAAAATTGAGTCCAATAGGATTTGAACCTATACCAAAGGTTTAGAGGAAGACTAGTTATGTAGGTAGTTACCCAGGGTCGACCGTCTATGTCTGGGTCCACCGTTTGATTTTCTATTAGAGTTTTCTTTTTATTAATTGTCTAAGAAAATTGTCTATTTCAGGTGGAAAACAAGAACGCAACAAAACCCAACCCTAACGAGAGCGGCGGCGGCTAATTATAGAGTCTTGGGTATCACCCCCTGGACGCGCCCCCTAATGGGCTCTAAGAGCTTAGCTCCTCAAATGATTCTCTCAAATCGCTCATATATATGTTTGGTTCCTCGCCAAGGCATATCATAGTGTTGCCTTCTTTCTTTCCTAAGATTTTGACTTCCGCAAAAGGCAAGCTTGGGGGAGAACCTCCCCACTCAGGTATGAAGACATTCACATCTACTCTTTTATCTACATTAATTCTTTGTATTGGAAAAGAAAAATAATAAAATATATATAAAAAATGAATGATAATGTAAATTTGTGAACAATGTACACTACCACTTTGCCAAATGAAGAAATGACCAAATTAAAAGTTGTAGATCTCAAAAAGTTACACAACTTTGTAATTGACAACTTTTTTATTTGAAATCATTTTGTCAAGAAAAACTATGTTTGAATTTCTAAAATATGAATTTTGAATTTTTAAAATGTCCTTAAATGAAGAAATGATGCCTTTCATTTTAGCCAGAGGTGGCTCTATCAAGAATGGCCTCTAGAAATGGTATACAAGCTGGCCTGTCTATATAAATCCATTTTTAAAGGTGGAATTTCCGGCTGCCTTTAGAAGTGGAGAAATGAAGTCATTTGTAGAGATGGCTAGAAATTACCAATCTCAAGGAATGGATTTCGAGAGACCGGTTGACAATTTAGTCCGTCTCTAAAAATAGGTGCAACACAATAAAAATCACAACTATTTTATGAAAAACTAGATGAAGATAAACTTTATATCAAATTTATAGTACCTCATGTGATCTGCAACTTTATAGTTCATTTAAAATTATTTGTCTGAGAATTTTTGTTTTAAGTGTTCACAATTTCAAATTCAACTTTTAAGTTATGACCTTGGGCGGAGAAACTACCTAAACCAAAGTTGTAGTATTCAAATAGACCTGCAACTTTGCAATTGACTACTTTTTTCATTTTAAACTATTTAGGGCCCAGAAATTCTATTTTAAGATTAATAATGTTTAAACTCATTTTTTTTAATTTTTCAAATGACTTTTGATGGACAAATGACCTAAACTAAAGTTATAGTACTCAAAAATACTTGCAACTTTGTAGCTGACATTTTTCATTTAAAATTATTTGGAGTCTAGAAATTCTATTTTAAATGCACATTTTTTGAAAATTTCAATTTACCTTGGGTAGAGAAACAACATATACCAAACTTGTAGTACTTGAAGAGAACTAAAACTTTTGGTTCAAACTTTTTTTGTTTGAATTTATTCATGGTCTCAAATATGCACTATAATACTTATTAAAGTGAATATAAAAGGAACACCCAAAACATGAGGTTTTGAGTTCAGTTTCCCATGGCCGTACACATGCGTATTTGATCAAGACTTCTGACACGTGATCGCGAGGTTTTCTCTTGGGGTCAAAAAAAAATTTTTGCTATATTCTTCAGCCTGATTTGCAAATTCTTTAAAAATATTACTAGAGGCAGCTAGATTCCAGCATGTCTCTACAAACCCATTGTAGTCGCATTTGAAAAAGCTTTCCACAGTAACTTACATACATATAGTATTAAAAATAGTAAAAATAAAAAAAATCTAAGATGATTTTAGCCCTACTTAAACAAAACTTTATAATTAATCCCTCGTAGTTAATTTAAAATAACTTTTTTTGTTCACGTCATGCACCTTGGCAAAACCATGCTACCGTGAGTTCAAGCGCAACTAAGACTATGTCTGGTTGTCTAAACACATAACTGCCAAACACCTCCATCTCTCGCTCAATACAGCCTTGCCACTGTCCTCCTCCAGGCCACCGCTTGATCCCCCCTCCTGTCTCCTAACCAGTGATCTCCTCCTCCAGGCCACCGCTTGATCCCCTCCTGTCTCCTAACCAGTGATCTCATTGGTTGATAGAGGAGCGGCGTCCCGTTCATTTTCCCCTTCGTAGTTCTTGGTTAGGTTTATGGATCCTTATTGATCTAAGTTTTGGCTTCTGGTCTTATTGTCGAGGTGGTGGCAACGATGATAATTTGGAATAACGTCTCACAGGCTTCTCCCTACTTACTTGACGATGTTCGATCTGGCATCGGTGAAGGGCAGTGAGAGTTTGGTCTGTCCAATCCGTTGTTCCAATCTTGGTTGTTCTTCGGATCTTGGCTTTGATTTTGTGTGCGAAAACGGACGAGAAAATTCGAATCTATGGAATTTTCTCGATGGTTTTCAGAAAAATACCCATAGAAATATAATGATAGAAAAATTCAATTGTTCTGTGTGTTCATCGTCGAGAAAATATTTTTACGACGGTGTACCCAAAAAAAAAATACCCATTAAAGAAATATAATGATAGAAAAATCAAAAAGCCCAATAGAAAATGATTTTTACGTGTGTCACCGTCAGTAAAAATTACGTTAGCAGATTAAATTTAACCATGCAGCATATAAAATTAGATACAATAATTATATAGAAACCATGCATCAAATTAGATACAACAATTATATAGAAATATAGACTGTCCATATTAAATATAATTTCATCTATAATTTCATCACAATAATCAAATTAACAAACATTGATTCATTCATGTATTAGCAAGTCAGATGCCTTTACATAGATATAGCACATACACAGATAGTTCAATGCTCAACAAAAGGTATTGTATGTCTTTACAACAAGCCATTTGATGATGATATATGCAGTAGCTACACGCATAACCATTCATCTCCAATCACTCTCTGCATAGATTTGTTAATGTAGTCTCTATATAACCGGTGCAAACATTCCATAATTGTCCTTGTCTTCCGGATAATGCCTGCAAAATAGAAGGATTAGATGCTATGGCATATCATCATCTAACAGAAAATGATGCAAATCAAGCAATGAAATTCTCGAACTTCTAACATTTGGAGTGAACCATAAAAAATAACATGTATATATATGATACAAGGCAGCCATATTATCATCATCTGATAGAAAATGATGCAAATCAAGCAATGGAATTCTCGAACTTTCAACATCTGGGGTGAACCATAAAAAATGACATGTATATATATGATACAAGGCAGCCATATTATTGTGCTACAATTGACTAGAAGATGAGTTTGTACTAGCAAACAGCTAGTATCCAATACACAAACACAGCTCCTTAATATGAATGCTTCAGTCATGCGAGAAAACTAAAGAATGAGAAAGGATATTCTCACCTAAGCAGATAGGGCACTGAACCTCCTTCCATATCTCTTCTAATTTCACTAGCATAAACCTGAGAGAGACAGAACAGTTCACTATAAGCTTCAGACCATGAAAAACATCAAATATTCCAAAGTCCAAGAACCTGAATAATGAGCTTCAATCTATGTAGAACAGTGAGATGCAAGTAAATATAAACAAATGTAGCATCTGTTTTTGTACTGTACTTCCAGTAAGGCAGTGAGATGCACCAGTAAGGCAGTAAAGACTTGCTTGAGACTGAAGCCGAGCAGTAGAATATATATTTCACCTTATGAATTTCTAGAGCATGTGCATTGTCAATTGGAAAACATGATGAGCATTACAAGTCGGATATATTTGCTTGCTTGCACAATTAAAATGCATATGCAAACAGTAGCTACAATGAAAGGGCCAAGGCAAGAATGTGCACAGACTATGCAAGGCTGTTGTTGGCATGGTGAAGCAGTTCATGCCTGTTATTTTTCCAGCTACAATGAAAGCTCAGTGTTAATCTCATCAGCAGGAGCAAAGACCTGACATGGATCTATTTGCCAAATCAGAGTAAAGAACTAAACAAACTAGAAAGGGTGACCAAAAGTTATCTGGGTTGAATCAGATGCAACCTCTTGGGTAAAAAACACACAGAAGGTATCAAAGGGTGAGCCGGCGTTAGAAATCATTGTTGAAAAAGATGATGCTGTAAGCAATGGTGATGCCTGGAGGACAACAATTGATGCCTGCTTACCGGTACTTGACCTCATTGACACACGGAGGTCTATTCTAGTTTGATTGGGTTAATTAGATATTCTGAGGTGTTGTATAATACTTAAGTTGGAGAGCAAAATATTCAGAAAGGCAGCTCATGGGAAAATGGCACAACAATGAACTCAAGTTGGAAACAAAATGCTAGTGCTGCGAATGATTCTGGTGACTGGGGAGGCTGGGGTAGTGGACTTGGAGCTGCTGCAAAGCTAGCAGATCAAGATAATTCATGGGAAGTGCATGCTAAGGTGCCGGACAATTCCACTAATTGGGGAGGCTGGAGTAGTGGAGGTGGAGCGGCTGCAAAGCCAGCAGATTAAGATAATTAAATACTCTGCAATACTGAAGACCTTGGTATATTACTGCTAGAATTGAAACTTGTTTACAAGTATAAATTACTACTCATTGAACCCATCGGAAGTTTAACACCATATCACTAGGGCTGGTTGTACTGGTAATTGATAAATGTACAGAGCAAATATAGCATGTACATAAAAAGGGACCAATGCAACGAAATCACTCACATACAGCAGGTTGCTAGTAGAGAATAGGAATCATTTAAAAGACTCTTAAAGTTACCTTAATGCGTTGGGGCAAACCAATCCAAAATTCCAGGTTTGGAATGGCCTACAATATAAGAAAAGAGTAAGACAAGTGGTTCAAAAGCATCATGAAGTGTAATGGATGGAGTGGATTCCTAAGGTAACTGCTCACAGAAACAATTGAAGGCTGATCTAATCACAATTTCAAGGGAATGTTCATTGTTTACAAGGGGGAGATATGATTCACTTGTAGTTTTTATTAAAAAAAGATTTGATTTATTGATAAATTTACATTCTTTCTTCACAGTTTGTTTTACCGTGGTTGTTTAATTAAATGCATTTCTTTCACAATCCAATTAGAAATTGGGAAACCCAATCGAACACACCAATTTCCACCAAATCCAAGTAGAATGGTCAAAACAGTTATTTCATAGCTAGGTGGACCTTGTTGTCCACAAGCAAACAATATTTTCACTCTTGGTATGCGTATATTCAAGAAACATGAAGCTGGAATCAAATCAATTACGAGATTAAACTTGTGGTCTCATAGATTGATTTTGATAAAACTTGAGTACAGTTCAACATTTTGAGGAGCAAGTTGTCTCTAAACAGTGGGCTCAGCTACAGTCCAAATTTATTTTGAAATCCTGCCTTGAGGAGTTGGTCCAACTCAAGACTAATACAAATTTTAACAAATTATTAGTATAAGTTTTCTTGAGACCATTCCCAGTGCTGGGAACATTAATGAAAAGTTATCTAGCACAAAGTTAGGACGAAATGGTACTTTTCCTACAGATTTTAGGAAACAAAAATGCGCATTACGCATGCAGATGTATCAGTGAATTGGTAGTTGGGTTAATGAGATTTTTCATGTAACTCTAGTGATTAAAGCTATGGATCAGAGCTTATTGATGAGAAACCATGAGAGTTACAACTAGCCTTACCAAGCAAATAACATCATACTCCATATAATTTGACATAAAACGAATGAGGCATATAAATGGAGGACTCTTGAAAGACAAGCTTTACCTCTACAGAATGAATGCCCAGGAAATAGTATCTGTAAACTGCTCCAATCAAAATGTACCCTCCAAGAAGGCACAGAATTCTGCAGAAAAAATAGATATTAATCAAGCTGAGAACTGCTAAAAGAAAAAAGTGTGAAACTCTGCGATGATGAGAACTCACAAACAAGACTATAGTTTTGTATTAAAAACAAAATGGGCACCCAAATTCAAGGTTAAAATAGACATAAACCAACGTTGGATGGCTTTCGATGCGGCGATCTCGATCTCTTTTTTTGGTCTATTCTACAGCAAGGTCCGATATTTTCAAAACATTGTTCTGATGGTGAACGATTAGAAGCTTGTGTCCTTTGGAGGTTTCCTCCAGCCGATTTTCTTTAAGTGGGTACTAGATCTCGTTGTCAGAATGGCTTTTTCATTCTTCAAAGTCTTTTTTGGCGAGGGTGTTTGCAGGTGTCCCTTTTCTTTGTTGTCTTCATAGTACGATCTTCAAACTCCAGCAGCAGTAGACGTTCGAAGGAAGATGATGACCGATTTGGTCTTTTATGTACTCTTATTTTTAAATGCTATTTTATGTTTTATTATCCATCTTTTATACCAGTCTTTGTTTTTTATCAGATATATCAGATGTGACACTGGAGTGTCCTTATAAAAAAAACCATGCTACCGCACTAGTGTGTGTGGCGCAACAGCCCCAACGTGGCAGAGGCGTGGGTCCTGCTTGCCACGCTAAGCCACTATTATGACAAATCTAGTCTTCTTTGGCATTTTCCTTGTGACAATAGAAGATCTTACCATCGATTTATGATATTTCTGTATATTGTCAAAATAACCAGCATATAGTTGTTATAGTGATATAAATAGAAAAATGCGTCACAAAAAACATAACTAACGCGAAACCAAAATGTCATAAACTAGTACACCAAATGTTATGATCAAATGTTGCTGTCACAACCAATATGAAATTAAATGTTATGATCAAATGTTGTTGTCACAACCAATCCGAAATTAATACTAAGCGAAAGACAATGTGTTTTGGCGCAATATATTATTGTCTCAAAGATCACATTCCAAAATTTCAAATTTTGAGATGAGAATAAGTAACCCTAACATAGAATTGGTTTTGGCATTTTTCTAAATTTCTCACCATGTTTGATGCATTCGTCACACTCTAAAATATTTAATTTTTATGTGAATAGAAACTAAATGAAACATTATATTTTGTCAAGTATTTAGTCTAATAAAACTTGTATATATGTTAATACAAAACTTATCAAGTAAAATAAAACTTTACCATTTAAGATCGTTTAGAAGCCGAAATATTTAATATAAAATTTTGTATATGCTAACATAAAAGAATAGCATCATATACTTAGTCATAAGTGACTATGTGGTGTGGTGGTCGGGGAAGTTGCAGTAGCCCTTGAGCACAATAAAATATTTTTCTTATTTTTTTATATTTTTTAGAATTTCTTAAAATACTTTTAGAAGCAGTTGACACTTAGTCAATCGCTACTGAAAATCATTTGTAGGGTTGATTGACTTAAGAAAACCGCCGCTGAAAATAGATTTTTACATACAGTTTTTAAACCATTCCTAGAAATACCTAATGTTTATAATCGGTAATAACGGTTTTGAAGACCAATCAAAAAACAATTTTGATCGTCTCTAAAAAAATTTTGTCTGGTAGTTGCATATAACAAATGTACCACAACATTTTTATTTATTTTTCTAACCTTCCTATATCTTTATCAGATAAAGAGTAGATCAAGATTTCTGCAGAAGGTTGGATATGAAAAAGCAAGATCTCGCACCCTCGCATCCTGGCATCACACAGCCTCATATATGATAAGGTCAAGCTGGGTCGTTTTACAAAGCAGTAGCAGCTCAATCTGCTGAGAAAAGCCGCGTGCATGCAAGTTGGGCAGATTCCGTACGCGTGCAACAGATGAGGCCGGGCGGTCTCACTCTCAGTGATGCTATATTCTGTGACCTGCTGAAGGTATTGATCCATCCCTGCTTCCTTTAAATCCCGGCTGGAATCGGTTCCCTGTGTCGATCGTATGACATAGCACAGGCCGTACCATACGGGTATTCCTTCTCCTTGTCGGTACTACTGCTTTCCTCCTATCCTATCCTATGACACAGCATGCATTCTAGTTTTTGTACTGGCCGGTGTGGTGTGCGTGCAGAGCAATGCATCAACTGTACACTCACTCCAGCAGAATTTCTACTTGAACCCTTCTAGCTAAACAGGGCTCTCAAATTTAGGTGGATAGATAAATCCTTCCACCGACCCTTATTCTAGAGGGCTCAGCCTAAAGCCCCCATCCTAAAGCTATAACAGTTTTCCTCTCCCAGGTACCACCACCGCCCACACCCCACCTGTCCCACTCAACACGTCTCTAGATCCGGTGTTCTCGGTCGCTCCTCAAACTCCTCTTCCCCAACTTCGGTCATATCGCTAATTAAGCGGAGAATCCAATTTGACACCCCTCCCAGTCCGGTGTTAGGCCTCGACTCCCCAACACCCTCCCTAGTCTAGCCGTTGTGGTGTGTAATGTAGAGAGCAATGCATCAATGCATAGGAGACTAATTGCGGAGCAATTTGTTGTTGTTTAGTATAAATTTTTTAATGCAATGGTAGGAGCTCTGCCTTTTAGTTAAGGAAAAGAGCAAATATAATAAGGAGATAATTGCGCTGTAGGTCCTTAAACTTTTCGTCACTTCTCACCTAGGTCCATGAACTTTTTTCACTCATCTGGGTCCATAAACTTTATCTACGTACATCCTAGCCGCTGTCCATAGCAGGCCACAAAGGACTCTGCTGCCAACGTAGCCACTGATGTAGTGCCACGTGCTCTTTTTTTATTTCATAATCAGGCTGAAACTTTAGAAAATGGTATGAAATCGTAAGAAAATCATAAAAAGAAAATTATGCAATAGATATATAATATGCTATGTTTTAGTTTAAAGTTTTTGTTGTAGCTATAGATCTATGTGTTTATGTGTTTAATTCATAACTGCAGAGTCCTTTTTTCTTTCCTGCGACGCTCCTTCTCTCACTGCTTCTCCTCCCCACAAAACCAAGCATTGCCGCAATTGTTCCGGCTTCCACAACCAGCGCCGTCGGGCTTCCTTGGCCCCTCATCCGTTGCCGGCGGCCGTGGCCTCCTACGGCCCTACCCCCTCCTTTGCAAGATCCGTCCCAGCCTGGCCCGGTAATTCCCCGGCCAGCCAGCCAGCACAGCCGGCATTCGTGTAGTGGTCGCGGCCGGCCAACCCACAGCCACCCATACCACCGGCAGCCAAGCCACGGCCGGCCAGGCGCTGTTGCCGGCCGGACACTCCTTCCCAAGGCAGGCCACAGGTTCCCAAGGGCCGGCTACAAGCTAAGGAACCGCACAACACCAGCGAAGAAGGAGGATCGAGGGCATATTAGACCTTTGCCAGGAAACCTCACAAAAGTGGAGCTAGAGCTAGACTGCGTGCCAAACAGGATCAACTGCTCTACCAGGAACTTCACAATGGAGCTACCCCATGGTGGAGTTGGTGGAGCAGAGCTGAAAAAACTGAAGCAGAACAGTCCCAAATAGGCCCTAAATATCTTGGCAATGACATGTCACTGACAAAAACATAGTGTAGGTCGGACGAAGTATTATGGTGGTCTACTATAGGAGAGGAGAGAAAAAAAAGGAGATGAACATATTCATTTTTATTTAGATTTATCTTCTTCCTTTTTTTGATATAAGGCGGATTTATCTTCTTAGATAGATTGATCAACTTGATATATGCGACTGGCGCATGTGATTTGGACAGGGCACACAACAGGTGGCATCTGCACCGCTGCAACAATAGCAAGCTAATAACGACGACACGGCCAAATCATATCATCAATATATTCTTTTTTCTCCCACCCCTTTATTTTCTCCAATTAATTAATAATGTTTTTCCTAGATGTAACCGATTGGTTGATTCTCTTTGTGATCGATTTTTGCGAAGACAAAAAATAGAGACACACTAGTGCCCTGGCCCTATCTATCTATCTATCTCCGAAGAATAATGTTCGTTGTGCTTGCTTTCAGTCTATTCCATTGCTGTACGATGCTAGAACTAGCTAGCTAGGCACATCTGGAGTTGACAAGAAATTGACACATATATAAATTCATATTCCTGTAGCCTATATATGGGCCATATTAGATTAAATTTCATGTGCCAATTTTTTATAAGGATGTGTACATTTATTTCAAAATAATAGTCACTAAAAGAGTAAAAGTAGCACAAACAGGGTTTAGTTGTAGACTTGTATTTAGGTTTTTGGCATGAACTAAAATTATGGTTTCTGGTAGAATTGGAAGATCATTTGTAAGAGTAACATTCAGCACACTGAAGTTCTTTAATCCTAATCTTCTTACACAACTAACAAAACAATTTCTCATTTAAAAAATTAAGAAACTATATAATTGTCGACATGGTCTCTGTCTCACTGAGGTGCCTCTTTGGCGGTAGAGACAATGGTACATGTGAAAGGTTCTAATGGCTAGAGGGGGGTGAATAGCCTATTGAAAAATTCTACAACAACACTAAGACAAGTGATTAGTAAATAAGATGCATGAAGTTTAATTTTGCGCTAGCACTACACTTATGTTGCAAGCCATCTACCCAATTCTAAAATCTATGATCTCTAGTATATCACAACAAGGCTAAGTCACTAATTTACACCAAGGTGAGCAAGCTAGCAAGAGAACTACAACTAAGAGCTACAATAACTATTTTCAACTACCACAAGCTCTACACAAGTAAAGGCACAATGTAATACAAGAGAGTGGTAGAGAGGTATACCGCCATGGCAAGTGATAAATCAATGAATACCAAGGAGACAATCAAGACACAATGATTTTTCCTCCGAGATTCACTTGCTTACCGGCAAGATAGTCCCGTTGTGGCGATTCACTCACTTGGAGGTTCACACACTAATTGGCATCACACGCCAAACCTGCAACTGTGTGCGCCGCAACAACCAACACAATATGAGGATCCACAAGCCACGCGCAATCCACTAGAGTTACCTTTGGCGCCCGCCGGGAAGGCAAAAGAACCCCTCACAATCACAATGATCGGAGCCGGAGACAATCACCTTCCTCCGCTCGACGATCCACCAATCACTAGGCTCTCTAGGTGTTGGCAAACACCAAGAGTAACAAGAACTCCACCAGCCCAAATCGCCCAACTAGCGCCACAAGATGCAAGAACACTAAGCAATGCACTATAGGCTCTCCAATCTCACTCAAGATGATGAAACCAAGTGTGCAAGTGAGTGGAGTGGTGTGCTCAGCTCTCAAAGGGTGTATGCAGCTGTTAGAAGTGCTAAGAGAGTGGCCAAGGCCGGCCACTAGCTAGCTCTCCCACAAGCAAATAGAGTCATTACCCCTTTGAGTCAGCTTCTGCAGGGTCACCGGACATATCGGTGTGGCACCAGACATGGGGGTGGCGGTGCTCCTCCAACAGTCATCCACTAGCCATTGGGACACTGGACAGGCGGTGGTGGCACCGCCCCTAGGGTGGTGCTGACCACCCAGCCATTGCCTGAGAAACCCCCTTCTCTGGATAAAAATGGCGGTGCACCGCCCTAGGGGTGGCGGTGCCCATCACGGTTTCCCCTGCTCTCTGTTGAAAAGCAGTGGTGCCACCGTACAAGGTGGCGAAGCCCTCGGTGGTGCACCGTCGCACCAGAGGCGGTGCACACCGCCACGTGCGGTCCAGCCTCCACAACCTGGCTCTCGGCCGAGTCCAGGTGGGCACCGCCCTAGGGGTGGTGGTGCCACCAGACAAGGGGTGGTGGTTCCCCCAGAGCACCTCCTTCTCAGCCTCCTCTACCGGTCACCGCCATAGGGGTGGCGGTGCACCGTCACAAGGGTGGCGGTGCCCTCGGGGCAGTAACACAAGCCCGGCTACGCCTCCTTTTCTTCACCTTTTTTTACCACCTTTACAAATGTGCTAACACTCCAAGTGTTTCACCATCACGTGCAAGTGTGTTAGCATTTTCACAAATATTTTTCAAAGATTATTCACTTCTCACCGATTGTGCACTAGGCCTAAAATGCAATGCAAGTATTTCAACACCTAGTGGCACTAGATGATCGAGTTGTCCGATAAGAGCTCCCTTCTTAATAGTACGACCATCTATCCTAAATGTGATCACACTCCCTATAGTGTCGCGATCACCGAAAATAAAAATGGCCCTATGGATATTACCTTTGACTTGAGCCCATTTTGTTTTTCTCTTTCTTCTTTTGCAAGTCCGGAGCTTGATCACCTTTATCACATGTCTACCAACAACACCATGGACTTCATTTTGCTCCACCACTTGGATTGGACCATCCTATCTAGTCACACACTTAGATGCAAGGATTAGTCCAAATAGGTTTCATCAATTAGCCAAACCAAACTAGTGCTCCGAACATGGCACCGTTGACTTGGATGAATGACGAGCTGTCATGGTGGTCACGAGAAGTGCGAAGGTGCTTTTAAAAAACCTTATTCTCCTCTCCCAAGGTAGGATCTCAAAACAACGAGCAATTCTTGAGATCTGCATTCCCGGTTGCCCATGCATGCAGGCACTCGGGATGGAGAGGCTATGACGATGGCACAGTAGCGAAAAAGAGGCAAAACCGTAACTCTAGATAGACATGTTTGAGGTGGTGGTGGATAGGTTGTTTGTATAGGGATATCTTGCACGATCTCGTGTTGTCACGATCATGATATAAACCAACGAGGTTTCCAATTTGCAAACTTAAAGGTAACCAAAAACTAAAACTTCAAAAGGAGGTTGCGCTCCCACAAGGTCACGAGTCAAATTTTGGTAGACCATTCATGGAAGTGCCACATGCCTGTGCCCTTCGCCCTGGCCTGAGCTTGTCCCTGCGAGGGAGCACATGTGGAGTTCCCTTCTCTCCCCCATACTAGACTTGATGAAGTGAAGATGGCTTCCATATTTAAGGATGCCATCCTCCATTTCAACTAGCAAAGTGGGACTAAAGTTTCTCTACTTCCCCATATACACACATGAATATCCTCCACTTCAACTAGCAAAGTGGGACTAAAGTTTATGCACTTCCCCATATACACACATGCATGAATGGGTCTTTAAGATTTATTTGGAATAATTGGAGGCCACTATTAGCCACAATAACTCTAGGGTTGGGGTATAGGCTTGGTGAACTAACCTAGATCCTAACCCATTGAATGCCCTCGTATTATGTTGCATGGCATGGTACCTTGCAAAGGCAACCCCTTCTTCTGTCCAGAACAAATAGGACATGATATTGATCAATTCAAATATTTTGCAGAAACATTACTGAATAATGAAATCAGATCTAAGAGAAGGAAAAAGTGTAGGTTTGTGAGATTCTCAGTAGCTAGCTAGGTCAATACAACACAATTCCAAAGATATATTCCTTGTTCCCTGTTGGAAAGACGGCTCATGCATTATCCAAACACCTAAATTGATCACAGTAAACTAGATCGTGCTGGGCTGTTCAAAAAAGTTGATGAATTCCGTGCAGCACTAGCTAGAGTGGTAGTCGACCCGGACCCGTTATGGGAAACCTAGGCAGCCTGCAAACTCTATAAAAGGCAGCCACCCCTGTGCTCCCAAACCATCAGTCGTCCATACTACTCATATCTCCACGTGCATCCACAGCTAGCAGCTTGTTGCATTGACACACTCATAGACAGACAGACAGACAGACAGACAGAGATAACTAAGGCAAGCTAGCTTGCTGACCGATCAAGTGATATCAAATGGAGCGTGTGATGCAGCTGGCGTCGGAGCGTGCGGTGGTGGTGTTCACGCTGAGCAGCTGCTGCATGTGCCACACGGTGACGCAGCTGATGGCGGACCTGAGCGTGAACGCGCTGGTGCACGAGCTGGACAGAGACCCCAGGGGCAAGGACATGGAGCGCGCCCTCCTCAAGATGCTGGGCGGCAGGGGCACCGCCGTCCCCGCCGTCTTCATCGGCGGCAAGCTCGTCGGCGGCACCAACAGCGTCACGTCGCTCCACCTCGCCGGCGAGCTCGTGCCCATGCTCATGAACGCTGGCGCGCTCTGGGTTTAGACACCAGGGCATATACGTGTGCGTGCATGCGTGCGTGCGTATATACGTGTGCGTGCATGCGTGCGTGAGAAAATAAACAGATCAGGCATGGTCGAAGAGTATACCACTTTACCAGTGTTGATTAGTAGCGTGTGTGTCAATTAAGGGCAGGTTTTTCCCGTCCTATTCTTCTTATGAGAGAGTTGACAGGAACAACTAAGGCAACTAGCTTCCTGCTAGCTTCAAGCATGCCTAGCTTGTAAGTAGGAGCTAGCTAGTGAGCGAGAGGATGAAATGGTGGCCTACCTAGCTTCTAATTTCGTCTTCTAGCTAGCTTCTTCCTTTTTGATGATTTCTTTCTAACTTGCTATATATGGTGACTGCGTGTACTGATCGATCGATCGACCGACCCTTTCTCGACGAACTTATATGAATATATATATATATATATATATATATATATATATATATATATGCTGAGAGTTAAGTAACATGTATTGTCTTATGAATGTATACATATTAAACAATCTTCCATATCGTGCATTTTCTTGGTTTGATCATTATTGACGATAAGTAATTTATAGTAACAAGTAAATATAAATTTATCTAAAATAGCACGAAACATAATTTACTGTCCTGGAGCAGTATTACAATTTAAAATGCATTGTTCTAGTCATTAGCTTGTGATTCATTATAGATTTGTACGTACTTGCCTCTAGCTAGCATATGTATGTATAATTGATCTCTACATACAAGGGGTCATACAATATGTATGTTTACTTTAATTTGAACTACTTTTTCATATATTGTAGTAACAAAAGTTGGAGAGAATATTCAATGGAAGCCACAACTTCATGGTGGAATTATGAAAACTTTTAAGAATCATTTTTAGGGGTTTTCAAAAATTAATTCACCGTTCCACCGGATATTTTCCCCAACTTAGAAGTGTTTAGCTCCTTGTGTACTAGCAGAAAAGAACAAAAAGATTTTACGTATCAATATTTGTGGCATGTCCCATATAGGGCTGCTCTATAGATGTGCAAAATTTTGATTTTTTGTTTAAAAACTGCTATTTTTCAGTGTTTTTCCGCAATTCCATCGAGAAGGTGGTTTCCATTTAATAATGATACATAGAGGGTGCTTTAATTTATGGTATTGTTTCATAATAGCATATATGTGTGGGGGGGGGTTGATTTAGATGTAGTCTAAGGATTTATTTTAGTTTATTTTTATTGATGACATATGTAAAGTAATTTAATGCAAATTAGGGGTACTTTTATATTACCTTTCAATGGCAGAGGTGGGTAGTTTTGATATAGATTTAGCTAAATTGTCATTTTACTCATGTGCGTCGCAACACATGCTTTTTGTTAGCGACACATGACACATCTGTTAGGGGAGAGCAGGGCCGGAGATGAAGTAGCAGTAACAGGTGCAGCTCAATTGCAGCTGCAACGACTGAAGTTGCAAATGTTGGGCGATTAGGTGGGTAGCTTCACTGGCGGCGTTGTTGCTGCTCGCCAGCCGTGGTGCAGCCAACGATGAGGTGTTTCGGTAAGAACGGAAAAGGAAGAAGGATGAGCCATTTGTTCGCATGTTCCCAACAACAGGCATGTACAAAATAAGAGCCTCGATATATTTAGAGGGTTGCTTCATATTATCTTTGATAATGGTATAGGTAGATAATTTAAATACAAATTTAGGAGGTTACTTTGTTGCATAGGTGGCAGGTTAATAAACAAATTAGATCCAATATATATTATTGTCACTTTTGATTAGAGGTTACTTTGTTGCATAGATTAGCCAGATTAGTTTTTTTCAAAAAAAATAAAGTTGGTAAAGTTAAGCTAACTAGGTTCTTATATTGTTGTTTGCCATCATGTTCTGCATTATGGAACATATCTCCAATTATCTTATTACTGATACACCGTACTTTTTTGCTAAGAGCAACAGAACTTTCCATTATGACCAGAGGGACCGACTAATCTGATATGGTGCCATCAAAGTGAACTAAAACAAATTTAGAAAGTCTACAATAAAAATAAAGGATAATACTACTATCCAGAAATGTACAATTTACTTATTTATTTATAAACCATGAACAGTTAATTAATGGGTGGGTGCATAGTCTTTATTCTCTTGTGTGGTTTCTAATCACATTGTTTTAAAGTACTTCCCTCAAATGGAACTAAAGTTCAGTGGCATATTGATCTTTGTGTTATGTTGGGCCAGATGATAATGATTATATGTACCCACTAGCTATGAATCATAGCTACCCATTTTCACAAGTCACAATTTAAAATAAATAGAATCTTTGCCAAATAAAAGTTCGTGTGATTATATGAATATTTAACAAAAAGAATGTAATAACGACGGTGCCATTTGGAAAAAAAAAGGGGCTACGTATGTACTTAACTATCGCTAAGGATGGATTTGGACCACCACTTGTCGATTACTCAACTGGTTGAAAGCCAGCCAGACAAAGTGATGAGGTATGCTGCCTTTGAAACTCTATAAAATAGTTGATCTGCATGTATGCAACTAGTACAACTTAGATAGATCTAGTAGCGACAGATGGATAAGATATAAAGGTGACATATAAATATAATATCCATGCATGGGATATGTATTATAGATTGCATGCAATCGGTTTCGGATCGCGGCATCACACAAATCCACTGTACGTATGCGCACTGGCCTGGCCGGTGAGGTAACAGTGACGAGGGAGAGAGATGCCTATTCTTTAGCTAGAGGCATTGGTGACTATTATTCTTTATCTTTTGATTTGCATCAATGCATGCCTTTATATCTTTCTAGATTCCAAAACCACAACAGGATGTACTACATACGTGAAGATCAGATTTGCAAGGCAGCTAAAGGTGTGGCTTGTTGGGCGCCACATTGCAACAAGCAACGAGAGCTATAGCACAATTCCTCTCTGCATATGCATGGTAGGTAGGGCTCACAGCGGAATCACTTTTGTTCTGACTTTTATATTTGCGTTTTCTTTTATGCAAAAAATGTATCTTTCTTGTGGAATCCCATATATATTTATTGATTCTATCCTTGTACATGCAACGACTGGTTTGCTCTAGGGGCAGGGCAGTGATGGCGAAGTGGTACAAATACTCCGATTGATGTACATCTGTCTCATTGTTACGTAAGTGCGAGTACGATCGAATTCATGCTTCACTTCTTGGTGGATGTCATTTTCACTTGATCTTCTGTTCTTGTTGTGCTTTAGTTTAAATTAGTTTTCCACTATTTTGTACCTACAAAATTGAAACAAGATGAAACCCCACCCTCGTTCTAATTAAGATATATATGCATTGAAATTTCTTTAATTTTTGCGAGGATGTTAATTGTAAAAGTTAGCTGGCTTAATACAGGTGTAGAAATTTATGCTACACTGTGATGAGAACAAGTTAGTAATAGATTTTATTCATGAGAAAAGTTTTATTGTCCTTGGATGGTATATGGCTCATAGGATTGGTAGGAACGAAGCAAATGAAATTCTCCCAACTAAACATACTGGGCATTCCAACTTTGGAAAGCCATACGATGAGTAGTTTTCCTTATTTTCTGAGATAAGCATATGAGAATATATGAACATCATTTATTTCCCACTTCACTTTGAATATTGTTTTTTTTAGCGACATGATGGGCCATGGTTCAGTCTCCTTTCATTTTCTGAAATATGCCGATTATTGTTGGCCAGATAAAATTTAAAACCTTAGCAAAAGTTTCATCTTTATTTCTATATGTCTATTGTGTATTTTTCACTTAGAAACTATATTTTTGTTGACCTTTCGATTAATGGGATTACATCCATATATTAGCAGTAGACAGTGCACATTATTAGGTTGAGTTATATGTGTTATTACTTGATCAAGTTCTTTGTCATATGTTGTTGTCCGGGAGTTTCAGAAATTTTGGTAATGATTCACTATTTTTATAGTTTAAATAAATTTATGTGTGCCTATCAAAATAAATTTCGAACTGTGTGTCCCCCAACAAAATTCAAAATTACATAAAACAATATGTGGACTCATATGTTCCATTCAATCATCGCTCGTGGAGATAGATGAAAAATTCAATTGTTTTGCAGGGAATATTAAACCTTCTGTCTTCCATATTACCATAAAATAATTCTAATAATACATAAAGTGGTCTGAAAAACAAAACAAAAAAAATTGCTTGACACAGGTTTAGCAGCATTTAGCTTTTATTTTTTGTGTATACGCTTGCTACAGAATTTTCAGAAGGGGGACTTGCACATCATTCACAAAATGGATATACTTCAAATATAGTTCCATTTAACTCAACTCAAACTTTGAAGTTTGCACACCTCAGATCAATTTTGACCTTATGTGCACCTCATACTTTGACACAGCAAGGAGTCATTTTTATCTCCTCTCAAAATGAACTATGAGACGTTGCACTATTTTTTACTTCACCGGCTCCAGCTCCTCCACGCACTACCTATGAGCCGAAGCCATTTAAAGCCACGCCAAACGTGGCCAATTAACTCTGTGCAAGTGGGAGGGCCAAGGATGTGTTTGTAAATTAAAATTGGTTCATGCAAGTATATTGCTGAAGTAACCAGTGAACCATATATATATTGACATACATAGCATCCAATGCCGAAGTATGTGGCCCTGGTCTTGAAAAAGTATTGGCTGATTGTTTAAACCTTATCATAAACTTGGGGATCTTTCAAGCTTTGAAAAGATTCCCTATTTTTGCACAAGTTGGAGCCAAGTAAATTATTAATAAATATCTAAATATACTCCCTATATCTTGCTAGACCTCCCTATATCGTCCGATCCGTTAGCAACCTTATCAAATGGACGTGGACACGTGCATATGTAGGAGAACTATGCGTCTCTGATGCCTGCATATAGACTATGGTGATCACATGATGTAACAGTTTAATTATTATATGTTGGTTTTCATGTTAGGAGCCTATTAAAATTTTATAAGATAAGAACTGGATTCGCATGCACTATATAATATCCGAGTGATTGATCTGACTAATGAAGAGTGTCTGTTAATTATTATTTTAGTGTGAAATCTAGGTAGCTAAACTTATACCAAAATGGTCAGGATGGGTAAAGAAAACAGAACACTAGAGTGATTAATTGAATTGCAACTTACCACCTCATGGTCCCCATTTTTGGATTTCATCACTCTATATTTCAAGAATGTTAATTACTCATTCCGTTCATGTATATATATTAGCATTAGCATTCCCAAGATGTTTTGTATTTGTTATTACAGATGAAGTGTTAGGGAAAAGATTTGTATGTCCCTCATAAAAACGCTCGTGCCATCGTCGCTCCTAATTGGCTGCCAGGAAAGAGATTGGAAGATAGGCTAACGAGGTGGGTAGTAGCCTCCGGTGCTGTTGCGAGCGGTCTTATTGGCACGAGACATCTACAGAATTAGATTTAGTTAGAGTAGAAGCAAAAAAATTCATAACAGAGTGAGGCAAAAGAAGCATCAAATTTAGCAAATAACAAGGGTGAGTGTAACACCCTAAAATTTGAATAAATTTAAATTGGCTGAATTGGTTTATTTTTATTTATGTGAGCATTTAAACCACATTAAGTTTATAAAAATGAAATCAATATCAATGTTAAATGCATGCTTGAGCATTCATGCTGGTGCATATTTTGTGTTGAGTTGGTTTGGATTTTGTTCTAGTTTAAAAGGAATTCAAATTCATCTGAAAAAAAAAAAGATTCAAAAGCTTAGAAAATAAAAAGAAAAGGGAAATTTTCTCTCTCTGCTGGCTTCGCCCGGTCGGCTGCTCCGTCCTCCACATTGGCGCTATGCAAAGCCCAGAGAATGAAGGTCGCAGCCAGAGCCGCTGGTTTCCTTCCCTTCTCCTCTTTTGGGGCGAGCCGAGGCCCAAGATGCAGCTAGCTGCTTTCATGGCGTCGCAGACAGCCCGCCTCCTTGTGCCACCGACGGCTGGGGCCCGCACCGTCTTCCTCTACGAGTCGGAACGAAATGGACACCGACCGGTGTTGATCCACGCGACTTCCTCGCGTCACGGTGCAATCCGTGTGCCCGTGTCATCTATAAAGCTCCGGCGTCGCGTCGCGCGACGCCTCGCAACCCTAATTAGCGCTCAAGATCGCGGAAGAAGACACCGGAACCCTAGCCGCAAGGCATCGAAGCTGCTGAGCTTGCCCCTGACGTTCCGCAGCTCTTTCGTCACCGTAAGTCTGAGGCCGAGTTCGTACCAATCTCGCGAAGCCGCCGGACATTCCTTTCTCTACTTTTCGCTCGGTTTTGGTCTCTCGACCGTCGAACCCGAACCTTGCAGAGGCGCCGTCGTCCAACCGTGGAGCGCAGACGTCGCCCTGGATCGCCTCAACTCACGCCATTGCCCTAGGTGAGTTGCCTTCGATCTCCTCTGTTGAATCGTACCAGCCCTGTGCAATTTTGTGCACGAAATCGCCCAAGCCGATGACGCCGGCGAGCTTCCCCCAACCGGTAATGGCAGCCACGCGGCGGCGTCTTTGTCTTGGCCAAACTTTTTTCCTTGGATCTCGATCTCGTGGTCCGATCTGGATCGGACGATCCATAATGGAAGAGCAAACTTCATAAAGAACCCTGCAGATTGTAAATATAGAACCCGCAGTCCCTTGGCGTATTCCAGTGAATACGTTTTCTCGTTTTTGAAAACGTATTTTCTAATTTGCAGATTCAAATGGAAGTTCTAATTAATTACAGTTTTGCCATTGCCTTTATTTGCTCATAACTTCTTCGTTTTAACTCCAAATTGATCCGTTCAACTTGCGTTAGATTCGTCTTTCCGAGATCTATCTGTTCATATAATTTGTCACCATGTTTTTGAACTTTAAATTTCGAGCTTAGATTTAATCTATTTCTTTAATAGGGAAACTTGTTTTAATCCTAACTTTCTCGTTGTAACTCCGTTTTTCGTGATCTTCGTGTCTGTGTGATCGTAGCAACGTGTAGAATAGTTTTATGAACTTTTCAAAACTGTTTGCCTCTGTTGGTGTACTGTTCTAATTGAATTTATTTGTTTGCCTCGTGTATGATTGCTCGGATGATTGTATGTTGCTGCTTGGTGTTGTTGATCGAGTTCAGACGGTGAGGTTTACGTTGGCGATCAAGAGAACTTCTACGACCAGCAAGACTTCCAGGAGAACTCTGATCAAGGCAAGTATAGCTAAGGACCTTCCTTGTTGTCCTATTCATGAGATGCATTAAAAATTCATTTGCATGTGTCCACTTGTTACCCTATGTAGGATATCCTAGAATTTGATCTTGAATACCTTGAAACCGGGATTTATGCATTTGGGTAGTGCATGCTAGTGCTAAACAATAACCATGATCTTAATACTTGACTGATAATTGAGCTTTAAACCATTTAAGATGACTTGTTAGCAATGATGGGAGGGTATAATTCCCTCTCCTCAAGGACTTGTTTGTAAGTGATCATCCGGGACTTATAGTACAATGTGTGAGGGCTACATGGCTCTGGCTCTAGTTGCTTGGGAGACCTCTTCTAGCTGGCTTAGAGGATACTGCGAGTCGGGTATAGGACAGCCTCTGTCCTGTTGTGCCTTGCTATGAAGCGGCCTTTTATTTTCTTTGGAAGGGGTTCCTATATCTCGATGACCTCGCGGCCCTTCCGGTTAGACGAACTACGAGTAGCTTTATGTGGTTTCGGTGTCTCGGACGTAATTAACCCATGCACTTGTAAAACCATGACTCACAAAGTGAAAGTGTACACCTCTCTGCAGTGAGTTAATAAAACTGGTATACTAGCCGTGCTCACGGTCACGAGCGGCCAAGGGATTCTTACACCATAAATGAGCTCTTGTTTAATTGTGCTTTACTAAGTCTTCTTTAAGCTAATTATTGTCTGAGTATAATGATCATGTGTCATGGGAATTATGGTACTACCTTGTTGCTAATAAATGCTAAACTTGATCATACACATAAAAGCTACTTGCAGTTCAACCAGTGTCAGCTATTTGTGCCTCATGAACCCTTAGTTATCTTGTTAAGTACGACATGTACTTATGCCTTGCTTTATCTTTTATATTGGAAAAATCCCGGATGGGTAACAGATCAAGATTGGATTGAAGATTATCGTGAAGAGTATTAGGCTTGACGTTCACCAGTTGACGTCCCTATTGGAGCTTCCGCAAGAGAGTTATCTTAGTAGTTATTATATTTTTGCTTGAGACTATGTATTGAATACTTATTCGCTATGTAATAAACATTGTGATGGTACAATTCAAAATTTGTCCACTTATGTGTGCGACCGTTCCTGGGGTGCACATAAGACTTTTATACATCCTCTTTTGTTCTTAAAATGGGGTGTGATGATTGGTATCAAAGCCACATTGATTTGAGGGACGTAAGCCTAGTTAGAATGGTCGTTTTAGTTCCTTTGCTTCACTTGTTTCATGCTTTCCACCTCCATCTTGTTATTTGCTAAGTTTTGTGCTTCTTTTGTCTTATTCTATTATAAAATCAATTGATTCTATTCTAATTAATTTGAAATAGATGACACGTGACCGCAAGTCCGCCCGGCTTATACGTTGGATGCTTTCAACCACAGCGTCTTTGTGTATGAGCCAATGGAGCCTAGAGAGGACGTCCGGAGGAAGAACTGGAAGAATGAGGTTGGTGAAGAGGTCCATTCTTCGCCAACTCCGATAGCTCGATCCCCAGCACGTGTGGAGGCCATAGACTTGACCAATGATGATGAAGATGAAGTACTCCAGCCACTGCCACGTATAGGTTGGACTGACAAGCTAAGCATCAAGAAGCCTCGATGACAATGCCTTCTACCATGACTTTGTCGACAATGATGTTGAGTACTATTATCCGGACACTGCAGCCACTCTGGAGTATCATACTACGGAGCACAACCATCCTTTGATTGGTTCATCTTGGGATACTCGGTTGCTGATCAAGACCCCGAATATTCGCAAGATAGATGCAGTTGTCACCCACCATGTCAGTCGAGCTACCGCGGAAAGAAGCATGGAGGATGCTGCTTCCATTGCACTTGCCTACTACCGTGGCCGACTCTCTGATGATAAGAAGGACGATGGACTCTTGTATTACCCATGCTATCTCCCGAAGGAAAATAGCTGGACCATAGAGGTCGTGGCGAAAGGATCGAAGACTCTTGAGGCCACCGTTGAGTTAAACCGTGAACTCACAAATAAGGTGGGAGCGTTAAAAGAAGAGCTGAAGGAGGCACAAGACATGATCAAAGAATACCAGAAAGAGATTGATGGCCTTAACGCCGAGTTAGGGCGTCCTAAGCTGTTTGAGAAGTTAGATGAGCCCTCCACCAAGAAGAACGCCGCCCCTTAAGTTTATGAAACCATTGTAATAGGCACGTATTTAGTATCGTGAGTCGAGTCGAGTCTTTTAAGTGTTTGTGAACTAATGGTGTGCTAGATGGATTATTATTGTGATTTATGTGTGATTTGGATCTTTGTGATGAGTGCGGGAACTTTGTGGGCATGTCCATGAGTTCCTTAGCTAAAATATTAAGGGTAAAAGTGCTTTAATAAATAATTCGGGTTGGTCTATCCTGTCCCCTTGCTTGCTGTTTTCTGGAACAGTCAGTGATGTTTTGGTTATAACTTTTCACCTGCTCGAGCATGGGTCATGAAATTTTACGGGGAGTACATAGACTGCTGTGTTTTTCCAATGGCACAAGAATCACCTTTTTATCTATTCGTATCTGAGAGTTACGACTGTCACCATATGAACTTTGGTGCTGTCTGGAACCTGAGGACAGTTTCTGTTGTGGTTTGTTTTTGATTAATGTAACGTCAGAATCAGAAAATGTGGTCTAAATGAAAGTTGTAGATAATTTCTTAAGCATTCTAACCGTATAAAGATCATCTTATTTGGATGTCTGGAACTCGAGTTATGACAGTTTTTCTGACCTGCTGATTCTGCATCACGTCCAGAAATTTTCAGAATTGCCTATATCTTACATATTGGTGATGTTTCGTGTTGGATTGCAGATGTCTGGCCGTGGAGGAAATAGAGGACGTGGGAGAGGTGCTCCACCACCCCCACCGCCACCCATGACCGCAGCAGAGGTGTTGGCAATGCAAGGACAGTTTATGCAGTCCCTGATGCAGTTCTTTCAGAACCAACCTATGGGAGCACCAGCACCTCCACCACCAAGAGACAAGCGAAGGGAATTCATGCAAGGACATCCTCCGATTTTCTCTCATGCCGCTGACCCCTTGGAGGCGGATGATTGGCTACGCGCAGTGGAGAAGCAACTCAACATCGCTCAGTGTGATGATCAACAAAAGGTGTTGTATGCATCGGGACAGCTTCAGGGAGCAGCTCAGACTTGGTGGGAGTCGTATCAGTCTGCTCGTCCCAACAATGCTCCTGCTATCACATGGCAAGAATTTGTGAGGGATTTCAAGGCACACCATATCCCAGATGGTTTGATAGAGCTCAAGCAGGAGGAATTCAGATCTCTCAGGATGGGTTCTATGTCTGTCAGTGAGTATCACGACAAGTTTGTTTCGATTGGCTCGCTATGCTCCCTAATGACGTGAGGGAGGATGCGGACAAGCAACGTCTCTTCCTCAAGGGAATTTACTATGATCTCAGGTTGCAGCTATTGGTAACACATATGCCAATTTCAAAGAAGTTGGTGAATCGTGCTATTGTGCTTGACAATATGCGATTGGAGAGGGACAGAAGAGAAAGATGAAGGACAGGTCTCGGGAGGCAACACACGCCGCGCTATAATAACCAGCAGAGGTATCAAGGTCCAGTCAGTCAATGGAACCGTGGTCAGTTTCCACAACGCTCTCAGAACCAACAGCAGAATTGGAACCAGCGTACACCGCAGCAAATGGGCAATCAGACTCCACGCCAGGGAACGCCCAACACCACCCCGATGAAGGGCAGTGCACCTAGTACTCCCAATAAGTGTTTTCGATGTGGGGATGTGGGACATTATGCTAACCATTGCCCTCAGAAGCCGAATCAATGAGACACCTCGAAGCAAAATAGCAACGAAGCCCACGTACAACTTTGGAAGAGTGAACCATGTGGCGCTCGAGGCGTGGTTGGAGCACCAGAAGTTATGATGGGTACGTTCAACATTAACTCTATCCCCGCTAATGTTCTTTTTGACTCTGGAGCTCAGCATTCCTTTATTTCACAAGCATTTGTTAGAACACATAGCCTACCTTTAATTGCAATGAAGACCCAAATGCTAGTAAACTCACCGGGGATCAATACCGCCGCACATTGTTGCCCTTACGCAAGTCTTACCTTAAGGGAGTAGACTTCTCGGTCAGTCCTATTGTGTTGAGAACTTTCGGGATCGAAGGTATGGATTGGATGAAAGAACACCGAGCGGTGATTCGATTGTCGAGAGAGTTGTAGCAAAGTGACAACACCAAAGGGAGATCGAATCGGTGTTGGTGTGATAAAGTGCAACCACCGCCAACAATCTGAGTGAATCAACTAGATGATGATGCTAATCCCCGAGGACCGTGTTGTGGAGGAGTTTCGGATGTCTTCCCCGATGATTTGCCGGGTATGCCACTGACCGTGACATTGAGTTTATAATCGAATTATTACTGTATGCACCTATAGCTAAGAGACCATATAGAATGGGGTTAGCGAATTAGAAGAACTTAAGAAACAATTGAAAAGAGCTGTCGGATAAAGGGTTCATACGACCTAGTGCATCACCTTGGGGAGCGCCTGTGATCTTTGTTGACAAGAAGGATGGAACACAACGTATGTGTGTGGATTATCGATCTCTTAATGAGGTGACTATCAAGAACAAGTACCCGTTGCCTAGAATTGATGACTTGTTTGATCAGTTGAGAGGTGCTTGTGTGTTTTCTAAGATTGATCTGCGTTCTGGTTATCATCAGTTGAAGATTCGGAATACTGATATACCAAAAACAGCTTTTACTACGAGGTATGGGTTATATGAGTATACAGTTATGTCTTTTGGTTTGACCAATGCACACCGCCTACTTTATGTATATGATGAATAAGGTGTTTATGGAGTATCTTGATAAGTTTGTGGTAGTATTCATTGATGACATCTTTGGTATTCTCTAAGACGGAAGATGATCATCTTTGAACATCCGAGATTGGTGCTCTGAAGCTTAGAGAGCATAAGCTATTTGCTAAGCGTAGTAAGTGTGAATTACGGTTAAGAGAAGTCTCTTTTCTTGGACATGTTGTTTCTAATGGTGGTATAGCAAAGTGGATCCGGGCAAGGTAAAGGATGTAATTTGAATTGGAAGCCACCTCTTGATGTAAGTTCCGTAGTTTTCTTGGTTTAGCAGGATATTATCGAAGGTTCATTGAAGGTTTCTCCAAGCTTGCTAAACCCATGACAGCCCTGTTAGAGAAGAATGCTAAGTTTGAGTGGTCTAGTAAGTGCCAAGCTAGTTTTGAGGAACTAAAGAAGCGGTTGACAAATAAGTGCTGATTTTGCACGATCTAAGTAAGAAGTTCTCTATCTATTGTGATGCATCTCATCAAGGTTTGGGATGTGTTCTTATGCAAGAAGGTAGAGTTGTTGCTTATGCATCTAGACAATTTGAGGAAACATGAATTGAATTATCCTACTCATGATTTGGAGTTAGCGGTTTGTGGTTCATGCATTGAAGATATGGAGACACTATCTGATTGGGCATAAGAGTGATGTCTTTACCGACCATAAGAGTTTGAAGTACATATTCACTCAGACGGATCTAAATTTGAGGCAACGTCGTTGGTTGGAACTGATCAAGGATTATGATCTAGAGGTGCACTATCATCCGGTAAAGCAAATGTTGTAGGTGATGCACTTAGTAGGAAGAGATATGCCAATGAGCTAGAGATGGCGCGCTGTGCGGAGGGGTTATGTGAAGAGTTTCAGCACTTGAACCTTGGTATTGTTTATAATGCTATGGAGATAGAAGTGACTCCTACGTTAGAGCAAGAGATACGTAGAGGTCAGTTAGAGGATGAGAAGTTAAAAGAGATCGCAGAGAATGTAGTGATTGGGAAAGCACCCGGATTCACTATAGATGAGAATGGAACGTTGTGGTTTGGGAAAAGGATCTACGTGTGCACTGAGCGAAATCTATTCGTGATGCAATTCTCATGGGGAGGCACATGAGTCGACTTACTCTATTCATCTGGAAGTACTAAGATGTATCTAGATCTTAAAAGAAAATACTGGTGGTATGGATTAAAAGAGAGATGTATTGAGCACGTAGCTTTGTGTGACACTTGTCAGAGAGTGAAAGCTGAGCACCAGAGACCTGCAGGATTGTTGCAACCAATGAAGATTCCAGAGTGGAAGTGGGAAGAAGTTGGTATGGACTTCATAGTAGGATTACCCCGTACCCAGAAAGGTTATGATTCGATATGGGTAATTGTGGATCGGTTGACTAAAGTTGCTCATTTCTTACCTGTTAAGACTACTTATAATGGGCCAAAATTAGCAGAGCTATACATGGAAAGAATAGTGTGTCTGCATGGGGTTCCAAAGAAAATTGTGTCTGATAGAGGATCACAGTTTACCTCTCACTTTTGGAAACAAATTCATAGTTCCTTGGGTACAGCGTTGAACTTCAGTACTGCTTATCATCCTCAGACAGATGGGCAAATAGAACGACTTAATCAGATACTAGAAGACATGTTGAGAGCTTGTGCTTTGCAGTATGGTACAAGTTGGGATAAAAGTTTACCATATGCAGAATTCTCCTACAATAATAGCTACCAGAATAGTCTGAAGATGGCACCGTTTGAAGCTTTGTATGGTCGTAAGTGTAGAACACCATTGTTTTGGAATCAAACGGGGGAAAGTCAAGTCTTTGGACCAGATGTGCTTAGAAACGCAGAAGACCAAGTCAGAATGATTAGAGAGAACCTTAGAGTGGCACAAACTCGTCAGAAGAGTTATGCAGATAATCGAAGGAGAGAATTAGTTTACGAAGAAGGAGATTATGTGTATTTGAAGGTGTCACCAATGAGGAGTGTAAAAAGGTTCAACATGAAAGGAAAGTTAGCACCAAGGTATGTTGGTCCTTTCAAAATTCTAAAGAGACGTGGAGAAGTGGCTTATCAGTTGGAATTGCCTGATAGTTTATCAGAGTGCATGATGTGTTCCATGTGTCTCACTTAAGAGTGTTTTTGCGTGTCGGAGGAACAAATACCACTAGAGGAACTCGCTATGAAAGATGACCTTACTTACGAAGAGTTTCCAAGTAAAGATTTTAGAGACAATGGAAAGGGTTACAAGGAGCAGAATTATTAAGATGTGCAAGGTTCAGTGGAATCGGTATTCGGAAGCAGAGGCAACTTGGGAAAGAGAAGATGAGTTGAGGAAGACATACCCGCAGTTGTTTGAGTAAGCATAGCCTAATCTCGAGGACGAGAGATTCTCTTAAGGGGTAGAATTGTAACACCCTAAAATTTGAATAAATTTAAATTGGGTGAATTGGTTTATTTTTATTTATGTGAGCATTTAAACCACATTAAGTTTATAAAATGAAATCAATATCAATGTTAAATGCATGCTTGAGCATTCATGTTGGTGCATATTTTGTGTTGAGTTGGTTTGGATTTTGTTCTAGTTTAAAAAGGAATTCAAATTCATCTAAAAAAAAAGATTCAAAAGCTTAGAAAATAAAAAGAAAAGGGAAATTTTCTCTCTGCTGGCTCACGGCCCGATCGGCTGCTCAAATCCTCCTGACCCCAGCTATTGAGCCAGTAAAAGAACAGAAGAAGTCCATAGCAGCAGTCCGCTGGTTCCTTCCCTCTCCTCTTTTAAGGAAATTTTCTCTCTGCTGCTTCGGCCCGGTCGGCTGCTCCGTCCTCCTGAATAGTAGCTATCGAAGCAGCCCATGAGAAAAGCAGCCAGCCACAGTCAGCCGCTGGTTTCCTTCCCCTTCTCCTCTTTACGGCCGAGCCGATACTAATCGCTCGCGGCGCCGCATGAGCCTCGCCTCCTTATGCCACCGGCGGTGGGGCCCGCACCCGTCTTCCTCTACGAAGTCGGCAACGAAATGGACACCGACCCGGTGTTGATCCACGCGACTTCCTCGCGTCACGGTGCAATCCGTGTGCCCGTGTCATCTATAAAGCTCCAGCGTCCGCGTCGCGACGCCCCTCGCAACCCTAGCAAACCGCCGCCTTCACTCCCGCTCAAGATCGCGAAGAAGACCGGAACCCTAGCCGCAAGGCATCGAAGCTGCTGAGCTTGCCCCTGACGTTCCGCAGCTCTTTCGTCACCGTAAGTCTGAGGCCGAGTTCGTACCAATCTCGCGAAGCCGCCGGACATTCCTTTCTCTACTTTTCGCTCGGTTTTGGTCTCTGACCGTCGCCGAACCTTGCAGAGCGCCGTCGTCCAACCGTGAGCGGCACGTCGTCCTTGGATCGCCTCAACTCACGCCATTGCCCTAGGTGAGTTGCCTTCGATCTCCTCTCGTTGAATCGCACCAGCTACATGCAATTTTGTGCATAAATCGCCAAGCCGATGACGCCGGCGAAGCTTTGACCAGTAATGGCAGCCACATGCGCCCGGCATCGTCTTGTCTTACCGGCCAAAGACTTTTTTCCCTTGGATCGATCTCGGCCGTCCGATCTGGATCGGACGATCCATAATGGAAGATACCCCTCGGCGGCAAACTTCATAAAGAACCCTGCAGATTGTAAATATAGAACCCGCGGTCCCTTGGCGTATTCCGGTGAATACGTTTTTTCGTTTTGAAAACGTATTTTCTAATTTTGATTCAAATGGAAGTTCTAATTAATTACAGTTTTGCCATTGCCTTTATTTGCTCATAACTTCTTCGTTTTAACTCCAAATTGATCCGTTCAACTTGCGTTAGATTCGTCTTTCCGAGATCTATCTGTTCATATAATTTGTCACCATGTTTTTGAACTTTAAATTTCGAGCTTAGATTTAATCTATTTCTTTAATAGGGAAACTTGTTTTAATCCTAACTTTCTCGTTGTAACTCCGTTTTTCGTGATCTTCGTGTCTGTGTGATCGTAGCAACGTGTAGAATAGTTTTATGAACTTTTCAAAACTGTTTGCCTCTGTTGGTGTACTGTTCTAATTGAATTTATTTGTTTGCCTCGTGTATGATTGCTCGGATGATTGTATGTTGCTGCTTGGTGTTGTTGATCGAGTTCAGACGGTGAGGTTTACGTTGGCGATCAAGAGAACTTCTACGACCAGCAAGACTTCCGTGAGAACTCGATCAAGGCAAGTATAGCTAAGGACCTTCCTTGTTGTCCTATTCATGAGATGCATTAAAATTCATTTGCATGTGTCCACTTGTTACCCTATGTAGGATATCCTAGAATTTGATCTTGAATACCTTGAAACCGGATTTATGCATTTGGGTAGTGCATGCTAGTGCTAAACAATAACCATGATCTTAATACTTGACTGATAATTGAGCTTTAAACCATTTAAGATGACTTGTTAGCAATGATGGGAGGGTATAATTCCCTCTCCTCAAGGACTTGTTTGTAAGTGATCATCGGGACTTATAGTACAAATTGTGAGGGCTACATGGCTCTGGCTCTAGTTGCTTGGGAGACCTCTTCTATGGCTTAGAGGATATCATGAGTCGGGTATAGGACAGCCTGCTGTCTGTTGTGCCTTGCTATGAAGCGGCCTTTTATTTTCTTTGGAAGGGGGTTCCTATATCTGATGACCCTGCGGCCCTTCCGGTTAGACGAACTTCGAGTAGCTTTATGTGGTTTTCGATGTATGCGGACGTAATTAACCCATGCACTTGTAAAACCATGACTCACAAAGTGAAAGTGTACACCTCTGCTGCAGAGTTAATAAAGCTGGTATACTAGCCGTGCTCACGGTCACACGAAGCTGCCAAGGGATTCTTACACCATAAATGAGCTCTTGTTTAATTGTGCTTTACTAAGTCTTCTTTAAGCTAATTATTATGCGAGTATAATGATCATGTGTCATGGGAATTATGGTACTACCTTGTTGCTAATAAATGCTAAACTTGATCATACACATAAAAGCTACTTGCAGTTCAACCGAAGGTCGGCTATTTGTGCCTCATGAACCCTTAGTTATCTTGTTAAGTACGACATGTACTTATGCCTTGCTTTATCTTTTATATTGGAAAAATCCGGATGGGTAACAGATCAAGATTGGATTGAAGATTATCGTGAAGAGTATTAGGCTTGGCGTTCACCAGTTAGCGTCCCTATTGGAGCTTCCGCAAGAGAGTTATCTTAGTAGTTATTATATTTTTGCTTGAGACTATGTATTGAATACTTATTCGCTATGTAATAAACATTGTGATGGTACAATTCAAAATTTGTCCACTTATGTGTGCGACCGTTCCTGGGGTGCACATAAGACTTTTATACATCCTCTTTTGTTCTTAAAATGGGGTGTGACGGTGAGATGGAAAGCATGAAATGAGTGAAGTAAAATAAGCTAAGACGACCATTGCTAACTAGGGCGTCCTACAGTCAACATGGCTCTGATATCAATCTGTCACACCCGATTTACGGATAAAATGGGATGCAAAATCTTATGTGTACCTAGAGATCAGTCACACACATATGTCGACAAATTATAAATAGTATCATCACAAGTATTTATTACATCATGAATAATAAGACAGTGTCTTCACATAAATATAGCGGAAGTATAAAGATAAATCTCTCACGGAAGCTCTATATCACAGGGACGTCAAGTGGTTGACCAAAAGTCTAGTATTCCTTAAGGAAGTCATCATTACCATAGTCATATGTTTGGATGGGATTTTTATACAAGTAATGAAAATAAACAAGCGTAAGTACGTGTCGTACTCAACAAGTGTAATATGGGGTTCATGATGCTCAAAAGGCTTGACACAGGTTTAGCAGCATTTAGCTTTTATTTGTCATAATTTTTGCATAAGAGTAGCAACAAGTTGTCTTAATTCCCAAAGTAAAACACATGATCAATGTAAAATGAATAATGAATAGCATAAACAGATAATTCTTAGTGACCATCTATTCCATAAGGGTTCTAAGGCCGCTCGTGACCATGAGCACGGCTGATATACTAGTATTATACTCTGCAGAGGTTGTACACTTTCACTGTGAGTCATGATACTCATATGCCCGGGTTAATTACTACCAAAACACTTCTAAGTTGAGCAGGCAGGGGTCACTATGAAGATTTTTAGAGGTTCGTGTAACAAGTTAGGGCCATTAGATTCACTCGGCAAATAGATATAGGAACCCCCTGTCGAATGACACAATTCCATCACGGCTATACACATAAAAGTAGAGGTTGTCCTATACCCAATTCAGCAAGCCATTCTAACGTCAATAAAGGTAACCACTAACAAGCTAGAAAAGGTCCTCATACTGAGCTAAAGCCAGAGCCATATAGCCCTCATAGCTGTACTATAAGTCCCGGATGATCACTTACAGATAAGTCCTTAGGGAGAGGAATCTGAAGCATTTAGAAAGTAGCTAAACACTCTAGCCCCCTGTTTCTAAGTTGCTAAAAAGTCATATTTTAATATTTATTGCATATACCATTAGTCAAGTTACAAGATCATGGTTTAATTGAGCACTAGCAAAGTTACCCAATGCATCTCTCATAGGAGACAAGGTACAAGTTCAATTCTAGGAAATTCCTATCAAGGTGACACATGCAACATGAATTAAATGTATTGTCACGCCTGATTTTAAGGATAAAATGGGATGCAAAATCTTATGTGCGCCCAGAGATCAATTACACACACAAGCCGACAAATTATCAATAGTATCATCACAAGTGTTTATTACATCATGAATAATAAGACAAAGTCTTCACATAAATATAGCGGAAGTATAAAGAAAAGATCTCTCGCGGGAGCTTCATATCACAGGGACGTCAACTGGTTGACCACAAGTCTAGTAATCCTCAGGAAAGTCATCATTATAATAGCCAACTGTTACTCGTCCGAGATTTTTATTAAAATAATGAAAATAAACAAGCGTAAGTACATGTCGTACTCAACAAGTGTAACATGGGATTCATGAGGCTCAAAAGGCTTGACATAAGTTTAACAGCATTTAGCTTTTAGTTGTCACAATTTTACCATAAGAGTAGCAACAAGGTGTTTCAATCCCAAAGTAAAACACATGATCAATGTAAATCTGATTAATGAATAGCATAAACTAATAATTCTTAGCGATCATCTATTCCAAAAGGGTTCCAAGGCCGCTCATGACCGTGAGCACGGCTGATATGCCAGTTTTACACTCTGCAGAGGTTGTACACTTTCACTGTGACTCATGATACCCATATGCCTAGGTTAATTACTTCCAAAACACTTCCAAGGTGAGCAGGCAGGGGTCACTATGAAGCCTTTTAAAAGTTTGTCTAACAAGTTAGGGCCATTAGATTCACTCGGCAGACAGATGTAGGAACGCCCCTATCGAATGGCACAATTCCATTGTGACTATACACATAAGAATAGAGGCTGTCCTATACCTGATTCGTCAAGCCATTCTTACGCCAATAAAGGTAACCTCTAATAAGATAGAAAATGTCCTTATACTGAGCTAAAGCCAGAGCCATGTAGCCCTCATAGTTGTACTGTAAGTCTCGAATGATCACTTACAGATAAGTCCTTAGGGAGAGAAATCTGAAACATTTAGAAAGTAGCTAAATACTCTACCCCCTATTTCCAAGTTGCTAAAAATTCATATTTTAAAGTTTATTGCATATACCATTAGTCAAGTTACAAGATCATGATTTAATTGAGCACTAGCAAAGCTACCCAACGCATATCCCATAGGTGAAAAGGTATAAGTTCAATTCTAGGGAATCCCTATTAAGGTAACACATGCAACATGTATTAAATGTATTAACGTTGATAGGAAACAAGGACAATCCCATGCTATACTTGCCTTGAACAAACTACTCCTACTGATCCTGCTCGTCCAAGTAGTACTCTTAGTCCCCCATGAATTGCTCACCGTCTATACTCGCTAATCACAGCAACATACAAGCATCTAGAAGCAATCATGCATAGCAACAAAAAACTATAGATTAGAACAGCACACCAATAGCATAAAATCAAGATGAAAAGTTTGTAAAACGAATCTACGTCTCACTATGAACACACAGACGCGAAGATCACAAAATTCGGAGCTAAAACGAAGAAGTTATGAATTAAACAAGATTTCCTTTAATAAAATAATAGATTAAATCTAACCTTGAATTTTAAAAGTTGAAAACATAGCTAACAGTAGTATGAATATGTAGATTATGGAATTACAAACCTAACGCAACTGGAACGGATCAAATCGGAGTTAAAATGGAGATTTTATGGCCTATAGAAGGTAGTGGCAGTTCTGTAAATAGAGGAAACTTTATTTTTGAATTAAAATAAATAAAACATGATTAATAAACATGGCCGAGGACTGCGTGCATTATTAAAAGAAAAGGCAGGGGTCCCTCTGAAAGAAACCAGGGACGGCGGGTTAAGATCTAATTAATTGTAATGGCTTTTTTGCAAATTTGACCGACAAAGGGGTATCAAACGATATTAACCATTGGATTAGAATTGAACGGCACAGATTGAATCGGACGAGGGAATAGAAAACTGGCCGACCAGAATAGGACCTACGCGGTGGCGCCATGGTCGGAGTGAGCGGCGCTCTGAGATTACAGTCTATAGACCATGAAATAGCGAACCAAGACCACCAGAAGTAAGAGGAGAGCAAGGCGAACTCGTCTAGGTAGCTTACCAAGGCACGAAGCAGATGAGAGCAACACGGTGCTCGGTGAGGGAGTGGAGATGGTGGCGGTGCTAGGGTTAGCGAGGCTCGACGTGATGCAAGGGCGGCTGTGGCTCCGAAGCTCTAGATAGGCGCGGCACGATGCGGGCATCCGATTCTTATAGCCCAAAGCAGCTTGGAGCACAAGGCAAAGAGGAAACATAGGTGGCGCGGATTCAAGGTGGTGGTCGAGTCCGTCCCTGTTACGCGCGAGGAAGGTGTTGCTGACAGGTGGGGCTGAGCCATCAGCGAGAGGAGAGGGGGGGAACACGGGCGCGGCGCGGAACTAGGCCGAGCTGATTGGGCCGCTGCGAAAGAAACAGAAGAGAGATCTGGGCCGCGCTAAAAGCAAAGAGGAGAGCGGAGAAGTGGGCCGGCAGGCCGAAAGCGAAGGAGGGAGAAGGAAATTCTTTTCTATTTTCTAAACTAGTTTCTAAACAAATTTTGAATGCAGGTTCAAATCAATTTGAAATCCGATTTCAAACCACACCATACAAAAATAATATGCAGTAGCATGAATGCATAAACATGAAGGTAAACCTTATATTCGATTTTCATTTGATAAAATTTATTATTTTCCTATGTCGCATGCTCACCCTAATGCATAAATAAATCCAATTCACCTATTTTCAAAATGTCACAAATTTTAGGGTGTTACATGTATTAAAGTTGATAGGAAGCAAGGATAATCCCATGCTATACTTGCCGTGGACAAAGTGCTCCTACTGATCCTGCTCATCAAAGTAGTACTCTTATTCACCCATGAATTACTCACCGTGTATACTCGATAATCACAACAACATACAAACATCCAGAAGCAATCATACATAGCAAACAAAAGCTATAGATTAGAATAGTTCACCAATAGCATAAAATCAAGATAAAAAGTTTGTAAAACAAATCTATGTCACACTACGAACACAAGACGCAAAGATCACAAAAATCAGAGCTAAAACGAAGAAGTTATGATTTAAACAAGATTTCCATTAGTAAAATAAAAGATTAAATCTGACCTTGAATTTTAAAAGTTGAAAAATACTTAACAGTAGTATGAACATGTAGATTATGGAATTACGAACCTAACGCAAGTTGAACGGATCAAATCGGAGTTAAAATGGAGGTTTTATGGCCTACAGAAGATAGTGGCAGTCTTGTAAATAGATGAAACTTGATTTTTGAATTTAAAATAATTAAAATCTGATTTTAAACCGAACCAGGGACTATGGATACAATTTGAAGAAAAGGCAGGGGCTCTTTAACAAAATTTTAGGGATGGCGGGTTAAGATCCAAATAATTGTAAAGGCATTTTTGCAAAAACAACAGGCGAAGGGGTTTGGGTGAATCTGGACCATTGGATGAAGATTGGACGGTACAGATCAGAAGAGAGGGGGATGAGGTCGCCGGAGCGGCACTATGTGTGGCGGCGCCATAGATGGCGGCGACTTGGCCTCGCTGGAGTTCATTGAATCGGCGACTCCGGTCACAGTTGGACAGGGAAAGGCACGGGAACCAAGAGGAGAACGAGGCGAACACGATAGAGGGGATTAGGGCGGCGAAGACGGCCCAGGGGCAACGCGGTGCTAGATGGGGTGGCTCGAGCTCGTCGGAGATCAACTGCGACGTGGATACAAGCATAGAAGGCAAGGGAGTGAGCATGAGAGACACCTACAGGTCACTCACCTTCTCACGGAGCTCGGAGATGCAGACGCGGCGACAGAGGAACAGCGGAGCGGTGAATCAACCTCGGCAGAAATCTTGATGGAGGCACTAGGGCATAGGCGGCACTGTGGATTGCTAGATGGAGGCAGCGGGTGCAGGGGTTGCTACTTATGAGGGCCTCGACGTGCGGGTCAAGCCAGGCGTGGCGTAGGCAGCGCAGATTCGGCAACAGCGGCGGTGATGGTGTCCGGCTCGGACACGAGCCGAAGGAAGGAGATACATCTGACGAGCGGGCCCGGTGTGTCAGCGAGATAGGAGGCGCGGTGAGACACGGTGTGCGGGCCGCTTGCTGGGCCGCTGCGGAGAAGGAACCACGCGGGCGAGGCTGGGCTGCGTGAGTGAAGCTGGGCCGAAGCAAAGAGGAGGCCGAGCGGAAGGATGGACAGGCTACCCGAGAGCTGGGCTGCACGGGCCAAAAATAGAGAAGGGAAGAATAAAATCTTTTTCTATTTTCTAAACTAATTTCAAACCACACAATTCAAAAATAATATGCAGTAGCATGTATGCACATACATGTATATAGACCTATATTTGATTTTAATTTTAACAAAGTTATTATTTTCCTAAATTTAAATGCTCACAAAATGTATAATTAAATCATTTTCTCTTATTTAAAATCGTGCAAATTTTGGGGTGTTACAATTCTACCCCCTTAAAATGAATCTCATCCTCGAGATTTGGATAATGCTTACTCAGAAAGCTGGGGTATGTTTTCCTCAAATCTCCTTCTCTTTCCCAAGTAGCCTCATCTTCTGTATACCAATTCTACTGAACCTTACACATCTTTATAACTCGGCTCCTCGTAACCCTTTCTACTGTCTCCAAAATCCTTACCGGAAATTCCTCATATGTAAGATCTTCCTTAACTGTAAGCTCTTCTAACGGTATCTACCTCTCTGGTGCACGCAAACACTTCTTTAATTGAGACACATGGAACACAATGTGTACACCTAACAAACTCTTAGGCAATTCCAACAGATAAGCTACTTCTCCACATCTCTCTAGAATCCTGAAAGGTCCAATATACCTTGGTGCTAACTTTCCTTTCATGTTAAACCTTATCACACTTCTCATAGGTGACACCTTTAGATAAACATAGTCCCCTATTTCGAAAACCAATTCTCTTCTCCTGGTGTCAGCATAACTCTTCTGTTGAGACTGTGCTACTCTTAAGTTATCTCTAATCATTCTTACTTGCTCTTCTGCGTCTCTTAAAACATCCGGTCCGAACACTTGAGTTTCTCCCATTTGATTCCAAAACAACGGGGTTCTACACTTTCGTCCATACAAAGCTTCAAAATGTGCCATATTGAGACTCTTCTGATAACTGTTGTTATATGAGAACTCTGCATAAGACAAACTCTTGTCCCAACTTGTACCATACTACAATGCACAAGCTCTCAACATGTCCTCTAATATCTGATTAATCCTCTCAATTTGCCCATCGGTTTGAGGGTGATACGCTGTACTAAAATTCAACTTTGTTCCCAATGAACTATGTACTTGCTGCCAAAAATGAGACATAAATTGAGTACCCCGATTAGACACAATTTTCTTGGAAACTCCATATAGACACACTGTCCTCTCCATATATAATTGGGCTAACCTCAGTCCATTATAAGTAGTCTTGACCGGTATAAAGTGAGCAACTTTAGTTAACTGATCCACTATCACCCATATTAAATTGTAACCTCTCTGAGTGCTTGGTAACCCAACAATAAAATCCATACCAACTTCTTCCCACTTCCACTTAGGTATCTTCATTGGTTGTAATAATCCTATAGGTCTTTGATGTTCCACTTTAACTCTCTGACATGTATCACATAAAGCAACATATTCAGCAACATCTCTCTTCAGTCCATACCACCAATACTTCTCTTTCATATCCAAATACATCTTGGTACTCCTAGGGTGAATAAAGTAAGCAGACTCATGTGCCTCATAAAGAATTGTATCTCGTATGGCCTTATTCTCAGGCACACATAGTCTTTTCCCAAACCACAGAGTTCCATTGTCATCCATATGGAATCCTGGTGCCTTACCAATCACTATGTTATCCGCTATCTCTTTCAACTTCACATCCTGTAACTAGCCCTTACGTATTTCTTGCTCTAGTGTAGGCTCTATCACTAACTCTAATGCATTGGTGACAAAACCCAAGTTCAATTGCTCAAATTCAGCACACAACTCCCTTGACATCGCTGCTACTTGCACCTCCTTGGCGTAACTCTTCCTGCTAAGAGCATCGGCAACAACGTTCGCCTTTCCAAGATGATAGCGTACCTACAGATCATAATCTTTAATTAGCTCTAACCATCGACGATGTCTCATATTCAGATCCGTCTGAGTGAAAATGTACTTTAGACTCTTGTGATTAGTGTAGATATCACTCTTATGTCCGATAAGATAGTGTCTCCATATTTTCATAGCATGAACCACTGCTGCTAACTCCAAATCAGGAGTAGGATAGTTTAGCTCATGCTTTCTCAACTGTCGGGATGCATAGGCCACTACTCTACCTTCTTGCATAAGAACACATCCGAGATCTTGACAAGATGCATCGCAATAGATAGAAAAGTTCTTGCTCAAATCTGTCAAAACCAATACTGGGGTTGTAGTCAACCTCTTCTTCAATTCTTCAAAGTTAGCCTAGCACTTCTCAGACCACACAAACTTAGCATTTTTCTCCAACAAAGTTGTCATAGGCTTAGCAAGTTTAAAGAAACCTTCTATGAACCTTCTATAGTATTCAGCCAATCCCAAGAAACTACAAATCTCTCCCACATCAGTTGGTGGTTTCCAATTCAACACATCTCTCACCTTGCTTGGATCTACTGGTATCCCACCATTAGAGACAACATGGCCTAGGAAAGAAACTTCCTTCAACCAAAACTCACACTTGCTTCGCTTCGCATACAACTTGTGTTCTTTGAGCTTTTGCAAGACCAACCTTAGATGTTCAGCATGCTCTTCTTCTATTTTAGAGAATACCAATATATCATCGATAAATAACACCACAAACTTATCCAAAAACTCCATGAACACCTTATTGATCAAGTACATAAAGTATGCAGGTGCATTGGTCAAGCCAAAGGACATAACGGTGTACTCGTACAATCCATACCTCATAGTAAAGATTGTCTTAGGTATGTCAGTTGCACAAATCTTCAACTAATGATAACCAGAACGAAGATCAATCTTAGAGAAAACACAAGCATCTCTCAACTGATCAAACAAGTCATCAATTCTAGGTAGCGGGTACTTGTTCTTGATAGTAACCTCATTGAGTGACCGATAATCAACACACATTCTCTGGGTACCATCCTTCTTGTCAACAAATATAACCGGTGCTCCCCAAGGTGACGAACTAGGATGAATAAAACCTTTCTCCTGTAACTCTTTTATTTGCTTCTTAAGTTCCTCTAGTTCATTAACCCCCATTCTATATGGACGCTTAGCTATAGGTGTAGTTCTAGGTAATAATTCAATAATAAACTCAATGTCACGATCAGGTGGCATACCTGGCAAGTCATCGGGAAACACATCTAGAAATTCATCCACTACCGGGTCCTCCTTCGTGATGCTATCATCAAGCTGGTTCACTATGGCTGTCGGTTGTGCTTGTACTACAACATCGACACTAATTCTTCCCCATTCGGTGCGGTCACAACAACTACCTTCTCTTGACACTGAATGACTACCTAGTTTTGTTTCATCCAATCCATACCTAGAATCACATCAATACCAGATGTTCTCAACACAATGGGGCTCACTTTGAACTCTACCCACCTTAAGGATAGACTAGTTAGAAGAAAACAATAAGAAGCTTGCATACTACCTCCTGGTGAGTTTACTAATATAGGAATTTGCATGGCACATAAGGGTATGCTATGATTTCTAACAAATGCTTGTGATATGAATGAATGCGAAGCTCTAGAATCAAAACAACAGTGGTAGGAGTGGAATTGACATCGAACGTACCGAGCATGACTTCTGGTTCTACAAGCGTCATCTCTGTAGACACATGGTTCACCTTTTTCTTGTTGGGTGCTGGCTTTTGAGGCGTTTCCTTCTGATTACTATGCTAACTCTGGGGTGTTAGCTGATTCTGCTTCCTGGGACAGTGGTTAGCATAATGTCCAACTTTTCCACAATGATAGCATACGTTGGGGGTGCTAGGTGTGCTGGTCTTCATGGGAGTGTTGTTGGGTGTTACCTGTCATGGTGTCTGCTGGCCAGTCTGCTGCTGGGGACGTTGATTGCCATTCTGCTACTGGTACAGTGGACGCTGCTTGTTCTGGTTGTGATTCCACTGATTAGGTGTTCCCTGGTACCTCTGCTGGAAGCCTTGCTGAGGATTGGTGCGTGGACGAGTATTACTCCCAGAGGCCTGTCCCTAAAGTCTCCTCTTCTTAGCCTCCATCTCTTTGTGCTTATTGTCAATAACAATGGTGCGATTCACCAGTGTCTAGAAAATGGGGTATGTATTGGACATAAGCTAGAGTTGTAGACCATCATATAGACCTTTGAGAAAATGGCATTGCTTATCAGCATCATCAGCCACCTCATTCGGAGCGTAACGTGACAACTGAGCAAACTTATCACGATACTCAACTACGGACATATACCCCTGCTTTAGAGCTCTGAATTCCTCCTGCTTGAGCTCTATCAATCCTTCAGGTATGTGGTAGGATCTAAAAATCTCTCTATACTCCTACCAGGTGACAAGAGGAGCATTAGCGGGACGTCCATACTCGAATGCCTCCCACCAGTCTTGGGCTTCTCCCTGAAGTTGTCCTGACGCGTACAACACCTTCTGTTGGTCATCATACTGCGCTATGTTGAGTTGCTTTTCCACTGCATGAAGCCAATCATCTACTTCTAGTGGATCAGTGGCATGAGAAAACATCGGGGGACAGCGCTTCAAGAATTTACCATGCTTGTCACGCGATGCCCCACCAATCAATTGATTCTGCACCAGAGCTTGCATAAGCTGTGTCTGCACTGCTAGAAGTTGCTCAATAGTAGGTGGTGGTGGTAGTGGTGGATGTGGGGGAATACCTCTATGACCTCAGCCTCTTCCTCTTCCAGACATCTGACATCCAACACAAATATTTAAACTTTAGAGACTTTTAAGTTATAGACACGTATAGAGATATAGAATACATTCTGAAAATTTTCTGGATGAGTCCCAACAACAGCTGCTTGGTAAAACAGTCATATCTTGAGTTCCAGATATCCAAAAGAGGCGTTCTTTACATGGTTGGAAAGCTTAAGAAATTATCTACAACTTTTATTCATACCACATTCCAGATTATGTCATTAGATTACTCAAAAACAGTATACAACCGAACTGTTCTAGATTCCAGATTGCATAGAAATTTCAATTTAAACAGTTATATCTCACAAACCAGATCAGATCTAAGGGTAATTCCAGAAGAATTAGAAAGATACTTAAGTCTAGTTGCTCCCATAAAAATTTCATAATGTTTGGTTGAGTAGATTTAGATTGGCATTGAGATAAGGGAAGACTGCTCCAAAAAACAGATCCGAGAGAACATGATGTACCAAACCCAACTATTTATTTATTGACTTAAACTTTAATATTCTTAACTATGGAACTTACGGACATGCCCACAAAGTTCCAAAACTCATTACAAAAATCCAACTCACACATAAACATAATAACAAATCAACTAGGCACACCAATATTCACACCGCACTTCTAGACTCGACTTGACTCAACTTGACCCGTTCTACTAACGTCTTATCACATAAACAGGAACTTCAACACCTATGGGTGAAATTCATGGGGAAGCTCCACATACATCCTTGGCAGGTTGAGGCACACCATTTGCTCATCTATCACTTGTCGGTATCTCTTAAGGGTCTCCTACCATGCCTTCAACTGATCTTTCAGTCACCGAATCTTCGCTACTGACTCACAAACAAAGTGTACCATCACTTGGGTAGTTGGATCCATGCCCTGAGGGTCCATGATTGCCCACTCCAATTTAGGGTGTTGGCGAGGGAGGAATCGATATTGGTCTTTCTTCATGTCATCAAAGCGACGACCACGGAGACCCATGTAGGCTACAGCGGCTACGTCTTCTATGCTATCTTCCATGGTGGCACAATGAGCGTGATGCACATAGTTCGAGTCCAGCTGGTATGCTTCCTTCTGTTCATCCCTGATGGAGATGCACACCCTGGTCTTCCAATAAGTGTCCTCCAGAGGGCGCGTATGCTCAATGCAGACGTACTCCATAGCTACATCCTAATCAGCATAGTAGGTCTAAAGAATCCTCATAAGTCAGTGGTGCGAGATGGAGGATTCACACCCTGGCTTGTACCAGATCTTTGTAGTCCATCCTGGGGAGAGATTGGCTCATCCTCTTGAACAGCGTCCTCATCATCATCATCATCAGACAATACAACGACCTCCACTTCTTTGGGCTCTTCCTGGAATGGCTCCGGCGTAGGTGTAGGTGTTGGCGAGTCCACTTCTTGCTCATGGAGTTCCTCCTCCTCACTTGGCTCCATGGACTCATACAAGCCACGAGGTGGGTAGTAGCCTCCGGTGCAGATGCGAGCGGTCTTATTGTCACGAGAAATCTACAGAATTAGATTTAGTTAGAGTAGAAGCAAAAAATTTCATAATAGAGTGAGGCAAAAAAGCATAAAATTTAGCAAATAATAAGGGTGACATGGAAAGCATGAAATGAGTGAAGCAAACGAAGCTAAGACGACCATTGCTAACTAGGCTTGCGTCCTACAGTCAACATGGCTCTGATACCAATCTGTCACACCCGATTTTAAGGATAAAATGGGATGCAAAATCTTATGTGCGCCCAGAGATCAGTCATACACATAAGCCAACAAATTATAAATAGTATCATCACAAGTGTTTATTACATCACGAATAATAAGACAGAGTCTTCACATAAATATAGCGGAAGTATAAAGATAAATCTCTCTCGAAAGCTCTATATCACAGGAACGTCAATTGGTTCACCACAAGTCTAGTATTCCTCAGGGAAGTCATCATTACCATAGCCATCTGTTACCCATCTAGAATTTTTATCCAAGTAATAAAAATAAACAAGCGTAAGTACGTGTCGTACTCAATAAGTGTAACATGGGGTTCATGAGGCTCAAAAGGCTTGACGTAGGTTTAGCAGCATTTAGCTTTTATTTGTCATAATTTTTGCATAAGAGTAGCAACAAGTTGTCTTAATTCCCAAAGTAAAGCACATGATCAATGTAAAATGAATAATGAATAGCATAAACAGATAATTCTTAGTGACCATCTATTCCATAAGGGTTCCAAGGCCGCTCGTGACCATGTGCACGGCTGATATACTAGTTTTACACTCTGCAGAGGTTATACACTTTCAATGTGAGTCATGATACTCATATGCCCAGGTTAATTACTACCAAAACACTTCTAAGGTGAGGAGGCAGGGGTCACTATGAAGATTTTTAGAGATTCGTCTAACAAGTTAGGGCCATTAGATTCACTCGGCAAACAGATATAGGAACCCCCCTGTCGAATGACACAATTCCATCACGGCTATACACATAAAAGTAGAGGTTGTCCTATACCCAATTCGGCAAGCCATTCTCACGTCAATAAAGGTAACCACTAATAAGCTAGAAAAGGTCCTCATACTGAGCTAAAGCCAGAGCCATGTAGCCCTCATAGCTATACTGTAAGTCCCGGATGATCACTTACAGATAAGTCCTTAGGGAGAGGAATATGAAGCATTTAGAAAGTAGCTAAACACTCTAGCCTCCTATTTCCAAGTTACTAAAAAGTCATATCTTAATGTTTATTGCATATACCATTAGTCAAGTTACAAGATCATGGTTTAATTGAGCACTAGCAAAGCTACCCAATGCATCTCCCATAGGAGACAAGGTATAAGTTCAATTCTAGAGAATTCCTATCAAGGTGACACATGCAACATGAATTAAATGTATTAAAGTTGATAGGAAACAAGGATAATCCCATGCTATATTTGCCTTGGACAAAGTGCTCCTGCTGATCCTGCTCATCAAAATAGTACACTTGCTCACCCATGAATTGTTCACCGTTCATACTCGATAATCACTGCAACATACAAACATCCAGAAGCAATCTTGCATAGCAAACAAAAGCTATAGATTAAAACAGTATACCAATAGCATAAAATGAAGATAAAAAGTTTGTAAAATGAATCTACGTCTCACTACGAACACAAACGCGAAGATTACAAAAATCAGAGCTAAAACGAAGAACCTATGATTTAAACAAGATTTCCTTTAGTAAAATAATAGATTAAATCTAACCTCAAATTTGAAAAGTTGAAAACATACTTAACAGTAGTATGAACATATAGATTATGGAATTACAAATATAACGCAAGTTGAACGGATCAAGTCGGAGTTAAAACAAAGGTTTTATGGCCTACAGAAGATAGTGGCAGTCTTGTAAATAGATGAAACTTGATTTTTGAATTTAAAATAATTAAAATATGATTTTAAACCGAACCAGGGACTGTGGATACAATTTGAAGAAAAGGCAGGGGCTCTTTAACAAAAGTTCAGGGATGGCGGGTTAAGATCCGAATAATTGTAAGGGCATTTTTGCAAAAACAACAGGCGAAGGGGTACGGGTGAATCTGGACCGTTGGATCGAGATTGGACGGTGCAGATCAGACGGGAGGGCGATGAGGTCACCGGAGCGGCACTGTGCGTGGCGGCACCATAGACAGCAGCGACTTGGCCTCGCCGGAGTTCGTCGAATCGGCGACTCCAGTCACCGTTGGAGACGGGAAAGGCGCGGAAGCCAGAGGAGAACGAGGTGAACACAATGGAGGGGATTAGGGTGGCAGAGACGGCCCGGGGGTGACGCGGTGCAAGATGGGGCAGCTCGAGCTAGCTGGAGATCAACTGCGATGCGGATACAAGCACAAAAGGCAAGGGAGTGAGCATGAGAGACACCTGCAGGTCACTCACCTTCTCCCGGAGCTTGAAGATGCGGTCGCGGCGCCAGAGGAACGGCGGAGCGGTGAATCGACCTCGGCGGAAATCTTGACGGTGGCGCTAGGGCACAGGCGGCGCTGCGGATTGCTAGATGGAGGCGGCGGGTGCAGGGTCGCTACTTATGAGGGCCTCAACGTGCGGGTCAAGCCAAGCGTGGCGTAGGCGGCGCGGATTCGGCAGCTACGGCGGTGATGGTGTCCGGCTCGGCGTGCGGGCCGTTGCGGAGAAGGAACCGCGCGGGCGAGCCTGGGCTGCGCGAGCGAAGCTGGGCCGAAGCAGAGAGGAGGCTGAGCGGAAGGATGGGCAGGCCGCGCATGAGCTGGGTTGCACGGGCCGAATACAGAGACGGGAAGAAAAAAATCCTTTTCTATTTTCTAAACTAATTTCCAAATAAATTTTGAATGCAAATTCAAATTAATTTGAAGTTTGATTTCAAACCACACAATTCAAAAATAATATGCAGCAGTATGTATGCACATACATGTATGTAGACCTATATTTGATTTTAATTTTAACAAAGTTATTATTTTCCTAAATTTGAATGCTCACAAAATGCACAATTAAATCATTTTCTCCTATTAAAAAATCATGCAAATTTTAGGGTTTTATATATATATATGTGTGGGGGGGGGTTTGATTTAGATGTAGTCTAAGGATTTATTTTAGTTTATTTTTATTGATGACATATGTGAAGTAATTTAATGCAAATTTGGGGTACTTTATATTACCTTTCAATGGCAGAGGTGGGTGCTGTGTTTAGTTCGCGAAATTTGGAATTTTGACTACTGTAGCACTTTTGTTTTTATTTGGCAATTAGTGTTCAATCATGGACTAATTAGGCTCAAAACGTTCGTCTCGCGATTTCCAACCAAACTGTGCAATTGGTTTTTTCGTCTACATTTAATGCTCCATGCACGTATCGCAAGATTCGATGTGATGGCTACTGTAGCATTTTTTGGAAAACTTTTTGGAAACTAAACAGGGCCTTAGCTAAATTGTCATTTTACTCATGTGCGTCGCAACACATGCTTTTTGTTAGCGACACATGACACATCTGTTAGGGGAGAGCAGGGCCGGAGATGAAGTAGCAGTAACAGGTGCAGCTCAATTGCAGCTGCAACTGAAGTTGCAAATGTAATTGCTGAGGGCGGGCCGGGGTGGAGGATGTTGGGCGATTAGGTGGGTAGCTTCACTGGCGGCGTTGTTGCTGCTCGCCAGCCGTGGTGCAGCCAACGATGAGGTGTTTCGGTAAGAACGGAAAAGGAAGAAGGATGAGCCATTTGTTCGCATGTTCCCAACAACAGGCATGTACAAAATAAGAGCCTCGATAGATTTAGAGGGTTGCTTCATATTATCTTTGATAATGGTATAGGTAGATAATTTAAATACAAATTTAGGAGGTTACTTTGTTGCATAGGTGGCAGGTTAATAAACAAATTAGATCCAATATATATTACTGTCACTGTTGATTAGAGTTTATGTAATTGATGGCAGGATATTTCTATTTTCTCTAAGAATTTCTAGGATTTCCTCTTTTTGTCACATCTCGTGATGACTGATTAACATGGATATCCTCCTATTAGTAATAGTAAGATTAGCCAGATTAGTTTTTTTCAAAAAATAAAGTTGGTAAAGTTAAGCTAAATAGGTTCTTATATTGTTGTTTGCCATCAGGTTCTGCATTATGGAACATATCTCCAATTATCTTATTCTTGATACACCGTACCTTTTTGCTAAGAACAACAGAACTTTCCATTATGACCAGAGGGACCGACTAATCTGATATGGTGCCATCAAAGTGAACTAAAACAAATTTAGAAAGTCTAGAATAAAAATAAAGGATAATACTACGTACTATCCAGAAATGTACAATTTACTTATTTATTTATAAACCATGAACAGTTAATTAATGGGTGGGTGCGTAGTCTTTATTCTCTTGTGTGGTTTCTAATCACATTGTTTTAAAGTACTTCTCTCAAATGGAACTAAAGTTCAGTGGCATAATATTGATCTTTGTGTTATGTTGGGCCAGATGATAATGATTATATGTACCCACTAGCTATGAATCATAGCTACCCATTTTCACAAGTCACAATTTAAAATAAATAGAATCTTTGTCAAATAAAAGTTCGCGTGATTTTATGAATATTTAACAAAAAGAATGTAATAACGACGGTGCCATTTGGAAAAAAAAGGGGCTACGTATGTACTTAACTATCGCTAAGGATGGATTTGGACCACCACTTGTCGATTACTCAACTGGTTGAAAGCCAGCCAGACAACGTGATGAGGTATGCTGCCTTTGAAACTCTATAAAATAGTTGATCTGCATGTATGCAACTAGTACAACTTAGATAGATCTAGTAGCGACAGATGGATATGTATTATAGATTGCACGCAATCGGTTTCGGATCGCGGCATCACACAAATCACTGTACGTTTGCGCACTGGCCTGGCCGGTGAGGTAACAGTGACGAGGGAGAGAGATGCCTATTCTTTAGCTAGAGGCATTGGTGACTATTATTCTTTATCTTTTGATTTGCATCAATGCATGCCTTTATATCTTTCTAGATTCCAAAACCACAACAGGATGTACTACATACGTGAAGATCAGATTTGCAAGGCAGCTAAGCAACGACTGGAATCACTTTTGTTGGGCGCCACATTGCAACAAGCAACGAGAGTAATAGCACAAATTCCTCTCTGCATATGCATGGTAGGTAGGGCTCCCAGTGGAATCACTTTTGTTCTGACTTTTATATTTGCGTTTTCTTTAAGCAAAAAATATATCTTTCTTGTGGAATCCCATATATATTTATTGATTCTATTCTTGTACATGCAACGACTGGTTTGCTCTAGGGGCAGGGCAGTGATGGCGAAGTGGTACAAATACTCCGATTGATGTACATCTGTCTCATCGTTACGTGCGAGTACGATCGAATTCATGCTTCACTCCTTGGTGGATGTCATTCTCACTTTATCTTCTGTTCTTGTTGTGCTTTAGTTTAAATTAGTTTTCCACTATTTTGTACCTACAAAATTGAAACAAGATGAAATCCCACCCTCGTTCTAATTAAGATATATATATGAATTGAAATTTCTTTAATTTTTGCGAGGATGTTAATTGTAAAAGTTAGCTGGCTTAATACACGTGTAGAAATTGATGCTACACTGTGATGAGAACAAGTTAGTAATAGATTTTATTCATGAGAAAGGTTTTATTGTCCTTGGATGGTATATGGCTCATAGGATTGGCAGGAACCAAGCAGATGAAATTCTCCCAACTAAACATACTGGGCGTTCCAACTTTGGAAAGCCATACGATGAGTAGTTTTCCTTCTTTTCTAAGATAAGCATATGAGAATATATGAACATCATTTATTTCCCACTTCACTTTGAATATTGTTTTTTTTAGCGACATGATGGGCCATGGTTCAGTCTCCTTTCATTTTCTGAAATATGCCGATTATTGTTGGCCAGATAAAATTTAAAACCTTAGCAAAAGTTTCATCTTTATTTCTATATGTCTATTGTGTATTTTTCACTTAGAAACTATATTTTTGTTGACCTTTCAATTAATGGGATTACATCCATATATTAGCAGTAGACAGTGCACATTATTAGGTTGAGTTATATGTGTTATTACTTGATCAAGTTCTTTGTCATATGTTGTTGTCCGGGAGTTTCAGAAATTTTGGTAATGATTCACTATTTTTGTAGTTTAAATAAATTTATGTGCGCCTATCAAAATAAATTTCGAACTGTGTGTCCCCCAACAAAATTCAAAATTACATAAAACAATATGTCGGCTCATATATGTTCCATTCAATCATCGCTCGTGGAGATAGATGAAAAATTCAATTGTTTTGCAGGGAATATTAAACCTTCTGTCTTCCATATTACTATAAAATAATTCTAATAATACATAAAGTGGTCTGAAAAACAAAAAAAATTGCTTGACACAGGTTTAGCAGCATTTAGCTTTTATTTTTGGTGTATACGCTTGCTACAGAATTTTCAGAAGGGGGACTAGCACATCATTCACAAAATGGATATACTTCAAATATAGTTCCATTTAATTCAACTCAAACATTGAAGTTTGCACACCTCAGATCAATTTTGACCTTATGTGCACCTCATACTTTGACACAGCATGGAGTCATTTTTATCTCCTCTCAAAATGAACTATGAGACGTTGCACTATTTTTTACTTCACCGGCTCCAGCTCCTCCACGCACTGTACCTATGAGCCGAAGCCATTTAAAGCCACACCAAACGTGGGCAATTAACTCTGTGCAAGTGGAAGGGCCAAGGATGTGTTTGTAAATTAAAATTGGTTCATGCAAGTATATTGCTGAAGTAACCAGTGAACCATATATATATTGACATACATAGCATCCAATGCCGAAGTATGTGGCCCTGGTCTTGAAAAAAGTATTGGCTGATTGTTTAAACCTTATCATAAACTTGGGGATCTTTAAAGCTTTGAAAAGATTCCCTATTTTTGCACAAGTTGAAGCCAAGTAAATTATAATAAATATCTAAATATCCTCCCTATATCTTGCTAGACCCCACTTGAAGCTAGCTGTTCCAAACATTATCCAGAGTACGCGCATGTCGTCCGATCCGTTAGCAACTTTATCAAATGGACGTGGACACATGCATATGTAGGAGAACTATGCGTCTCTGATGCCTGCATGTAGACTATGGTGATCACATGATGTAACAGTTTAATTATTATATGTTGGTTTTCATGTTAGGAGCCTATTAATATTTTATAAGATAAGAACTGGATTCGCATGCACTATATAATATCCGAGTGATTGATCTGACTAATGAAGAGTGTCTGTTAATTATTATTTTAGTGTGTGAAATCTTGGTAGCTAAATTTATACCAAAATGGTCAGGATGGGTAAACAAAACAGAACACTAGAGTGATTAATTGAATTGCAACTTACCACCTCATGGTCCCCATTTTTGGATTTCATCACTCTATATTTCAAGAATGTTAATTACTCATTCCGTTCATGTACGTATATATGTTAGCATTAGCATGCCCAAGATGTTTTGTATTTGTTATTACAGATGAAGTGTTAGGGAAAAGATTTGTATGTCCCTCATAAAAACGCTCGTGCCATCGTCTCTCCTAATTGGCTGCCAGGAAAGAGATTGGGAGATAGGCTAATGAGATCTGCTCAGCACTCTTAAACAGATAATTTTTTAATCGTCTTCATTTTTCTTTTTTTGCAGGGAAAGGTTGAGCTTTATATTATAGAGATAAACAGGGTTACGGTACTAAATGGACAACAAAGTCTGGTGCTTTCTTGATCCATACAGTCGAACAGAGATGTTCACAAGCATGTTGGCCTAATTCATGAGCAACCATATTACACATTCTATTACAGTGGACAAACTCAACCTCTCTAAGCTCATCACCAAGCAACTTAGCCTATTTCGGTTGTACTACAAATTTGGATCGATTGTCTTCATTAGAGATTAGAGCTTTGCAAATTGACTGGCAGTCAGTCTCCAAGACAACAGGTAAATCCTTTTTTATCTCTAGACAACAGGTAAATCAATCCATTGAATCGCGAATCCCAACCCCTCCGTCAGCACCATAAGTTCAGCTACTTCAGGATCAGAACAATGAAAGAGAATTTGGCTTGAAGCAAATAAAACTGCAATTTGCAACCAGCATGACTATCGCTAAGGCCCGCATCAGCATTTACTTTCACATGCACAGGTTGTGGTGGTTGCCACCGATATTGCAACCGATCTCCCTATGCACTAGACTTGTGATTCAGTGGGATGGTATTCACTCCTGCCTTTCCTTTTCTATCACTTGGTATCTGTTGCCGGCCTTCCACCAAACTTTGCTGATAGCTAACCAGAAATACGTACAGAACCCTCAATCGACATGGGAGCTCCTTCATGTTTAATTTGGCTTCCCACAATGCTCAAGGATTAAGTAGCCAATCTTGATCACTTAACTATATTGTTTCTTCAGGCGGTAGATCCCATTCCCTCCTCATAGACTCTCTCAGTGCTTTTGCTTTCGGGCAGGTGACTGGGAGAGTAGCTGGGATTCAGACCTGACCCGCCATGAGAATACAATACAAAAAATAATGAAAAAAAGGAGAATTTCTTCTGAAGAAAAAAAAATGAAAAGGAGCTAAACGACAGGGATATGATTATGCTCTATAGCACTGCTCATTTTGAGCGTGCAATCCACACGTCGAAGATTCTTTATGCCCACAGGCCACATCTCTCTCTCTCTCTAGATCTCTATCTCCGAATCTCTGTCCTCCCTATCGATACATATCTCATACAAGCACCCACTGTTCTCCTCATCCTCTATTGGATGAACACTATAAAAAGGGCATCGATCCCACCCTGCACTCGCAACAACAAAGCACACAGCTAGCTAGCCCACAAACACTTCAGCACTAGCTAGAGCGAGCAGGCTAGCTCATTGTTCGCTAGATATCCAGCTCGATAGACTGTCGTGCCAGTGCCCGATGGCGGAGAGGGTGTCGAGACTGTCGACGGAGAAGGCGGCGGTGATCTTCACGACGAGCCAGTGCCCGATGTGCCACACGGTGACGAGCCTCCTCTCCGAGCTGGGGGTGTGCGCGGCGGTGCACGAGCTCGACAAGGACCCGCGCGGCCGTGAGATGGAGCGGGAGCTCGCCCGCCGCCCGTCCCCGCCTTCTTCATCGGCGGCAGGCTCGTCGGCTCCACCGACAAGATCATATCGCTGCACCTCGCCGGCAAGCTCGTGCCCCGGCGCCATATGGCTCTGAATTTTGCTAGCAGCTGGAACGTAACGTAACCCCCCGAATTTTGCACCTTATTTCCATGCATGCAACTAATTAAATACTCCGATCCTACTGTGTGTGTGTGTGTGTGTGGGGTGTCTGTCTTAAATTAAGAGCTAAGTACGTATACGTATATACACTGATGTCGTTCATATATATGCATGGGTAGGCTATAGAGTGCGTTCACTAATCGTAAGATATGAGGAACCTATCTGGACCGTCCGATCACAACGGGTGGTTGGGTTGAGAGAACTTTTCCTTTTTGATTGATGATGAGATCCTGCGAGGTTTTGTGTAACCTCCCCTTTCCAGTTTTTCAATGAGATATATATGAATTTTGATGTACCTCTCTCTTGCTATTCTTGGATTGTTTTTGCATATATATGTGTGGGACATGGCACAGTTTTTTGGGTGTATGTGTGTTTGTGTATTATATATAAGGATTCAAATACTCCGTACTTATTCTTTTGTTTGACGGCCGACCAAACGGTGTGGAATCGAACTAAATGCATACAACTTCTTTTCTCATCGATCCTGTCATGCTCTACATCTTTATCATATTTGCAAACTACTCCTTCCTTTACAGTTGTCCTAATCCAACTATTTTAAGTTGGACAAACTTTAAGAAAAGAACACCAATATTTATAACACTAAATTAGTATCACTAAATAGATCACAAAATATATTTTAATAATATATTGACCCATGGCCTAGATAATGTTACCCTAACTTAAGGTAATTTGACTTAAGGTGATTCTAACAATTAATTAGTTTTGGGACGGAGGTGGTAGTACATTTGTCTTCAAGAAAAAGTGAAACTAAGAACTGCCTCTGAGGATTACTAACTAGAAAATTTGTCATTTCGCCAATAAAAGAACTCGCGTTCTCTCTTTTACCACTGCTATGCCTTTTTTTAATTTCCTTTCTACAATCCCATCCGGTCAACGAGCATTGAACCATCAAGTAACATACAAAAAAATTCATAGAAACCTTAAGAAAATATTGAGTTAGATACCAGAATTAAACTGGTGTAGGATTGAAAAACGAGATAACTAAACAAAAATTTTAGTTTTCATAGGAGTTTCAAATTGAGGAAACATTTTAGCATGTTATTTCTAGTGATTTTTCTATTGTGTCCCCGTATATCCCTTGGTTTCTTTTGAAATTTCAAATACTTTTCTAGCAAGTCTTATTGATGTCAACTGATGTTGAGCTGGAAGGGTGGGCAAAAAGAAACTAGGCATAACAAACAAAGCAGTGCAAATGACAGAATTCCATGTGACCGAAGATACTGAAGGGCTAGCGCCCGGATGTCCGAATGGACGTCGCGTCCGAACGCAGCTCCCGAGCTCGCGCCCACATCCTGTCCCATGCCCCGCACGTCTACATCCCGCCCAGTGCCAGCTCCCGCGTCTAGATGCAGGACCCCCTCCCTCGCGCTCGCACAACGAAACCCACGTGGGTCCCATTCACATGCCCTGCCTGCGGACGCGCATCGCGGAGGCTACTACCATCCTCGGGCACCCATATGGTGACCCATGGCGCGCCACAGCAGCGGTTGTGGCAGGCCGCTGTCCGTTGGCCACCGGCGCCGTGCAACACCAGATCTATTTTTAAAACATTCGGATAAAACATTTGCAACATACGTCTGAAACAGATGAAACACTTGAAACATGCGCTTGAAACATGCGTGTATAGGCATTGCAACATCCAGATCTACTTTTGCAACATCCAGATGAAACACTTGCAACATAAGTCTGAAACATCTGAAACACTTGAAACATATGCTCAAAACATGCGGTAGAGCCAAAGCAACATATGCAACATCTAGATGAAGCACTTGAAACATACGTCTGAAACATCTGAAGCATCCAGATGAAACACTTGAAACATAGCGTCTGAAACACCTGAAACACTTGAAATATAGCGTCGCCGCGGCACGCCACGTCCCCCGGTGGGGAGCTGCGGTACCAACAAGCTCGGGTTCGAGGGGACGCCGAAGCAACGACCCAAAGATACACCCGGTAGCGCAGCCTCCCCTTTTCTGTCGTGGTGTCTTCGGCCAGTCACGGTGCACGCCATGGCTGCGACAAACGAGGTGGATAGGGGTGCAACACAGGATTGTGACGGGGTGCTGGGCGTGGAGCTGCGCGGGATGGGCTAGGTGTGGCGCCACCACGTTGGAGAAGGCCGCGGCGAGCGTATCCCGCGATGGAGGCACCCATGGCAGCGCATGCGTGCAGCAGTGGGGAAAAGATCGCATGCGTGCTGCGGTGAGAAAGGAAATGTCGCTGTCTTTTTTTTCTTTTTGGAGAAACCGTGCTAAAGGTGGAGCGGAGCAGAACTATTTGGCCCGATCGCTGCATAGGCCCGGGATGGGGCGTCCAGACAGATTCGTCTTGATGGACGTCCTCACAAGAGCATTATCACAGAAGATATGGTTCCTTAATTGAAAGGAGAGCATTTTTTTTAGGGACAAGGAGAGCATTTGTTCTTCTTAGAGTGTACACGGGAGACGCACACAGTCAGTGCTATAAAAAAAATGGGAAAATGGTGTTCTTACCCCTGTCCAGTAAGCTAATTGTGATTTTGCCCTTTCTTTTTCAACTTTGTATTTTTACCCCTATTATTTTGAACTGAACGGTCCGTTTGCCCCTGCTTCTGACGTCCGTCGGATACACATGGATTAAATGAATTAAAAAAAAATTCTAAATCTGAAAAACAAAGGCCAAATAACCATAGTGCCCCTTATCTTATCTCATCATCCCAAACCGAGCTCTCGCTTTCGGCGCGGTCCTCTCCCCCGCGTCTTCCAGGGCGCCCATGAGCTGAGGCCGCCGCCGATGGGCCCGCCCCACGCCGCGCAGGACCCCGCGCCGTCGCCGTCTGGCGGCAGCGGCTTCGGCTCCTCCAGGCGCCTCCTCCGCCAGCTCGACCGCCGCAACGCGTCCAAGAACATCGGCTACAACGCCCCCAACTACTGCTAGTACCCGCCGTCCCCGCAGCCCGCCTCCGCGCCGGGGTCCGGGCCAACCTCGCTCGCCGCCTCCGTCGCCTGCTCCCTTGACCTCGTCAACAGCTTCCGCATCGACGGCAGCGGCGACGGGGGCGGGGACCTCCGCTTCCTGTGCGAAAGCCTCGGCCTCTCCGGGCCCGACGACTTTGCCATCCCGCTGGCTGACTGGGAGGCGCACAAGGCCATTCGCTCGTCCACCTCCGCTTCGAGCTCCCCCTCCTCCGCACGCCCCAACCATGACTCCCCTCAGCGGGACTCACTGCTCTGTCAGGTGGGTGCCGAGGAGCCCGCCCAGGCTGCGGACGCCGACACAGAGCTACCGGCCGCAACGGGAAGGGACGGCCCAATCGAAGCTCCGGAGCGGTCGGCGCGCCTGGATCCGCCGCCCGAGTCCACCTTTCCGGATGCGAGGAGGGCAGCTGGGGAGGGAGGAATCAAGGGCGTGCGCCCGCCGCCGGTGCTCAAGCCGCCGCCTTCGATGGCGCTGCCAGCTGTCTGCGGCGTCGGATCCACGTGGGATATCTTGCGGTCGTTCGGGCCGGATGAGAAAGAGGATGCCCCCGCGAGCAGATCTGGCCGTCGTTTTGGACACTGGGATGCAGTGGAGAAGGATGACGACGAGGATGGGGCGGTATTGTTAATGTTGGACGATCTTGGGCTGGAGGAGTCGTCCGAGGGCTTCACTGGTACTTCTTCGCTATCAACGACCAACGATGACGAGACCTCAAGCACCACCACAGAATCCATGTTCTATATCTCACCGAACGGGAATGTCCTAGATGAAGCAATTCAGCATTTGTCCTTTTTTTTCTCCCAATATGCAATAGGGATGGTTGCCTTCACTATTTATAGCCTGCTCTAGTTTTTTCCTGTTGCAAGCCTGAGCCCAGTCTCTTACATGCTTTTCTGCTTCTGTGTCATATTATCAGTGAGGGTGTCTTCTTTGCTGTCAAAGAAGTAAACTTATTTGATCAAGGGAGCAATGCGAAGCAGTGTATCTTTCAGCTTGAGCAGGTTCGTTTCACTATTTTTTTCTTGATAGTACGAGAGATTTAATCTATTACTGGCAATTTCCCATCCTATCATGAATTGCATGTCCCGTGTTCTTCAACTTCAATGGCACAGTTCATGATAGGTTGAAAGGTTATTTAGGACAAGTACATCTGTACATGTGAGCCATCTCATAGGCCATCTCATGCCCCTTGTATGCATGCTTAGGCTATTAGATTGATGACCCTCCAACTGTGTTACTATTGCAGGAAGATTCAAAGCTTTACATCTTCCTTGAATTAGTGACCCAAGGATCCCTTGCATCATTGTATCAGAAATTCTGAGGGTTAAGTTTATTTCTGGAGTGTTTGAGCATCCATTTTCAGACCAATCTCTACTGGACATAGTTGGCTGTAAGGTAACATGCTTGTGGTTTCTTTCAAACTTCTGCGTATCTTTCTGTTTGAGCCATCTCAAAATTGATGTCACTAATGATAGGCAAAATTGATGTCACTAATGATAGGCAATATGTTGACCTTTCAGGAACATCGATTACTAGGGCGTGAGGCTGTTCGCAAGTCTTTGGTCCTTTGAGTATTGGATCACTGAAGTAGTATGCTGTGATTTTCCTTTGAGTAGATCAATGTTGTAGTTTTCCCTTGAGGGGCTCTGATCGGCGGATGGCGCGTCGGATTGGAGCAGTCGAGTTTGGGGGATTTCCTGTCCCTCTGGAAGGGATCAAATGCGGTGCCTACCTGGTGGACTGGGCGGAGCTCTAGTGTCAGCTAGTGCTCGTCCTGCTGGCGCCTGCCTCATCTAGGTCCCCTTTATTCAGTTCTTGCTGCGAGTTGTTAATCTACTGTACCAGGGATCCGTTTGGCCGGAGGTTTTGAGGAGATGGATGACGAGGACTACTCGTGGGTGCGGTGCACCAGGTTCTTGCAGTCCATCGTCAGGTCCAGCTCCGGCAGGGAGCAGTATGGTGCGTTCATCGAGCAGTTCAGTAGTGGCGCCGAGCTGAGGCAGAATGGGTTGGGCACAGGGTACAAGCACCCTCGCCAGAAGGGGGTCGTCGGCCTGAACTTGGACATTCCTTAGCGGCATGTGGTTCGGCCATCCAAGGAGAGCCCAGACGTGCTGGATTTCTCTTTCCACTTGGACGAGCACAGCCAGAGGCTCCAGAGAGTGTGTTCCAGCCCGGCTCCTTTCTTTATGAAGGATGCAACAGCAACAACTGATTCATGTCATTCTCTTTTCCAGCTTGGTTAGTAAATACATGGTGTAGTTTTAGTGCTTGTAGTGTTACATGAACCAACTTGTATGGCGGTTACTTTTGCTGAAAAAACATGTACTGTATGAAGGTTAACAGTGTATGCATCTACTTATACATTTTGTTAACCGATGTTCTACATGCATTCTTATACATTGAAGATTTTTGGTCCCACACAAAAGATTATATCGAAATATTTCTTATGGAGTTACATCTGTCATCATTATGAACCTTTTGGTCCCAAAATTTTGAATATTTATCAATATTAAATCTGAGTTCAAATAATTGTAAGTTGTGCCAAATATGTTTGACTAAATTTAATCAATTGTCAGCATACAATAAAAAAGTCTAATTCCAAATTAGGGTAAAATCACAATTAGGCATAACAAACAGAGGTAAAATTGCATAGGCATTCATGTCCTTTTGTACAAAGTTTAACACCGTTAGGGGTGGATGACGGAGCAGGGGCAAACTGGTGCTTCGTGAATGTCACAGTAGGGGTAAATTCACAAAGTTAAAAAAAAATAGGGCAAAATCACAATTTCGATACAAAACAGGGTACAAATGCAAGAGCCCCTTAAAAAAATCGGCTGCTACACGTTGACGTCTCATTTGGGTTGGCATATTCTTCTGATGTCTTTTTTCATTCAAAGGCCTGATATAGTACAAGCCCAGTAGGCTGGCCCAAGAAAGCAAGAATTCGTCCAGCAAACCGATGGCGGCTCAAACGAGAGCGTTGGATAGTACAAGCCCAGTAGGCTAGCCGCAGTTTTTCCATGCAGTTTGTCTTGTATGTTTGGTTAAAGAAACCAGCATGGTTCTTTTAATTTATTTGTCTTCTATTTTTTTATATCACTAAACATAGAGATGATTTTTAACCACAAACAATTAACTCCAGATGAACAAGATGATGCTACTATAAGATGGAGTTCCTAAAGAAATGCATTTGTTGACTGATAAATAAAATAGAATGAGCTTTTCATTAAGTTGCAAACCACCACACTCCATGCCAACCTGTCAATGATCTCCATCCATGCTGACCATGCACCAATGTGCAGTTGGCAATGTGGCTGAATCAGAACCTTCTACCCCAGCAGCAACAAGCAAGTGGACCAAAGAAACATGCAGAAAACAAGTGAGGCAGCTCACATACACAGTCTCAAGTAACATGCAACCAACCACCCAAACTTGGGGGCGGCCATGGCCATCCATGTGAGTTGTAGTATGCAAACGACGCACGCAATCCAGTCCGGAGAGTGAAGGAAGTGAGTCAGAGTCGTCACATATCTTTTTTTTAAATTGCTACAGTAGGCATACATGTTCAGATCAGATCCAAATATACTAGGCCAACAGACCTAAATTCAGACACGCCACCACACTTACACAAGGATGCATACGCATGGGCATGCATGGACCATATGGTCCATCAATGCAATAATTTAAATCATCCGACAGGCTCATGTAGGCCGCACCATTATCTTTGATCTGACGGTGCTGCAGTGAGAGGTGGGCAGTACACAGTCTGATCATACAGTGAATATTAATAACAGTGTTACTGTGCTATGAAAGCATTTTTTTCCAGTGCATATACATGCTGCAATACGTTTTTGCTGTGCTATGGTCATCCGTAGAGCGAGTCTCTGGACCATACGTGCATGCAAATCATGTGTCATGGTTTGTTCAAGGCATTGAATTAGTAGGCTGGCGACCCTCACCATCATTTATAATATAATGGTAGTAACAAATGAGTTGCTAAATGCTTGTACTCCCTCTATTCACAAAAAGAATGGAACTATAGAATTTGGGGTCAATCAAACTAGTTGACTTTGGCTGAGTTTATAGCGAATATTAATAACATTTATGTCTCCAGCTAGGTTTACTAGAGATATATATTTCATAATTAATTTATTGGTACTTATATTGTATCATAAATGTTATAATATTTTTTACATAACTTTGGTCAAACTTCAAATCATTTGACTTCTCGAAAAGCGAGGAGTGCATTCTTTTATGAATGGAGGGATCGGAGCACTTGTTTATTTGATGATCTAATCTACATGTGCATGCGTGCTTTTGGGATGATTTATGCATAGTTGAGCAAAATGGGTTATGGTGTGATGGATAGAAGCGCCCTTATGAAAGCTTGTAGAATAGGTTTGGTTTCTATATGGCGACTATGTGTTATTGGTGCATGCATGCTCATTCAGTTAGGACTTGCGTATGGTGTTATGACACATGATGTATTGATGCGTAGGTCCACATCGATCGCTAAAAGTAGATAATTACCAATAAATCCTTAGTCGATAAAGTAGTATAACCTTGATGATTGCCTATTTGTTGGTAAAAACAAACCATCACATGGAATGCTCAAGCCAAGTGAAGTCATGATTGATCCACACGATACACACATGGGTGTACAAGAGACATGGAAACTTGAATACATGATGATGGTGTTGAAGTCAAAAGCGGTCAAGTAGTCAATGGAAGTGGAAAGGCAACCCGAGAGCGGAGAGCATGGTAGTTGCCAACATGGACTATCAAAGAACAAGGTGACACGCTTCAATATTGAGAGACTTAGGGTGGAAGCAAGAATGAAGACAAGCTTTGACAAGCATCAAGAATGCAAGGTTGCGAAATTTTGTCTTAAAACCACATATGCGGTGTGGATGGTCATCATTCCAATGTAGTCGAACTTTGCTTGAAGCGTAAATGCACTTGTCTACCTATCATGAGTCCTTTAATTTGGTGCCTGGCTTGGATGCTCATTCTCACTTTTCCATGTTTTTGTGTGGCACTTTTGTAGCATTTTTGGGATTCTTTCAAGCTTCCTAATCGTTCATAAGGTTGATGCTAGATGGTACACAAGTTCAATTGTGTGACCTAGGCAGTTAGAATAGTGGTGCATTGTGAGTTGTGTTGAGATCCTATGCACTTTGCTATAATTGATTTTCCATCCTATAACTTGGTTGTTTGTGAAATGCATAAATCAGTAGAGAAAACTCGAATAAATGAAAAGGTATGACATTGTCCATATATATGTGAGAGAACTTTTATGTTTCTTAGAGGGGGTGAACATGTAATTCCTAAAAAATCAATCTAAATAGCAGAATTAAATACTAGACAATCCATCACCTTGTTGGCTGCATCGAAGGTAGAGTATCTGTCAAGTTCTTGAACAATCCCATAAGAATATAAACTTGCAAGAACTAAAAGCATAAGAAGATTTAACTAAACTCCACTTGAATCAAAAGTTGTATTTTCATCTTAGAGAACTTTTGAGCTAATTACTTGCAATAGATTTTACACATGGTGTAAGTGAAATCCCAACAATACATGAGTAAGCACACAGAGATTTGTTACTAAAGTTCACCCCCTCCACTAGAGAGTACCTACGTCTTTGTGGTAGAACCGTCTGAAATAACACATTTTCGGAGGCGCTCGTCATACACTAGACACTAAGCACCTCGAAAGTGAGCTACATCGGACAATTCCGTCGAGCACACTAGACACTAATCATCAACGCTAACGGAGTCAGAGAGCTCATCGAGCCGGTGCAGATCGATACTGCGCCGATCACCCCAACACCTGTGACTGCAGATCCGATCTTGGAACCACCTCCGAGGTCGTCTTTGCCGACAATTCGCCGCCCGCTCCCCCGCTACCCAAGGAGGTAGATCAACAACGACGATCTGATCGCATCCATCGATTAGGTTGGCCAGAAAGCTCACCGATTGTCTCTCCATCGCAGAATCAGCTCTGACCACTCTAGTTCAGCGCCGACCACCCTCCGATTCAGATCTATCAAAGGCTGATCAGGAAACTCCAGGGGTTATGGCCCTACCCTTTGGGCTCACCAGCGTCGTCGCCACCTATCAAGATGCCCTAAGGGGCAAATTCACCGATCAGGTGGGAGATATCCATCCTCTCGCCGACCAGCTCTCGCCGACTGTCAACATGCTACACGTCGGCCGATGCCCCGAAGCATCCCTCCAAACCATCCTAGAGGAAAATCCAGACTCTGAGTCCTAGGGCTCTACGGAAACCGTCGCCGAAACCACCGCCATACAACCTCCTTTCCCGCCCTTCTGTGGAGGCGGGATTTTCAATGTCAGCGTCGATAGCCCCCCACAGGATGGGGAAACTGAGGAGGACCGTGCCACTCGCGTCAACAGGAACGTCAACCGTGCGCAGCGCCAAGCAAATGAGGCTGCCCTTGTGCTAGCCGAGGCTGCTCGCAATGATCAGCTCGACTTGCAAGGAAGGCCACGCCCACTCCAATGCAACCTTGACAACGAAATTGTCCATGTTGATGGCCACAACATCTACAAGACCCCAAGCACCAACTTGGTCGTGGCTGCCAACGAGCTCGCCCGGCTCGAGCAGACACCCGAGGTCGCCAATGTCACCACCATGCTTAAAGTGGCGCACTGCTAGGTCAACGAGATCTGTCAGGATCAGAGACCTTCATACTCGACGAGCTCGATTCGCCGATCCGCCACCCCAAGATCTAATCGCCACCCCAGCAGAAGTCGTTTCGCCAACCAGAATCATGATGATGGACAACCCCTCTAGGGGGGAGCTAGGGGGACCGCATCGGCTACCCTCGTCAACATGACCAAGAGGTCAAACAAGATGTCCGAGCGCACATCAACAATCTCTGAGACGCGTGACGTCATATCGACGGGCGTCGTTTCTCTCGCCATGGAGAAGAAGTACGCCAGCGTCAAGAGTACGAGCAAGAATTCAGAAATCCAGATGCTGTCCTCCAACCACTTAGCGTCGGCAATGCTGTAGATCACGGTGGTGATGATCCCAAAGGGCCCCGAGCTTTCACAAGGGCACTCTAAACACTCCAGTGGCCTCGTGGTTTCAAAATCATCGGGGTTGAACCCTATGAGGGATGGATGAACCCCACACAGTAGCTACAAGCTTATGACACTGCTGTGCGTGCCGCTAGAGGAGATACAAGCGTCATGGCGAACTATCTTCCCGTCATGCTCATGCCAACTACGATGAACTGGTTCACAAGCCTTGCCCCAAACTCTTCACCGACAACTACATGGCTATGTGTACTCGGTCGGGCACCAAGCACGATCTGAACCGCATCTATTAGAAGTCATCCGAGCTCCTCCGTTGCTACATCAGACGCTTTTCCGAGATGAGGAATTCTATTCCTAACATCATAGAAGCTAAGGTTATCACCGCCTTCGTCCGAGGACTCCATCACCGCAACCTCCACTCCAAGTTCAATCACAAGCCGCCAAAAGGGATTGGCGAGATGATTACGACTGTCGATCAGTACGCCGATGCCGAAGAGGCCAAAGTATGCTTCAACGAGGATGCGGGCACTCATCTCCCAACTCGCCGTAGCAACGAGCGACCCAACGACTGATGCCATAGCGACCACCGCTACGATGACCGTAGTCACCATCGGGACAGTGGCTGTGATCGGCCAAAAGGATCCAAATCTCGTCAATATCATCGCCGCCGACTAGACCACATCGTCGTCGCCGTCGAAGAATCTCACGCCAAGCACAACTATGATGAGCAGTACAAGAAGATCCTCGAAGGCCCGTGCCCTCTCCACAAGAACAGCAAGCACAAGATGAAGGACTGCCTCGGCTTGGCTAAGGAGTTCCAGGCTAAAAAGCCAAACGACGACAACAACGACGGAGCCAGAGGCCGCCGCCCACCTGGGGACAACAACAACGCCTTCTAGGATCATGACAAAGTGGTCACCACTATCTTTGGGGGCCTCACCGCCGCCGAGAGCAGAAGAGATCAGAAGCTCACCGCCCGCCGGATGCTTGCCATCAACGCGAAAGACGTCGTCGCCAACCCCAGCTATCGCCCCTGGTCCGAGGTCCCCATCACCGTCAGCAGGGCCGACCAGTGGGCAGACATCCCTTACATAAGGCATTTCCCCCTCGTTCTTGATGCAACCGTCAGGAAAGTGCTTTTTAGGAAAGTACTTGTCGATGGCGGAAGCGCTCTGAATCGCCTCCTCGCTAGAGCCCTAAAGGAGTTGGGCCTTGGAATAGGAGACCTCACACCCTCTGACTCCTCCTTCTAGAGTGTGGTACCTGGAAGGGCATCCAAACCGCTTGGAGAGATCACCCTCCCAGTACAGCTCGGCGTGGCTAGCAACTACCGCGTCGAGCACATCAACTTCTACGTCGCCGACTTCAACATCGCCTACCACGCCATACTTGGTTGGCTAGCTCTGGCCAAGTTCATGGCCATACCACACTACGCCTATCTGGTGCTGAAGATGCCTTCGCCTATAGGAGTCCTAGACCTACGGGCCAACCTCTCCATCGCTTATGCCTACAAGACAGAGAGTCTCGCCCTCACCAAAGCCACCGACCTCTCCATCCAGATGGCTAACGTGGTCACCGACACCAAGACGGTGCCCACCGATGACCTAGAGATCCCAGCGCTGGAGCCTCCACATGCCTCCGCCAAGTCCAAGGAAACCAAGGAGGTCGGCCTCGGCCTCGACGACCCCACCAAGACCATGAAGATTAGGGCTCACCTTGACCCCAAATAGGAAAGTACGCTCATCTCCTTCCTATGTGCCAACACCGACGTGTTTGCTTGGAAACCTGCAGACATGCCGGGGGTACCGTGGGAGAAGATCGAGCACTCCTTGAATGTCTCGCCGATCGCCAAACAGATCAAGCAGAAACTCCGACGATTCGTGCCAGACAAGGAGGCTATTAGGGTAGAAATAAAATGGCTCCTAGCTACTGGATTTATTAAAGAAGTGTATCATCCTGAGTGGTTAGCAAACCTTGTTCTTGTTCAAAAAAAGAATAAATAATGGAGAATGTGCGTTGATTACACAGATCTCAACAAACACTGCCCTAAGGACCCCTTCGGTCTGCCTCAGATAGATGAGGCTATAGACACCACCGCCGGCTACGAACTGCTCTCCTTCCTCGACTGTTACTCTGGCTATCACCAGATATCCTTGAAAGAGGATGACCAGATCAAAACGTCGTTCATCACACCTTTTGGTGCATTTTGCTATACCACCATGTCCTTCAGACTCAAGAACGCCAGGGCAACCTTTCAAAGGGCCATCTAGATGTGCCTCAATCAACAGATAAGCCGCAACGTCGAAGCTTACATCGATGATGTGGTCGTTCAGTCCAAGACCACCGACAATCTCATCGTGACCTTGAAGAAACGTACGCCAACCTGAAATGATACAGATGGAAGTTGAACCCTTCAAAGTGCATCTTTGGAGTTCCATCCGGCATACTCCTGGGCTACATCGTCAGCGCCCGTGGTATCGAACCCAACCCCGACAAGGTCTCCGCCATCACCAACATAAAACGGCCAACATGTGTAAAGGATATACAGAAGCTCACAGGGTGCATGGCTGCTCTCAGCTGCTTTATATCATGCCTCGGTGAAAAGGGAGTACCATTCTTCAAACTCCTCAAGGCTTCCAAGCGCTTCTCCTGGTCGGAGGAAGTAGATACAGCTTTTAACAGCTCAAGTCATTTCTAACGAAGCCTCCGATCATGATGGCGCCTCGACCAGACGAAACCCTACTGATCGACACCGCCGCCACTTCTTGCATCGTTAGCACAGCTATCATCGTTGAGCGCAAGGAGGCTGGACACGCCTATAAGGTACAACATCCGGTCTACTTCATCAGCGAGGTCCTTAATGAGTCTAAAACTCGTTATCCTCATGTTCAGAAACTGCTATACGCCATTCTGGTCACGTCGCGCAAGCTCAGCCTACAAGGTTGCCATGGTTACCGAGTTCCCTCTGGGGGACATCCTCCGCAACAAAGAGGCCAACGGTCGCATCATCAAGTGGGCTATCGAGCTTGGCACTTACTCCATTGAATTCAGAAGCAGGCCTACCATCAAGTCACAGGCGCTCGCTGACTTCGTCGCTGAGTGGACCAAGATCCAAGAGCCCATCCCCGCTACTTGCCCCAAGCACTAGGTGATGTACTTCGACGGCGCCCTCAACATCAACGGTGCTGGTGCTGGCATTTTATTCATTACGCCGACCAAAGACAAGCTCTGATACGTTCTCTGAATTCATTTTCCAGCCTCCAACAACGCCGCGAAGTATGAAGCATGTCTCCATGGACTCCGTATAGCCATCGAGCTTGGTGTCAAATGCCTCATGGTATACGGAGACTCCGCGCTGGTCATCAACCAACTCAACAAAGATTGGTTCTATTCTAGTGAGAAGATGGACGCAAACTGCGCCGAAATTAGGAAACTCGAAGGGAAGTTCTACGGTATCGAGTACCACCACGTGGTACGAGATCAAAATCAGCTCGCCGACCACCTATCTAAGATAAGCTCTTCTCGTGCCATGATTCCGCCTGGGGTCCTCGTTCAAGACCTCTTTATGCCATCCATTAAGGAAGAGAAGGAAGTTTAAGAAATCCCCCCTGCCGAGCAATTGGTACTTATAGTACCTTCGTCGGCAGCCGACTGGAGGGAACAGTTCATCAAGTACCTTACCAGCGCTGACGTACCTGCCGACAAGACTAAAACTGAACGCCTAATCCATCGAAGCAAGCATTACGTGCTGGTAGATGGGAGCTTAATGAGGAAAAGTGCCAAGGAAGGGATACTGTAGAAATGCATCACCCAAGAAGAGGGAGTGAAACTACTTCTTGAAATTCACTCTAGTTCCTGTGGCAATCACGCGGCCTCGAGAAACCTAGTCGGCAAAGCTTTCAGAGCTGGTTTTTACTGGCCTACGGCCATCATCGATGCAGAAGACCTCGTCCGACGTTGTGAAGGATGCCATTTTTTGCCAAGCAAATACACGTACCGGCACAAGAGCTGCAGACCATCCAGCTTCCTAGCCTTTTACATGCTGGGAACTAGACATGATTGGGCCTTTCAAGCCTGCGCCAGGTGGTTTTCGATACGTGTACATGGCCATTGACAAGTTTTTAAAGTGGATCAAATACAAGCCTCTTGTTTCAGCTACTGCAAAGAAGGCAGTTGAGCTCTTCGAAGATATCATCCATAGATTCTTTCTCCTGAATAGCATTATCACCGACCTCGAAACTACATTCACTGGTCATCATTTTTGGGACTTCTGCGAAGATCGATGCATCTCCACCAAATACATATCTGTTGGCCATCCTAGAGCCAACGGCCAGGTCAAACAGGCGAATGGCATGATCCTTGATGCCCTCAAAAAGAGGCTATATCAGAACGAGGAAAAACATCTAGGCAGATGGCTCAAAGAGCTCCTAGCTGTGGTCCGGGGACTGCGCACTCAAGCTAGTCACAGCACCGGTGTGTCTCCATACTTTTTGGTCTATGGCTCAGAAGCCATACTTCCAGCGGACATTGCCTTCCGAGCACCTAGGGTGGAACATTATAATGAAGAGCAAGCCGCAGCTGTTCGGATAGAGGACGTCAACAAGGCCAAAGAAGAACGCCTGATTACTTGCATCCGCACAGCCAAATACCTAGAAGGCCTACGAAGATACTACAATCGCAACATCAAAGGTCGTTCATTTGCTGTCGGTGGCCTCGTTCTCCGTAGAAAATAGAAAACTGAAGGGATGCACAAGCTCTCCTCCCCCTAGGAAGGGCCTTACATGGTCAAAGAGGTTACCCGACCAGGGTCTTACCGGCTATGTGACTTGAATGGAATCGATATCCCCAATTCATGGCACATCGAGCACCTTATACGTTTCTATCCTTGAAATGCTCCAGATATGTATTCTCCACTCCATAATGAATGAAGTTTTTGTCGCCATAATTTGTCTCCATTATTTCTCCACTATGGTTTAATCTCTAATATGTGATCTCCATAAACGCTCTGCCACATTTCTCCATACTAAAATATCTCTATGATATTTCACCAACCGTCGAGCAGCACATGTTCTGCTCTGTGTTCTTTGGAGAACACTCAGTCTCCAATCTCTCCCTGCACATGCTACGGGCTCTGCGCTCTGTGTTATGGGTGGTCAACTGCGGTTCCTTGGTCACGCCTATTCCTCCTACACGTGCACGGGCTCCACGCTCGACATTATGGAATACGGGCTAGCCAAGGCCAAGAGCCCTGTAAAGAACTAACTGCTCGGACGCTACTTATACCATGTATAATTGCGTTAGGGTTAACATTACATCTATTTTTTCACCGAAATACTGGCAAACAGCATAAACATGCACATGTCACTTTACAACATTTATACACATACATAAATGTTTGTTTGCGCCCTCGCGCATTTTAACTATCCTTTCTAGCTGGGCCCTCTGGATGTTTTTCTCCATAAGCTTCACCGCCTCCTTCAGCTTTGCGCTCTCCACGGCGAGGGGCTCCATCCTCCTAATTAGCTGCCGCCGTTGTTCAGCAGTTCGTGTGTGCCCTACAAAAAGCACCAAGATTATGAAGAACTCCAATCTCCAATGTCAAAGACGAACATTGATGATGCAATACTGACCTGGATCTGCTTCATGGCTATGGAAAGGGTGGACTCTAGCCTCCTCACCTCCCTGGTGGTGTCCTCCTCTTCCACGACCACCACTTCATCGCCCTATTTCCAGAGGATCCGGACGGCTTGAGGTCGTGATTCCTCACGCTCAGTCTCTTCCACCTCGTCCTCTTCCTCCGCAGCTAGTGGCACCACCTGGGGGCTCGGTGGCCGCACAGCATGTCCGACCATGCCCTCTGATATCTTAGGGAGTGCTGCCTGCTCCTCTAGCACCACTGGCTTCTCCGCTCCATACTCCAGCATGGCGTCGGCAACCCAGCATCTGCCTCTAAAGACCTGGTGGCTCCCGCCGTTGCCCCTGGCATCGCCGCCGACTCGTCCGCCGTCGTCACCAACCGTTCTCCGCCTCCAAGTCCATCCGTAGCGGCGGTCGACTCCTCTGTAGGACACCGAGCGCCCGGGGACTTCGAGACAGGGTCTGCCGGCATTGCCTCCGCGCAAGGCCCAGCCCCCGGCTGTTGGCCAGTTTGGATAGATGGATTCAAATCATCTGGACATTTCACTCTGCATCAGATTAGCTCATCAATCGTCGTAACTATAAGGATCTGATAGCAAAATGAATCCAAGGCAAGGATACTTACACGTTGGCCTCTCGGTATATGGTTTTGAACCGGTGGTGCCTCCCCGAGCCCCCAGGCACAGCTCTAGGGTCGACTCGCGTGCCCTGGGCAAGAGGTCTTGCGGCCCCCTCCATCGGCATCTCCTCCGCCTATTGCTCGGGGACTCCCTTTGCCTATTGCCCGGGGACTCCCTCCCCTCCTTTCAACTACACCTCCGCACGCGTGTTGCACGGCGGCGCCTCAGTGCTCGAAGGAGGAGCTACTAGAGCCCCGTCATTGTCCGACCACTCGGACATCACCGCACTCTGCGTCCGAGTGGTCTGGTCACCACCAAGCGAGATGCCACTCGGCTTGCGGGGAGCTACACCCGCTGTCTTCCTCTTCTTGCGGGCTGGCTCATCTGTCACCGCCCTTTTCCCTTGGACTTTCTCCAACACCGGGGGGGGACTCTCCATCCGACCAACGCCTGCGCCTCTGGACTTTGATGAGGCGCTGACGGCACCTTCCTTAGGCTGAGTTGTTGGGCGGGCATCCACTGCCTTCAGCCAATCACTCCTCGGCATGCTCGAGAAGTACACCGCTCGTTCCAGCGAATGGATCTTTCCACAAGTGAATCAGTTCACTGCTCGGCATTGGTATAGGATAAAAAGCATCAGAAACAAATAGTTGAGACTTTTACCTGAGGAGGCGGGTTCGTACAGTTGAAGGCTCTCGTCTTCCCTTGCACGCTGAACGACGTGTTCAGAGCGAATAGTTCAGCTGCTCGGCGTATCACATCCTCCATCGATAGCCTCTCCGTAATTTCCTAGGTGCCATCAGTGTCTCCCTTGAAGTCAAAGCCCATGTGGGTTGTCTCCTTGCAGGGCTAGATACGGCGCACTATGAAGCTCGCCGCCACTAGCACGTCGTTCATCTTCACTTCCTTTATCAGGCTGAGGTGCTCCCTCACCTGATCCATATCACCACTGCTCGGCTTCTCTGACTAGCTCTTCTAGTTCTCTGGAATGTGGTTGACGTCGCAACGGATGGCAGGATGGCTCTGCTTCATATAGAACCACATGGCATTCCACCCCTTCAACGAGGTATTCAGCGGCACAGTGATGTACTCGCCCGCGATCCTATCGCAGAGTTGTAGATACATGTCGCCGACCACTCTAGAACCGCTGCCACCCTTCTTCTTCAGCCAGAATAGGTGTCGGAAGAGGTTGAAGTGTGGAAGAATTCCGAGAAACGCCTCACAGAAATGGATAAAGATGGAGATGTGCAAGATGGTATTGGGATGCAGATTGCACAGACTCACTCCCCAGAACTCTAATAGATCCCGCAAGAAAGGATGAATAGAAACTCCCAATCCGCGCCAGAAGTAATCTTCAAAAACTACAACTTCATCGGTGTGCGGCATCGAGTAGGTCTCACCGTCGGTCGAACGCCATCCGGCGGTGACTCGCTTAGGGAGAACGCCCGCCGCCACCATCTCGTTAAGCTCTGTCTCCCCCATGAGGGACGGTACCCACTCCTAGTCATGACTTGCCCCAATGGCCACCTTCTTCAGGTTACCAACTCCCCTCTTCGGCGCCATCTCTCAGATCTGGTTTGGGGTTGGCGGCAGAAGGGCATGTGAATCGAGAAGCGTGAGGGCTGAGGAGGAAGACGAAGTGGTGAAGTGGCAAAGGTGGGAGCGCAGAGTACGGCAACACAGTTATAAAGCCTCGTCCCCACTTTTCGCATTCAAGGGTTTTTGGGAAACCGCTCCACAATTTGCGCTTCTCTGAATTCTCCGAAACGGCGTGGTGGGCCGTTACCTGGGCTTCCGCGCAACTGCAACCCATATCGCCCATTTTTTGCCATGACTTGTTACTACACACCAAATATTCACCAACTTCTCCACAATATCATTAAGGCTCAGTAACTCCTACTATATAGCCATTACTCCAGTTTTTTCTCCACGATTTGGTTTCTCCAAGATTTCCATTTGTGGCTCGGGGACTACGTCATCAATACAACTTGGTTCCTCACCACACTAGGGACTTTCTTCTATTCATTGTTGTTTTTGACCCTGGCTTCACGTGACCATGTCACCTACTATTAGGCTTGGGGACTAAGTGGGCACACTTCACCTTGCGGTGAATGTGCTTTTCAGGGCTCTGCCCGGGGACTAGCTTCCTGCTCGGCTGGTCTTTTGCTTTTCTTCTACTTTGGACCCTGGCACCACATGACTACGTCACCTACTGTCAGGCTTGGGGACTAAGTGGGCACACTTCACCTCACGGTGAGTGTGTTTGCTTTAATCTGGAAGACTCCGTGCCTCCTGAAGTTGAAGAAGACTATCTCCCTTTCTCGTGGTCGAACTCTAAGTGGGCACACTTGGTCCACTGCGAGGTAATTTTTGATTTTGAACTTGAGCTCCTTACATCCTTATGGAAAGCCTTACTTGGGATACACTGCTCGGCGATGGTTCACAATTGCTCGGCGACGATTCACAACTGCTCAGCAACTCATCACGGTGGTCGGACCATGAGTCTGACTGCTCGCCTTTGTTCACACCTGCTCAGACAAGCTCAAGACGGCATTGCACAACGGATACAAGGCACTCGGGGACTAGCTGTGGGGGTACGACCCCGGATACCCATGGCAGACCACATGGGTTGCGCCCCCAGGGGTGGCCCAGCCCACAAGACGAAGCCTATTTGTATTGATGCGTAGGTCCACATTGATCGCTAAAAGTAGATAATTACCAATAAATCCTTAGTTGATAAAGTAGTGTAACCTTGATGATTGCCTATTTGTTGGTAAAAACAAACCATCACTTGGAATGCTCAAGCCAAGTGAAGTCATGATTGATCCACACAATACACACATGGGTGTACAAGAGACATGGAAACTTGAATACATGATGATGGTGTTGAAGTCAAAAGCGGTCAAGTAGTCAATGCAAGCGGTCAAGTAGTCAATGCAAGTGGAAAGGCTACCCGAGAGCAGAGAGCATGGTAGTTGCCAACATGGACTATCAAAGAAAAAGGTGACACGCTTCAATATTGAGAGGACTTACTTAGGGTGGAAGCAAGAATGAAGACAAGCTTTGACAAGCATCAAGAATGCATGGTTGCGAAATTATTTATTACAATACCAGAGTTCAGAGTGCGATAATTAAACAACGGAATGAAAATAAACATCTAGCAGAAATGATACAAGGATCCATCTGTGCCCACCAGAAGAATCCTCCACACAAGAGCTACTCCTCAAGCTGCACCTGCAACAGGGGTAAAATAAACCCTGAGTACACAATGTACTCGCAAGACTTACCCGACTAGTGGGAATAGTTTCTCGACTCTCAAAGATATGATAGGTAATATGGGTTTGCTATTTTCTTTTTGTTGGTGGAAAGCATTACTAATAGTTCATCCTTACAGTCAAGTTTTATTAGTAGTCATGATTACTTCCTTAGTTGTAACACCGAGGGTGTTACACCATAAATCATTTACTAAAATATGTCATGAGCATTATGTTTATGTGTGAATGCATGTGATAAAGTGTGTAGATCAATTTTTGTAACTCGAAATGATCAACTAAAATGTGAAACGAAAGTTGATTCGATAGTCATGTTATATCACTTAGGGTTTAAAACCAATTTTTATTAAGCAAAAATTCTATAGAACATGTATGTGATACTTAAATAAAGTTTGAAGCACAAACTTTGTAGATGACAATGAAATAGATGCGGTCAAAAAATGATATTACTAGCTAATATTTCCACTAGCTTAGAAATCGCAAATGGAAATCAAATTCAGCTCAAAAACTTAGAAATTTTCAAGTCTGTCAACAGTTAGACACTGCTATGTTTAGCAATTTATTGTGAGAGATTGGGTTAAGGAGTGGTGTAGTGTTATAGCTTGATTTGGTAGTCACATGTGCCATCTTGAAAATGGTGAAGATGGTTTAGGTCCTAAAGCAATCGTTTGGTCGTGTTGAACGCTTCAAAATTCATGCGTGTCATTATCTTGGGTTGGTTGGCGCTGGGTGCGCGGTCACCGTGCGGCCTTCTCACACCGCGCACATGGCCGCGTCCTGCATGGTCAACCATGCCACCGCGCTTGGCCGGTCGAGCCGCCTGGGCTTGGCCGAGGCCGGCCACAGCGAGCCACTAGCCCCACGTCGTGCTCCTCTGCCTCGCGCAGCCGTTTGGGTGCCGCTGCGGCCGTGCTGCGCTGCCGTCGTGTCTGCACTGCCGACACTCCTCGCGTCGTGATGCTGTCGCTGTCGTCGCATCATCGTCGCGTCCGCGCCGGTCCACAACATCTCTGCGCTGTTGCCGGCCCTGTGCGGGTCGCCTCTGCCGCGTGCACGTGGGCGGGCCATGCCGATCGGATGTGCGCACACGTTGTCCGTAGCGCTGGCATGTGGGCCCCCGGAGCTCGACGCTCACGTCCCGCCAAGGCATGGATGAGTCGAGCCCACTACCGCGCTCCATTTCTCTCTTTCTCTCTTCTCTCTCTATTTTCCGCTGCCGTTGAGTCGCGTTACGGTGAGTCAGAGAATGAGCACCTCTCATCAATTCCTTGTGCTTTGGTCTCTGCCTTCATGCCCCCTCTCCAGCCAACCCCACCCCGCCTTGATTACGGCCAGGCCGAGCTCCAATTTTTGGAGCTTTGCCCGCCACTGTGCTGTTATGAACCGTCACCGCCCGCATCATGGCCAGCATCCACCACTTCACCCCGCACCAATTCCTCTGCACCACTAGGTCGCCTTGGCTCCCTCTTCGTCATGCGCATGCTAGTCGCAGCTCTAGTGCCACCTCCTCACCGCTGACGTGGTCATGCCTTTGCGGTTCGCCGTTCACCGCGCAGCGCGCACGTGGCTAGCCTCGGTCGGGTCGTCTCCGGTCGAGCCGGCTTCTCGGTAAGGTCACTGGTGAGTTGTCATTGCTCACCCGCTACCCCTACCGCCTTGTTGTTGCTGCGGCTCACCGGAACGCCGTCGCCATTGCCGTAGGTTGCCCGCCATCATGGAGAGGTCCTTCTACGGCGTCCTAGCCCATGCAACCACCGCCCATCATCTCGCATCGAACCCTAGGTGAGCGTCGGCCTCGCAGATACATCAGCGTGGGTCCCATGTGGCTGGCGTAACCGCCAGTGCCACCGCTCGCCATGTGGGGCCTTGCCGTTGTAAAGAGGAGAAAGATCCGAGGGTTCCATTGCAAAGTCGTTGTCTATAGAAATAGTGCGTGTAGTGTTCGCGCTATTTTCTAATAACACGAGGGCGGTTTTGCTAATGTGCCAGCACGCGTGGGCTTCCTTGCCGTGGGCCGCACCACGGGTTGCCGTGCGCTCGCGCTCGCGCCCTGCGTCGCGTGTGGGCCGCGTTGGGCCGAAGTCAGTTTAGCTTTTTCGTGGAGAATAGAAATAGCTTTTCATTTTAATTCTGAGCTGAACTTTGGTAATTAATATAAAATCATGTGCTTAATATTATTAGGTTAAATATTATAGGAATTTTTGTGGCAAAATGGTGATAGCTTTAGCTTTGAAAATTTTACAGTAGCTTCATGGTATTATTATGTGCTCACTGTAATTTTTGTAGCTTTAGAATAGACTTAACAGAAGGGTAGTTAAATGCTCTTTGTTTCAAATATACATTAAATCATTACTAGAAATAGAGATATATCCTTCATTTGTAAAGCTAGGTGTTTGTTAGTTGAACCCAACACTTTACTTGATGAAGATGATAGTTAGCATAGTATCTTAGTCATTAGAGCTAGCTTAGTAGTTTACCATGTGTATTCTTATTTTAAGAGTTGTTGCTGCCGAAATGCTAAGTGTTGCATCATCATCGCATGCATGTAGAGAACGAGTTGGCAGAGATCATGACCATTGGAGATCACGAGTTCGAGGAAGTGATCGAGGAGTATAAGGAAGAGATCCTCGCGCAGGAGGAGGTCGTAGAGCTGCCACTGACTGACTGAGCTGACACCACGCCTGCCCAAGGCAAGCCTCGGTGCATAACCCTTATTTTGAATAATCACTGGATATATATATGTGTGTGTGTGTGTGATGTGCATTTACGTTATAGGCTTATTATTAAAACTACATGCATAGATAAACCTACCTATGAGTCCTACTAGCATAGGTCGAGTAGCTGCTATGCTTAGGCTATCAGTAACGTGAGTAACCTACCGTTACTCACAATAGGTGATTATTATTATTACTCTTAGGATAAAATAGTGAAAGGAAATGGAGACTAGGTAGGGATATGGTACGGGTATTGGTGGATATAACAGGTTGTGTCCCATGGCCAACGGGGCATAGCTTGGTTACACTATTTTCCCTGTCCGTGTCGGTTAAGGACCGGCCATTGCATTAGATTCTAGTCAGGTCACAGACTTATTGTCCTGAGCACATACTTTGCTTATGGGAGCAGGAAGGCTCGTTGCTCTCTTGTCGTGGGTTCTGCCTCTTTCCAGACTGACTGATTAGAGGCAGGAATGATGGAGGTCTAAGCACCACACTAAGTCCAGGACTCAGGTGTGAGGGCTTAGAGTCCAAGTTTGGATGGGGACCTAGACCCCTTGACAGGAGAGTGGTGGGTTGCTCCTGCTTGTGCCTAGGGTACAAGCGGAGCGTGTGTTTTGGGGTATCCAGCTAGGCTACATTGGTTCACAAATCACCCTGTAATACGATATGACTTGTCTACGATCTAGCACTGTAGTAAGAATTGGAAGATGAAAGATGGTGAAATAGATCTGATTGCTCAACTCTGGTGGAAGATGAGCGCTTCCAGAAGCGTGCTATTTACGGTGGTTCTACCACATTAGCTAACCATTCTAGGTAAGCACCTGTTCTACTTTCAATCAAGGGTTAAGCAATCAGAACTATTTCACCATCTTTCATCTTCCAGTTCTTACTACGGTGCTAGACCATAGCCAAGTCGTACCATCTCACGGAAACGGTGATTCGTGAACCAATGTATCCTAGCTGGGTACCCCAAAACACACGCCCCATTTGTACCCTAGGCACAAACAAGACCAATCCTTTCCACTCCTATCACGGGGTCCAGGTCCCCATCCAAACTTGGACTCCAAACCCCCACACTTGAGACCCAGTCTCAACATGGTGCTTAGACCTCCACCTTTCCCCGCCTCCAATCAGTCGGTCCGGAAAGAGCCAGAACACACGACAAGAGCGTAACGAGCCTTCCCGCTCCCATAAGCAAGTATGTGCTCAGGATGATAAGTCTACGACCTGACTACCATCCACAGCAATGGACGATCCTTAATCGACACGACAGGGAAAATAGTGTAACAAAGCTAACCCTGTTGGCCGTGGGACACAACCTGTTACACCCACCAATACCCATACCATATCCCTGTTCTGTCTCCATTTTTCCTTTCATCATTTTATTATTAGAGTAATAATAATCCCCTTTTGTGAGCCACGGCAGGTTACTCACGCTATCAATGACCTAAGCATAGCATCTACTCGAACCTGCACTTGTAAGACTCTTAGGACATGTATATCTATGCATGTGGTTTCCATAAAATTCTTGTAATGTAAATGCACAACACATATATGTACGGTGAATTATAAAATAGAGGTTATGCACTGGGGCTTGCCTGGGTGAGGCGCGGTGTTAGCTGAGTCAGTCAGTGGTGGCTCTAGGACCTCCTCCTACATGAGAATCTCCTCCTCGTACTCCTCGATGATCTCCTCAAACTCGTGATCACCGGTGGTCACGATCTCCGCCAACTCGTTCTCTACATGCATGCGATGATGATGCAACACTTAGCATTTAGGAAACAACAACTCTTAAAATAAGAATACTCATACTAAGCTGCTAAGATAGGTCTAATGACCAAGATACTAAGCTAACTATCATTTTCATCAAGCAAAGTGTTGGGTTCATCTAACAAACCCTTGGCTTGGCAATTTAAGGATATATCTTTATTTCTACTAGTGATTTAATGTATATTGAAACAAAGAGCATTTAACTACCCTAATGTTTAGTCTATTCTAAAGCTACAAAAATTATAGTGAGCACATAATAATACAATGAAACTGCTGTAAAAATTTCAGGATCAAAACTATCATCAATTCACCACAAAAATTCCTACAATAATTATTATTAAGCATTCTAAAATGATTTAATAGCTCCTAATGTCAACACATATAAACATGAATTAAATGCACCAACATATAGAGCACAATTTTAGGAACCTAACAAAATTTGTTTCACAATTTTTGGACACCTACATGATTTTACATTAATTACCAAAGATCAGCTCAAAAATTAAATTAGAAAAAAACTATTTCTAATTCCTTAGGAAAACGAAAAGCGAATCTCTCGCGTGACCCACATGCGCGGCCCACGTGACCCAGTGATTGCGCAGCGGCCCCCTAGCGTGGCCCACGTGAGCCCGGCCAGCTCGTGAGGCGGCCCGCGGCTGGGGAGTCCCGCGCGCGTTGGTGCTTTTGCAAAAGAGGCCTCGCACTTGTCCCAAATCACAACTAAGTGCTAACATTATTTCCTCCTCTCTTAGACCTTCTCACTTAACCCCCCGTCCTTTTCCTAACTCACCTGCGCACACCCCTAGTGGCTTAGTGCACGGCAGCACGGCGGACAACGATACAGCACGACCGCGCTGGCCACCAGAGGCTCACGCTGGCCCATCTGTCGGGCCGACCTTCGACTACAGTCCAACTGCCTACACCAAGCAGCAACGCGAGGTGGCGGGACATGCTAGAGCGAGCTGCTGCGACGCGCGGCCGTCTGTGATGGTGGCGCAGCTGCCCCGACGAACCAGAGCACCTAAGAACCTAACTGGCTAGCGAGGGAATATCAGTAGAATACCGTGGACCTAACTGAGGTGATGATTGGGGCGGAGGATGGCAGAGGAGGTGTGGCCACGTGTGGCCGAGCTATGCAACGGCACGGTCACATCAGCAATGACGGGGAGGCGGTAGAGGTTTGGCTAAAAGGATTAAGACACCCAAGAGGGGGGTGAATTGGGCTAATTCTAAATTTTTGCAATAATTAAGCCCTACACTTAGCCCACTGGTTCTAATCCTACTCTAGCATGGCAATTCTAGGAATGTAAAGACATGAAATGAATTGCTCAAATTCAAATGTTCAAAGTAAAGAGAGGGAAAGGAACATGGCGATGTTTTTCCTAGGTATCGGAGAGTCGCCACTCCCCACTAGTCCTTGTCGGAGTACTCGCGCAAGGTTGTAGCTCCCCATTGATCCACGCAAGGATCAAGTGCTCTCTATGGGCTGATTCTTTGACACTCCATAGTGGTGAATCGCCCACAACCGCTCACAACTTGACTTGGGTCATCCACAAGCTCCGCCGAATGATCACCAAGCTCCCAATCACCACCGAGTCATCTAGGTGATGGCGATCACCAAGAGTAACAAGCACAAACTCTCACTTGACCAAGACAAGTCTAATGAGAAAGGTGGATGCACATTTGCTACTCCCTATGCACTAATGAGGTCCTTAATCTTGGATTATCAAATCTCAATCACCCCACTAGGCTCTTGCTCTCCCTTGCACTCCAAAGGTGTTTCTTAGCTGAACAAATGGGCAAGAGACCTCCCATGGATGAGTGTAGTAAGTATTTATACCCCCTTATTCAAAACATAACATTTGGAGGCTGAGTCAACACTCTACGGGTTGACCGGACACTCTGGTCAGGGTGACCGGATGCTCCGGTCAATTATACCCGCCACTATGTCAGAGGGAGCTGTTAAGCTCTGACCAAACTCTGACCAGTGTCCGGTCATCAAAAACCCTCTCTGGAACATTACTGATGTTGACCGGACGCTGGCACCTAGAGTCCGGTCACTTCACTGTTCAGCGTCTGGTTTGGTACCGGATTCTGACCAGCGTCCGGTCAGTACCCACCGGACATGTCCGGTCATCAAAAACCCTCTCTGGAACCTTAGTGGTGTTGACCAGATGCTGGCACCTAGAGTCTGGTCACTTCACTGTTCAGCGTCCGGTTAGTCCCAGATGACTGCAGTTGATCAAATGAACTGACCGAACACAACCCTCCAGCGTCCGGTCATAACCAGACCAGCGTCCGGTCAGTCATTTGACCCTCCATTCACTTCCAACTCAAAATCCTATGTGAATGAAGTTGACTCCAATTGATCTTAGGGCTATTCCTAAGCTACCTAGTGCTAGGTTTGACAAGTGTGCACCACACCTAACCCACTAGACTCACCTAGGTCAAGCTACTAGTCCATACCCCCTTAATAGTACGGCCAAAGGAAAAACAAACTCCTAAACTACTCTAAGTGTCTCTCCAACACCAAGCGACACTTAGAACTAGTCTGTCCTTAACCTTGTCATCCATCCTTTGAAAATCGTAACGATTTTCATCGACAGGGGCATGACAACCATGATTGCCCAATCAATTTCCATTACCATGACCTAACTCAAATTGCCTCTGCAAAACACACGTTAGTCATAGTAATCTCATGTCGTCATTGATCACCAAAACATAACTAGGGGCCTAGATGCTTTCAATCTCCCCCTTTTTGGTGATTGATGACAACACAACCTCAAGTATGTAAAAGAGATGAGTGAGGTTTTCAACATGCTTGGTTCATATAAGCTTTCGACTATAAGAGCAAAGGGGTTAGACATGCTTATATGATCCAAGCCAATATGGTGTACTCAAAAGATATGAATTAAGCATGAGTACATGAAGTAAAGCTCATTTGAATCGGAGTAAAACGCGGAAGCAAAGCAAATGAGCATATCCAAGTGACATGACATATATATATATATATATTTGAATGTAAAGAGCACACATGTCACATAAGTCAAACCATCACATGTATATAATACAATGCATGAAAGTAAACATGAATGCATGAAGTATCACACACAAAAGACCAAAAGAAATGAATCAAGACCATCTCACACACTCTCGCTAGATCTAACATACTCACTGTGGCAGAACCTCCTAAATTATAGGGCCCACATGCACCTGTCACTTTCCAACGACCTTTGACACTATGCATACGTTCCCAGTAACTTAAGAAGACTGTCGGGTGTCCCTGGGGAACCCTGAATCATCCATGATTTCTGAGCAGGATCACATTACAGAGTCATTGCAGTATTACAACAGTTTATTCAAATAGATACACCAGAGTAAAAGCAGCGGAAGTCTTACAATAACATAGTTTACAAACCGTTTGTTTCAAATCATACAACTAAGTTCAATAATTAATACAAAGCAAAGTAGTGGAGTGGCATTATAATATATTACAGAACACACAAATAAGCTGCCCCGCCCAAGGGCCACACATTTACTTATCGTCATCGCACTGAACAACAGTCATGCAGCACGATCAAAAACAGATCTGCTCATGAGCCTCACCTGCAACAAGGGTCAACGAACCCTGAGTACAAAAGTACTCAACAAGACTTAACCTAAATAAAAACTGATAGAACTTATGAATGCAGGCTCGAGGATTCAAGGTATGGCTTTAGCAATAATCAAAGTTCTTTTGCGTAAAAGCTCTTTAATAAAATTCTTTACATCAACATTGAAAACTTCATAAACTCATATACAAAGCTCACACGATCCGCAATGAGATCATGAAACTTCATAACCAGCACCTTCACAGACCATTCTCAAGTTCCAGTTATTAATTACTACGATGATGAACAGTGAGTTGAGTCTCCATAACCGAGGAGCAACGACGATTCGAACCGATTAAAAACCCAGCTGGGAATTCCAGACCACACGACATATGTAGGTCCCCGACTTACATATATCAACCTACCCTCGGATCCTCTAAACAAGAACGGGTCCGCACCACCCGAGAATACAGTACACCACCAATCCAGCCCATTGCCACGTGGGTACACGCTATTCCCGCCATCTCTCCACTCCTAGTGCTCGATTAGCCATTCTCGTAATAGAATAGCCAAGTTAAGGCTTACCGGAGTATGTGGTTAGTACTACAAAGTCTCACCTCATGCAATTCAACAACGGACGGACCTTAATCGACACAGGCGGAAAGAACCCGCTCATAAGACCTCCATGTCTTGTGGCTCCCATACACCGAGTCCGCCCGGTCTAGATTTATTACTCCACATTCCCATATCACATGATAACATAAGTAACCACAGTTCCATTTAAAACTTGCAGATGACAGGTAATCACCCAACTTTCATCGTTCTAAGCATAGCTAAGCAAAACTAGGCATATACGAATTTAAAACTGGTAATATGGTAAATATAGAATAACAAGGTTGGTAATGTACCAATTTGGTTTTCACTTGACTCCTAATCACTTAATGCAGTAAAAAGAAGCAAAAGCGAAATCAATTTGTAAAATACAAGGTAGGGTTGTATGCATCCGGGGCTTGCCTTCGTTGACGGAAAAGTCTGGTTCCGGAGTCGTTCCACCGATATCAACACCAACCTCCACAGATGGATCAACCTCCTCAACTACTTGATTAACTACCATGTGTTCACCTTCGTTCACTACACGTAGCAACAATGCCATGTTTAACATGATGCGGAATACGAAATATGATGCTCGATGATGGATGCAAAATTAACAACTTGAATACAACTTTCCTTCGCGGTACAGTTACAAGTTAAACTAACTAAACCATTTTCGCAACACTCGCATCAATTGCCAAGGATCATCACCAACTAATGACCCAAGGACATCACTCAATCAAAAACTCAAACAAAACCTAAATCACTAAGGTTACTATTTGCTTGTATGAATTAATTAATTAATTAAGAATTATGAAATCAATCAACTTGTTCCAATTGGCCTCAAAATTTTTGTAAATGTTCATCACATGATAACTAAGTGACAAAACAATTTTCATAATTTTTGGATACACAAATAAGCCTAGAAAAATCCTAGAAACTCATTTATTAATTAATTGAGCAATTTTTATCACATTTAAAAAGTACTGAAAAACAAAATTTCATATTTTTCCTAAATAATATACATCACAGAGAGGTCACATAAAAATGTTCATAATTTTTGGAGCTCTAAATAAATCTACACAAAAATAACAAAAACAGACACTATTCATTCATTCCAGAAAATAGAAAAATCCATTTTTGAACTACACAGTCAATGACATCCCGACCCCACCTGTCATCTTCAACCTCAGGCTTTGACTCCGGCGACACGCGCGCTGACCGGCGATATCTCACCGACGGCGAGACCAACGGTGACGACAAAGGTACCAAAACACTACCCTCGACTAGGCGCATCGATTTGGGGCACAAGCTGGACCAGCTACGGACTGGACCGAGCACTACGCCGGCCATGGCGGCCACGATGGCACGGCTACGCTACGCTGGTGATGTGAGACTTGTAAAGCTTAAACAGATGGCCCAGGAAGCATCAGCAGCTCACCCCAAACGCGACTGAGTAGAGCACAAGGCCGGAGGAGCACTAGAGACACCGTTCGACGAACACAGCGGTCACGGCAGAGCAAGCAACGACGACAGTGACGCTCCGGTGGCAGCGGTGGACAATTTGATCAAGCATCAAGGTACAAAGCACCATGGCATCGTGGCAAAACTAAATCATGGCTCGGCAAGGACATAGACTCACCGCAACACGCTGACCACGACGAAACGGGATCGCGGGTGAGGTTGCCGGCTGCGAGGAAGAAGAGCGCGCACCGTGAGTTCCCGGTGAAGACAACCGACAAAAGCAGGTTGGTTGGGTGCGCAAGTAGCAGGCGGAACTGTGACAAGCTTTGTAGTGGCTGGAGTGCGCTAAAGTGATGGTGAGAGCTCGCCGGAGTTATGGCCGTGGCGTCGGGAAAACAGAGCAAGAGAGCGGGGGCAAACGGCGACGGCCAAGGCTAAATAGAGCGGCTCAGAAGCGCATGGAAGCTGCACTGTGGCCTTCACCACGCCAGCGCGACGCCAAAGACAGCCACGACCGCGGCTGGAAGCAAACCGAAGGTTGCTGGCGGTGTAGCAAGAGCGGTGAACACTGTTCATCGAAATTACAGAATTGCCATCCAGTTTAAAATCCAAATTACTCCCAAATTTGTATAACAACTCAAAAATCTCCAAAAATAAAAGTTGTTCAAAATCAAAAGTTCTACAACTTTGCTTTTACAACCAACCCCTAATTCAGTCTACATTTTGAAATGAACTTTTGAATTCAAATAGGGGACATTTAAGGAATTTCGCCTTTTCAAATAACTTCAATTTTTACTAAACAACTTGAAAAATTCCAAAAACAAACTTTGTACAACTCAAGAAGCTCTACAACTTTGCTTTAAGGTTCAACCCCAAAATATGCTTCAATTTTGAAATGGATTTTCAGGGTAGGATTTAAATATTGAAAATCAGGGTTTTCGGAATTTCAAATCAATACAAAGATTTCAACTTGATTCAAACAATACCAAGCAATACTTATAACATACATGTAAACTTGTTTTAGTGAATGCATATCAAAGTTTACAATATGACCAATGCCTTGCAATGCATATGATGATATGTCCAGTTTTTAATACTTAAACACTCGGGGTGTTACAATCCTTCCCCCTAAAAGAAATCTCGCCCCGAGATTCAAAGTCATAGGGTAAGTAATGGAAAACGAAATGTGTTAATCCAAAAACATCCAATTCTCATCCATAAAACAACTGAGGTTCCTTTACAAAACATAATTTGTAACAACCGAGCTTAACTAACAGTACTCTATTCTATAATGACGCAAGAAACTCTGGAAACTTTTCTAACAAGTAATCTTCTGATTCCCAAGTAGCTTCCTCTTCTGAATGTTGATTCCATTGTATCTTGTAGAACTTTATTGTCCTCCTTTGAGTAACACGATCTTTCTGATCTAACACTCGGATAGGATATTCTGAATAAGTCAGATCTGCTCAGGCACTCGGAGACACTTCTTCAACTGAGACACATGGAACACATCATGTATAGCTGATAAATGTTCTGGTAATTTCAAGCGATAGGCCACTTTTCCATATCTCTCCAAAATTTGAAATGGTCCAATATATCGAGGTGCTAACTTGCCTTTAACACCAAAACAGGTAACTCCCTTCATTGGTGATACTTTCATATATACAAAATCTCCTTTGCTAAACACCAATGGTCTCCGTCGTCTATCCGCATAACTCTTTTAACGGGACTGAGCTATCTTCAAATTACTCTATATTTGCCTAACCTTTTCTTCTGTTTCTTTCACAAGGTCAACTCCAAAGAATCTTCTTTCTCCGAGCTCAGACCAACTCAACGATGTTCTGCATCTATGACCATAGAGTGCTTCAAATGGATCCATTCTAATGCTTTCCTGATAACTATTGTTATATGAGAACTCGGCCAAAGGTAAGCATTCGTCCCACTTGTTGGAATAATTAAGGACACAACACCTTAACATATCTTCAAGCACTTGATTGACTCTTTCAGTCTGTCCATCAGTCTGTGGATGATAAGCTGTACTATATAGGAGCTTGGTACCCAATGAAGAATGCAATTATTTCCAAAAACTGGAGACAAACTGTGTACCCCTATCGGACACTATGGTCTTTGGTATTTCATGGAGACTCATAATTCTTGCTAAATATATCTTGGCATAATGGACAGTGGGATATATAGTCTTGACAGGAAGAAAATGTGCTGACTTAGAGAGTCGATCTACAATAACCCATATTGAGTCAAATCCCTTTGATGTCTTGGGTAGACCAACAATAAAGTCCATACTTATGTCCTCCCACTTCCAAGCTGGAATAGGCAATGGTTGTAATTCTCCAGCAGACCTCAAATCTATAGCTTTCACTTTCTGACAAGTATCACACTTTGCTATATATCTTGCAATTTCTATCTTCATTTTGGTCCACCAAAATCTTTGTTTTAAGTCATGGTACATCTTGTTGCTTCCTGGATGGATAGATAACCTAGTAGCATGTGCTTCTTCAAGAATTGACTGTCGCAACTAGAGAACCTTTGGTGCTACCAGATGATCCTTGAACCATAGCACACCTTCATTATCTATGCTGAAACATTCCGCCTTCCCATTCCTGACTCTTTCCTTGATATGGGCTACACCCTTGTTTTCCTTCTGAGCAGCAATAACTTGATCTCGAATAGTGGCTTCAACAATTAAATTGGTTAAACTTCCTTGTTGAATTACCTCCACATTCAACTTTTCCATCTCTTGACATAAGGTCAAACCCATTGTTCTTACTGTGAGGCAATTGCAATAACTTTTGCGACTAAGAGCATATGCCACCACATTTGCTTTACCGGGGTGATGATGTACTTCCAAGTCATAATCTTTAATCAGCTCTAACCATCTTCTTTGTCGCATATTCAACTCTGACTGAGTAAAGATATACTTTAAGCTCTTGTGGTCTGTATAAATATGGCATGTATTACCAAGTAGGTAATGCCGCCAAATCTTCAGAGCATGAACCATAGCTGCTAACTCTAGATCATGAGTCGGATAGTGTTGTTCATTTTGCTTAAGTTGCCTGGACGCATAAGCAATGACTCGGCCTTCTTGCATCAACACACATCCAATACCAACACCTGAAGCATCGCAATAAACATCAAACGGCTTCTCGATATCACATTGGGCTAATACTGGTGCAGTGGTCAACAGTCTCTTCAAAGTCTGAAAAGCCTCTTCACAATCAGATGACCATGCAAACTTGACTTGGTTCTTCAGTAACTCAGTTATGGACTTTGATACTTTAGAGAAATCTAGAATAAACCGACGGTAATACCCCGCCAATCCCAAAAAACTCCGAACTTGATGAACTGTGGTTGGTGGTTTCCAATCAAGCACATCCTTCACTTTGCTTGGATCAACAACAACTCCTTCCGCTGACAAGACATGTCCAAGAAATTATACTTCCTTAAGCCAAAAATCACACTTGCTGAACTTGGCATATAGTTGATGTTCTCTCAAACGAGTCAGAACAATTCTGAGGTGTTTCGCATGTTCTTCCTTATTCTTGGAATATACTAGAATGTCATTGTCGGGTACTATAAAAAGGGGTACCCTAAGCAAAGGCCCAAAAAAACTCATAAACCCCCCATGAAGCCTCCTTAGTCAGACTAAGGACACAGTTCACGGTGATGTCCAAGGCCGGCTCGGCCGAATCTGGTCTCGGGCCAAATCTCCGTCTCGCCCGAGGCCCCCGGTCAGGGTCTCGGACGTCCTGATCCCGCTCCGCCTCACCCAAGGCCGAGCTCATCCCGTGTCCTCGTCGCCTCTGCCTCGACCGCCCCTCTGGCAGGCTATCCCATCCATTTAATGCCCCTACGAGCACCCACTACGTCAGCCACGACCGGCAGGGTACAGCAACAGGAGCGATGGGACAACGGTCAAATCTTCTTTTTACCATCCCTTACTGATGGTGCAGGGGTTACCATGCCCTGTGGACGCACGACCCGCACTATTCCACCTAAATCGAGTACGACGCTGACCGCCAAGGCCCCCGTGTCGCACACGGAGCACGTCCAAGGTCTCGGGCGGTTAACTGACTCTCCGCCTCGCTAGTGGCCTCGCCCGAGAGGCCTCGGATAGGAAACCGATTCTCCGACTCGCCCGAGACCCCGCCCAAAAGGGCTCGGACGAGTTACCAACGCTCCACCTCATTCAAGACGGGCTCGGCAAACCACCCCATCGCCTCCGCCTCGGCCAACCACTCCCACGACGTCGTCCGGACGACGGCTCGGTACGGGAGGAGTGGCTGACGAGACGCAAGTCACATCGATACCATGCCATCCGGAACAAGACAAGGCAGGAGTTATCGGCCACTGTGCACAGCACTGTGCCCACGACTAATGTCCATACCGCACTGTGCTGCCTAAACTGCTCCAAGGACAACGCGGCATGGGGAGTTAAGCTCAGATCCCTGTAGCCTCAGAATCAGTGTACAAGGTCAGCCGCTCCCTCCATGCCTCGGCAACTCACCTCAGGGTCTCGACAACCTTGGGATTCGTGCCTACCGAGCCCTCCCACGATGGCTTGGCCTCGACACCGACTAAACCTCGGCATCGACTAAGCCTCGGCACTTCGTGCGGACAACGCACTACGACCGGCACATCGCTCGTCAGGCCCTACGTCAAGCTTTTACATCGTGCAGGATCGGATGTGAATGATGCGCTGCTCCAGCACTTCAAGGGCAGAACCACTCCATCGATCATTTCCGCCACAGCAACAAGCTACAGGGCTCAGACAGGCCGTCTCTATTCACACGATGCCACGTAACTAGCGCATGTATCACCCCCATCCCCCTTCTACTATAAAAGGGAGGGACCGGGGCTGTTTCAAGGGGGAGGGGGACACGGGCATGAACTGGAACACACTTAGGCACATACGAACTCGTGAGGTAGATGAACACAGGCTGTAGCACACACACTTAGATCAACATCTCGAGCAATTAGTCCCGTTCATCATAGAGACTTGGGGCTAGCTTCCTCTCTCGCCCTGCTTGTAACCCCCTACTATGAGCACTTCGGTGCAAGGAATACAAGATCAATCTCCTAGACTGGAGGTAGGGCACTGATTGCCTGAACTAGTATAAACCTTGTGTCTCTTTGCATCACCATCCGGGATTAGGGGCACGCAGTACAAATTTACTAGTTGGTTGAGGACCCCCCGGTTCGAAACACCGACAGTCATCAATAAACACCACTACGAATTTGTCTAGCTCAGGCATGAATACAGAATTCATCAAATACATGAAATGAGCTGGAGCATTTGTCAAACCAAAAGACATTACCAAGTATTCATATAATCCATATCTTGTGGTAAATGCCATTTTGGGAATATCTTCAGGCTTTATCTTGATTTAGTGATATCCTGACCTCAAATCTATCTTGGAGAAAACTTTGGCTCCGGCCAGTTGATCAAAAAGCAAATCTATCCGAGGTAATGTCTATCTGAGGTAATGGATACTTATTCTTGATGGTCACTTCATTCAACGGACGATAGTCAACACATAACCTCAAGGTCTCATCTTTCTTTTTCACAAAAATTGCCGGACACCCCCAAGGAGATGAACTAGGTTGTATAAACCCCTTCTCAATCAATTCTTGCAACTGAGTCTTCAACTCGGCTAACTCCTTAGGTGGCATCCTATAAGCTCTCCGAGAAATCGGAGCTGTTCCAGGTTGTAATTCTATGTTAAACTGGACATCCCTATCAGGTGGTAGACCGGGTAAATCTTTAGGAAACACATCAGGAAATTCACATACTACCGGGATATCTCTAATCTCTTGGACGGCAGTTGCACAAACTTTGCCCACTGATCTTCTTAAGGTTGGAAGTTGGATGAGAAGTTGAGAAGTACTATCTGGCAAACTCACCCTTATAGTTCTATTCAAAGCATCTATAACAGCCTTATGCTGATACATCCAATTCATTCCTAAGATTACATCTATATCTTGATCCTTAAGGATAATCATGGTAGTGGGAAAAATATGCCCACCTAGGTTTATGGGTACCTGGTACACCATTTCCTTAGTACACAGACGTCCCCGGGCGACTGTATAAATAAATTTTCCTTTGTTGCCCCAATTGAAATTTCATACTTCACCATAAATGTTCTATTGATGAATGAATGCGATGCGCCAGAATCAAAAAGTATAACTGCAGGATGGTTGGCGACAGGACACATACCCATCATCACTGGCTCCCCTTCCGGAATTTCCCCAGCTTGAATGTAGAACACTCGTCCTGTCTTCCTTTCATCTTTGCCTTTCTGAGCATTTTGATTGTTATTCTTGTTATGTGCCTGACCCTATTGTTGATTTGCAGGGGTCTTCTGATAATTGGGATTAGACTGCCTTGGATACGGACATTCTCTCGAGAAATGACCAGGCTTGCCACAATTAAAACAGGGATACTTGTGACCCTAGGGCGTTGAAGCAGAAACCCCAGAAGCATTTGTCGGTTGTGGATTCTGATAAGTGGTAACAGGACAGACATTTCATTGCTGACCGGCTTGAAACAGCGGCGAACGATAAGGAGGATGATTATGATTTACTGGATGATAAATCACCCTTTGCCTTTTTGGATTTCCACCATAAGATCCAGACGGCATACTCTTTTTCTTCTTGAGCTCTTTATGCTGCCGATACTTTGCCTCTGAAGCAATTGCAATATTCACTGCCTCATGAAAAGTGACATTGGTACAAGTTGTCACCATAGTCTGCAATTTGGTATTCAGACCTCTCATGAACCATTTCTTTTTCTTGACATCAGTATTGACATGTTCAGGTGCATATTGTGACAGGTGATTGAATCTTCCCACATACTGCATCACGGTTTGATCCCCTTGCTTCAAAGCAAGAAATTCATCCAGCTTCATAGCCATAACTCCCTCCGGGAATAATGAGCTCTGAAAGCAGTACGAAACTACATCCAAGTTAACGGAACACCTGCGGGTTGCATGGCCATAAGATTTGCATACCAAGCACCGGCTGCACCTCTAAGTTGCTGAGCAGCAAAAACTGGTTTCTGAAACTCTATGCATGGTATCAGATCAAATTTCTGCTCCATGGTCCTAAGCCAATCATCAGCCTCCAATGATTCATCTGCCTTAGTAAACACTGGGGGTTTTGTATCTGTGAAGTCCACATATGTAGCCTCCTACCTGTTATGATGGCGACCATGGTTTCCATGCATTTGATTCTGATTACTTTGAGCCATCTCATGAAGCAAACGAGAATTTTCAACCGTCACATTGACAAGTGCGGCTATAGCATCCGCTAGATTTGTTGGAACTGGTGGCGGATCTGGAATATCGTTCTCATTTTGTGAAGTACCAGGAATATACGAACCCCGCGTATGACGCATCTGTTCACAACAAACCAAACTTTACTCACAAGGCTTTATTGATTGATAAAAGGGCAGACTACAACTCAATGCACTAGTTTCACTTATTTAAACACAAGACCGCATTTAAACAAGACTACCTAACTTAAACTAGAACTAACTATTTCACAACTCTACTCCTTTTCGTGATTACATCAAACTTCAGGCTCGGTATCCATTCCGGAAATATTACCGCCTTCATTGTCACTTTCATCGATCATTACTAATGCTTCGGGATCTTCTTCTTCTTCCGATTCACTACCATCGGCAAGGATAACACCGAGATCCATTGCATCAGCTTGGGGTTCATGATTTGGATCTTGGAGATTGCTTAGCCTATGAACTTCCTCATGCAGATAGGTATTATGCTCTTCTAAGTCTTCTACATAAAATTCTAACTCATGAGTTCTAGCTCTAGCTACATTTTCCCTATGCCAAGCTTCATTCCTTCCTTCCACCGTATGAACTAACATACATTCGCAGTTCCTGTGAGCGGTGGTGAGACGCCTTAATTGCTCCTGTAATCTGCCCACCTGGATGGCGTCCATAGCCCTATCCCTAGTAGCTTGGGCTAACTCTATAGAAATCCTCTGTATCTCCGCCTGAGGATCAGGCCTAGAGCTGCTACTGCTTGCACCATCATTCCTAGGGGCAAGTTGATGGCGAGGAACTCCCTTAGGCCCGGTGGACTTACGGGGTGTCTTCTTGGTACGAGCCATGCTGTACGAGCAGGATTAATCCAAGTAAAACAATCTGACAATAGTCTCAAGAGCAGTAAGGATGGACTACACAACTCAACCCATACACACCACTCACCCTAGACTCAGAGACGAAGGAAGTAACAAGTGAATTAATTATGATGCATGAATCGTTCTTACGAACAAAACCACCAAAGCTTAAAACGAACATAACAACATTTATTTTTATATAGGGCATAATAAGATTACTACTCCACCACACAAAACCGTTTTAATCAAATAAGGAATGGTGAGAAAGAAATAAGACAAGTCAGAAGCAATTTGGACCAAATTAATCAAGTTAAATTTTAGTTATCCCAAATCATTATGAAGTTTTTTTTAAACCAATACAACAAAAACTTTGTAACGATCGCTCCGATACCATTCTATGGCAGAACCTCCTAAATTATAGGGCCCGCATGCACCTGTCACTTTCCAATGACCTTTGACACTATGCATACGTTCCCGGTAACTTAAGAAGACTGTCGGGTGTCCTCGGGGAACCCCGAATCATCCACGATTTCTGAGCAGGATCACATTACAGAGTCATTGCAGTATTACAATAGTTTATTCAAATAGATACACCAGAGTAAAAATAGCGGAAGTCTTACAATAACATAGTTTACAAACCGTTTGTTTCAAATCATACAACTAAGTTCGATAATTAATACAAAGCAAAGTAGTGGAGTGGCATTATAATATATTACAGAACACACAAATAAGCTGCCCCACCCAAGGGCCACACATTTACTTATCGTCATCGCACTGAACAACAGTCATGCACCATGATCCAAAACAGATCTGCTCATGAGCCTCACCTGCAACAAGGGTCAACGAACCCTGAGTATAAAAGTACTCAACAAGACTTAACCGAAATAAAAACTGATAGAACTTATGAATGCAGGCTCGGGGATTCAAGGTATGGCTTTAGCAATAATCAAAGTTCTTTTGCATAAAAGCTTTTTAATAAAATTCTTTACATCAACATTGAAAACTTCATAAACTCATATACAAAGCTCACATGATCTGCAATGAGATCATGAAACTTCATAACCAACACCTTCACAGACCATTCTCAAGTTCCAGTTATTAATTACTACGATGATGAACAGTGAGTTGAGTCTCCATAACCGAGGAGCAACGACGATTCGAACCGATTAAAAACCTAGCTAGGAATTCCAGACCACACGACATGTGCAGGTCCCCGACTTACATATATCAACCTACCCTCGGATCCTCTAAACAAGAACAGGTCCGCACCACTCGAGAATACAGTACACCACCAATCCAGCCCATTGCCACGTGGGTACACGCTATTCTCGCCATCTCTCCACTCCCAGTGCGTGATTAGCCATTCTCGTAATAGAATAGCCAAGTTAAGGCTTACCGGAGTATGTGGTTAGTACTACAAAGTCTCACCTCATGCAATTCAACAACGGACGGACCTTAATCGACACAGGCGGAAAGAACCCGCTCACAAGACCTCCATGTCTTGCGGCTCCCATACACCGAGTCCGCTCGGTCTAGATTTATTACTCCACATTCCCATATCACATGATAACATAAGTAACCACAGTTCCATTTAAAACTTACAGATGATAGGTAATCACCCGACTTTCATCGTTCTAAGCATAGCTAAGCAAAACTAGGCATATACTTAATTTAAAGCGGTAATATGGTAAATATGGAATAACAAGGTTGGTAATGTACCAATTTGGTTTTCACTTGACTCCTAATCACTTAATGCGGTAAAAAAGAAGCAAAAGCGAAATCAATTTGTAAAATACAAGGTAGGGTTGTATGCATCAGGGGCTTGCCTTCGTTGTGAAAAGTCCGGGTTAGGAGTCATTCCACCGATATCAACACCAACCTCCACAGACGCATCAACCTCCTCAACTACTTGATTAACTACCACGTGTTCACCTTCGTTCACTACATGTAGCAACAATGCCATGTTTAACATGATGCGGAATACGAAATATGATGCTCGATGATGGATGCAAAATTAACAACTTGAATACAACTTTCCTTGGCTGATGCAGTTACAAGTTAAACTAACTAAACCATTTTCGCAACACTCACATCAATTGCCAAGGATCATCACCAACTAATGACCCAAGGACATCACTCAATCAAAAACTCAAACAAAACCTAAATCACTAGAGGTTACTATTTGCTTTTATGAATTAATTAATTAATTAAGAATTATGAAATAAATCAACTTGTTCCAATTGGCCTCAAAATTTTTGTAAATGTTCATCACATGATATCTAAGTGTCAAAACAATTTTCATAATTTTTGGATACACAAATAAGCCTAGAAAAATCCTAGAAACTCATTTATTAATTAATTGAGCAATTTTTATCACATTTAGAAAGTACTGAAAAACAAAATTTCATTATTTTCCTAAATAATATACATCACAGAGAGATCACACAAAAATTTTCATAATTTTTGGAGCTCTAAATAAATCTACACAAAAATAACAAAAACAGACACTATTCATTCATTCCAGAAAATAGAAAAATCCATTTTTGAACTACACAGTCACTGACATCCCGACCCCACCAGTCATCTTCAACCTCAGGCTTTGACTCCGGCGACACGTGCGCTGACCGGCGATATCTCGCCGACGGCGAGACCAACGGTGACGACCAAGGTACCAAAACACTACCCTCGACTAGGCGCATCGATTTGGGGCACAAGCTGGACCAGCTACGGACTGGACCGAGCACTACACCGGCCATGGCGGCCACGACGGTGCGGCTATGCTACGCTAGCGACGTGAGACTTGTAAAGCTTAAACAGATGGCCCAGGAAAAATCAGCAGCTCACCCCAAACGTGACTGAGTAGAGCACAAGGCCAGAGGAGCACTAGAGACACCGTTCGACGAACACAGCGGTCACGGCAGAGCAAGCAACGGCGACGGTGATGCTCCGGTGGCTGCGGTGGACAATTTGATCAAGCATCAAGGTACAAAGCACCACGGCATCATGGCGAAACTGAATCACGGCTCGGCAAGGACATAGACTCACCGCAACGCGCTGACCACGACGAAACGGGATCGCGGGTGAGGTTGCTGGCCGCGAGGAAGAAGAGCGTGCACCGCGAGTTTCCGGTGAAGACAAGCGACAAAAGCAGGTTGGTTGGGTGCGCAAGTAGCAAGCGGAACTGTGACAAGCTTTGCAGTGGCTGGAGTGCGCTAAAGTGACGGTGAGAGCTCGCCGGAGTTATGGCTGTGGCGTCGGGAAAACAGAGCAAGAGAGCGGGGGCAAACGGCGATGGCCAAGGCTAAATAGAGCGGCTCAGAAGCGCAAGGAAGCTGTGCTGTGGCCTTCACCACGCCAGCGCGATGCCAAAGATAGCCACGACCGCGCCTGGAAGCAAACCGAAGGTTGCCGGCGGTGTAGCAAGAGCGGTGAACACTGTTCATCGAAATTACAGAATTACCATTCACTTTAAAATCCAAATTACTCCCAGATTTGTATAACAACTCAAAAATCTCCAAAAATAATAGTTGTTCAGAATTAAAAGTTCTACAACTTTGCTTTTACAACCAACCCCTAATTCGGTCTACATTTTGAAATGAACTTTTGAATTCAAATAGGGGACATTTAAGGAATTTCGCCTTTTCAAATAACTTCAATTTTTACTAAACAACTTGAAAAACTCCAAAAACAAACTTTGTACAACTCAACAAGCTCTACAACTTTGCTTTAAGGTTCAACCCCAAAATGTGCTTCGATTTTGAAATGGATTTTCAGGGTAGGATTTAAATATTGAAAATTAGGGTTTTCGGAATTTCAAATCAATACAAAGATTTCAACTTGATTCAAACAATACCAAGCAATACTTATAACATACATGTAAACTTGTTTTAGTGAATGCATATCAAAGTTTGCAATATGACCAATGCCTTGCAATGCATATGATGATATGTCTAGTTTTTAATACTTAAACACCCGGGGTGTTACACTCACTCCCTCTCCCCCTTTGGCGTCAAGCACCAAAACCTAAGGGTCAGACGGTGGGACAGGAGCAGACGAGTCGAGCGCTGAGGTGCGGTGAGAGATCTAAAACTAAGCTGCATCATCCTCTGACCTTGAACTCTGAGCAGTCTGACCCTCTATCACTGGAAGTGAAGGTGAAGCTGTCTAGGTCTGCTCAGTAACTATCATGGCCTATGACTCTAGAGGTGTCACTGTAGGAAGTGGAGCCACATCTGCCTCTGTCGCTGTCGCTGAAGCCTCAAGTGTAGGAGTGACTGTCTAAGGTGGCTCGGATGATGCAACAGACGATGGGATCATCTCAGTAGTCCCGGTAACTGGAGCAGCTATGGTAGGGATAGGGACTCAGAACACTAGAGGTGTAGGCTACCCTATAAGCTCACTGAAGGTAGCGCTGAGACTTCGAGAGACTGGGGTGTCTGTCACTAACGCCGAGGAAGTTTGAGTCAAAGTGAAGCCCGTAACAACAGGAGTAAAGTGTGGACCCTAAGTTGTCCCTGGTGAAGCAAACCACTAAGACACCTGCTATATAGGTGAGGCAAACTAAGGAGCTGACTGTCTCTAACTCAGAAGCCCACTAGGCTATACAGCTAGAGTCACTGGGGTGGTGGTGGTAGGCTAGCCTATCTAAAAAGTAAACTACTGAGGATCAACCCCGATAGCAGTGAATACATGCTGCATGAAGCCGAGTAACTGCTGTTGTATCATAAGCTGTTGCTGCTACATGGCCTGTTGTTGCCGCTAAAACTCATCCTATCGTGCCTAAACCTGAGCAAGTGTAGCGGCGGTCTCCTGTGCCTAACGTGCCTGGTCCTGCCTCATCCGCTCAAGTACAGCTAGAAGTGCCAGGTCTGTCTGCGGTGGCTATGGTGGAGCTGAGCTGGAGCCACTGGCCTCTCTATCGTGAGGACGAGGTGCCATCTATGGAATCGGCTGATAGTCATCGTCTGAGCTGTCACTCAAGTCATTCTCGACCTCATACTCCTGCTGTGCATTAAGCTCCTCCTCCTCTATCTCTACGATGCCCCTGATGATCTCATCCTGCTAAGCTGCTATCTCTGGTACCTCTGGTGATGACTTGGCTAGTGAGGTGTCCCCGCATGACTATGACATAGCATCTAGCTCATGTCATACTGTGGAAACTCAGTAGTAGCACCTGTCCACTCTACCAATGTCTCTGGGGACTTGTGTGAAACTGCCTTTCGAAGTAAGAAAGTGATCCAATGAGCATAAGGCAGTTGACGGTGACCTTTGAAGCCCTCTGCTAGTGTGTCCTCCATCTCTGAAACCATCACATCCCAAATATCAAAGACGGTCTGAGACACCAGGTGATACACTATCCACAACTGAATTCGAGTCAAGCCCTCGCGGTAGCCCATCCTCGGAAGCAGAGTCCTCCTCATAATAGCATCAAGGAGCTGAGCTGTAGGTGTAAGATCACGTGGTGTCCTACTCAACCCCTCACCAAATGGCTCTATGAAGCACAGTCTGACAAGATTTGTAGGTGGCACAAGTCCACCGTGAGGGCGTCTCGAAGGCTCTGTCTGTCCATAGCACACCTTGTGAAGACGAATAGGTGACTCTGGAATCCTTAGTATCTCTCTGACCCTCGAGCTCTAGAGCCTGTAGTCACAGCCTCTAAAAGCAAAGTGAATAAACCCGTGGCTTGAGTCAATCCACAAGGAGGAGTAGAACTCATGGACCCAAGATGGAACATACCGACCATTCCATCCAAGGACATCTGACAAGCCAGGTAGATAAGTGAGGTTAGGATGGATCTACTCGCCTATAGCTGCAACTAGAGACTCTAAGGAGCAAACCCGCTGAGATCTGAAAGCAACACCATTGTTGAGATATGCATTATAGAGTCCTCCTGCAACATAGTGTAGAAGTTCTCTAAGGCATGCTCATCCTGCCTCGGCGGAAACCAATCCTCAAACTATATGAAATGTAGCTACTGCACCTGTCTAGCTATGGCTGCCCTTAGGTCAAGGTGAACCATCAGAGGAGGACCCTGTGGTCTGGGACATGGACGAGAGCCCCTCCTCTATGTCTGAGGCCTCGATGACACCTGAGTGAGTGTGCGACTAGAGCGTCGAAGCTATGGCTGTGCTGCCTGCTCTGTCTCCTCAACCTGCTCTCCCTGCTGAGCGCCCTCTGTTTGCTCTGTCGACTATGTCTGCTACTCAGTCACCCCCTGAGTCTGACTCTCCTCTAATGAGACACGCCGTCCTCCAAGCATGATAGTCCTAGGTGGACTACCAAGACTAGTCTCGATCCTCTCGACGATGGCCATCTGAGCTGGTGACAACTAATCACCTATACGAATGCCACTCCCAAATCCACCTCTCTCGGCTCGCTCTATGGTGGTTACCACTGCTGCTGCTCTCTCTGTCTCAACATCATCAAACTTGCGCTTCTTCTTTGTAGTTGTTTTCGCCTTTCCTTTTTGCTAACCAGTCAGGCGAGGCAGAGGCCTTGGATCCTCATTGCCGGGACCACCTCCGACATTCTTGCAACGTGCCATCTCTGAAGCTGACAAGAACCACTGCCACTGACAGGAAACAACTACCAACTAACACTCATGAGGCTTGGCCTCAATCCATACTCGTGGGCTTGGCCCCGAGTAAAACTGCCACTATCAAATCGAACAAGAGAGCACCGATTCGCTGCACGATGGAATAGATAGGAAAGATAAATAATCACTATATTCATCTAGAGGTGAGAAACCCTAAGAAGCAAGCAGTAGATGAGAAATTGAAATCGATAGCTTGCTACCTGATGAAATCCAATGATCCGGCGACCGATGAGCAAAGGAGAGGATCACGGGGAACCACTTGGGATCGGCAAGGTTATGCCTAGGGCTAGGGTAAGGTGGCGCGAAGCCGTATGGCGGCCGAGGAGGCACGGTGCTGGGAAACCGTCGGTGAAAGAGGATGCAACGTGGCAACGCGGTGGTTAGCGATCTCGCAGCGGCGTAGTGGAGCGCGAGCAGTGCTAGCGGGTGACACGCATGGGCACGGCGAGGGCAAGGCGGCGCGGGCGCGGTGGCATGGCGGCAGGTGTGGGCACGGGCGCGGCTAGGTCAAGGCGGCGTGGGTGCATGGTGAGGCAAGTGCACGCACGGGCATGCACGCGGGCGATGCAGGCGAGGGCGTGGCGAGGTAGGAGCGGGCGCGATGAGGCAGGCGCAGGCACATTGGTGGTGCGGCGGCGCGATGTAGGTGGCGCGGGTGACCTGGGTGTGAATGAGGAAAAAAGATTCAAGGTGGCCCCCGCGTGATAGAGAAGAAAAAGGGTTTGAGATCCACTTGGATTCAACTGACCGGATGCACCGGTGGCAGCAACTGGACGCTGCCACCCGGAGTCCAGTCAACAACAGAGAGGTCCAAAACCGCTCAAGTCGTTACCAGACGCGTTTGGTGCCTCAAGATCAAACGCACAACATAGTTCCGTCGATCCTGACATCTTCTTCTTTGTTTGACCGGACGCAGGGCCATCTTCACACCGAACGCTGCCAATCAGAGTCCGGTCGACAACAGAGAGGTCCAAAACCCCTCAAGTCGTGACCGGACGCGTCTGGTGCCTCATAATCGGACGCACCACAGAGTCCGGTCGATCCTGACATCTTCTTCTTTGTTTGATCAGACGCAGGATCATCTTCACACCGGACTCTGGAGGAACACTATTCAGCATCCGATCACCATTTTTTAGCAAATCTTCAGAATTCCTTCGTGCTACCTTTTTCCCAATCAAGTCCCAACTTCAATAAGACACAAATAAACACCAATTGGGACTGATGTGAGAGACCTCTCTCAAGCCCTCAAATTTTTCAAAGTATTTTGCCTTAGGCTATAAATCTTTTTAAGAAAATATGCAATAAAAAGGGGCGAGGAGCACCATGTGACCACACAAGAGGGTTTTATGACCAATAGGTGCTTCAAATGCTCTCCTTATTTGTGGACAAACACAGCGGGTGCTCAAAAGATAACCGAAAACAAACAACAAAGCTACACACATGCACATGCAATGCAATACTTGAAAGTAATTCTAGTTGCTTGTCAAGTTTGATCCAAGGTTAAGCTTCTTCACATGCTTTTCAGCGGTTATCTTAACCATGTTAGACAAGCCATAAGTGCATTACTAAAAAATTAAACATGTTTTATATTACAATGCAATGCAAGGGACAACACAAGCTCATTTTTTAGTGAAGTTACTAAAGTCAAGCACATTGAGCTCATTCCTCAACCGACAAAATGTAGCCTCATCTAGCGGTTTAGTGAAGATATCCGCCAGTTGATCCTCAGTCCTTACACCTTCTAGTGATATATCATTTTTAGCAACATGATCTCTAAGAAAATGATGGTGGATATCTATGTGCTTGGTGCGAGAGTGTTGAACCATATTATTAGCAAGCTTTACCGCGCTCTCATTGTCACATAAAAGAGGTACTTTTTCTAGAACTGCACCATAGTCCAGTAAAGTTTGCTTCATATAAATAATTTATGCACAACAAGCAACCGCGGCAATGTATTCCGCCTCGGCGGTGGACAAAGCCACACTATTTTGCTTCTTGGAGGCCCAAGACACTAGTGATCTACCAAGCAAATGGCACCCTCCGGATGTGCTTTTTCTATCAATTTTGCAACCGGCATAATCTGAATCAGAATAGCCAACTAGTTGGAATCTAGCTCCTTTGGGATACCAAAGACCAATGCTTGGTGTGTGCTTAAGGTACCTAAGGATTGTTTTAACGTGAACCACGTGAGCCTCCTTAGGATTAGCTTGAAATCTAGCACACATACACACACTAAACATGATGTCGGGCCTAGATGCGGTCAAATATAATAAACTACCAATCATAGAATGGTAGAGAGTTTGATCAACCGATTTACATCCCTTATCTAGGTCGAGATGTCCATTAGATGGCATTGATGTCTTGATTGGCTTACATTCATCCATTTTGAACCTCTTGAGAAGGTCCTTGGTATATTTTTCTTGAGAGATGAAAATCCCCTCTCTCATTTGCTTGACTTGAAAGCCAAGAAAGAATGTAAGCTCTCCAATCATAGACATCTCGAACTCCTTTGACATCAATTCACCAAACTCTTTACAATAGTCTTCATTTGATGAGCCAAATATGATACCATCAACATATACTTGACAAATGAAGATCTCTCCATCAAGCTTCTTGGTGAATAGTGTGGTATCAACCTTTCCAATAATGAAGCCTTTCTCAATAAGGAAATCCCGAAGGTGCTCATACCAAGCTCTTGGGGCTTGCTTAAGCCCATATAGCGCCTTGGACAACCTATAGACATGATTAGGATATCTAGGGTCTTCAAACCTAGGAGGTTGATCAACATAGACTAGTTCATTTATGAAACCATTTAAAAATGCACTTTTAACATCTATTTGATATAATTTCATTTTATGATGCCATGCATATGCAAGGAGGATACGAATGGCTTCAAGTCTTGCAACCGGTGCAAAGGTCTCTCCAAAATCCAAGCCTTCAACTTGAGAGAACCCCTTTGCAACTAGTCTTGCCTTGTTCCTCACAACAATGCCTTGATCATCTTGCTTGTTGCGGAACACGCACTTTGTTCCAATGACTCTTGCACCCTGTGGTCGCTCTTCAAGTGTTCAAACTTCATCGCGGGTGAAGTTGTTCAACTCTTCATGCATGGCATTTATCCAATCCGGATCTTGAAGAACTTCTTCTACATTCTTAGGTTTAATGCAAGAAACAAACAAGTGATGTTCAATAAATGAAGCAAGTTTTTAAGAGCGAGTCATTATACCCTTTGAAGGACTCCCTATGATGAGATCTTGTGGATGTGCTTGTAGTAGGGATGAATTTCTTCTATCAACCACTTGAGGGGGAGGTTGTGGAGCATCAACATCTTGAGCTTATGCCACCATTTGATCATGAGAGACATGAGTATCTTCATTTTCTGCTTTCCCATCTTTATCATCTTGTGGCACATTTGATGAAGAAGGTGGATCAATCACTTGTATATCATCTTCATCATCTTTGGGCCTAATGTCTCCAATCGGAATGTTCTTCATGGCCTCCCTCAATGGTTCATCACCTACATCATCAAGATTCTCATGTGCTCCTTGGGAGCCGTTAGATTCATCAAATTCCACATCATATGTTTCTTCAACCAAGCCGGTGGCATGATTAAATACTCGATATGCTTTGGACTTTGATGAGTAACCAACAAGTAAACCAATATCACAACGTCTTTGGAACTTCCCTAGGTGTTGTCGCTTCTTGTAGATGTAGCATTTGCAACCAAACACCTAGAAGAATGATACGTCCAGCTTCTTCCCATTGAGCAACTCATAAGGGGTCTTGCCAAGAAACTTTTGAAGAAATAGGCGATTGGATGCATAACATGCGGTGTTGATAGCTTCCGCCCATAGAGCTTCGGGTGTATTGTACTCATCAAGCATTGTTCTTGCAAGTGTGATAAGTGTTCGGTTCTTTCTCTCTACTATACCATTTTGTTGAGGAGTGTATGTTGCGGAGACCTCATGCTTGATCCCTACTTCATCATAATATGCTTCAATGTTTGTGTTGTTAAATTATTTTCCATTATCACTTCTTATCTTCTTGAGCTTCACATCAAATTCATTTTGTGCTCTCTTGGCAAACTTCTTGAAACTTGCGACTACTTCGATCTTGTCATGAAGGAAGAACACCCAAATATATCTAGAGTAGTCATCAACTATCATAAGACAATAGAGATTTTCTCCCAAACTCTTATAAGTTATTGGTTCAAATAGATCCATGTGAAGAAGCTCTAGCACTCTTGTTGTTGACATGTAAGCTTTTGTTGGATGAGTGTTTGCAACTTGCTTGCCAGCTTGACATGCACTACAAAGCTTGTCTTTCTCAAATTTCACATCCTTCAACCCTCTCACCAATTCATTCTTCGTTGGCTTCTTGAGTGAGCTCATCCCAACATGTGCAAGTCTTCTATGCCATAGCCACCTAAGTGATGTTTTGGTGAATAAGCATGTCTTTAAGTTGACATCTTCGGAGGTGAAATCCACTAGATATAGGTTGTTGTATCTAAAACCCTTGAATATAACTTGATCATCGTCTTTCTTTGACACAGCCACTTCCTTCTCGGTAAACAAACATTGAAAGCCAAGATCACACAATTGACCAACGAATAGCAAGTTGAAACTCAATGAAGCAACATATAACACATTTGAAATTGAATGATCATTTGATATTGCAACTTTGCCCAATCCTTGAACTTTGCCCTTTGAATTATCACCAAATATAATCCTTTCTTGACCATATACCTCTTCATCTAGTGAGGTGAACATAAGAGGATCACCGGTCATATGTTGAGTGCAACCACTATCAATAATCCAATGACTTCCACTGGTCTTGTAGTTCACCTACACACAAGAGATCAAGCTTGTTGTTTAGGGACCCAAACTTGATGAGAGCCCTTGACTTTCCCAACTAGTGACTTTGCAACCCAAATTTACTTAGGCCTATTCTTGTTGGGAGGACCTAAGAATATGACTTTCATCTTTCCACTAGAATCATTTCTAAGCATGTAGTGAGCATTGAAGGCAAAGGGTCTAGCATGCTTGGGCAAGGGTTGTGGAGGTGGAGTTTGACACTCATGAGCAAAGTGACCTTCTTGTCCACACTCAAAACATCTCTTTGGCTTAGGCTTTGACTTGTACTATTGTTGATGTTGAGCTTTAGCTTTCTTCTCTTGATTTGCCTAGTACCCAATACCACGTCTATCCATCTTCATCACGGTGTTCATGAGTAGCTCACTTTGGAGATATTGGCCTCTTGTGAACTTGCTCAAACCGGTCTTGAGATGTTCTTTCTTCAACTTGAGCTTCTTATTTTCTTCTCTAAGTTCATCATAATTTTTCTCCATCTTGAGTTTCTTGTTCTCTTCTTTAAGCATCTTATTCTCAAGAGCCATATCATAATCTTTGTCAAGATTCTCTATCACAATTGTATTGGTGGTTGATAGCTTTTCAAGATCTTTCTTGAGCTTTTTATTCTCATTCTTGAGCTTGACATACTCATCATAGTTGTTGGACTTAACCACTTTCTTGCCTTTGCTATTAGAACCTTGCTCAATGCTCTCAACAATCAAGTCATCACATGATGTAGCTATATCAATCTTAACAACATTGTTAGTAGCATCATGTGGCTCATTGAATAATAACTCATGAGAAAGAACAAGATTGTTATGATTAATTTTGAGATTGGTGTACTCTTCTTTTAGCAAATTGTAGCTAGTGGTGAGCTCATTATATATCCCCTCAAGTTTATCATGTTTTTCTCTAAGCTCCTTTTTAGAGGATTTGAGCTCCTTAAGTTTGGATGACACAATTTTATTTTCTTCTCTAAGCTCAACACTAGCTTTTTCGGCTATGTCATACTTTGCTAAGAGTGAGTCCTTCTCAAGTTCTAGCTTTTTATTTTTAGCTCTTGTCTTTCTAATGATTTTAGTGTATTGGTTTAGCAACTTGACAAGATCATCATAAGAAGGTGATTCAAATTCTTCATCACTATCACTACCACTTTCATCATTGCTAGCATTATCATCACCACTACTATCATCATCATTTTGTACCTTTCGTTCACCCTTGGCCATAAGGCATAGGTGTGTAGAGGATGACGGCGGTGGTGTCGGTGAAGATAGTGAAGAATCAATCACAAGAGCAGCCACCTTCTCATTCTCATTCTCACTTTCATCGTCGGATGAGCCACTTGATGATTCAATATCCGTGAGCCAATCACCAACAATGTATGCCTTGCCATTCTTCTTCTTCTTGTGAAATTTCTTCTTCTTGCCATCCTTCTTCTTCTTCTTCTTATCATCATTTTCATCACTTGAGTCATCTTTCTTGCCCTCGTACTTCTTCTTGTACTTGTCTTTCTTAGGTTTAGGGCATTGATGAGCTAAATGACCAAGTTCTCCACAATTGTAGCAATCCATTTTGGAGATGGGCTTCCTTCTATTACTAGTGAAGAATTTATTCTTCTTGCCATCAAACTTGACACCATTCTTGTTTAGCTTCTTGAGCATATTGGTAGTTCTTCTCACCATGAGAGCAAGGCTTATATCATCAATCTCATCATCACTTGAGCTATCATGATCAACTTTGCTTTGCTCCTCTTCTATTGGCTTGCCTTGAATGCCAAATCTTTCTTCTTGTGGAAGAAGAGCCATCTTGTGGAGTGATGTGCATGTACATCTCATGTGCATTGATCTTCCCCAATATTTGAGTTAGTGTAGTGGTGGAAAGATCACCTTGATGAAGCACCATCACAATATGCCCATATTTGTCAATGGAGAGGACACTCAAGATCTTTCTCACAACATCAGAGGGTTGCATTTGTGTGAGTCCAAGCCCATTGACTTCCTCTACAATAACATTCAAGCATGAATACATCTCATTGGCACTTTCTCTAGGAAGCATCTCAAATGAATTAAGCTTTTTCATCACAAGGTGGTAGCATTCCTCATGCTCACTCTTGGTTCCCTCATGGAGCGCACAAATGTTTGACCATAGTGCAAGGGCGTCTTTGTGGTTCCACACATGGTTAAAAACATCTTTGCAAAGGCCTCTAAAGAGGGTGTTTCTAGCCTTTGCATTCCACTTCTCGTAGTTAACCTCATCGCCTTGAAGGTTTGTGGGATCCTTAGGTTTTGGGAAGCCTTGTGAGGTGGCTCTAAGAACTCGATCATCTAAAGCTTCTAGGTATGCCTCCATGAGAATTTTCCAATAAGGAAAATCATCTCCCTCAAAGATAGGAGGGGGTCCATCCCTGTGCGACTCTTGCTCTAGGCGGTTAAGCCTAATTTAGCGAGCACAAGGCTCTGATACCAATTGAAAGGATCAAGATGCCCAAGAGGAGGGTGAATTGGGATAATTCTAAATTTTTGCAATAATTAAGCCCTACACTTAGCCCAATTCACCCCTTGTGCCTAGAATGTGTTCTATTGTTCTCCCGCACAAAAGTTTTGCAACCTAGGTTCCAATCCTACTCTAGCATGGCAATTCTAGGAATGTAAAGACATGAAATGAATTGCTCAAATGTAAATGCTCAAAGTACAGAGAGGGAAAGGAACACGGCAATGTTTTCCCAAGGTATCGGAGAGTCGCCACTCCCCACTAGTCCTCATTGGAGCACCCGCGCAAAGGTGTAGCTCCCCCTTGATCCACGCAAGGATCAAGTGCTCTCTACGGGCTAATTCTTTGACACTCCGTCGCGATGAATCGCCCACAACCACTCACAACTTGACTTGGGTCATCCACAAGCTCCATCGAATGATCACCAAGCTCCCAATCACCACCGAGCCGTCTAGGTGATGGCGATCACCAAGAGTAACAAGCACAAACTCTCACTTGACCAACACAAGTCTAATGAGAAAGGTGGATGCACACTTGCTACTCCCTATGCACTAATGAGGTCCCTAATCTTGGATTATTAAATCTCAATCACCCCACTAGGCTCTTGCTCTCCCTTGCACTCCAAAGGTGTTTCTCAGCTGAACAAATGGGCAAGAGACCTCCCATGGACGAGTGGAGCAAGTATTTATACCCCCTCATTCAAAACATAACGTTTGGAGGCTGAGTCAGCACTCTGCGGGTTGACCGGACGCTCCGGTCAGAGTGACCAGATGCTCCGGTCAGTTATACCCACCACTGTGTCAGAGAGAGCCGTTAAGCTCTAACCGAACTCTGACCAGCATCCGGTCAGCACCCACCAGACACGTCCAGTCATCAAAAACCCTCTCTAGAACCGTACAGATATTGATCGGACGCTGACACCTAGAGTCCGGTCACTTCACTATTCAGCATCTGGTCTGGTACCCTCGGCCATGGCCGAGCGCGACCTTATCAGCACGGCGGTGCGGAAAGTTCCAAATTGGAGCTTGATCGTGCACGGTTCAAGGCTAGGTGGGGTCAGGCAGCGAGAGGACTTGATGATGAAGCTGTAGACGTGCTGAATTAAATGGAAGTGATCACTCGGTGGCCAGTTGGACGGCATGGCTCGACGGCGGCAACAGAGGGGGAGAGAGAGACGAGGCGGCAAGTGGGCTCATCTTGGTCTCGCCTTGGCGGGACATGGTCGGCGTGATCTAGGGGCGACGCATGCGTAGACGCAATGGACAAGCACGTGCATCCACGACCGGCATGGCAGTGCCATAAATGACAAGGCGACGGCGAGCTCAACCACATGCGCACGGCAGTGGCGGCATCGAACTGGGCCGGCAATGGCACAGAGGTGCAAAGGGAGGCAAGGATATGATAGCGAGATGACAGCACCAGCAGCAGTTGCGTCATGGTGGGGGTAGATCGTCAGTGCAGCAGCGCGGCGAGGCAGGCTGTAGCGTCGCCCGGTTGTGTGAGCAGCACCAGCGGCTCCATGCGACAGAGCCAGTGGCGGCCAGGCCAGGGCAGTCACAGCTGGATAGGCACAGCAGTGTGCGTGCGCACACAGAGCAAGCAGGCGTGGCAATGTTGTGCCCCCGAGATGTGGTGACCACGCTCACCCGGTGAACTAGCCCGAAATCACGTCTTGCACGAATTTTAAAGTGCCTATAAAAACTAAACAATGGCTCTGGAACCTAAACCATCTTCACCATGCTCTAGAGGGGATATCAGTCTACCAACCCGAGCTAAAACACGGCACCACCTCCTAACTTGATTTCACAAAATAAATCACCAAACATTGCATTGTCTAGCTATCAACATACTTGAAAATATTCTAAATTTTTTACCTGAACTTGATTCCAAATTGCATTTCTAGGCTATTAGAAATGTTGGCCAGCACTGTTATTTTTCCACGGAAAGTATTTCATTGTCATCTACAAAGTTCATATTCCAAACTTTATTTAGCGCCACATATATGTTCTATACCATTTTTGTTCAATAAAAATTAGTTTTAAACCCTACTTGATACATATGAGTTATGGAATAGCTTATCATTTAACATTTTTATTGATCATCTGAAGTTACAAAAATGTTATCTACACATTCCATCACATACATTATCACATAAACATGATGCTCATGATATAATTTAGTAGTTTGTTTAGGGCGTAACACCGAGGGTGTTACAGCTCTACCCTCCTTAAACAAAATCTCGTCCTGAGATTTCATGTGTGTGCCTAGTGTGGGAAAGAGATAAGAAATTAATTTCAATTTACTTAATTACAATGGTGAACTAGAAAGGAGATGGGGATAATGCTCTAGAATATAACTCTCCTGTTCCCAAGTTGCTTCGTCCTACGAATGATTTTGCCATTGGACTTTATAGAATTTTACCACTTTGTTCCTAGTGACTCTCTTTTTCATCCATGATTTTGACAAGGTGCTCAATATAAGAAAGATCAGGTTGGAGAGGGAGTCCTTCAATTTCCACCACTTCGTCAGAACCCTCAGACACTTCTTTAACTGGTAAACATGGAATACATTATGGGTTGCTGACAAGATATCCAGGAGTTAGAGATGGTAAGCAACAGAACCACACTGCTCCAAAATTTTATAAGGTCCAACATAACGAGGAGCTAACTTCCCATGGACTCCAAACTGATGCACACCTCTCATCGGGGATACCTTTAGGTACACATGGTCACCAACTTCAAACTGCAAGGGCCTTCTCCTCTTGTCCGCATAAGCTTTCAGCCAGTTCTGAGCCGCTTTCAAACGACTCTGAATAACACTGACCTGCTCTCTTGCTTTCTTTATGAAATTAGGTCCAAAGTAACCACGGTCACCCACTTTAACCCAGTTAAGAGGTATCCTACATTTCTTGCCATACAAAGCCTCAAAAGGTGCCATTCGAATGCTCTCTTGATAGCTATTGTTATAGGAAAACTCAGCTAAAGTCAAGCATTTGTCCCATTTTTCTAGATATGAAATGGCACAAGCTCTCAACATGTCTTCAAGTACTTGATTGACCATTTCTGTTTGACCGTCAGTTTGTAGGTGATAAGCTAAACTTCTGAGGAGACGAGTACCAAAACATTTCTAGAGTTGCTCCTATAAACAAGAGACAAAGACTGACCCTCTATCGGAAACGATGGTAAGAGGAACTCCATGTAGGGTCACAACCCGATCAAAATACAACTTGGCATACTTCTTGGCTGAATACCTTGTATCCATCGGGAGGAAATGAGCTGACTTGGTGAGGCGATCCACAATAACCCAAATAGAGTCATACCCCTTAGCCATGCGGGGCAAACCCACAACAAAGTCCATGGAAATATCCTCCCATTTCCAAACAGGGATAGGCAAGGGCTGTAAAAATCCAGGCGTACACATATGGTCCGCCTTAACCCTTCCACAAATGTCACATTCTGAGATGTATTTGGTAATATCCTGTTTCATATTTGGCCACCAATACAAGTGACACAAATCATGATACATCTTGTTACTTCCTGGATGAATGGATAATTTTGAGTTGTGGGCTTCATCCAAAATTTTTCTCCTAAGCTCATCACTTGAGGGAACCACCAATCGGTTCTTGAACTTCAACACACCTTGATCATTAATACTAAAATAAGGACCACGTCCTTCGGCAATTAACTTCTAGATATGTGGAATTCCCGAAGCATCTTGCCTTTGCTCTATAATAATTTGATCAAGTAAATCCGAGACTAGAGCAATATGGGCTAACAATTCAGAATGGGTGAGGGACAAAGATTCTTCATCAACTTGATGAGACTTCTGACTTAAGGCATCAGCTACCACATTAGCTTTTCCAGGGTGATAATGAACTTCTAAGTTATAATGTTTGATTAACTCAAGCCACCTCCGTTGTCTCATGTTCAGCTTAGATTGAGTGAAAATATATTTTAGACTATTATGATCTGTGTAGATATGCACTTTATTTCCCAACAGGTAATGTCTCCAAATTTTTAGAGCGTGCACAACTACAGCCAACTCTAAATCATGGGTGGGATAATTCAACTCATGCTTTTTCAGCTGACGTGAAGCATAAGCGATCACACGTCCACCTTGCATAAGCACACATCCCAGTCTAGTCCTATAGGCATCACAATACACATCAAACGGCCTATCAATATCTAGTTGGGCAAGAACAGGAGCAGAGGTAAGAAACTTCTTTAGGGCTTGGAAAGCTTCTTCACAAGCCGGACTCCATACAAACTTGGCATCCTTCTAAAGCAACTTGATCATTGGTTGAGCTATTTTTGAGAACTCGGGGATGAAGCGCCGATAATAACCAGCAACACCAAGGAATTGATGAATCTAATGCACTAACTTTGGAGATTTCCAATTTAACACATCTTGCACCTTGCTAGGATCCACAGAGATGCCTTCAGGTGTCAGGATATGTCCCAAGAACTATACTCGATCCAACCAAAACTCACACTTGCTGAATTTGGCATACAGCTTGTGTTCCCGTAATTGAGTCGGGACTATGCGAAGATGTTGTTCATGCTCTTCATTGTTCTTAGAATATATCAATATGTCATCAATGAACACCACTACAAACTTGTCTAACTCCGGCATGAAGACTGAATTCATGAGATACATGAAGAATGCAAGAGCATTGGTGAGACCAAAAGACATGACTAGGTACTCATAGAGCCCATGCCTAGTAGAGAAAGCTGTCTTTGGTATATCTTGTGGCCAGATCTTAATTTGGTGATACCCAAAATAAAGATCAATCTTTGAAAACACCTTGGCACCAGCCAACTGATTGAACAAAGTATCAATACGAGGTAAAGGATATTTATTCTTAATGATTACTGCATTGAGAGGGCGATAATCCACAAACATCCGAAGAGTGTCATCCTTTTTCTTCACAAAAATAGCTAGACAACCCCATGGTGAAGAACTTAGATGGATGAATCCCTTCTCCAATAATTCTTCTAACTGTTTCCTCATCTCAGTCAGTTCCTTTAGAGCCATGCGATAGGGACGCCATGAAATAGGAGCAGTACCAGGTTCTAACTCAATGGCAAACTCCACATTCTGATCTGGTGGTAAACCAGGTAGATCCTCGGGAAAGACATCTAGAAACTCGCAGACCACATGAATAGAAGCAAGGTCAGGAGAAGCTTCAGCATGAGCAACAACTGGTAGGGTGGAAACTGAAGACATAAGGAGAGACATTCTATTCTCATAAGAAGGAAGCTTCAACTCAATAATTCTTTGCCTAAGGTTCAAGACTACCCCATAGTTTCTCAACCAGTTCATTCCTAGAATTGCATCTATGCCTTGACCAGGCAGCACCATGAACTAGAGACGATAAGAGTGAGTTGCTAGCACTAGTCTCACTATGTCCGTGCGAGTTTTAACGCACAACTACGCACCTGGAGTTCTAATTCTATAGGTAATAGGAATATCCATAGTAGATATATTGTACCTTTGTACAAACCCCATACTCATGAATGAATGTGATGCACCAGAATCAAATAATACATATGCTGGGTGGGAATCAATGGTGAACATACCAGCCATCATAGGCTCTCCCTACGGGATCTCCTCAGCCTCAGTGAAGTTAACCTGTCCCGAGCGGCACACAGGCAACTTCTTCCTAATGATAGTCCTCTTGACCAAACAAGAGTTGGCTGAAGACTGAGAAGACTGGGGAGGCTAATTCTGATGGCACTCTTGGGCATAGTGACATTCCTTACCACACTTGAAATAAGCACCCGACTTGTTCCCCTGTCCTTGATGAGGCGGAACCTGCTGTCCCTAAGGCTGCTGCACCTGCTGAGTAGGTGCACGGAACTGAGTGGGAGATGCCTGGTGAGTCTGCTGAGTCTGGCAAGACGATAGTCCACCCGAAGAGTGATAGGACACCCTCCTCACAACCTATACCTTCTGAAACTGTGGGTGACTAGAAGACCTAGTAATCACCCTCTTATGCTTCCACTCAGCCTGAGAGTCACGCTGAAGTCCCTCCATAGCAGTGGCAGCATTCATCAAAGCACCAAAGGTCTGATAGCCCCCTATATACAGCTTCTCTTGTAAGATGCAAGAGAGACCACGATTGAAACGGTCCATCTTCTTCTCATCAGTATCCATATGAGTCCCAGCATACTGTGCAAGATGGTTGAACTTGTTCACATACTCCATCACAGTCATGCTTCCTTGCTTCAGCTCTAGAAACCCGGACAGCTTCCTATTCAGCAAACCAGCAAGAATATAGTACTGATGGAAAGCAGTGGTAAACTCCTGCCAAGTCACATGGTGGTCCATAGGCTGCATGGCATTGAAAGTGTCACACCAAGCACTGGCAGATCCTAGAAGCTGCTGTGCGGCAAAGCGCACCTTCTGCTCGTCAGTCACATTGAGCAGCTAAAACTTCTGCTCTAAAATATAAAGCCAATGCTCCATGTCCAGAGGCTTAGTAGTCGGTGGAATGTGGGAGGGTGTGTCCCCAAGAAGTCCTGATAGGAACAGGGCCTCTCGGGACCGCTGGTACCACCCCCATTCCCGCCAATGCTACTGGGCCTCCATGGATGAAGCCACCAATAGCTTGTGCCAGCATCTCCAGGGCATGGGCTGACTCGCGATGAGCAGACAACATCTCAGCCATCATCTCGGCATAGGTCATTGGAGGCGGTGGTGGTGGTGAAGGAGGAGGACCAAGGAGTGGGGCCTCGTGGCTCTCCCCGTTGGCATTGCCATGATCATCGCCATGACCATTTTTGCCCTGGTCTTCACCAAGACCACGGCCCATCCTAGCACTGGTGCTCCCGCGACCAAACCTCAGGTTCATCTATAAATAGATAGGAACCCACCGTTAGGGACCAGGCCTCCATATTTAGAAACAAACGGCTAGAGAGATGATAAGGCCTAATAAATGGTTACAAGCGAGAACTTTTCCTTAAGAGTTAAAGCATTTCTCTTTATTTATTATCCTATCAATTTACTACCCAAAATTATACGTGTGGGGGAGTTTAGTTTAAGCAAGATTCCCTTTTCATGATGCATGGATCGACCTATTCGTTCACTCAAGCCGGAATATAGTGGCATTCGTATATAATTTTTGGCACAACGCACACTCACTTCCCATATGCTAAACGATTCTTACGTAGCATAAGTTTGTGTACCTGTAGAAGATTGATTAGATAAAACCAGTGCCACTATCCTAGATAAACCATATTACTAGGGCTTATACTTATTTAAGTAATTTATCGCATCCTACTTTTTGCAAAGCTTTTGTTGGTCAAATTTTAGGTTTTGAAAAGAGTTTTTAAACTCGTAGACTCATTATTGGCTCTAATACCACATGTGGCTGAACCGCCCGAAATAACACGCTTTCGGAGGCGCTCGTCTTCCACTAGACACTAAGCACCTCGAAAGTGAGCTACATCGGACAGTTCCATCGAGCACATCCCAAGGGAGAACTCGAAACAATCCACGTTTTACATCTAGAATCTAATAATGAGTACGAGCTTACAATACTTAGTCCATTTCATACAACAAGAGTTCTTGGAAATTATTTATTACAATACCAGAGTTCAGAGTGCGATAATTAAATAGCGGAATGAAAATAAACATCTAGCGGAAACGATACAAGGATCCGTCTGTGCCCACCAGAAGAATCCTCCACACAAGAGCTACTCCTCAAGCTGCACCTACAACAGGGGTAAAATAAACCCTGAGTACACAATGTACTCGCAAGACTTACTCAACTAGTGGGAATAGTTTCCCGACTCTCAAGGATATGATAGGCAATATGGGTTAGTTGTTTTCTTTTTGTTTGCGGAAAGCATTACTAATAGTTCTTCCTTACAGTCAAGTTTTATTAGCAGTCAAGATTACTTCCTTAGCTAACCATTCTAGGTAAGCACCTATTCTACTTTCAAGCAAGGATTAAGCATTCATAACTATTTCACCATCTTTTATCTTTTAGTTCTTACTACGGTGCTAGACCATAGCCAAGTCGTACCGTCTCACAGAAACGGCGATTCGTGAACCAATGTATCCCAGCTGGGTACCCCAAAACACACGCCCCATTTGTACCCTAGGCACAAACAAGACCAACTCATTCCACTCCTGTCACGGGGTCCATGTCCCCGTCCAAACTTGGACTCCAAGCCCCCACACTTGAGACCTGGTCTCAACATGGTGCTTAGACCTCCACCTTTCCCCGCCTCCAATCAGTCGGTCCGGAAAGAGTCAGAACCCACGACAAGAGCATAACGAGCCTTCCCGCTCCCATAAGCAAGTATGTGCTCAAAATAATAAGTCTGTGACCTGACTACCATCCACAGCAGCGGACGGTCCTTAATCAACACGACAAGGAAAATAATGTAACCAAGCTAAGCCCTGTTGGCCGCGGGACATAACCTGTTACACCCACCAATACTCATACCATATCCCTGCCCTGTCTCCATTTTTCATTTCATCATTTTATTATCAGAGTAATAATAATCTCCTATTGTGAGCATCGGCAAGTTACTCATGCTACCGATGACCTAAGCATAGCATCTACTCGAACCTGCACTAGTAAGACTCTTAGGACAGGTATATCTATGCATGTGGTTTCCATAAAATTCCTATAACATAAATGCCCAACACATATATGTACGGTGAATTATAAAATAGAGGTTATGCACCGGGGCTTGCCTTGGACAGGCGCGGTGTCAGCTGAGTCAGTTAGTGGTGGCTCCAGGACCTCCTCCTTCACGAGAATCTCCTCCTCGTACTCCTCGATGATCTCCTCGAACTCGTGATCGCCGGTGGTCACGATCTCCGCCAACTCGTTCTCTACATGCATGCGATGATAATGCAACACTTAGCATTTAGGCAACAACAACTCTTAAAATAAGAATACGCATACTAACAAAATTTGTTTCACAATTTTAGGACACCTACATGATTTTATATTAATTACCAAAGATCAGCTCAGAAATTAAATTAGAAAACTATTTCTAATTCCTTAGAAAAACAAAAGGTGAATCTCCCGCGTGGCCCACACGCGCGGCCCACACGGCCCAAATGGTGGGTGAGTCACGCATGCGTTGGCGCTTTTGCAAAAATGCTAAGTGGCCCGCTTGCGAGGCGGCCCACGGCGGGTGAGTCCCACGTGCGTTGGTGCTTTTGCAAAAGAGGCCTCACACTTCTCCCAAATCACAACTAAGTGCTAACACTATTTCCCCCTCTCTCAGACCTTCTCACTTAACCCTCCCCCCGTCCTTTCCCTAATTCACCCGTGGCGCTTTCGACGGGCTCACATTGCGCTGCGGCGCCATGGACGGCGACACAACACGACCGCATCGGCCACCAGAGGCTCGCGTTGGCCCATCGGTCAAGCCAACCTTTGACTACGGTCCAATTGCCTACACCAAGCAGCAACGCGAGGCGGCAGGATGATGGCGCGGCTACCTCGGTGAACCAGAGCACCTAAGAACCTAGCTGGCTAGCGAGGGAGCATCAGTAGACTACCATGGACCTAGCCAAGGTGACGGTTGGGGTGGAGGATGGTGGAGGAGGTGTGGCCACGTGCGGCTGAGACGTGCGGCGGCGCACCGCGGTGGCACGGTCGCGTCAGCAACGATAGGGAGGCGGTAAAGGTTTGGCTATGGAGCATAGGGCGAAGAGGGGATGAAGGCGAATCTAGTGGTGCACAAGAATTGGCTCGGGTGAAGTGATGGAGGGCTGCCCTCGGCCATGGCCGAGCGTGGCCTTATCGGCACGGTGGTGGGGAAAGTTCCAAATTGGAGCTTGGCCGTGCATGGTTCAAGGCTGGGTGGGGTCAGGCAGCGAGAGGACTTGATGATGAAGCCGTAGACATGCTGAATTAAAAGGAAGTGATCACTCGGTGGCCAATTGGATGGCGTGGCTCGACGGCGGCAACAGAGGAGGAGAAAGAGAGACGAGGCAGCAAGTGGGTTTCTTCGCCCCTCGCTTGGCGGGGCGTGGCGGCGTGATCTAGGTGCGGCGACGATGCGCAGACGCAATGCATAAGCACGCGTGCGTCCACGACCGCATGGCAAAGGCTATAAATGACAAGGCGATGATGAAGCTCAACCACGTGCTTGGCGTGGCGGTGGCGGGCGGCATCGAACTAGGGTCGACAATGATGCAGAGAGGTGCGAGGGAGGAGGACATGACATGACGGCGAGACGATGGCACCGAAGAACAAGGCGTCGCGGGCGCGGGCGGATCGGTGGTGTGGCGGCGGCGGTGAGGTCGGCTGCAGAAGGCGTCGCCTTACCGCAAGCAAGCAAGCCGGGCGGCTCCACGCTGGCAGAGCCGAGCAGGCTGTGCTGTAGCGGTCGAGCCGAACACGCTTGATGGTAGCGTAGTGTGCACGCAAAGCGAGCAGGCATGGCGACGTCGCTCCCCCGAGACGTGGTGACCGCGCTCACCCAGTGAACTAGCCCAAAATCACGTCTTGCATGAATTTTAAAGCGCCTATAAAAACTAAACGGTTGCTCTGGAACCTAAACCATCTTCACCATGCTCTAGAGGGGATATGAGGCTACCAACTCAAGCTAAAACGCGACACCATCTCCTAACTTGATTTCACAAAATAAATCGCCAAACATTGTATTGTCTCGCTGTCAACATACTTGAAAATATTCTAAATTTTTGAGCTAAACTTGATTCTGAATTGCATTTCTAGGCTATTAGAAATGTTGGCTAGCACTGTTATTTTTCCACGGCAAGTATTTCATTGTCATCTACAAAGTTCATGTTCCAAACTTTATTTAGCGCCACATATATGTTCTATAGCATTTTTGTTCAATAAAAATTAGTTTTAAACCCTACTTGATACATATGAGCTATGGAATCGCTTATCATTTAACATTTTTATTGATCATCTAAAGTTACAAAAATGTTATCTACACATTCCATCACATACATTATCACATAAACATGATGCTCATGACATGATTTAGTAGTTTGTTTAGGGCGTAACACCGAGGGTGTTACAGTCTCCAATGAGGTGCTAACAAAGAGTTATCCTCCCCAATCAACCATAAAGATGAGGCTTGGGTCACTTAATAAAATTCCTCTAAACATGTGGATAATACAAACTTCCTGAAGCTACACCACACAGCTTGGGAGTTTCACGAGAGATGCTTAGCCATCTAGAATCCCAAACCTCCAAGAGTAACAAAGATGAACCACTATCTTGACAAAGTCTCCAAAGCTTAAAGGGGGAAGGTGAAACTTAATTACCCTTCCAAATCTTATCCCTCTCACGAACCCGAACCAAGTCTTACGAAGAATCACTATAGAGGGTTTGATCAAATTTGGTGACAATGGTGTTAATGGAGAGACTGTGTGACTCGTGACACTGTCTTTGGTTGGGTGAATCCATCAATGAGTTCAGAATAGTCGAGTGGCATAGGGAGACTCTATGACTCCATTGCCTTTAGTCGGTAGCAAACACTGTGATCAGGAGATACATGGTTTCCAAGAGCATACCCTGGTAGAGCTCCAACATGGACCAGGGTTGTGTTTTGGCAACCAATTCCATGTGATAAATCTAATTGTCTCTTTGCTTCATTTATGTCTTGCATTACTTACTTTATGTTAGTGGTTAGTGCTGCTAGTTTGTGTGACAACTAGGATTACCTACTAGTGTGTGGGGCTTAATTTCGCAACAAAGGACTATCTCATAGTGTGCCCTTTGCTAAAGACATGTTTAGTGTGATTTCCCTAAGGACTTGGTGTTAGTGTGAATCTTTTAGTTCTTAGGCAAGAACTGCAAGTGGGGAATGATAGTTATGCATAGGCTAAGGTTTGTCGCGGTAATGTTTAGAGTCCAAAATCAAGACCCCACTCTTGGGGCCATTCGGTCCTTACAATTGGTATGAGAGCCCATTGCTCATTTCCTAACCTGCACTGGTTAGAGCAATGGTTCTCTTGAGGGGAGTGGGTCCAAGGTTGTGGGGCTAGGCTATAAGGCAAAGATCGGTCATGGCATGCAGCATGGTGAGTGTTGCCTGCAAGCGTCGAGCAAGACGACCGTCATGGGGAAACGGTGTTAGGACATGCAAAAGCCTTGGCACCATGGCATGCAAGCCACCCTCTTCCTCAACACCCAATCGCTAGTTTCTCCGTTGGTGGATGTCAACCCAATATATTTTCTCATGTGAGAAACGATTTATTGTGTTTTGCATCTCTTTCTTAATTTACTCTCCTTCCACGTCATCAAAATGGTGACATGGAGAGGTAACAAATACCGATGGAAACCAGTGTTGGGAGTTGCCGAATCACCCTTTTAACTATTCATCTTGCATTTTATTTACTAACCACTCACCCCATAAACTCATCCCTCAACTAACTCCATATCCATCCAATCTTCTTCAACTCCTATATGTTTGAAGGTGATTAGTAATACGATATGATTTTTGGCCATCGAACAATTAGCATTAATCATAGTAGTTTAAAAAAAGAACATAGTACTAATGGAGGCCATTGAGGTCATTTTCGTAAATACTACTCCCTTTGTTAAACAAAACATAATTCCTATTTTTTAAAGAGTCAAACTATTTAGATTTTAACCAAATCTAAAAAGATCATAACATTTATGATATTGAATTAGAATCATTAGATTAATCATAGAATATATTTTAATATTATTATATGTGTTTGGAGTCATAAATGTTAGTAATATTTTCTATAATTTTAGTAAAAGTTTGACTCGATCCAAATGTTATACTGCATTTCTTTTTTTATGGAGGTAGTACTAATTTGTGTGAACTGAAGTTGATTTAGCAATGATCTTTCTAAAGGTAGTAACAATTACAATGGTCCCCGGACCCCGGCAGAAGATCCCGAAGCGTACGCATACGGTTGGCATGACTGTGCGTGCGTGTAGTCATTGAGGATTGATTGTGGCCGCTGCTGGAACGCTACAGTCATGATGCTCACTGAAAACGCCGTTCCCACTCTCGTCTCCATCGCAAACAACCGACTGACAACCACACAGGGGACCCCAAAAAGGTCCAGATAAACAAGATTATCGTGTGCAAAATGTGCTTAAAATGACTGAGAAATGGACCATTAACTGTACTTATTAGGATTAGGACCTGGACCTGTATACAAGTGTCAAGAAGACGATAAGGTAAACTAACGTGGAGTCATGGACCACAACATATCCTTACATATACATATGCAAACGTAGGAAGTTCACTGAAATTTAAACAAGAATTAAGACCGTCTCCATCAGCAGCTACCCAAAATACAAGACATATTTCACGTTTAATAGCGCTACAGGTAAATGGTTCAATACATATTTTTGTCTTCTCCAGTAACAAGATCCAAAAAAAACCATTTTTGTAAATGGGTCTCTAGGAGAGGGAATACTTAAATTTAGGTTATACCTCTCTTCACATCCAAAATAAATCTTTCATATAGGTACTCTATTAGAGGCTATAGATATTATGTTGGAGATTCATTTTAGGTTTAGGTCTTCTGATGGTCCCCTGTTTTCAAAATATTTACCAAAATGCAAATGAACTGAAGCAGTTCTTGTGAAACTTTTTTTAATTATAAATGATATGTATATATATTATTATTTATGATCATGTTCGTTTTGCTGAAAAATCATAGCTGAAAGTACTATTCGCTGATTTATTGTGAGAGAAAGCTATTGTTCGTTACAAGGCTCGTAAGACTATTTAAAAGAATAATTTATTGGTGACATTGAGTGCAATCAATAAACGAGAGGAGTTGAAAATGCATTGATTCCTCCGTGGTCCGTATGGGACGATGACTGGAGTAAAACAGTAGAGTACCGGCTGACAAGCTTGGTGTGAATCATCCCGGGGCCAAAGAGGACGAAAAGGCTGCCTGCTGCCGCCGCCGCTGCTGCAGTTGCAGATCACACGACCTTTCTGCATCCAGCCATCCACCCTCTGTCCTCTCTCTCTCTCTCTCTCTCCCTCCCTCCCACGCACACAGACACATCACACAGCTGGAGAGCAGGTGCTTCTCTTCTCTCACACCTCGGACAACGCCGCCGTTGCCAGTCGTCGCGGGGCAGCGCTGAATCCTGATAGGTGAAGAAGGCGTGGCATCCGTCGTTTTCGCTGCAGATTCTTGCTGCGGCTCATCTGCCCTGCCCCCGTGCCGTGCTCCTGCTGCTCGGCCCTGCTCCATACCACCAACCCAGCCCAAGACTCCAAGAGGTCGTAGTGCTTGCTCCTCTTCCTCGCTGGCAGGATCGTTCTTGATTTCTTTCTAGTTTCTCTCGGCGTTTCTGATGGTTTCGGATGCGAATTTCTTGGGAACCGTTTCATAAGTAAGGGGGAAAAAGAGCCACCATTTTCTCTGAATTCTTTCTACTGCACGCCTGGGATTTTGTCTTGTTGGGAATGCTGCTTCTTGAATCCAAAACAACGCAAAAATGCGTCGCTTCCTCTCAAATAAGATCTTCATTTTTTTTCCTCGATTGTTTTAGCCCATGTCCTCATGATTGAGCATTTCTTCCCCTTTGCGGTTTCTTGTTCTTCCTCCAATGTCCAAGCCACTAGATGGCGGTGGCACTTTGGGGACGAAATTTTGTTCCTGGATTTGTCATTTGTCCGCGCTTCTTGGTCTCTCTCAGTCCCTTGTTTTCCGCCATGATTCCATCTCTCCACCAACCCCCTGTACCTTCTTCCCAAATGATTATTGCGTTGACTTGACTTGTTTGCAGCAGACATAGGCTCATGTCCTGCCCAGCGGTTCGGTTCTCGGTTCTGAACTGAACGGGCAACTGGAGAGACCGTGCAAGTCCTGAATATGTTTGGTTTCTCGCGGCGACGGGGGAAACTTGGAAGGTGAATGTTATGCACAGTTCCTTGATTTCATCATGTGATGCTTTTCCTCACTTTTTTCTTTAATTTCGGTACCTGCTGTGTGATGATGACAAGGGGAGCTTGTTAACGTGAAATTCGGTTGCTTGTGTACTCGATTATCAGTGAAGCTTTTGAGTTTTGGCAGTTAAGTTAGCACTTTCACCTGAGTTGATTCATCAGCAGGTGCTCCAGTACATGTCAGACTTCGAGATTTTCTTCAGAGAATTTTTTTCATTTTACTGACTACCAAACTTCTATGGTCACAGTAGTGCTGTTGGTAAAAATTGATGGGATACAATGTAAATTGATGAAGTCATACGTACAGCTTCATGAAGCTCAGTTAACATTGCATTCAATTAAAGTCAACATTTCCTGGTTAAATTTTGATGCCAACCAGTCCTATTTCCACATTTTCTTTGACTGCTTTATACTTCATCTTGAGTCTTTTGCTTTTCTTTTTCAGGTCGAAGGGTGACCCAAGTGATCCTTTGAACAGCTCTAGGAGTCCTGTTGTCCCCAGTAAACACCTCAGTCTGCCCAATGTGAGCCTGTGACTGAAGAAATTGCATCTAGTATTGACCTTGTTGTATTTTGGCCACAACTGGATGGTTTAGCTCTTGGATTTTTCTTTTTATTTTCAGGGGTATGACGCAGTTATGACATCAGTGAGTGGCCGCGCAGATGATCTTTCCTACCGCTGCTCGTCCGATGCCTTTGATCCTGACGGACGCACTTTCAATATTTCAGAAAATTGGACTGTGCTGTCCACAGAGGGAGATAAACCTATTCCTCGTTTCTATGTAAGCCACTGAAAATATAATAAATAGAACTAAGTTCATATATCTTGAAAAAAAATACGTATTTACTTAACACATATTCAACTTTGATCGAACAGCATGCAGCAGCCATTGTAAGTAGCAAGATGGTAGTGTTTGGTGGTGATTCTGGTCAACGCTTATTAAATGACACAAAGGTAGTTGAATTTGGATCTTCTTTTTTCTTATGTGTGCTGTTTGGATGTATGAACTCTACACTGGGTGGTACCATGTTATTATCAAATAATCTTATGACTTCACTTATTGTATTAATTAGATACTGAATTTAGAGAATCTTACTTGGGATTCTGCGCCTCCTAAAGTTTGCCCATCGCCAAGCGGACGTTCAATGAAGTTGCCAGCCTGCAAAGGTCATTGTCTGGTATAGCTCTTGTAAATCACTGCTATCTAATGGTTCTCAAAACCTAGTTACTGATATGATCATTCTTTAAATAAGAAAATTCACTGTTACACCTTTTTCAGTTAAATTGCTACTTGTCCTTGGATGTTTTGGTATGCGTTTCACATTATCGGTCAATATTTTCTTACTTGAAGCCGACTTATACTTTTGTGGAAAATTGTACGCTGAACACTATGTTTGACCTATTTGCACTTTGACATCATCCGAAACTCAATGAAGTATAAGTTGATCTATTATTCAAAGAAGACAAGGATTGTTCTCGATGATGCATCTTTGTATGCACTCCTTTAATGCTGGAAAAACATTTATACATGTGTGACGTGCAGGTTCCATGGGGAAATAGTGTCATTCTTGTCGGAGGTAAAACTGAGCCTGCTTCTGATCGTTTATCAGGTTTGCAGATGCTATGTGATTCTCCAAAACATTTGCAAATTAGGTCATGTCTTCCTCAACCAGACAATGATTAACCATTCCATTTCTGGTACAGTATGGACTTTCAATACCGAAACGGAGCTTTGGTCACTTATTGAAGCCAAGGGTGATATCCCTGTAAGCTATCTGATATTAAGAGTTATGCTTTGGCAAATATTCATGTGAAAATTGACTAAATTATCCTCTGGTGCTGAGTTAAGGCAGCTCGAAGTGGCCACACGGTGATTAGAGCTGGTGCTACATTGATACTTTTTGGCGGTGAGGACACAAAAGGAAAGAAACGGCATGACCTTCACATGTTTGATCTGAAGTCATCAACATGGCTTCCATTGAACTATAAGTAAGTCATAATTGATTTTTGGATACTACATTTTTGCTACTGATGTATGGTTGTCCCAACTTCTTAACATTTCTCATATAAGTGCAACTGATTTTTTAAATTGAGGTTCAATTTAATTTGTGTTTTTTTTGTTACTGATTAAAGCTCAATGTTGTAGAGGCACTGGACCTTCTCCAAGATCCAATCATGTCGCTACACTGTATGATGATAGGATCCTTCTAATTTTGGAGGCCACTCAAAATCCAAGACACTTAATGACTTGTATTCCTTAGATTTTGATACAGTAAGTTTGTGAGCATCCTTGGTTCAGTATACCTCAGTACGTTTTGCATTTAGCAGGCTACTTATTAGTGTTATCTTCCTGACAGATGGTATGGTCAAGAGTGAAGACTCATGGTCCTCACCCATCACCTCGAGCTGGTTGCAGCGGAACTCTGTGTGGAACTAAGTGGTACATAGCTGGGGGTGCAAGCACGAAAAAAAGTATGTCTCAAGCTCTCAATTTGGAAGATGAGTTGGTGGTTTTATTTCTTAATTAAGAATACATGTATTGCTAATGATGACCATCTATCTTCTTTGGCAATTTCTAACAAGAAATCAAATTCTCAGGACATGCGGAAACCTGGGTTTTGATGTTCTACAATCTAAGTGGTCTGTTTGTGTAGTACCCCTAGTTCATCAATTACTAGAAAAAAGTAAGTAATTTTCTTTCTGACTCTCTTATTTAGTTTGATAGTATCTCGTGCTCACTACTTTCCATTTTACATCACTCGTCTAATTAGACAGAAAACTAAAACAACTACTGATGCAGGGTTTCAGCATGGTTCCTTTCTACCACAGAGACAAGATTGCACTTATTGCATTTGGAGGGAACAAAAAAGAGCCGTCCAACAAGGTGAAGCAATCGGTTTCTACTAAAGAGCATATTTTTAGTGACTGTTAAAGAACTGGTTGTCATTTTGATCCAAAAAATATATATAGTGTGGCTTCTCATGATCTTAAGGCTCTTAAAACACAATTTGTCATCATTGTCTGGCACATTTATGATGTATGTTTTCCACTTACTACCTCATGTGAAGTCAACTAAAAATGGTTTTGAAGTTTGAAGCTTTCATATCAACTTGGATTGTATCATTGACCATGTGACCTTGTGCAGGTTGAAGTATTAGTGGTACTGCAAAATGAGCATTCTTTTAGTTGGCGTTCGGCCCCAGAAGTGGACCGTGTGCTGTACGAGTACTCTCCAAGCAATAAGGAGCTTGCTGATCATCTCAACAAATGTGCCCCCTTGTACTCTAACAGTTCCATCACAAGGCATAGTCTCACTTCTGTGATAGAACACCCTCCTAGAAGGGAACCCCTCTCTGAGTCATTGTTGAAGCAGTCCAGTTTGGGCACTTCACTCCATGGGCAGTTGGATCAAGTAGAAGAGTGCAGCCTAGGTCAGAAATTGCAGAAACCAATCGATGATGACAGATACGATGACGTCGATGACGACTCTTCATGTCAAGATAGCACTGTGAGTATTGCACCTACAAGTATTATTCTTCATTTAGTGAACAGCTACGAGCAAATGGACATATTTGTTTCTCTGCATAACAGATTGTTTCTTACAGCCAAAAGGGAATCGGAGCAAAAGGACAGGACCTGGTACTCAGAATGACAATGTAAGAAGGATAGCTAGATGCTCTTCAGATGTTAGCCAGAGCCACTTATACAACACAAAAATAGCAGACTTAATCAGAAGAAACACCACGCTCGAAGACAAGCTTTCGACCGCGCTGGCAAGCAAAGACCAGCTAGAGAAGAGCTTATCATCGGTCATTCACAGCAGAGAACAGCTGGAGAAGATGCTTGCCAACAAAGATAAGGAGGCTGAGATGCTGAAAGAGAAGATAGCATGCTTAGAGCTGGCGCATGAGGAGTCGAACAGCCTCTCGAACACGGTCCACGCTGATAATGTGCGCCTCGAGCGTGAAGTGGCGTTCCTGAAGGCCGTCACAGATGAAACCCAGAAGGCAAGGAAACTTGATGTTTACTAGTAATGTTTGGTGATCCTGATGTGTTCTGTACTGAGTTGGTTTTGTTCATGCAGGAGCTGCATTCCACTCGTAGAGTTTTAGCAGGAGAACAGTCACGCGCGTTCCAGCTCCAGGTACTACATTTGAGACATATTTGACTCATACATTGAGAAGTTAAACTGTGCCAAAATGTTTTTGTCACGCAACTCAAACAAATTTACCTATCAGTAGCTCACCATGGCCTTTTCCAGGTTGAAGTGTTCCATCTCAAGCAGAGGCTGCAAATACTAGAGGGAAGATCAGGAACACCCACCAAACAACCTCTATAGATTGTAGTGGTCACATTTCTACATTTCGGGACAGCAATTGTTGCAAGCTTGTGACACCCCCATGTAAATGATTCCGTGGTGAGCGTTTATGTGACCAACAGGTTTTGATATGCTACCATGTTAGATCTGTAATTTGTGGGACGTGATAAAACTATAAATAGCTAACGGATTGAACCGTGCTATATGTGTAGATATTGATCTGTAATTTGCGGGGACATGGTTATACTTACCTGAAAGTTGGCACCTTCCTTTCTCGAAGTTTCAATTAGCATTGATTTTTACATCAAAACGACAAACTGTTATTCTTAATTTCCTACTATCTAAATTCAAGTTTAGTACGTCTGCAAAGCTGAAAAGAATGTTGCATTGTTAAGTGCTTTTATGCACAAAACTGTACTAAACAATTAACCATAATATAAAATTAAGTTAATTATCAAAGGTAATATAAAATTTTATTCGGAGAATCAAATTCAACAAGAGCGTGAGTCAACTACTTAGTTCCATTCTCCACAAATAACTTAATTTGGAATGGTGCCTTTGTCTACACATTATCCACTGTACATTTGGCAATTGCCATCACAACATCATGACCCAACATGAGGGCGGGTTACACCAGCAGACCTAAAGGGTTACATAAACATATTACTCTTCTTCATCTTCATCGTCATCGTCATCATCCTGAATGGCAGTGTCATCGCCAATACCTTGCAGAAGGGTATCCACATCTTCTCCGAGCTCTGCCAGCCTTGTGCTCAGCTTCTCAACCTTAGTTTGTTCCTGGCCGAGGCAGACAAGTAGATCATTCAGTTCCGCCTCACTGTCCTTCTCAGCCTCTTCCTTGGCTTGCGCTTTTATTGCTTCCACGTCAGGATACGGCACGCTGCCTCCCTGCCGCAAGGTTTTTACCTCGGCATCCAAGCAGTAGTTGGCCTGCTCTATGCTGTTGTAAGCTTCTGACAAGCTCTTGAGATCAGACTCCAGTTTTACTGAAAGGTTTCTTTGGTTGTTAGCTTCAGCTTCAATCTGGGACTTTTCAGCTTTTAGTGCCTCTATCTGTCGTTTCGCTCCCTCCAGTTCTTGTCTGAGGGCTTCAATCTGGACCCTTTCTCGGCCACTGCTCGGTTTCTGTGAAGTATCTGTAGTGGTACCAGCACCAGTTCTCACTAACTCTTCTGCTAACATTGCATTTCGAGCCAGTAAGTCCTGACAGATGCCATTATAAATATCAGTGTCAGCTTCTTATAATTTCAGGTACAACAGTGTATGAAAAACACTGGCAACAACAGGCACCCAGCAACGAACCCATCAATCTAGAAACAATTATGTATGGCCACTTGCACAACATTTCACAAGTTAACTTTAAGATAACCATGTTATCTAAAGGAACTTTTCGAATGTCTGAGTTTGCATGAATCAGCTTGTTTTTGGTTAATAAAACATGGTTGATCATGTCAAGAGACCCTTCATTCAAGAAGGTGGTGTCTTAAGGAGCAAGCTCCAACTAATGAGAAATATATAAAGTTTTATTAACACTAAGGCATAGAACATAGAGAATAACCTAATTTAAGAAATAAGAATCACTTTCTGACGAGACCATGCCAAGAGACCCTTCATGTTTGCCAACTACTTAGTCTTTTGGATTAAGAAAATGGTGTTAATGAAATTTAAACTATTGTCAGGTGTCCCAAAATAGTACTGTCATTTTTTTCATGGCAATGCACAAAACATCAATTTTTAGCTTTGAATTTTTGAAGTAATTCAACAGGAAAATTCTCTGAAGGCAACAGATGGAAACCTACCTGCATCTCATTGCACTGTTTCTCTACAAATGACTTTAGTCGCTTGATATACTCTCCATCGACCTCCCCGTTCTTCTGCTCCAATTCAGTAGGAAGGACTGCAGTTGCAGTTTTTGTCCGACTAAATATATCCATTATGTTTTCTCTAATATCAGCCTCAAGCTTACTAAGAAAATTAACAAACTGTGAATCAAATATTTCTGAGAGGACAGGGTGTTGGTCGTCTTTATTTGTTTCATCCTCTTCAATCTCTTGGAAATCTGACATGCTATTCGCACTTGATCTGGAAAGCTCCATGCGGTGATGCTGCTCTGACAACGGATGTGCCAAGCTTTTCCTCAATTCATCAAACCTCAAGAAGTATGTTGTGAGGCCAATCTTTTGACTTATAGCATCTGCAACAGCAAAGGCATCACGACCCTTCTCACGGCTAGCATTGTACAGGATGCAAGCACCTAGAACAACAGCAGCAAGTCCACGAACACAAGCAGTGTAACGTTTACTTGAAGCAAGCTCTATTATGTAGTTCAGATGCACTGCTGATTCCAAAAGGCAGTTGACAGCATTTGAACAATCAACAAGCCATATGATGAGTAGCCGAAGAATAACAGGTTGAATGTACGGTTCTTCTGGTTGGTTGTTTTGGTCGTTTTCTCCATCTGTTGAAGCTGCAATGGACAAACACGTGACAATACGATGCAATACCGGTTCAGTGCGCCCCAAGGATGGTGTAGGTGTCTCAAGCTGAATTTGCAATACCTGAAAAAACATCAGTTGTGACTTGTGAAACAACCTTCTGTCTTAAGTTGTACAAGGGGTATAAAACAAATATACATATGAGACACGCTACTGAATCATGCCTTATAGAAGTCAAAGAATTGGCATAAACAGGCACTAAAGCCCCAAATTTTAAGGGTATAAGAAAAATAACATGACTAAATATTAATTACTTTAGGATCAAGAAGAATCATAACAACATAATAACCAGCCAAGCTCAGATACTCCCATCACAAGCGAGGAAGCATATAATTAGTTCTAGCAACAACACTAAGTAAGAAAAAGGCCATGTGTCAACGCAGCTCAATATCCATTTTATTTTATTTTCAAAATAGAATATAAGAGTCAGTTAATAATTAGATTTACACTGCTTAATATTTTGGCCATGTTATCAGTGGTGAATGGTGATGTAAGGCATGTGTTAGGGTTATGTTCTATCATGTGCTCCAAAAATTGTAATAATTATTCGCCATATGAATCCTGGATCTCGGTTGGAGTTGGAATAACATTTTGTTCCATCATCTAAAAAATAGTCAAACCTTAGCAATAGGGTACTTGGTTTGCTACTTAAGTTTATACACAGGTAGAATGAAAGGTTGACGGGTGCATACACGATCCTTGCTTCATAAGTTGTCCTTGATAATGTGAGAAAGAACGCTAGATGCTCTGCAACATGCCTGTGTAATTTTGGTTGAAATGTCAGAACAATTGATTAAACACAGCTACATAGAGACCACTTGAATATCCTGTAAACTGGAGCTTTAGGTTTTTATAAGACTTCACCTCCATATCTGCATTGACATCACTTGAAACCAGAGCTTGCAGAAGTACACTGTCATTAAAAGACAATGTATGTCAATTGTGAATGGTTCATGATGAAAATGATACTACAACAAATCACATGGGTTTGGCAGAAGCAACAAAAGAAATGCCAGAGTGGGATGGCCAAAATTATATAATGGTGAAGATATATGTTAATTTGACTTGGCTCAAGCAGTAATTTATAAACAAAGCAAAAGGCAGTGAAGGTTAATGTCCTTTAATGTAAGATATAACTTATGTACAACCAACAAACCAACCTTCCAAAAGGCATGTCACTAGCAGGTCCATGCGTATCTCCTTGGTTCGGATGTGGAGCAATAGTTGATGCTAATAATGCCTGGCCATTAGGATTTCTCTGTTTCACAAATGGCAAACCAAAGATTGTTATGTGCTTTATTAAGGAAAAAAACAAGAAAGCATAATAGTTTAAAACCAATACTAACCAACAATTACATGTAAAGACTTTAGAAGCACAAATTATTAGAACATTGAACAAGTATTCTTGAATTATTAGAAACCAAAAGTTTTCCATTTGAGCAGTAAAGTTAGTTCTATTTCAGTTTGTATCATTGTATGTAATGCTACCTAATTTTATGCTAGGGTTTCCATTCCTTTTTTTCATCTTTTATTTTCAGATCAGAGTACAAATGTGCTAAAGAAATATGACTCTTTGTGATCCGGATGATAATACACAAATATAAGCATCTACTACAGTCACTCCTTGCCTTCTTAGTGCTTGCTAGTTTAGACATAATTAAAGAAGCGAGCACAACAGAAGAATAGCCACCTCGCAGAAACACTTGAATACATAATCAGCAGCAACAAATTCCTGCGCTATAGAGGTCCGCAAGATTATAGAGAAGATGGCATTCAGTGCAGGTTGAACATGAGGCTCTTCTCCGACTTGCTTTCTTGCAAGAGAATCAAGATTCTGAGGATTTCTTAACACCAAATTGCCAATACATCGCAGTGCCTGGAAAAAAATTATGGCCAGTGCCAAACAAGATAGCATCATTCACCGGTTGAAAAGGGAAAATGCAGGAGACAAGGGAGCAGACAGTGCTAAGGGAATTACCATACAGCGGAGAGCGACAGGGGCCCACTGACTCTCAACGCCCAACAAAAGAAGATGGTCCAGAATTTTTTTCTATCAATAAGGGGAACACATATGAAGCTCAGTTCCATGTCATATGGATGTCACTTAAAGAGTTTGAAGGGAGAAAAGGATACCTGAGCCAGTGCAGTTTGATTTGCGTTCTTGTTAGCATCTTTACCTGCTTCACCGGATGGGCCCCCCATCAAAAGCAATTCCACAGTATTTAAAGCGCCGAGGAGATTTACTGTCTAAAGAAGACACAGTTTATAGCTTGAGTAAAATGTTGCTAATCCAAACTAAAGACAGATATTCCAAGAATTTATCATCAAGAACAGAAGCTGGACTGATGAACATAATACCTTCTGTTGGGTAAAATTAAATGCACTGCCTCTCCTAATCTTTAGTATTGATATCAATGGGTCAAAGCCCATTGTCTCTTTCAAAAGCATCTGATTGATGGAACAAAGTAAAAAAGTGGCATCAATGAAAAATCTGACAAATTAAAACTTTCAGATTCAGAAAGGTTTTGGAAGAATGATGAACCTGATTTGACGCATTGTGTCGAATTAAATTATTTAGCAGTTCAAGGCAATCCTGCTCAAATAAGCAACATATTAGCACCAACTACATTTAATATACCTAAAACCTTTATATGGAAACTGGAAAAAAAAAATTAGAAGCCAATTTCAGATAAAGAACACCAATAAGCAATTTTTCACCTGAACAACTACACCTCCATCAGAATGGCCCTCCTCTCTGATAATGCTAAATATCTTCTCAAACACACCCTCAAATACAACAATTTTTTGAATTTCCTGGAATTAAGAGAATTAAAGTCAATTTAGTTATAAAAAGGAGTGTTGAAAAAATGCCAGTAACATAACAAATCAGCATCTAGTATTAGACAGGTTTAACCTCTGCATCCCGAGTCAAATAAGTAAGAAGTAACAGTGCTTCATTCCTTATGACCTGCAAGGTATAACAAAAATAGGCAACTACATGAGTAATAAGATACCATAAGGATTGGTCGCGAACTCATGATATATCATTTAAAAAAAACTTGGATCAAAATATGGAACAAAATAGGCATCTTTGAAAATACTATAATAGAGTCTATGGTAGAATTAGGTGTTCAGTATAAGTGGAATGTCTGAGTAGACATGTAGTGAATCCTTCAGAAAAGTATATATAACAACCCAGACTAAATTGATTGCATAACATTGATTTCGGAAACCATTCTAGTCTGAAAACGCAAGTGATGTTCATATAAATTAGCATACAAGCTTCCCACAAACATTAGACTGTCCTAACACATACAAGGGCAAACAATAAATAAAAGCATAAAATGATTAGAATGTCATGAGTGGCATATGTTCTTCCTAAGGGAGTGAGAAAATAGGCAGAGAATGTTGAGACCTCACGATCCATAAGCATGTCCATTAGAACTGTTATACCACGAGGGATCAATAGAATCGCTTCCTGTAACCTGAAAAAAGAAAATAAAAAGCACTTATATGGGATTCTAATGTTGTCATGGCATCTCAACAGGACAAAAATGACTTACTGGGCACCTTTTCAGCGAGTTTGTAAGTAGAGCTGTTAGAAGCTGGATTGTGTAGTATCTCACATAAAAGTCTTCCTCTGACTTCAAACCAAACAGGAGCGATAAGCCAGGACTCAGGACACGTGAAGCAGGCGATGCAAGTTACATGCTGTTAAGGCAAAAGATGTGCACTCACCAATAAGCTCAAAAGAAGAGAAATATTCTCCGTTTCTCGAGACAGCAGATCAGAGTTCACCGATGCTGGTTGAACCTCAGTCTTTGGCCCTTGTGACGTCTCAATAGGAGTCAATGCGCTCACAAAGGTCTCCAGGGCACCTCTCACAAGCTCTACATCCTCGCGGTCTTCTTTCAAAATATTGAGGAGGATAGGAAAACCTATTTTTGCAAATTAGAAAGGAAACAAATGTAACTATGCACCAGTCTCGCCAGAGCAGCTAGGGAACAAATATCAGAGCACGGAGAGAAAGGAGATACCCATTGCTCCAAACGACATCTGTGCCGAGCGGCTTTCTGCCACGAGAGACTGCAGCTCGGTCATGGCAGACCTCCGGTCATCAGGTATCGTGCCATTGCTTATCCGGTCAAGATATCTCTCGACGTAGCTGCATCCAAGGGGCACAATGGTAGGATTAACTGATATAGGTGATGTACATAAATCAATTGCTACTTTTGCTTGGTAAGAGCAGACAGCATTGCAGCGAGTCTGCGATTGAAGTAAAAACCAAACATGAAATTTGCAACTGAGCCTACCTATCTTCCTTTGACTCGATCCCCTCGTTGCCGAAAACGAATTTCCCCATTCCCTACGAAGACACACAACAACACAAACGGGAGGTGAGTAAGCATCAGACAGAATTGACCAGCCACTAGCATCTCGAGCTTGATTTCCACTACGACATAACACCCAGAACTCAAAATTGGTGATGCCCATCATGGTAGCAACTCGCCCCCGCGACCGCGCCGCAGCGGGGGGCGGTCGTCCCTCGGGCGGGGTTCGGATAAGGAGCGTGAGTGAGTCGGGCGCGCGAACCTGCATGATGTTGCCGGCGCTCCCGGCGATGCCGCGGAAGTTGATCGACCGGTCCATGGATCGCGCCTTCCGCCGCGGTGGCGCCCTGCGGCGATGGGGAGAGCGACGAGGGAAGGAAGGGAGGAAGGAAACGCTCCGGTGGCGTATCAACAGCAGCGGTGAAGGGGCGCTCGCGGGAAGGGGGGGTCGCCGCCGACGCGGCGGCGGAGGAGATCGGAGCGGGGTTGGGTCGGGTCGGATGCGGCGGAGGCGAGTCGAGTCGGGGTCACGGAAGGTTGCTGGATTGGCTCAGCGGGATGACGTGGCGGCCCAGGTTCCTGTTTCTTTTAAATTGATTGATTGATGTATGTAAATGTAAATTTTGTAATTCATCCTTCTTTTTTTCCTAATAAGGTGTAAATGAGATTTATTATATTAAAACTTGGCATAGTATATATTCACAAATTGCCTACTCCTTCGTTATAAATTATAAGACGTTTTGATTTTTCTAGATACAAAATTTTTATTATGCACTAAAATATATACCATGTAAAGAGATATAATAAAAGTAATGTATGTAAAAAAAATAAAATATTATATATATATATATATATATATAATTTGGAACGTCTTATAGTTGGAATATCATAGCAGTTCTCACAAAAGCTATAGCAGTATTTAGAACATTATGCTAGCAGCCCAACGCCTCGAGTTGGTTGTTAGGGCTTCACCAACGCTCCACGGTGGCGTGTTGCCCCCGCCTCCACGTCTTCACCCAGCCTTCATGTCATAGCAGATGGTGGCCTTGCAGGTTGGCAGAGACTCCTGCAGAGGAGTCGATGGTCTCACCTGACAAAAGCTGCAAGCAACGATCCGGCACGCGTTGCGGAGATGGAGCGGCACGGAGCCATTGAGCGACGGACCTACGCAGAGATGGAGATGACGCACATTCTGGGCCCGGTGAGGAAGCACGCCATCTACAGCCCACGTTGAGAGTTCTAGCAGCCCAAATCATTGATGTCTATGTGGCCGAGGCTTTTAGCGTGAGGTATACACTGTTTTTCGGGCGCGCCCATGCGCGCGGTCCACTGGCCACACGTATTTTTTGGAGGAAAAAAAAATATAATCAAAGTTGGGTTGTATTTTGATTTGAGAAAAATCTGAGGATGTTTTCGCAAAAAACGGTGAGAGTGTCTGGGGAGCGCGAGTTGATTTTCGATAAAGTGGAGGTCTTTTTTGCAAACAAACCAGTGCCCATCCGGTCTGGACTGAGCGTTGATTTGGAAATAATACGAGACGTTTTTTGTAAAAAATTCTGAGAGGACGTCTAGAGCGCGGGTTGATTTCCGAAAAATTAAAGGGGTTTTTCGTAAAACGACCGCGGCTCGTCCGATCTGGGCCGTCCGCGCGGCCGATCGAACGGCCGTGAAAAACCGACGACGTGACCACCCTGAGGCCACGCCGTGGTCACACCAAATCATATCTTTAGATGCGTCGTGGCCTGCGTTGAAGAAGCCTTTAGCCCCCAGCCTCCACGTCCGCACAGAGACTCCATATCTGGTTTCGCAGACGTTTGTATTAGCCTACAGAACTGCAGTTGCTTCGCCTGACAAAAGAACGAGGCACCAACTGAATTCGCGTTGTGACCAAAGCAACAACAGCCTCATCACGCGCTTCCACGATTTGTGAGCAAGGGCAGTAAAAAAACTCTGACAAAAGCTAAAGTTACTTTTACCAAAGAACAACACCTCGAGAGACTTGTAATCTAAACTGATGGATGCCTAAATGGCATTGACATATACCTTTTAGCTCAAGCATATGGCTTTAGTAGCATGTGTTGTTGCTGCCCTTAATAACTCATTATTTTAGGGGGCTTACCGCTACGGTATTTTTTCAGAGTAAAACTAGGGGTTCTCACTGCCTCGATAATTAAAAACGATGCCTTTTATCAATCATTTGTTTGAACTATGAACTATCTATTAACATCTACTCCCTTCGTCCCTAAATAGCTATCGACGTTGGTGAGCATGCCACAAGTTTGACTCGATTTGTAAAAAATATGTGCAATATTTGTATCTCTAAATAAATTTATTAAAAACTAGATTCAAATATCTTTCTAATGATACTAATTATGTACCATAAATATTAATATTTTTTAATATATATTTAGTAAAAAATATTTCTCGGGAAGCAAAAACGACATATATTTAGGAACATAGGGAGTACACTTTTTAGTGTCTCCTAGAGAGGGGTTTCCTTCTTGCTTGAATCATCAACACACCATGGCCAGCCTGGCCACTCGGATCAGGAAAGAAGAAAGGCAATAAGAAGGGAAAAAGTGAAAAGGAGAATCCCATGAGCAGTGTCTTCTCATCACCTTGGTTAGGGAAAGGTTTCCCAAAGCTCCATTCTCTAGTTATTGGACAAAGAAGGGAAAGATCAAAGAAAATCTTCAACGACAACACTCTACATCAACTTGCACATTTTTTATGCTCAACAAGATAGTGGATAAGCCAATCTTGACCTTAGACCTAACCTAAACTCTAGAAGAACTCATTCAAATTCAAACCTTGGTAGGTTAGCCATGGATGACCTAGAGTTTCACTAGGCTATATTAACCCAATGTACCTTATTAGATGTACTCTAGACCTTCCTAGCAACCTCTAGAAACAAACTTGTTAGCAAACCATGGCTCGATCCACTCTCAGAAAGCCTAGGAATGAACCTCGGCTAGTTCACCTAGGCATGATCATTACAGGTTAACTAAATCTCTTATCTGTCATTAAGAAACTTGATTCTCATGTGCATAAAATTGTAATCACTTCTATACCAAGGTAATTGTCTAAGTAAGCATATGGGCATCTAGATGTCAATATTGCTTCTACTAGTCATCTCCAAATCGCAGAGGTGGTCATAATGAGCAAATGAGTGGCTCAATGAGGAAGGATGTGGTAGAGATGGATCTCGGATCAGGTTCTATGGCCTACTGGGCTTTCGACTGTGTGGGTTGTGGCACTAGGGTGGCGCCTCGTAGTAGCGACGGTGGTGGGGGCGGTGGCTCGTTGGTACTCGACACGAGGGCAACAACCAAAGCGGCGATGGTGGCACAACTGCTTGGAGCGGCACACAATCACAGGCGGCCCGAGGAGCAGTGGCATAGGTTGCGAGTGTCGTTGTGTGTCTCAACGTGGAGAGAGAAAGGGAATGAGTTGCTCTATCATTTCTTTGGGACCAGGGAAAAGATCTCAATTGAGAAAAATGATTATGGAAAGCGAATTAAAAAAGGGATTTGCTTGAGTTCTTGTTTGCCTCTCAATCATCTTTTTTAATGAATATAGGGAAAAAAGGGGTTCTTGAGTTTTTACCCCTGTTTTGTATCAAAATTATGATTTTACCCCTGTTTTTTTGACTTTGCGAATTTACCCCTGTGATTTCTAAACGAAGAACAAGTTTGCCCCTACTCTGTCATCGTCCCCTAACGGTGTTAAATTTTGTACAAAAGGACAGAAATGCCCATGTGATTTTGCCCCTGCTTGTTATGCATATTTGTGATTTTACCCCTGATTTAGAATTAGAATTTTTTATTGTATGCTGACACAAATGAATAAATTTGGCCAAATATATTTTGCACAACGTGCAATGATTTTAACTTAGATTTAATATTTAAAAATATTCAAAATTTTGGTAGCACCTTTGCAATATTTTGCTAGTATCATGACAACAATATGAAGCACATATATAACATATGAGAAAAATCATGGAGAACCAACATTTCAAAGTCTCACATATAGCATGTCAACATGTCCACAAAAGCTATAAGTCTACACCATGTCACCATATCCACAAAAACAACCGATCTGCGTCAATATGTCCACAAAAGCAACAAGTCTGCACCATGTAAACATGTGCACAAAAGCTATAGGCATCTCATTCAAGGACCACCTAGAGACCTAACAAACTAGCTAGCCTTCCTCCCGTTCACCCTCCTCTTCCACTCCCTCTGAAAAGCATTGACCAGGTTGGTTAGTAATGATTACGTCAACAATTAAATACACCAATACAACCATAACTTACATTGGCTCACGGTTGCCCTCTCCTGATTCTCTTCCTCTTTCTCTTCCCCTTCCCCTTCCTCTTCCCCTTCCCCTTCCCCTCCCAGTAGCACTTGCACTAAAAAGAGAAGAAACATGATTTCAAAATTAGCTATGAGCAGAGCATGCAATAAGTGGTTCTCATCCAACCATTCAAGTGTCTTAGGATCCTTCTCTTCTATGTTCCGCATGAAGAAGTTAAACTTGTCAGCTGTGAAGCTTTTGGCAGCTGCCCACATATTCTTCCCATAGCTTTGGAGCCCCACGCTATGTATGTCAATCAACAAATTTAGTTGGCAAAGTTTTACCCTACTGCCATGATTTTGGAGCATTGTCTGGCAAGCTGAAAAAAGATCGAATTCTAACAACAAGCCGTATACCCCTGTGATTTGGCCTACAAACCACAGCAAGGAATATGCGGTTAGCTTATCCAACTCAAACCATAAAAAATGCACTCACTCTGGCAGCAAAAGAGCAATACGGAAGGGTTAGAGTTTGCTGAAACCACCTTTGCTCTTCCATATTGATCGATTCAAGAGATCCGGTGTCCATGAGGTGTCCTGAGTGCGGTGTGCTGAGCAAGATATCCGCAAGGCGTGGGGCTATCTGTGCGTGGCCTTGCAGCCACGCAGCTGGGTGCCCAGAGGAAGAAGACGACCTACAGCCGGGCAAAGACGGGACCTACGGACGAACATTGGGACCGGCAGGCGGAGGCCGCTGGTGAGCCATGGCAGGGTGTCACCGCCGCCACCCCGCGCGCGCACGTCGACCCACGGGAGGGCGACGCAGCCTCCCCGCACCTGGAGGCCGCGTCCGCACCCTGGAGCGGCGAGCCGGAGGAAGCCCTGCGCCCGCACCCCAGAGCCATGGCCTCCCTTCCCCTTCGGTCTGTAGCCGCCGCTGGAAAGCCGCGCGAGCAGCCCGTGTCTGATGTAGAATGCCCACACCTGGAGTCGGGCCTCCGTCCTCATCAGTTTGGGATGAGTCGATAAGGATAAGGGGCACTATGATCATTTGGCCTTTATATTTTAGATTTGGATTTTTTTAATTCGTTTAATCCATGTCCACCTGACAAACGTCGGAAACTAGGGCAAACAGACCTTTCATTCCAAAATAATAGGAGTAAAAATACAAAGTTGAAAAAGTAGGGGCAAAATCATAATTGGCATACTGGACAAAGGTAAGAACACAATTATCCAAAAAAAAGATCTTTCTTCCTAATCTGATGATTCAACGTTCGAAATCGGACGACTGGGGTAGAATGTTTTTTATTTTTAACACTTTTTTAAATTATTTTTAATGGTAACATTGTTTCTTTTTTCAAAAGTAACACTTTTGGCCGCCCCTATTTCCAAGGCGCGACGAAACAACGATGTCGCTCCATGCATGGCAGCGCGACAGGGGTGCGTACGTGGCAACGTCCTGGCCCGCTGGCCGCTAACGTGGTAGGCCTTGCCGCGCCATCGATCAAGGCGCGGCTATGTCGCGCCACCTGTCAGGGTGCGGCAGTGCGAAATAGATGCCCGCGGCCCAGTCCCTTTCCTCCCTCTCTGTTTCACTCCGTGTCACCTAGGCCCCACCACCGTGCCTCCCCCACTGGCTCCGTCTCTTCCTTGTCTTCCTCTCTTAGTCCCTTTCTGTCCCCACTGCGCCACCGCCCCTCCCCATCGCTAGCGCGACCGCCACTTCCCTGTGGCGCGGCCTTCCTCTCTTCCCATCCTCTTCCTCCCCTGCCACCCCCGGCCCTTAACCCTCCTCCAACTTTGGGCATAGAAGAAGCCCGCCGCCGGCCGACCATTGCCGCCACCGGCCAGCTCGTCGCCTTAGGTGTATTGGGGTGATCCTCTTGCTGTCGGCCAGCCATTCCCACTCTGGTTTGTCGAGGTAATCCTCTTGTGCATTTGTTGCTTCAATAGAATTATTGTTAGCTAGGGTTAGGATTCAAAATTAGTCAATGAAACTAGTAAAATTAGCTAGATAGGTATAGTTAGTGAAGTTAGTTAATATAGTTGGTTAATACAGTTAGTTAGTATTGTTAGTATAGGTACTAATATTAGTTAGTGTATTTAGTATAGTTAGTTAGAATTATTGTTATAGGTATTAATATTAGATTAGTTAGTTTTCTTAGTTAGTAGGCACGACGATTTGGACGACCTGATGAAGTTTCTTGAAATACTTTTGTAGATGGATTGTTGTATTAGAGTTTTTTACTGAGGAAGTGTTATGAGAGAAGATGGTATGTGTTGAGGATATGGAAGAAGAATTGGAATGGTTTGATGAACCTCCTAGCTTTAGCGATCTTTGTGTCCGTTTGAAAGAAAAATTTGGCAGTGATTTCACACTGAAGGGGAGGTTTGATAGTGGAAAGTCTAGGACACACTATGTGCTGATGCCCTTGCGCGACCATGCTCACTGGTCCCGCTACAATAGGGTAATCCAAGGTTCTAATGTGGTCATGGTTGAGGTGGTGGTAGAGAATGGGTACAGGATGCATGGTCTCTAGGAGGGGGCCGTCCTTCGACGGTGATACTCAACAAGAATGTGGGGTTCATGTGGAACCAACTATGGGTACTATGGATTTGGATGGTCAGTTGATGCATAGGCTGTATAAGAATGACTTCGATGTGAACGAGTTCGAACAGGAAGAGGACGAGCAGGAGGAGGAGGACAGGATAGGTGATGTAGTTAGCAGTGATTCAGACTATTCAAATGATGACCAGGGAGGTAGACATGCTATGCCTACATCGATTGATGACATGCCAGTACCTATTCATGGTATGCAATCACCAGTACCAACTAAGTTTTTGCATGCTATGTCGGCTCAGGGTAGACTAGTCATAGATTTGCCAGCAGATGATACCCCCTATAATTCATGGGGCAGAATTAGCGAAGCACAGCAGTATGTTCCACCACCACCTTACACAGCGACAGAGCTTGAGCAACTAAGGTCGATGAACGTACCTTTCAGGGGCGTTCCAAACTATAGGGATGTCAGCATGACGGATATGGCAGTTTGTGACACCGATTTCCAGATATGTAGGAAATCATTGTATGACCATGAGAAAGAAATCCTTAGTAAGGGGATGATATTCAATACAATGTCAGAGATGAAGCTCTTCCTTTAGGACTATGCTGTGTATCACCATAGGCCGTACAACGTCACTTATTCAGACCAGGAGTTGAGGTACCATGTGATATGTAAAAACGGCTGTATGTGGAGGTTAAATGCACAAAAGAGACAGATGATGGCAAGTGGAGGATAAGTAATGTGGTCAAACCCCATACTTGCCTATCAAATAGGGGGAAGGAAAATCATCAGTAGCTCACTGCACGTTACCTTGCCCGTCGTATATTGGGACCGTTGATGACAATAACGACATCTCAGTGTCTTCATTACAACAGTCCATATCTGGATTCGTTAAGTATGATGTGAAGTATGAAAGGCTTGGCGTGCTAAGTAAATTGCCCTAGCGATTCGTTGGGAGAAAGCGAACAACAGGATGTCCCGCATCTTATGTGCAATGAATTACTACAACCCTGGCTTGAAATGGTTTGTGGACACCGGAGAGATATATTTTCGGGACCCGTTGAGGTATGTCCTGCGTCGTGTGTTCTGGTCGTTCGCGTTAACGGAACATACATTTCAGTTTTATCGGCCAATCGTACTTGTTGATGGAACTTTCCTGACCAAAAAGTACAGGGGCACCTTGATGATGGCTGCTGTTGTTGATTCGAAGGACCAAATAGTACCCATGGCTTTTGCTTTGGTAGAGGGAGAGAACAATGAATCGTGGTCATGATTCATGCGGCTTCTACGTGTACAAGTGCGGTATGGTCCTCGCTGCATCCAATCCCTTCATGTATAAAATGTAACCGGTTAGCAATGCGATTATATTACATTTAAAATCAGGTAACGAAAATAAAAAGACTTTCAAGCATTCACTAGCACACAATGCAACAACATGGTCATTCAAGACCTGTATCTATACTCTTGTCTCCTCCCTTGCCTTCTTCCTTGTCCTCTCCTCCTCTAACGCCCTCCGTCTCTTCAACCCTCATTTGTCAAGCCCAACATCGATCGGGTTACGAATATCGCGTTGTCTAGCAAACTCACGCATCTTCTTTTTGTGCTGTTTAACGAATACGTTGACGTAGTCAGGTCCATATCTCCTCTTCCGTGTAATTACTTGCCTTTCCCTTTAGTTCATCCAAGAACTTAGCTTGACCGTCATAATATTCCCACATGCATTTCCTAGTGCTCTGTTCAAACGAAAAATTATATCATATATGTCCTAGCAAAAGAAACAAAATATGATTTCATATTTACCACAAAAATAACCAACCTCATCGTAGTCAACCATATGGCCGCAATAATGGTATATTCCAAGCTCCGAAGGGACTAGACCGTAGTTGGATTTAACAACATATTCGTACATGACTGGAGGTGCTTTGTAAATTAACCTTTCTTTCTTCTTTTCCTTTGTCTTTGATGGCTCCGGCCATTGATTCTTAGGACCGTAGAGCCATTCATTAAAACGACACTTCGCAAATCCATAACGCTACAAGAGAATATATTAGTACATGCACACATATAGAGATAAACATTTAAACAGATACACTTTCACTTACTTCGTGCTTGTTCGGACACACAAACTCTAACATATTCTTAGGATTTATCACAGCTCGATCTCCGCATTTGCATGGAGGAGGTTCCTCGAGTCGTCTAACTGCGGCTAAGTGTTTCTCCTTAGCCGTCATTGACGGGGGGTTATGGGGTGGAACCCACCGCTCGAAGTGTTCACACGGATGTCTTCCTCTACACCTATCGTCGAAAAGGAGGTACCTAGGGTCAAACTTGTATACACCGTCGATCCACTAAAAGAAAAAACATCTCTTATGGGCCTACACAATAAGATTCTAACAAAATATTAGTAGCCTACTTACACAAATGAAGAAAAAAAGAGAGTGGAAATAATTACTTACATTAAAACGACTGCATGTGTAGAAGCAACGCGCCGCTGTGTCTGGATGTCTCGATTGAAACACGTTGGTTGGGAAACTACAGTCACAGTTAGAGACAGGGAGGTCAGGAGGGACCAGGGCATCTTTGCTAGACGCGTCAGGTATAATTCTCTACGATGACCCCGTTTCCGTCAAAACTCCTCCCGATACATATCTTGCATCTAGCAAAACAGTTGTAATTTAACAAACAAAAATCAAAACATCACAAATTAATATCAATGTGAACTATTTGTATTACAACAAATAAAATATAACTTACACTTTGGTGCAAACTCTATCTTAGATGTAAACATGCAAACTATATAAAAATTATACTTTGGTCACTAAAAAATAAAATTTAGTACATCAACAGTGTGTCCATATATTTATTCACATATAAAAGTTGAGATGCAAACTCAAACAAGCAAAAATTCATATAAAAATTGATCTTAGAATACATGGTAATCATAATTCTAACTAACCAATTAACCTTAACATTGGCAATCCTAATTCTAATCCTTCAATCCAACGTTCTAACGAACTCATATTTTCCTCCATACCCTAACTACTCATTCAAATCCTTCGATCCACCGTGGAGGCCGAGGAGGAGCTTCATTACCTTGACAAAGCCGAGGAGGAGCTTCGAGGAAGGTAGGAAGGGGGCCGGCAAGGAAGGGAAAGTCGGCGGCCGGCCATGGGGGAGTCGGGAGGCAATGGCGCGGCGGTGCGGGCTGGGAGGCGTGGCGGCGGGGGCTAGGCGGCGCGGAGGCGGCTGCTGTGCGGCGTGGAGTGAAACAGAGAGGGAGGAAAGGGACTGGGCCGCGGGCCTCTATTTCGCTCTGCCGCGCCCTAATCGGTGGCGCGGCAAGGCCTGCCATGTCAGCGACCAGCGGCCCGGAACGTTGACACGTACGCACCCCTGCCGCGCCGCCATGCATGGTGCGACAGCGTTGTTTTACCGTGCCCTAGAAATAGGCTCGGTCAAAAGTGTTACTTTTGAGGAAAAAAAGCAGAATGAAAAATAGTTTAAAAAAAGTGTTAAAAAAAATCCTGGGGTACACGCTGCTTGAACCGGACAGGTTTTTCATTCCCCAAAGCAAACAAGCCCGTTGTGACATGCGAGGCAAAATTTAGTTTAGAAAAGTCAGGTTCGGGTTATTTTTAAATTCTTACTTTAATAAAGACGGTTAAAATTGAAAAGAAAACCGCAATTCGATGGAGAGCACGCAAATGACTTCCCCAACCAAGGCTCGCACAACACACGCGGCGGCCGCCTCGCGCGCTCGCGCCCCGCGTCCCTGACCCTGATCCATCCCCAGTCTCCCACCCGCCACCTCCCGCTCGCCGCCGCCGGTGGCCGGAGGCCCGGAGGTCCATGGGCCAGGCTCTGCGCCGCGCCTCGGGGCGCGTGAGGCCCCCTCCTCCCTCGCCCTCGCCGTCCGCGAGGCAACCCCACCCTCCCCCGCCTCCGCCCCGGGCGTCGCCGGCGGCCGCTGGCGGCGCGACGCAGGACCGGCTCGACGCGCCCTCCGGTGACGGTAGGGTCGGCTGCTGCTTCTCCTGGATTCTCCACTCTAGGATTTATAGCTTGCTCGCTTCGCTGGTTTTGCCTAGGCTCCTGGTCTGCTGACGCTTGCATTTCCGTAGCCTAGTAAGTCTTCACGGGGTGACGTGGTTGTGGATTAAGTTCTACCAAAAGATTGAGGACCGAAAGTAGGATGCTTGTTAACTCGGATTGGTTAGGACGTAACAAAAGCTAGCTCTTGATTCTGGGCCCTCTGTTGTGTTTTCTTGTGCTAAGGTATTTAATCAGATGGGTGGAATACTGGAATGTATGCCAACGATTAGAGCTGTTCAGTAGAAATGTATGTAGTATCACCACTTTACTGTGCCTGTCATGCCTCAGTTAACCCAGATAATATTGAATTTACTACAGTGGATTCCTACTGGTTACAGGTACCAAATTGGACTATTGCATACAGTGCGCCCTTCACACTAGCATTTTAGTATATGGAAAAGTATGATAATATATTGTTGATTTTTTACTGCATACAGGACGCAGTGTGTGTGGGTAGGGGGGGGCAGTGGCTAGTGTTCCATCAAAATTCTGCAGCTGTTTATTCATCACCTTATTGATCCAAGATTTTGGCAATTTGTTCTGTTTGATGCCTCTTATTGTTCAGCACTCATTCTTCTAGCCAACTTCTACGATAGCAATAATCAGCTTCTAAACATTGGATATACTTATTCCTCTCTGTGAACTGTAATTCGTTTCAAAACATTGGATCTATTGGGAAATATGAGCTCTCACTCTTCTGTAAAGGACATTGCTCCTCTCTGTGAACTGTAATTCGTTTCAAAACATTGGATCTACTTATTCCAAACTCTGGTACTTAAAGCCCCACAATTAGAAGTCCTTTCTTATTTGGTTTTCTGGGTGTGAGCCCCATATATACACCCTATGCTACAAGGTTTAATATCCACACCTACAATAAAGGCAAGCCTGTCCTCTCCAACATGACAGTGATGTGTGTTAATATGAAATTTTACATTATTTCATTTGGTTCAGTGCTCAATTCTGCTAAGTATGGATACTGGCATCGATGTGATATCATAGAAGGGAAGAACACTAGGGAGTTCAGAGTAGGCAAGGACCACACTTATCTGATTCGCAGGCATTAAACACCTTTAATGTTCATGGACATGTCCACCGATGCCAAACTAGCTAGTAGTAAGAACATGAACCTTGAGATTTGAGATGGTGTTTGGCCTGCTTCTTATGTTGCATGACATTTGTGTTTTTGGTTGTTGATGATTTAAAAAAAAAAAGGATTTTCAGGACCAAAATCAACAGCGCTAAAGCATTTGTGTGGGTGGGTATGGATTTTAGGGCCTTGTTTGTTTCCGCCTATGGCATACTTGATTATAATCTCACCGTACCGCAGGGATTTTTCCAATTCTCCATTCACAAATTCGCTAATTCAAAGTTGTGAAGCAGCAGTCAGCAGAATCAGAAATCATCGAAGTGTTTGGTTAGGATTCTCATTTTTTTTCACCAAGAATCCGATTATAAGCGGAAACAAACAGGGCCTAGCTAATCCCGTTTGAGTCTTCTTTGGATAATTCTTCTTTTAGTACCTCAATGCTCATATGCCAATATGCCAAAAATTGTTTTTCAGTATGTTCTAAATGCAAATTCTTTGCTTGTCTAGGAATCTAGGATCTAGAGTGTCTCTGTATATAGCATGACACTCCCATGTTGGTTAACTGCAAACTTTAGCATGTAAGCTGTGGTCAATTTTTTTGTTCACCAGTCTGTAATTTTTGAAAGTATAATGCAGATGTCACGACACCAACGAAAAACGTCCATGGTGTACTTGAGGAACGTGATCCAAGTTATGACGAGATGCTCAAGCACATGGTTGGGAGAATCACTACTAAACCTGGAGGAAAACCAGAAATGGGTGAAGTAAGTCCGCTAGAACTAAGGAATGCTTCCCACGTTATAGGTCTGAATCATTGAAGTTATGGCAACATATTGCATTGGCCTACAGACTTTCAATTGAACAACACCATGCTTGTATGAAAAAAAAAGTAGTACTGTCTTTGGTTATCCACTTACAAAGAGTACCCACTGCAACCGAAACTAACACAGATTCAATCTGGCAGGCTTCTGTTGTACAGCAGTACAACAGACCGCTCCCAAAGGTGAGAACATCAAAGGCTGAACCTGGGCAAAGTGGGAGCCGCCAGCTACCATCAGGTGCCCTGAACGTCCAGCACATTCAGGAGATAATCCAACTGTACCAAGGAAAGTCTACTAACCACCCGGGTCTGATGAGTGTGGACGACATCGCCTCGAGGTTCAGAGTCGAAGCCAATGTCGTCCAAAACATTGTGCAGTTCGTTTCGCTGCCCCAGGATGAGAACGTGAAGAAGAAAGAGGAGCACTGAGGGTCCACGCGGTCTTGCAGCTAACTCTGAGCCTTGTTCTTGTTCCCAAGCTCATAGAGAACTGCTGGAATGTCTGTCATTTTGTAGTGTTTTTAGGTTTCTCCTGCTCCTGCTGCTGAGATGATGAGGTGGTGGAAATTGAGAAAACATGGGCGTGTTTCCTTACCTGAATAAAGATGACAGCTTTTTTTGCCCGATGGGCTTGTCATGCTTACGATTGATACGGACATTGGTCTATTCCGGGTCTTGTGAAAGCATCACGAACTGTGAGAACAGTGTCTGAGTGTTTGCCAGGACCAAAGTTGAGTGCAAACGACATCCGGCGAATATAGCTTTATTGTTATATTCATGCCATTTTGCTGTACAACTTATGCAAATTTTAAGAGGCGCTTAAATCAGTTTTAGCCACTTTTCTAAACAGCATACATGAGTTTAAATTTTGTAGCCTTATCCGAAACGGGCCGGAGGGATCGCACTCCAAATATCTTGAAAAACCTTTATGATAGGAAGAAGTTTTTGTGGCATTATATAGATCTCATGGCCGGTCTGGTGGTATGCTGGTAGGGTTAGTTTCTTAAACTTTGGTATTGCATAGTTGAAGAAGGGGATTTAAATAGGATGGTTATCAATGGGGGCGGCTTATGTTTGTATATGTTAGCAACAGTTCAATGAATCGTTTCTTAAGGAGTTGGTACAACTTCTGTACTAAAGAAAACCTTACCAATTTTATCTATTTTTAGTAGAGGGTGATTTTAATATCATATCCATATATGGTTCACATGAAAAGAATAATGTCAATTATAATTATGGTTGTTTAACGCAGTCATCGGCACTTTTAACTGGAGAGAGTTGGAGCTTCCTGGGAGGCAATTCACTTGCATGATTTTATACTGTAATGATTGTGAGATATGAGAGGCATTTTTTCGGATGAAACATAATACAACCCCCGGTCTTGATGGTTTTCCATTAGAGTTTTATATATTTTCTAATATGTAGTATAATAAAAGAAAATTTGTAAAAGCGAGGGATTTCTTAGACCAGTATTAACGCAGGCGTACAATATGAAAAGCCTCGTTAAAAAAGTATTGAGCGACAGAGCCGATGAATTAAAATCAATATCTACCCGATACAGGACACACCTGCCATGGGCCGCTCTTATTTCTGAATCCATTCCAGTTGGAGGTTGAAGTCCCTGTATATTCATTCGCTCTGTTCGTTAGGGCTTGTTTGGCTGATAAGCCATGCCTGAAAGTACTGTTGGCTGATTTGGTGTGAGAGAAAAATACTGTTCGTTTGCTGAAAAAGTACGGCTTATAAGCTAAACAAACCCAAACGAACAGAGCAATTGTTTGATTTGAAAATATGAATATATTCTGCCTGTACATTTGAACATATCCTGCCTTTTCGGAGATAGTCCTATACATGCTCGATCCAAAACATTTTATGGGTCGATTGTGCTCGCTGCGGCAGCAAGCTTTCTCATGCTGTATCAATTTTTTTTATTATTATTACTACTTGAATCTGATTTTTCGTTGATCCGTGGCTGCACGAATCTCATGGTACGCTGCTCGAATTCGCCTCCCTCCCACTCCCACTCCCATTTCGCGGGTCGCCGCTGCGTCAAGCGAGCGCTTCCCCACCAGATCTCGAGCCTTCTAGAATCCTCGGCCCCGGCCGGCCCTCCCGAGGCTCCGCCGGATCCAGAACCTTCTAGAACCCCTGCACTGCGCGGTGCGCGCCCTCCTCGGCTCCTCCTCCCCTCCATCCGGATCTCGACACCCCTCCCTCGGCGGCCCAGACCTCCGGTCCTGGGCGCAGCGCCGGGCGGCGAGATGGCGGTGAGTGTTCTCGTGGAGGATAATTCGTGCGCTGCCGCTTGGTTTCTCGACTTGTTATCCGTGCTTCTCGCGTTGCGGCTGCCGCCCAAGCTTTAGCGACGCAGAGTCATTACTACAGTACTTGGTAGTGCCTGTTGCACAAAGGCCCCGTTTAGATGCGATTTTTGTTGCTTTTGGCTACTGTAGCACTTTCGTTTGTATTTGGTAAAAATTGTCTAATTATGGACTATTTAGGCTTAAAAGATTTGTCTCGCCAATTATGGGTAAACTGTGCAATTAGTTATTCTTTTTACCTACATTTAATGCTCTATGCATGTGCCGCAAGATTTGATGTGACGGGAAATCTTGAAAAATTTTGGATTTTGGGTGGGATCTAAACAGGGCCAAAGTAGATTTTTCAGTTTCGTACATCTCGTCATACCGCGGCCATTTTTTTTGGCATTCCATTGTTGTGGACATTTTCTGTCCCATGATTCATGATTGTGGTAGGCTCTGGTAATTCGATACACTAACGTAATAGTTGATCATTAGGACCACCAGGATATGTGATCATGACTGCTTTCTAACCTAACAGTATGATCTCTGATCGCGTGGACTTGTTTCCTTAATCTTGTTAGTTGGCTGCAAAAGGACCGGTGGCCATCGGATCGTCCATCCCCAACAGCATTGCCGCCGAGGGGCCTAAAGTCGTCGTGCCGGAGGAGAACGGGGAGATGGCTGATATCCAGGACAAGGAAGTCAGTATGGAAGGGCTCTGCTCCATAAGCACCTATGATCAGTGGACGCCGCTCTCTGTTTCTGGCCTGCTTCCGAAACCACGCTATAAGGTCCCACTTGGTTTTCTTGACTGCCTAATCTCACTTTTGCACATGTAGTGACCTGTTGTCTATGATGGTTGCAGCATGGAGCTGCGGTGGTTCAGCAGAAGATGTACGTCTTTGGTGGAAATCACAATGGCCGTTACCTTGGCGACATTCAGGTAGATTGTTCCTCTAGATGTTGTATCTGTTGGCTGCTGCATTTATGGGCAGGAATTCTCACAACCGTCTTGAATTGAGATGTTGTACTGAGCCAGCACCTTCAGTCTTACTGTCTTAGCGACAACGCCATGGGTCTTAACATTGGGAATCCTTTTCTGATCAAAGGTTCTGGACTTCAAAACTTTGTCATGGTCAAAGCTGGAAGCTAAATCACAAGTAGAGCCATCAGAATCTGCTGGAGCGGTTCCATTTTCTGCATGTGCTGGTCATTCAGTGGTAATCACCAAAAGCTCTTTTCACTCGAGTCTTAGGGAATTGGCCAGTTTTATCCCAATTGGTTAGCTCATAACTGTATAGTGTATTTGCATCTGACTTTAATATCTTCCAGATTCAATGGGGAAATAAGATCCTATGTCTTGCAGGACATACTAGAGAACCTGCAGAAAGTCTCAGTGGTTAGGCTAATATTTCACATGTCTTTTCCTATTCATTTCTCAGTGTCTTAGTTCTGATATCTTATGCTCATTTATGACAGTGAAGGAGTTTGATCCACAAACCTGCACTTGGTCTACCTTGCGTACTTATGGAAGGTCACCGGTATGATTGTGTTTGTCTGTGTTTTATCGCCATAAAGCTTCTATAGTATTTATACAAATTAGCTTATTACCTGAAACTTGCTTTGTTTTCTGCTGTTTTTTTCCCCTCAAATCTGTGATGATTTTTCCTATTTCCTTTAGAGCTCACGTGGTGGTCAGTCAGTGACTCTTGTTGGAGACACTCTAGTTGTGTTTGGCGGTGAAGGTCATGGGAGATCTCTTCTGAATGATCTGCACATTCTCGATCTTGAGACCATGACTTGGGATGAATTTGAGACCACGTAAGTTCTATGAAGTAAATTTAGTTTCAATTGTTTAACTTACATTAGAAATGGTTTAGCTAAACCTGTAAATGTGGATGTGTTTTTATGCACCGGTCCCTATTGGAAAGATTCTTGGCCTTCCACTTTATGTTGAACTGGTTTCTTATATAATTGTGGAGAACCCAAACTTGAAGTGATGTGATTATGCTACTTCGTAATTCGCTTGCAGTTGCAGCTGGTAATACAATTGGTCTAGGACATGGAATGAAACTTGTATTCTTCTTGCTCTGCTTTGAGGGGCAGGACTAATATGTCATGTGCGGGCGCACATACGCCCGGCGCAGGAGGGCCCGCGACGTCCGCAGGGACGCCGAGCGCGCGGTCAGGACCCAGGAGGGGCAGGCGAGTGGCTAGGAGGAAAGATAGTTAGTTGTTTCCTTGTTAGGCTAATCCTAGAATTAAGGAGAGCCTTCTCCATCTGTTAGGCGAAGGGCCATATATTCTGTACGCTGGAACCAATTGAGATTAAGCAGAAAGTTATCCCTAAGCTCCCTATTTCTCTACAAGCCGACGGCAGAGGGGCATAACCTCGCCGGCGTGACGGACGGCGGCTACGAGCTACGTAGCCGAGGTCCGGCCAGTCAGGGGTACGAGGCCCTTGACATAATATCTGACTGTTTTCAAATTATGCTGTTGGTCTCCAGGGGCACTCCCCCTTCTCCAAGGTCAGAGCACGCTGCTGCTTGCTTTGCTGAGCGGTATCTTCTGATATTTGGCGGGGGATCTCATTCTACATGTTTCAGTGACCTACACCTCCTTGACACTCAGACAGTGAGTATTCTTTTCTCTAAAGCTGGTATGTAATTCTTTTGGGAGTCCAAATGAATCACTTTGCCGTTACAGATGGAATGGTCAAGACCAAAGCAGCAAGGTGTTACTCCAGAACCAAGAGCAGGGCATGCAGGTGTAACTATTGGAGAATATTGGTTCATTACTGGGGGTGGAAATAGTAGGAAAGGTAAGGTTGAGATATCTGACAGTTTTATTACCCCACGATTTATGAGTTATAACTCAAAACCAATTTTCTATGGTGGAGACATCAGGAATGTCCTGATAAATATAACTGCCTACTTATCTATCTTTGTCATGTGGTGTCAATCATTTTCTTCTCTTGTTATATCATTTCACTTTCTAAAAAAAATCATAAAAATAATTCCTGCTTACGTGCGCCCAATCCACTGCAGGTGTCTCAGATACTCTTGTACTCAACATGTCTACTTATGAATGGTCAGTTCTCACTGATCTTGAGGTCCGTGCACCCCCTACAAGTGAGGTGAGCTCATTGATACTCTGCATACTCTATTCACTCGAAAATTTTAGTATTTTCAACTGAGAAAAAAAACTTACTTCTGGTTTAATGTTCAAATTCCAACTCAATCAAGGTCACGATTTATGGATTTAAGTATCTCACAATGGTGAAGCTCGTCTGGTCTAATAAACTGCCTTTTTTATAAACTTATATACTCATAATTATTCATTGATTGTACTAATTTGTTACGTGCTCTTTCTGTTAGCCTGTTACTGATATTCAGAGGCATATTTATGACAGGGCTCAAGTTTAGTAATGTACACAATTAATGGAGAGAATTTTCTGGTGTCATTTGGAGGATATAGTGGGCGTTGTAGTAATCAGGCATGCTTCTCTATGAGCACTCTAGTGTTTTTCACATGCCCTTATATTCAGCTGAGCAGTTCTTTTTGTTTAGGCTTATGCTCTCAAGGCAAGTCTCAAACCAAGTGTCCCGTCTGAACAAATAAATGAAGCAGAGTCAAATGGTTTTGCCCCTATATCTGTAGCAGAAAATTCTAGCAGGAAAGTCATATTTGAAATTGAGGAACTTAAAGATGTAAAGGTAATGTAATGTTTGGATGCATAAACACAGTTTCTGTTCTTTTTCACTCTTAATAATTTTATACACAAACACAAATGCTGGATGGTTTCTCTGGTCTGTTCGTTAAAACATATGCAACTATTTTCACCATCAGCCTGGCAATAGGGCATATAACAGCAAAACCTTGGGACAAGTAGCCACGGATGAACAAAATCAAATAGAAGACAGACTTAATCATGAGCGCTTGCAGAGTCTCTGCCTGAAGCAGGAACTAGCTGATGTGGAGAACAGAAATGCAGAACTTACTGAGGCAAGTTATATCTCACTTACCAATTTGTGCAGAACTGCAGAGAATGTCAATAATATTTATTTACAATGCTACTACTAATGCCTAAGTGATGATGTACTTACATGTTGATCTCTTTGTCCATGACCTCTGTAGAAATATCTTGTGAACCATTTGTCACAACATAAGGTTGAACAAGATAGAAAATCTATTTTGAATCAATGCACCTCAATGAAGCTATAGGTTGTTACTGCTATGTATTGTGTCAAATACTATACTTGAATCGAGCTCTTAGAAAAGTCAAATCATAAAAAAAGAACATATACACATACAAGAGAATTGCAACACATGATACATCAGGCAACCATCACTTTATGAGGAAGAAACATGCTTTTCAGCTCAGTGATCAACTTCCATTTCTTCACTCGGCTCTCTTTTATGCAGGAACTCCACTTAGTTCGAGATCAACTTTCTATTGAACAAACCAGGGCTTCCAAACTCGAGGTAGGCAATAACTTGGAAGGATCTGAGCTCGTGCTCTGGCACTTTGATTATTTATCATCTCAATACCTTATGCCATGCTATGAATGGTTGTAGCGAACTTAGTTTCCTTTTAGAATATATCTTTTTCCTGAACAATTGTTTTATACTCTGATCCATATTTGTTTTTTCTAGGTATATAATTTTTGCTATTCACCTAGATATGCACTATGTCTAGATACATATGTATCTAGAAAAGCCAAAACGACTTACAATTTGGAATGGAGGGAGTAGAAATTTAGAAAAGGGAATATGTTCAGAGCAGGGATAAATTAAATTTGTGACCAAGTCCAATAACAGCATAATCTCTAATAAACAAACTCGTTTTTCACTGGTAATCATGGCTCTTTGCCACCTTGCTTATATATTGCCAGTATACCATTCTAAAAAAGTAGTAACCATTATGCCGCACTGGTTTTCTACAAAAAAATTAAAATTTGGCTAATTTCAACACATTAGTGAAGTAACTTGTACAATACATTGTGGTGAGTACTGGTTATCAGTTAGCACCCCTTTGACTCTGAATGGTACTTATAAAAAAAACTCTGGATGGTGCAGTTTATTTGTGTTGCCTTTCATTTGCGGGTACTTGATTTTGAACTGCCTTTATCTCTTTTTTTTAATATAAAAAAGAAAACAATAGGCTGATTGAAACAAATTAACCAAGTGACTTGTGCAATACATTGTGGTGAGTACAGGTTATCAGTTAGCACCCCATCCCCCCTTTTAATTCTGAATGATTCAGTTTATTCATGTCGCCTTTCATTTGCTAGTACTCGATATTGAAATAACAATAACATCGCTCCCCCACTGCCCAATGGACAGAATGAAATTTCAGAGATTCAAGAACGACTACAGAAGATGGATACCCTAGAAAAGGAGTTTGAATCACTTCGCAGTGAACTGGACAGCACTGTATCGGAAGAGGAAGCTTCAAGTGGCAACCGGACGCACCGCAGCAGGGGCTTCTGGAGGTGGAATGGGTGAACTCAAGGAGTGTTGAAGAGAATCCACTTCCAAAGAGTTGTTATTCTTTTAAATTTCATGTATTTCACAAAATTTTGAAGGAACATGATATATATGAATTCAGGATGATACTAGTTCGGAAGCACATACAGGATCTAAACGAACTGCAGCTCCATCAACTGTGAAAAGCATCTTATAGAAAGTAAAATGAATGTCACGTGTTCCCGCATTTCCTGTGTTAGGACAATTTCTTATTTCTTATCTGATAATGGCATCGACCATGATCGCCATAAACGATTTACTTTTCCTTGAAATCCTATGAATTGCAAATGAGAAAACGACGGCATACACATGCTGGTTCACAAATGATTGAATGCCAGAAATAGGCCATCGTGTCATTTAAGGAGGGGAAATTTTTTTGTGGCAAGAGCCTTCTTTCAATTAAGAGAGAGAAGGAGTTTAAACATAGAGAGAGAAGTTTAAAAATATAGATAGGAGTCAAAACACGTATGGTGTGTTTGGTTTGAAGGACCAATCCATTCTAAATGAGATGATACATCATAATGCTATATTGCTGTCCCTCAATTTCGGTGGAATAACTTCACTCTCGTACTAGTACTGATTATTAACTTATAAGAAATATAAGATGGTGTTGCATCAACTCATTCTATTTCACCAACCAAACAAAAAGATTAAGGAGTGAGATGATAATAGACTACCTCTTAATTAAACACCCCCTTAGCTCTAAGACGCAGAGCCCCGAATGGTGCTGACATACAAGCAGCAAAAGAAACTAATGAGAAACTAACTACAACGAATCAAAAGCCCTTTTCTGTTGATCAATGTCTTCTTTTACCATCAGTGCCATTTGTTGAAACAAGTTAATTTCTCTTTATAGTTTCGTTCAAGTAATTGTTCATCTAAATTCAAACACATTGGTTTTCGACTTAAACAAAAAGAACATCCATTTATACCTAAAAAATGAGGTACTCGCTATTACAATGACATGTATATATGCTTGAAAAAACTATCTGAATTGATACCATATCATGTATGAGTTTACAAAATCTACCACAGCCACCACATGGGATTTTTGGCCAGGTTCGCATAAATCCAGAAGTAAAACACAGGAGATACTTATGGTGATACCATATAATTCTAAAGACCCTTAAATTCTCCCTGATAACAAAAATATTTGTTCCAAGTTGCCGTCGTGATGCTCAGCCAAACATATTGGGAAGAGGCCTCACTGCCATGAACGCATCGACCATCTGCACAAAACAGAATCGTCAAAGCATTGCAAGAAATTCATACAAACTCATATGAGGACAATTATAGTTCCATTCAGCCTGGGTGTAAGTGAGAATTGCATATCTATGTGCAGATACTATGCCATGCATGACAAAAGCGCAAGATAAACAAATTGTTAATCTCGCTTGGAAACAAGGTGCAAGAAACCAATCATGCAGGGTCATATGTTTGGTAATGAAAAATGGCACTTAGCTCTCCTACGTCGATAAAAAAGAAGCCAATATGCAAGATGGCAGATCGAATGAATCATGTACCTCTTCAGTCACTTGAGCTCTAGCTCTTTGATGTCTAGCAACAATCTCAGATAGAACTGCCATAAGTCGTTGCTTCACTTCACCCGTCAACATCCTTCCCTCCTTGTACTCCTGGTGTTTGTGTTTGAAAATGGAAAATGGAAGCACACAACTTAAGTATTTTCACAATGATGAATTATGTCTGATGAAGCATAAATCTGTAGTAATACCTTCTTTATGTGCGCAAGATCGTCATCATCTTCAAGGAAGAAGTTCAGGTATTTGATTGGGACATCCACCTTCATCGCAACAAAAATCCAGTCATTCACAAACTAGTTATGTGTTACTTAAGAAGAGTATGGTAATTAACCAGAATATCAAGCAGATTATGGAAATGGAAATATTTTTTTTCTCAAACACACAAGAGAGCTACGTATCATTATATTAAGAAGAAGAAAGGAGTCTAAGAAGAAATATATCACAACCTTCAGCATGTTAGCACTGAAGTATGACATGAAATACTTCAAGAAACAGAAGACATTTAGAGCTATATGAATTTTTGAACTGGAAGCTTCCAGTGATATATTTATTCAGATTAAAAATCTAATTTTTGAGTTCAAAGCAAAAGGTCAGGTGCATAATGCAGACACACTATTTGGAATACAATATCCTCAATTATAAACGGGAAAAGGCTTACATCAAGGTTAGCTCCAAGTTTTCTATGGAGCTCTATTGAGTCCTGGCCACCTGAGAAGGCATATTTATTCACCTGGAACATTGGAAACAAATTATAAGAGATAGATGCAGGAGATCAGCTAATTCTTGGTTCAGTCTAATAACCATTTTCACCATAACTTAAATGGGACAACTAAAACGGGTAGTCTGGTAAAAAGAATTTCCAGCTAAAAACAAACTTCAGAGCAGGGCAGACCTTTGTCTTTATTTCTTTAGCACTATCTGTCACATATATCGCCGAATTTGCATCACTGGCTGACATTTTTGTGTTCTCCCCCTGTGAAAAAGAACATACAAATCAATGCCCTTGAAATCATAACCGTTTATATAATAAAAAGGTAAAGAAATCACAAGCAAGTTAAAACTATAAATTAACTAGAAACAATCAAGGTCAACAAACCTGAAGAGCAGGGAAAAATCTAGATTCAATCAGTGACGGTTTCTGATAACCAATTCTAGGAGCAACATCACGAGTCATCCTAAAATAGGGATCCTGCAGGAAAAAAAACTCTATTCTCAAAATTTGAAGGGAAAGACACACAAAGATGTACCAATTTTTTTTTTTTTTGGTATGGGTCAAACTTTAAAACAAAAGACACAAACATATGCCACATTCTCGGCATCTTCCAATTAAAACACTTAAGATACATTTTATTGATAATTGCGGGAAGAATGATTTACTCTTAATTTGCATATTGGAGGGCACAATCAAATCTAGTGCTACAAATAACAAATGATAAAGGCACCAATTCAAATTGTCAAATTTACCCCTACTTTGCATAAGTGGGGCTCAATTCAAATTTAGGATGGAAATAAATAGGAACTTAAAAGGCAATAGTTCAGAAATTTACGCTAAGAGAAATATTACAAGTATGCTAGCAAGTTGATATACAACCACTTATGCTAGTAAAGACAATTATACCAAAGATGTCTGTACCTGATCTATTGCACATGGGATAAGGCACCGCAGTTGGTCCTTGCCAGCGAAGAGATGGGGAAATGAAGAAGGGAATGATGGGACTGCCTGCACTGGAGGGAAGCTAACCTTTCCTATGTGATCCTCGAGATTGAACCCAAATATTCCTATAGCCTATTGTTCGAGTAAAACATATTAGCCAACCAATGATGCTTAAATGTAAGCTCTGTAGTGTTTGAACATTTTTTCTTAATTGAACAGCTCTCACCTTATTCATAGTTACACATCTGGCAACTTGCATCATGTTTTCATAAAAAGCACTGCAAGACAAGGCCAGAGGGGTTATTGTTTTCATATAACAAGCTAAGCCAAGATTTATAGCATGGTATTCATTTACTTAGTGATGGACCAAAAATATCAGTCAAAAGTTAAAATATCAATCAGAATTAGGAAGAGTAATCTTACCCTCCAACAAAAGAAAAATCGGAGAAAATGAATGTTCTTTCAATGTCAAAACCACATGCTATAATGTCTTTAGCATTTTCACGGGCAAGCCTTTTACTTTCCTGAATAGTCAAGTTCTTCCACAAGAACTTCTCATCATCTGTCAGTTGTATAACTAGGGGCACCTTAAAAGCCTCCTGCAAGTATCTGAAGAAAGATTCTGATAGTTAATGAAACATTACTTACAAAACCAGAACTAAGAAAGCGACGTGCGAGTTATCAAACAAACTTGAGTGTTGTTTAGGTTTCCTCAAAATAAAATAAAATAAAACCCTTTCACTTCAAGAAACATGTTTATGAATATTCCTAAGGATCTTCAACTGTGGAGACTTGCAGCACACATTCTGCCATATCCCGTCCCCGACCATCAGTTGATTAGCCATGTGAAAAACAGTCTACCACAAGAAACACCTCAAATTGGAGAAGTCAATTTTGCAGCACATATCCTGCCTTATCCCGTCCCCGGCCATCAGTTCATTAGCCATGTGAACTAACAGTCTACCACAAGGAACAGTTCAAATTGGATAACTCAATTTGGTTATATTTGCAAATCAAGAATAGTTTCCATTAATCCTTTGTCAAAAAAAAGAGAAGAGTTTCCATGTGTCATTAACGTATCCAAAGTGGGTTCTTGTATGTAGTGAAAGAACACCACTTGCTACTCCCTCGCAGACACAGCATTGTCCAATTATGCAACACAAACATAAATCAGAGCATAACTGAGGAGCCGTAGCCCAAATTTCAGGGTACCGAGACACAATGCTTACTTTGTGAACATGAAGGGGATGAGATGGCCGAGGTGCAGGGCCTCCGACGAGGGTCCCCTCCCCGTGTAGAGGTAGAACTTCTCCCCCTTCTCGTACAAATCCAGTAGCTCGTTCAAATCACTATAACACAAAAAATCGTCAGCACCTCCTCCTCCTCCGGGGATAAAAAAGTAGTGTTTTTTTGGGTGCAGGTGGCTCGGTACCGGTGGGCGAAGAAGAGGCCTCGGCGGAGGAAGCAGTGCGGCGGTCGTCCGGTGAGGCGTGCGATGCGGTCGATGAGCGCGTCGTCGATGCGCTGGCAGCCGAACTGGTCCACGAGCTTGTCGTAGTCGATGCCGCCCTTCCCCGCCGACACCTCCCACGGATTCACCACCTGCTCCTCCTCCTCCTCCTTCTCTTTCCTCGCGGCGTCCACCCCTTGCTCCGCCGCCGCCATGGCCGCGCGCAGATCTCCCTCCCTTGCTTCCTCTCCGGCGGCGCGAGGGGATTAGCAGCAGGGTAAACCTCGGGCTCGCGTTCGCTGCCGTGTGGAGCCCGCAGGAAAGCGAGTAGCGATGGCGCCCGCAGGTCTCGGGTCTCGGGTTTTATATGATACAAAAACCCGAGAGCCGACCGAACCAACTACCCCTATCCCCAGTCTCCACCGGCCACCGCGAACCGCCGGAGGAATCTCTGGCGATGGCGCCGCCAGCCGCTGCGGTTGCCACCGTCCGCCACCACAGCCCGCACCTGCTCCTCCGCCGCGGTGGCGGGGGTCTCCTCCCACCGCCTCCGGGCCCCGCCACGCTCCCCTTCGCCTCGCGGGGCGCGGCGGCCACGGCGCCCGCGCGCCTGCGCCTGCCGCCACCGCGGTTCTCGCTCTCCCCCGTCCCGAAGAGCCTCTCCGCCTCCTCCTCCTCCTCCTCCCACGTCCCCGTACGCTCCCTCTTCACCGGCATCGTCGAGGAGGTCGGCCGCGTGCGCCGCCTCGGCCCGCCGCTCGCGCCGTCTTCTGGCGGCGGCGGCGAGGCTCCCGGCCTTGACCTGGAGGTCGAGACCAAGGACCTCCTCGCCGGGACGCATCTCGGCGACAGCGTGGCGGTCGACGGCACCTGCCTCACCGTGGCGGCGATCGACCCGGCCGCGTCCACGCTCACCTTCGGCGTGGCGCCGGAGACGCTCCGCCGGACGTCGCTGGGCAGGCGCGCCCCGGGCGACGGCGTCAACCTCGAGCGCGCGCTCACGCCGTCGTCCCGCATGGGGGGGCACTTCGTGCAGGGCCACGTCGACGGGACCGGGGAGATCGCCGCGTTCCGGCCGGACGGGGACTCGCTCTGGGTCACCGTGCGCGCGCCGCCGGAGATCCTCCGCCTGCTCGTGCCCAAGGGCTTCGTCGCCGTCGACGGCACTAGCCTTACTGTTGTCAGTGTGGACGACGAGGGAGGGTGGTTTGACTTCATGCTCGTCAGGTACACGCAGGACAATATCGTGCTGCCCACCAAGAAGGTCGGAGACAAGGTGAACCTGGAGGCGGATATTCTGGGGAAGTACGTCGAGAAGCTCCTCGCTGGGAGGGTTGAGGCCATGGCGAAGGTTGATTCGTGATCTACCATTGCTGAGCTGCTGGGTTGCTCGTCATTCTATAGGTATTACAGCAAGGTCATTATGTTCATCAATAATACCAGTTCATTCCATTTTGTTCAATTGGGTTGCGGCCTTCTTTATTTGAGTGAAACAGTAATAAAGCATCAAGCATGTTTCAAAAAAAGAAAAAGAAAGAAAGTAATAAAGCATCAAGTTATCGAGGACTGACTCATCATTTCTTTTTACCCGTTGAGACGATAGATATACAATTACCCATACTCTAATATGCAGCCAAATGTAGAAGTTTGTTTCGTTGTTGATGAATATTAGCAAGAGGTGAACAAGAGTAGCAATGCAGCATAGCAGCATCCAGAAACTAAGTGACTAATGATGCTGCCAAATAAATGATGAGCCCCTCCAGAACAATCATATCCAAAGAATAAAGAAGCCTTAACATGCATCTGGAGGCACATTGCACCGTACTGAACGTATTGTCTAGTTGGAGGATCATGCAGCCATGACCCACATGTTCTTTATTTTCTCAAACAAAGAAAATTAGGATTGATAACAAGTGACAAAAAAAACAATTGCATCTGCGCATTCGTCTGACTTCACTGCAACCATGGTGCCGGACCAGCCGCTGACAGCTTCCTGCCCCTAAAAATATTGTGATGTGCCAAAATAAACTCTTCTATAACTGTAGAGGAACAATTGGAAACAGTTTTTATTTTTGTCTTAATGTACAGATACCTGTTTGAGATATATAGATAGATAATGTTGAATGGATCAGGATATGTTGTTTGCGGGGCGATAACTGATACCAAATAACCACTACAAATAACAGTTGGAGACGATTTTATTTTTGTTTCAATATATGGATGAATGTTTATGTTTTAGACATAAATAGGCAATATTGAACGGATCAGGATATGTTGTTTACAGGGTGAACTGATAACCAGTAACCACTACAAATAGGGTAGGCTGTCTTCCTACCTTTCTTTGAAGAATATACTTGATTGATTAGTTATTTTCTTTCGTTGTGATGTCACTAAATTTTCAAAGTGCTTATTATGCTACGCAGGGGTGGAGAAAGGCTTGGATTCAATGCCTATGCCCGGCTCACTTAGGGTCCTGTGATGGAGATGTCACTGAACGAATTTTATGCATGATAATTTTGGCTCATTTGCTTGCTGCAGCCTGCAGCTGCAATATGGATTCTTCAAAAACTTTTGTTATGATATTTGGGAGATGTTCATTTGGTTGCTGCAGCCTGCAAATTCAAAATGCTATTCTGGTGCACTTACCCCTCTACTGTATCTGTATGAGACCTGAGCTTTGTGATTGGAACAATGGGATTATAAGGCTTAGAACCATGGTAAGACTACTTTGTTGTGTAGTTGGCTGTGTAAAACCTTTTCCTTGACTACACGAAATAAGTCAGTGTTGATAGTAGGCACAGGCTCACAGCTCCTTTTGGGGATAAGATTGAACTGGTTGGCATTGGATTGGAGATCGCTGAGTAAAAATCTTGTGCTTGGGTTACTTCAAGTCTTACAGTATATGGTTTCTGCTGAATTCTGAAAAGTCTGCGGTATTGATTGATGAATCATTGACCTAAGAAGTAACAATATCTGGATTTCAGAGTTTAACAAGAAAAGCGCACCTCTGGTCCCTTCGTTGTGTTGATTGATGATGTTATTGGCGACGCACTGTCGCTGCAGCTTGTTCTTTCCAAACTTTAAAGTTACCATTCTCAATAATGTTACCCCTAGATATAGTAAATACTAATAATGATATTATATGCATCCTACTGAATCTCCATACATTTGGTTTATCATCACATCAGCCGGTACTACTATCCATGAGTGTGTGCAGTAGAAATCAAGAGCATATTTTGTTCACAACATACCATAGGCTGGTCTACTTCCGTTGGAGTGACATCATCGTTGACGCTCAGGCTTGTGCTTCCCATGGGATGATATGATCTCAACAAAGGTTTGCATTCTCCATCCCCTCTGTCGCCACACCCTTGGGATCATTCGTTTTGCGGTTGATGCAACAAACAAACAAAAAAAATGCCATACATGTTTTGAAATTCAAGCACAAACTAGCTGTCGTGATGTTGGTGTTTCCATCTGTTAGAAGAACAAGATTTGGAAGAAGTGTCAACGAAGAAGTGTCAATTTCATTGATCTCTGGATATATATACATATGAAGAGGTGTGTCGAAGCGACACAACTGTTCCCAAACTAACTATTTAATCCTATCCATTAATCATGTATTCAATGGATGAGATCCCTCGTGAAGAGACGTCTGTTCCTCACACCTGTTCGTGTATAGTTGCCGTTTCACGATACCATCCACATCCACGTCCAAGCACACACTAGCAATCAGTAAATGCACGCAACGAAACCCCTCCCACTCGAGCGCTCATGATGTCCAGCTGCGTTCGTTTTCCTAATAGTCGTATGCCTGATTTTACTAGTTTTTAAGGTGATCAATCTTATTCGCCTATTAGTAATCTTATACGATACACTGTTAGGAAGTAATTCTGAAAACTTTATACCTCTATCATTCAAATACTTTGTTGCTCAGAATTTGTTAATAATCTCTCATGGAATGAGGGATGAACTGAAAGGGGTTTGTTCATATGAATGAATTTATAAAAGTGATACATGGATTATGCATGCACCTTGCGTCGCCCAGAGTTTTGAACTTTTTGTCGTGCTGACTTTGGGAGATGCGGCTCTCAACTCGATCTGATCCGTCGCTTGGCCTCGGTGGTTTATGCTGCTCCGTCCGGCATAGCTCGATAGGATTAGTATAAGTGGAACTGCAACAAAACAGGCGCATCTGGTGTAGTGGTATCATAGTACCCTCCCACGGTACTGACCGGGGTTCGATTCCCCGGATGCGCATTTCCCTTTTACCATTTTTTATTTTTATTATTTTCATTTTGTTTGTCTCTCGTGGATTGCATCTTGCAACCATGTACCTTCGTTGGCGAATCATTTTTCAATTATGTTCTTGTCGAAGAACCATATCAGAGACTCGGTACACAGAACCCATTGGCTAGTTTCAAAGAGCTAGCCAGCTAGGTTATTCAAGCAGCTTTGAAGTGCTTGCATTAATTGGTTCAAGCTCTTGCATGCATGCGTATGAGCTCTGGGTTTAGTTTGTTCAATTCAAAGAGGCATGAGTGCATGCTAGATAGCTCTTGTACTTGTATTATATATAGTCCTTTGAGTAAATCACAACTGCGTCGTTCTCGTTCAGGTCTTCAAACTACAACACCTCATAATTACATGGACAGTCCACAATAAACTATTAAATGATTGTCATAAGATCTCCGGACTATGAAACTGAAAACCAAAGTCCCTAATTATTAAAGTATCCTGATCCTAGTCCAAAGCAACCCATCCATGATTGCTCCATTCATCATCATCTGGCTCGTTGTACAAGCTTTGAAGCCTTTTGCTCGTTCTTGTCCTCCTTGTTACGTACCTTCCACGTTGCCTTTGGCAACCTTTCATGGCAGTAGCAGAGTTGGTTAGGTTTGTGGTGGTGGAGAGGCTCATCTGAGTTTAAGTCTTTGACTTGATCTATGTGCTTATATTTTTTAATTCATTTTACTGGTACGCTCGCGCGTACGAGCGTTCGCGCTTGGTCTCGCGAAAAAAAATAGAAAATCAATCTTATATTGATAAAGAAAAAAAATACACCATCTTATATTGATAAAGAAAAAAAATGACACCAGACAGCTGTGCTCATGAGATTCCCGAGGCACATGCTCCTGCCGGAGTCACCAAACCGGTTTCATTGGGTGAACTCGTTGACGTTTCAATGCTCGATTTAATTAGTCGATTCCAGTCGAGATAGCACGTGTTAACGCGATAACCACCAACGCGTTTCTTTGAACTTTAGCAGGGTCACCTTTTTTCTTTGACAAATGACATTTGATGACGGCTTGGACAGATGCATGCAAGCGTTATTGATCAGCTCATCAGGTTACTCCGGTACTCCCACCCTCTTGTAAAATACTAAGATGGTTTGCTTTAATTTTGTTCAAAGTTAAACTTACTGTGTCTAACTTAAACCAAATTTACAGAAAAATACATTAACATATATACTAAAACTAATCTATATTTCAGAGGTGCCCATAGGCTCAGTAGGGTGTGTACATTCGTAGAGGTGAATGTACGTGGATATATAAGTGTCTGCGTCTGTAACGTGATGAAAAAAATACAATAAATGATATTTTGAATATGAGTTTATTCATATATATAACTATGTATACACTAAACATACATATAATAAGTAATCGTTGGTCGACAGTAACAATAAAGTGTGATTGTTCCAAATCCTGATGAGTGACTACTAAAATGGAAGAAGATATCCTTTTGGAGTTTTGGGTAACAGTAATAAACAAAAGGAAACAGAGATTGTGAGAGAAACTAGGGGAGGGAGTGGAAAACGCCTACAGGATTTGCTGAGTTGGTGGTGGCCGGGGCTCGGGCTACATACGGCATGCGGCAGACGACCATTATTTGTCAAACTCCAAAAAAAAAAAAAAGGTAGACCACGACACGGCGGCCAGCAACGAATCCAAGGACGATGTAATGGCAATGCTAACGATGAAATTATTATTAAGTAATATACTCTATCTGCCTCTCTTGTCTTTGTGTTGACACGAACCCTCTATTTCAGATTATAAGTCGTTTTAGCTTTTTTTTATATATCGATTTTGTTATGCATCTAGATAAATAATATGGTTAGATATATAACAAATTTGATGGATCAAAATATTAAAACGACTTATAATTTAAAACGGATTAGCAGGTCACGGTCTGACCGGAGCACAATCTGATTATGATACCGGGGCCGGGTACTTAAGCTAAAGCTGCATGTACGGAACGGCAGCAGTGTTATTTATTTATTTATATTCCATTCCACGGGAGGGAGCCTAGTAGCCTGTTCGGAAAGCCGTATCGTATTGTGGATTATTTACTGATAACTGGTTTGGTGTGGTTCTTGGCTGAAAATTTACGATCGTTTACGAGCAAGCGAACAGGCTGCTGTAGGTAGGACAGCCGTACAGCTACAAGCTCACTGACGAGTGGACCCACAGAGAAGGAAGGGCCCACGTTGCAGCGTAAGCAGCACCCACGCAAGTAGTATGCTCCTGTTGAAGAGTCGTCGTCCAATGTGGCGTGCATGCGGAAACAAAGGCGCACGCACGACAAGGCGAGGCGTTTCCCCCCATCCGATGGTCACGCTGGACGGCATTCAGATTTCAGAAACAGGGGGACGCACGCCCGGTTTCCCACCCCAACCTCTCAAGTCTCACGGGACTTTGTTTGCCACTTGCACGTAGAGTAAGTATTTGGCATGTTGTTGATCAACTTTTTGGCGCCAAACATACGGCTGCAACTGTTGCAAGTGTCTGGACTCAGAAGGAGATTAAAAAAAAAGAGGCACCGTTGCAAGTGTTGTGCCAGAAGGTGCTCATCACACACGCGCGGCAAACACAGGAAGAAAGAACGTGCAAACACCTAACTAGAGAGGCTACAGACAGAACCGCGGCCGCCGAATATACAGTCCAAGTACTCCTAAAACCGGCAGAGCGGCTTCACCGGTTTCCCTCCTGTGGCCTGGCTGGCCTCCACCTAGTCCAGGAACTCAGCAAGGAGGATGAGCCTCGGACCCGGCTGCCGGATTCGAAGCTCTAACCTTGGGGCCGCCCCCTGTATTTCACCTCCTCCAATCATCATGCATGCATGCATGCTCACTCTGTCTTCCATCTGACTTGCTTTGCTTTGCTGTCTTTCCCTCACCCAAGCCAACACGAGTAGTACTGCTATCGAAAACTCTCCTGGTGGTGAGGTGACCCATCAATGTCCTCAGCATCCACCGCGTAGTTAACTGCGGCACAGCTACCAAATCCAGTCCTGTAGGTATTAAAGATATTTTGGAGGCTACTAGCTCCTGTCCTGTGTCTGTGCGTGCGTGCCTGCTGCATTGCATACATTTGCACTGTCTATATATCCCTCAGCAGTCAGAGCTAGCAGTAGCACACAGCATTCTCCTTCTTGCCCGCTGCGCTGCGCAAGGTGAGTGCCTGCCCGTTCTGCTTTGCTTTCGCGTCCCCTTCCCCTGCACCCTGCATGAATGTAGATTTCCTCGAGTGTTTCATTCGAGCTGGGAGAGAGAGACGCCAAAGTCCGGTCCTTGTCACTTGCTTCTGCTATTTTTCAGCTTCTCTTCTCAGCTTTCACAAAACTGTTATCCATTCCATTCATCGTCATGGTGGAAAGGACTGGCGACCAAATCTCAGGAGAATGTCATGTCATTTCTCTTCTCTTTCTCTTTCTTGACAGCAACATCACACTTTGAACATCTGATGCAAGTACGTACGAGCAAGAACTTGATTGATGCCAACGTTTCTTTCTCCTACCAGAAGAAATTCTTCATGCCGAGTCCTTTTTCGATTTTTTTTTTGAACAAAACGGCAGGGGCATTGCCATGTCATTGTCATCCAATCCAAGGAGAGGGAGCATGAAAGATTTACAAGCTTCTGCTACCATGTCGAGTTCTCGACGACCATCCGGTGGCCGGTGCTGACGTCTTCTCGCCGTCGCAATGCATTGCAGGAACTTCTTCCATTAATTCAACTCGGTCTTCCGCCATGTCGTCGTCGGGCCAGCAGCACGAGAGCGGCGGCGGCGCGGGGCCACCACTGCCGACGGCGTTCAAGAGCCCGTCCACGGACGGCAAGAGCGGCAGCCGCCGGAGCACGCGGTTCAAGGACGAGGACGAGTACGTCGAGGTCACGCTCGACGTCCGGGACGACGGCGGCCGCGGCGACGTCGCCGTCCGGGCCATCAAGGAAGTCGTCCTTGCCGACGCCGGCGGCGTCTTGGGCGACGCGCAGGACGCCGCGGCGCCCCTGGACCACCCACCCACCTCATCGGTCTCGGGGGGCCTGTCGTCCAAGCTCAGGGCCGCACGGGCGCACCTCGGCCGCATCGCGTCGGGGAAGCGCGCCGCGGTGCCGCTCTCGGCGCTGCTCCGCCGCGACCGCGACCGCCCCAGCAGGCTCGACAGGAGCGTCGTCACCGGCGCCGCCAGCGCGCTCAGGGGCCTCCAGTTCCTCAACCAGGCCGCCGTCACCGAGGGATGGACCGAGGTGGAGAAGCGCTTCCACCGCCTCGCCGTCGACGGCTTCCTGCTCCGCTCACGCTTCGGCCAGTGCATCGGTGAGTCACCGCCCGCCACTTTTTCTTTCTTGCATTTGGTTTGAGAAAAAAAAAACTCTGAACATGTCTGAATTTCTGTCAGCTAATAACAATGCTACAGCTGCCCGTACTGAATCAATGAAATGTTCTTGGCACCTAATGTCATGCTGCACTGCACTGCAGGGATGGTTGGATCCGAGGAGTTCGCTGCGCAGATCTTCGACGCCCTTGCACGGCGAAGGGGCATCACAGCCATGGTGCTCACCAAGGATCAGGTCCGCGAGTTCTGGGAGCAGCTTTCTGATCCAGGATTCGATGCCAAGCTTCAGACCTTCTTTGACATGTATGTCATGGGTTTAATCCTGTGTTACTAGCAAAGTGCATTCTGAATTTCTGATACGACTTTCAGAAAGTCTGTCCTTGTCTGAACTTGCTTGATTGTCAACTTGTTGCAGGGTTGACAAGAATGCCGATGGCCAGATCACTGAAGAGGAGCTCAAAGAGGTAATGAAACTAGTCCATGAAATGGATCAATGGTTACAAACATTGTCTCACTTGCTCAATTCAGTTAACAATCTGAACTTTCTGAATTCCATGCACCATCAGGTCCTCACTCTGACCGCCTCTGCCAACAAGCTGTCCAAGATCCTGGAGCGCGTCGACGAGTACACCGCACTGATCATGGAGGAGCTCGATCCCGACAACCTCGGCTACATCGAGGTTCATACTCTTGCTCTGCTTGCCTCTCAATTCTGCATCAGCCTGACATTGACCTCTGAACCAATCAAACAAAACACATGGAAACAGATCGCAAACCTGGAGTCGCTGCTGCTGCAGCCGGCGTCGCAGGCGCCGACGACGAGGCTGGTGACGCACAGCTCCAACATCAGCCAGCTGATCAGCCAGAGGCTGGCGCCGGCGCGCGACGACAGCGCGCTCCGGCGCGCCGCCAGGGGCGTCCTCTACTTCCTGGAGGACAACTGGAAGCGCGTGTGGGTGATGACGCTGTGGCTGTCCATCAACGCGGCGCTCTTCGCTGGAAGTTCGCCGCGTACCGTCGCCACCCGACGTTCCGCGTGATGGGCTACTGCGTCTGCGTCGCCAAGGGCGGCGCCGAGACCACCAAGTTCAACATGGCGCTCATCCTGCTCCCGGTCTGCCGGAACACCATCACATGGCTCCGGTCCCGGACCAGGCTCGGCGCCGCCGTGCCGTTCAACGACAACATCAACTTCCACAAGGTGGTCGCCGGGGGCGTGGCCGTCGGCGTCGCGCTGCACGCCGTGACGCACCTCACGTGCGACTTCCCAAGGCTGCTGCACGCCAGCGCCGCCGCGTACGAGCCCATGAAGGCATACTTCGGCCAGCGCCGGATCCCGGACTACTGGTGGTTCGTGAAGGGCGTCGAGGGCGTCACCGGCGTCATCATGGTCGTGCTCATGGCCGTCGCCTACACGCTGGCGCACCCGTGGTTCCGCCGCGGGAGGCTCAGCGAGGGCAACCCGCTGCGCCGGCTCAGCGGATTCAACATGTTCTGGTACTCGCACCACCTCTTCGTCATCGTCTACGTCGCCTTCGTCGTCCACGGCGTCTGCCTCTACATCAACAGGACGTGGTACAAGCAGACGGTGAGGATTTTTTGTTTCAGATTAAGTTTTCAGTTCAATGCATTGTTTGTTGGATTATCTCTTCGACAACATCATGTTCTTGTGTGGTTTGTCCTGACAAAATCTGTCGCTTGAAATGATGCAAATTCAGACATGGATGTACCTCGCCATCCCCATCCTGCTCTACGCCGGCGAGCGGCTTCTCCGGGCGCTGAGGTCCCATGGCCTCACCACCGTGAGGATCGAGAAGGTCGCCCTGTACCCCGGAAATGTCATCGCCATTCACATGAGCAAGCCGCACGGGTTCAGCTACAAGAGCGGGCAGTACATCTACGTCAACTGCGGCGAGGTCTCGCCGTTCGAGTGGTAAGCCGCCGCCTCCGTCATGGATGTTGATCTATCTGTTGCTTAATTCGTTCGTGGCTGCAGACCCGTTCACCATCACCTCTGCGCCCGGCGACGACTACCTGAGCATGCACATCCGGTGCCGCGGCGACTGGACGACCAGCTTCAGGGCGCTGTTCGCGCAGGTCTGCCGGCCGCCCGCCGCCGGGCAGAGCGGCCTCCTGCGGGCCGACTTCGCGTCCTCCACGGCCGCGGCGTCCGGCAAGCTCCCGAAGCTGCTGATCGACGGGCCCTACGGTGCCCCCGCGCAGGACTACCGCAAGTACGACGTGCTCCTCCTCATCGGTCTCGGCATCGGCGCCACCCCGCTCATCAGCATCGTCAAGGACGTGCTCAACAACATCTCCGACGAAGAGCAGCCAGCGGCGCCGTCGTCTGCGTCGGCGTCGCCGGCGGTGGCGGAGTTCATGACGCGGCGCGTGTACTTCTACTGGTGCACGCGGGAGGAAGGCTCCTTCGAGTGGTTCCGCGGCGTGATGAACGAGGTGGCGGAGCGCGACGCCCGTGGCGACGTGGTGGAGCTGCACAACCACTGCACCAGCGTGTACGAGGAAGGGGACGCGCGGTCGGCGCTGCTGGTGATGCTGCAGGCGCTGCACCACGCCAAGAGCGGCGTCGACGTGGTGTCCGGGACCCGCGTGCGCACGCACTTCGCCCGGCCCAACTGGCGGGACGTCTTCAAGCGGGTGGCCTGCAACCACCAGGGCCAGCGCGTCGGCGTCTTCTACTGCGGCGACCAGAAGGTCACGCCGGAGCTCCGGCGGCTGTCGCAGGACTTCTCCCACAAGACCACCACCAAGTTCGTCTTCCATAAGGAGAACTTCTGATGAACGAACGGTTCATCACGCAGCTGCATTGACCACCCATGAGTTCCACCATTCGTGAATTGAAGCAAGTTATTATTGGATATATTGCTGGTGTGTTTTAGGTCAGGGCAAAAATGCTTGACATATAGATAAGTAATTAAGCAGCTTTTGTTTTTCTTTTGCATTTGGGAAATGGATAGGAGTATACGAGTATAGCATTGCTCATTTTGTTATGTTCTAAGTATATATTGCCCACATGTACAAAATTAGGAAAAAGACTCAATTTTGTTGGACTTGTTTGGTTTTCTACGCAACAAAACGGAAGGAGGAATTATGTAAAACTCAGACAAAATACATCCCAATACATATAAAAAACACTTAAAATGAAAATAAACAATAGTCCATTGAGCCCTTCTATCATATTATTCTCCGGTGGTTTTGGTTCCATTGAACATCGAATTAAGAGTACAATCCACATGATGAATCCTTCGACCAATCATAAAACTTTGGACATTCTACAAGATTCCACATTCCAGAATTAGACCAAAACACATCTACATTGATAAAAGAGTCGTTACTACACATGTCGCATATTCAGCGCCTCGAATCATTGATCCGTCAAGTTAGCCGTTTGATTTCCTCCCTGCGGACATCAATAATGAGGTCGACAACCTTGACCTAATATCCTCGCAGGAAGTGATCACGACGATCTTTGTCATTGCGGATAGTAACCACAAATTGATTTCTTGCTGATTAAAATGACTCCCGTGATGGCGACCTCATTATAGTTATTATTAAAGTATCGCAAGTAACAAACTCCCGGACAAACATTAGTGATGATTTCGTCAGTAAATTTCACTACTACAGGAAATTTAACCGAGGCGGGCGAAATGGCTTAACCGAGGCGGGCAAGCCAACCGCCTCGGTCCAAATGTCACAGTTAATCGTGCCTTAACCGAGGAGGTTGGCCAACCGTCTCGGTTAATCGAATAATCGAGGCGGGCGGCTTTAACAACCGCCTCCGTTAATACATATTAACCGAGGCGGTTGAGTTAAGTAGCCCGTCTCCGTAAATAATTTTAGAAAATAAAAAGCCCACCGAGCCCGGTAGCCCACCAAGCCCGGTCCCACGCGCCGCCCTGCTCGTGGCCGGATCCATGCCCCCGCAGCTGCCAATGGCTGGATCCATGCACCTGCAGCCGCAGTTGACCGGATCTGCTGCTGCTGGCGACCGGATCTGTACCCCCCCACCTCCAGTGCCCGGATCCACCGCCGGTGGCCGGTTGGAGGGCGAATCCGTGCCGGGAGCTTGGAGGAGAGGGCGGCAGCGCCGTGCCATGCTCGGAGGAGAGGGACGCCGCGCGCTGGGCCCATGTGCCACCATGGCCACTGCGCCGCTCGCCACTTTGCGCCCCGCACGGCGCCATCCCGCGCCACCACTGGCATCGCGCGCCCCGCATAGTGCGGCCACCGTGCCGCTCCACACCGCCCCGACCGGATCTAGCCTCCCTACGCCGTGATGGAGAGGTGCCGTCGTGCTCGGGATGAGAGGAGTGCCGTCGAGCTCTAGAGGGGAGGGGCCGGCCAAAGGTGGAGGGCGCGTCGCAGATGGAGTTGGAGGGTGCCGATGGAGAGAGAAGGGCACTGAGGGAGATGTGCGGCGTCGGGAGGGAGTGCGGGCGTACGCGAGAGGGAGGGGAGATATTTCTTGGTTAGGCTGGAGATGATGTCACGTGGGGCTCGCCTGTCATTCTCAGTGAAGAAGCACAAACAAATTGATGGTCAAGATGACTCCACGCGGCCTCCGATCCAGCCTTCCAAGGACTCCACGTCAGCGATCCGGGCCATCGACTGATCCAACTGCGCGCTACAATTCTTTTCAATCGGGTGCGCCTGATTTATGGAGGATGTTGTGTTGGAGCGACAGCCTCAATTAATGTATTAAGCGGGCGGTTGCGTTAGGGCAACCGCCTCGGTTAATAAGCATTAACCGAGACGGTTTCGTTACATTGTCCATCTCAATTAAGTATTAACCGAGACGGTTACTGGCCCGGATGCCCTGCCTTGAATAACCGAGGCGGGCAACTGGGCCACCTGCCTTCGAGCCCTATTTTGAAACGCCGCGCAAAAGATTCTGTGCAGATTAAATCTACGGCAACCTAAAACCCACTTAAATGAGAATGGAAGATGAGTCCCATCTGTTTGTTGCACCTACTTAGATGTGAATGAAAATGAGTCCTCTCTCTTTCTTGCAACTCGTAGCCTGGTCGGAGAGGAAGGAGTGCCCCTACACGTAGGATTGGACAAAATACTCACGGCTCGTCAACTCGTTCGACTCGTGGCCGGCTCAGTTTGGCTTGTTTTAACTTTTTCACTAGTTGAGCTGGAAGTCTAGCTCGCTATTTTAACGAGCCAACTCGCGAGCTGCTCACGAGTTGAGGCCTATCAGCCCACGACCATGAATCCAGAAAATGATGATGCTGACCTAGAAGTGTACATCTATTATATTGGTATGTAATCCTTATTTTCTACTGTTTCATATAAATTTTAATTTTATAATTGTTGTGGTACTTAAATGTTGATTTTATGGATTATTTTCAAGGAGAAGATGATGATGCTGATATTGAATCTGTGGACTTTTCTGAGTTTGTGGTGAAAAGCAACTAGTTAGTATGCTGTAACTGTATGATCACGGATGGACCAGCTATGTTGCATGGTTGATATTTTTGATGAACTTGATATGTATTAATCATGTATGGTTGCATAATGGTGGACGTCACATTCTGAAATTAATGTACCATAAACATTATAAACATATGTGTTTTATTTTTTCTGTAGTAGCTCGCGAGCTAAATGAGCTAGCTCGAGCTCGGTAATGAGCCAAGCCGAGCTGCCCCTTTAGCTCATAATATTAACGAGTCGAGCTGAGCTGGCTCGATATCTAGCCCTACCTAGACGCCGGCTATGGGACATATATATCCTAAATGGCAAACTGGTCAATTTATTTGCTAATATATATATATATATATATAAAGTAGGCTACTTTGACTAGCGGTATAAAAAACATATTATCTCAAATTCAAAGAGTTATATGATGCGAATATATTGTCTATGGCGAATCTAGTAATTATGTTGCAAACTATATAAAAATTAGATAGTCTTCACTCAAGATAAAACCTAGATGATCATTTTCGATCTGAGTAAGCAAAATATAAACTGTTTTAGTTGTTATGAATATAAATAAATTTAGAGTAGAAAAACGCATTTGGTCTTCTTTCTTTCTTTCTTTATTGAAAAGTAAAATACCAACTACAGTTTTGTGTGTGTTTGTTTTTGCGACTACTACAGTACGTATTTTTGTGGTGGAGTCAGAAAAGTCTTATCAAGGGTCCACGCGGAACTGAAATGATTGTGTCGTGACGATTCGGACGGCCCAGATCAAGGGATCCGTTCTCCCGAACAGTTACCGTTCGGCTCGGCTGCCTCGAGCCGCTCCCCCGTCCTCGTCCTCTCGGCTTTTACGTGTAGTCAATAAAAAAGTTTGTAAGCACACATAAGTTATTAAAAAAATTAACTGCATACGAGTGTCATCGTTCTAAACTTCTTTGTTCTCTAAGTCATTTCATTCGCTTTTCTACTTAACGGTGCCAAATAGATAAGTGAAATAACCATTTTACCCTACGGTGGGCTCTGTTGTCAGCCATGCGCTCGGGCGAGGTGCAGGCGCGCCTCCCGCGCCGCCACGGCCAAGAAGAAGATGGCGGGGAGTTGCAGCAGTGGCACGAGCCCTGACAGCGACGTCAAGGGCCCCAGCGTGCAGGGAGGCGGTCTCGTCCCCAATGGCGGCGGCGAGAGCCAGGAGGCGGCGCGCGTGGAGCTGCCGCAGCCGGTCCTCGCCGTGGATCTGACGCAGCGTGCGTGGAGGTGACGCGAGGAGGTCCGCCCTGGCAATCTCGGCCCCGAACAGCCGGTCCTCGGGCGCGCGCGGGCGAGCTCGGCCCCGGACAGCCGCCTCTGGCGCGGGTGCGGGCGAGCTCGGCCTCGGCCGCCGCGGGCGCGCGCGGGCGAGCTCGGCCCCGGACAGCCGCCGCGGGCGCGGGGGAGCTCAGCCCCGGCCAGCCACCGCGGGCGCGGGCGCGGGCGAGCTCCGCCGGGGGTGCGCGCGAAGCCGAGAGATGATGTCGAGTTTGAGAGAGAGAGGATAGGGATGAGGGGGGTATTATGAACGTTTTGATTGACCGGACCCATTTGTCAGTACTCCCAAATGGTGAAAAACGAACAGAACACCGATGGAATGGCTCAGAACGCTGACATTCGTGTACGGTTAAATTTTTTAATGACTTATATGTAATTACATATTTTTTTAATGGCATGCGTGTAAAAGCCCGCCCTCCTCGCTCGGTCGGTGCCTGTCCATTTCAATTTCAAATCTCCCCTTCCCGTCTCTCCATCTCAACGCCACGCCGCTGCTCCCCTACGCAGCCAAACCCTAACCCTGCCTGCCGTCGCCGCCTCGTGGGCGCCCTCCCGATGTCCGGCTCCGAGGCGCCCCCTCCGCCCGCGGCGCCGGCGGAGACCTCCCCGTCCTCGGCGGTGAGCATCTCGCACGTCCCCTGTTCCTCTGATCTCTCCTGTGCTAAAAATTTGTTTTTTGTTTTTTTTTTCTGTTCGCCTTGGGTTTGTGTGTTGGATTTGCAGAGGAAGGAAGAGCTGCTGCCCGTGGAGGAAAAGATCTCCGTAACTATCCACCATTCCTGTCTCTCCTAGATTTTTACTTTAATGTTTCTCGCGTGTGCTCGGTTGCCACGGGCGAAAATGATGCTGTGCGTGGTTTGCGGGACCAAGTTGGGCAACTACATGTCCCGGAACTTACTGAAGATCACACATCAGCATTCCTATTATTCTTCTTGTAGAAAAAAAAAATCTTCACTTTTTGGTAACCAGTGAGGCCCTTCTCCAAATTCAATGGGCTATGGTCTTGTACTCTTTCTTGTTTGAAAAATCTGAAAAGATCGGAACACTTCAGAGCCCAGATCCTTTGATACGACCAACCTCCTCATCGTGTACAATCACCAATTTGGTTATGGGATTGAACTGACACAAATGTTTTTAGATTTCTATTGAAGTGATTCAAAATTTGAGGTATTGGGCTGATACGAAATTACCGATCAAGAAGATCAAAGATAAGCTTAAAAATAAACACATTCTAGTTCAAAGACCCTAGTCAATGGAATTTCAGCAGAAATAGAAAACTGACACATCATTCAACCTGAGGCCACTTGCCCAAATTCATACCAATTTTGACACATTATTCCTGTACCGTCCTTGGTGTGATGAAACTGATGCATAGTACCAACATTCTGAATAGAGGTGTTTAGTAACTTTCTTAACTCCATACTCAATCACAACACCGCTAGTCTATGCAGTAATTATGAAGCTATATCTGATTGTATTTGTTTTTTTTCTGGAATAACTCTCTGCTCTGAGGTTATTATCTGCCGCAAATTCTTTTCGAAGTAACCTTTAGATCTCTAGAGTGATAAAACTAACTTCTTCCTTGTCTTGTTTCTTTTGAGCAGGAGTTAAGTGAATCACAATCAGAGCTTCTAGGGAGACTCCGTGGGCTTAAGGAGGTGTGTTCTAATTTGGCTAACTTATTAGATTCACTCTGTTTAATGTTGTTTTTGTTATTGCCATACGAATCATGTGGTTTTGAGAATAACTTGTTCAATCCCAGTCTTCATGAGTTTTGGTGGCATGCTTGAGATATTTTCCACATTGGTATCTATATTTCAATTCAAAATTTGTGGAATTATCATAGCAGAAATGTTGATATATTACAACAACAACAACAAAGTCTTTTAGTCCCAAGCAAGTTGGGGTAGGCTAGAGTTGAAACCCAACATGAGCCCCTAGTCGCAGTTCGGGGCTAAATCAATAGTCGCTTTCCAAGCACTCCTATCTAAACAAAGATCTCTAGGTATATCCCAACCCTTTAAATCTCTTTTAATTGCTTCTCCCCATGTCAGCTTCGGTCTTCCTCTACCTCTTCTCACATTGGTATCTCGACTTAGGATTCCACAATGCACTGGTGCCTCTGAAGGTCTCCTTTGGACATGGCCAAACCACCTCAACCTATGTGGAACAAGCTTTTCTTCAATTGGTGCTACCCCTAGACGGTCACGTATATCATCGTTCCGAACTCGATCCATCCTTGTGTGACCACAAATCCATCGCAACATACGTATTTCCGCGACACTCAGTTGTTGGACATGTCGCCTTTTGTAGTAACATTACGCTCCATCTGACATAGCGGGTCTAATCGCCGTTCTATAAAACTTGCCTTTAAGCTTTTGCGGTACCCTCTTGTCATAGAGAATGCCAAATGCTTGGCGTCACTTCATCCACCCTGTTTTGATCCTATGGCAAATGTCTGTGTCAATATTTCCATCCTTCTGTAGCATCGATCCTAGATAGCGGAAGGTATCTTTCTTAGGCACCACTGGACCTTCCAAACTCACCTGTCCCTCCTCATGTGTAGTGTTGCCAAAGTCACATCTCATGTATTCTGTTTTAATTCGACTTACTCTAAAACCTTTGGACTTAAGGGTCTGTCGCCACAACTCCAGTTTCCTATTAACTCCTGCCTAGCTTTCATCAACTAGCACTACATCGTTTGCAAAAAGCATACACCAAGGGATATTCCCTTGAATGTCCCTTGTCACTTCATCCATTACCAAGGCAAAGAGATACGGGCTCAAGGCTGACCCTTGATGAAGTCCTATTTTAATCGGGAAGTAATCTGTGTTGCCATCATTTGTTCGAACACTAGTCACGGCATTGTTGTACATGTTCTTGATGAGGGTAATATACTTTGTTGGGACTTTATGTTTGTCCAATGCCCACCATATTACATTCCTTGGTATCCTGTCATAAGCCTTCTCCAAGTCAATGAAAACCATGTGTAGGTCCTTCTTCTGCTCCCTGAACCGCTCCATAACTTGTCTAATTAAGAAATTTGCTTCTATGGTTGACCTTCCAGGCATGAAACCGAATTGGTTCGTAGATACCCGTGTCGTTCCTCGCAGTCGATGCTCGATAGAAATGTTGATATATTATTTCTTATTTTCCGATGTTTCAGGATCTGCTGAGTTGGAGGAGTAATTTAGACTCCCAAGTGACGAAATACAAAGTGGTGAGTTTCTTTGTACTTCACGTTCGTCATTTGATATACTGATCTATACTTCCTTTTTAGATATTATTAGTTGTCTTTTAACAATTATAGTGCGATCTTACCTTCTTGTTTAGTTTGTGTATGCTAATTATTGAGTAAGTCCTGAAAACTTTACTAGGGATCTTTTACGATTGTAAAGGCATGCTGTGTGCATTTGATGATTCCATTAAGCGTTTGTAAAGTGTAAACTAAAAGTGATGCGTACCTTGAGGCTTGATCAAAGCCACACTAATCTTAAGCTAGCAGCTAGTTCTTGCAGGTTGCATGGCAGTTTTATTTACCACTTCATCTATCTTGCAGGAACTCTCTGACATCAAGAGTGCACTCAATAACGAAATAGAGCAGCTTCGTTCAGTAAGCATAACTTCTGCATCCTGTAAAAAGTCTGTAACTTTCATCTTCAGATTAAGGTTTTTTGGAAAATATTGCCTCGTCCAGGATTTCCAAGAGCTGAGGACCACCCTTAAGAAGCAGCAGGAAGATGTGTCACTTAGCTTAAAGAATTTGGGGGTAGTTGCCTACTTGCCTTTCTGCATTATATTTTGTAATTTCTGTTGCATGTAAACTTACTGTACAATATATTTAAATCTGTTCATTCCAGCTTCAAGATGCTACCGAAAATGATGCGAACAAAGGAAATGGAGAGGACACAAATGAGGTCTTGTCAGCTAACTTAGGGAACTTGAAAGTAAGTAGTAGCTTCATAGTGAAATACTTAAATTTAACTACTTGAAGAATGTCTGGCCTATGTAGTATGATAGGTGACTTTTGCTCATGCTTTTTGTTGACTTGACTGCCCCTTTTCATATTTTTTTTTCCTTAAGTTGTTTATTTTTTCTTTTCCAGCTGGATGGTTCTTCTGAAAACTATGATGAAAGCAGAGGCTCAAAGGAGGACAAGGTGGTACGTAATTAGTACTAGTTACATGGATGACTAGAAAATAAGTAGGAACATGCACTCTTGTTTTTTATGTTAGCTTTCAGAAGCTGGTTGTTGAACTGGCGAACACTTCCCCAGTTCCCCGAAAATTGAGCATGACAACATTTCTGAAATTCAGAATGATATTTTATATCCATTGCCTAAATGCAGATATGGATAGTGCCTGGTAACACGAGAGGGGAACCATTGTGTTTATATTATTTGTATTATTTATATGGTAGCATGAAGAACTGCGAGGGACCAAACATGTCCTGGCATCTAGAACATCTGTGATGGTAGGATCCCATCCTTTTCTTCTGTGAGATAAAAAACTCATATGACCAAGAAAAGAAATCAAATGTTATTTGAGAAATTCAGGTCTTTTCATCTTTTTCCAAGATGATATACTGTAGCTGGTTTTGTGGGTGGAGTTAACAAGGAAAGGTTTCACTGTCTTTTCCCTGATCACTGAGTGTGCAGAATCGTGCACCAAGAGTTACGGTAGAACTTTATGTGGTGCTGATGGTTTGATTTGCTGCAGCCGCACCACAGTTTCTTAGTGGAAAGTTCTCCCTGACCTTTTCCTTTCTGATGGCTACAGGAAAACACTGACACTGCTGATTTTGTCATTGTTGACAAAGCTACTAAGGAGGCGAGCTCAACCGATGAACAATTCAATGCAGGAAACTGAAATGGAGCCGCCTATATTGTTTGCGTCTGCTGTAGAAATTCTAAGAACATCGATAAGTTAGTCCCTTGTATAAGAAAATGAGTCCATGCTTTGCGATGGCTCAGTCGGGTTGGTTATGGAATGCTGTTGGGACCTGTGACTCTGAGGCCTAAGGATTTAAATCTCCTCTGGAGTTGTCGCGACAATTGTTTAAACAATTGAAAGTTATGATATGGTATCATGGGCACTTGCTCACTTGAATGCACTTCTGCTGGCTTGTCGATTGCAACATCCAAGCCTCCAAGGCCATGATTTTAGACCTACTTGGAACGGTGGTAGGTGATGTGGATTTTGTACGAGGAATGGTGGAATACGGTATTTTGGTGGGTTTGTAAGTTGGTCACAATATGCCAGTCTAGATGTCGGGCCTCTCCTAACAGGAGACGCATATAGGGTTCAAGGTTTGTCTGATTGCCTGTCCTGCATACTAGTAATATATTTTTTTCTAGAATTGTAAGGAGTTCATATATGTTCAATTTTTCGCTATACATTTAAGAGATGGCCAGTCAGGAGCTGGCTTATGCCACTGAAGAGCTACCCTGGCTGCTTTAACATCACGAGGAGAGTGAGAAACAAGCAATTCGGATGAAACTGATAGTTCAGTTTGTGCTACAGAAACTGGAGGGAAGAGGAGGTTAGCTCTTCCATAGAAGCTTTACCACAAGTCTCGAGGAAGCTGCTCATCTATGGGCAGATGAGGAAGGTAGTGAAGATTTGAGAGCCGTGTTAGAAGTAGCAACTGTGAAGAGATGTTGCAGCCCTTGCATTCTCAGATTGAAACTAAGAATTTATACTCCGTTTAGTATCTTAAGTTTGACCAATTATAAATAAAAAATTATCAAATATATATATGATATCAAACAAATATCATTAGTTTATTTACGAAATTTACTTTCATAATAAATTAATTTGGAGTCATTAATATGAATAATATTCACTAGAAATTTAGTCAAACGTGAACTACTTTTATCGACATGCAACCGGTGGTTTCATTCTTTCTTAAATGGAGGGAGTACTTCTGTGGCAGATGCTGCTGAGGACCAAACTGTTGGATCTGAAAGCTCACCTAGAATTGGTTTTGAACTGTTCTACAATTCCAACGGGCCCCCAGATAGCACTAGTAGTAGCGAGGTGGAGAAAGAACAGCTGGTATCGCTGAGGCTGCACCAGGCTGAGGCTCGAGTGAGAAAACAAGCAAGCACGAAAGCATCACTACAGGTCGGTAGTAATTTGTATAGTTTGTCAGCTTTATTTGTTGTACAGTGTGCTTGTGAAACATAATTCTTCTAACTAGTTTATTGAAGTGGTGACAATTTAGAGTGGTAATAAAGTCTTGTATGTTGAGTTTTCATTTGTAGACATGCTCTACCCTGCATTTTCCTAAGCAAAAGTTCACCGCATATCGCTCTTTGTTACCGAACCATTGCTGGGACAGCACAAGAAAGATTTTGATGGTCTTCTCTGCGCCTAGTCAGCCTGTGTTTCTCCTGCCCTTATCAAGCAACTGCGAGAGGCAACTTGTGATTGTGAGACTGACTTTGTTTCCTGATGTGACATCTTCAGAGAGTTGGTTGATGATCTTGCCATGCAAGTTGCTGCTTGCCCTCAAGTACAGTACATCTCTAATGTTGACGTCCATGAGGAGGTTTGTCAATGAGACAAAGCTGGAGATGCAGATGGAGGACCTTTTTGTCAAAGTCTGAGCAGATCCTGGCTATGGGCCTATTTGGTTTATACAGGACCTCCTAAAATTCCTGTCACATCGAATGTTTGGACACATGCATAGAGTATTAAATATAGACTAATTACGAATTTAATTGTACAACTTGCGACTAATTTGCGAGACGAATCTTTTAAGCCTAATGAGTCCATGATTTGACAACGTGGTGCTACAGTAAACATATGATAATGATGGATTAATTAGACTTAAAAAAAATCGTCTCGCAAATTAGCCTCTATCTATGTAATTGATTTTGTAATTAATCTATATTTAATGCTTTTTATTAGTATCTAAACATTCGATGTGACATGAATTTTATGAGCGAACCAAACACCCCCTATGACTGTCGAAGCACGTGTAAAGAAGATTCTCGGAGAATTTGCATTGTTCCAGGTTTTAACATCTATTAATCAAGAGTGACAAGGTCAGAGTAACCGAGTGGGTGAAGCAAACCATAACTACGAGAGACTTATACACTGAAATTCAAAGACATCAGAAAATGACACTGATCACTGAACCATTGCAGATTACATGATAAAACTGCGCATTTGACCATGTATTCTGGGGAGGGAAAGAAGAAACTTATGCTGCATTTTCATTGCCAAAGGCAGCCTGCCTTATGGGGGCACTGACGACTAATGTTACAATATGATTTACAAAGGCTCCACGGTATCCCTAAGATTTACATGCTACAAACAGGATGTATGTTTCTGAGCAGAGAGCCAGAGACCTTATCTGTCTCAGTATGCTCATGTGAGTTACAGCCTTACAGGAGCTACTTCGTCAAGTGCAATTCAATGAATCAGCACGTTCTCTTGTTTTGTTGCTGTTCAGATGGTCGAGCCCATCAGTCCAACAGCAACTCGCGGAGAAGGTTGCCCACCAAGCGACACCGAAGTTAGAGATGCCCAGATCCTACCATTCTTAGCTCCAACCATGAGCCTCAGCTTGCTCCACACCTTCCTCACATCCACAGCATGGGTCAATTTGGCAAGGATTCCAAGGTTGCTTTGCTCGTAGTATTCGGTCCAGAAGTCTTGGATGAGAGCAAAGAACTTTGGGAAGAAGAAAAAGAATATCCTCAGGCAAATAAACAGGATACTGAATGCTAGGTAGGGTTCTCGCTTCACTGTTTCACTAATAGAGCTGTTCCAAATCTTAGCATAGTCTGTGCTTCGCGCTGCGCTCCACTTCCGAGTACCAATATATGCGACTGGTTCTTGACCTGCATCAAACCAACTCTCATTTAATAAGTACAAGAAAGTAACTACATTGTTTTTTTTTCTTTTCCACTAATAATATTCTAAATTTCAATTTGTGATGAGTAACCAAAAACACTTGAGCATGTATAACAAAGATAATGAAATATAACGGTAGTTGCAACAATACTTAGCACAGAAAACCTCCTATCTTTAGAATTTACTAGAATTAGTGAGCTCGCATGCTATATGTACAAGTCAGTTCTGAAAAGTTTTGTACAAGTCAAAAGGGGCACCCTGGGTAACTGGGTCTAATAACCCTAGACCATAGTATAGAGTATAGACATACAGTAGAACAATACAGTGTGGTAAAACTAGTGTTTGACACTACAACAACACATATCGTTTTAAGCTTATCATCATAAACATCGCAAGATTGTAACAACATAGGAGTAACATATGTACCCGTAGCAGTAGTGTAAAGGTTGACCAGGGAGTCGAGATCTTTCGAACCAAGAGGCCAGAATACGTATGAGCTGCGAGCTATTATTATGGAAGGTAGTGCACGGACATGATATCTCGATAAAATGCTGCAAGAAGGAAAGAGATTTCAGTAACAGGCATTAGCTATTTTAATGCCCATGAAAGGTAATAATTGCGTTACAGCATATTCGGGTCTTACGCTTTCATGACGTTGGACTCTTCGACAGCCACGTGCTTAACCCGTGGAAACATTGAGCTCAGATCATCAAATACTGGTCTGATTCTTTGCGAGAAAGGGCACCATGATGCATAGAAAAGGACGGCTGTGTGCTCTTCCTTGCCATCCAACATCCTGAGAAGTTCATCCCCATTAATAACCTGCCAAAACTTTCGAAGTGAGCTTCATACCATATTAGACACCAAACCTCCAAACTGACCCACGAAAAGCTACGCTACAAGATAAAACTCCAGGCCAATCCAGTAAAAGTCAACCGATGGTATTGCTTTCTCCTTTGCAAATAATCATACATACTTGATACTCCCTTATCACATTTAAGCCTCTTGCCGGAATTAAAGAACACAGCAACATTTAGCGGTCTAGATTTAACTTTTAGCCGATACATCTCTGCCAGTCCCTGATACTACCGAGTAGCACTAATTGACTCTAAATTAGTCCTGAGCGTTCCGCCCATTAGTGCTGATGCTACACTGATATTCACTACCGAATGAATGAACTTTTGAGTCATTCCAACTAGGACCATGTGCATCAAACGCTTAAACAACTGAGAAATACACAAATAACATAAGGGAAACAGTTCATTCGTTGGAAAGTTGACACCTTAACCTATATAAAAGTTGCAAATCACAAGCGATGAATTATTGAAAAGCAATAATTCAACGAACCAGGAATTCAGGGGAGTATAGTCACAAATACAGATTTCACAAACCCTAATAATACACTATAGAAAGTAAAACGAAGGACCAAGAACATAGGCCACACATCGAACTGTTCTTGATACTCTTGCGTTGACTAGTTGAGTTATATTTATACTTGAAAAACACACAAGAACATGTAAATTCCGTCAACCACAAGGGAAGGGGATCAAAAGAAAGCGATCCTATCTAAAAAGAAAAAAGAATGAACGAATCTACTAAAGCACAGCTTGATTCAGACGCCTCTAATCATCCCGTAAAAACTTCGAAAACAAATTATCTGCCCATGGCTCCCGAGCAGAATCCACGCTAATCAGCGAAGTAAACAAAAGCAACTAATCTTCTGAGATAGAAACAGCAATACAGCATCGACAAGAAGCACGAACAGCACAGGAATTTCTCGACACGAGCAACGGAACGCGCGCGCAAGTGTGAGATCCGCCGGAACCGTACGCCACACCGCCCGATTCGGCTTCGCCCTCCCCGAGAAAGAGCTAATCTTGCGGCCAACTAGACAACCAGACACGGCCGGAGCTAGGGCTCGGAGACACGCACCTCCTCGGGGGGCGAGTACCCCTCCGTCGAGACGGGGCAGCATGCCCGGAGCGTGGCGGCGAACGGCGGCAGCCCGTACTCCAGCACCGGACACTGTCCCAAATCCTGCCCCGCGCTCGGGCGGGCGGACGCACCAGGCGGCGCCAGGGAGGGGAGCAGCGCCAGCAGCAGAAGCAGGGGGAGGAGGCGGCGGGTCATGGCGACGGAGGCGAGAGGAAAGAGAGAGAGAAGGGGGAGAGGAGTGAGAATTCTTGGTTTTCTGGAGGGTCAGCTTTGGGAATCTTTCGAGGTTTGGTGGTGCCCTTCTTGGAATCAGGGATGGATTAGACTACTACCCGTACTTTGGATAGGTATAGGTATACCGTATACCCAGGTGTATGTATTTAGGGAGTGTGGATATATTTTAGGGTTTGTGGTTTGTTTACTGCTCGTCGACTGGTATTTTGATTGACACTTTCCTTGGTGAACAACAACATTGGTAGCTTCTTCCTATGGCTATGGACACTGTATGAGAAAAAGCGGAAGAGACGATCTTAGTCAATTTGGGTTAATGAAACATGAGTGGACTAGGTACATTAGCCACTGACTGGGTTAAGGTTTTGTGATGAATGAGAGGTGGACATAGATGGAGAGCTAGACCGAAGTGTGGAGCAAGTCTTATTGGCCTCGTTCGTTTGGAGGAATCTGGAGGAATTTGTGAGAGGAAATCAGCCGTGAACAGTGTAATTTTTGCACCATCCGAACGGGGCCATTACGTGCGAAGTTGAAACGACAGTTTAGGTGGGCAATGTTGGCGATCATGGGGGATGGCATGGGAATGTGCCGAATGTGCTCAGAGAGGAGGGTTGGTCGAGGGATGGTTGAGGGAGTTGGGTACGTTGACAATGAGTAAGAATTAATTGGTAGCCATGCAGAAAAGAAACCAGCCATGCAAAGACTGCTAGACGTCAAACAACATGATATCAGAGCCGTTGGATCCTCGTCCAACGACGAAAATGTAACCGATTCGTTTAGTGAATTATTAGGAGGCCACTACTTAGGAAAGGTATCATCTGGTTGAAAGTGGTCTTCATTTAAAATCTCTCAAGTGCAACCTAAGATCGAATTTTCCTATTCAACAAATGTACAATTGAAAATATAGGATCCTTTTGTTAGAGCCCCGCCACGCGCTCCTTGTGCTGATTCTTGAGAAGCCCTACTAATCTAGTGAAACCGACATGCTCATGGAGCTAGGAAGTTGGATCCATTTTATACTATGGAGGCTTAGCAAAGGAACATTTCTTCACACCACTCTAACCCCTTGCATCCCTTGTGCCTTCCAGATACTTCATCCCGATCACATGTGACTCTCCATTTCACCCTTGTTTTCATCATCACCTCTCTTTTATAGTGACTGCTACCTCTTTTTACCCTTGCCCACTGCCACCCTCCACCTCCTCAACTTACACCTTGTCATTGATATGGCCACCCTTGTCCTCCTTCAACTCCACCACCACATGGGTTCCATGTAGGGTCGAGAGGACGGACTATATCCGTGGTGTGAATAGTCAGTTCTAAAACTTAATTGCTATGGCTAGCTGATATAGGGAGGGCTCGGCTGGACTAAAAAAAGCACTGTTCATGCTGGTTTTACTGTTCATGATGGTTTTTTTTGAGAGAAAAACACTACTCAAATTTGAAAAAAAGGCGACTTGACCACCAAATCTACTTGACCGAACACGACCATAAAAACAAGCATAATAAAACTAATCATCTAACCATGACTACACCCCATTATCTAATTTCACAAGCACCTTATAAAAAGATCCTACATAGGATATCAAGTAGATGTTGAGCTAATGAGAGCTCACCTACACAAGTCCAGTTCATAAGGTCATACAAACCTAAACAACTAGAACTCAACGAAGCACAAGGGAGCTCCTACACATACTAGCGAGAAAACGTAAACATTAAGAACTAGCTACACTAGTAATCTCCACTTGAGATGGCCACTCGACTAGTCGAGCGAGCTATACAAGCACAACTACTAGAGCTACACAAGCGCAAGAGCAACAACACTAGCACAAGATATTGCAAGTAAATACCTAGTGAAAGGGTTCTGAATGTCTAGAAAATTTTCACTAAAAGTCTTCTTAGCTTTTTTGCATGCAATTTTCTGAATGACTATGGGTACCAGATATCCGGTATATGTGCTGACTAGCTTTTTGGATGTCTGGTACTGACCGGATGATGTTCAAAAATTGATGTTTCTGCACCATAACGGCTAGATGTTGGGGGCCGAGTATATATACTTTGTTCCTCTTATGACATCTCTTCTTCCACCTAAATAACATCTTTTAGAGGCCAAAGAAACTCTCCCCTCTCCCTCTTTGTGAGGCTTGTGCGATTTGTGAGAAATCTAGAGAGTTGGGTTGAAAGATTGGTTGATTAAGAGAAAAAGAGAGAGTAATTCCATCCTTGAACACTTGTGGTCTTCGTGAAGCAATTTGTGAAGTGTTTGGTACTCTTGGAGGTGAAGCCTCCTAGACGACGAGGAGTTACTCAGTGAGCTTCCAAGCTTGTGGTGAGCCGTGAGAAGTTTGTGAAGGTTTTGATTTCACCTCCACAAGGAAATAAATCAAGGTAGCGAAGCGAGGAAAGTGGTTGAAAGAGACCCGACTCCCTTAGGAGCTCCTCAACAGAGACATAGGTTTCATGGTGGTGAATCTGAACTTCAGTAATCGCATGTCTTCTTTTGTGTTCTTGTGTTCTTATTGTGCAATTTACTTTTGGGGAAATTGCCCCGATCTACTTGTTCTTGTGTTTGTGGTTCTAGATCTTTAGAGTAATCATCTCACCATATCTCCGAAAACCCTTGGTAACAAGTAGGATCGATTAAATAGGCAAAATCCCTCTCGATTTGTGTTATTCCCATCACCTAGTACCGGACATTCGGTTTAGACTAGACATCCGGTCTAGATTAGATCTGGTGCATACCAAATTTTAGGTACAAACTAGACATTTGGTCCTATAATAGTTTTCCAAGCTATATTTTTTCAGGAACACCTATTCACCCCCTCTAGCCAGCATCTCGGTCCTTTCATATACTAATACTTGGAACTAGTCTTAATGTGATTAAGGATGTGACATACTTTCTATCCAATAATTTTGAGATGAAGGATATGGGAGTGGTTGATATTATTCTTATTACCATGTTACTAATAGAATATAATGGTGGGGCCACACTCTTGCAATTCCATTACATGGAAAAGGTATTGAGTCTCTTTGGGTACAATGACTGCAAGCCTGCTTCAACACCTTATGATCCAAATGTGCTATTAAAGAAAATCAAAGAATAGCAATGGATCAATTGAGGTACTCCTACATCATAGGCTCACTTATGTATTTAGGTAGCGCTACGAGGCCTGACTCCTCGTTTGTTGTGAGCAAAGTAAGCTGGTCTATTTCAAATCTAAGAGATGACCATTGGCAGTGCTCTTGAGAGAGTGTTGCGCTATCTAAAAGGAACCGTGAACTATGGCATTCACTATGTTGGGCACCCTAGGGTACTTGAGGGTTATAGTGATACAAATTGGGTATCTAATGCTGATGAGATTTTAGCACAAGTGGATATTGTGTTTACACTTGGAGAACAACCAATGAGATTTAGGCAATCTATAGATACTCATGAAAGGCCCTAAGTTTGATTTATATGCTCGAGAGGGGATGCTTATGAAAACATAGTAATAGTTAAGAGTTTAGATGAAACACTTAATTCACACAAAACTGTCAATTCAAGCTATAGTCTATAGTTTAGTTGTGAATAAGTGTAATCTTTGTTCTAGATTGATGTTCAATTCAACAGTCTCCATTGAAATTCTGCTATAAAAAAAGAACTAAGAGCATTTTTTCACACCTTAGAATTTGATAGCTATTGTTGGAGTTTAGTTGGGCTTGGCCCAATTTTTATTCAATTAAAATAAATCTTAAGACCCACGTTAAATGCTAGGTGCAATATAGTTGCATGAGATTTTAACTAATGTTGACTTAACTCAAATAGATAGCTCATTTGTGCACCTACTGTGAAGTTGATAGAGGTGAAGGACATAGCACACGCGCACGCACCACCATGTCTAGCCGAGGCGAGGCGAGGCAAGGCGTGAGCGTGACGTGCATAGGCTGGGTTTGGCACCGCATAATGGAGCCATAAGAACACTTATCGGGAGAGTTATCGCTGCGGGAGTTTGTATCTGTTACTCCGCGTTACTCCCTCTCAGTAACTCCTTTGGCATCCAGATACATCCCTGTCCCTTCGTGTTCCTCGCGGGCGCATAAGAGAGAAGTGTTCTCCTGAAAACCTTGCGTACAAATGCAGCAGCACCACCGCCCCATTCTCTATTCCAGCAACTCGAGTATTAATTCACCGTTCCAGCTCGTGCGCACAGGTGTTGGAAGAGCAGGTATCCGGAACCGGCATCCGTCTGTGACATCTGCTTGGGTGTGCAGGCGATCAAGTTTTCAGGAGCACATCTCCATCGTGCGATTACCTGGTTCTTGCTCTTCGGCATATGACTACTTCCCGGTTCCTCCTGTCGACGGTGTGACTCCTCCCTGCTACTCCCTGGTGGCCTCCTGTTGTGGTGTGACGGTCGGCACTGCTTCCCTTCCTACACCGCGTTGAGCATGATCGGGTACATCTAATAGCTCACTATGTTGACTAGTGGGACAACACATCCTGTGCCTCCAGCGCTACCTCTGGGTATAACGTATACCTCTGAAATTACACTTATGTTATTTTAAGATTGATGTTCAGTATGTTTATGGCACCCGCAATGGTTAGAGCTAGTCACTAGCTCTAAGCCAACTTCTTCAATAATGCTAACTTTTGGCACATAGCTTTTAATATAGAATGCCCCACATGACACTCTCACACAATCTTTAAATATGTGCAAGAGTTTAGCTCTCGATCAAGAGCTAGCTTTTCTCTCTCTTCTATTCACTGGTAGAGAACAGAGCTTTACTCCCGGTGGGGAACCCCCTTTAGTCCCGGTTCCCCACCCGGGAGCAAGCATCCGGGACTAAAGGGGGGTCCTTTAGTTCTGGGTCAGGAACCGGGACTAAAGGAGGACCTTTAGTCCCGGTGGGTAACACCAACCGGGACTAAAGGTGCCTCCTGACATGCCACGATGGCCGGCACCTTTAGTCCCGGTTGGTAATATGAACCGGGACTAAAGGTTTTTTTCTTTTTTCTTTTCTTTTCATTTTTTTGTTTTCTTTTCAAAATAGGTTTTCGAAGTCGTATTGTACGCTGCTAATTATACATTTATACGCGCGTATAGTATGTTTCGGTTCAAGCACAATGAACCTATTAAATCACACAAAGCATAGAAATATATATATGCATGCATGCATCATATATATATTTACATGCATGCATGCATATGCATATGTGTATTTTACATTATATTATTTCATGTGCATATATTACAAAAGATTGCATTACAGATGTTGTGATATAACAAGTTTCCTCTCATCCTCTAGCTTGGCTTCCATGGTAGTGTTGGGTCGAAGTAGAACTCGCCCTTGGAATCGATGACCTGCTCATTAAAAAATCCGGCTATAGACTCTTGAATTGCTTTGATTTGGTCTTGCCGTATGACCTTTTTCTCCAACCATCGAGCCTACAGGTTTGAATTAAAGGAAAATAAATTAATATATGTACATATATATATATATAAAGACATAGTAACACAATCAATAATAATAATTAAATGAATATATAGTGTATTTTTAACGTACTTTGAGTCTCTCTGTAGGAGTTCTTTGGGAGACCACCTTGATAAACTTGCAAACATAGTAACCACAGTAGTTGTTCCTCTATTCCTGTCTCAGACACCACTTTACGAGAAAAAGATTTATCATCCAATCTGGTGATCCGGTGAAAGCTATATGTTTAATTAATAAAGATGATGCGATTTAGGGGACTTACTTTCAAAGGGATTATATTCAGTGGCGCTTTGCATTTTCCCATGTGTCGCTTCTCAATAAAGGTTTTCCAAACACTGCCCAATAAAAAATTTGCCACGTCATCAGATATAGTTAATCATCATGTTTGTGTGTATATATAGTTGCTAGAGATACCGAAATTAGCTCTGGATAATATCTATCATATCTTGATAGTCTTGTTGTGGTTTTCTCATCGAGTCATAGATTATCAAGTGACTTTTCACCAGATCGATGTCCATCAATATCCAGTGATTGCTGCATGTGTTTATAGGATATAACGTATAACACTCATTAATTAACTAGAATCAACATATGAGCCATTAAGGATGATCGACATTATTAACACTCACTTGAAGTTGTAGGGAAAGAGTATATCCTTCATGTGGCGTTGGTTCACTAAGAAGTTCATGAGGTTACTCTCTGACTCAGACTTCCAATTAGTCTTTGGAGTAACTGGGTCTTTGAATACTATATGGGGATCAACAAAACCAATTTCATTGCAGCCTACCTTTCTGAGCTCTGTCATTGTAAATCTACATATATATAGTACTTGTTAGGATAATTTATATGCATATACACACATATGATGAGTTTAATAATAGATCAAAAGAATTATTACTTACAGACAATAGCAGCTAATGATAACTTTGTCCAGAGAGGTCAGGTGGCATAGTTGAGGAAATTCTGCAAAGTCAACATACATAACATCATCGCCATGGAACCAATGTTCGTCTCTAATTCTGACACCAACGCAGAAGTCTCCACCGGTAGACGCCTGCATGTACCACTTGTTTAGCAGGTACATTTGCGTCCCCAGATCAGATAAGGCTTGAGGATTGTATAGACTCTGGCCTAGTACAAATTTTTTCTTCCAAATATCAACCTCCGCCGCATTCTCAATGTTTCCATCACCAAACATCTGGTAAAGGTCAAGACCAGTCTCATCAATAAATTCACCAAGGTGATCCAAATCGACATCCGGAGGTATGTTTGCCTGATGCATTAATTCTAAATTCGAACCATATTCATTACCAACAACTAGTGGGGGGACTAATTGGTGCGATTGTTGTTCGAGTTGGGCAACTCCTTTCCCTGCCCGCTTCTTTTTCTGTGCCACCTTAATTGACTTGGTGAGAGTGCGGTCATAGTCCGTTAACGTTGATTTGGACGGCTTACGAGATTCCCGCTGTTGTTGCTGGTAAGAAGCCACCTTTTTTCTTAGAATATCTGGAGCTACGAAGAAGTACGGTTTCTCCGGGTTTCTCCTTGCTTCTTGATTCTTTTTAAGTTTGTCATAGAATCTGGACATATCTTTTTTATATGCATCAGTTCCTTCTTCCTTCTCTTCAGATATTATTTTGGGAATAGCCATTGGTTTCACGGTGGCTTTCTTTGCCAGCGGGGACTAGTTCTTCGTTTGCGGGGCTAGCCTCTTGCTAGCACTTGGCTTCTTGGTAGGCGGGGGCAGGGGAGGCGTTGGAGACCTCCTTGGAGGTGGTGGCAGCGGCGTTGGAGACCTCCTTGGAGGTGGCGGCTGCGGCGTTGGAGACCTCCTTGGAGATGGTGTGGATGCAGCCTCGCCTTCCAACACAATGTCATCGTACTGAGCACTATGATGATCTGGCGATTGAACAATTGGATTTAGGTTGGGGGAGGATCTGCTACAAAAAAGGACTGACATATTATTATGACCAGATTGTTAAATATTTAAGCCAATATAAATTAATGATGTAGTGTTTTCATCCGCACCTATGGTGAGGTAGTTCAGGAGGTGGAGCCGACATCCCGGGAATGATGATGTAGCGCTTGCGCCATAGAATGAATGTCTTCTCTGCTTCTCCTAGAGTCTTCTCGCCATCACCTCTAGGAATGTTAAGAGGCAAATCACTAAAACCTTTTTCAACTTTATCTACCGAGATGGTAGCATATCCTTCTTGGATTATATTCCCATGAATCTTTGGTGTCTTGGTTCGGTCGATAGGATTAACAAGACCGATAGCCACCTTGATTGTGGAATTCCCCTTCGGAATGTGTAGCTCACACGATGTACAAGGTTTAGTGATGTCATCCACAGGGAAGCACAGTCCTGTGTCCCCTTGATTTGGTATCTCCGTGGAAGCGCAGCTGCTTTTCAACTGAACAGATTGGCTAATGTTGATTCCTGGCTCTGATGCCTGCTTGCTTGCACTCACTGCTATTTGCACTTGCCTTCTGATTTCCTCCTGCATTCTCGCTTTAAGGTTTTTTTCCCGCTCCTGTGCTTCACGCACCGCTTCCTCCAACCTCTGGAGCCGCTGTGCCTCTTCTTCCTTCTTTCTCTGGTAGCTTCTGTAGGAAGGTCTGTCCTGAGGGAATCCATGCTCCCACGAGACACTTCCTTTGCCTCTAGTTTAGCCACCATGTTCAATAGTCCCGATGGCGTATGTTAGCTCATCCTTCTCTCTGTTGGGCCTGAACGCACCACTAGCAGTAGCTCTCTGAGCATAAAACAATCTTTCTGCTGCTTCTTGCAGTCTTGCATCATAAACGCACTTCCCTATCTCCTGGTCCAGTGTTCCCCCATGAGCGAAAAACCAATTCTTTGCACGCTCTCCCCACTCGAGTGATTCTGGTGTGATACCCTTGGCAAGAAGGCATGCTTCCATTTTATTCCACTTCTTAATGGCGGTCGGGTAGCCACCTTATCCCAAGTTATGGTGGTATGTCTTCTATTGGGCATTACGTTGGTTCTTTATCACTCGACTCACACCCTCTTCCGACGTCTTGTACTGTACAAACTCATCCCAATAGGACCTCTGCTTTGAGATCAGGCCTGGGACAGTAAAATCTGGTGCTATGTTCTTCTTGACATACATCGTGTATAGGTGTTTCTTCCAAGTCTGAAACTGGGTGGCCATCTTCTTCATTGCCCAATCCCTAACTCGCTCCTTCAATTCATCACCATCTATTATATCATCATAACCATATGTTTGGAGCGTGAAATGTACCAAGACATCTTTCCAAATTAACGTCTTGTCACGATCGGAGACAAAACTGATATGAGGAGCATTGGTCTTCTTCTTCCATTCGTGGGTACTGATCGGGAGCCGGTCTCGTACAAGGTAACCACAGTGGTGCATGAATTTCATTTTATTTGCCCCCCGGTTACTTTGTATCCACATTGAACTCGAGATGATGAAGCGGCCCTCAATGGCTTTTTGGGACCTCGAACATTTTTACTCTTCGTTGTAGTTGTTGATGTCGATCCAGAGAGGCTACAAAACATAAACATTATTTTTAATGTCATGAGCACACATAAGACATATGATAATATATATAGCTAATAATAAAAAATATATACTTGGCCAATATGTTGTTGCTCATTTTGTTCAAGAGCTGGCATCTTGACTCCGTCATCGCATCCTCTTGCACGTTATTTTTAGCACCATCATCGCCGGCAACTTGAGTGCAGTGTTGATCAAATTCATCATCAACTCCTCCCCATCCATGTTTCTCGAATTGACCATCTAGCTTCAAAAAATAAAACCAATATATAGTACGTCAAATCTTTGCTTACATGCGTAAAATCTACGAACAATATGCATTATTAAATCTTGCCCCTCGGTCACGGACGCAATTCTAGGGCGGCGGTGCTCCGCCGTATAAACCCTAAACCCTAAACGAGTAGGTTTTGATGGGTGAAGGTTGGTTTGTATGATAAGAAGAATCAGGAAGCGAGTTGGTTTTGGCGATGGTCCCGCCTGAAACAAAAGGGGGGCGTCGCTACGCATTAGGTTTTATTAAATAGAAAATTGCGAGCCTCGCCTGAAAGAAAGGGGGCATCGTTGCGCGTCAAGTTTCTGAGAACAATAAGCCTCGCCTAAAAGAAAGGGGGGGCGTTGCTGCAAACCAAAGTGACAACAAAATCACACTGCATCCTGACTCATTGAGTAAACAGCTCCAAATAATGTTTACAATGATTGGAACCCTCGAAGAGGTTCACAACAACATGCCAAATTTACAACAAATACAACAACACACGTTACATCGATAAAAAATAGACATCAAGTCGACCCTTGGCGTTGGAACTCCCAAACATCGGGAGCATCCTCTTCAAAACACACCTCGCATGCCATATCCCTCGCCATCTCCATAACTGTATTTTCAAGCACACTCTCAACCACTTCATCTACTACACCCTTCATAGACTCAGCTATATCATCCACAACCACTTGCAAACCAACCTTCACCCACCAAAAATGATCGAACAAGGGCAGTGGAACCCTAAACCCTAGGGCGAACGAGGGCGGCAGTGCTCCGCCATATAAACCCTAAACCCTAGGGTGAACGAGGGCGGTGGTGCTCTGCCGTATAAACCCTAGGGCGAATGAGGGCGGTGGTGCTTCGCCGTATACATAGAAACACATGACGCTTAGAGATGGCGCGTATACACTGGATTTTTTTTTCTGTTCCTTTGGCGCTTTCTTTCTTATAATAGTTAGCGCGACAGAGAATAATGCCCATCTGAACGCCATGTGCGACGTGCCATGAAAATTAGTTAAGTATACGTTTGGGTTTGTGATCGATACACACATTTGTTGACGTATGTACGTATGCAAACCAAAGTGACAACCAAAGTTTCAGTAGCTACTATATCGATAGAGGAGCATGCACGTAGGAAAAGAAAACGTGAACAACAGTACGTACGGTTACCATGAGTGAACTTGCCTAAAACAGTGTGTTTCATGCATGGAGATGGAATAGGATCGGAGCAAGCACAGCGTGCTCCTCATCATCGATCTGTTGGTCACGGTGTAGCCTGGAGATGGAACGGAGCAAGCAACGTACCTTGGGAATGGAGGAGAGGAAGACGTGCGTGCGCGTTGACGGCCTCGTCGTCGCGCCGTGTCAACGCGACGAGGGTACGGTACCGATGTGGCCACGCGTCTGGCGGGGGCGGCCGGGCAGCAGTGGCGCCGTGAGGTCATCGGCGCGTGGGGTGGCGTGGGGACCGCGGACGCGCGCAAGGCGGTGGCGACGACCGACGTCGGGCAGGGTGGCGACGGCGTCCTCGGTGTGGCAGGCCGAGTGGTGTGGGCGCAGGGGGAGAGGAATCGGCGAAGAATGCAAGGAAGAAGATGGCAGTGGTATATATATGCCACGCCCCTTTACTCCCGGTGCCATCCCCCCACCGGGAGTAAAGGTCCTTTACTCCCAGTGCGTGTTACCAACCGGGAGCCTTTACTCCCGGTTGGTAATAAGCACCGGGAGTAAAGGTTTTTTTGGCGGGCCACGAAACTGCAGCCCACCTTTACTCCCGGGTGGGCTTCCAACCCGGGAGTAAAGGTGGGCTGCAGTTTCGTTTCCCGCGTGTTTTAAGCAAATTTTTTTAATAGAAATGCAATAGTCTTGTTAAATACATAGTAAATTAAATAAAAGGCATAAAATTATTTTGTTAAAAATATGGATTTTCTTTTTCTTTATTGCACATAGGAAAAATCTATAACCTAACTTTTTTTATTTTTTGTTACAATTATAAAACATAATGTAACTAATATTTATTATTTTGTTAATGCAAAAATGTAGTGTTTAATTAAAATTACTAAAACTATTGGTTTTGGACAGGAAATTTGTTTTCACATCATTTTAACGTTAATATTTTAATTTTTCATCACTCAATATCCTAATTTACCTTTTTGAGAGAGAAATCCCACCAAATCAAACATTGATTTAATTTAAAACATGACATAATAAACATCTGAATTCACAATTATTACATAATATCTCAAACACACATTACATTAAATCACTATATCATCAAGTGGGCACAGCAGTGAACTTCTTCTTTACGTATGTCCCTTGGTTATGATCACGTCGTAACCATGAAGTGTCCTCATCATTTATCAAGATGCTAGGGTCTTTGTTCACTTTGAAGGGCAGAATTTGGTCATCCTTTTCATAATCTTCTGACATATCCGACTTGTCCTCAATTCCCACGATGGCTCTTTTCCCTGAAAGAACTATGTGGCGCTTTGGCTCTTTGGTTGAGTCATTATCATTTTTCCCTCTTTTTGGTTTGGTAGACATATCATTGACATAGAACACCTGATTCACATCCTTGGCAAGGACGAATGGTTCGTCTTTGTACCCAATATTACTAAGGTCTACTGTTGTCATTCCATACTCGTTGTCTACTGTTACCCCGCCTCCGGTCACCTTGACCCATTGGCACTTGAACAATGGGATCTTCAAAGTAGGTGCATATTCTAGTTCCCATATTTCATCTATGCGTCCATAATATGTCTGCTTATTCCCATTCGGGTCTATGGCATCTATGCGGACACCACTGTTTTGGTTGGTACTCCTTTTATCTTGGGCTACTGTGTAGAATATGTTTCCATTTATCTCGTACCCTTTGTATGTGACAATATGCCATGATGGTTGCATAGCCAATAAATACAGTTGCTCATGGATGCTCTCATCACCTTGACATTTTTTTTGCAACCAACCGTCAAAAGTTTCCATGTGCTTACGCGTAATCCAAGCTTCAGTCTTCCCTGGAAACTCGGATCGTAAGAGATCCTTGTGTGTCTCAATATACGGATCTACCAAAGAGGAGTTCTGTAGAACTATGTAGTGCGCTTTATTGAAATAATCATCATCCGTACCAATATATGTTTTCCTCCCTAGTGTCCCCTTTCCGCTTAGCCTCCCCTCATGTCTCGATTCAGGAACACCAATCGAGTCAAGGTCGGGAATAAAGTCAACACAGAACTCAATGACCTCTTCTGTTCCGTAGCCCTTGGCGATGCTTCCTTCTGGGCGAGCACGGTTGTGAACATATTTCTTCAGGACTCCCATGAATCTATCTAAGGGGAACATGTTGTGTAGGAACACAAGACCGAGAATGAAAATCTCCTTGACTAGGTGAACTAGGAGGTGTGTCATGATATCAAAGAAGAAAGGAGGGAACACCAACTCAAAGCTGACGAGACATTGAACCACATCATTCTGTAGTTTAGCTAAATCAGTTAGATCAATTGCCTTCTGAGAAATTGAATTGAGGAATGCACATAGCCTCACGGTGGCTAGACGTACATTTGGAGGTAGAATTCCTCTTAATGCAACTGGAAGTAATTGCGTCATGAGAACATGACAGTCATGGGACTTTAAGTTACATAATTTCTTTTATGGCACATTTATAATACCCTTTATATTCAAGGAGAATCCAGATGGTACCTTGATGTTGTTTAAGCATTCAAACATGATTTCCTTCTCCTCTTTGCTTAGAGTGTAGCTGGCAGGACGTAAGTAATGGCGTCCATCATCTGTCTTCTCTGGATGCAGGTTGTCTCTTTCTCTCAAACAACGTAGGTGCTGTCGTGCTTCAAATGTGTCCTTAGGCTTTCCATACACACCCATGAAGCCTAGCAGGTTCACACAAAGATTCTTCGTCAGGTGCATCACATCGATCGAGCTGCGGACCTCTAGGACTTGCCAATAGGGTAGGTCCCAAAATATGGACTTCTTCTTCCACATGGGTGCGTGACCGTTAGCGTCGTTCAGAACAGGTTGGCTTCCATGTCCTTTTCCAAAGACGACTTTCACATCATTGACCATATCGAGTACATCCTCACCGATTCGGTTTATGAGGATTGGTCGGTGGTCCGCCTTCCCTTTAAAATGCTTGCCTTTCTTTCTTCTGGGGTGATTTGCGGGAAGAAATCGGCGATGGCTAAGGTACATGACCTTTCGACATTTTTTCAAGAATACACCTCTAATATCACCAAGCATTAGTGTGTGCATGCATTATATCCCTTGTTTGATTGTCTCCGAAAGATTACTTAGAGCAAGGCTAATCATTGATTGTTACGAACAACAATGCTCATGAGATCAAAGTGTTCTGTTTGTACTCATCCCACACACGTACACCTTCTTTATTCCACAAAATGAGAAGTTCATCAATAAGTGGTCTCGGTACACATCGATGTCATTGCCGGAGTTGCTTCGGGCCTTGGATGAGCACATGCATCATAATGAACTTCCGCTTCATGCATAACCAAGGAGGAATGTTGTAGATACATAGAGTAACAGGCCAAGTGCTATGACTACTGTTCTACTCTCCAAAAGGATTGATACCATCTGTACTTAAAGCAAACCTTAAGTTTCTTGCGTCATTTGCAAACTCCAGGAATTCTCTATCGATTGCTCTCCACTGGGACCCATCAGCAGGGTGTCTCAACATATTGTCTACCTTACGGTCTTCTTTGTGCCATCGCAATAATTTTGCATGTTCTTTGTTTCTGAACAGACGTTTCAAGTGTGATATTATAGGAGCATACCACATAACCTTGGCGAGGATTTTCTTCCGTGGACGTTCGCCCTCAACATCACGGGGTCATCTCGCTTTGATCTTATCTCATGATGCATGGCATCTGGGGCATGCATCCAATTTCTCGTACTCTTTGCCACAGTGCAGGGATGCGATCATTAGGACATGCATGTATCTTCTCGATTTCTGGCCCCATAGGATGAGACAACTTGTTTTGCTTCGTAGGTAGTGGCGGGCAATTCATTGTCCTTCGGAAGCATCTTCTTTTGGATTTTTAGTAACTCTCCAAATCCCTTATCAGATACACCATTCTTTGCCTTCCATTGCAGCAATTCTAGTGTGGTTCTCAACTTTTTCTGTCCTGCATCACAAGTTGGGTACAACAATTTGTTGTGATCTTCTAGCATCCGCTCGAACTTGATATTCTCCTTTTCACTTTCACATTCTCTTTGTGCGTCACGAATGACCCGACAAAGATCATCAATGAGCTCATCTTACGTGGCTACCTCTTCTTCAGCTTCTCCCATTGCAGTATCATTGAAGCACGCACCATCGGGAATAATATCATTGTCGTCCCATTGTTCTTCTTCACCTTCTTCCATTACAATGCCGGTTTCTCTGTACTTCGTCCAACAAATATAGTTTGGCATAAAACCCGACTTGAATAAGTGTGAATGAAGAGTCATTGAGCAAGGATATTCCACCGTATTCTTATATATGGCACATGGGCAGCACATGAAACTGTCGCGTTTGTTTGCCTCGGCCGCACGTAATAAAGAATGCACGCCGTCAATGAACTCTTGGGAGCGGCGATCAGCATTGTACATCCAATGCCGGCTCATCTGCATTACATGACATAAATACCATATTAAAACCTAGATCATAATTAATTATTTATACAACATATGTGCCACCACAAAAGGTACAAATTTATGAAAGCATCGCTACAATGTAGATAATCCCAACTACCACTAAAAGAACTAAAGCTAAAATACATTTCAGGAGCATAAGGATTTCGCGACCAATCTCAACTAAAACAGACAGATCCCCTGATTGTGCAATATCTTTGGGCTTCTTCGGCTAGATCACTGCCTCATTAGCCGCCGTATCTGCCTGTTGTGCAAGATATTTTTGCATGAGTTCAACATACTCTTCCTCCCAGTAGAAGCCTGAACATCGTCCACTGCCATCCCACTGAAATTAAAACAAAAAATTAGAACTTTAATCACAACCATCATGAAAATAGATATAAACTAACCATAATCATTAAATACGATAAAATAACTCACATTACGATCCGGACACTTGTAGAAGATACGATCCTTGTTGGGACCCTCATTCTTCACTCGGTACTCCATCACAATCTTCGTCTCATCACGACACTTGCCGCATGGAATGAGAGAGAGGCCCGGCCTAAGTCGCTTTGGAAACCCATGAGAGGTCGAGACCCAAGCGATTGCCATCTACTCTCTATACTCATTTTTAATACACTATAAATTTCTCATTTTATAAACAAATAAAATTAAGAAACTATAAAATTATCTATATCTCTATACTCATTTTTAATACATTATAGCTCAAAAACATGTTTTAATAAATAACCATCTGTACTAGTTGACCTTACTTACGTGATCATCTCGGTGAGCATTTCTCCACCGGACGGCACCGTACTTGGTCAAGGAAAAGCTCCGATTCTCGAGGAAGGAACACGGTCTTCCACGGATCGTTGTCGCTCTCCCTCGTAGAATCAAAGCTCCTCCTTGATATCCGTTACCACTCGGTGAGAGAACATGCTCATTGAAATGAACACGGTCCATAAGTTACACTAGTACGGATTTTCTATAATTTTCTAACTATTTTCTAAGTTTATATTTATATATATACTACGTTTGGGTACGGTGATTGATAGACTACTGCGACGATATCGGGACATATGAATAAATAACCATCCGTACTAGTTGAACTTGCTTACGTGATCATCTCGGCGAGCATTTCTCCACCGGACGGCACCGTACTTGGCCACGGAAAAGCTCCGATTCTACGAGGAAGGGAACACGGTCTTCCACGACCGTTGCCGCTCTCCCTTGTAGAATCAAAGCTCCTCCTTGACGTCCGTTACCGCTCAGCAGAGAACATGCTCGCCGAGATGAACACGGTCCGCAAGTTCAGCTAGCTACTTTAACCTTCTTTCATGTAAATATGCAAGCTTGAAGTGATTTTGAGCTCAAATTGTTTACAAATGAAAAAAACCACAATAAAGAACTATATATATATAGTGAACAAAATGAGATAAGACAATGGTGAAAAATGAGAGTATGAGATTGGTAACCTTTACAGCTGAAGAATCGACGGAGGAATCGAAGAAATCGATGGAGGAATCGAAAAATGGATGGAGGAACAATGGAGGGAGGGAGGAAGCAAGAACACTAGTGCAGTGAGCTTCAAAATGTGCTGAGCTTGGGCTCGAGGAGGAAGAAGGAGACGGCCGGGATATAAAGGGGGGACCTTTAGTCCCGGTTGGTGGCTCCAACCGGGACTAAAGGTAACTTTCCAACCCCGGGCGCAGCCACGGCCTGGGAGTAGACTTTTACTCCCGGTTGAAGCCACCAACCAGGAGTAAAAGTATACCTTTAGTCCCGGTTGATGGCTTCAACCGGGACTAAAGGTCCCTGCCACCTCTGCCTGGCGCAGTAGCCGTTGGGCAGGGACCTTTAGTCCCGGTTGGAGCCACCAACCGGGACTAAAGGTATCTCTAGTCCCGGGCGCAAAAAATTCCGGGACTAGAGCCCATTTTAGCCGAGGATCAAAGGTCTGTTCTCTACTAGTGTTATATGTCATACTGCAAATGTGATGAGCTGTGCCTTATGCCGGGGTGGAATGAACAAAAAGAAGAAAAAAGACCTCAGTCCATCGTGCTCCCTGTGCCGTTTTGCGCCGTCCAAAGTCCAAACTGGCCCTTTACGCTTTCTTTGCAGTTGTCACCTACTGTTAGCACGGCTGGTCGGCTACTGAATTCTCAATCTGGTTTGCTTGGCAAGCTGGGCTGTCTGGGTAAAGTTGAACCAGGGCCCCTAAGCTACGTTTGAATGATACACAATGCTCCATTGCTCCTCTATATTTTCTTTGTTGCTCGATCTCCAGTTTTTGCATGAACGACATTCAACGTGAAAACACACATACAATTTTGAATCCGAATGTTATCATCCAGGTCTACCGATTTTTTCTCTAATTTTAGTCGTCGCATGAAAAATTGGTCATGGTCTGAGTCCACGTATGGCACTCAAAAGTTTGACTACTAGTAACACTTTTAGAGCAGCTCCAGTATAGCTTAGAATCGAGCCGTGGCAAGAAAAAAGCGAAACAAGTCGGATGTCGGAGGCAAAATCGCACTCTGCAGTTGCAGTTGGTTCGCCCCGAGGAGTATACAGAACCTTTTCGGACACCGCCGCTGACCTGCTCTTGCTGGCACCTGCTTGGACCCACAAGTCGACGCATACACCCGAGGCAGCGAACTCTGTTTGTGCTCACGTTTCCAACAACGGACGCAAAAGTCCGAAGGCCGAGCGCGGCCCGCATCCATGGCAATGCGGCTCCTGTCCCCCTCCACGCCACCCCCACTCTTCCCGAGCCCCAGCCCGAAGGCACCTGCCTCCATCTCCACATCATCTTCCTCCAACTCCTCCGTCCGCTTGCGCCGCGCGCGCGGCGTCTGCAGTGGCTGGCGCGGCCGCGGCGGGCAGGTCCAACCCGGACAGCGGACGCTTCGAGGGGGAGGCACGAGCTCTGGATCCGGCGGCGCGGCAACCCTAGGAGGCCGGCCGACGCTCCCTCCTCTCTCCCTCCGGCGGATCCAGCGCGCCCTCTCTCCTCTCTACCTCAAGCTCCGCGCGGCGAGCAGATCCAACGAGCAGGCGGCCAGATCGATGAGCAGGCGGCCGAATCCATGCCGGTCAAGCGCCCTGGCCTCCCTCCCCGCCGAGCTCCGCCCGCCTCATGCCCCGCCGGCGAGCTCCCTCCTCTGCACGGCCTCCCTCCCCCGCGACCCTCTCCTCTTCCCCGCTCCGCGCCGGAGGGAGCCCGTCGCGGCTCCCCGTCGCGCAGCTTCTCTGCCTCTGGCGCGGGCTCGGGCCCCAGCTCCGCCTCCGCCTCCGGCGCGCGGGAGAGACGAGAGCGAGAGAGGGGCAGCGCCGGCAGTTTGCGTCGCGCGTGGAGGACGACGCAACTTTGCGTCTCCTCTCTCCTCGAACGCAAATTGCGTCTTGCGTATTGGTCATCGGTTGGAGGCCGATTTCGGTACCCAAAACACCGTCTGGGACGCAAATATGCGTTTGGGGCGCGGCGTTGGAGACAGTCTTAGGCCTTGTTCGGTTTGGTAGATATGGAAGGGGCTGGAGGCCGGGGATTAAATCTCTTACAAGTAAAGATCCCTTTCATCCCCTTTAACCCCCTCCAATTTAAAGCACTATGTTTGTAGCACATTTGGATTATCAGAATTTGGATTGTGAATGTAAATATAATAATAATCTAGATTGTTTGTTATCCATTCACCTATAATCTACTATTAGTAGGTTCGAGATGGATTAAAGTGTTCCAATAATCCATTGACCCGGAATGTTTGGATCACCTAAGGATTATTCTATTTGCTTACTATAGTCCAAAGTTAATCCACTAGGCTAATCCTTCGTGAATACGGAATTATACCTCTTTATTATAGAAAGTTGCAACCTCTACTCAAATGAAATCCACAACTCACACAAACTTTTTAAATCAAAACTCAATTTTAAGATTAAGGCCCCGTTCGGCTTGCTGAATCTTGGCTGAAAAATACTGTTCTGGCTGAATTGTTGTGAGAGAAAAATACTGTTCCAACTGAAAAAACAAGCCGAATATAGGGTAAGCCGAACGGGGCCTTAATTGGCATCCATAAGAAGCGCATTACTACTGTTTCAAGGGCCCGACATCCCTGGAAGATGCACTACTTCTGATCATCACACTTCTGTAGTCACGCCTAGTGTCTATCTCAACATGCAATCTTTCCACATGATCCCCTACTAATAACCTATGTCATCCCACTAACTTTCAACATTTTAATGTAAGATATTTACATCATCTCCACTTAATTTCATTTTAAAATTTTCATAACCCTCACAGCAACACGAGGGATATCTTCTAGTTTATATAAAAGGAAAGTACCATGTTTTAGTTTAACCAATCATCTAATAGCGTTATTATAAATGACAGGTGTAGGTAAGGTACACTGTTCCAGTCGTCACAACTTACTATCACATAATAACATTAGGTAGTGACATTTGCAGCCGAACACAGTAGTTGCTTTTGTCAGCAAACTATATTGGGTCCAGCACAAAGTCATGCTTAAAAATTTTGACTCCTAGAGTACTTAAAGATGTTAGTTTCGCCACGTAAAGCCTCTATGTGACCATAGTTTTTGTTTTTAAAAGAACCTTTTAGGACTTATAATTAAAAGGAAAGTGGAACATCAACACACTAGTTCAAGTAATAATCAAAATTTGACGATTTTATTTTCACTCTACTTTAAGCCAAATTATTTTCAAGTTTGATCGAGTCGAAGAAAAGAATAACAATATTTACGATGTCAAACATATATATATATTATGAAAGCACATTTCTCAATGAATGTAATGATACTTCTTCTGGGCTCGATTCGGGAAATGGGCTTTGCACGACATTTTATGGGCAATGACGACGGCCCGTAACACCGCTGACACGATGTGTGTACGGCCTGCACAAAACCGTATTTAATTTAGTTCCTCCGAGGCATTTGTTTTGGTCCCTTCTGCCGACCAAAACCGTATGCCCTGGCTTAGGCCACGTTTAGTTTCATAAAATTTTGGTTTCTGTCTATCACATCGAATCTTTGGACACATGCATGGAACATTAAATATAGATGAAAAAAAACTAATTACACAGTTGGGTGAGAAATCACGAGACGAAACTTTCGAACCTAATTAGTCCATGATTAGACACTAATTATCAAATACAAACGAAAATACTATAGTTGCAAAACTTAAAAAATTTCGCGAACTAAACGTCACCTCAGTGGCTTGGTTCAACAAGTTAAGGGTGAGAAAAATAGTATAGGGTGCACGGCCACAGACTATAGACCGACAACGCACGGTGCAGTGTGATGCATGCACCGACACCGACACCGACACCGATGCCGATGCCGATGCAGATGCAGACACTTCGCCGAATCGGTTCTATCCAAGAAAGTTATAGCAGCAGGTTGTTACACTGTTACTACTACTGGCCTGCCAGGATGAGCTCTGAAGAAGGATTTTTTTCCTGTCATGTGTTGACATTCTTTGCTCTTTGGCACGGTGTAGGTGCGCTGAAAGCCTGAAACTTTGGCTTTAGTCGAGGCTTCAGAGTTCAGGCTTTCAGTTTCAGATACAGAGGAAATCTAAGCAACTAGTAGTCGTTGCCCTCTCCTCGCGTACAACAGGTTGCTACACGCACTTGCCCACCTCTCCTCGCGTTTTCCCCTCCCTGTAGTCTTTCTTCTACAAGGTCGTAGCAGGCATGTGAGTGTGACTTTGAGAGGCAGATACCCTAGCATGCAGCGCCTAGCTGGCTAGCTGCTATTATCATAATGTTGATGACATGTTCTCATTGAAAGACAACTTCGAGAGTTTAACACTATAGGTTCGAAGATGTAAACATAGATTTGTTTCGTAGCATATATGGCATCATTTGATCCTGCTGATTTATTTGCTGCTTATGACAAAAACCAATTTAGTTAAGCTCTCTCAATTTGTCCTAATGAGAGTTGCTAAGCTTTCGTTTTGCTTGTTGAAACAAAGAAGCACACCAAACTTGATACTATGTGTAGGCTTCATAAGTTGGTGCTAGTACTTCCCATAGCAACGACTAGTGTAGAGAGTATTTTCAATAATGAATTTTGTAAAGAATATAAGTTGAGAAATAGGACGCGAGACTAATACTTGAATGATTGACAGGTCACATTTATTGAGCGTGAGTTCTTTTTTTTTGGAAGTCGAGGATTTTCACATCATCAATCGCTATCAAGCCATGAGGGACTGTGAAGTATTTTTTTAGAAAGAATCAGCCATGAGCTGTTGATTATATTAAAAAGAAGAAAAACATAGATTAGGCATTACAACAAAACAACGACAATAGACAACAATAATAAAGACACCATAGGTAAACTAACACCTGTAAGCAACTATCTCAAACTATCCATAGCCATCGGTAGGGCCGAGACCGCAACACACGCCGCACAACACTGTCGCAACAATGCTCTGTTCAAGCAAAGCAACAAGAGCACTAGATAGCTAGTCAGCTACAACCAATCCACAAGACCGCACCCCCGCTCCTCTAGTCACCACAAAGCACCACCATCAGTGTGGACGGCAAAGCTATCACGTCGACGCGCCATCTGTTACACCAACGATGTCCCACACTGAGCTAGCCATTGTCATGCAGGCTAACCGCCGCAAGACGCTACAAGCTATCATAACATCGCCTCCGCTTCCACTACTTGTCGATGTTGTCCTGTAATCCATGCCGTGCAGGGCTAGCCACCGCAATCCATTGCAACCTATCAAGCCGATACGTGTGTAGCTTCCTCTGGCCATTGCCAAGCTGACCGCATCCTCCAAAATCCAACCGTCTGCCGCCCACAACATGACTCTTAGCAACCGGGCCGCCTCATTGTAGAAAACAGAAGAGTCAGGTCCTCCGGTTGCCATTAAAGAGCTAGCTTCCTTGCGATGTGACCACCATCTCTAAGTGGGACATGCGATCACTTTCCCAAAGCACTTTCGCTGGCCACCTCCTCCCACACCGGCTTCCTTGTCAACTTCACGATCACAACTGGCGCATGGCCTTGCAGACCACCATGAGCGGTGATGGGGATGATGGTGGGGCATTACTAGGATGCTACGAAAAAATAAAGTTGTGTATCCTGTTTTGTTTTTTAGAAAGCTAGTATAGCAAACTATTAGAGGGAAAGATGGTTGTTATTTATTTTATTAACTTGCTAAAGTCATTAAGTTAGTAAGTAAATTATATAAAGCTTCTGAAGATGTTCTTAGTTGCCAATTTGTCTCATCTAAGGTATTATAGAAGTTGGACCACAGAACCACCCTCATTGATTTGAGAAAGAGTAAAGTTCCATTTACACTAAGCTAGTCGCTGAATTTGGAAACCCTCTCGAACTTCAATATCGGATAATAAACACACATTAACTTTCAAACTGAACAAAATATCCCTCTTGATCATTTTAAAGTCACTACTACTTAAAATCTTTTACGCAGCGTTGGGTTTTAATTTTCCGAGGCGGGCCGGTTGGCCGGCCGCCTCCGTTAATCGGTGGCAGGGCTGTAACACCCTAGTGTTAAGCTTGCATTTTGCACTTGCATTGCATGAGCATAAGAATCATCCATTCATTCATGAGCATTAGCATATGAGATTTCATTTCATACACACTATGTTATCACATGGGATACTTAATTATACATGTATATGCTTATGATCATGTTGGGCTAATGCAAGTGATTGTTGTTTGGTCACTAAAATACCAGACACACTTAGGATGGAAATGGAACCATGTTTGTATTCATGATCTAGCCCAATTATGCTTCTAAGTGTTGGTTTACTTTGAAATGCCTTTCTCATGATGCTAGTTTGACCAAAGTTGAACACTAGTCTAGAAAGCTTGCATGGCTATGAGACCTTAATAAAAGTTATAGCTTATCTTATGTGTAAGAAACTTTGTTTAAGGGCCAAGAGCTAAATCAGTGTCTAAGTTCATTAAATAGAGCTCACAAGTTTTAATTTGTTGCTGCTTCGGGAACTAAGAAAATTTTCTGAGTCTTAAACGGTTCACAGCTTTCATGTAGCCATCTTTGGCGATTTTTAGTTTGCAAACCATAGCGAATTAGACGACACTTTCTATTGGAAAGTTGTAGTACTCACATAGCTCTACAATTTCTATTAATGGACTTTTTGCTAACTCGAACTAGATTGAGAGATTTAGAGGTGCAAAGTTGGCTCGTTAGACTGCCTGAATCGGCACTTAGCCGATTTCAGACCGGCTGACAGTGGCCAACCGTGGGCATGCCTCGCGGGCCGCGTGGCGGCCGTACGCCAGCACCGGCCTGCCCTGTCGCACCAAAAGGGAGAGCACACGGCTCTCCACTCACCCTTGCGCTCACTCTCATTCTTGCTCTCTCTCGCCCGCGCGCCGCTCCAGAGCGGAGCAAAGCAGCAGCAGCGTCGCTGCCATGCCTTTGCTAGCCGAGCACAACACCACCGCAGCACCGCCGTTCGATTCGTCTCGCACGTAGCTCCGTCGTGACCTACTCAACCTCCTCGAGCAGCTAACGCCACCATCCGAGCTCAGGTGAGGCCACATTGCGCCGCCACCGTCGCCGCCATGGTCACGGTGCACCGCCGAGCTCAAGCTCGCTCGTGGCTGGCCCCAACCAGTGCCCCTCTGACCTCCCTCTATCTTAATTCATCTTCGCCGTAGGTCCTAGAAGCTAGTGCTACAGCCCGTTGTACCGCTACCGCCTCGTTGGTGTCAGAACGCGCATCCGCGCCGTGCGTGCCTTGAGCCCTAGTACCTTAACCCTAAGACGAGTGCATGTCACCGGTAGTCACCTCGTCGGAATGGCAAGCGCCACCGCCGTGCACTGGGCGCCGCCTAGCTCTGCGCACGCGGTCGGACCTCACTGCCGCTCCACCGTAGCCCTAAGCCCTAACCTTAGTTTCCTCTGGATGCGCTAGAGCTTCGACCGAGCTCCGGTGAGCTCAGCATTGCCGGAAACGACAGTGACACCTCCACGCAGCTCTGTTGAGCTGCCATGGCCTCCATTGAGCTAGCTCCGGTGAGCCCCTTAGACAAACGACCCCTCCAGTCGATGCGTGTGGTGATGGGGAGCACTCTAGTGCTCACCTCGTCGTCGAAGACCTCGCTGTCGGCGAGCTATCGCCGGTCAAAGCACCGCCCCTGCCTCTATCCCTATGACGTGTGGGTCTAGTTGACCACGAGACCCAGCCGTCAGCCCCTCGGGTGCAGTAAGCTGTGTACGCGTAGCGATATTGGATTTTAAATGTTTTTCTTTATTCTTTTTTAGAAATTGATTCAAACTTCAAAAATTCATAACTAATTCTAGGAGTGTCCAAATTGAGTGAACCAAATTTTTTAGGTTCATCTTGATGAGTACTATTTATTAAAAATAGGAAACTTGGTATATGCTATAGTTTTATACCCTGTTTAAATTATTTTGTTTATTCCTATTAATCTTGAAAAATGCATAACATAAGTTTGGGAGATGCTAAAAATATGATTCCAATTTTTGCTAGTCTTGTTTTGACATGTTGTACCTAGAAAAAATGTGAAACCTACCGTTAGCAAGCTTGGAATAGGATTTCTTATTTTGGTTTAATAAAATGCTAGTTCTTGTGAAATTAATTGTGGTAAATATAAGAAACCTATGGACATAAATTAATTTTTACAATATACTGGTATTCGGAGGAATGCAAGAAAAATATGAAATCTGTTGCTTGACACTTTTCACTATGCTAAGTATATTTAAGTGGCTAGAAAGTATGTAACTTGTCATTTTTGTAGAGGTTGTTGTACTTGTTCAAATGGCATGGAATTATAACAGTGGTCTCTTGATAGCCTGTGTGAGCTACTGTAATTTTTGTAGAATTTTCTGTGCACTAGAAGTAGCAGTTCAAATTTTAACCTAGCTATGCTTAGCAAGTCAATAAATGTTTTATGAAATTGTAGGGCTTAACCATTATATTTCTAACATATTGGTGATGAATAGGACCTATTGGTATAGTTAGTTTAGACCAATTTTTATAGGGATTGTATGCAACTATATAATTGTCGCTCTATAATTCAATTGCATCTAGTCCTTGAATCATTTGCTTTGTATTAGCATGATGCCTATTAAATTAGATGTTTAGGATAATTAAGATAAGTTGTTAGCTACAGGTAATAGACATCTTAATGATGATGACCAACTCTATCTTAGGTTGCTAAAACATAGTGAGTGTATGTTTCTTATACTAGAGAAGAGATATACACCTACTTAGTAAAATTTAGTTAATCCTAGTATTACCTTGTTATCATATTGGTTATATATATACACACACACACACACACCATATCATCTACATCATCACCTATGCATTCTTTGTCCCTTATTGCGTGTTCATGCATATAGGATTGCCAAAGGGGATAACGCTTTTGGAGTTCGAGACAGTGGAAGGGGAGGACCAGCAGGAGGCCCAGTAGCCCATAGCTCCAGAAGGTGAAGAACAGGTTTCGGAAGATTTACCTGAGTGCCTGGACCATAAGCTCTCGTCTTACTTGAAAGGCAAGCCCCAGAGCATTCTAAACCTCCTATGTTTTACAAATATCAATTTGAGTCGTTTATGTTTGATGCATTAGGTTATAGGAGTTTATTGAAAACACTTGATGCATATAATTTCCTTGTCCAAAAATATACCTTGAACCCTATGTAGGTCCAGGATCGAATATATGCTTAGCCATGCTTAGCTCGGTAGAAGTCAGGTGATTCCCTGTCACCTGCGAGATGTAGGTGAATGTCTGGTCATGGTTGGCTATATTTGCTATCGTAGAAAAGAACCCTGTGATGATGTAAATGGAGGAGGGGTGGAGTCTAGGTTGTAGGTTGACACTTGTGATTCCGTCTGAGCCGCTTAAGGACCGTAGCGTTGGTGGCCCTCTTGTCATTTTGAACGCATGCCTCTCACTTAGCTGGCCAGATAACTCGTTCCAACAGTGAAGCCGAGTAGCTCAACTCAGGCCGGGAGTCGTTCTATTAAAGTGCGCACTCTGGATGGTAGTAAGGATGTGCAGAGAGCCAGACATGAGCCCAAGGACAGGCTAGGCCTGACCATCCTAGCAGCTGGTTGTCCCTAGTTGTGCGGCGCTGATCGAACCCACGACATGTGTACCTGAGTTGTACCAAAGGTGACCTAAGACTACCTTGGCACGAGTATGTCTGGGTTTGTGTTAGGAATACTACCCATCTGGTTGCAATCGATTTGAATCGCCTTCTCTCCTGGATAGTGAGAAACTTGACTGAGCTTCTCCATCATAGTAACTTGATGGAATATGATGGTTAAGAGGAACGCGTAAATATTACATCGGATATGGTTACTATTGTTTGCCTCATCTTTAATCAAGTGATTGCTCTAGTACAGGTGCCAACCTAGACATGCTTAATTTTAACAGGTATAACTTGTTGCTAGAATAACTAATCAGATCAAGATATATATTACTTCCGCTTTTATGCAAAATGTTATCAAGCCAACTCCACTTATACAGCCTTGCATAATCCTTGGCGTCACCTTATTTTTGGTTTATGATGGGTAAGTCTAGCTGAGTACCTTCTCGTACTCAGGGTTTATTTCCCACTTGTTGCAGATGGTACTGTATACCATGGGTACTGCAAGAATTGCTTCTCTCTCGCCGTGGATGAGGAGTATGGCCGCGGGCAAGGCTCTTCTATGTTGTCTTACCTATGATGCTTTTGTTGGACTCGATCACAAACTGGCATGTATTTAAACAAGTGTGTGTGATGATGGTTTTAGAACTATATTGCTTCCGCTACTACATTTGAACTTGGGTTGTAATAACTCTTTTCATACTCCGATGTATGTTGAACTACTTGTGAACTTATGTAACACGTGGCTTGTATGTTGAATCATGTACGATCTTGGTTGTATGTTGGATTATTCGAGATCCTTTGTAATACTTGACGGACTACCGGGTTTATTTGGGCTCAAGTATGACAGTGCGATCGCTCCGGTGGTTGCCATTGTACTTGTGCTCTTATAATTTGGTCGGTTCTGCCACAGGGCCACCGGCCCAGCGCCCACCTCTGTTAAGTCTTAACGGAGGCTGATATCATAAAGCACCCACCTCGGTTAATATCAATTAACCGAGACAGTTGTCCTAATGCAACCGCCTCCCTTAATATATTAACCAAGGCAGTTGCCTAAAAACAACCGCCTCGGTTAATCAAACTTTTTCGGATGGCCACAGCTGGTATCGGAGCAAGATTCAACATTATTTGCATATGTGTATTTAAAACAAAGGTTTTTGTTTTACAAAACCAGTTTTGGTAACTTATATATATAGGTGTTCCAATCTAAAATTTAAATCTAAAGTGTGCCAGTGATCATTTCCTTTATGCCCGGTTAAGGATTTCAGGTGGCTTAGTAAGTACTAACTTTTGGGGTTTACTTCTTGCAATTTTCTTTCGTCGTTCATATGACGTGCTATTGTATGGATGCCATTCACTTGAATGGTAATGTATAGATCAATATACCTCTATGCCCCGGTAAGTTGATGAGTGGCATGACCACAAGATGTGAGCGTGCGGTCTAAGGGGAGAGGTAGCTTTGATACTAAAGTATATGTATGTTTCATATATATACATATATGGAGGTATTTAATTATCGGTTAGCTTTGATACGACTATATATGCATATTTATATGTATGTATGGGACGTATTTACTTTTGGGTAGCTTTGATATGGAAGTATATATATAATGGGTATATATATGGAAGTATTTAGCTTGCAACTTAGAGACCAGATTTTCATTTCTGCATATATAAATATGGGGTTGGGCTGAAATGAAATTTTTGTGCAGGTACACTAACAGCGAAATGTGTAGCCCGACTAGCAACACTTATATTATGAGAGAACGTATGTATGCCACCATGTATATCGCTAGAACCTTAATATCTTCCTAAGTTTGTGAGGACGTATGAAACATGCATGCATCATGATAATTCATTCATTCACATACTTGCATTGTTCCTCCCCTCTTAAGTTTCTTATTTTGTTAAGTAACTCTTTTCTAACGTAAGGTTATTCTCACAAAAGTTGCACCATATTTTGTTGGTGCAGATGGCAACAACGATAGGGAATGGCACTTTCTTGGACATGTTTGGCAGCCCTGCCCTACTCTGGAGAGTGTTGCACTTCATGGGGTACATGGAACCGCCCCGCTACTTCTAGATGGAGGAGTACCTAGAAGGACAACCATGGTTTGAAGTGCAGCTAACTATCCCTGCTCGTACACAAGCGCCACTCTAGCAGGAGTGGAGAGCGGAGTCCGAGGGAAGAACTCCTTGGGAAGGTGCCCAAGTGGTTGCTTTTGAGGTATTGAGCAAGATCTGTCAGCAACACGGGGATGAGCTTACCGGCAGTGCTGCTAGTACCTTTCCTCTGGTGGATCCGACCACTTTAGTTTGGGTACAACATAACCGCAATGCATTGGTACGGGGCCAAGATAAGTGGGCAGAGTGTTCTAGTCCTGCTATTAGTGCTATGTTCGCCGTGATGAAGATGTTTTATGCTTGTTAGGACACTCGGGACTTCTAGCAGGAGTCCTACACCACTTGCATGGACAAGCTCATGAGGACCGAGGCTGCATAGCGTCAACTCAGGAAGCGTGCCCGTAGGCATAGGAGGACAGCTAGAGCAGCTGCTGAAGACAAGGATGCAGCCCAGGCAACAAGGGCCGATGATCAGGCTGTGCTAACAGGACTGCGGGAGCTGCTAGATGCCGCTCACGCTAATGCGTTCACTACTACATGCTAGCGGATCCTAGCTAACAACCGTGCAGCCCTGGTAGAAGCCGAACGTGACAGGGCCGAGGCTGAGGCCGCGCAACAGGCATGTGTTGAGTGGGATTTACGTCATCAGCTTGCTCATGCCCAAAACATGGTGATTGATCTTCAGCATAAGGTGTAGTATTTGAACAACCAACTGCACCTGATCCTTGATGAGGAAGGAGAAGATTCGAAAATGTTGGAAGAAGATGATGGTTGGGAGGAAGAGGAAGTGGAGCCAGTAGAAGACGATGTGGATGATGCTATATCCGACCTTGACAGCGAGGACGTTGACGAGTAGAGCAACTTTAGTGACTAGCTATATGTGCTCGATGCTATCTTTTGCTATCTTATGTAATAGACATGTAGTTTAAGTTTTAGTTTAGTTAATGCAACTTTGATGTAATATTGGAACCCTGCATGTTTGGTCCATAATGGTTTGAACTATAATGAAAGTCCAGTTTTGTTGTGCTAGAAAAACATGGTATGCATGCGAACGTGTTGCGAGTACTATAAGTAATTAAATTGGTGATGTTATGTTGTGGAAATAAATTAGTATGCCTTTGTTTTATTGTATGAATTTAAAATTCTCTACAGTAAATTCAGTTTGGCATGATTATATAATTCTTCTGCAATTTCTCGACATCATCCAATACTTACTTATTGTTGTAGTTGTGCAGATGACTCGCACTCGCACTCGCACTGGGGCTGGTACCAGTCAGGGTGGTAATGATGATGACCTACCACCACCACCGCCCACCGCAAATGAGTTCTTCGCGCAATTTCTGGGAAACCAGCGAGCAATGGAGGAGACACTATGCCATATTGTGCAGAACACGGCCCATGCCCGCCAGCAAAATCAGGGTCCGGAGCCAAATCAATACAACATATTCAAGGACTTCTTGGATACCAAGCCTCCCATTTTTAAAGAGGCAGAAGAACCGCTCCAGGCCAATGAGTGGTTGAACACTATCGAACAGAAGTTCCGCCTATTGAGGGTCACCAAACTAATGAAAGCCGAGTACGCGTCGCATCAACTGCAAGGATCTACAGGTATCTGGTGGACTCATTATTTGTCTGCCCTACCTGCTGGCATCACTGTTACTTGGGATTAGGGCTGGACAAAATACTCGTGGCTCACCAACTCGCTCGACTCGTGGCCGGCTCCGCTTGGCTCGACTCAGCTCGTTTTAACTTTTTCACGAGTTGAGCTAGAAGTCTAGCTCGCTATTTTAACGAGCCAGCTCATGAGCTACTCATGAGCTGAAATGAGCTAAGGCCTATTAGCCCATGATCATGAATCCAGAAGATAATGATGCTGACCTAGAAGTTTACACCTATTCTATTGGTATGTAATCCTTATTTACAGCTGGTTGGTATGAATTTTAATTTTATAATTGTTGTGGTACTTAAATGTTGATTTTATGGATTGTTTTCCAGGGAGAAGATGATGATGCTGACATTGAATCTGTGGACTTTCCTAAGTTTGTGGTGGCAAGCAACTAGTTAGTATGCTAGAACTGCATGATCATGGATGGACCAGCTATGTTGCATGGTTGATACTTTTGATGAACTTGATATGTATTAATCTTGTATGGTTGCATAATGGTAGACGTCACCTTCTGGAATTAATGTAGCGTAAACATTATAAACATTTTTTTGCAGTAGCTTGCAAGCTAAATGAGCCAGCTTAAGCTCAGTAATGAGCTGAGCCGAGCTGCCCCTCTAGCTCGTAATATTAACAAGCCAGCTCGAGCTAGACCGAGCCGAGCCGAGCTGGCTCGATATCCAGCCCTACTTGGGAGCAGTTCAAGACAGCCTTTAGGGGACACCATATACCCCCAGGGCTGATGAGGATGAAAGCAGCGGAGTTTATGAAGTTAACACAGGGGACAAAAACCCTCACTGAGTACATGCATGCCTTTAACAACTTGTCAAGGTATGCGCCAGAATTTGTGAACATAGAGGAGAAAAAGATAGAGAGCTTCAAGCATGGGCTTGGCACCAAATTGATGAAGACCATGGCAAATTCTAGGTGTGCAACCTATAATGAATTTGTCAGTGATGCTCTCACCTAAGAAAATTAGAACAACTTGCACGCTGTAGCAAAGGGCCGCAAGCGAGCCACTGAAATAGTTGCATCAGGCTCGTCTTAGTCAAAAGCTCCTATGGCAACGAGGCCCCGATTTCGTCCTCCTGCACCTAAGTTTAGGCCTCCCAGAAGAAGACACAACCCAACCAACAGCAAAAAGTGTATCGCAAGGCTTTCACCATTGCCCTCCCCTAGGGAAATGCAGGGCAAGGAAGCTCAGTAGACCCAAGAAACAACCAGCCGTGCTACAACTATAATCAGATGGGTCACTGGTCTAGAGAGTGCCCCTATCCTAAGAAAGGCAGTAATCAGAATCAGGGCAATCAGAAGCAGGCCAATGCTAAGGCGCGCCCTGGGTATGTGCATTATACCGCGGTGGTGGAAATCCCCACAGGAGAGGTGGTTACCGCCGCTATGTTTCTCGTGAATCAACACCCTGCAATTGTTTTGTTTGATTCTGGAGCTTCGCATTCATTCATGAGTCAAATATTTGCATCTGAGCATAATCAGAAGATAAAAGTTGTAGACAAGGGTGGATATTGCATAAGGCCAGCTAGGGCTAGTATCTCTACTAAGCAGATAGTCAGAGATGTGCTCATCTCCATAAAAGAGAGGGAGTATACTACTGACCTCATAATGTTGCCAGGGTTAGCAATAGATGTGATCTTGGGAATGAAATGGATGAGTGGTCATGGAGTTCTTATTGCACTTCAACTAGAACCATCATGCTGAGGGAACCAAAGGGGGGTAGTGCTTTTCTAGTGCCACTTCCCCGAAGTTTTGATCTTCAAAACTTATCATGTGCCATCCAAACCACTACTCTTGTGATATTCTAGTGGTATGTGAGTTTCTAGAGGAATTACCTAGTTTACCACCAGACAGGGATGTGGAATTTAGAATTCAATTAGTGTCGGGTATCTCACCTATCTCTAGAAGACCCTATAGGATGCCACCAAACGAGTTAGCCGAACTTAAAATTCAGCTACAAGAACTTTTGGACAAGGGTCTCATTCGACCTAGTTCATCTCCATGGGGTTGTCTAGCTTTGTTTGTGAAGAAAAAGGACAAGTCATTATGGATGTGTGTGGATTATAGGTCACTCAATGCCGTAACAATTAAGAACAAGTACCCTTTACCACGCATCGATATCTTATTCGATCAATTGGCAAGGGCAAATGTATTCTCTAAGATTGATTTGAGATCAAAATTAGGCCAGAGGATATACCTAAAATAGCTTTCTCGACCAGATACGGGTTGTATGAGTATCTTGTCATGTCTTTCGGCCTGACAAATGCTCCTGCATACTTCGTGTATTTGATGAATTCGGTATTCATGCCCGAACTTGACAAGTTCGTGGTTGTGTTTATTGATGACATCTTGGTTTACTCTGAAGATGAGGAAGATCATGCCGAGCATCTAAGGATTGTCCTATCTAGACTGAGGGAGCATCAATTGTATGCCAAGTTTAGCAAGTGTGAATTTTAGTTATGGAAAGTGCCCTTTCTAGGTCATGTGTTGTCCGAGAATGGAATCTTGGTAGATCCAACTAAGGTGCAAGAGGTCATGGATTGAAAGGCCCCAACTTCGGTTCATGAAGTTCAGAGTTTTCTAGGATTAGCAGGATACTATCATCGCTTCATTCTAGATTTCTCCAAGATAGCCAAACCCATGACGAGATTGCTTCAAAAGAATGAGAAATTTGTTTGGACCCTGGAGTGTGAGGCTACTTTCCACACTCTACGGACTTTGCTAACTACCGCTCCTATTTTGGCACAACCCAATATAGAAAAGCCCTTTGATGTGTTTTGTGATGCGTTAGGAACCGGTCTTGGTTGTGTGCTAATGCAAGAGGGCTGAGTCATTACCTATGCTTCTCGATAGTTGAGAAAGCATGAAGTCAACTATCCTACGCATGATTTAGAGCTTGCAGTGGTTGTTTGTGCACTAAAGATTTGGAGACACTATTTGCTTGGAAATGTTTGCCATATCTATACAGATAACAAGAGTCTCAAGTATATTTTCACTCAACCTGAATTAAACATGAGACAGAGAAGATGGCTAGAGTTAATCAAGGACTACAACTTAGAAGTGCATTATCATCCTGGCAAGGTGAATGTGGTTACAGACGCCTTAAGTGGCAAGTCTCATTGTAATTCCTTGGAGGCACTATTGGAAGATGGATTTGATCTCTTACATCCTATTGTGTTACACAATATCGTTGTCAGTTGCTCACTTGAGAGTAAGATCATCAAAATTTAGAAGACCGATGGAGGTGTGTTTGACATCAAGAGAAAGATGAGGGAACAGGAAACCAAGCATTTTAGACTAGATGAGAGAGGTGTGCTATGGTTTAAGGATCGACTTATAGTACCGAAGGATCGTGAGCTTAGAAACCAAATCTTAGATGAAGCTCACTCTTCCAAATTATCTATCCATCCTGGTAGTAGCAAAATATATCAAGACTTGAAAACACATTTTTGGTGGACAAAGATGAAGAAAGAAATTGCAGCCTATGTTGCTAGGTGTGATACCTGTAGCAGAGTCAAGGCAGATCATTTGAAACTTGCTGGACTACTCCAACCTGTCTATTCTAGGTTGGAAGTGGGAGGGGATTAGCATGAATTTTATTATTGGACTTCCACCCACTCAGAAGGGTTTTGACTCCATATGGGTAATTGTAGATCGTTTGACCTAGTCCGCACATTTTATTCCAGTCAAGACCAGTTATCGACTACATCAGTACGTAGAGTTATACGTCACCCATATAGTATGTTTACATGGTGTACCAAGAACTATCGTGTTAGATAGAGGATCTCAGTTTACTGGTGGTTTCTAGGAGCACTTACACAAAGAGTTAGGCACCAACTTAGTCCAAAGTTTTGCCTATCACCCTCAAACCTATGGACAAACTGAGCGAGTGAATCAAATATTAGAAGACATGCTGAGGGCATGTGTGATCTCTTCGAAAGGTTCATGGGAAAAGTGGCTACCTCTAGCTGATTTTTCCTATAACAACAGTTACCAAGATAGTATTAAGATGGCTCCTTTCGAAGCCTTGCATGGTCAAAAATGTAGAACTCCTTTGAACTGGGTTGAACCCAGGGAGAAGAGGTATTATAGAATTGATTTTGTTAAAGAAGCTAAAGAGCAAGTTAGTATCATCCAACAACATATTGAAGCCGCTCAATCTAGGCAAAAGAGCTATGCTAACAAAAGAAGAAGACCTATTGAGTTCGAGGTAGGTGACTATGTATACCTGAAGGTATCGCCTATGAATGGAGTACAATGGTTTGGTGTGAAAAGAAAACTTGCACCTAGGTATGTAGGCCCATACAAAATAATTGAGTGAAGTGGAAAAATAGCCTACAAGCTACAGTTACCTCCGTAGATGACAGCTATTTTTAATGTCTTTCATGTTTTTCAGCTGAGAAAATGTTTACATGTTCCTAAAGAAAAAGTTTAAACTGAAGATATCAAGGTAGAATTAGACCTAGCTTGTGAGGAGAAGCCACTTCAGTTATTGGATAGTAAAGAGAGAGTAACTCAGAACCGAGTGATCAAGTTCCACAAGGTAATGTGGAGTAACCACAGTGAACAAGATGCAACATGGAAAAGATAGGATTATCTACGTGAAGTTTACCCCGAGTTTTATGAAAAATGGTAGGTCATTCGAATCTCGAGATGAGATTTCTATAAGGCAGAGGGTTTGTAACACCCCAGTGTTAAGCTTGCATTTTGCACTTGCATTGCATGAGCATAAGCATCATCCATTCATTCATGAGCATTAGCATATGAGATTTCATTTCATACACACTATGTTATCACATGTGATACTTAATTATACATGTATATGCTTATGATCATGTTGGGCTAATGCAAGTGATTGTTGTTTGGACACTAAAACACCTTAGACACACTTAGGATGGAAATGGAACCATGTTTGTATTCATGATCTAGCCCAATTATGCTTCTAAGTGTTGGTTTACATTGAAATGCCTTTTTCATGATGCTAATTTGACTAAAGTTGAACACTAGCCTAGAGAGCTTGCATGGTTGTGGGACCTTAATAAAAGTTGTAGCTTATCTTATGTGGAAGAAACTTTGTTTAAGGTCCAAGAGCTAAATCTATGTCTAAGTTGGTCAAATAGTGCGCACAAGTTTCAATTTGTTGCTGTTTTGGGAACTTGGAAAATTGAGTCTTAAACGGTTCACGGTTTTCATGTAGCCATCTTTGGCAATTTTTAGTTTGCAAACCATAGCGAATTAGATGAAACTTTCTATAGGAAAGTTGTAGTACTCACATAGCTCTACAATTTCTATTAATGGACTTTTTGCTAACTCAAACTAGATTAGGAGATATAGAGGTGCAAAGTTGGCTCATCAGACTGCCTGAATCGGCACTTCGCTGATTTCAGACCGGCCGGCAGTGGCCGACCGCGGGCAAGCCACGCATGCCACGTGGTGGCTGTATGCCAGCGCTGGAACACCCTGCCGCACCAAAAGGGAGGGCACACGTCTCTCCACTCACCCTCGCGCTCACTCTCGCTCTCGCTCTCTCTCTCTCGCTCGCGTGTCGCTCTGGAGCGGAGCAAAGCTGCAACAGCGTCGCCACCGTGCCTTCGCTGGCCAAGCATGCCACCACCACAACACCGCTGTTCGATTCTTCTTGCATGTAGCTCTACCGTGATCTACTCCACCTCCCCGAGCATCTAGCGCCACCATCCGACCTCAGGGGAGGATACATTGTGCCACCACCGTCGCCGCCATGGTTGCGGTGCACCGCTGAGCTTGAGTTCACTCATGGCCAGCCCCAACAAGTGCCTCTCTGACCTCCCTCTCTCTTGGTTCATCTTTGCCATAGGTCATAGAAGCTAGTGCCGCAGCCCGTTAAACCGCTATCGCCTCGTCGGCGCCGGAACACGCATCCACGCCGTGCGCGCCTGCCATGGCCGCGACCACGAGCTCACTGTAACACCCTTGGTGTAACACCATAACAACCTACTTAATCATGTCATGAGCATCATGTTTATGTGGTAATGCATGTGATAAAGTGTGTAGATAAATTTCTTGTAACCTAAAATGAATAATAAAAATGTTAAATGATAGTTGATTCAAATAGCTCATGTATATCAAGTAGGGTTGAAAACCAATTTTTATTGAGCAAAAATATTATAGAACATGTGTGTGGTACCTGAATAAAGCTTGAAGTACAAACTTTGTAGATGGCAATGCAACCTTTGTTGTAGAAAAATAACATTACTAGCCAATACTTCTAATAGCTTAGAAATGGAACTCGGAATTAAAATTCAGCTCAAAGACAGAAGATTTTTAAGCATATAGACAACAAGACAATGCCATGGTTGGGAATTTATTTTGTGGAATTGAGTTAAGTGGTGGTGTCATGTTTTAGCTCGGGTTGGTAGCCTGATATGCCCTCTTGAGCATGGTGAAGGTGGTTTGATTCCAAGAGCAACCGTTTAGTTTTTATAGCGCTTTAAAATTCGTGCATGACACGATCTCAGGCTGGTTCACCGGGTGGGCGCGGTCACCACGCGTGGCCGGCCACGGCTGCCTCTAGCCTGGCTGTGGCCTGGCCGCCACTGGCCTCTGTCGTGCGGCACTGCTGCTACCTGTTCCACCACGTCCGCAGCCGCTGTTGGTGCCGTCGGCTCGCCGTCACATCCACGCTTTTCTCTGCACCTCTGCGCAGCTACTGGCCCGATCCAATGCCGCCATTGTTGCACGCACGTGGTTGAGCTCACCGTCGTCTTGCCATTTAAGGTTATGCGCCCGCGGGGGCCATGCTGGTTGTGGACGCACGTGCGTGTCCGTTGCGTCTGCGCGCGTGTCTCCACGATCACGTCGACCGTGTCCCGCCAAGACGAGGCCAAGCTGAGCCCACCTACCTCTCTCCCCCTCTTTGCTACCATGGCCGAGCTACGCCATTAAATTGGTCAGGGAGAGATCACCTCGAGTCGATTTAGCGCGTTGCTAGCTTCGTCACCAAGCTACCTAGCTACCTAGCTACCCGTTCCCACCCTGCCTTAGATCACCTCGAGTCAATTCATCACGTCGCTGTAGCTTTTCCCAGCGAGTCATGTCACCCCACACCATAGCTTAGTGTAGCCGCTCGGGTCGGGGATGGTGGCTGACTCGATAGGTGGGCCAGCGCATGTCCCAGGTGGCCGGTGCGACTGAGCTATGTCACCGTCCGTCGTGCCACCGTGCGCTGAGTCGCTAGGGGTGCGCACGGGGGAATTTCAGAAAGGTCAGGGAGTTAAGTGAGAGGGTCTGGGAGAGGGGGACATTCACTTTTCTTTTTCTAGGGAATTAGTAATAGTTTTCTAATTTATTTTCTAAACTAATCTTTGGTAATTAATATAAAATCATGTAGGTGTCCAAAAATTGTGAGACAAATTTTGCTATGTTCCTAAAATTGTGATATATCTGTTGGTGTATTTAGGTCATATTTATATGTGTTTACACTAGAAGCTATTAAATCATTTGAAAGTGCTTCGTATTATTAAGTTAATCATTGTAGGAATTTTTGTGGTAAATTGGTGATAGCTTTAGTCCTGAAATATTTATGGTAGCATCATTGTATTATTATGTGCTCACTGTAATTTTTGTGGCCTTAGAATAGACTAAGCATTGGAGTAGTTAAATGTTCTTTGTTTTAAAATACATTAAAACTTTAGTAGAAATAAAGATATACCCTTAATTTGCAAAGCTAAGTGTTTGTTAGTGAACCCAACATTTTGCTTTGTGAAGATGATAGTTAGCTTAGTATCTTAGTCATTAGAGCTAGCTTAGTAGCTTGATATGTGTATTCTTATTTTAAGAGTTGTTGTTGCCTAAATACTAAATAGCTGCATTACTATAATCGCATTTATATAGAGAACGAGTCGACGGAGATTGTGACCACCGGCGAGCACGAGTTTAAGGAGATCATCGAGGAGTACAAGGAGGAGATTCTTGTGTAGGAGGAGGTCCCAGAGCCACCACTAACTCACTCAGCTGACACCGCGCCTGCCCATGGCAAGCCCCGGTGCATAACCCCTATTTTTCGTATACACCGTATATGTGTGTGTGTGTGTGTGTGTGTTGTGCATTTACGTTGTAGGAGTTTTATGGAAACCACATGCATATATATATATATATACATATATATACATACATATATATATATATATCCTAAGAGTCTTACTAGTGCATGTTTGAGTAGCTGCTATGCTTAGGTTGTCAGTAGCGTGAGTAACCTGCCGTTACTCACAATATGTGATTACTATTACTCTTATAATAAAATGATGAAAAGAAAATAGAGATCGGGCTAGGATATGGTATGGATATTGGTGGGTGTAACAAGTTATGTCCCGCGACCAACGAGGCTTATCTTGGTTACACTGTTTTCCCTGTTCATGTCGATTGAGGACTGTCTGTTGCTATGGATGGTAGTCAGGTCATAGACTTATTATCCTGAGCACATACTTGCTTATGGGAGCGGGAAGGCTCATTGCACTCTTGTTGTGGGTTCCGGCTCTTTTCGGACCGACTGATTGGAGGCGGGGAAAGGTGGAGGTCTAAGCACCATACTGAGGCTAGGTCTCAAGTGTGGGGGCTTTAAGTCCAAGTTTGGACGGGGATCTGGACCCCTCGACTGAAGTGGAATGGGTTGGCCTCATTTGTGCCTAGGGTACAATCGAGGCGTGTGTTTTAGGGTACTCAACTAGGATACATTAGTTAACGAATCGCCGTTTCTATGAGACAATACGACTTGGCTATGGTCTAGCACCGTGGTAATAACTGGAAGGTCAAAGGTGGTAAAATGGTTCTGATTGCTCAACTCTTACTTGAAGGTAGAACATGTGCTTACCTAGAATGGTTAGCTAATGAAGTAATCATGACTGCTAATAAAGCTTGACTGTAAGGATGAACTATTAGTAATGCTTTTCGCAAACAAAAGAAAACAGCAAACCATATTGCCTATCATATCCTTGAGAGTAGGGAAAATATTCCCACTAGTCGGGTAAGTCGTGCGAGTACATTGTGTACTCAGGGTTTATTTTACCCTATTGTAGGTGCAGCTTGAGGAGTTAGCTCTTGTGTGCAGGATTCTTCTTGTGGGCATAGATGGATCCATGTATCGTTTTCGCTAGATAATTATTACATTCCACTGTTTAATTATCACACTTTGAACTCTAGTATTGTAATAAATAATTTCCAAGACTCTATATTGTATGAAATGAACTAAGTATTGTAAGCTCGTACTCATTATTGGATCCTGGATGTAAAACGTGGATTGGTTCGAGTTCTCCTTTTGGGTGTGCTTGACGGAACTGTCCGTTTTAGCCCATTTTTGGGGCGCTTAGTGTCTAGTGGAAAACGAGTACCTCCAAAAGTGTGTTATTCCAGATGGTTCTACCATAAGTGGTATTAGAGCCAATAATGAGTATACGAGTTTAAGAATTCTTTTAAAAAACTTTAAAATTTGACCAACAAAAGCTTTGCGAAAAATATGATGCGATAAATTATGTAAATAAGTATAAGCCGTAGCAATATGGTCTACCTAGGATAGTGGCACTGGTTTTATCTAACCAATTTCTATAGGTACACTAACTTACGAGGCATAAGAATCGATTAGCACACGGGAAGTGAGAGTGCACTATGCCAAAACTTTTATGCGAATGACGCTATATCCCGGCTTGAGTGAACGAATAGGCCGATGCATGCATCATGAAGAGATAATCTTGCTTAAACTAAACTCCCCCCACATATAATTTTGGGTAGTGAATTGATAGGATAATAAATAAAAAGAAATGCTTTAACTCTTAAGGAAAGGTTTTAGCATGTAGCAACTTATCAGGCCTTAACATCTCTCTAGCCTTTTGTTTCTAAATATGGAGGCCGTGGGTGGATTCCTCTCTATTTACAGATGAACCTAAGGTTTGGTTGTGGGAGCACCAATGCTAGGATAGGTCGTGGTCTTGGTGAAGATCAAGGGGAAAATGGTCATGGTGATGATAACGGCAATGCCAACGGAGAGAGCCATGAGGCCCCAGTCCTTGGCCCTCCTCCTCCGCCACCACCACCACCTCCGATGACTCATGCAGAGATGATGGCTGAGATGTTGGCGGCTCATTGTGAGTCGGCCCGTGCCTTGGAGATGCTAGCATAGGATATTGGTGGCTTCGCTCGTGGAGGCCCCGGTGGCAATAGTGGGAACAGGGGTGGTGCCCGCGGTCCTGAGAGGCCCTGTTCTCATCAAGACTTCTTGGGGACACACCCACCCATGTTCACGTCAACTGCGTATCCTCTGGATGTGGAGCATTGGCTTCGTATTCTAGAGCAGAAGTTTTAGCTACTCAATGTGACTGACGAGCAGAAGGTGCGCTTTGCCGCACAGCAGCTTCTAGGATCTGCCAGTGTTTGGTGGGATGCTTTGAATGTCATGCAGCTTGTGTACCACCATGTGACTTGGTGGGAGTTTACCACTGCTTTTCGACATATTATATTCCTATTGGGTTGCTGAACAGGAAGCTATCCAAGTTTCTGGAGCTAAAACAGGGAAATATGACGGTGATGGAGTATGTGAACAAGTTCAACCATCTTGCACAGTATGCTGGAACTCATGTGGACACTGATGAGAAGAAGATGGATCATTTCAATTGCAGTCTCTCTTGTATCTTGTAAGAGAAGCTGTATACAGGAGGCTATCAGACCTTTGGTCCATTGATGAATGCTGCTATTGCTATGGAGGGACTTCAGCGTGGCTCTCGGGCTGAGTGGAAGCATAAGAGGGTGATCTCTGGATCTTCTAGTCACCCATAGTCTCAAAAGATATAGGTTGTGAGGAGGGTGTCCTTTCGCTCTCCGGGGGGGATTGTCGTCCCGTTAGACTCACCAGACACCGCCTACTCAGTACCGTGCATCTACTCAGCAGGTGCAACAATCTCAGGGATAGCAGGTTCTGCCTCATCAGGGATAGGGGAACAAGTCTGGTGCTTGTTTCAAGTGTGGCAAGGAAGGTCACTATGCCCAAGAGTGCTCTCAGAATCAGCCTCCCCAGTCTTCTCAGCCTTCGGCCAACTCTCGTCTGGTCAAGAGGACTATCATCAGGAAGAAGGTGCCCGTGAGCCGCTCTGGACAAGTTAACTTCACCGAGGCTGAGGAGATTCCGCAGGGTGAGCCTGTGATGGCTGGTATGTTTACCATTGATTTCCATCCAGCATATGTGTTATTTGATTTTGGTGCATCACATTTATTTATAAGTATGGGGTTTGCACAAAGGCATAATATATCTACTATAGCTATTCCTATTGCCTATAGAATCAGAACCCCGGGTGCGTAGTTGTATGTTAAAACTCAGACGGACATAGTGAGACTAGTGTTAGCCACTCACTCCTATCGCCTCTAGTTCATGGTGCTGCCTGGACAAGGCATAGATGCAATTCTGGGGATGAATTGGTTGAGAAATTATGGCGTGGTCTTGAGCCTTAAGCAGAGAGTTGTTGAGTTGAGGATTCCTTCTTCTGAGGATAGAATGTCTCTCTTTATGTCCTCAGTTCCCACCTTACCAATTGCGGCTCATGCTGAAGCTTCTCCTGATCTTGCTTCTATTCCTGTGGTTTTTGAGTTTCCGGATGTCTTCCCTAAAGATCTACCTAAGTTACCACTAGATAGGGATGTGGAGTTATCTATTGAGTTAGAACCTAGTACTGCTCCTATTTCACGGCGTCCTTACCGCATGGCTCCAAAAGAATTGGCTGAGATGATGAAACAGTTAGAGGAATTGTTGGAAAAAGGATTCATCTGTCCTAGTTCTTCACCCTGGGGTTGTCCCGCTATTTTTGTGAAGAAGAAGGATGGCACACTTTGGATGTGTGTGGATTATCGCCCTCTCAATGTGGTAACCATTAAGAACAAGTATCCTTTGCCTCATATTGATACTCTGTTCGATTAGTTGGCTGGTGCAAAGGTGTTTTCAAAGATTGATCCTCGTACGGGGTATCACCAAATTAAAATCCGGCCACAAGATATACCAAAGACAACTTTCTCTACTAGGTATGGGCTTTATGAATAATTAGTCATGCCTTTTGGTCTCACCAATGCTCCTGCATTCTTCATATACCTTATAAACTCAGTCTTAATGCTGGAATTGGACAAGTTTGTGGTGTTGTTCATTGATGATATTTTGGCATATTCTAAGAACAATGAAGAGCAAACTCGACATCTTTGCATAGTCCTGACTCGGCTGCGTGAACACAAGCTTTATGCCAAGTTCAGCAAGTGTGAGTTTTGGTTGGATAGAGTGCAGATTTTGGGGCATGTCCTAACCCCCGAAGGCATCTCCGTGGATCCTAGCAAGATGCAAGATGTGTTAAGTTGGAAATCTCCAAAGTCAGTGCATCAGAGTCGTCAGTTCCTTGGTCTTGCTGGTTATTATTGGTGCTTCATCCCTGAGTTTTCCAAAATAGATCAACCAATGACCAAGTTGCTCTAGAAGGATGTCAAGTTTGTATGGAGTCCAGCTTGTGAAGAAGCTTTCCAAGCACTGAAGAGGTTTCTTACCTCTGCTCCTATCCTTGTTCAACCAGATATTGATAGGCCATTTGATGTGTATTGTGATGCCTCTAGGACTGGGCTGTGATGTGTGCTTATGCAGGATGGACATGTGATAGCTTATGCTTCATGCCAGCTGAAAAAGCATGAGATGAGTTACCCCACCCATGATTTAGAGCTGGCGATAGTGGTTCACGATCTAAAAATTTGGAGGCATTACCTGTTGGGAAATAAAGTGCATATCTACACAGATAACAAGAGTCTAAAATATATTTTTACTCAATCCGAGCTGAACATGAGGCAACGAAGGTGGCTCAAGTTAATCAAAGACTACAATTTAGAAGTTCATTATCACCCTAGAAAAGCTAATGTGGTAGCTGATGCTTTAAGTCGAAAGTCGCATCAGGTCGAGGAAGAATCTCTACCTCTCACCCATTCTGAAGTGTTAGCACATATTGCTCTAGTCTCGGATTTACTCGAGCAAATTATTATGTAGCAAAGGCAAAATGCTTTAGAAATTCCCCATATCAAGAAGTTAATTATTGAGGTGCGTGGTCCTCATTTCAGTATTGATGATCAAGGTGTGATGAAGTTCAAGAATCGATTGGTGGTTCCCTCAAGTGATGAGCTTAGGAGAAAATTTTTGGATGAAGCTCAAAACTCCAAATTATCCATTCATCTGAAAAGTAACATGATGTATCATGATTTGCATCACTTGTATTGGTGACAAAAAATGAAGCAGGACATTACTAAATACATCTCAGAATATGACATTTGTGGGAGGGTTAAGGCAGACCATATGCGTACGCTCGATTTTCTACAGCCTTTGCCTATCCCTGTTTGGAAATGGGAGGATATTTCTATGGATTTTGTTGTGGGTTTGCCCTACACAGCAAAGGGGTATGATTCTATTTGGGTCATTGTGGATCGCCTCACCAAGTCTGCTTATTTTCTCCCGATGGATACAAGGTATTCAGCCAAAAAGTATGCCAAGCTATATTTTGATCGGGTTGTAACCCTGCATGGAGTTCCTCTTACCATTGTCTCTGATAGAGGCTCAGTTTTTTGTCTCTCGCTTCTAGGAGCAACTCCAGAAGTGCCTTGGTACTCGTCTCCTCAGAAGTTTAGCTTATCATCCACAAACTGATGGTCAAACATAAAGGGTCAACCAAGTACTTAAGGATATATTGAGAGCTTGTATCATTTCTTTTCCAAAAAATTAGGATGAATGCTTGACTTTAGCTGTTTTCTTATAACAATAGTTATCAAGAAAGCATTCGAAAGGCACATTTTGAGGCTTTATATGGCAAAAAATGTAGAACACCACTTAACTGGGTTGAAGTGGGAGACCATGGTTATTTCAGGCTTGATTTTATCAAAGAAGCCAGAGAGCAAGTCAGTGTTATTCAAAGTCATTTGAAAGCAGCCCAAAACCATCATAAAACTTATGCAGACAAGAGGAGAAGACCCTTGTAATTTGAAGTTGGTGACCATGTGTATCTCAAGATATCTCCGATGAGAGGTGTGCATCATTTTGGAGTTCATGGGAAATTAGCTCCTCGTTATGTTGGACCTTATAAAGTTTTGAAACTGTGTGGTTCTGTTGCTTATCATATCCAACTCCCGGATATCTTATCAACAGTCTATAATGTCTTCCATGTTTCTCAGTTAAAGAAGTGTTTACGGGTTCCCACTGAAGTAGTGGAAATTGAAGGACTCCCTCTCCAACCTGATCTTTCTTATGTTGAGCTTCCTGTTAAAATCTTGGATGAAAAAGAAAGAGTAACGAGAAACAAAGTGGTGAAATTTTATAAAGTCCAATGGCAAAATCATTCGGAGGACAAAACAACTTGGGAATCGGAGAGTTATATTATGGAACATTATCCCCATCTTCTTCCTAATGCATCGAGGTAATGGTTTAAATAAAAGTTTATTTCTTATCTCTTTCCCACACTAGGCACACACATGAACTCTTGGGATGAGATTTTGTTTAAGGGGGTAGAGCTGTAACACCCTCGGTGTTACACCATAACAACCTACTTAACCATGTCATGAGCATCACGTTTATGTGGTAATGCATGTGATAAAGTGTGTAGATAAATTTTTTGTAACATAAAATGAATAATAAAAATGTTAAATGAAAGTTGATTCAAATAGCTCATGTATATCAAGTAGGGTTGAAAACTAATTTTTATTGAGCAAAAATATTATAGAACATGTGTGTGGTACCTAAATAAAGCTTTAAGTACAAAATTTGTAGATGGCAATGCAACCTTTGTTGTAGAAAAATAACATTGCTAGCCAACACTTCTAATAGCCTAGAAATGGAACTCTGAATCAAAATCCAGCTCAAAGACAGAAGATTTTTAAGCATATAGACAACAAGACAATGCCTTGGTTGGGAATTTATTTTGTGGAATTGAGTTAAGTGGTGGTGTCATGTTTTAGCTCGAGTTGGTAGACTGATATGCCCTCTTGAGCATGGTGAAGGTGGTTTGGTTCCAAGAGCAACCGTTTAGTTTTTATAAACGCTTTAAAATTTATGCACGACATGATCTCGGACTGGTTCGCCGGGTGGGCGTGGTCACCACTCTCGGGCACCGGTGTCACCGCGTTGGTCGCTCGCGTGCGCGCGCGCTACCGCGCGTGGCCAGCCGTGGCTGCCTCTGGCCTGGCCACCACTGGCCTCTGCCGTGTGGAGCTGCTGTTGGCTGCTCCACGGCGTCCGTAGCTATTACTGGTGTCGTTGCCTCGCCATCATGTCCGCACTTTTCTCTGCACCTCTACGCATCTGCTAGCCTGGTTCGATGCCACCACTACCGCGCGCACGTGGTTGATCTCGCCATCGTCTTGCCATTTAAGGCGATGCGCCCGTGTAGGTCGTGTCGGTTGTACATGCACGTGCTTGTCCGTTGCGTCTGCGCGCGTGTCTCCTCGATCACGCCGACCGCGTCCCACCAAGACGAGGTTGAGCTGATCCCACCTACCTCTCTCTCCCTCTCTACGACCATGGCCGAGCCATGCCATTAAATTCGTCAGGGAGAGATCACCTCAAGTTGATTCGTCGCGTCGCTGGCTCCGTCACCTAGCTGCCTAGCTACCCATTCCCACCCCGCCTTGAATGGTGCCCGGTCGAGCTCCAATTTTGGAGTTTCCCCGCTGCCGAGCCGTTAAGGCCTTGTTCGGCCGCTGTGGGTAGCAACCCGCTCCAGTTGTCGTTCGGGCTCAACCAGCTGCATCAATAGCCTCACCTTGACTCCCTCTCCACCCTAGTGTGCTAGTGGAACCTCTACCGCCACCCCGACGCCGCTGATGCGACCATGCCACTGCGGTGCGTCGCCACACGGCTCGGCCGCACGTGGCTAGCCCGTCTCCGTCATCGTCCACTCCAACCGTCACCTTGGCCAGGCCCACGGTAGTCTCCTGATGCTCACTCGCTAACCAGTTAGGCATATAGCTGCCCTAGCTCACCAGAACAATGGCTTTCCCTAGCGAGTCATGTCATCCCGCACAGCCACTTAGCGTAGCTGCTTGGGTCGGGGATGGTGACCGACCCGATAGGTGGGTCGACGCATGTCCCAGGTGGCCGGCACGACCGTGCTGTGTCACTGGGGGTGCGAGTAGGGGAATTCCAGAAAGGTTAGGGGGTTAAGTGAGAGGGTCTGAGAGAGGAGGAAATTCGCTTTTCTTTTTCTAGGGAATTAGTAATAGTTTTCTAATTTAATTTCTAAACTAACCTTTGGTAATTAATATAAAATCATGTATGTGTCCAAAAATTGTGAGATAAATTTTGTTAGGTTCCTAAAATTGTGATCTATCTATTGGTGTATTTAGGTCTTATTTACATGTGTTTACACAAGAAGCTATTAAATTGTTTGAAAGTGCTTCATATTATTAAGTTAATTATTATAGGAATTTTTGTGGTAAATTGGTGATAGCTTTAGTCCTAAAATATTTATGGTAGCATCATTGTATTATTATGTACTCATTGTAATTTTTTGGCCTTAGAATAGACTAAGCATTAGGGTAGTTAAATGTTCTTTGTTTCAAAATACATTAAAACTTTAGTAGAAAAAAAGATATACCCTTAATTTGCAAAGCTAAGTGTTTGTTAGTGAACTCAACATTATGCTTGGTGAAGATGATAGTTAGCTTAGTATCTTAGTCATTAGAGCTAGCTTAGTAGCCTGATATGTGTATTCTTATTTTAAGAGTTGTTGTTGCCTAAATACTAAATAGTTGCATTACTATAATCACATGCATATAGAGAATGAGTCGGTGGAGATTGTGACCACTGGCGACACGAGTTCGAGGAGACCGTCAAGGAGTACGAGGAGGAGATTCTCGTGCAGGAAAAAGTCCTAGAGCCACCATTGACTAACTCAGCTGATACCGCGCCTGCCCAAGGCAAGCCCCAGTGCATAACCCCTATTTTTCGTATACACCGTATATATATATATATATGTGTGTGTGTTGTGCATTTACGTTGTAGGAGTTTTATAGAAATCACATGCATATATATCTATCCTGAGAGTCTTACTAGTGCTGGTTTGAGTAGCTGCTATGCTTAGGTTGTCGGTAGCATGAGTAATCTATGATTACTATTACTCTCATAATAAAATGATGAAAAAATGGAGATCGGACAGGGATATGGTATGGATATCGGTGGGTGTAACTATTTCGGATTTTAAATGTTTTTCTTTATTCTTTTTCAGAAATTGATTCAAACTTCAAAAATTCATGACTAATTCTAGGAGTGTCCAAATTGAGTGAACCAAATTTTGTTAGGTTCATCTTGATGAGTACTATTTGTTAAAAATAGGAAACTTGGTATGTGCTACAATTTTATACCCTATTTAAATTATTTTGTTTATTCCTATTAATCTTGAAAAATGCATAACTGAAGTTTGGGAGATGCTAAAAATGTGATTCCAATTTTTGCTAGTCTTGTTTTGACATGTTGTATCTAGGAAAAATGTGACACCTACCGTTAACATGGTTGGAATAGGATTTCTTATTTTGGTTTAATAAAATGCTAGTTCTTGTGAAATTAATTGTGGTAAATATAGGTAACCTATGGACATAAATTTATTTTTACAATATACTGGTATTAGGAGGAATGTAAGAAAAATATGAAATCTATTGCTTGTCACTTTTCACTATGCTAAGTATATTTGAGTGGCTAGAAAGAATGTAACTTGTCATTTTTGTAGAGGTTGTTGTACTTGTCCAAATGACATGAAATTTTAACAGTGGTCTATTGATAGCCTTTATAAGCTACTATATTTTTTCTAGAATTTTCTGTGCAATAGAAGTAGTAGTTCAAATTTTAACCTAGCTATGCTTAGCAAGTCAATAAATGTTTTAAGAAATTGTAGGGCCTTTATAACCATTATATTTCTAACATATTGGTGATGAATAGGACCTGTTGGTACAATTAGTTGTGACCAATTTTGATAGCGATTGTATGCAGCTATATACTTGTCGCTCTATAATTCAATTGCATCTAGTCCTTGAATCGTTTGCTTTGTATTAGCATGATGCCTATTAAATTAGATGTTTAGGCTAATTAAGATAAGTTGTTAGCTGCAGGTAATAGACATCTTAATGATGACAGACAATTCTTTCTTAGGTTGATAAAACATGGTGAGTGTATGTTTCTTGTACTAGAGAAGAGATATACATCTACTCAGTAAAATTTAGTTAATCCTAGTATTACCTTGTTATCATGTTGGTTAGAGATGTATGTATATATATATATATGCATTGCACCATATCATACACATCATAACATATGCATTCTTTGTCCCTTATTGCGTGCTCATGCATATAGGATCGCTAGAGGGGATAACGCTTTTGGAGTTTGAGGCAGTGAAAGAGGAGGACCAACAAGAGGCCCAGCAGCCAATAGCTCTAGAAGGCGAAGAATAGGTTCCAAAAGATTTACTTGAGTGCCCGAACCATAAGCCCTCGTCTTACTTGAAAGGCAAGCCCTGAAGCATTATAAGCCTCCTACGTTTTACAAATATCAATTTGAGTCATTTATGTTTGATGCATTACGTTATAGGAGTTGATTGGAAACACTTGATGCATATAATTTCCTTGTCCAGAAATATACCTTGAACCCTGTGTAGGTCCAGGATCGAATATATGCTTAGCCATGCTTAACTCGGTAGAAGTCAGGTGATTCCCTATCACTTGCGAGATTGAGGTGAATGTCTGCTCACGGTTGGCTATATTTGCTATCATAGAAAAGAACCTTGTGATGATGTAAATGGAAGCTGGGCGGAGTCTAGGTTGTAGGTTGACACTTGTGATTCCATCTGAGCCGCTTAAGGACCACAGCGTTGGAGGCCCTCTTGTCATTTTGAACGCATGCCTCTCACTTAACTGGCCGTATAACTCATTCCGACCGTGAAGCCGAGTAGCTCAACTCAGGCCAGGAGTCGTTCTGTCAAAGTGCGCACTCTAGATGATAGTAAGGATGTGCGCGGAGCCAGACATGAGCCCAAGGGTCGGCTAGGCCTGACCATCCTAGCAGTTGGTTGTCCCTGGTTGTGCGGCGCTAATTGAACCCACGACATGTGTACCTGAGTTGTACTAAAGGTGACCTAAGACTATCTTGGTGCGGGTATGTCTGGGTTTGTGTTAGAAATACTGCCCAGCTGGTTGCAATCGATTCGAATCGCCATCTCTCCCGGATAGTGAGAAACTTGACTGAGCTTCTCCATCGTAGTAACTTAATGGAATATGATGGTTATGAGGAATGTGCAAATATTACTCAGGATATGGTTACTATTGTTTGCCTCATCTTTAATCAAGTGATTGCTCTAGTACAGGTGCCAACCTAGACATGCTTAATTTTAATAGGTATAACTTGTTGCTAGAATAACTGATCAGATCAAGATATACATTACTTCCGCTTTTATGCAAAATGTTGTCAAGCCAACTTCACTTATATAGCCTTGCATAATTCTTGGTGTCACCTTATTTTTGTTTACGACGGGTAAGTCTAGCTGAGTACCTTCTCGTACTCAGGGTTTATTTCCCACTTGTTGCAGATGGTACTATATACCATGGGTACTGTAAGAATTGCTTCTCTTCCACCATGGATGAGGAGTAAGGTCGCGGGCAAGGCTCTTCTATGTTGTCTTACCTATGATGCTTTTGTTGGACTCGATCACAAACTGGCATGTATTTAAACAAGTGTGTGTGATGATGGTTTTAAAACTATATTGCTTCCGCTACTACATTTGAACTTGGATTGTAATAACTCTTTTCGTACTCTTATGTTGTACTACTTGTGAACTTATGTAATATGTGGCTTGTATGTTGAATCATGTACGATCTTAGTTGTATGTTGGATTATTCGAGATCCTTCGTGATCCTCGACGGACTACCGAGTTTATATGGGCTCAAGTATAACAGTGCGATCGCTCCGATGGTTGCCATTGTACTTGTGCTCTTATAAATTGGTCGGTTCTGCTATAGGGCCGCTGGCCCAGCGCTCGCCTCGGTTAAGTCTTAAAGGAGGCTGATATCATAAAGCACCCGCCTCGGTTAATATCGATTAACCGAGGCGGTTGTCCTAATGCAACCGCCTCCATTAATATATTAACCAAGGCAGTTGCCTAAAAACAACCGCATCGGTTAATCGAACTTTTTTAGATGGCCTCTCTTATATGAAAAATCATAACTTTTTCACATGAAGCCATACCAATACAAACTTTTATATCAACATTGTAGAGATTTACACGATTTACAACCTTTTCATGAATGCAAACTTTCATAACAAAGTTGTAGAAATCAATCTCTATAATTTTTATATTAAGTTTGTGTTCATACAATTTCATACAAAAAACGTTCTGATTTTTTTTAAATAAGAGAAAGAGAGAAACATCTGATAGGTGGGCCCACTGCAATATTAGCAAAACCATCCAAAAAGCCACTTTTAAATGGTAAAGTGAGGTATTTTGTCCGGTTTTGAAAATTAAGGTGTGTTTGTTGTTCAGTACTGAATCTCGAGGAGGTTTTCAAATTTAGGCCCTGTTCGCTGGTCTGAATCTTGGCTGAAACTGGCTGAAAAACACTGTTCCGGCTGAATTGTTACGAGAGAAAAATACTATTCCGGCTGAAAAAACAAGCCGAATATGGGTAAGCCGAACGGGACCTTAGTGACTAGTTCAGAGGAGTGATCAGACTTTACTCTTTGAGACAAGAACAATAGCCATCAACCAAATAAAAACACTTAGAAATTAAAATGTTAAATGTGTTATAATTATGCAAGGGACTTGGGGTGTTTGGTTTGTTGGATGAGGTAGTCTGTCGTCATATCACTTCTCTATTTTTGTTTGGTCTGATGAATGTAATGGGTTGATCCAACTAGTACAATAGTCCATATACAGGTTTGGCCTAAGGTAAATTTTTTGACATTTATTTAACTATTAGTTTCTAAAGTTTTATATAGATTGGTAACACAAGATTATATTGGAACAGCTAGATTCAATATGAAGAGTACTTTTTTTATATAATATATAATTTTCTACATTTAAGATAATAGAGAATAAAATATTTTCATGGATATGTCACTAGTCAGTATATTACGCCTGCATCAATGTTCTAATTAATAGAGTTGCCTCATTCAGGGTACAAGATCTTCATTGAATGGGAAATTTGTGGAAGGTTTGATCTATCCATCATCACCTCGTTCCTTATATAACAATTATTCTCTCCATTGAAGGTGAAGGGCAGCTAGAAGATCTTCATCAGGGTGAACAAAGTAGTATGAGAGTTTCTGCATTCTATCAACTGCACAAACAGATACACTAAAGAGCAAGGCCTAGCCCGCCATCTTCTTCAGGCTACAGCAACACAATTTCTAGTATAGTAACTACATCATGTATATATATCAACAGTAAAAAAAGCTGCTGGTATAATATGTTGAATATGGGAAATTCTGCAGAGAACATATTTATTCATCCGAATAATTAAACAAATTCTTGTAGACAGTTTGTTCATCCATACAAAACAATGCACGGATTTCATCCACGCGAACAGTATTGTCTATTATCCTAAACTGGCTGGACCTGATCAATCAATAGTATCCCTCTAGTTTGATGAATGGCATCCTCCCTCTAGCTTGATGGCAAATTTAATGGCGATTTTATTTCCAGACTGAACACATGCATGCATTACTGATCAGCTTGAGGTCGGTCTCCAGAAACGCGGAGGGTACAATCTGGAGCGCTCCTCTGGCGTCTGATCACCAAATCTGTTCGAGTCCCTGGGTCCAAGGCTTGCCAGACTTGTTGAACTCGTGGATGCTGCGCGCCCTGTCCTTGAAAAGAGAGAAGCGCCGGAGCATGTCCTCGCGGTGGCGCTTCACGCCGACCACCGCTCGTACATCGCCCACATGGTTTCCTTCCGATTCGAGGTCCGGATCGTCTGTATCATCACTAGTCACTCGTCTACAGTGTTCTTCAATTCAATTCGAAGCAAAAAAAAAAGAAAAGAAAATGTAACCGGTGGCCGCGCGGATGGCCATGTAGGAAGTGGCCGGAAGCGATTGCAATCTAGGGTTGGGTCCTTTCAACTTTGCTGCAATCGATGGGCTAAGCCCGTGCTATTGTGTGCGGAAACTGTTTCGATCGTGGGCTGCGCACCCCGAGTCCTGCGAATGATGGGCTTTTTCTCTGTGGGCCAGGCTTTTTCGTCGACCTCCAGATCTGCGCCGCCGACAGCTCCGATGCCACGGACGCATAGGCGTTCGAGGCCAAGAGCCCAGCAAACAAGACGGTGCGCCACATGGTAGCTACGCATGCTTTCACGCCATGGAGCACGGCTTGGGCTTCGTTTTTGGCCTGCTAAGCTTCAACGAGACGGCGTGGTTAAGGAGGGTGTCGCCGGAGCTTCCGCAGTCAAAGGCGCGGGAGGATGTGCATAATTAATTAATTATCTAATCTAATATAGGGTCCGTTCATGAAAGTCAGCTGAAAATCACTGTTTACATATGAAAAACACTGTTCACTCTCTCATAATTCCTGCAGATTCCTTCAGATTCAACCCAGCGAACAGGCCCATATATAATAGGAGGGTGGGTAATTTTGATGAAAATTAGGACTTGTTGAATTATGATGTTTCGTAATGATACATGTGTTTAATTTGTTGTATCATGTTTCATAATGATAGATATGTTTTAATTTGTATATGCTTGTGGGTTTAGGGTTTATGCTTGAATTGGATCACACACCGCCTAGGGCTAGATTGCCGGGTCGCCATTTTGACCGAAGAAGCGCCGATGATATCACTCTTACATGGTGAAGAACGGAGAGGTTTACCAACAAACCACCAAATAGAAGGATAACCAACGTGTTTTGCGTGTGAAGAACGGCTAGGTTCCAAGTATACTAGCAAAGGAATCGTCTTGAGCTCTCGCCTAGAAGGGACCCCTTTGGGGCAAGGATGTCGTCAGGTTGCCCTAGGTCGGTCGGCAAGCCTATGGCGCTATCCTTGGTCGTCGGATCAAGCGATGAACAGCATGTGGTTGCAAGAGGACATAAAGAGTTTGCAGATGTAGAAGAAAAAAACGATTGGGGTGTTAGATATTCTGAATCGGTCGTCACTGTTATATTTAGGTAGTGTTTGGATTGGGGGATGGGGTGGGTTGGAGACGGGACGATCCCACTTTTTGGGTGTTTGGTTGGGAGTCACAAGGAACTGGGATATCCCACCTGAGCATATCCCGTGGAATATTCGCTGAAATCGGGGGCGACCCCATCCCAGAAAAAACCACGAGCAGGATTATCCCACTTCCACGCCGTCTTCGTTCTCGATCGAGCCATCTCTAGGTGGATCCTATCTCCCCTGACGGCATTCTTCTTCCTCTTCTTTGACGGTCGGACGACCTACCTACGCGGGCATGGGGGCTACGGCGGTGACCTCCAGTACGGGCGTTGGGGGCACGTCGGCGAGGGCCCGCGCGGAGTCAGGGACATGGCGGCGAGCTCTCGCGCAGGCGTCGGGGACGGAACGACGAGGGCCTACGCAGGCGTGGGGGCCACGGCGGCGCCTCCCACGCAGGCGTGGTGGAGGCGGCGGCCAGGGCCACGCGGGCGTGGGGGGCGTGGCGGCGAGCTTCCACGCAGGCGTGGTGGAGGCGGCGACGAGGGCGGCGCGGGCGTGAGAGTGCGGGGGGCCCGACTCCCAGCGTGAGCGAGCTCCCCGGCGCGGGACTCACTCGCCGTGGGCGAGCTCCCAGGCTCGGGCTCCCCGGCGGCTTCCCGGAATGGGCGAACGGCGCGGCACAGAGGTGGAAGAAGAGAAATGAGACTGGCAGGTGGGGCTCGCATAGGGAAGAAGGAGAGAGAGAAAACTGGCAAGTGGGGCCCATTAAACAGTAGCTAACGACTTCAAATCCATCACCCATTCCATTCCTATGTATCCCTTCAGCCAAACACAAAATGGGTCGATCCTATCTCTTGTCAACCAAACAAAAAATAGAGTCGTCCCGTCCCCATCCCATCCCAAAAATCAGAGATGGGACCGTCCCACCCCACCTTGACTTCCAACCAAACGCTACCTTGTAGGGCGGCCTGCGGCTGGTCTTCCCTGTATATATCAAAAGTGAACAGCTAGACAAAACCGTTCGTTCAACAACCCGGAAGGCACCTGTGAGCGCAAGTATACTTTTACCTTGCCGGACACTTATAAGGCCAAGACACCTACGTGCATGTACATTTGCATCCGAAACCACTCCTGGACCTGCACGTACACCATCAGAGACAAGTGACGTAAAGTATTTGGAGTTTTAAAGCCCCGTTCGGCTTGCTGAAATTAGCTGAAAAAATATTGTTTTGGCTAAAATGTTGTGAGAGAAAAATACTGTTCCGGCTAAAAAAAGAAATCGAACAAACCGGATTTAAGGTAAGCCAAACGGGCCATATGACCCCTTTTATCCATGCGTGATACAGCTGGACTCTTCCTCTTTCCTTTTCTAGCTGTACGTATGTGCATCCACGAATACTCATCGCCAATTATATTACTTTCCCGGCAGATAATGGAGATATATAGCAACACCGTCACGGTTTCCCATAGTTACTTGTGTCGCACGTTGCCTTTTCCTCTTATCAGCATCCATCTATTTTATTTCCTTCTCCGATCCGAGTCCTTTAATCAATTGTGCTCCTGCTGGTGTCTTCACCAACGGAGACGTAGGCTCTGTCCTAATTTGTGCACGCAAGATGAATCCTGACCCTGTATTTGGTTGTTATTATGGTAAGAGAGGATGAGTTTCCATCTCTATTTTTACTTCAATCGTTTGAGATTATACTATACTAAAGTGTATATAAATAACTTGCGGCATAACCTATTAGACAGACCTCTACTTTCAATTGCCGTGGTAAAGTAAAGTAAATTCACCATGGCCGGCGGCATCAAGGAAACAAGTACCGTCGGAATAATGCCGGCCATCACCGCCCGCCTTGGTGCTGCTGCTACCAGCGGCGGCGACGGCGGCAGCGGCGGGGCATCCTTCCTCCGCTCTGCATCCCCTGCCGGGCGCCGCCTGCGACTGTTGTCGTCGAGCCGCCGCACCAAGGGTTGGTCGCCGGCGGCACACTTCGCCTCGGGTCGGTGGTGACCAAGGCCGTTGTGGGTGAGCAGGTCTTGACGCAGATCAGGCCCCCTCCCTCCACGCCTAGCGGCCGGACCAACAGGAGGGCTACCCACCAGCTGGCCCACCCGTTGTCGTCGTTGCCGGTGCTGGCGGCAGAAACGCCTTCATCACACTGATATATGCTTGTGATCGATACGATGTTTGCATGCATGCTGTTCTAGCTTTATGGTTTGTACCGTATGCTATTTTCTTGATCTTGGCATGGCATCTTGTGGTTGATATAATAACTTAAGCAGTTCTTGTCCGGTTGTCACGTAAATTCTCGTCTACATCCTGATACTTACAAACTGCACCTCATGCCGTCTCCCCAGTCCCGTTGCATGCGCCCGCCGCATCCACGTGGACGTGTCGCTGCACCTCATGCCGTCCTTGTCCGTTGTGGCCCTCCTCGCTTCCGATCCGACTTGCACTTGCTCCACCTCGCTGCGTCTCACAGCAGTTGTACTTGACACAGCCACCGCCGCATTCCTTCCTCTCCCCACAGTTGCACAGTAGCTCGTGCTTGTTTTCGCCATCTCCTCGCACATGTCCCCCGTTCTCCTAGCCTTCCTCGCACTACACCAAAACACGCAATCATTGTCACTACCGGTTGGTAAGCCTAGGATCTAAAAAAAAATAGGAAAAATTATTCACCCAGCAGTGAAGGCACCTATGGCTCAAACCACCACCCAACAACCGACAGTAATAAATGTCACTGCTAGCTCATGCTATGACCTGACAGTGATATATCATTGCTAGTTCAAACCACGAGCCAACAATAGTATTTTTATATCAATGTCGGGTTTTATATGTTGACCCGACAGTGTCCTCAACCGTTGGATCCACCTAACCTTCAAATTGATTGATTCTCCACTATTAGATCCACCTACCACCATTGCTTCTTCTGGTTATAAAACCGGCACCCGGACGCCTCCACAGACAGAGGAGCTATGTCCCCTACATGTGCTGGCTATTTTTTTTATAGTTTCAATATGTGTTCTTTATGTGAGAAAACTCTCCACATACACCTTATGTTTTGTGGTCGAGATGATACATGAGAGGTACTAGAAGATAGGGCCACACCGAACCCAGGATGTGCTGGCAACAATGTAACCCTTCCCCGGTTGGTAATTATTCTGTGGCCACCTACCAGAGTCATGGGTTCATCACAGCCCCAAACTCTTGTGCACCTCAGTTAGCTATTGTCGGCATTGAGCCACAAGCATAGGTTCATCACGGCTCATAGCCATAGTGGCTCTCCACTCCTCTCTGGCATGCTTTTGCACCTCTGAGACCCTACTCGTTTGCTAGAAGGATGTTTGTGAGGTGGTTATATACTTATATGATAATGTGATTGTAGAGTTCAATGCTAACATTTACCTAGTCAGTAAAAGGTTGTACCTGTTTCCTAAAAAGATCTTTATTATAGTATATGTAAATTTATTCTAAGGTCTTCGTTATTGTATGTTTGTACCCTAAATCTTTTAAATTCATATATGTTGTTGTTCAAGAGTGTCAGAACTATTTCGAATGATTCATTATTTTTTATAGTTTAAATTAATTTTTGTGTGCCTCGAGAACTAAATTTTGTGAATGACGTTCTATCTAAAAAATTTTGAATGGATGCACCTCTATCATGTATATGCTTGCCATAAATTTTCCAAATAATTTTAAGTGGGCATATACATCATTCACAAATTGGATACACCGCATGTAAGGGTCTCAAACACATGTATATAATTACATGCATCCAAGGAAAAATATTAGTATGTACAAATAATTTTTAACATCTTTACCGGTATTTCTTGAACATTTCTAACAAATCTTTGCATTTTTAGGAGAAACAAGGATTACAACAAATTATCTATTGGTATGGGTACTGGAAGGTGTATATATCCAACAGTGGAGAGCTCATGCATGTATGGGTAGGTGTATAGAAGAAACCATGTCTACGCGAGAAACTGTCGATGTTTTACCACCGATAGCCTACCACGGGGGTACCGTGGTAGTATCGTTCGGTCTCGGGCAGATGTTGAACTCGATGGTGAACGCAGAGAGACATCGATTTATCTCGGTTTCAGCCCTCGATCGAGATCGAGTAACGACTCCTACGCCCAATGGGCGTTTGCCTTTTATGCTGGATTGATTATGAAGTGTTATGTCGCACTTTGTCCTCAGAGCCCCGCCCTCCTTTATATAGTCGAGGCCGAGTCATAATCGGTTTACAATGAGATTTCCTAGTAGGATTACTTAATAGTTCTATTACTAAGATTACATGGGAAGAATCCTAGTTGAACTAGATCTTCTCTCTCTTCAGGGGTATCCTGTGGGTCCCAGATCGACAAGCCCCCGAGCACTTCATGGTTGAGCTCAAAGTCTCGCTTTGCTCCTTCAAGTCTTGTTGGGTAGGAACAAAATGTTATCCGAAAGTGCTTTTCGGAGTGAAACCTTGTAGCGCTTCTTGGAACCTTCGAGTGGTGAGTGTTTTGTGAAGAAAAGTACATCCATCTGGTTGTAGCCCCGAGCCTCTTGCTATTTGGAACAAGGAGCTGGAGGATCTTGTCTTGAAGTTTGCTCGATTGTTCGTTGAAGCTTTGTCAAAAGAACTCGAATATGGCTGTTCCGGGTTCTTTTTGTCATAATGTCTTGAAGTAGTCTGCGTTGAGGAAGTCTTTTGGTGACGTGCACTTTTTCGGAGAAAAGTGCACTCACCGAGTGTAGCCCTTGAGCCTCTTGCTATTTGGAATAAAAAGTTGGAGGGTCTTGGTCTTTATGTTTGTTTGAAAATCGTGCTCAAGTAATCCCGATATTTGAATTTTGTCCTCATCCGAGTAGTTTTTGTGGTATCTTTCCGAAGCGGTCCTTTAGTCCTGGATTAAACCATCATCCGAGTAGTTTCTGTGGTATCTTTCCGAAGCGGTCCTTTAGTCTTGGATTAAACCATCATCCGAGTAGTTTCGTGGTGTGCAGCCTCCGAGCCTATGTCCGGGTTCTTTTTGGGTGGGTGCAATTTTTCATAAAAATTGCACTCACTGAGTGTAGCCCCTGAGCCTCTTGCTTTTGCTTGCAAAAGTTAGAGGGTCCAGATTCTATCTTCAAAAAATGCGGGGCTATGTATCCCGCACCTCGTGCTTTCTCCGAGTTCTTTTCTTTTGAAAAAGAAGTCGGTTGAAGAGTCTTGATGCGTTGTCGTCGTTGTAGTCTTGAGTTTCTTGTACTTTTTGTCTTTTGTCTTTGGTTCTGAGTCCCCGGGAGTAGTTGAAATGAGTGTCGGATTCCCTGGCTTAGTGTTGATTAATCTGTGATGCTAGCCGAGCCCCCGAGCGTATACCCATGCTGTTTTGTTCAGGAAGAACTCGGATGCGAGGTCTTGGCGTATTCTTTGATAGTCTGCTGCTGTCATATGTAGTTGTATGGTGGTGGTTGAGTGTAAATGCTTTTTGTTCACGGGTTGTACTGTGATGGTATATCCTTCCGAATATGCTCGTCTTCGAGCACTGTTTTCCTCTCGCCTGAGTCGTCCATTATTGAGTCCTGTCCTTTCACTGTGTTCTTTGTCAGGCTTATTTCATCGGTGCTCCTGGTCCATGTGCGCCGCTCCTTTGGTCTATAAATACAGTCCCGGAGTGCTAGTTTTCATCTATTGGATATTCCGTTGAAACCTTCGTGGGTATGAGCATGGTAGTTTGTGAAGTAGAGCAACCCCCGGGCATATTTTGTAGTTCCTGTGTGTTTTGTTGTAGCTGGAGGAAGTCTTGTGATAGGGATTAGAGGTAGGCTAATCCCGCGACAGCATTGTGCCAGGATGTATGTGGTGGTAGTTGGAGGAAGTCTTGTGATGCGGGCTTCGTTTCTTCATCTGGCAGTTCTGGGTTGATCCTCGTCGCCTGTCTTGAGACTGTCCGGTGCAGATCAACACCATATGCAGTATCACATCGGTCTTGGGTAGACAGATGCCCGCCGGCCTTCTCTGCTCCAAGTTGTCCTGCCGTGCTGCCGATTTCCGCCTTGAGTGCACTGCGTCCTTTCTTTGAAGAAAACAGCGTAGCTGATGGCGGTTTGTCCTTCCGAGTAGCAATTTGGGACACGTAGTCGTTCCAGAGCCTAGCCGTGTGTGTGTTCCTCTTTGCTACCTCGCTTTCCTTAGTGCCGAGTTCGTTGGGTCTTGTAAGATTTGTAATCTTCTATTTTTGAAGTCGCTTGTAATGTAACGAATCTTGTCTTTAAGATTTGTAATCTTCTGCTTGTAATGTAACTAATCTTGTCTTCTGAGTTGTCTCTTACTTTTCTGTTGTGATCCCCGTTATCCATGAGATTACCGGGTTCTTTCTCAAATAACCGGGTTCTCTTGTTCCTTTATGAGGTAGCCTTTTCTTTCTTCCTTCTTTCTTCTTGTTTTGGCGAGTTGTTCTTGTAGCGATCTCGATAAAACCTGCTGTGGTCCGGACGGATAAGTCTGAAATCGCCCGTTGGTTTGTATTGTTGTATGGATTTGTGCCCTCCATTGTTTTAACTGCGGCCGGTAAATGGACCGTCGCATTCCCACATTGTGTTTTATCGGGCCTTGTGGGCCGTTTGTATTCTTGAAAAATCTATTTAAAGACCCTTTGCTGCCCAACTCTTGCCTTTAAACCCTAGCTTTTAAATCGCCGCCATTGCCGCCGCCAGAATCCCGAGCATCATCATCCTTCATCCTATTTAGCGCCTCTCTTGCTTCCACCAGTTCATGGGAAAGAAGAAAACCGCAAGCAAGTCTCAGCGACCTTCAGAGACGAGGAATCATCCTCTCGTTGATCCAAAATCAGGAGTTTGTGGCTATGAGGGCTGCTTCGTAAGGTTGGGCGGCCCCAACAACAAACGAAGATCAGCAACCATGAGCTCGTTAGCGATGGCTTGATCCAAAGCAAAGTCATCGCTGAATGGAGGGTTCCAGGCGAACATCGGGTTCCAGCCCGGGTCTGGTGAGATTGTCCTCTTCGTTTCTTTTGTCCGCGCGGACTTTTGCCTTCTCGCTTCGCTTTCCTTCATTAGTTCTTTGGTTATTTTGGGATTAGTCCGAACCACCTAACCCCCAATGCCATTCTCCATCTTTCTATTTTCGCTCATCTTTCTTGAAGCTTTCCTTGGAATCCCTCCTTCTCTGTCTCTTTTTCGCTTTTTCTTTCGTCTGAAACCTCAACCCCGCCGTGAAGAGACCAGCGTTCTTGGCGGTTGTGGGATTCAGTTTCGTCAGGGTCTCAAAATTAAGTTTTTTGACTATGACCTGGTCGATTCTGTAAAAGATTGGCGTGCCGAGTGGTTTTATGCTGCCAATTTAATCCCTTCCCTTGCCATTCATCCCGGGTCTGGCCCTGTGGTGAATGACCGATGGGACAAGAAACTTGAATCGCCTGCTGAGATTCAAGTGATCCAGCCGCTCCTTGATAGGATTAACATGCTGAAGCAGCAGGGTTTGACCGGCTTTGGTATCGTCTCGAGTTTTCTTCGTCGCCGGGTTCAGCCTTTGAAGGAGCGGGAACATCTCGGCTTTGAGTATTCTGGGGCCGAGGATCCTTCACGCATGGTCCCAGCTCTTGAGCTGACCGGTGAGGAGGTACTCGAGCGTCTTCAGAAGATGCTGAAAGGGGTGAGCGTTATTCCCCCAGCTGTCACCGAGTTCTCAGCCAACAACCCGCCCCCATCTGTGAGTTGTCTATTTTTTTGTTTGAGTACTTTATGCACTCTAGCTGCGTTCGCTCTTGCTTAGCTTTCCTTTGATTGATTGTGTTTTATCCGTTTTCGCAGGAGTTTGGGCGGAACTTTGTCGATCCGGTCTCTCCCGACGCTTTCCTGTCAGCATGGCGGAGACCGGAGATAGACTTGCAGGAACTTCTGCAGTTAGTAAGTCCCAAACCTCTGCCGCCCTTCCTGGGGTTTCTTCTGGATTTGTTGATGTATATGAAGAATATGTTCCTCGTCTAGTCCTCGCGTCCTCTCAAAGTGTCCCAAGAGGGGGCGAACGGATGGGTCTTCATCGCCTGCCTGTTTCAAGAAGCCTCGCAAACCAAGTACTCTCCTGTGTACTCTAGTTGTTGCTAGCATGCTCTTAGGTGAGCACATTTAATACTCTTTGTTCTTTTATTTTCTTGTTTCTCTCATGATCCGAGTACTTTTTACCCTCTTTCAAAGCAGGTGCTCTGGTTTCCTTGGTCGAGGAGGAAGAAGATGATGAAGTACCCCTCATCATGCGGCGGTGAGTTGCTTTTCCTATTCTGTTGCATTGAATTTTCTTCTTGGTCTTGACCTTTAGTATTGATCTTTTTGAAGTAATCGGAGGCCGGGAGTGAGTTTTTCCGAGGCTCCCGTGTCGACCTCTTCTGAAACTCTGGTGTCGAGTTCTTTGGAAGCTCCGGTACCGAGTTCTACCGCTCCTTCAGTATGGAGCTCTTCCACGTCTCCAGCTCCGGCTCCTTCCGCGGCTCCAGCTCCGGCCCCTCCATGCGGCTTTCTGTTGCCCGACCATTCCGCTCTCATCGGGTGGTGGGGGCGTTTACTCATCATGGTTCCCCCTGCAAGGCCTTCTCTCGGCTTCGCAAAGAAGAAAGTGGTCGGGTGAGTAGATTCCAGCTTTATCTTTTTGGCTTTTATTTTCCTTCCTCTGGTTCTTATCGGCGCTCCTTTTTATCACTTTTCAGTGTTTCGTCTTCTCTTACTCCTTCCTCGACTTCTTCTCTGCCTCTCCCCTTGGTGCCAACGAAGTTCGAGCCTCGGGACTCACAAAGATTCTGCTGATGGAGTCATTGTGGGGGGCTTCAGAGCTACTGGCGAGATTCTTGGCCTTGGCCGCTCCGGAGGTGACTGTGGCCGTCGCGCCGGGTCCTTCTGAGGGTTTGACTCCGGCTTCCCTGAAGGTTGCTTTGGTCGTTCCTTCTTCGCTCCATTCGGCTTCTCTTCCCCTACTCTTGCTTCCGGCGGTCCTTCTTTTTTCGATGACGTGGTGCAACAGGTTTGATGCCACCCATCGGTTATCGGAGTGACGCGCACTGGGGAGCCTATCGACTTCTTTTGGTGAAAAACTTGTGTAGGTTTTACTTGCCGCCTTTTTGCATGCTCGTTTTCCTCCGTCCTTATGCTTTATTTTTCTTTGTCTGTTTTGGCTCGGTCTTTCTCCGTGATCATTCGGCTTCTTTTTCTCATCCGAAAATGAGAGAAAGTTGTCTTTCGAGGTGAGTGTTCTAAAGGCCGATCTTGACCTTCTCAAAATTTGAGTTGGAGATGAACGCCGATGCACCAAAAGGAGGAGAAAACCCTTCGTGCCCGGGTAATGGAGTCGGAGACCGTGGGAGTCTGCGAAAAATGAATGCAAATGTGCCGTGGGCTCTGGCTCTGTATCTTGTATTTTGATTTCTTTTTCTTTGTTGACTTGTTCTTGGGTGTCCTGTCTAGTTCTCCGAGCCGAGAAATTTGAAACTCTCAAGAGCATCGATGAGATGAAGGCTCTAGTCCGTTCTAGCCATAACAAGGCCGAGGAGGTAATTACTCATGCCGAGGAAGAACTTGCCCTTGCTAAGGTGATTAGGAGCGGAGTGATAGAGATCTTGTGCAGCCCAAAGAACTATTGAAAGCTTGACCGAGAAGTCGGGCGACGCCAATCGAAAATTGGAATGTTCTGTGGAAATCTTTTTTGTTCAAGAGTCGATGTTCTCCGGACTCCAACGGATGACGGGCAATCTTCATGCTAGATTCATTCCCCGGATTCGGTCGCGTTTCAAGAATTTGCGAAGAAGTGTGCCCAAATATGTACCAAAAATGTGCTAGCCTGTGTTCGGGTCCCTTGCTCGAGGCGCCTCTGTCCAAGATAGCAGAGGAAGTGAAAGCCAAGAATACCTTGACGCCGCTGAGAGGATGGAGCTCGAGGTCGATGGTTTAGCCAAGAGGGTTGCGTAAAATCTAGATATTGACATTTCCCTTCCTGATGATAATGCCTGACCCGACTGACCGGCTTCTTGTAAAGCTTCTTGTAATATCACACTCCTCTTTAAATGAAGATTCTTTGTTTTCGTTGATGTATTGTTTGCCTGGGTGTGGTCGAAATTACTTGTCCTGCTGAGTATTTTGTCCTATTTTCGTCTCTGCTTCACAAAACGACTCTGTGTGTTATCCTGACGAGACTCCTCGATTTGTCGAGTGCTTTGTCCGCGCTGTGACTTGTTAGATGTAAATCTTTGTGTTGACACGCGCTATGAGAAAACGACTCGGCATAGAATGCATAGAATGTTGCCTTTGAGTGGCGCTTGTACTTTTTCTCTGATCTTCGGATGTAGTGTAGCCCCGAGCCTCTTGCTTTTCGGAACGAAGAGTCGGAGGGTCCTTTAGAGTTCAGTTTTGGTTGACTAGTTTTGGCTTCATTCTTTGTTTGGTGTTAGCTTTTAGCTACCCTCATCAATGGCTCAAGCGTATTTTCAGCTATTTTGCTCTCCGAGGGAAGCTCAAGCGTGCTTTTCACCATTTTGCTTTTTTTGTTTGGTGTTAGCTTTTAGCTACCCTCATCGGTGGGCTCAAAGCGTGTTTTCAGCTATTTTGCTCTCTACGGGAAGCTCAGCGTATTTTCAGCCGTTTTGCTTTTTGTTTGGTGTTAGCTTTTAGCTACCCTCATCGGGCGGCTCAAGCGTATTTTCAGCTATTTTGCTCTCGGTAAGGGAAGCTCAAAGCGTGCTTTCAACCATTTTGCTTTTGTTTTGGTGTTAGCTTTTAGCTACCCTCATCAGTGGCTCAAGCGTATTTTCAGCTATTTTGCTCTCTACGGGAAGCTCAGCGTGCTTTGACCATTTTGCTTTTTGTTTGGTGTTAGCTTTTAGCTACCCTCATCGGGCGGCTCAAGCGTATTTTTCAACTATTTTGCTCTCGCCGGAAGCTCAGCGTGCTTTTCACCATTTTGCTTTTTGTTTCGGGTAAACAACTCGTTGGAAGTCATGATAAGACATGCTGTGGATGAATATCATCTTTATTGATCATGAATATGAACAAATACATATGTTGTCGAAGAATATCGTCTTTCGTCGATTGTGAATGTTGGTCCCTTGTGGCTTGCATATCTTGTTTTTACGCGTAGAATCTTCTTAGCTGACTGATGTGCCATGTATTGCTTACTTCCTTTCCATCTTCAGTTATTAACTTGTATGTGCCTGGTCCAGTGACTTTTGTGACAATGAACGGACCTTTCCATGGACTGAGGAGCTTATGTCGTCCGTCAGTCTTTTGTATCCTTCTTAGTACTAAGTCTCCAACTCGTAATGATCGAGGATGGGTACTTTTGTTGTAGTGCCGCCTTAAACCTTGTAGGTATCTGGCTGATTGTAGGGTGGCATTTACTCTGACTTCTTCTGAGCTGTCGAGTTCTAATCTTCTTGTTTGTTCTGCTTCTCCTTCATCGTATTGTTCTATCTTTGGTGATGTCCAGATCAAGTCGGCAGGTAGTACGGCTTCTGATCCGTAGACTAGGAAGAAGGGTGAGTGGCTGTTGCTCGCTTATTTGAGTTCGAGTAGCCCCCATACAACTTTTGGCAATTCTTCAATCCATTTGGACCCATAGTCAATTAGTTCTTCGTATAATCTTGGTTTTAATCCGGCTAGTATGAGTCCATTGGCCCTTTCTACTTGTCCGTTGGCTTTCGGATGTGCTGATGTGACGCATAGTCTATACTAAAACCGCGAGCCTTGTGCCCAAACTTTCCAATTCAGAGCTGTGAAAGGGGAGCCTAGATCTATGATGATTCGATTGGGCATGCCAAAGCGGTGCGTAATTTCTTGGATGAATTGATCGCTTTGGTTGCGCTTATATATCATGAGTGGTTTATATTCAATCCACTTGGTGAACTTGTCGATTGCCACAAAGATGTACTCGAAGCCGCCCTTTGCTTTCTTCAGGGGTCCCACTTGATCTAGACCCCAGCAGGAGAAAGGCCAAGCGGGTGGGATGCAGATAAGATTGTGAGCTGGCACATGGGCTTGTCTTGCAAACATTTGGCAACCTTTGCATTTTCTGACAAGTTCTTCTGCGTCTTTTAGAGCGGTTGACAAGAGAATCGGTCATGAAATGCTTTTCCAACCAATGTCCTTGAAGCGACATGATTTCGCATGACAACTTCGAGTGTATCTCGTCTAGGATCTCTTTGCCTTCTTCAAATGAAACACATTCGTGAGAGTACTCGATGAAGCGCTCTTCTATAGAGTCTATCTCCTACTAAAACGTAGTTTTTGCTTCATGAACAACTTGGGTAGCTTCCGCTTTATCTGCTTTGGTAGTTTATTTTCTTTGATATAGTCGATGAAAACTTGGGTCCATGAGGTGTTGATTACCAAGATCTGAACGCCTTTAGCCTGAATTTCGTTGGATGTCTCACGGGTTGTTTGATAGAGGAACGGATAGTTCTTCTATAATACGCGGGTGGAACCTTTTGCTCGTCTGTCGATCCGAGCTTGGCAAGGACATCTCACGCAATGTTGGAATCGCAAGAAGACGTGTAAAATTTCTAATCCTTGGAAATATTTTTCAAGTTTCCGTATTTCAAAGACCTGAAGCACCCATGTTTTCTTTTGTGCAATCCCAATCTTTGTTTACTTGGTTGATGACTACTCGCTGAATCGCCATATACAAGTAATCTCTTTATTCCGAGGGTAATTGCCACTCAGAGTCCGTTGATGAGGGCTTCATATTCGCTTCGTTGTTTGTAGCTTGCCATAATATCGAAGGACGACTTGAGTTGTTTTTCCTTCGGGGAAATGAGGAGAACGCCGCGCACCGGCTCCACCTAGTTTGAGCGACCCATCAAAGTACATCTTCCGATTGATCAAGGATTGTATCGATAAAGGCTGCTGAATTTCTGTCCACTCGCCACAAAATCGGCAAGGGCTTGAGATTTGATTGCTTTCCGTGGGGTAAAGTCGATGTTAAGAGCTCCAAGTTCAATCGCCCACTTTGATATACGCCCTGTCGCATCTCTGTTGTGTAAAATGTCTCCGAGTGGGAAGTCCGTCACCACGGTAATTTTGTGGCTTTCAAATAGTGGCGAAGCTTATGTGAGGTGATAAGTAGGGCGAGAGTAGTTTTTGTACATGCGGTACCGGATTTTTGATTCGAGATAATACTTATTGATGTAGTATACCGGTCACGTGATTTTGTACACACGCCCTTCTTCTTCTCTTTCCACGACTATTGTCGTCGGTCGACTCTGATGAGTAGTCGCCGCAATGTATAGCATCATGTCTTCATCTTTCCTTGGGGTGTGAGAATTGGTGAGGATGTGAGATATGCCTTAAGTTTCTTGAAAGCTTCGTCGACCTCCTTTGTACATTCAAACTTGTCTCATCTTCTTTAGTAGTTTAAAGAAGGGTAACCCTTTCTCCGAGTCTTGATATGAAACGATTGAGGGCCGCCATGCATCCTGTTAGTTTCTGAACATCTTTGATAGTCCTAGGTTGCCTCATTTCTGTTATAGCTCGAATTTGCTTGGTGCTGGCTTCAATCCCACGCTGACTGACCAAAAATCCGAGTAGTTGCCCTGAAGGAACTCCGAATACACATTTATTTGGGTTCAATTTCCATCTCCATCTCTTCAAGTTTTCAAATGTTTGCTTTAAATCTTCAATCATGCTGTCTGGGTTCTTTGTTTTTACCACTACATCATCCACGTATGCCTCCACATTTTCACCGATTTGATCTCCAAGGCAAGTTTGTATAGCTCTTTGGTATGTGGCTCCAGCGTTCTTTAGTCCAAATGACATGGTCTTGTAACAGTAAGCACCGAACGGGGTAATAAAAGAAGTCTTGCTTTGGTCTTGTTCTTTTAATGCGATCTGGTGATACCCTGAATAGCAATCGAGAAAGGATAACAGTGCGGACCCCGCTGTTGAGTCGACTATCGGGTCAATGCGTGGTAGCCCGAATGGATCTTTTGGGCAATGCTTGTTGAGATCCGTGTAGTCGACCTTTTACACGCCACTCATCTCGTGTTCTTCTTTTGCACAAGGACCGGGTTTGCTAGCGGTCCGGATGAAGGATTTTCTCGATGAATCCGGCCGCCATCGCTTTTGTGATTTCTTTTTAATCGCACGCCTTTTTGTCGGGTGAGAATCGTCGTAGCCGCTGCTTTACTGTGCTTGGAGTTTTCATTAACATCAATTCGTGGTTTCACCAACTCTCTTGGGACACCGGCATGTCGGCCGGCTTCAAAGCGAAGATATCTTTGTTGTCCCGAAGAAAGTTGGTGAGCGCGAGTTCCTATTTTGCCGAGAGGTGAGCACTGATGGTTGCTGTCTTGGAGGCATCGCCAGTGCCTAAATCAATTTGCTTGACGTCAGCTTCTTTTGGTGGTGTGATGATGCTGGGCTTTTTAGCCGGTATTTCTAATTCTTCTTGGCTTATCTCTGCAAGCAATTGTGGCTATTTGTTTTCTCCCATTGTCGGCTCGTGCTTTTTGCTTAATTTGGATCGCCTGAACGTCGTGATCAAAAGCACGCTTCAAATCGCTTCAAGAGAAAGGATACCGTTGGGTCCTCGCATCTTAAGCAATAAGTACGGGTAATGTGGTATTGCCATGAATTTTGCCGATCTTTGGCGTCCGAGGATCGCATGATATGACGAATCAAGTCCGCAACCTCGAATTTGATAAACTATGTTCGATAGTTCGCAGGAGTTCCAAAGTGACGGGTAAAGTAACTTGTCCGAGTGGCATGGCTGCTTTTCGGGTACTATTCCGTAAAAGGGAGTGCTTGTTGGTGTAATCATCCCAAATGAGTTGTAGTCCCATCTTCCTTAGAGTTTCGAAAAGATGATGTTGAGTCCAGCTCCCCATCGATTAGTACTTTGGTGATGATCATCCCGGCAATAGTTGGGTCTAAAACCGGTGGGTAATGGGCTGCGTTCCCTCACGCTAGTCCATTGGTCTTCTCTTGAAAATTGGATTAGATATTGTGACCAATTGAGATATCTTGGTGTAGCCGGTTTCTGCTTTGTCATGATGGTTCAGAGTGCTAGTTTTTCTTGACGTTTGCTTGTGCAACTGGAGCTCCCGAGAAGATTATCGCTACTGCTTCCCCAGGTTTTTGAAATCCTTTGTCCTCGTGGTTGTCTTCATCTTTCTTGTGATTGTCCTCTTTGGTGTTCTCCTTACTATCTTTTCTCGTGTATCGATCATTGAAAGTGTAGCGATTCCGATGGTGTGTCTCCGTTAGGGTGTAATGGGCAACGATGTTTTCAATGTCTTCATATCTTCCGGTTTAGAAAACTTCTTTGATTTGTCGGCCATTGCCACGGTATTGTCCGGTCACGCTTTCTTTCTTGATGTCTGTTGCTTGATGATTTTGCCTATCCGGGTTGTCTTGATTGCTTCTATCCGGGAACCTTTTCGTGTTTTTTCTTTTGCAAGTAATCATTTTTTCACTGCTCGTCTGAATTCTTCATTGTTTCTCGGATTTTCTTTGCGTAAATCTTGAAATTGCCACCTTGCCATGATTCCATGAGAGAAAGCTTCAATTACTTCTCGTTCGGTGATGTCATGCACTTGAGCCCATGATTCACCGAATCGCCGATAGTAATTCTCGAGACTTTCGCCCCTTTTGCTTGAGTCCTTTCGATTCGGCATGAGTGATCGGGTGTGTGATGATACCTGCGAAATTTTCGCAGAAAGCTCTTTGCAAGTCTTCCCAAGTTCTGATCGATCCTAGGTTCAATTTATCAAACCATTGGAGGGGCATTGTTTCCAGTGCCATGGGGAAGAACAATGTTTTAATATCATCGTCTCCTCCGGCTAGTTCAATTGATTGTGAATATATTCTGAGCCATTGTCTTGGTTCGGTTTTGCCATCATACTTGGAGTGATTAGACGGTTTGAATTTGTGAGGTAATCGAACTGATGCCAACCTGTTTGCAAAACAGGGGAATCTATCATGCGTTCCGACTTCCTTGAATTCGGATTCGGCTCCTTCTTCTGGCCAAGTGTTGTTTTGATGGGAATAATTCTGCGAGGCTGTCTGGGTAGGCCCTCTACTCTTGGTCTTCCTTGGTTGTTCAAATTGATGGCCCCGACTATGTTCCCTCCTGCTTTCCTCGTTATGGCTTCCGCCTGGTCCAAGTCTTTCAAAAGCGGACTTCCTTTGATTTTGATCTTCTTGCCTATGGGTTGTTGATCCGCGGTATTCTTGATCGGGTTCTCTCTTCATGTGTTCTTGGGATCGTTGACGAGCAAGTCCCGGAGCTGTTCGTATTTCTCCCCGTGATGTGAAGTTGCCCCGAGTTCTTCTAATGCTTCTCGAATCTTATCGTAAGGCGTACTCATCTGTAAGCGTCTCCCTTCGACCTCTTGTTGTGATTTTCTTTTGTCGATTCACCAATTTCGACTCAGTATCTAGTCCGAGCTCTCTCTGTTGTTGTCGAGCGTGGTGTCGGGCGCGCCTTGTTTCAACTTGTTTTTCCTTTCTCGAGCTTGTCTCGACTTTCGATTTCTCCATCGTAGCCCCGAGCAAAGGGTGATATGTTGGATTCGATTCATCCGATGACCGACATCGGGTGCTTCGGGGTTTAATGGCGACCGAGGCGCCGAACCATCAAGATACTCCCCGCGTGAGCTGTTCCGTTATTGTCGTTTGTTGTCATATTGTCGGAGTTGTCGATGACTTCGATTGCAGCGCCTCGACGTCAGAGATTGAGTCTCCTCTTGGTAAGGTAGAATAGTCATTGTTGTCAAGCAGCCGACTAGTTGGTTTTCGCTATCCTCGTGAACAGATCCTCGCCGATGGATGATCTGATCTTGCGATGTTATCGTTAGAACGAGGCCCTCCCGAGCTCTCGTCGCTGGTATCCCAAGTGTTGATTTGAAAGACCTTTCAAACCGTCCACGATAGGATTTTGTCGTGTTGTCCAGCCCAAATGAAAAGAACTCGGCCTTTTGAAAAAACTCTGAGGGTAATCCGAGTTGTTTTGGTTTGTATTCTGGAATCTTGCCAAACAAGAACTCGACTTCTTGAAAGCACTCGAATAAGACTTCATCTCGGATACGGAGCTTGAATTCGAGTCGGATGGAATCTTATTCGAATCGGGTATTATGAGCTGCACGAATCTTCTGATGAGTTGATCCGTCGTAGTTGTCGAAATAGAGGATTCTTCATGATGATCCGGATCTTTGAGGAGATGACTTTGAAGCTTGCCGTAGTCGTCTGCCTCGCAGATCCACGAGCCGAAGATGAAAATTGATCCCGTCGGGAAGATCATGTTATTGAGGTCCATCGAGCTCTTGGATGCAAAGTCACCGAAGGCCCCTACCTGGCGCGCCAGCGGTCGATGTTTTACCACCGATAGCCTACCACGGGGGTACCGTGGTAGTATCGTTCGGGTCTCGGCGTATGCTGAACTTCGATGGTGAACGCAAGAGAGAGCGATCGATTTATCCTGTTTGGGCCCTCGATCGTAGATCGAGTAATCTATTCGTCACGGTCGGCGTTTGCCTTTTGCGTTGGATTGATTATGAAGTGTTATGTCGTACCCCTTGTCCCTCAGGAGCCCTGCCCTCCTTTATATAGTCAGGAGGCCAGAGTCATAATCGGTTTACAATGAGATTTCCTAGTAGGATTACTTAATAGTTCTATTACTAAGATTACATGGGAAGAATCCTAGTTGAACTAGATCTTCTCTCTCTTGCGGGGTATCATGTGGGTCCCGCATCGACAGAAACCAAGACATAGTAGCTAAGTTCTCGGAACGTTGGGATTGTGGTACCGGAATGCGATACGTGGTATGTTGTTTCTTAAGTCCATGGGACGAAGGGGGTATACATAGCTTGATCTTGTTCCTTAGATTAATGGAACACGTACCAAGTGTAAATGGAACGTGTGTCCGGAACGATGAACATAATCCAAATTAAATTGATTGATAACATGAACGAATTAATTAGCACAAGTTTTCACTAAATGTGAACCTTAGAAAGTTCTAAAATAATAAAGATAAAATAAATAATTGAACTCCTCATGCGACCTCTCTTCTTTTTTTTTCTTCCATCAATTGAATTTTGGTCCTCAGATTTCCATCAATGACTTGGAATGTTCGGATCCGTGGTGTGGATCATGTTCCGTCGGTGTTCGGAACGATGTTCCATCATGTTCCCGTTCCACGAATTGCAACGATGTTCCCGGAATGTGGAACATGCCCACATTCCGGTTCTCAGGCTGCTAAGAACTAAGACATGAAGAGTTATGATTGGTAGGTGATGGAGAGAGAAGATATGTGATTGAACAAAAAATTATTGTATAGAAACTATCCATTGGAACATAATTTGTACTAGTAGTGTCTATAAAAATTAATAAACATAGAAACTACATGTGGTTTCTAGCATTCGGACTACCCTTAATTACTCTTAATAAACCCAAGAGACACGTGTAATTTAATTTGAGTCTATATTACCTACTAAGCATTTTAATTTCGTTAGCACGGTTCTCTAACTTTTATTTAAGCCTCCTTTGGCACGGCTCATCCAAAACGGCTTCATCGGTGAAGCCAAAGCCGGTAAAGCCAGAAAAACTGGCTTTTTTCGGCTTCTAGTTCATTTTAACCCCGCCTTACAAAACGGCTTCACGCTACAGTGCCTCAATTTGCGCAAAATAGATGAAGCCGAAGCCGGCATAAGCCGTGCCAAAGAGGCCCTAACTATTAATGATTTAATTTGGGAACTTTTTTTTGTTAGTACTCCGTATGATTCTTTAGCATTTATTACCAACCAAACATTTAATGTAGCCATGTCTGAATTATATCTGATATAGGATTTAGAAATTTATTATTATTGGACACTATATTTACTTAGCAAACATTTATTATTTTTTTCTGACAGATGGATCGAGGATGGATGTATGATCTTGGTCTTACGGATCTACAATTTGTGATGGACATCGACTCGTTTATCAAGACGACCAAAGCTTGTGTTATGGACCTGCAATCAACTAGATGAAGGCTACTTGTGTTGCCCATGCAGAGACTACAAGAATCTGAGATAATTTTGCAACCCCGAGCAGATACGATGTTACTTCGTTATTCAGGGTTTTGTGGAATACTCTAATATAAGATATGGAATAAGCATAGTGAAGAGGGTGATAATGAAGCGGATGATTAAGAAAAAGGTGTCAATGTGGAAGATGTGGTTAATAACCATGTTCTTAGAAATACATTAGCGCCGTGAATGATGACTTTTCTAAAATATAAAAAAAATCATCGTGGTTTGTAGCATTTTTGTCATCTGTGGTTTAGGGTAGAAAAAAAAAACAAAATACAATTACAACAAAGCGCACGGTAAATTGCCTCCAAACCACAAGAAACTACAGTTAAGTCTTGGAAGTTGGTGTCACCGTGGGGAAGGCGATACAGTAGTATCCTTTTTAGAACTAGGAATTTTACATAAATTGAGTAAGTTAAGTCCATATAAACGTATGCAATGTCGTGATATTTTTGGTACTTATACACAGGGAAGCTGAATTTAATAAAATTACGATTGTTTACGTTTCGTAGTCACCATTGTGTCCTAGTTGAGGTCTCACATTTCTAGTCGAGGTATAGTGATCTGAGTATTCCATTTTTACGTATGTATCAGCTTGTGCAAACCTGCATTGTCTAACACGATTAAATTTGAGGTACTAGCTAATGCAAACTCTGTATAATACATAATAACCAATGTTTACAACTAATAGGCCCTGTTTAGATGCAAAGTATTTTTAAAGTATCGGAGAAATACTATGGTACAAAATACTTTGGTTTTAAAAAGCTATTGGGTGTTTAGATGCGACAGATCTTGTAGTATTTAAAACCATGGTTTTATCAGACTTTTTGGAGTTTTAGAAACTCTACTCGTGACCTCTTTTTTTTAAACACGGTTTTATGTCTCTTTAGCTTATAAAACCACAGTAAAAAAAAAACGTATTATCAAACAGGCCCTAAATGGAAATGAACTGCACCGCACAAATCTTGATATAGCCTAATACGGATAACCAACCCGATCCTCAATGGATCGCCCAGCTGTTTAGGCAGCACAGCAGCGGGTAACTTTGATTGTTGGAAGAAGCAACCAGCTCGAAATTCTCAGAGGCACCATCAAGCCAGGTGCCTGCCTCTGTGCACCCACGACCACAAGCAAGAGCTACCAGTCCCTCCACGAACATGCACATGTTTAGGTTTTGTTGTCCGGGAGAATCAGGGCCACCTGGATGATTAGCGCCGGCCCCTCCCCACCCCTGGGCCCTGTGGTTACGCCGGTGGCCACCGCCATTACCATGGGCCTGCCTGCATCCATGCCTCCTCGCACATGTCGCTGTCCTTTGACTAGCATCATCACCATCCGTCGTGGCGTGGCAGCTGTGCCCAGGTTGTGCGCTGTGCGCCGCGCACCGCGTCTGCCCGGTTGCTCCCTCGGCGCCGCGTTTCTGTTCGCCACCCCCACACGCCTCTCTCTCCTTTATCTCTGCGCCTCGCATCCCTCGCACAGACTCTCTCTCCACTCCTCTCCCCCTCACGAGCACACCAGGGCAGACAGGGCTCGCATCACCAAGACAGCTCACGCACAGGCTCCTTTCCCCGTTCCCCGACGCGCTTTCCCCCACATCCCACGCCGCCGCCGCCGTTTGCACACTCCGTCGCCCGGCGCCATGGCTAGGCTCGCGCTGGCTCTGCTCCTGCTGCTGGCCGTGGCGGCGTCTTCCGCGTCGGCCGCCGCGGGGAGCCACCTGGACCTGGACCTGGACCTGGGCTTCCTCTCCTCCTCCTCCGGGGGCGGCGCGGGCCGCCGGAGGGAGTGCCGCGGCACGGTGGCCGAGTGCCTGGCCGAGGAGTCCGAGGAGGAGGGCCTGGACCTGGTCTCCTCCGCCGAGTCCCACCGCCGCGCGCTGTACGGCGGCGGGTACATCAGCTACGGCGCGCTGCGGCGGGACAACGTGCCCTGCTCCCGCCGCGGCGCCAGCTACTACAACTGCCGCCCCGGCGGCCAGGCCAACCCCTACCACCGCGGCTGCTCCCGCATCACCCGCTGCCGCGGCTGAGGAGTGAGCGCCCGGATCCGCCGCCGGCCGGGACTGGGGGAAAAGGTCCGGCCTTTCGCCCGCCGCTCCTCCGCTCCGCCGAGAATAAGCTCTTCCGCCTACCGCTACCGATGCTGCTGTTTAAAGTACTAGAGCTATGGATTTCATTGTTGTATGGATTTGTTTGTCAGATCTTTGTGCTGTTGTAAAGTAAGGGGAGGGAGATGGATTCATGTCCTGCCCCTGTGCCTGCTTAATACTTATGAACATATATACTCTTATCCTTTCCATTGCTTTGATTGATTGCTTCCCGGCTGCAAGTGTCCTGTTCTTTGGATTCTAGGTTATAAAACAAACAGATTCAGAGTTTGCTTTGCTGATTGCCGGTACCAAACCCAACCATGGCCTGGAGTGCCGCTCCACTCCTGATCTGCAGCAGATGCAGATCCGTGTGTGTGTTCCTGGCTCCCTGCGCTTTGTTCTGTTACAATCTCACCTGCATTGCTAGCAGGAATGCAGTGCCCCAGCACACCACCACCACCACCACCACCATGGAACAAGGAAGAACATGCGTCCTTGTTAAAGATGGCAACGGGTACGTAACCGATGGATACTGGCAACCTGTACCCGCATCCGTCAGATCAAAATCTTACTCGTCGGGTTACCCGTACCCGCAGGCGGGTAGAAAATTCATTCCATACCCGCACCCGACGGGTAATTCTTACCCGACGGGTAACCCGCACCCAACAATATACCCGAGTTCACACACCAAAATATAATAGCTTCCAGCAAAACAAATCAACAATAGAGCAGCAAAACAGAAATATATCCAGGTCAAGCTAGTTGAAATAGATCAGATGCCTCGTTGGTTCTTTCCAAATATGCTTATATGGGATTAGGGTTTGAGGGAGTTCTGGAATATATATACTCATATACTTATATGGGCCAAATATGGGCTATATGCTTATATTGGCTAAAATTGCAGAGGTTGGATATTATTTAAGCGGGTTTTTTTACCCGCGGGTATGCGGGTATGGGTAGTATACACCCACACCCGTACCCGCATACCTGATGGGTACAAGAATTCGTCCAATAACGTACCCGCGGGTGTAAAATGTCTTCCATACCCGTCTTCTTATCGGGTAAAACCCGTCGGGTACTCAGGTTTCGGGTACCCGTTGCCATTTTGAGTCCTTGTTTTGAGAACATGCGTCCTTGTTTTGAATCTAATGATCTCTAGTTTTCTACTCGCTAAACATGTACGGCACTACAGGGAGCGTCTTCTTTGTTTAATACTAGTTCTTGCAGGCTGGATCAGATGACAGTGATACCCACGTTGCCTCGCCTGTTTGTTAGCTGACTGATTGGTACCGCTGGTTGCATTTTGACCACGGATTGAAGCATTGTTGACAGCATCGTCAGGTAGTCCATGTCCATGACTCGCATACATTTTCAGCCGTGGCGGATCCAGGAAATATTTTAGAGGAGATTGAATATTGCTCGATCTTAAGTCTCAGTCTTCCTACACTAGAACTTTGTCTAAAAATTTATATGAGATTTATAGTAATTTGTACTGATTCGGTATGGCGGTATGGGTAGGGGGGCCTTGAGCCCCCCCCCCCTGCTGGATCCGCCCCAGATTGTGAAATCACAAGGATCTACTAGTTTTATTAAGGGCGTGTTTGGGACTGCTCTGCTCCATGTTTTTCAGCTCCGCTCCACATTTTTTAGCCAAACGGTTTCAGCTCCACGCACTCTGCTCCAGGAAAAAGGGTGGAGTTGTGAGAGCACCTAAAGAGGTACTCCATAAACTCCAGTTTTTTGTGGAGCTGCTCCACGGTGGAGTTTGTGGAGCAGAGTTTGTGGAGCAGTCCCAAACACCCCCTAAGAAGAAAAAAATCTTAAGCATCTGCCATGGCTGTCTCAACCCTTGCAATTTCTGTGGATTCTCTGCTGAGTGCTAGGCATCGTCTACACTACAAGCAGATGAAATCAAAATATGAAACCATTTTATTCCCAAAAAATATTTCCTATGCTGGAGACTGGAGGTGGATTTTATATTCACATCTGGACGGTGGGTGAGAGGAATAAGTGCCCGTGTTCTTCGGCGCCGTGAGTTGTGTGACGCGGCATCTTCATCAATCTGCGCGCCATGTGGATTTGCTGTTTGTATCCAGGGAATAAATGACCTGTTTATTGTTCTGTCAGCAGAGTACTCCGTGGCTGTAAGCTCTTGATGAATGCTTCGCAGCCTCGGAACGACGCGCCCCACAAATAATTTACGGCTCGTTTGGTTGGAGGTAACAGAAAGCAGGGAGAAAGCAGGGAACTAGAGTTTAGAGACAGGAGTTGTTTTGTAAGAATAGAAGTTTTGGTGAAAAGGGGAAGGAGAGTTTAGAGGATCAATTTTCACTAATCAATTCTCTAGGCGAGGGGTGGGAATTAGACGGGAGTTGTGTTCTTAATTAAAAAAGTAGATCTACACCGTTCATCATGATTTGCCTTTTAATTTTCTCCTCAAAACCCCAATTACCAAACATGGGATATAAATTCTCTCTTCAATTCTCCTTATTTCCCTTCACGAACCAAATGAGGAATTAGGACTAAAAGTCAATTTCCCACCTTAATTCTCTCTATCAACTCCCCTCACTAATTTCTATGCCTCTTCCCACGTAGTTACCAAACACACTCTTATATTCTGTGGTCGCGTATTCTTCTGCAGGTGGTGCTCCCTTTGCGTTTTATTTAGCGTAGTTCTTATTTTTTGCAAAAAGAATATATACATTCTCGAAGATAAATTACTAGAGTAACTCGGCGAGGACATGAAATGGATTTACGGTTTGCTAGGCACCAAGAGCAGCATTAGCACTTTGATTATGTTTATGTGCTCTTTATCGAAATATTTTATTTAGGTTTATACTTGTTAAATATAAATAAATCTATAACTAAGCTATACATGATCCAACGAATATGAAGTTTTTACTATAGTTCAACCATATAATAATTAGCCAACTATAAAAAATTTTATCACAATTGGACCATAGAAACTGCAGCTATAAATTATTCTAATTAATTACATAAAAGCATAGATCTAAAGTCACAGCAAAAACTTTATGTTAAAGTATACCATATTATATATTCAACGTATAGATCTACTCATGTGGAGTCTAACAAAATTAGATTTTTCATTTTATGATTTTTCTGTGATTTACTGTGATCTTTCAAAGATTCAGCCGAAATAAATAAAAAATAAAAAGACAAAACCGCCTTCAAAACCGCTTATAGCAGGGCCATAGAGATAAGATGAACGGTTTTAAAAGTGGAAGGAGGTGTTTTGGCCGGTTTTGAAGTTCAGGGAGAAAAATCGGACTTTCATGAAAATTGAGGAGGTAGTGTTGACTTTTCCCCAAACGCAAATATGGTGGTGATCGGCGGCGAAATGGGCTGGACTGTGCGATGCCCATCTGGAGAGAGAGGTGAAGGCCCAGTCTGCCGCTACCAGTACGACCAAGGCAGGAAATGAGTGGTCGATGGGCTAGAGTCACCACTAGGGATGAAAACGGATCGGATACGAACGGATATCACTCATATTATATTTGTTTTCATATTTCTGTTCGGATTCGGATTCGGACATGGATAGCATTCGGATACATATACGAATACGGATTGACTCGGTTACGGATACGAATAATGAGTATCGAATACGGTATGAATCGGATTCGGAGAAGGTCGGATACAAATATCTATTGGGATATTGAGTAAAAAAGCACATATATATATATATCATACGTGCATAAAACCATTACACCACTCTATGAGTCCATAATCCATCTAGATTAAGCCGAAAGACTAAAGAGTAAAGCAACAAATAAGATAAAGATACTGAGATACATCATACATCAAACATCATATAAGCACCAATCTTCATGAAGATGAGTAGAAATAGCCAAGCACATTGCTTCATGGGTCTCATGGAGTCATGGTCATGGATTCAAGATCTACAATCCTTATATAGGCCATTTTTTCATTTTGAGAAAGTTTGAACAAAATGTAGTTCAAATTTCACAAGTGTGTGACATAGTTTTAGAAAGTCCAGTATGAGATTTAAGAATTTGTGACTAGTGTTTGATAAAACTTTCTCAAATGGGAAAATGAGCTATGTAACAATTGTATATCTTGCTGAGATGATCAAACTTGGTATTCAGAGTTTTTTCATCTGAGGTCATTTAGTGTCTCATTTGAGCAAGTTTGACCAAGTCAAATTTGGTCAAATGAAAAAATAACACTTTGACTCTAGTATTATGAACTCTAAATGACTTCAAATTGAAAAGTTTTGAATACCAAGTTTGTTCAACTCATCAAGATCTACAATTCTTGTTTTGGTCAACTTTCCATTTGAGATAGTTTGGACGGTTCAAATTTGTGATTTTTAAATTTCGATGCTTACAAACTAGTTTTCGGAACCCTAGATTGTCTCAAATTGAAAAGTTTTGAATACCAAGTTTGTTCAGCTCATCAAGATCTACAATCCTTATATAGGCTATTTTTTATTTGAGAAAGTTTGAACAAAATGTAGTTCAAATTTCACAAGTGTGTGACATAGTTTCAGAAAGTCTATATGAGATTCAAGAATTTGTGACTAGTGTTTGATAAAACTTTCTCAAATGGGAAAATGAGCTATGTAACAATTGTATATCTTGCTGAGATGATCAAACTTGGTATTCAGAGGTTTTTCATCTGAGGTCATTTAATGTCTCATTTGAGCAAGTTTGACCAAGTCAAAATTGGTCAAATGAAAAAACAACACTTTGACTCTAGTATTATGAACTCTAAATGACTTCAAATTGAAAAGTTTTGAATACCAAGTTTGTTCAACTCATCAAGATCTACAATTTTTGTTTTGGTCAACTTTCCATTTGAGATAGTTTGGACGGTTCAAATTTGTGATTTTTAAATTTCGACGTTTACAAACTAGTTTTCGGAACCCTACATTGTCTCAAATTGAAAATTTTTGAATACCAAATTTGTTCATCTCATCAAGATATACAATCCTTATATAGGCCATTTTTTGATTTGAGAAAGTTTGAACAAAATATAGTTCAAATTTCACAAGTGTGTGACATAGTTTCAGAAAGTCTATATGAGATTCAAGAATTTATGACTAGTGTTTGATAAAACTTTCTCAAATGGGAAAATGAGCTATGTAACAATTGTAGATCTTGCTGAGATGATCAAACTTGGTATTCAGAGTTTTTTCATCTGAGGTCATTTAGTGTCTCATTTGAGCAAGTTTGACCAAGTCAAATTTGGTCAAATGAAAAAACAACACTTTGACTCTAGTATTATGAACTCTAAATGACTTCAAATTGAAAAGTTTTGAATACCAAGTTTGTTAAACTCATCAAGATCTACAATTGTTGTTTTGGTCAACTTTCCATTTGAGATAGTTTGGATGGTTTAAATTTGTGATTTTTAAATTGTGAATAAATATCCGAATAATATCCGTTTTTAAATATCCGGATATATCCTATACTTATCCGGATTATCCGATATCCGCCGGATATCGATGATATTACATCCGTATTTGATATCCGCCTAAGATATCCGTTTTAGTATCCGTATCCGAAAAAAACCGGATATCCGAGTAACTATCCAGATAAGTGTTCATATTTATTCGATCGAACGGACGGTCGAATAAATATCCGTACCGTTTTCATCCATAGTCACCACCATGATTTGGCCGTCCGTTTCAGGATTAACGAAGCCCACAAAATTGTCAAAGGGAGACGGGACGGTTTGTCATCTCAGTACGTGAGTTTTGCTCAACATATATTAGGGTCGGTTTGGATCCTATTATGTGATCACTAAACTCTAGACTATTTTACCTCCTGAGACTTCAAACAGGTAATCTGAAGTTGTGTCTACTGTTCAGCCAACTTTTTAAAAAGAGGATTAATCCATTAAACCACAAAATTAAGCTAGAATGCTCTAAAGTTTAGTACTTAACTTTAGCCAACTAAACATTAAACCATGAGATCTAAACAAGACATTAATTAATAATTCGGTCAAGAGACTATTACAAAGCGACCGGATTTCGGCCCACACCCATATATGCTGGGTTACCATAATCTGGAACGGTTGGTAACTACGCTTTTCACATGGTTTATGCTGGGTTTTCCACACCCATGCCGGTTTACTCTACTGGAATGATTTGCCAGAATGGCTTGGTTCCTTCCACACATCAAGTCCTTGCCTCCTGGTTGTTCTTTGAATATCTTTTCTGCACTAGAGTTTTGATGGCGAAATTTTCTTGAACTGTGTTCTTTCACTAGTATAGGAATGGTTTTTGCTAATGGTCAAAAATGATTTTCAGGGCTGGTTCAAAAAACCGTCACTATGACATCGATTGTAAAGATATGGCATTTATAGAGTCAAACATCTAACTGTCCCTGCAAAAACATTTCTATGGGCGGTTCGGTTAAGGAATCCGCCCCTATAAATAAGTTTTCAAGAGCCGTTGGTTTACAACAACTTCCCTTGAGACCGTATTTTCAGGGGCGGTTGCTTTATGACAACTGTCCTTGTAAATTGATTTTCAGTGGTTGTTGTTATATGACAGCCATCCCTAAACCAAGTTTTCAGATGCAGTTGCCATAACGAAGCCGCCCTTGAAACTTGTTTTTCAACAACGACTGGGGCAATGCAACTGCAACTAGAAACCCATTGTGTTTGGTATAAGTCCTCTTAGAAATATAAACCACTTATTCAATGTTTTAGCGAAATTAGGGGGTCACAAGCACAACCTAAAGTTATTGATAGGTGCAACAACGATTTGTTGGGCAATTGACTCACAAGGAATGATTCAGTTTTTAATAATTGTCATTTGAAAACTTTTTTGCAGCTTCTTTTTAGGGAGCATATTGGCTGCGGTTTTGGATCCACTTGTAGCTTTTGGATAAGTGCAAGGAGCAAATCATACAAGCATGTTGACTTCTAGATATAAGATGCATAATGTTCTTCACATCATATGGATGGGCTTATGTTTTCAGATTGGTCAATAATTTAGAACTCATTTTTTTGTTGTGTTTGTAATAATAGTGGACTGATTCTTCTTCATCTAATGAAGAAGTATGAAGCCGGAATTCTTTTCTAATATCTAAAAAAAGTTTTGCACGTTGTGTTAATAAGAAGAATCCCAGAAAGGCAAAAACCATCCCTTCTCCATTTGCACATTTCTCTTCTCGGTCATCAACTCGTCATGTTACAATGTGCACGCGCTAGTACATGCGTACGTTACCTATTCTCTTATACACACACGCACGCACGTACCATGCGCATGCGCTCATCTGAGCTTTCAATTCACGTTGCTAGAGCATGCATGGTGCGATCAACTGATCACTGCTTCTCCTGGCCTCCTCGTCACGATTACTCTCATTGTGAGTAGATCGAGCGTGCTGTGATCACCGCTTAGTATCCTTGGAACTGAGGCGGCGGCGGCGACGCGTACTGCTGCGCCATGATCGGTGGCAAGATGAATTCCTCAGGAGCCGGCGGTGGAGTTAATGATGGTGCTGGTGGAGGTGGTGATGGGACAGACGGTGGAGGCGGTGAGCTCACTGGAGCAGGTGGTGGTGGGGATTTGACTGGTGGGGGTGGAGAGCTGATCGGTGCAGGTGGAGGAGGGGACTTTACTGGAGGAGGTGGTGAGCTCACAGGTGTTGGTGGAGGTGGAGAGGTCACTGGTGGTGGTGGAGAGCTTACTGGAGCTGCTGGTGGTGGGGACTTCACCGGCGGAGGTGGAGATCTTACCAGAGTTGGCGGTGGAGGTGGTGAGCTCACTGGAACTGGCGGGGGAGGTGATTTTACAAGTGGTGGTGGTGAGCTAACTGGTGCCGGTGATGGAGGGGTTTTCACCGGAGGCGGTGGTGAATTCACAGGAGCCGGCGGAGGAGGTAATTTTACAGGTGGTGGCGGTGAGTTGACTGGAGCAGGTGGTGGAGGGATTTCACGAGGAGGCGGTGGTGAGCTCACTGGAGCGGGTGGAGGAGGTGATTTTACTGGTGGTGGTGGTGAGCTGACTGGAGTAGGTGGTGGAGGGGATTTCACCGGAGGCGGTGGTGAGCTCACTGGAGTCGGTGGAGGAGGTGATTTTACAGGTGCAGGTGGTGGAGGGGATTTCACTGGAGGTGGTGGTGAGCTTACTGGAGGCGGTGGGGGAGGCGAGTTTATAGGTGGCGGCGGCGAACTTACCGGTGCTGGAGGAGGTGGTGATTTCACTGGCGGTGGAGGTGATCTCACCGGCACCGGTGGTGGTGGAGGGGATTTCACTGGTGGAGGTGGTGCACTCACCGGTGCTAGAGGTGCGGGTGATTTTACTGGTGGTGGTGGTGGTGAGCTAACCAGAACCGGTGGTGGAGGGGATTTGATAGGTGGGGGAGGCGAGCTAATAGGTGCCGGTGGCGGTGGAGATTTCACTGGTGGAGGCGGCGAACTAATCGGTGCTGGCGGTGGTGGTGAGCTCACCGGGCGTGGTGGTGGGGACTTCTTTGGTGGTTGTTTCTCCGGTGATGGCGCTGGCGGCAACGGCTGTGGACTAACGTCTGGTGGCCTGGGAACAACCTTCTTTGCTGGTGGCGCAGGCCCCTTGGAACAGACGTTCGTGCGGCAGTCGACGGGGTTTGCGAGCACAGGTGCGCACTCAGGCGATGGCTTCTGCTCCGGGCGTCCGCCACCGAGGCAGTTGCCGCTGTCGTCGAGCTCCACCGGCGAGTCCTCAGACGGCATGCACGCCTCTGCCTCGACGCTGAAGAAGTTGTGCGCGAAGCTGAAGTTGGCGAGAGCCGGGAGCTTGCAGACACGCTCTGCCACGGCGCCGGCGAGCTGGTTCCGCGACACGTCGAGCTGCTCCAACCTGGTCATGTTGACGAGCCCCTCCGGTAGCGTGCCAACGAGCGCGTTCCCGCTGACGTCCACCACCGTGGAGTTGACGAGCTCGGCGAGCTCAGGCGGGATGCAGCCGTCGAGGCGGTTGTTGAGAAGCATGAGCTGATCAAGCGTCTCGGCCATGCGGCCGACGCTGCGAGGGATGCATCCCACGAAGGCGTTGTTCGCGAGCACCACCACCGTGGCCGTCGAGTTGCCGAAGTTGTCCGGGATGAAGCCGACGAAGCGGTTGCTGTTGACGAAGATGGCATCGAGGTCCTTGTCGAAGAGATGCGGCGGCAGGGTGCCGTCGAAGTCGTTGAACCGGAGGTCGAGGTACTTGAGCACGGGGATCTGCAGCACGACGTCCGGGAACCCGCCGACGAAGCGGTTGTTGCTGACGTCGAGCTCGTGGAGGAGCGCGAGGCGGCTGAAGCTCTTGGGGATGATGCCGCAGAAGCGGTTGGAGTTGATGTGGAAGAAGGCGATATCGGTGAGCATGCCGAGCTCGGCGGGGAGGTACCCCGCGATGTCGCCGCCGTTGAGGTCGATGCCCGCGACGACGGTGGTTTTGGCGTCGTCGAGGGCCGGGACGCACGTGACGCCGAAGTAGGAGCACACGTCGGCTCCAACCCAGCCGCCGGTGAAGTTCTTGGGGTCGGAGTACATGGCGCGGCGCCAGGCCTGGAGCGCGACGTACGCGCGGCGCAGGCGATCGTTGGCGAAGGTGACGTCCACGTGGATGTCGAACTCGAAGTCGTCGGGAGGTCGCCGTCGCCGTCCCGCAGGGACAGCAGCTGCCGCCGTGCGATGTCGGACGCCTCCGAGTCCGAGAGCGCGGCCGCTGTGGCTGCTGCCGCGAGCAGGATGGCGGCGAGGTAGACGGAAGCGAGGCTGCTGTCGTTCCGGCAGCGGCGCAGGCGAACCACCGCGGCCGTGGCGCGGCAGGCGGCCTCCATTGTTGGCGGGGAAGGGCAGTGCGGGAAGCCAGCCCCCTTGCAGGGCTTCCTATATGGATGGGGGGAAGATATAGGCCTGCGGCGAGGAGAGGACATGGCCGGGCGAGCGGCGGCGCGCGTGTCCCGGAGGTGCCCGTTGCGCTCTGGTGGTTGCCGTGTCTTTTTGCGGGAAAGGAGGGACACGTGGACAGCTGCTCGGAGTGTCTGTTCCTCTCTTCTCTCTGGGTGAAGTGTCAATGTGCCATGTGATATCCTAAATCTGGCCTCCAAAGAAATTTGGAGTGTATAGATGGTGCTGTTTTTTTGGTTTATGCGTGCTGATATGTTGTCCTATATTTGTCCAGCAAATTTCGGTGAAATTTCACCGAATTTCGCATTTTTCGTTAGGTACCAAATAAAATAACATATCGGTCAAAATTTTCACTCGAATTTGGCCCGCGACCAAATTCCGTGCCGAAATGGGCCAAAACTCCAATCGCCGCTAGCCAACCCACATACACTTCACGCCTTTCCTTTTGTTTTCCCAAAAAAATCGCCATGGAGAAATCATTTGTTGAAACATGAACCACCATGCAGTGAAATATCTCAGTTTTATTTGTGCAACATGATAAATCATTTATTGAAACATCTCAGTCTGTTTGTTGCAACATGGAGAAAATCAACAAAGTGCAACATCCAACAGCTAGTTACCGCAACATCGAAATAAAGAAGATGAGACATCTCTAATCAACATGAGAAACCATCGCATGCCAAATATTCATGTAACACAACATGTTAGTTTTGTTACAACAACCTCAGAGATCATCTGCTGAAACAATTAAACCTGTTACGAAACACTAGTACAGATTGACTTCTCACTATCGCCACTTTCACTGCCGTAGCGATAGAAGCGACTGTGTTATGCTTCCACCACCGGTTGTACCCATAGCGAGGCCTCATGAGGAAGGAAACCAACGGTTGAAACTTCTAGCACCCACGGATTAACAGTAGATATGACAGTGGTATTTTCTCCGTCGCATGAAAAGCCAAGCCAACTGGATAGGCGTTCTGGCCGCCGGCTCTACATGACCGTTTGGTTAAATTCATCCTGAGTTATTTCCATATTTCCCAACTACCCACAACACAGTTGCATCACCATTCCACTTCTCCATCTCCAAAGTTGGCGCAATGTTCCTCTCTCCATTGCACGCCTCGCGCCGCACCGCCACCACCTCCCACACGGCCGGCGCATTGTTCCTCTTGCAATTTGTGTGAACTATTGCACATCTCGCGCCGCGTCGTCGCTAGATCCAAAGGCAAGGGTATGCTTTCGCACTTCACTGATGGATCTTTGTTAGATTATTTTCCTCTTTAGTAATCTCATTACTAAGGAAGCTCTCATCCTACTGCACAATGACAATCACAGGCTCTTCGAAATGGAGGCGGCCCCCAACAATAGGAACGCACTGGCTAGCCTCACAGAGGATCTTGTTCTAGAGATTCTCCGCCACCTCCCCGCCTGCTCCTTGTTCTCCTGCAAATGTGTCTGTCACTCCTAGAAGCGCCTCATCTCCGACAACCGTCAGGTGCTACCCCAGACTGTGGCCGGCTTCTTCTACGTCGGTGAGAACCGCAATCAAAACTTTACCAGCATCTCTGGTGTATGCCCCCTCCTTCGAATTCTTGCCCTTCAACCCTGACAATATAGCCGTCTCAGATTGCTGCAACGGCCTCATCTTGTGCTGGTGCCTTGGGGCTAATGGATACTGCTATATCGTCTGCAATCCAATGACCCAAAAGTTTAATATACTGCCACCTAGCATCCATGATGTTGGCCATTCTATTGGCATGGGGCTCGCTTGGGGTCCGATCAAACAGCCTCCTCGCACTTCCATGTGATTGAGTATGTGGATGTCGACAGTTTGTGCGTGGGTGTGGAGATCTACTCATCTGAAACTGCAGCATGGATCTATAAGGAATCTGAATGGGGTGAGAATACTGATGTGACATTTTACAGACAACCAATTGTGTTTCTTAACGGTTGTCTACACATTATGAGGCACTCTGGGGAGTACTCTATGATACTTGTTGTGGATATAGAGGAAAACACATGGAGGCAAATTGATAGGCCTAGTGGTCTTCAACACTCCATATATCAAGCTCAGGGTCACTTGTGTGTATGTACTATTGCTGGTCCCAATGATTCTAAGCTTTCAATCTAAATCCTTGAAGACTATGGTACTAATAATTGGACATTGAAGCATACGGTCAGCACGTGGATCCTGTTTGGAAGGATTAATATTAGATTTTATTTCGTGGATTGGGTTGCCAAGTACACAGTGATTACAGTTCACCCAGAATGGAATATGATTTTCTTTGCTGGGGAGGATGGAACAATCATCGCTTATGACATGGATCACAGAAGAATTCATGTCATCCCTGCCCGTGTCTTTTGGTATGTTAGACGTAGCGTTAAAAAAGAGTTCAACTGCAGACCATTTTATCTTCCCTATGTTCCCTCGTTCTTAGAATCATTAGCAGAGCAGTAAATAAAGCTGCATTTGATGTATCTCAGTCACCCAGAATGGACCAATGTTGTTTGCTTGTCTATGGATATATTAATTTCCACAATGATGGATGTTGTCATTATTTCAGCTAAACTAGTGTGCCATCTTTGTTTTGTTTGCAAATTGAATTATTTATTTGGTGAACACATGCATTACGATGGTGTTACAATAGCATTTCAACACCAATGGCTCCTCTGCTTGGCATTTAATAGAGGGACATGGTCACGTGTACTGACTTCTGCTTGGCTTTTAATTTAATTCCTCATAAAAAATGTGACGCAAGACTTGATCGGATGAACTCTGCTATGTGATGAATATGGAATTAGAAATCAATTCTCGGTGGTGTTACAGCTCCCGTCGCCGTTTCATACGGTGATTCAGCGTTAGTAGCGCGAAGAGTATAAGAAGGGGGTATGCGGTGTGTTGCTTTCTCCACTCTAAACTTACAAAATTTTGCAGTTGATCTTTCTCTTTCTTTCTTCAACTCTCTCATGAGCATATGACCCACAGTGACTCGAGATTGAAAACTCATATTCGAGATGAGTCTGAATTGAAGAAGAGAGCGAGATCCTACTCAGCCTCTCCAATGGAGGCGTTAGGTTTCGTGGTCATGGCGAGGGCACCTTTGTGTGTCCTTTTTGCCGTGGCAAGAAAGTGCCATCATGGAGTCTTCACGAGTTGCTGCAGCACGCGAATGGGAAGTCTCGCAGAGGCGAGGGGATCTCTAGGCCAGAGCATAGTGCTTTGGCCAAGTATATCCTGAGCAATGATGCCATGGCCCGTGACTGCGAGCTTGGTGGAGTTGGGGACTATGGCGACAATCAGGCGGTGAAGGCTCGCAGGGACAAGCGCCACGCGGCCAATAGGGCCATGTTGACGGTCACTCACACCAATTATAAACCGTTAACATAACCTGCATTTATATTTAATTTCATCACTAAACATAGGTATAGGGGTTTAAACTAATGAATTCCATGAGCTTTGGTGATTTCATGACTGCAGGAGGATTTATCTAGAAAATAACTTTCGGGACCACTATCATACACTCCAAACAAGCAAATCGACGACAACAAGTGATTCAACCCGTGAAAACTGCGAAAGACAACTCTAGAAGGTTCCAGAAGACACCATGCCGAAGCTTGGGCCAAACAGCCACAAAAGTGGGCCGGTCGGCCCAGCCCATAGGCCGACCGGCCTACCATGGAGCTCGCTCGCCCTTCGCTGCCTCGTACTCGTTCCTAAGATCTACACCATTGATTTTAAGGTGGTTTTAGGTCGGTTTATCCAACAATGATTGAGAGAGTTAACGTGGATCGATGACGTGACGATTCCTTACCCCCTACTCCACCATGATTCCTTGCCCCCTACTCCACCTCGGCCTATATATAGCAGCCCCTATCCCCCTCCCTATAGCCATCTTGAAACCCTAATTCATATTCTCCTCATCAGGATCAGAGCCAGCTATCAAGACAAGATTAGTTCTCCATAGGATCTAGTCTTATAATAGTGAGATAGAGTATGATGGAAGAGTTTGGAGGAAGTACCGGCCTATCGGTACTCTCTCTACGGCTTGTACCCTGGCGGAGTCAAGTTCTACTTGAGCTTGCTTCTAAGGATTCTCTAGTAATCAACTTCTAATTCAAGTAAGCATCGTGTTTATATTGCTCATCAGGTTCGTAACTCTTTTGAGTACTTTAATCTATAGGACGCTTAGGTTAAAGTAGTAATTGTAGGTGTAAGCGTGGTGCTTAGACCGGGTTACTTGTGGATGTACCCTATATTCTGGATCGGTGGTAGCTCGCGAGGGTGACTCTTATAGTCTCGTTGAATCCTTTATAGTCCACCTCCCGTTTGTAGGCCTAGCAGGATTTAGTTACTATAGGAAACATACTCTGCTTGTGTTTCCCTTAGTAATATCCCTTGTTGAACAATAGAAGACATAGCTTACCGAAGTTAGAACTAAAAGACCTTTGTGATCTCCTCTATACTCCTATTATCTTAAGTCTTGTTGCTACTCCGGGTTAAGTTAGACGTAGTTACTCTCACACATTTCCCTATGGATATGATACATGGAATACTTTCGGGTGAAAGCTACAATAGTATCCGTGCACTTGTGGATTTATCTGTGTGCATTAAATATACCAACAGGCCGATAAGGAAGTACAGAGTGATTGCAGTTCACCATAAATGGAATTTAATTTTCCTTATTGGAGAGGACAGAACAGTACTTGCATATGACATGAACCACGAAAAAGTTCATGTCCTCCCTACACGGGTTATCCGCTGTCCTAGACCTACCTGGAGTTTATGTATCAATGAACCTCACTATCTTCCTTATGTTCCCTTGTTCATGGAGTCATTAGCAGAGCAGTAAAGGTGCATATGCTGTATTTTGCTATTAGGACATGTCTTTGTTCAGGCAGGAAGTTGTTTTGAGTCTATATATAGTCCAATTTTAGCTTGTTAACTAAACCAATGGTATATTGAATATTATTAATTATTAATTTTGTTGCTTTGCATTGTGCAGGTTTTGGAGTCTTGGAGCTTTTGAATGATTTTCCTGCAATGGCTATGGAAGGAAGAAGAGGGGTTTCATCGTGCATTGGCTGCCAAGATGATCAAGGAGTGCCAATCTGAAGGAGCGGAGCACATCTACCTTACGTAAGTCTGTAGGGAGCAGAACCTTTATTATGCTATCTATGTACTGCTTGTGTTAATTCATCAGTTGACACAATTGTTATATTAGTTTTGAGCATTGTTATTATAACAAGTACTCTTCATTGTGGACTTGATGAATGATGTATAATGATTATATCTATATGGTGTGTGTTCAGTAAGTTATTAAGGCCCAGCTGAATTAGTAAATACATTGTGAAAATCAGAAGCAATTCTATCACCGTCGGATGTACAGGCCGTTGGTTGTTTTGTCATCACCGCCGGTATTCGTCTAATGCGGCAGGGGTCAATAGTGTATCACCACCGAATCGTTTAGTAACCCGACACCGACTAAAGGATCATCACGGGTGGATCGTACCGCAATGCGACGGTGATGATGCCCTATGACCAGATGGTTCATTCGTTGAAGCGATGGTGATGTTTGCCTCAACACATGCAGGTCGTGCTCCAATGCGACAGAAACAAGGACCTGATCACGGATGGATCATAAGCCAACACGGTGGTGTTAGTGTACACCTACATAGGCGGGTCGGGCCTCAATGCGATGGAATAAGGATCTGATCATGGACGGATCATAAGCCATGCGGCGATGTTAGTGCATACCCACACATGTGAGCCATGCTCCAATGTGACGGAAGTAAGCACCTTATCATGGACGGATGATAAGCCAAAACGGAGGTGTAGTGAACATCCCAGTTGGTCTCAGATAGCGATGGCGACGGCTATGACTAACACTGCCGACAGCTTACCGCCGAGGTCGAAATCAGACTGTGATAGGGGTTACGACGTGGCTGTAGTAGTGAAAACACGAGAAATCTTATGATGCAATGTAGAAGAAACAACAAATGTAACATCCAAGAATCATATGCCGAACAACATCAAACCCAGAGCTAAAGAGGAGGGTGTGGATCTAGGGCTCCCTTATTAGCAGCATGAGATGGCAAACTTATAACTCGAGGATAGCAATAATCGAGTCCTTGGAGCCAAAGAGTAAGGTGCAGAACTTCACAAGGGCATCCATGAGAGGAAACGAAGGTTGGTGGGATCACAAGGAGCAAGGTGGATGAACGGCAGCAAGCATGGCATGTGGGTTGACGCAGTGGTGGAGGGAGCAAGTGGGAAAAGGAGGAAGGTGTGTGGGCACGGCGACGCAGGGACCAGGGAGGAAGCGACGCAGCGAGCGAACCCTTGCGGCGGAGAATGAGTAACTCGTGTGGGCCTGTGCCAAGAAGCAGAAGCTAAGTCAACTCGTTTAGGTCCATGACGAGTTAACAGTGGATGTGGTGAAACGGAAAGAGAACTGTCCGAATGTCCAATTTCAAGCACTACTGTATTCTAAATCTGGCCTCCGGTCTAGTGATGGTGTAACAGAGAAATTTGGAGTTAACAAATGGTGCTGTTTTTTTGGGTTTATGTGTGCTGTTACGGTGTCCTATATTGTGCAGCAAATTTCGTGAAATTTTGCCAAAAAACCAAAATTTGGCTGGGCGCCGAATATAAAATATAACATACTAGTAAAAATTTTAGTTGAATTTGGCCCTACGAAATGGGCCAAAACTCCAGTTCCGCCAGCCAGCCCACATACATTTCAGACCTTCTCTTTTGTTTTCCCCAAAAAAAAAAAATGCTACTCGTGACCCAGGCGAGCCGCCGCCTCGCGCCCGCCCGCCTCCCGACAACGCCGCCACAGAGTAGCTGCTTGCCTGCGGCTTGCCTCACCTCCTGCAGCAGCGCCGCGTGGCCACCCCATCGTGCTGCCGCACTGCCCCGCCTCCCGCCATCGTGCGCCGCGCCGCAGTCGAGCAGAGGCCAAAGGTGTGTAGGTTGGCTTGGCGTGGGCCCTGGTCCCCAGTCCCATGGCCTCACCCCTCACCCCAGTTCGGTCGCCGGCTTGCCTCTCGGCGCTGGCACATAAGCCATGTTCTGGTATGACGATGAACCACGTTCCCCCCTCAATAGAAAGCATTTGTCACCGTTTGCTCTCTCTCTCTCTCTCTCTCTCTCTCTCTCTCTCTCTCTCTATATATATATATATATATATATATATATATATATGTTGTAGATGGATTAGAGAGAATTTCAACTAAAATTCTGCCAATTTTTTTTTAAAGTTTGAATTTGTTTAAATGCCTGAAATTTCGGAAATTCCCAAAATTTCGCATTTATCGGTAGGTGCCGTTTTTTCCCTACCGGTATAAAAAACCATTGTGCTGAGGCATTGGTGGAAACGCCATACACATACACTACATCCATATGTAGGTTGTGGGTTCAGCTCATTGGTAGTTTAATTTTAAATTCTATCAAATTTCGTTGAATTGGTGGGTATTTAGTACTAGCTATCATGCAATTTATACCCATAATTTATCATCTTAATTATTACTAACTAGCAAACATACCCATACGCTGCAATGGGACACACAACTTAAAAATTATGGTGATCGAAGTCGTTGGGAAGATGTGTTGGAGTCGCCAAAGAAGAATAAATAACTAAGTTCTCCTTATCTTTTGTTGTGGATCATTGTTTGATCGTTTGAACCTGATTATGTTTCGTTTAGCAGTGTTTGGTCTAAGTGTCTTTCGGTTGTAATGAACGGCTATACTCATTTATGCGTGGATGGAGGAGGCTGGAATACTTTTAATACCTGAATCTAATAAAAAGAAAAATATATGACAACACTTTGTCGTTGTTTGCACACATTTTCTAAAGCTTAAGCATATATAGCACACATAAGGAAATCAACTTACAAGCGAAATGTCGCACTTATTACAGATGGAACCATACCCGACGATGATCCAGAGAATATAACCCTCCACAAACACATCCGAAAACATGAGCGTGGGACACCCGGAACAGCCACATGTCCCATATATATGCTCAAAGCAGACTCATACCATAAGATAAGCAAGCATGCAGGCAGGCAGGCATGCTGTGCAAATCGAGAGGAAAGCCACACACACACACACACACACACACACAACAATGGAAATCCAAATCGATACATAAGCATAGCAGCACACAGGTGCTATGCTCAAGCATGCATGCATGCACACAACCACAGACGCGCACAGTCCCTTTGCAGGAGGGGTAACAGACACAAAAGACACACACAAGCACAGAGCGTACCGATAGCATGCACACAAACGGGGCCAGCAGTCCTGGAAATCAGTGATGAGTGTAGAGAAGGATGAATGGAAAGTGAATTCCTTGCAAACCTTTCCTTAGCCAGTTAGCCTCGACTCTTGATCTTCAAGAAGCAGGAGATCAGTGGAGATCCTGTATCATTGCCCTCTTCTCCTGTTGCTTGGCCTTGTTGCAGTGTCCTCTTGTGTGTAAGAACAGGTTTCCCTTCATGTGCTGTAATTTCTTTCCTCACCTGATAAGGCACATGGTCACCACTGCACTCGATCTCCTTCAACTTCGGAAGATTGCTGATGCCAGAGAGAGACTTCATCTTGCTAAAGGACCAAATGATCCTCTCTAGCCTAGGAGCAGCTGATTCATCAGTGAAGCTGATGCTGTCGATGTTACGACACTTGACAATAAGAAGGTCAAGTTTTGGGAACTCATCTTTGTTGAAGGTAAGCTGGCTTTCATCATAAGAATTGTCTGATAGCACTAGGCAACGTAGGCTTTGTTTCTTGCCAAGTTTATGTATATCTTCTTGCTTCAATTGAGTATCTCGAAGGGTCATCTTGGAAATATGGTTGGCGTTGCAAAATAATTCGAGAAGGAACTTGTCACCCTTCAATTCAACCTCATTCAGTTTTGGAAGGTCACTGACCCCAGTAAGCTTGGACCTTTTGTCATCCAAGGACAGAATGATCTTCTTCAGCTCAGGTGCTGCTCCAGTTTCAAAGATGATGTTGGTCCTTTTGGAGTCCTTAAAGCGAAAGCACACAAGATGTTGGAATTTGTCCTTCTTGAAGGTGAACCTGCTCTCCGTGCATTGCTCAGGAACTGTATTCCTCGCAGGATTTTGCTCAGGGACTCTACTCTGAGTGCCTAGCTCAGTATCTCTTGTATTGGTGTTTTGCTCATCAAGGTCTGTGCCCTGAGTGTCTTTCTCGGCAGCTGCTCTGCTCTCGGTGCTTTCCTCAGGGGCTCTGCTCTGGGTGTCTTGCTCGGCAGCTGCTCCACTCTCGGTGCTTTGCTCAGGGGCTCTACTCTGAGTGTCTTGCTCGGCAGCTGCTCTGCTCTCGGTGCTTTGCTGGTCTTCGGTGTTATGCCCGGGAGCTCTGCTCTCTATATTTTTCTTGGGGTCTCCATTTTGGGTATTTGGCTTGTCATCTCTGTTCTCAGTGTGTTGCTCAGGAGCTGCTTCTTCGTGAGAAAATGAAAGAAGAAATTGGTTGGCTTCTAACTCGAGCTCCTTCAGTTTTGGAAGCTTGTCAATCCCACAAAGGGACCTTATGTTGGTGAAGCACAAGACGATCTTCTCGAGCTCAGTAGTCGCTCCATCTTCAAACTTGATGTCGGTCTCAGTCATGCTTGTTTTTTTATCTGTCATGTCAGGACCCTCAACAAGAAAGTACTTGAGTTGTGTGAATTCTTCCATGCTGAAGGTGAGTTTTGTCTTACTATATGCTGTGGACCGGAGCCTGACAGAGCGTAATTTGGGAAGCATAGCAAGAACCATTAGGCTTTCCTCTTCCAACAAGCTGCCGCTTAGAGTAAACTTGGCAAGATCCTCGCAACCTTTGGCCAATGATTCGAGAAGCTGCACCTTTTCTGTGTGTGTGACTCCGTTGATGGTTAGGCTCTCAAGCTTGCAAGTTTTCTTTCGCCAAGTATCCATATTGTCTTGTAGTAGTCTCTCTTCACTGACGCTAGAGGGTACTTTCTTAGTTTTGGTGATGGGTGATATAGTGACTGAAAGAGACAAAAGGCACTCATGAAGGTCACTAATAGCTCCAAACAACCTCCTGAGGTGATTGTAGTTGTCTTGGATAACCACACCGAGCTTCCTCAGTTGCCATAGGTTTCTTATTTCGTTCAAGTCACTGCCATCCCCTGAAGCCTTGACATTTGACAGTACCTCCAAATTTTCCATCCTTTCGATTTGGTAGGGAATTTGGACAGCGGAGCATGACTTGGCACACGTTCCTGAACTTGAATCAACACGATCCGCCAGCAAGCGCCTCAGCTTCGGGAGCAGGACATTTCTTGTGGCATTCTCAGGCACCCTTGTCTGCCGGATATCCAAGACCTCAAGCTCATGGAGGTTGTTGATTTCAATGGGCAGTTTGGTAACATTTGTTCTTCTAAGGCTCAAATACTTGAGAAGTAATATCTTGTTGCATATGTCCTTGAGGTACTGAGTCTTGTCAAAGCAGTTAACGCCTTCCAGATCTAGCACCTTGAGCAATGGCAATTGTGGTGAATACTTGGGGAGGCTTTGCACAAACTTCTCAATCCTATCAGAGGCACGGAGTCGGAGGCCACTAAAGATGGAGAAGTGGCGAGCCCATTGATCTGACAGGCGTGCATCCAAAATGTGCTCTTTACTTGCCATCTTGGTGATAAACCCATGGACTTGATCACCTACAATGCAGCTCTTGACCTTTCCTGTGGCACCAATATCATGAGGCAAAACAAGCCCCCGTTTGACGAGGGCGTCAAAACATCGCTCGGCATGACGCACAGTAGTGCGCCAGTCTTGCTTAGTTATCAGCCCTTCGGTGACCCACCGTCCTATTAAGGTTGACCGCCTGATGTTGTGGCCTTGAGGGAAGATAGCAAGGTACTGCAAGCAAGTCTTGTATTCTCTGGGCAGTTCTTTGTAGGAGAACTTGATCATCTTCTTAGCTTTACTGCCCAATGTCTTTTGGGGAACCAGGTCTTGATGCAACTTGCGCAGTTCCTCATAGCTCCTGTTGGGATTAGCATAAAGAGCGTGCGCGAAGATCTTCATGCAGAATTCATGTGGATGACAACTCTCCAAGATGTCACGGAGGACCTGAGGGTTGTAGCCATCATTTCCATTGTTCACCCGTTGCTCTGTAAGCTGGAGCACAATATCATGGTAGAGGCCAACGAGAGAACAGGTTACTGGCTCCCCAGGTGGACTGCAAAATTCTTTGGCCTTCTTGCTATTCTCTGTGGACACAATCACTGCGCTCCCGGCAGCGCAGCCTAATAGATTCAAAGCATATCTGGTGTCCTCCCACCGGCTGGATACAAAGTCGTTATCATTATCTTGGAGGATGATCAGAGTCTTCTCATCCTTCAGGTGCTTGTTAATCATGTCCACTACCCCTTTATTAAGCATCTGACCTATAATCTCGTCAATGATATCAGATAGCATTCTTTTGGTTTCATTGATAGCAGTAGCGACAGCACCACTAGCCTTAGCAGCCTCCCCAGAGATATCCTTCATTTTTTCCCTAGTTTGTTTGATAACAGCTTCAGCAGCAGTAGCAGTAGTATTGCCTTCTAGTTGCTGCTGCTGCTTGGGAAGAAGTTCCCATATGATGTCCAGTGTCATCCTGTGGTTGTGGATTATTTCTTTGATGTGATCCTCGCCCAGTGTAGTTGCAGTCGCAGTCGAGCTGGTGTTGGTGTTGCTCTCCGAGAACACCTTCTTCAGAATATCATTATATTGGGTATCATTGAGACATATCTGGGGCTTAGCCTCGACTTCTTGTTCCGTATTGCTAGTTGGCTTCTCCTCGACTTCTTGTTCCGTATTACTCGTTGGCTTAGCCTCGACTTCTTGTTCCATATTGCTAGTTGGCTTGTCCTCGACTTCTTGTTCCGTATTGCTAGTTGGCTTAGCCTCGACTTCTTGTTCCGTATTGCTAGTTGGCTTGTCCTTGACTTCTTGTTCCGTATTACTAGTTGGCTTAGCCTCGACTTCTTGTTCCATGTGAGTTTTCAGCTTGGAGGCAGTTTCCTTCATGGCCTCATCCCAGGATAGACGCAAACCCTTGTCAGGCCCTTCCTGCAAGAGCCGCAGTACATGGAGCAGTACACCTAAACGTTTATCTGTCATGCTCGTCATCAAGTTCTTGGATGATCCTTCAAATATGCTGCTGTCGACTCCTCCAATCTTCTTCCTGATATTTTCAATCTTGGCGACGATATCTTTATAACTAATCATATTCCAGATTTTCTCACCAAGATCTCCTTTGTAGTGGAAAGCTTCCCATCGAGTATCCTTCTCATTGACCTTATCGTCGTCCTGTACGACTTCTTTGCCTTTCTGCTGCTGCTTGCATCCATCCTGCTTCTGCTTCTGCCGCTCCTGGTTCTCGCATTCACGCAGGATGTAAGCGAGAACCTCTGATGGCAGAAGCGGAAGATCCCATGGGTGGTGCAAATCCGGAAGATTGATCCAGACCTTGCGCGTGAAATGGCTGGTGGCCAAATTTAAAGACTCACGTGCGATGGTCCCGGCGTCCTCGGCATCATGTGGTGCAACAATGGCAGTGGATGCTATTGCCACCTCATTGGTCTTGGATTGCAACTCTACTAGCCAGCTTGCTAGCTTCTCGGCGCAGTAGTCCTCCAGCTGATCACGAGGTTCTTCTAGGGCTCTTCCACGGGGATCGGAACCGTCGGTCGCTGCTACTTCCGCCGCTTTATCCTCTTCCTCGTAGTCATCCTCCTCCTCTTCTGCTGCCGCAAGCGGCACAGTAGCACGAGACGGCCACAGCGATGACAACGGCAGCATAGATGATGACGCAGCATCAGCAGTCCCTCCTGCTCCCGCCTCGTCATTCCGTGGGATCTCCACACCGTACCGCAACCGCCTCTTGCCGACGTCGCGCGCCCGCTCCTTGAGCTCGCGCAGCCGGTTGGCCGCGCTGTGCTGGGCGACCATCTTGTGCACCAGCCAGTCAGCCCACCAGAGGCAGCGCCAGCGCTGTCCCCTGGCACGGTATACTGCGGGGTCACCGCACCGGTGGTGGAGCTCGATGAAGTTGCTGCAGTCGCGGGCGAGGTCACGGACCTGCTTCATCCACGTGCGCACCTGCTCGTCGTGCCCGCTGGTGTGACGAGCCGTCCTGGCCAGGTGCTCCAGGAAGCTCTGCATGCTCTCCATCTCTTCCTTGATGAACTCCATGTCGCTCCCGACTTTGCTCAGTAGCAGTGCCTCATTCCGGAGGAGGCCCAGCAGCGAGCTCACGGCGCCTGACGCGAGCTCAGCCATCGTTGAACAGACGATGCTGAGACCCTGCCCTAGCGTCCGCACCCCTTGCCTCTCACCGGCCGGCTAGCCGGTGTGTCTCCACTCTCCACTCCAGCAAAGGTAGATATGCTTAGACTAGTTTAGCTGAGCTAGCTAGCTGTTCGTCGTCCAGTAGAGTGGATGACTTAATTAGGAGCAACACATGTTATTGCATCTTGTGTGGCTGCGTGGAATGGATGGCCCTTGTTTGTTCGAGCAACAACAATGGCGCATGACATGCTCGGTAGTCCATACAGTACAAATGCTTTGATTTGCTTTGCCCTCAATGCATAGTTACTCTTTATTTCGGTTCAGATGGCAAGCATAGTACAATTCCTGTGAGGAATATGGATATTCTTTGAGTGTTTCTTCAGTTAGTTAATTCAGAACTATGTCCGGATCCTTTACTTGATGCATATGTATCCTTTCTTCTGCCTTGCATGTCTGTTCTAGCATCTAATCCACTTTGTCTGACAAAAGGACAATCCATCAGCTGTTGTCCAACCTGACAAGAACAGGATGCCTTGCCAAGATGCAAGTGGCCAAGCTCACTATGTCCACGTAATGTTAATTTCTTTTTAACAGACTACTGCAATTGTGATTAAGAGGGTTTATTAACATTCACTTGTATGGAGTCCAGCAAAGAGAAAAAGAGAGAATGGTTAACAGGTCTGAAGATTAATTTTCATAAGACTGAGGTGTTTGTGTTTGGAGTCTAGCAAAGAGAAAAAGATAGAATGACAAACATTCATTATCTATCGTGATAAGAGTGGTTAACAGGTCTGAAGATTAATTTTCATATGAGTGAGGTGTTTGTGTTTGGAGTCTAGCAAAGAGAAAGAGAGAATGACAAACATGCTGAACTGTAACTTGGGGGATTTTCCTTTAAGTACTTGGGGATAGCATCTGAATATGGGGGCTTCTGATCCCATAATTCAGAAAATGTTCAAAAGGCTAGACCCATGGTGGTAGAGTCTGCTACCCTGCGACTAGTGCTGCGGAGGTTGTATGGGTGAAAGACGGGAGGACGAGGCCTAGGCGGGCGGCGGCGGACGAGTAAGAACGAGGAAGAGGGAGCTCCTGGAGCTCCGGGGTGAAGCCAAGCAACAAATTAGTTGCTCTGCTTAACTTTCTTTCACGGACATTACGGATTCTTATTTCCCTCATCACTCAACTCACACCACTCGACTAAGTCCTTATCTAAGAATAGCAAATACTTTCACGGCTGGGAAACACTTGAAAGGGTCTAGAGGAGCATGCCAGCATGCAATGGCCAGGAAGCAGTCACAGGCACTTAGCCACGGACACAGTTAGGGAGGATGTATGCCGGTCATAACTCATAACACATGGAAAGGGAGAAATCTTACTTCTGGGGGCAGATTGATCCTGACCAATTCCTGCTTAAGCAGTATTCCTATGTACTGCATGAGCTTCTATTGGCTGCAGGAAGGGGTTCATAAGAAGATGGGTGGTATAAGGACTAATTTTCTTTGGCAAGGAAATGAGGAGAAGTTTAGGTACCACATGACCAAATGGAAAATGGTCTCTAGGCCAAAGGACCATGGGGGTGTAGGGATTATTAACACCAAGATAATGAATGAATGCCTACTAGTAAAGTGGATCTGGAAAATACACCAAGAGCCTGATGAACTTTGGTTCAAATTAATTAAGGCTAAATATTTGGATGGTTGTAGCTTCTTCACTTCTAAGAGCAAAGGGGGCTCACAGTTCTGGTAAGGCCTTCATAAGGTCAAACACCTTTTTAGATGGGGAGCTGTTTTCAAAATTGGGGATGGACTAAACTGCAAATTTTGGCAAGACTGCTGGTTACCATGAGGTACCCTATAAGATTTCCTATGAGGATCTGTACAGGATGGTCAGAGATCCTGAGTGCTATGTATATGACTGATGGGTGGAGGACTGGTACATTGACTTTAGAAGACCTCTGTCTGTGCCTGAGTTTGAGAGGTGGAAGGCCTTACAGGATGAACTAGCCAATGTTGTTTTAGATTCTGATTCTCATGATGTGGTTATCTGGGCTTTAGAAAAAGAAAAAGCTTTTCACTACCCAATCTCTAAATAGGTTCCTCACTAATTGGGGAGTTTCTAGCAGGATTGCTGGTTACATTTGGAAAAGTAGGATCCCTTTGAAGATTAAATTAAATTATTTCTGTGTCAGATGTTTAACAACAAACTGCAGGTGGCACTAAGCTTGACGAGAAGGGGTTGGAAAGGAGGTGACAAGTGTTGTCTGTGTGGTGGCTTAGAGTCTGTAGATCATATTTTTTCCGCTCGCTTTGTTTGGAGTATCGTAAAGGAGGTGTTCAGTTTGAATAATGTTCCTAGATCACTAAAAGAATTCTCGGAAACCTGGTTGCAGGGCCCTTGCCTATTCGTTTAATCATGTTCTTGTTTGCTGGCTATTGAAAAAGATGGCTATTGAAAAAAAGACTACCTAAAGCTCCTGCTGACATGATCTATGTTGCTTTATCCTTACTGCAGAAATGGTGCATCATGTTGAAAGAGGTGGATAAGGAGCGCATTATGAAGACCAAGTGCAACATCATGGAGTTGATGCCTTCAAGCCTAGTGTAGTTACAACTTCGGACGTCTATGAGTTTTAAAGCTGTAATAGTTCTAGTACTTTGTTTCTCGTTGAACACTGGTATCCCCAGTTCCGTAATGGTTACTTTGCTTTCTTAAAGCAGAGGAAACTCCTTTAAAAAAACATTCACTTGTCCGCCTCATTTGAGTCATTTAGCAAAAGCCTGGCTATGACTCTACATTCGTCAACCTTGATATGAACATATACTTGGATCAAACATTCAAATCACACAAGGAAGTAAGCAGGAGTGGGAAAAGAGAGAGAATGATGATAAAGTAAAGCAGGACCTTCTCCGTTCCTTTATCTAAAACAAAGTAAAGCGATGTCTTTCAAACTACGTAACTAGCAGTCTAGCACTACACCAAAACAGATCGCTGCACAACTAGTCATCTCTACCCCTCAAATTAACGATATCATGAACACTATAGACTCATGTCTCTCCATCCTTTTGCCGTTTGGATATTGGGATAGAGGGGTTGGGATAAGGATAGGGAAATGGATGAATAGCTAGGATTAAATGAGGTGTAAAGAACGGATGGCTAGAAACCTTGTTTGCTTGAGCTACTTTTGAGCCATGGAATAATATTTTCTTCTCACAACATTTCAGCATAAGCATCAGCATAAACCAAATTTAAGCATAAACGAACAGGTAATATCTCCTTAACAGACTACTGCAATTGTGATTAAGAGGGTTTATTAACATTCACTTGTATGGAGTCCAGCAAAGAGAAAAAGAGAGAATGGTTAACAGGTCTGAAGATTAATTTTCATAAGACTGAGGTGTTTGTGTTTGGAGTCTAGCAAAGAGAAAAAGATAGAATGACAAACATTCATTATCTATCGTGATAAGAGTGGTTAACAGGCCTGAAGATTAATTTTCATATGAGTGAGGTGTTTGTGTTTGGAGTCTAGCAAAGAGAAAGAGAGAATGACAAACATGCTGAACTGTAACTTGGGGGATTTTCCTTTAAGTACTTGGGGATAGCATCTGAATATGGGGGCTTTTGATCCCATAATTCAGAAAATGTTCAAAAGTCTAGACCCATGGTGGTAGAGTCCGCTATGTAACAGAACCGACCAAATCATAAGAACGTAAGTACAAAAACAATCACCGAAGCGATCAAATTCCTGTACTTAAGCTCCCATAATCCCGGTAGTCCGGAAATCACGAAGGATTTCAACCAACTCTCGACATACAAACCAAGACCGTACTGATTCAACACAACACATCATCTGTTACAACATTTCACAAGTAGCATTCGGATTACATCCATCAGAGTTCAAATAAATATTACAAACCAAGTTTAAATGCGCGGAAGCAATATAGTTTAGTACATAACTTCATAGTTTCAAATACATTGCCAGGATCAGAGTCATGTCCCACAAAAGCATTATCAGGTACGAGAACTAGTAGAGACCGCGCCCAACGGTCTAGTCTTCATCCCCAGCAGGGAGAAGGCAGTACTTGCAGCAACCAAAGAAGAACTGGTCATCTGCAACAGGTGGGAGATAAACCCTGAGTACGAGAAGGTACTCAGCTAGACTTACCCGACAAAACAGAAATAAAAGACACCAAGGATCATGCAAGGCTTTTCAGGTGGGCTAGCTTGACACAGTTGCATAAAAGAGCTTATGATTATAGTAACCAATTTAGACTTAGCATTAAACTTATCGTTAGTTACCTGTCCACTAGATTAGCACCTGTACTAGAGCACTCACTTATTAGGAGCAAACAATATTAACCATAGCAGGTATAATAAGGCTGTCATCATCATATCATCATTTCCGAACCATTAAGTTATTAAGTGCATCTACATTGGAGATAAGCCCATCAAGTTCTCACTAACAGGAAGAGACGACGATTCGAATCGAATTACAACTCAGCTGAGGGGGTATTCCTAACTCTCACCCTGTCATACTTTGCAAGGGTAGCCGTGGGTCACCTTTGGAACATCTCAGGAACCAAATTCGTGGGTTCGATCAGCGCCAGCACTCTCAGGGATTACCCTTCTGCCAGGATGATCAGGACTTTTAAATCACCTGCCCTTGGACTCACGCCTACGGCTCCCTTCCGAGGCGCACTTTATACTTATCGACTCCCGGCCTGAGGTGAGCTACTCGGCTTCGTGGTCGGTCTCCAGACCCGACCAACTAAGAGAGAGGCATGCATTCAACATGAACAGGAAAGGCTCCAAGAATCAGTCCTTAAGCGACACAGACGGAGTCACTGCAAACCGGCAAGCCTCCGTTCGGTCTTCATTTCAAATTAAGACTGGTTCTTTTCCACGATAGCAAATATAGCCAACCGTGCCACATGTATCTTCCTATATCTCGCAGGTGACAGGAAATCACCCGACTTCTACCGCGTTTAAGCAGGGCTAAGCACTATTTGAGCCTGAGCTACATAGGATTTAGGGTAACAATATCTGGACAAGGAATGGGTAACCAATGCAGCAATGGTTTGCATCCAACACCTAAACTTAATGCAACAATATATATATATATATATATATATATATATATATATATATATATATATTTAACAATAATATCAGAATCGCATTTTGAAATTAGGAGGCTTAATATGCTCCGGGCTTGCCTTTCACAAAGTTGCAAGGACGGTGGTGGGGGCACTCAACGGCGACCTCGTCCTCGGCACTTCTCCCAAGGCTGCTCCTCCCGAATCTCCGGTGTCGGCTGCTGCTGCTCGCTCAGTTCCTCGAATTCCAGCAGGGTTACTCCTTCCGGTACACCTATTGCATGCCGATGCAAAAGATAAATATCATGGATGCATAAGGAATGCCATGATGCTCATGATGAATGAATCACAGTGAGTGTTTACGAAAACATCACTGGACATTCGTTTACCGAGTAATTAGCTCTATTCAAATCACTTTAAGCATGTATCCAACTTAACATAAATAACAAGAACAACTTACCTAACTTGAATAACCTAAGATAAAGATGCTCATCTTCAGTTAAAGGCCTAACACCTAGGAACATTACCACAAACTTAGAACTAGTAAATACATACTTAAAATTAGAGTTAAAGCTTCATATGCAAACAAGTAGTCACTTAATTCAATCATAACCAGAGTTCTATAAATCCAAATGACTTGCAAGAGGACATTCTGAAAAGCTCATGAAATTCTCTACAATTCATTTGTAAACATCAAAGCATGATTCTTAAGTTAACCAAATCAAATTCCAGTAAACCTAGAATCTGTCCCGCAATGGCAGGGTTGTTAACTTAATTATTTAATGATGATGCAAAAGCATAATTTGATCAATCCAAGTTTACCAACTTGTTTTTCATACCCAAGAAACATTAGAAAGTATAGTGCCAACTTCTAAATAATTTATTTAATATCCTTTTCCAATTTATTTAGTTAATTAGGTGATTTAAGCAATATATAGTAAAACTATTCATAAAAATCTACAAAAATTACAGTAGCTATCTCATGCTGCACATAGACTACCATAAAAATTTCAAAGCCATTGGGCAAACATAACTTGCTGTATCTAAAATAACAGATGGCATGTCTATTTCTAGCATAATTAGGAAACCTTATTAAAAAGTGTCAAGCAACAGATTTCCCATTTTTCCTAGCATCATTCTAGCATAAGAATAGCACTCATCAAATTTCACCTTCACTGGATCTATAGAAAAATTATGAAAATTCACACAAGATCCACCCATTAATAAAAGGAAACTCTATAACTTAAAAACTACACATGCACTAGCTCTGAAATTTTAACCAGGGCTTCTAACAAGCAATAATAGACTGCCCACAAAATTTCATAATTTTTGGACCACAGGAACTCAAGATAAAATTCAAACAAGTTTGCATGCATCTAAAAACACATTTCAAAGTCCTATTTAAATCATCAAAAATTTCTAAAACATGTGCTCATATAATATTTGTGTCGATGCGGGACCCACAGGATACCCCGCAAGAGAGAGAGAAGATCTAGTTCAACTAGGGTTCTTCCCATGTAATCTTAGTAATAGAACTATTAAGTAATCCTACTAGGAAATCTCATTGTAAACCGATTAGGACTCCGGCCTCCTGAATATATAAAGGAGGCCAGGGCTCCTAAAGAAGGGGACAATTGGTATGACATAACACTCCATAATCAATCCAACGCAAAAGGCAAACGCCGACTGGACGTAGGGTCGTTACTCGATCTACGATCGAGGGCCTGAACCAGGATAAATCGACTGTCTCTTGCGTTCACCATCGAGTTCAAAGATACGCCGAAACCCGAACGATACTACCACGGTACCCCGTGGTAGGCTATCGATGGTAAAACATCGACGGTGGCGGCGCCGGTGTAGGCCTTGGCGACTTTTGCATCCAAGAGCTCGATGGACCTCAATAACATGATCTTCCCGACGGGATCGATTTTCATCTTTGGCTCGTGGATCTGCGAGGCAGACAACTACGGCAAGCTTCAAAGTCATCTCCTCAAAGATCCGGATCATCATGAAGAATCCTCTATTTCGACAACTACGACGGATCAACTCATCAGAAGATTCGCGCAGCTCATAATACCCGATTCGAATAAGATTCCATCCGACTCGAATTCAAGCTCCGTATCCGAGATGAAGTCTTATTCGAGTGCTTTCAAGAAGTCGAGTTCTTGTTTGGCAAGATTCCAGAATACAAACAAAAACAACTCGGATTACCCTCAGAGTTTTTTCAAAAGGCCGAGTTCTTTTCCATTTGGGCTGGATAACACGACAAAATCCTATCAGGGACAGTTTGAAAGGTCTTTCAAATCAACACTTGGGATACCACTGACAGGAGCTCAGGAGGGCCTCGTTCTAACGATAACATCGCAAGACTGTATCATCCACTGGCCAGGATCTATTCCTGAGGATAGCGAAACCCAACTAGTCGGCACAACGACAACAGCTATTCTACCTTACCAAGAGGGAGACTCAATCTACGACGTCGAGGCGCACACTGAAGTCATCAGCAACTCCGACAGTATGACAACTAACGACAATAACGGAACAGCTCACGCACGGGAAGTGCTGATGGTTCGACGCCCTCGGTCGCCATTAAACCCCCCAGAAGCACCCGATGTCAGGTCATCAGATGAATCAGAATCCAACATATCACCCTTTGCTCAGGGCTACGATGGAGAAACCGAAAGTCAGAGATAGGCTCGAGAAAGGAAAAACAAGTTGAAACAAGGGCGCCAGCACCGCGCTCGACAGCGTAGAGAAGCCTGGACTAGATACGAGTCAGAATTGGCTGAATACGACAAAAGAAAATCACAACAAGAGGCCGAAGGGAGACGCACAGTGAGTACGCCTTACGATAAGATTCGAGAAGCATTAGAAGAACTCAGGGCAACTTCACATCACGGGGAGAAGTACGAACAGCTCCAGGACTTGCTCCGGTCAACGATCCCAAGAACACATGAAGAGAGAACCCGATCAAGAATACCTGCCAGATCAACAACCCATAGGCAAGAAGATCAAAATCAAAGGAAGTCCGCTTTTGAAAGACTTGGACCAGGCGGAAGCCATAACGGGGAAAGCAGGAGGGAACATAGTCGGGGCCATCAATTTGAACAACCAAGGAAGACCAGGAGTAGAGGGGCCTACCAGACATGACCTCACGTAATTATTCCCATCAAAACAACACTTGGCGGAAGAAGGAGCGAATCTGAATTCAAGGAAGTGGAACGCATGATGATTCCCTCTGCTTTTGCAAACAGGTTGGCATCACCTCACAAATTCAAACCGTCTAATCACTCCAAGTATGATGGCAAAACCGAACCAAGACAATGGCTCGAGAATATATTCACAATCAATTGAACTAGCCGGAGGGAGGCGATGATATTAAAACCTTGTTCTTCCCCATGGCCTCGGAAACGATGCCCTCCAATGGTTTGATAAATTGAACCCGGGATCGATCAGAACTTGGGAAGACTTGCAAAAGAGCTTTTTCTGCGAAAATTTCGCAGGTATCATCACCGATCACTCATGCCGAAACTGAAAGGACTTAAGCAAAAGGGGGCGAAAGTCTCGAGAAATTACTATCGGCGATTCGGTGAATCTGCGGGCTCAAGTGCATGACATCACCGAACGAGAAGTAATTGAAGCTTTCTCTCATGGAATCATGGCAAGGTGGCAATTTCAAGATTTACGCAAAGAAAATCCGAGAAACAATGAAGAATTCAGATTTAGCAGTAGAAAAAATGATTACTGCAGAAGAAAAAAACACGAGAAAGGTTCCGGATAGAAGCAATCAAGACAACCCGGATAGGCAAAATCATCGAAACAATGAGACATCAAGAAAGAAAAGCGTAGACCGGACAATACCGTGGCAATGGCCGACAAATCAAAGAAGTTTTCTAAACCCGAAGATATGAAGACATTGAAAACATACGTTGCCCATTACATTACCTAACGGGAGACACACCATCGAAAGCGCTACACCTTCAATGATCGATACGAGAAAAGATAGTAAGGAGAACACCAAAGAGGACAATCACAAGAAAGACGAAGACAACCACGAGGACAAAGGATTTCAAAAACCGTGGGAACGGTAGCGTAATCTTCTCGGGAGCTCCAGTTGCACAAGCAAACGTCAAGAAAAACTAGCACTACGAACCATCATGACAAGCAGAACCGGCTACACCAAGATATCTCAATTGGTCACAATATCCAATCCAATTTTCAAGAAAAGACCAATGGACTAGCGTAGGGAACGCAGGCCATTACCCACTGGTTTTAGACCCAACTATTGCCGGGATGACTGTCACCAAAGTACTAATCGATGGGGAGCTGGACTCAACATCATCTTTTCGTAAACTCTAAGGAAGATGGGACTACAACTCATTTGGGATGATTACACCAACAAGCACTCCCTTTTACGGAATAGTACCCGGCAAAGCAGCCATGCCACTCGGACAAGTTACTTTACCCGTCACTTTCGGAACTCATGCGAACTATCGAACAGAGTTTATCAAATTTGAGGTTGCGGACTTCGATTCGTCATATCATGCAATCCTCGGACGCCCAACACTGGCAAGATGTTCAGAAACTAACAGGATGCATGGCGGCCCTCAATCGTTTCATATCAAGACTTGGAGAAAAGGGTTACCCTTCTTTAAACTACTAAAGAAGGCAGACAAGTTTGAATGGACAAAGGAGGGTGATGAAGCTTTCAAGAAACTTAAGGCATATCTCACATCCTCACCAATTCTCACACCCCAAGGAAAGATGAAGACATGATGCTATATATCATTGCGGCGACTACTATCAGAGTCAAGACGACAATAGTCGTGGAAAGAGAAGAAGAAGGACGTATGGTACAAAGTACAATGACCGTATACTACATCAGTGAAGTATTATACGAATCAAAATCCGGTACCGCATGTACAAAAACTACTCTCACGCCCTACTTATCACCTCACGCGAAGCTTCGCCACTATTTTGAAAGCCACAAAATTACCGTGGTGACGGACTTCCCACTCGGAGACATTTTACACATGAGAGATGCGACAGATTTATATCAAAGTGGGCGATTGAACTTGGAGCTCTTAACATCGACTTTACCCCACGGAAAGCAATCAAATCTCAAGCCCTTGCCGATTTTGTGGCGAGTGGACAGAAATTCAGCGACCTTTATCGAGATACAATCCTTGATCAACGGAAGATGTACTTTGATGGGTCGCTCAAACTAGGTGGAGCCGGTGTGTAGGCGTTCTCCTCATTTCCCGGAAGGAAAACAACTCAAATACGTCCTTCAGATATTATGGCAAGCTACAAACAACGAAGCGAATATGAAGCCCTCATCCACGGGCTACGAAGTGGCAATTACCCTCGGAATAAAGAGATTACTTGTATATGGCGATTCAAAGCAGATAGTCATCAACCAAGTAAACAAAGATTGGGATTGCACAAAAGAAAACATGGGTGCTTCTTGTCTTTGAAATACGGAAACTTGAAAAATATTTCCAAGGATTAGAAATTTTACACGTCTTCAAGGCGATTCCAACATTGCGTGAGATGTCCTTGCCAAGCTCGGATCGAGAATGAGCAAAGGTTCCACCCGGCGTATTTATAGAAGAACTATCCACGCCTCTATCAAACAACCGGTGAGACATCCAACGAAATTGAGGCTAAAGGCGTTCAGATCTTGGTAATCAACACCTCATGGACCCAAGTTTTCATCGACTATATCAAAGAAAATAAACTACCAGCCAGACAAAGCGGAAGCTACCCAAGTTGTTCGAAGTAAAAAACTATGTTTTAGTAGGAGATAGACTCTATAGAAGAGCAGCTTCATCGGAGTACTCTGAAATGTGTTTCATTTGAAGAAGGCAAAGAGATCCTAGACGAGATACACTCAAAGTTCTTTGCGGAAATCATCTTCGCTTCAAGGACATTGGTTGGAAAAGCATTTCGCACCGGATTCTCATCGCCAACCGCTCTAAAAGACGCAGAAGAACTTGTCGAGGAAAATGCAAAGGTTGCCAAATGTTTGCAAGACAAGCCCATGTGCCACTCACAATCTTATCTCGCATCCCACCGCTTGGCCTTTTCTCCCTGGGAAATGGATCAAGTGGGACCCTGAAGAAAGCAAAGGGTGGCTTCGAGTACATCTTTGTGGCAATCGACAAGTTCACCAAGTGGATTGAATATAAACCACTCGCGAAGTATAGCGCAACCAAAGCAGTCGAATTCATCCAAGAAATTACGCACCGCTTTGGCATGCCCAATCGAATCATCACAGATCTAGGCTCCCCTTTCACAGCTACAGAATTCAGAAGCTGGGCACAAGACTGTGGTTTTAGTATAGACTATGCGTCTGTCGCACATCCAGAAGCCAACGGACAAGTAGAAAGGGCCAATGGACTCATACTAGCTGGATTAAAACCAAGATTATACGAAGAACTAATTGACTATGGGTCCAAATGGATTGAAGAATTGCCAAAAGTTGTATGGGGGCTACGAACTCAAATAAGCAGAGCAACAGGCCACTCACCCTTCTTCCTAGTCTACGGATCAGAAGCCGTACTACCTGCCGACTTGATCTGGACATCACCAAAGATAGAACAATACGATGAAGGAGAAGCAGAACAAACAAGAAGATTAGAACTCGACAAATTTCGGAAGAAGTCGAGTAAATGCCACCCTACAATCACGAGATACCTACAAGGTTTAGGCGGCACTACAACAAAAGTACCCATCCTCGATCATTACGAGTTGGAGACTTAGTACTAAGAAGGATACAAAAGACTAACGGACGACATAAGCTCCTCGGTCCATGGAAGGTCCGTTCATTGTCATAAAAGTCACCGGACCAGCACATACAAGTTAATAATAGAAGATGGAAAGGAAGTAAGCAATACATGGCACATCGACCCGACTAAGAAGATTCTACGCGTAAAAACAAGACATGCAAGCCACAAGGGACCAACATTCACAATCGACGAAAAGACGATATTCTTCGACAACATATGTATTTGTTCATATTCATGATCAATAAAGATGATATTCATCCACAAAGATGTCTTATCATGACTTCCAACGAAGTTATTTACCCAAAACAAAAAGCAAAATGGTGAAAAGCACACTGAGCTTCCCGGCCGAGAGCAAAATAGTCGAAAACACGCTTGAGCCCGCCGATGAGGGTAGCTAAAAGCTAACACCGAAAAAAAAAGCAAAATGGGAAAAAGCACTTTGAGCTTCCGGCCGAGAGCAAAATAGCTGAAAACACGCTTGAGCTCGCCGATGAGGGTAGCTAAAAGCTAACACCGAAACAAAAAGCAAAATGGTGAAAGCACTCTGAGCTTCGGCCGAGAGCAAAATAGCTGAAAACACGCTTGAGCTCCTTGATGAGGGTAGCTAAAAGCTAACACCGAAACAAAAAGCAAAATGGTGAAAAGCACGCTGAGCTTCCGGCCGAGAGCAAAATAGCTGAAAATACGCTTGAGCCCGCCGATGAGGGTAGCTAAAAGCTAACACCGAAACAAAGAATGAAGCCAAAACTAGTCAACCAAAACTGAACTCTAAAGGACCCTCCAGCTCTTCGTTCCGAAAAGCAAGAGGCTCGGGGGCTACACTACATCCAGATAGGAATACTTTTTCCTCAGAAAAAGTACAAGCGCCACTCAAAAGGCAACATTCTATGCATTCTATGTCGAGTCGTTTTCTCATAGCGCGGTGCCAACACAAAGATTTAACAAGCGCTACCCAAAAAGCAACATTCTATGCATTCTATGCCGAGTCGTTTCCTCATAGCGTGGTGTCAACACAAAGATTTACATCTAACAAGTCACAGCGCGGACAAAGCACTCGACAAGAGTCGTTTGGTGAAGCAGACAGGACGATAACACACCGAGTTGTTTGGTGAAGCAGACAGGACAAAATACTCAGCAGGACAAGTAACTTCGACCACACCCAGGCAAACTATACGTCAACGAAAACAAAGAATCTTCATTTAAAGAGGAGTGTAATATTACAAGAAGCTCCACAAGAAGCCGGTCAATCGGGTCAGGCATTATCATCAGGAAGGGAAATGTCAATATCTAGATTTTCTGCAACTCTACTGGCTAAACCATCGACCTCAGGCTCCATCCTCTCAACGGCGTCAAGGTAGTCTTGGCTTTCAGCTTCCTCTGCTATCTTGGACAGAGGCGCCTCAGGAGCAAGGACTCGGACCTGGGCTAGCACATTTTTGGTACATATTTGGGCACATTTCTTCGCAAATTCTTGGAAACGACCCGGAATCCGCGGAATGAACTGCGCCCAAGATTGCCCGTCGTCCGCTGGAGTCCGAAGAACGTCGACTCATTGAGCGAAAAAGATTTCCACAAAACATTCCAATTTTTAGTGGCGTCGCCAGTTTCTCGGTCAAGCTTTCAATAGTTCTTTGGGCCTGCACAAGATCTCTATCAGCTCCGCGCTTAATCAGCTTAGCAAGGGCAAGTTCTTCTTCAGCATGAGTAATTACCTCCTCGGCCTTGTTATGACTAGAACGGACTAGAGCCTTCATCTCATCGATGCTCTCAGAGAGCTTCAGCTTCTCATTTCGGAGAACTAGATAGGACACCCAAGAACAAGTCAAGAAAGAAAAAAAAGAAATCAAAATACAAGATACTGGGCAGAGCCCACGGCACCTTTGCATTCATTTTTCAGAGACTCGCCATGGTCTCCGACTCCATTACCCGGGCACGAAGGGTTTCTCCTCTTTTGGTGCATCCGACGTTTCGTCTCCAACTCAGCCGGAGAAGGTCAAGATCGGCTTTTAGAACACTCACCTCGAGAAGACAATTTTCTCTCATTTTCGGATGAAAAAAGAAGCGAGAATGATCACGGGAGAAAGACCGAGCCAAAAGCAGACAAAAGAAAAATAAAGCGTAAGGACAGAGGAAAACGAGCACGCAAAAAAGGAACGCGGTAAAACCTACCTGAAGTTTTTCACCAAAAGAAGTCGATAGGCTTCCCAGTCTGCGGTCGGCTCCGATAATCGATGGGTGGCATCGAATGTTGCACCACGTCATCGGAAAAAGAAGGACCGCCGGAAGCAAGAGTAGGGAAGGAGAAGCGGATGGAGCGAAGAAGGAACGACCAAAGCAACCTTGAGGGAAGCGAGTTAAACCCTCGGAAGGACCCGCGCGGCGGCTACGAGCCACCTCCGGAGTGGCCAAAACCGCATAACTTCGCCAGTAGCCCTGAAGCCCCCACAATGACTCCATCAGCGAGAATCGTTGTGAGTCCGAGGTTCGGAACTCGTTAGCACGGCGGGAGGCGAGAGAAGAAGTCGAGGAAGGAGTAAGAGAAGACGAAACTTTGAATAATGATAAAAGGAGCACCGATAAGAACCAGAGGAAGGAAAATAAAGGTCAAAAGATAAAGCTGGAATCTACTCACCCGACCACTCTCTTCTTTGCGCGGCCAAGAGAAGGCTTCGCAGGGGAACCAGACGGTAAAACGCCCCCGCCACCGGTGACACGAGAACGGAATGGCCGCAACGGAGCCGCGGAAGGAGCCGGAGCTAGAGCCGCTTGAAGGAGCCGGAGCTGGAGACGTGGAAGAGCTCCGATCTTGAAGGGAGCGGTAGAACTTCGATACCGGAGCTTCCAAAGGACTCGGTACCGGAGCTTCAGAAGAAGTCGAAACGGGAGCCTCGGAAGAACCCGCTCCCGGCCTCCGATTACTACAAAAAAAAGTCAATACTAAAGATCAAGATCAAGAAGAGAAATTCAATGCAACAGGAATATGAAAAACGACTCACCGACGCGTGATGAGGGGTACTTCATCATCTTCTTCATCCTCAGCCAAAGAAACCAGAGCGCCTGCTGAAAAAATGAAAAGTAATCGGATCATGAGAGAGACAAGAAAATAAAAGAACAAAGAGCATTAAATGAGCTCACCTAAGAGCATGCTAGCAACAACTGGAGTACCTGAGAAAGTACTTGGTTTGCGAGGCTTCTTGGAGATAGGCAGGCCAGATGAAGACCCATCCGTTCGCCCCCTCTTCGGGATACTGCGAGGACCGCGAGGGACTATACAAGGAACATATTCTTCATATACATCAACAAATCCGGAAGAAACCCTGGGAAGAGCGGTAGTGGTTTGGGACTTACTAATTGCGAAGTCCCAATGAGTCTACCTTCGGCCGCCGCCACGACAGGAAAGCGTCGGGAGAGACAAGGGTCGACAAAGTTCCGCCCAAACTCCTGCGAAAAACGGATAAAACACCGAGTCAAAGGAAAGCTAAGCAAGAGCAAACGCAGCTAGAGTGCATAAAACAAAAAGATAGACAACTCACAGCTGGGGGCGGGTTGTTGGCTGAGAACTCGGTGACAGCTGGGGGAATAACGCTCACCCCTTTCAGCATCTTCTGAAGACGCTCGAGTACCTCCTCACCGGTCAGCTCAAGAGCTGGAACCATGCGTGAAGGATCCTCGGCCCCAGAATACTCAAAGCCGAGATGTTCCCGCTCCTTCAAAGGCTGAACCCGCTGACGAAGAAAACTCGAGACGATATAAAAAGCCGGTCAAACCTGCTTTGCAAAGCATGTTAATCCTATCAAGGAGTGGTTGGATCACTTGAATCTCAAAGCGATTCAAGTTTCTTGTCCCATCGGTCATTCACCGAGGGCGGACCGGGATGAATGGCAAGGGAAGGGATTAAATTGGCAGCATAAAACCACTCGGCGCGCCAATCTTTTACAGAATCGACCAGATCATAGTCAAAAAACTTAATTTTGAGACCCTGACGAAACTGAATTCCACAACCGCCAAGAACGCTGGTCTCTTCACGGCGGGGCTGAGGTTTCAGGCGAAAGAAAAAGCAAAAAAGAGACAGAGAAGGAGGGATTCCAAGGAAAGCTTCGCAAAGGTGAACGAAAACAGAAAGATGGAGAATGGCATTGGGGGTTAGGTGGTTCAGACTAATCCCAAAATAACCAAGGAACTGATGAAGGAAAGCGGAAGCAGGAAGGCAAAGTCCGGCGCGGATAAAAGAAACGAAGAGGACAATCTCACCAGGACCCGGAGCTGGAACCCGATGTTCGCCCGGAACCCTCCATTCAGCGATGACTTTGCTTTGGATCAAGCCATCGCTATATGAAGCTCATGCTGCAATGGTCTTCGTTTGTTGTTGGGGTCGGCCAAACCTTCTGAGCAGCCCTCATAGCCACAAACTTCTGATTTTGGATCAATGAAAGGGATGATTCCTCATCTACGAAGGTCGCCTGAGACTTGCTTGCGGTCTTCTTCTTTCCCATGAACTGGTGGAAGCAAGAGAGGCGCTAAATAGGATGAAGGATGATGATGCTAGGGTTACAGCAGCGGTGGCGGCGACGGATTTCTGAAAGCTAGGGTTTAAAGGCAAGAGTTGGGCAGCAAAGGGTCTTTAAATAGATTTTTCAGCAATACAAACGGCCCACAAGGCCCGATAAAACACAATGTGGGAATGCGACGGTCCATTTACCGACGCAGTTAAAACAATGGAGGGCACAAATCCATACAACAGTACAAACCAACGGGCAGATTTCAGACTTATCCGTCCAGCAACACGGCAGGTTTATCAGATCGCTACAAGAACAACTCGCCAAAACAAGAAGAAAGAAGGAAGAAAGAAAAGGCTACCTCACAAAGGAACAAGAGAACCCGGTTATTTGAGAAAGAACCGGTAATCTCATGGATAACGGGATCATAAATGTAAAAGTAAGAGACAACTCGAGAAGACAAGATTAGTTACATTACAAGCGTAAGATTACAAACCTTAAAGACAAGATTCGTTTACATTACAAGCGACTTCAAAAATAGAAGATTACAAATCTTACAAGACCCAAATGAACTCGGCACTAAGGAGAGCGAGGTAGCAAAGAGGAACACACACACGGCTAGGCTCTGGAACGACTACGTGTCCCAAATTGCTACTCGGAAGGACAAACCGCCATCAGCTACGCTGTTTTCTTCAAAGGAAGGACGCAGTGCACTCAAGGCGGAAATCGGCAGCACGGCAGGACAACTTGGAGCAGAGAAGGCCGGCGGGCATCTGTCTACCCAAGACCGATGTGATACTGCATATGGTGTTGATCTGCACCGGACAGTCTCAAGACAGGCGACGAGGATCAACCAGTAATCGCCAGATGAAGAAACGAAGCCCGCATCACAAGACTTCCTCCAACTACCACCACATACATCCTGGCACAATGCTGTCGCGGGATTAGCCTACCTCTAATCCCTATCACAAGACTTCCTCCAGCTACAACAAAACACACAGGAACTACAAAATATGCCCGGGGGTTGCTCTACTTCACAAACTACCATGCTCATACCCACGAAGGTTTCAACGGAATATCCAATAGATGAAAACTAGCACTCCGGGACTGTATTTATAGACCAAAGGAGCGGCGCACATGGACCAGGAGCACCGATGAAATAAGCCTGACAAAGAACACAGTGAAAGGACAGGACTCAATAATGGACGACTCAGGCGAGAGGAAAACAGTGCTCGAAGACGAGCATATTCGGAAGGATATACCATCACAGTACAACCCGTGAACAAAAAGCATTTACACTCAACCACCACCATACAACTACATATGACAGCAGCAGACTATCAAAGAATACGCCAAGACCTCGCATCCGAGTTCTTCCTGAACAAAACAGCACGGGTATACGCTCGGGGGCTCGGCTAGCATCACAGATCAATCAACACTAAGCCAGGGAATCCGGCACTCATTTCAACTACTCCCGGGGACTCAGAACCAAAGACAAAAGACAAAAAGTACAAGAAACTCAAGACTACAACGACGACAACGCATCAAGACTCTTCAACCGACTTCTTTTTCAAAAGAAAAGAACTCGGAGAAAGCACGAGGCTGCGGGATACATAGCCCCAGAATTTTTTGAAGATAGGAATCTGGACCCTCCAACTTTTGCAAGCAAAAGCAAGAGGCTCGGGGGCTACACTCAGTGAGTGCAATTTTTATAAAAAATTGCACCCACCCAAAAAGAACCCGGACATAGGCTCAGAGGCTGCACACCAAGAAACTACTCGGATGATGGTTTAATCCAATACTAAGGGACCGCTTCGGAAAGATACCACAGAAACTACTCGGATGATGGCTTAATCCAGGACTAAAGAAACGCTTCGGAAAGATACCACAAAAACTACTCGGATGAGGATAAGATTCAAATCTCTTCACAAAACACTCACCACTCGAGGGTCCCAAGAAGCGCTACAAGGTTTCACTCTAGAAAGCACTCGGATAACATTTTGTTCCAACCTAACAAGACTTGAAGGAGCAAAGCGAGACTTTCAGAGCTCAACCATGAAGTGCTCGGGGGCTTGTCGATGCGGGACCCACAGGATACCCCGCAAGAGAGAGAGAAGATCTAGTTCAACTAGGGTTCTTCCCATGTAATCTTAGTAATAGAACTATTAAGTAATCCTACTAGGAAATCTCATTGTAAACCGATTAGGACTCCGGCCTCCTAAATATATAAAGGAGGCCAGGGCTCCTAAAGAAGGGGACAATTGGTATGACATAACACTCCATAATCAATCCAACGCAAAAGGCAAACGCCGACTGGACGTAGGGTCGTTACTCGATCTACGATCGAGGGCCTGAACCAGGATAAATCGACTGTCTCTTGCGTTCACCATCGAGTTCAGCATACGCCGAAACCCGAACGATACTACCACGGTACCCCCGTGGTAGGCTATCGGTGGTAAAACATCGACAGTTTGGTTGGGCTTCCAAAAGTGTTTTTGCTAAAAAATTACAAAAGTCAACCAAAGGGGTGGGATGACTAGCTGCTTCTTTAAAAAAAGCAGCTTTCACCCAGTACAAAACTCACATTACCCCTCGACTTGCTTTCACTGGCTGTGGGGGCAAGGTTTTCATCAAAATTACTCACTTGCCACTGATTATAACCCTTCATTCTTTTTCCTCGTGCCGTCATTTTTTGGTCTTCTCGACTTGGTTCTCCACTGTGCACGTATCTCGGCAGCAGCGGCGTAATCGGAGGCCATGTAACACCTAGGAATTAAGTAAGTTTAGTGAGGAATAAGTAAATGAGGATTGCATCGCAGTTGAGGGGGTACTTCGTTTTGGTTCAAAAGACACAATTCTAAGGCGGATGATCTCAATTGACTGTGAGGATCAATGGGAGAAATATGTTAGATCGGTTATGAGGAATCAGTTGTAATTTTTGGACCTAGTTGTGCGGAAGGGGTTAGTTGATCCCACCCCTCATGGTTTTCACCAGAATTGGGTTAGCAGGCACCCTTTGATCCCACCCCTCATGGTGTGTCTCCACTCCAGCAAAGGTAGATATGCTTAGACTAGTTTAGCTGAGCTAGCTAGCTGTTCGTCGTCCAGTAGAGTGGATGACTTAATTAGGAGCAACACATGTTATTGCATCTTGTGTGGCTGCGTGGAATGGATGGCCCTTGTTTGTTCGAGCAACAACAATGATCCATACAGTACAAATGCTTTGATTTGCTTTGCCCTCAATGCATAGTTACTCTTTATTTCGGTTCAGATGGCAAGCATAGTACAATTCCTGTGAGGAATATGGATATTCTTTGAGTGTTTCTTCAGTTAGTTAATTCAGAACTATGTCCGGATCCTTTACTTGATGCATATGTATCCTTTCTTCTGCCTTGCATGTCTGTTCTAGCATCTAATCCACTTTGTCTGACAAAAGGACAATCCATGAGCTGTTGTCCAACCTGACAAGAACAGGATGCCTTGCCAAGATGCAAGTGGCCAAGCTCACTATGTCCACGTAATGTTAATTTCTTCTTAACAGACTACTGCAATTGTGATTAAGAGGGTTTATTAACTGTCACACCCCAAAATTTCTAATTTTGGGTTGTGCATAGAAAACACTAATTAAAATAAATGTTTTGATATTGGGATAAAATTTACCAATCTTAGTTTGAACTAGCGTAAATTTAGTTACAGGAAAAATGTGAATTTTCAAGCTTTTCCAAATCAATTTGACGAGCTATTGCTTGATGTGATGCTTGGTTGTTGATTTATTTCATGTTGTGAGAAAATATTTTTTTAAAATGCGTTTAGTAAGTCGATCTTCTTTCTCCAGCAATTCTTAGTCTTTCTCACCGATCAAATTCCTTGTTTTCCGACTTAATATTTGCTTGAGAAGTATCCTAAAATCTTTTCCATGAAATCCAAATCACTCCTTCCTGCTCACTATTCATCAACCTATCTCCATGGATACCTCGGGAATTTCTTTGGTTTTTTTCCGGAACTTGTTCTCACTTGTTTGTGAGCATAATCTAATTTTTAAATGCTCCAAAATATCTTTTCATGAGCTCCAAATACTTTATTTGGGTTCGTCTTGTTCTAAATTATCTCTGAGAATTTTTCCTGAATTTTCGGAGCCTTCGGAGTATTTTTCGTGGCTTAAAATTCAATTCTGGGCTTTTCTAGAATTATTTTATCTATGAAATTAATTAATTCCGAAAATAATGAAATATCTCAGATTTCCTCATGCCCAAAGGCCCATGTCTTTATTTACTAATGGGCTTTAATAATTAATTAGGCCTATTAGTAAAGGTGGAGGGTGCAACATCAATTAGTACCATATTGCTAGTTGACGTAGATGTGGGGAGTTTTTCTTTCTATATATATCTACCAACCCCTTGGGCAAAGCACACCAAAACTACCGTTAAGGGAGCCCCTAGTTTTAGAAATCCTTCGTGTAGTAAATTATATTTTTCTGCTCTTTCTCTCGCCGTCGTCGTCGTCGTCGATGCCACCACCAGAATTGTCAGCCATGCCGCCATGCAGGATCTTTAACTCTGCCCGTTCATTGGTGAGCATCTGCATCTTCGTGTTTCCTTTCTTCTCTGCTAATTACACGGTGCCATTGAATACATACCGCTGCTGCATGCTGCTTTTGCATGTGTATATATACATCTATATGCCTCATCTACATACAGACAGTTAATCATGCATATTCACTAAAATACGTAAGTTCTCTTTTCATTTACCAAGTGCAGATATATGCATTGCATCTGTGCGTACCTTCTGCTCACCGGTACCTTTCAAGAGCACATTGATCATCTACAGAATACAGCATCGCATGTACCGCTTTAAAAGCAGAGGCCTTCGGCCTTTACGTCTGGATGCTGCTGCCCCCGTCAGCCAAGCCCTAGCTACCTGCTGACCGGTTTGCAAGATCATGATGCATGTTTTCTGGATATCGTGTAGCAGCTGGACATGCATGAAGGAAGCCAAGCTAAACAAGCTATGGTAATTCTGCAAAGTTCCTTCGCCTCTTGTTTATTCGATCAGCTATGTATATATCATGCATGACCCTGTGAATCCTCAGTTCATAGTTTAAATACACATCTGTACTAAACTATGCCGATGCCCTTTTATGGCTGTGGAAGCCGCTGCCACTCGGAGCCTTTCCAAGAACATAGGCAAAGCCGTCGTTGCCGTAGGAAGTGTGACATGTCTGCTGTCCACCTTCTCCAAGATCAGTCGAAGTCAATTTTCGAGCGATTCTAGTTGCGTTAGTTTCGTAATTTTGTGCTCTACGCAGTAGTAGTAAAGTTTATCATGTCAGTTAATTATGAATTTATTAACCTAATACTAATTTCATTAATAATTTGTTAATGGTTTCCCAATTAAAAACAATCAGTTTAATTTCGTTCTTGTTCTTTTACGACTGTGCTGATCATGAGGTACACATTAGTAGGAAAATTTATCATGTTTCACATCTTTGAAATTTTATAAGTAAATAATAATTTGATTTGTGCTTATGCAATTGAGTTTCTAATTAAAAGTAACATAGGCATATACTTCGGTCTTTTATAAATTACTGTAAATCTAATTAATGTCACCCTTAATCTCTCTTGATTTATAAGTGATTTAGTTTAATCTTGAAACATAAGTGCTTTTGTTTAGTTATTATATGTTCTTTATCTTTTGGTGTTAAATGTTTAAATGACTTAAAGCATATGTATAATCTTTTATAATTATAAAATATGACTTGTGCCAACATTAATATCTTTTTAATTATGACTTGCTTAGATCAATTATGAGACATAATATAATTGTTCTATTAGTTGCTCTCACATGTTCTATATATGTTGATTAATAAAATATGATTAATTAGTGACATAAACATGTATGTCTTTAAATTGTAATTTGCCAAGTTTAAATGTGACATATATACTTTGAATATATATACTCTCATTTGTTATTATATTTCAATTTAATTTGCATAAAAGATATCAAAATATTTATAATTAAGATATGATTAATTTATCTTAGTTTTCTAAATCTAATAACTCAAGTATAAAATGACTTAACTCAATTTTAGATATTCCCCTGAGATATGTTATACATGTTTTATGATCATTAAAATAGATAAAGCATATAGTTTTCTTTCCAACGTAAATCCTTCGATAGATGTTTCTGTTTTACCGTAGCTTCGATTAGTGTGCCTTTCGCGTGTGTGTGATCGTAGCAATGCGTAGATTAGATTTCGAATCTTTTCATTGATTGGTATATTGTTCTAATCTAGTATGTTTGCTATGCATGCTTGTTCGGATGCTTGTGTGGTGCTTTTCGGTCTTGTCCAGTCGGTGAGTTTTGTGTTGGTGATCTATAAGAAGTTGGAGATCAAGAAGAAGAAGAAGAAAACGTTGAAGATTAGAGCTTACCGAAGGATCGGTGTTAAAGGCAAGTATAGCTTGGGTTTTCTTTCTGTGACCATGATCTTGAAACTTGATTAATGAATATGCTATAAACATAAACAAGATGACTTTTTAGCAACATAAGGACTTGTCTTGTAAGTGATCATCCGGGACTTACAGTACAGCTGTGAGGGCTATATGGCTCTGGCTTTAGCTCAGTATGAGGTCTTTTTCTAGCCGGCTTAGAGGATACTGCGAGTTGGGTATAGGACAGCCTCTGTCCTGTTCAGCCTAGCTATGGAAGCGGCCTTTTTTTTTTTTTGGAAGGGGGGTTTCTATATCCGATGACCCTGCGGCCCTTCCCGGTTAGACGGAACCTTTGAAAGGCTTCATAGTGAACCCTGCCGGCCTTCCTTGGTAGTGGGTTAAGAGGCTGATCACCTTGGGCAAAAGGGCAAATCACGACTCACAGTGAAAGTGTACACCTCTGCGCAGAGTTTAATAAACTGGTATACTAGCCGTGCTCACGGATACGAGCGGCCTTGGAACCCTTACATAAGGGATGATGACTTTTACTTGTTAAGATGATCATTTATGTCAATTGTTTAAGATATTTATTATTCAATTATACTTGATCATGTGGTTATGGAATACACTACCTTGTTGCTATATTTGCGGAGTTCGACATGGACTCACTCTTGCAAGTTTCCCCACACCTCAGGCCGGATAACAGTTTGTCAGAGACTTGAGAAGTTAGGCTTGTGATCAACCAGTCAGTTTGGATCCAGTGGAGTGAAGTCTGCACCCGGGGATCAGAGTTGTCTATCCGTTGATTGCTTTCTAAGGTTATCTCTTTTGCTAAGTTCGCTATATATTAAGCATTACGATTTGATACTGCCCTTCATTTGTAGCTATATGTGAGATTTGTTTTCCAGGGCTCACATATGGTGTGCATTCGGCTTTGTCCTTGAAACCGGGTGTTACATTAACATTCACTTGTATGGAGTCCAGCAAAGAGAAAAAGAGAGAATGGTTAACAGGTCTGAAGATTAATTTTCATAAGACTGAGGTGTTTGTGTTTGGAGTCTAGCAAAGAGAAAAAGATAGAATGACAAACATTCATTATCTATCGTGATAAGAGTGGTTAACAGGTCTGAAGATTAATTTTCATATGAGTGAGGTGTTTGTGTTTGGAGTCTAGCAAAGAGAAAGAGAGAATGACAAACATCTTTGAATCAGTAACTTGGGGATTTTCCTTTAAGTACTTAGATAGCATCTGAATATGGGGGCTTCGATCCCATAATTCAGAAAATGTTCAAAAGGCTAGACCCATGGTGGTAGAGTCTGCTACCCTGCGACTAGTGTCATGGAGGTTGTATGGGTGAAAGACGGAGGACGAGGCCTAGGCCTAGGTGGCGGCCGGGCGGACGAGTAAGAACGAGGAAGAGGGAGCTCCTGGAGCTCGGGGTGAAGCCAAGCAACAAATTAGTTGCTCTGCTTAACTTTCTTTCACGGACATTACGGATTCTTATTTCCCTCATCACTCAACTCACACCACTCGACTAAGTCCTTATCTAAGAATAGCAAATACTTTCACGGCTGGGAAACACTTGAAAGGGTCTAGAGGAGCATGCCAAACATGCAATGGCAGAAGCGATCCAGTGCACTTAGGCCACGGACACAGTTAGGGGAGGATGTATGCGGTCATAACTCATAACACATGGAAAGGAGAAATCTTACTTGGGGCAGATTGATCTGACCAATTCCTAGCTAAGCAAAGTATTCCTATGTCTTGCATGAGCTTCTATTGGCTGCAGGAAGGGGTTCATAAGAAGATGGGTGGTATAAGGACTAATTTTCTTTGGCAAGGAAATGAGGAGAAGTTTAGGTACCACATGACCAAATGGAAAATGGTCTCTAGGCCAAAGGACCATGGGGGTGTAGGGATTATTAACACCAAGATAATGAATGAATGCCTACTAGTAAAGTGGATCTGGAAAATACACCAAGAGCCCGATGAACTTTGGTTCAAATTAATTAAGGCTAAATATTTGGATGGTTGTAGCTTCTTCACTTCTAAGAGCAAAGGGGCTCACAGTTCTGGTAAGGCCTTCATAAGGTCAAACACCTTTTTAGATGGGGAGCTGTTTTCAAAATTGGGGATGGACTAAAGCGCAAATTTTGGCAAGATCTGCTGGTTACCATGAGGTACCCTATAAGATTTCCTATGAGGATCTCAGACAGGATGGTCGGAGAGATCACAGAGTGCTATGTATATGGTGATGGGTGGAGGACTGGTACATTGACTTTAGAAGACCTCTCCATGCGTGCTCGAGTTTGAGAGGTGGAAGGCCTTCTGGGATGAACTAGCCAATGTTGTTTTAGATTCGATTCTCATGATGTGGTTATCTGGGCTTTAGAAAAAGAAAAAGCTTTTCACTACCCAATCTCTAAATAGGTTCCTCACTAATTGGGGAGTTTCTAGCAGGATTGCTTTGGTTACATTTGGAAAAGTAGGATCCCTTTGAAGATTAAATTAAATTATTTACGTGTCGGATGTTTAACAACAAACCGCAGGTGGCACTAAGCTTGACGAGAAGGGGTTGGAAAGGAGGTGACAAGTGTTGTGCGTGTGGTGGCTTAGAGTCCGTAGATCATATTTTTTCCGCTTCGCTTTGTTTGGAGTATCGTAAAGGAGGTGTTCAGTTTGAATAATGTTCCTAGATCACTAAAAGAATTCTCGGAAACCTGGTGCTGGGGCCCTTGCCTATTCGTTTAATCATGTTCTTGTTCTTTGGCTATTGAAAAAGATGGCTATTGAAAAAAGACTACCTAAAGCTCCTGGCCGACATGATCTATGTTGCTTTATCCTTCTGCAGAAATGGTGCATCATGTTGAAAGAGGTGGATAAGGAGCGCATTATGAAGACCAAGTGCAACATCATGGAGTTGATGCCTTCAAGCCTAGTGTAGTTACAACTTCGGACGTCTATGAGTTTTAAAGTCGTAATAGTTCTAGTACTTTGTTTCTCGTTGAACTTTGGTATCCCCGGTTCCGTAATGGTTACTTTGCTTTCTTAAAAGCGGAGAAACTCCTTTAAAAAAACATTCACTTGTCCGCCTCATTTGAGTCATTTAGCAAAAGCCCGGCTATGACTCTACATTCAATCAACCTTGATATGAACATATACTTGGATCAAACATTCAAATCACACAAGGAAGTAAGCAGGAGTGGGAAAAGAGAGAATGATGATAAAGTAAAGCGGGACCTTCTCCGTTCCTTTATCTAAAACAAAGTAAAGCGATGTCTTTCAAACTACGTAACTAGCAGTCTAGCACTACACCAAAACAGATCATTTGCACAACTAGTCATCTCTACCCCTCAAATTAACGATATCATGAACACTATAGACTCATGTCTCTCCATCCTTTTGCCGTTTGGATATTGGGATAGAGGGTTGGGATAAGGATAGGGAAATGGATGAATAGCTAGGATTAAATGAGGTGTAAAGAACGGATGGCTAGAAACCTTGTTTGCTTGAGCTACTTTTGAGCCATGGAATAATATTTTCCTCTCACAACATTTCAGCATAAGCATCAGCATAAACCAAATTTCAGCATAAACGATCAGGTAATATCTCCTTATCTTATCCCAATCCCAATCCCCATCCCCGTCCCCACCCATCCAAACGTCAATATATCCCTCGGACTTATGTCTCAGAAGCGATATCCCCTTTTCCTTTATTCTACGATCAAACACATCGCCTCCTCTATCTAGACCACGAATTCATCGGTTGAGGCAAAACAATAGCGTATTCCTAAACCATGGGTAAAATTATCAAGATAATACCGTTAGAGAAGTACATCTACCAGGAAAACTACACGTTCATTCACTAGTACAAAATTAAATTTTAGGACATTATTAACCATGACGATAAAAAATTATGTATGTCTCCCAAAATACAAAGGCGGTAGTTCTATTTAGGGTGTGTTTGGTTGGGCTTCCAAAAGTGTTTTTTGCTAAAAAATTACAAAAGTCAACCAAAGGGGTGGGATGACTAGTCGCTTCTTTAAAAAAGCAGCTTTCACCCAAATACAAAACTCACATTACCCCTCGACTTGCTTTCACCGGGTGTGGGGGTAAGGTTTTCATCAAAATTACTCACTTGCCACTGAATATAACCCTTCATTCTTTTTTTCCTCGTGCCGTCATTTTTGGTCTTCTCGACTTGGTTCTCCTTTGTGCACGATATCTCGGCAAGCAATGGCGTAATCGGAGGCCATGTAACACCTAGGAATTAAGTAAGTTTAGTGAGGAATAAGTAAATGAGGATTGCATCGCATGATTGAGGGGGTACTTCGTTTTGGTTCAAAAGACACAATTCTAAGGCGGATGATCTCAATTGACTGTGAGGATCAATGGGAGACTACTGCAATTGTGATTAAGAGGGTTTATTAACATTCACTTGTATGGAGTCCAGCAAAGAGAAAAAGAGAATGGTTAATGTGTGCGAAGATTAATTTTCATAAGACTGAGGTGTTTGTGTTTGAGTCTAGCAAAGAGAAAAAGATAGAATGACAAACATTCATTATCTATCGTGATAAGAGTGGTTAACAGCACGAAGATTAATTTTCATATGAGTGAGGTGTTTGTGTTTGGAGTCTAGCAAAGAGAAAGAGAGAATGACAAACATCTTTGAATCGTAACTTGGGGATTTTCCTTTAAGTACTTGGGGATAGCATCCGAATATGGGGGCTTTTGATCCCATAATTCAGAAAATGTTAAAAGTCTAGACCCATGGTGGTAGAGTCCGCTATGTAATGAACCGACCAAATCATAAGAACGTAAGTACAAAAACAATCACCAAGCGATCAAATTTCTGTATTTAAGCTCCCATAATCCCGGTGAGTCCGAAATCACGAAGGATTTCAACCAACTCTCGACATACAAACCAAGACCGTCTTGATTCAACACAACACATCATCTGTTACAACATTTCACAAGTAGCATTTGGATTACATCCATCAGAGTTCAAATAAATATTACAAACCAAGTTTAAATGCGCGGAAGCAACATAGTTTAGTACATAACTTCATAGTTTCAAATACATTGCCAGGATCAGAGTCATGTCCCACAAAAGCATTATCAGGTACGAGAACTAGTAGAGACCGCGCCTAACGGTCTAGTCTTCATCCCCAGCAGGGAGAAGGCAGTACTTGCAGCAACCAAAGAAGAACTGGTCATCTGCAACAGGTGGGAGATAAACCCTGAGTACGAGAAGGTACTCAGCTAGACTTACCCGACAAAACAGAAATAAAAGACACCAAGGATCATGCAAGGCTTTTCAGGTGGGCTAGCTTGACACAGTTGCATAAAAGAGCTTATGATTATAGTAACCAATTTAGACTTAGCATTAAACTTATCGTTAGTTACCTGTCCACTAGATTAGCACCTGTACTAGAGCACTCACTTATTAGGAGCAAACAATATTAACCATAGCAGGTATAATAAGGCTGTCATCATTATATCATCATTTCCGAACCATTAAGTTATTAAGTGCATCTACATTGGAGATAAGCCCATCAAGTTCTCACTAACGGAAGAGACGACGATTGAATCGAATTACAACTCAGGTGAGGGGTATTCCTAACTCTCACCTACGGCATACTTTGCAAGGGTAGCCGTGGGTCACCTTTGGAACATCTCGGGAACCAAATTCGTGGGTTCGATCAGCGCTTGACACTCTCGTGGATTACCCTTTCCGCCAGATGATCGGGACTTTTAAATCACTTGCCCTTGGACTCACGCCACGGCTCCCTTCCGAGGCGCACTTTATACTTATCGACTCCCGGCCTGAGGTGAGCTACTCGGCTTCGTGGTCGGTCTCCAGAACCGCCAACTAAGAGAGAGGCATCGTTCAACATGAACAGGAAAGGCTCCAAGAATCAGTCCTTAAGCGACAACAGACGGAGTCACTCGCAAACCGGCAAGCCTCCGTTCGGTCTTCATTTCAAATTAAGACTGGTTCTTTTTCCACGATAGCAAATATAGCCAACCGTGCCACATGTATCTTCCTATATCTCGCGGTGACAGGAAATCACCCGACTTCTACCGCGTTTAAGCAGGGCTAAGCACTATTCGAGCCTGAGCTACATAGGATTTAGGGTAACAATATCTGGACAAGGAATGGGTAACCAATGCAGCAATGGTTTGCATCCAACACCTAAACTTAATGCAACAATATATATATATATATTTAACAATAATACTGTAACTGCATTTTGGAAATTAGGAGGCTTAATATGCTCCGGGGCTTGCCTTTCACAAAGTTGCAAGGACGGTGGTCGGGGCACTCAACGGCGACCTCGTCTGGCACTTCTCCTGAAGGCTGCTCCTCCTGAATCTCCGGTGTCGAAATTTACGCTTTGCTTGCTCAGTTCCTCGAATTCCAGCAGGGTTACTCCTTCCGGTACACCTATTGCATGCCGATGCAAAAGATAAATATCATGGATGCATAAGGAATGCCATGATGCTCATGATGAATGAATCACAGTGAGTGTTTACGAAAACATCACTGGACATTCGTTTACCGAGTAATTAGCTCTATTCAAATCACTTTAAGCATGTATCCAACTTAACTTAAATAACAAGAGCAACTTACCTAACTTGAATAACCTAAGATAAAGATGCTCATCTTCAGTTAAAGGCCTAAGACCTAGGAACATTACCACAAACTTAGAACTAGTAAATACATACTTAAAATTACAGTTAAAGCTTCATATGCAAACAAGTAGTCACTTAATTCAATCATAACCAGAGTTCTATAAATCCAAATGACTTGCAAGAGGACATTCTGGAAAGCTCATGAAATTCTCTACAATTCATTTGTAAACATCAAAGCATGATTCTTAAGTTAACCAAATCAAATTCCAGTAAACCTAGAATCTGTCCCGCAATGGCAGGGTTGTTAACTTAATTATTTAATGATGATGCAAAAGCATAATTTGATCAATCCAAGTTTACCAACTTGTTTTTCATACCCAAGAAACATTAGAAAGTATAGTGCCAACTTCTAAATAATTTATTTAATATCCTTTTCCAATTTATTTAGTTAATTAGGTGATTTAAGCAATATATAGTAAAACTATTCATAAAAATCTACAAAAATTACAGTAGCTATCTCATGCTGCACATAGACTACCATAAAAATTTCAAAGCCATTGGGCAAACATAACTTGCTGTATCTAAAATAACAGATGGCATGTCTATTTCTAGCATAATTAGGAAACCTTATTAAAAAGTGTCAAGCAACAGATTTCCCATTTTTCCTAGCATCATTCTAGCATAAGAATAGCACTCATCAAATTTCACCTTCACTGGATCTATAGAAAAATTATGAAAATTCACACAAGATCCACCCATTAATAAAAGGAAACTCTATAACTTAAAAACTACACATGCACTAGCTCTGAAATTTTAACCAGGGCTTCTAACAAGCAATAATAGACTGCCCACAAAATTTCATAATTTTTGGACCACAGGAACTCAAGATAAAATTCAAACAAGTTTGCATGCATCTAAAAACACATTTCAAAGTCCTATTTAAATCATCAAAATTTCTAAAACATGTGCTCATATAATATTTTTGTTAAATACTAGACATGACCAGGAACTCAACAAATTAAAACCACATCATTTGGATCTATATACTAGGAGCTACATATTTTTGAATAACAACACAATTATGTGAAATAATAAAGCAAAGCAAAATACTGAAACAAAACCTCGGCCATACTGGGCCAGCCAAAGTAACGGCGGCCACGAGTCAGTCATGCTGTGGCGCTGCCCATCGCGACGCTGCCCACGCTGGGCTCCCCCTTTGAGCCTCGATGGGTGACGGGGAGGGCCAGCAAGCGTCGAGAGGAAGCAGGGGGAAAGGAGCGGACGACGGCGTAGTTCACCGCCGGTGGCTCCTCCGGTGAGACCATCTATGCTACGACGTTCGCCTTGATCATGCGCATCTAGTGGTGACCTCAATCGGTGCTAGGGTAGTGGCTAGAGGGGGGGCGATCGACACGCCTGACAGCAACGCCACGGCAGCACGGCCGGCTCCGGCGAATCGACGGCGGTGGCCTCTAACGGTGACTCCACGAGCCGGTGGTGTTCCTATGACCTAGCGCGAGGCAGAGGAGGGATGGGACGGTGCGAGGACAGCTGGCGCATGGAGCGCCAACTCCGTGAGCTCCCCCGCCATGGCTGCGGTGGGGAGAACGGTGAATACGCCCTACCAATGCACGATCGACCCGACGGTGAGGTGGAGATGGTAAAGGGGATCACGGCGAAGCTCTAGGTGAACGGAGAACAGCGTGTTTTTCAAGAGCGGCGTGGAAGCTAGGCGGAGGCGAAGGTGTGGCTGGCAATGGCGGACGGCTGCGGCTCGGTTGCTGCGCGCGGTGGGAGGCGAGGAAATGCAAAATGGGACGGGCGAGTGCGTCGGACAGGCGCGCGGGGTGGCTTTAGACACGGCTGCGATGCTGTGGAGGCGCGACGCGCGCGTGGCAGCATGACAAAGCAGGTCGGTGACGAGTGTCACCCACGCGTCGGCTGAACTCTGAAACTCGATCACTGTAGCTTTGATTCAGTGTTCCCTTCTGAGCCTGGCAGTGATACTTTGACAATGATTATTTCCTAATCTGTGGCGATCTAGACTATGCCATAGTTAACAAAGTTGCTCATCAATACATGAACTACAACTCTTTCCACTGGAGCTCAAGCTGGTTTGGCTCGGTTAGGGAGATACACGGCTCCAAACATGGGTACACGAAACTGTACTTCACTTTAGGACTTAGAAAAATTTGCTAAGTATGAAATCAGCATGTACTTCTGACTTGTGGGCCATGTTTGAGCATGTTCTAGCCATTTTCATGAGTTGGTCATAAAACAACTTCTGTTCCTTGATAAATTAGCTACAACTTTTGTAAAGAGTGCACAGCCATGCAAAGTCTCTAGGTTGGACTTTTGAATCAGTCAAACGATGACACTGCAAGGGTCAATTCAAGTCAAACTTGCACTTGAGGGCATTTTGGTCATTTTGATCTACATGAACAATGTCCCAACAAGTAACCTAAGTATAGTTAAGGTGTATTAGACCATGATCAACCACTTTACAAAGTTGTTATACCACTTCTACTGATCACATGTGATAAAGAAAGTAAAACAAGCAATTCATACATATGTTTCAATACAACGTTTCACATGTTGCATGACCTTGTTGTTATCCTATACTTGTCACATTACTACCATATTGCCATGTTTCCAAGTATGAGAGTTTCATGTTACATTCACATGTTTCCCTACTACCATTCTAAGCAATCAAGCATGAAACACATACAATTTAAAATGTTGCATATGTATGTTTCAGTGATAATGACATGATGACATAGATAATGCACATGGTTATGAAATGACATGCAATTTAGTGGAAGCCTAAACACCTAGGGTGTTATAGCCCTCCCCCCTTAGAAAAATCTCGTCCCGAGATTTGGAAAGCGTACCATTTAGTATAGAAAGTTGGATGATTTTCCTTTAAATAATCTTCCCGTTCCCAGGTTGCATCCCGTTCACTATGATTACTCCAAACTACCCTGTATAATTTAACCACTCGTGTACGAGTCACTCTTTCTTGAGTATCCAGAACTTGCACGGGCTTTTCCTCATAAGAAAGATCAGATTTCAAGTTGACTTTCCTTGTTGCTATTCTTTCCTCGGGAATACGAAGACACTTCTTCAGCTGGGACACATGGAATACCGGGAATATAGCTCCCATCTCACGGGGTAGATCGAGTTTATAGGCTACTCTTTCACTTTTCTCGATAATGCGGTAGGGTCCAACATATCGAGGCTCAAGCTTCCTTTTAATTCCAAAACGCTTGACTCCTTTCATAGGGGATACCTTTAGATAAACATGATCACCTACTTCAAACTCAATAGGTTTCCTTCTCTTGTCAGCATAGCTCTTTTGTCTAGCCTGTGCGGCAGTCATATTCTTCTGTATAGTCGGACTTGCTCTTCGGCTTCTTTTACAAAGTCAATACCATAGAACCTTCTTTCCCCGGGTTCCACCCAGTTCAAAGGAGTTCTACACTTGCGGCCATAAAGAGCTTCAAAAGGAGCCATTTTGATACTCTCTTGATAACTGTTGTTATAAGAGAATTCAGCGAGAGGTAACCAGTCTTCCCAAGAGCCTTTGCAAGAGATAAGACAAGCTCTAAGCATGTCCTCAAGAATTTGATTAACACGCTCAGTCTGTCCTGATGTTTGCGGATGATAGGCAGAACTGCGGATTAGATGAGTGCCAAGATTCTGATGTAAGCACTCCCAAAAGCGAGCCGTGAATTGCGGTCCTCTATCAGAAACAATGGATTTGGGTACACCATGGAGACGTACCACTTGTTGAAAATAAATCTCAGCATAATTGTGAGGGTGATAGGTAGACTTGACCGGAATAAAATGAGCGGATTTAGTTAGGCGATCTACGATAACCCAGATAGAATCACAACCCTTTTTGGTAGTGGGTAATCCAACAATAAAATCCATACTAATTTCTTCCCACTTCCAGCCAGGAATAGAGAGTGGCTGCAATAATCCGGGCCTTATGTGAATAGCCTTGACTCTGCAACAGTTATCACACCTTGCCACGTAAGCTGCGATTTCTTTCTTCATCTTGGTCCACCAATAATACAGCTTGAGATCTTGATACATTTTACTGCTACCAGGATGGATGGACAACTTAGAAGAATGGGCTTCAGCCATAATTTGATTTCTAAGTTCTTTATCTTTGGGTACCACAAGTCTATCATTAAACCAGAGAATTCCTTTGTCATTGACCCTAAAGTGCTTGGTCTCTTTCTCTTTCATTTTCCGCTTGATGTGAAACACACCCACATCAGTCTTCTGGAGTTTGATAATTCGACTTCTCAGAGAGCAATCCACAGTGATATTGTGGAGTACTGCAGGATGAAGGAGGTGTGCCTGATGAAAATCTTCACTAACTAAGGAATTGCAATGGGCCTTTCTGCTTAAGGCATCAGCAACCAAATTTGCCTTACCAGGATGGTAGTGCACTTGAAGGTTGTAGTCCTTGATCAATTCTAACCAGCGCCGTTGATGCATGTTCAACTCGGGTTGAGTAAAGATGTACTTGAGGCTTTTATGGTCAGTATAGATGTTGCACACATTACCCAACAAGTAATGTCTCCAAATCTTCAGGGCATGAACAACTGCGGCGAGCTCTAAGTCATGGGTAGGATAGTTGACTTCATGCTTTCGAAGCTGGCGCGAAGCATAAGCAATTACTCGGCCTTCCTGCATAAGAACACACCCCAAACCGGTGCCACATGCATCACAATAGACATCAAAAGGCTTTTCGATGTCAGGTTGTGCCAATACAGGAGCAGAGGTTAGCAAGGTCCGCAAAGTGTGGAAAGCCTCTTCACACTTCGGAGTCCACACAAACTTCTCATCTTTTTGCAGTAGTCGAGTCATGGGCTTGGCGATTTTTGAGAAATTCGAGATAAAGCGACGATAATAGCCAGCCAATCCCAAGAAACTCCGAACTTCTGTGATCGTAGTAGGTGCCTTCCACTCAAGGACTTCTTGCACCTTCGTAGGGTCAACCGAAATTCCATCACCAGATAACACATGACCTAGAAAAGGTATCTTGTTCAACCAGAATTCACACTTGCTGAACTTAGCATAAAGCTGGTTGTCACGCAACCGAGTTAAGACAATTCTCAGATGTTCAGCATGCTCTTCTTCATTCTGAGAGTATACCAGGATATCATCAATAAACACGACGACAAACTTGTCCAATTCTGGCATGAATACAGAATTCATCAGGTACATAAAGTGTGCCGGAGCATTTGTCAACCCAAAGGACATGACAAGGTACTCGAACAATCCATAACGAGTAGAGAAAGCTGTCTTAGGTATATCTTCAGGACGAATTTTGATCTGATGGTAACCAGACCTCAAATCGATCTTGGAGAATACTTTAGCTTTGGAGAGCTGATCAAACAGAATATCGATGCGAGGAAGAGGGTATTTGTTCTTGATGGTAACAGCATTCAGGGGACGATAATCTACGCACATGCGCAAAGATTCGTCCTTCTTCTTCACAAAGATAGCCGGACATTAGCATTGGGTGGACGGTACTGGGCCTTGGATACCATTGGTGCCTTAGACTGAGAAGCACCTGCCTCAAAGTTTCTTTTGCGGTTCTTGGAAGTGGCGTATATCTTATCCTTGTTCTCCTAAGTCAGAGTGTCACTGATAAACTCATTGAAGGTGACGCACTTGCAGTTGCCCATTGACTTCATCAGTTTAGGGGAAAGTCCCCTCTTGAAGCTAGCTATTCTCTTAGCGTCAGTATCGACAAACTCAGGAGCATACCTCGCCAGGTTGTTGAATGCTTGGAGGTATTCATTAAGACTCTTGTTGCCTTGGGTGAGCTTCATAAACTCAGTATGCTTAATGGCCATGAGATCGGGGAGGGATAAAGTGTCCTCTGAAGTCTGCTCAAACCGACCCCAAACTATCTCGATGTTTGCGGGGAAGGTGGTCTTGTGATGTGTCCACCAGGATACTGCGCAAGGCCTTGGAGCTGGTGTCTCAGTATATGCATGGCCTTCATACCTTCATCCAAACGGAGCAATCCAAACCTTTGCTCTATCGTGCTCAACCATTCATCGACTTGTAATGGTTCTTACGCCTCACGAAAGATAGGAGGCTTTGTATCCATGAAGTCCTTAAATCAGATTGGTTCGGCTCGGGTCCTTGGTGGACATGACGATCCTCACGGTTAGCCATCGACGATAGCCTCAGCCAACATGCGCTTGACTTTCCACAACTATCTGCATTAGCTCAATTTGGTGTGGGCGGTGGGAGGTGGTTGTTCCTCATTTCCCATGCCACCACGACCATGACGAAGGTTATGAGCCATCTCGCAAAATGTATAGCCAATGAGCATCGACGATGTGGAAATTTTTGTAGATGAATCGTATAATTATGCCCAAACCGAGTCCATTGGAGGAATGCATTTATATAATCAACAGAGGCACAATCATTCATCACAACCACACAACTCATCAAAGCGCGTCAATGGACACATAAATGCGATGAACTTAACCAACAACGAGATCCATAGACCGCAAAGATGAAATTTATCAAAGGCTCACATACGTGGAGCATAATACGTTCGATAGGTTACATCCAAGCCATAGTGGTTCCAAACTTACATCCAAAGATAACTTATGGTTTGATATTACATCCCAACGATTACTTATTCCAAAGCTACTCGTTCATGCATGAGGATCAACAAAGACTAGTTCTTGTGCATTAGCTAAGTAGTAAGCTAACCACGCATTGTCCTTGAATGTCGAAGATCTCTCCTCCATCTTCATCACTAGCGAGGCTCTAACTCCTCATCTTCCTCCTCATCGGTGGAATGTCCTCGAGTCCATTGACCTCCATGTCATCATCACCTTCAGCCATGATGACACCGAACCCATCTCATCCTCATCCTCGGTGATGTGGAGAGGGTGAAGTTGATTTGTGTAACAGATGAACCTCCTCATGGAGATTGTCATTGTACTCCTCAAAGAATCGCCACTTGTTGCCTCTAGCTCTACCATCACGCTCTCAACACATTCTCCTCGTAATGGCTTCATTCCGTTGGTTCATCACATGAATCAACATGCGTTCCAGCGAAGTGTGAGCAAGCTCACAACCTCTGAACCTCAAGGGTCTCTTGGTCCTTTTCTGCGTTATTTGCTCCAAGCGGTGCTTGAGCCGCATTCCTCTCAAAGCCTCACCCGAGCTAGCTCTGTCCTCAGCCTTTCCTCCTCAAAGAGGCTCGGGGACGGGCTCACGAGGAGCTAAATGGTGACGAGGCGCCCTGCCTCCAGCGGACTTGTGAGTAGTGAGCTTTGTGCGCGCCATCTGTAGCAAAAGTTACAACGTAAGGGGAGAATCATTTAAGGGATATGAAATTTAATTAGTCGGGGCAATCATATTTTAAAGGAGGGAGTAATGCAAGAAATGCCATGTATGCTTGAACATGATGCATGCACGATCCGTACGTCCTCACAATCCTAGAAAAATTTAAAGGCTAGCGAAATATACGGTGGCATACATACGTTCTCTCGTATACGGTAGCTAGTCGATCTACAACGATACGTTGTTAGTGTACCTGCAGAAAATTTCATTTCAGCCCAGTAATTTCCCAAAATGCATAAAAACAAGCAGTAAACTAAATACTTTCATACATACATCCCCCGATGCATATACTCTAGTATCACAGCTACCCGTCAGAGATACCCACAATTAAGTACTCTCATAGATACATGATCGAACATGTAAGTATGCGAGCAACCACAACTACTCTCCCCTAGACCGACGGTTGGACGGTCATGCTCTCACAACTCCCACTTACCAGGGCGTAGAGGTATTTGATCCAAACATTACCACCCAAGCGGATGGCATCCATACAATAGCACACCGTATGGACGACGAAACAGAAACAAGCGAGAACCCCAAGTTAGTACTTAATAAGCCACCTAAGAGTCCTTATTTGGGCATAAGGGATATGACCACTGGCAATACTTAGTATTTAATTTAGGATTTTCACAAATACTTTTGTTTAAAATACACAAATGACATGTTTAGTGTCGAATCTTGCTCTGATGCCAGCTGTAACAGAACCGACCAAATCATAAGAACGTAAGTACAAAAACAATCACCGAAGCGATCAAATTCCTGTACTTAAGCTCCCATAATCCCGGTAGTCCGGAAATCACGAAGGATTTCAACCAACTCTCGACATACAAACCAAGACCGTACTGATTCAACACAACACATCATCTGTTACAACATTTCAGAAGTAGCATTCGGATTACATCCATCGAGTTCAAATAAATATTACAAACTAAGTTTAAATAATGCGGAAGCAACATAGTTTAGTACATAACTTCATAGTTTCAAATACATTGCCGTGGATCGAGTCATGTCCCACAAAAGCATTATCGGTATGAGAACTAGTAGAGACCGCGCCTAACGGTCTAGTCTTCATCCCAATGCAGGAGAAGGCAAGACTTGCAAAGAACCAAAGAAGAGGCGGTCATCTTGCAGCGGGTGGGAGATAAACCCCGAGTACGAGAAGGTACTCACTAGACTTACCCGACAAAACAGAAATAAAAGACACCAAGGATCATGCAAGGCTTTTTTCGGTGGGCTAGCTTGACACAGATTGCATAAAAGAGCTTATGATTATAGTAACCAATTTAAACTTAGCATTAAACTTATCATTAGTTACTGTCTACTAGATTAGCACCTGTACTAGAGCACTCACTTATTAGGAGCAAACAATATTACCATATAGCAGGTATAATAAGGCTGTCATCATCATATCATCATTTCCGAACCATTAAGTTATTAAGTGCATCTACATTGGAGATAAGCCCGTCAAGTTCTCACTAACTTGGGAGAGACGGCGATTGAATCGAATTACAACTCAGGTGAGGGGGTATTCCTAACTCTCACCCGGCATACTTTGCAAGGGTAGCCGTGGGTCACCTTTGGAACATCTCAGAACCAAATTTGGGTTCGATCAACGCCAAAGACTCTCGTGGATTACCTTCCGCCAGATGATCGGGACTTTTAAATCACCTGCCCTTGGACTCACGCCACGGCTCCCTTCCGAGGCGCACTTTATACTTATCGACTCCCGCCCGAGGTGAGCTACTTGGCTTCGTGGTCGGTCTCCGGACCCGCCAACTAAGAGAGAGGCATGCGTTCAACATGAACAGGAAAGGCTCCAAGAATCAGTCCTTAAGCGACACAGACGGAGTCTTCGCAAACCGCAAGCCTCCGTCCGGTCTTCATTTCAAATTAAGACTGGTTCTTTTCCACGATAGCAAATATAGCCAACCGTGCCACATGTATCTTCCTATATCTCGCAGGTGACAGGAAATCACCCGACTTCTACCGCGTTTAAGCAGGGCTAAGCACTATTCGAGCCTGAGCTACATAGGATTTAGGGTAACAATATCTGGACAAGGAATGGGTAACCAATGCAGCAATGGTTTGCATCCAACACCTAAACTTAATGCAACAATATATATATATATTTAACAATAATACTGTAACTGCATTTCGGAAATTAGGAGGCTTAATATGCTCCGGGGCTTGCCTTTCACAAAGTTGCAAGGATGGTGGTGGGGGGCACTCAACGGCGACCTCGTCGCACTTCTCCTGAAGGCTGCTCCTCCTGAATCTCCGGTGTCGGTCTTGCCGCTGCTCGCTCGATTCCTCGAATTCCAGCAGCAGGTTACTCCTTCCGGTACACCTATTGCATGCCGATGCAAAAGATAAATATCATGGATGCATAAGGAATGCCATGATGCTCATGATGAATGAATCACAGTGAGTGTTTACGAAAACATCACTGGACATTCGTTTACCGAGTAATTAGCTCTATTCAAATCACTTTAAGCATGTATCCAACTTAACTTAAATAACAAGAGCAACTTACCTAACTTGAATAACCTAAGATAAAGATGCTCATCTTCAGTTAAAGGCCTAACACCTAGGAACATTACCACAAACTTAGAACTAGTAAATACATACTTAAAATTACAGTTAAAGCTTCATATGCAAACAAGTAGTCACTTAATTCAATCATAACCAGAGTTCTATAAATCCAAATGACTTGCAAGAGGACATTCTGGAAAGCTCATGAAATTCTCTACAATTCATTTGTAAACATCAAAGCATGATTCTTAAGTTAACCAAATCAAATTCCAGTAAACCTAGAATCTGTCCCGCAATGGCAGGGTTGTTAACTTAATTATTTAATGATGATGCAAAAGCATAATTTGATCAATCCAAGTTTACCAACTTGTTTTTCATACCCAAGAAACATTAGAAAGTACAGTGCCAACTTCTAAATAATTTATTTAATATCCTTTTCCAATTTATTTAGTTAATTAGGTGATTTAAGCAATATATAGTAAAACTATTCATAAAAATCTACAAAAATTACAGTAGCTATCCCATGCTGCACATAGACTACCATAAAAATTTCAAAGCCATTGGGCAAACATAACTTGCTGTATCTAAAATAACAGATGGCATGTCTATTTCTAGCATAATTAGGAAACCTTATTAAAAAGTGTCAAGCAACAGATTTCACATTTTTCCTAGCATCATTCTAGCATAAGAATAGCACTCATCAAATTTCACCTTCACTGGATCTATAGAAAAATTATGAAAATTCACACAAGATCCACCCATTAATAAAAGGAAACTCTATAACTTAAAAACTACACATGCACTAGCTCTGAAATTTTAACCAGGGCTTCTAACAAGCAATAATAGACTGCCCACAAAATTTCATAATTTTTGGACCAAAGGAACTCAAGATAAAATTCAAACAAGTTTGCATGCATCTAAAAACACATTTCAAAGTCCTATTTAAATCATCAAAAATTTCTAAAACATGTGCTCATATAATATTTTTGTTAAATACTAGACATGACCAGGAACTCAACAAAATTAAAACCACATCATTTGGATCTATATACTAGGAGCTACATATTTTTGAATAACAACACAATTATGTGAAATAATAAAGCAAAGCAAAATACTGAAACAAAACTCCGGCCATACTAAGGCCAGCCCAAATATGGCATGCGGCCCACGAGTCACGCTGACTGGCGCTGCCCATCGCGACGACGCTGGCCCACGCTGGGCTCCCCTTTGAGCCTCAATGGTCGACGAGGGAGGGCCTGGCGTCAGCGAGGGAAACAGGGGAAAGGAGCGGACGGTGGCGTAGTTCACCGCCGGTGGCTCCTCCGGCGAGACCATCTACGCTACGACGTTCGCCTTGATCATGCATGATCTAGTGGTGACCTCAATCGGTGCTAGGGTAGTGGCTAGAGGGTCGGCGATCGACACGGCGGGCGCACGACACGGCGGCACGGCGGCTTCGCGAACGACGGCGACTAATGCATACATTCTAACGGTGACTCTATGAGCTTCGGTGGTGTTCCTATGACCTAGCGCGAGGCAGAGGAGTGGATGGGACGGCGCGAGGACAGCTGGCCGCGTGGAGCGCCAACTCCGCGAGCTCCCGCCATGGTCTGCAGTGGGGAGAACGCGAATCACGCCTTACCAATGCACGATCGACCCGACGGTGAGGTGGAGATGGTAAAGGGATCACGGCGAAGCTCTAGGTGAACGGAGCAACGCGTTTTCGCAATGGCGTGGAAGCTAGGCGGAGGCGAAGGTGCGGCTGGCAATGGCGGATGACTGCGGCTCGGTTGCTGCGAGCGGTGGGAGGCGAGGAAATGTGAAATGGGAGGGGCGAAAAGGTCGTCGGACGGTAGCTGGGTGGTGGCTGAGATACACGGCTACGACGCCAGGAGGCGACGCGGCGGTGGGCCAGCCATGACAAAGAGGTCGGGCGGCGACGAGTGTCACCCACGCGTCGGTGAACTCTGAAAACTCGATCACCGTAAGCTTCGATTCAAGTGTTCCCTTCGAGCTCGAGTGGTGATACTTTGACAATGATTATTTCCTAATCGTGGCGATCTAGACTATGCCATAGTTAACAAAGTTGCTCATCAATACGTGAACTACAACTCTTTCCATTGGAGCTCAAGCTGGTTTGGCTCGGTTAGGGAGATACACGGCTCCAAACATGGGTACACGAGCTGTACTTCACTTTAGGACTTAGAAAAATTTGCTAAGTATGAAATCAGCATGTACTTCTGACTTGTGGGCCATGTTTGAGCATGTTCTAGCCATTTTCATGAGTTGGTCATAAAACAACTTCTGTTCCTTGATAAATTAGCTACAACTTTTGTAAAGAGTGCACAGCCATGCAAAGTCTCTAGGTTGGACTTTTGAATCAGTCAAACGATGACACTGCAAGGGTCAATTCAAGTCAAACTTGCACTTGAGGGCATTTTGGTCATTTTGATCTACATGAACAATGTCCCAACAAGTAACCTAAGTATAGTTAAGGTGTATTAGACCATGATCAACCACTTTACAAAGTTGTTATACCACTTCTACTGATCACATGTGATAAAGAAAGTAAAACAAGCAATTCATACATATGTTTCAATACAACGTTTCACATGTTGCATGACCTTGTTGTTATCCTATACTTGTCACATTACTACCATATTGCCATGTTTCCAAGTATGAGAGTTTCATGTTACATTCACATGTTTCCCTACTACCATTCTAAGCAATCAAGCATGAAACACATACAATTTAAAATGTTGCATATGTATGTTTCAGTGATAATGACATGATGACATAGATAATGCACATGGTTATGAAATGACATGCAATTTAGTGGAAGCCTAAACACCTAGGGTGTTACACGCTACCCTGCGACTAGTGCAGCGGAGGTTGTATGGGTGAAAGACGGGAGGACGAGGCCTAGGCGGGCAGCGGCGGACGAGTAAGAACGAGGAAGAGGGAGCTCCTGGAGCTCTGGGGTGAAGCCAAGCTACAAATTAGTTGCTCTGCTTAACTTTCTTTCACGGACATTACAGATTCTTATTTCCCTCATCACTCAACTCACACCACTCGACTAAGTCCTTATCTAAGAATAGCAAATACTTTCACGGTGGGAAACACTTGAAAGGGTCTAGAGGCACATGCCAAGATGCAATGGCCAGGAAGCGATCCATGTGCACTTAGCCACGGACACGCTTGGGGAGGATGTATGCCGGTCATAACTCATAACACATGGAAAGGGAGAAATCTTACTACGGGGCAGATTGATCTGGCCAATTCTGCTAAGCAGTATTCCTATATGTAATCGCATGAGCTTCTATTGGCTGCAGGAAGGGGTTCATAAGAAGATGGGTGGTATAAGGACTAATTTTCTTTGGCAAGGAACCGAGGAGAAGTTTAGGTACCACATGACCAAATGGAAAATGGTCTCTAGGCCAAAAGACCATGGGGGTGTAGGGATTATTGTTGGCCCACAGGATCACCGGCTTAGGTGAGTGAACCACTCACCGGTCTTGTTGAGCACCCGCTAGTGTTGCCGAGCACCCACTAGCCGTGCCGACCACGAACAAGCATTGTTCGTCCCCACACACTATGTCTGGAGCTAGAAAAAGAAGGGAGAACAGAGCATACACATAAAGTACAAGACACCAGCGTTGGCCGAAGCCCTGTTTAGGAGATGGCAAATCTGAACTCTCTTTACTGAGTTGCCGTAGTAGTCTATTTATATAACTCTATCCATCTAGTCCCAGTACAGCTGCCCTGCTGCAACAGTGACTAGATAACATATAGGGCTGACTCTGTGTTGGCCTCTGCATGTGCCAACAGTGCTGCATGTGAGCAGTTCGACGCCTGCACCTGCAGCGGCTACAGTATTACAGCAGGGGGCCTTTTCGGCGCTGCCTTCCCCTTGCTGTGTTCACACAAGTTAGCAGTAGATTATCTAACAATCTTCCCCTAGTCCTACTGCTAACCCTTGTACCCCCTCCATGCCGATCATCTCCTTCAGTTCCATGAGTCGAAGACGTCCGAGCAGCTTGGTGAGGACGTCCGTGAGTTGCCGACCAGTTTCGACGAACTCGATGACGATCTGCCCACCATCGACACAGTCCTTGTGGAAGTGGAACTTCACGTCGATGTGTTTACTCTGGTCGTGCAGAATCGGATTCTTCGCGAGGGCGATGGTGGCTGGTTGTCCACCATCAGTGCTGGTGGGTGAGCTTCCACGCCGCTGTGGCCGCCGCTACGTACTCTGTCTCGCACGTAGATAGCGCCACTATCTTTTGTTTCAGCGACAACCATGAAATTGGGGCTGACCCGAGGAAGACGAGCATGCCAGAGGTGCTCTATCGTCCGTCGATGTCCCCCTCCATGTCTACATCGCTGAACACAGTGAGCTGCAGTCTACTCTCGTCGGTCTTTGGGAAGATGATCCCATGATCTACCGTCCCCTTGACGTAGCGCAGTAGCCGCTTCACCACAGCCCAGTGATCCTCTCTAGGATCTTCTATGAAGCGACTGACGTAGCCCACAGCGAACGCAATGTCCGGCCTCGTGTGGACTAGGTAGCGCAGACCGCCGATGATGCTCTGGTAGAGTGTTGCATCCACCTTCGCCGCGGTGCTGGCCTTCATCAGCTTCAGCCGCTCCTCCATCGGAGTCACGCATGGCTTGCACTCAGCCATGCCGCTCCTCTCCAACAGCTTGGAGGCAAGCGTGAGTTCCTCCTTCCCCTGTCTCACCTCGATGACAAGGTAGTAGGAGAGTGCGCCGAGATCGTTCATTCAAAAACGAGCCGCCATCTCGTGCTTGAAACTGTTGATGTCCTCCGTGCGCGTGCCGGTGACGATCAAGTCATCCACATACACAACAACTACGAGCTCCTCCTTCCCCTGTCGTCGCGTGTAGAGCGCGTGCTCGGTTGCGCACCATTGAAACCCAAGCTTGCCCAGCGTGGCATCAAGCTTGGCGTTCCATGCTCGAGGGGCCTGCCGTAGCCCATAGAGCGCCTTGCACAATCGGAGCACCCTATGCTCCTCTCCCTTGATGGCAAAACCTGGAGGTTGCCTGACGAAGACCGTTTTCGCCAGTTCACCATTGAGGAAGGCCGATTTAACATCCAAGTTATGGACGCGCCAGTCCTTTGCTACTGCTAAGGCTAGTAGCAAACGGACCGACTCCATGTGCGCTACTGGCGCAAAGACCTCCTTGAAGTCTATGCCCTCACGCTGAACAAAGCCTCGGGTGACGAGGCGTGCCTTGTGCTTGACAATGGCGCCGAGCTCGTCCCGCTTGACCTTGTACACCCACTTCAGGCTGATCGGATGGCATCCTGGAGGTGGATCGATGAGCCGCCAAGTCTCGTTTTCCTCGATCGCCTTCATCTCCTCCAGCATCGCCCGTCGCTAGTTTCCATCACGCTCGCCCAGCGTGAACATGGGTGGTTCCTCAGCACTAACGAGTAGCAGCTCTGCATCATTGAGCAGCCTACCCGCCAAGCCTAAGGGACCTGTGCCGCTGACGATGTCGTCCAGCCTGCGGAACCACACCTTCTCACGTTCGTGGTAGGCGTCCACAAACTCAATGATGTCACTTGGAGGTGAGGCGAACTAGATTAGCGTTGATGGAGTTCCCTGTTCCACCGGAGTGCTTGGCACAACACCTTCTGGACTTCTCGTCATAACTCCTGTAGTGTTCGGCCACACTGTAGGAGTGCCCAGCCTCAGTCTTGGAGTGGTTGGCACCACTGCAAGGCATCTTGGCTCCACCACGGGAGTGCTCGGCACCTATCCTAGAGTGGTCGCCACCACTGCAGAACCTCCCGGCACCACTCCTGGTGTGCTCGGCATTCCTCCAGGAGTGGTCGGCATCCCTCCCGAAGTGCTTGGCACTGCCCTAGGAGTGCTCGGCTCTACCGCCGGAGTGCTCGGTGCTCCTCTCGGAGTGCTTGGCACCTCTTCCCCAGCGTCTCCACCACCGTGGATGATCAAGTGCTCGACGACGAAGGTGCTGGTGAAGCCGCCAGCTTCCCCCGTGCTCGGATTGCTCTAGTCCCAAGCTGCCGCCTCGTCGAACACGACGTCGCGCGAGACAAGCACCTTGTCTCCGCATGGGTCGTAGAGCCGGTATACCTTGGTACCTTTCACATAGCCTAGGAACACCATTGATGTGCTCTTGTCCTCTAGCTTGGTGAGGTTCGGCTTCGTCTTCCTGATGTGGCCGATGCAGCCAAATGTCCGGAGGAAGGACATGCTCGGCTTGCGCCCATACCAAGCTTTGATTGGCGTCTTGCCTGTCAGGGCCTTGGTCAGAGAGCGGTTGAGGATGAACACCGCCGTGGTCACCGCCTCTCCCCAAAACCTTGCCGGCATGCCTTTGGCCTTCATCATGGATCGGGCCATTCCGACCACCGTCTGGTTCCGCCTCTCCACCACGCCATTCTGTTGTGGTGAGTACGGCGCGGTGTGGTGTTGCCCCACACCCTGATCTGCGCAGTACGCAACGAACTCCATCGAAGTGAATTCATTGCCGCGATCAGTCCTCAGCACACGGAGCTTCTTGCCGCTCTCGGCCTCTGCGCACATCTTGAACTTCTTGATCACCGTCACAGCTTTGTCCTTGCTCGTCAGGAGTTGCAGCCACATGTAGCGACTGCAATCATCCATGAGCAGAAGGAAGTACCGCCGACCACCGTTTGTAGCAAGCGTGATCGACCCGCACAGGTCGCCGTGGACGAGCTCGAGAGCGTCCTTCGCGCGATACTTGGCCACCTTTGGGAAAGGTAGCCTCCTCTGCTTTTTGGCCAGGCAGCTGTCACACAGCTCGCCTCCGTGCTTGATGTGGGGTAGCCCTCGGGCCATCTTCTCTAGCCGACCAAGCGCGTCGAAGTTGAGATGTCCGAACCGGGAATGCCACATCCACGGTTCCTCGGAGTGCCTTGCCACCAGGCACACCGGCTGCTCTACCTTTAGGTCGAGCAGGTACAACTGGTTTAGGGGCCTCTTCACCTTGGCGAGAAGTCGCTGCTTCCGGTCCCTAATCCTAAGGACTCCATCCTTGATCAGTACCTCGCTACCGCGCTCATCCAGCTGACCAATGCTGATGATGCTGGAACGCAGCTGCGGGATGTAATATACATCCATTAGCACGCGGTGCTCCCCGTTCTGGCACCTGAAGATAATGGTGCTGCGCCCTTGGATAACCACCCTTGAGCCATCACCAAACTTCACCGTACCAGTAACATCGTCGTCGAGCTCGGAGAAGGATTCCTTGGAGCCCGTCATGTGGTTATTGGCACCAGAGTCCAGATACCACCGCTGCTCCTGGTCGGCGCCCACATGTCCGAGGTGAACTTGGACGCGTGGTTCATCGAGGTTGACAGTCTTCAGGGCCTTCCTAGGTCCTTCCACCATCGTCGCCTCTTCCCTCTCCTCGGCCTCGACGTCGTGTAGTGCACAGAACATCACCATCAGGATAGTGGCCTCATCCTCATCATCGGCTTGCGCCAGGTGAGCCTAAGCCTTCTTCTCCTGCTTGCGATTTGGGCACTCCCGTGCCCAATGGCCCATCTTCCCGCAACACCGGCATACGTTGGGGTTTACCTGCTTCTTCTCTGAAGAAGCCTTGCTGCGGCGCTTGCCATTGCCACCGCGGCTGGAGGAGGCTGCCTTCACTACAAGAAGTATGACCTTCTACGACGATTTTCTCGTGACGACAGCTAAATTTGTCGCTAAGTCATTTTGTTTTACGACGTTATTTGGTGGGAGTATGACTTTACGACAAAAATTATATGTCCGTCACTAAGATCTAGAAGCAATCGTCGTAAACCGAAGGATTTCGATATTACGACGAGTTGCAATTTGTCATGACATGGTAATAGACAATCGTCGCAACTTATGATTTGAATTTTAACATGATAAGCTCAACTTCACATATAATATTTTGAATTACAATTTTCTTGAATTATCCAAACAACATTGGATGGAGAAACGACTAAAACCAAATGTTCTATATCTCGATGAGATCAACAATATCTAGACTACTAAAGAAAAATATCATCTATTTAGTCTCAAATGACTTTGAGGTGGAGTGATTAGGGGTGCTACAAGTGAGGTTGCAAGTTGGAGGTTCAAATCCCATCAGCCATACGCATGTATTTTTCACGCGAAAAATACGGCGACTTGCTCATGACTATGAGATTTCAATATTTTTCTTTTCCATCCTTAATTTTTTTTCTGTTTCTAAAAAAAGAGCCCATTAGGCCCAAAGACTTAATAAACCTTTAATTTTTGTATGTTCTAAAACAGCCCATTAGGCCCAAAGTAGTCTCACTAAACCCTAGCTCTCTAGATCCCAAAGCAAAAAAAAACATCCGCCGCTACTACGCTTGCATCTTCTCCCGCCGACTCGGGAGCAAAAATTCATCCGCCGACGCTTGAAATAAAAATTCATCCATCCGGCCACCATTCTTCTCTCCGCCGATGCCTTGCGCTCCCTCTTTCTCCGGTGAAAAACTGTCCCAAATTTTTCTCCTGCCGCCGTCTATTTCTATCCCGCCGGAACCACATGCTTCCTATTTCTCCCAAATCTAAATCGCCGCCCCTCACTCCGCCCGCTTGACCCCGATGCAAAGAGGCGCCGCCTCCTCCGCTCGACCCAGCAGCGCCGCCGCCCCCTCCTCACGCCTACTCAAGCATGTAACACCCTAAAATTTGAATTTTTTTTAAAATAGTAAATTTGATTTAAATATGCAATTATATGTGCATTTCAAATATAGGAAATAATATGTCTTTTATGAAATTAAAAGAAAATACAAGAATAGAAACATGTTGATGCATTCATGCTATTGCGTATTTATTTCTGTGACGGGTGGTTTTGTTCAAATGCTAGAAGATCTTAAAAACCTTTTGAAATTGAGTTTGAAAATTTTATTTATAAAAAGAAAAAGGAAAATTTCCTTCCATTTCCTCCTTCCTCGATTCGCCCATTGGTTTTTCTTCTTCCATTGCCCAGTTCCTTCCAATGCCCAAAGACTGCAATGAAGAAATTTCCTTCCTTCCTCCCCTTTCTGGCTCAATGCTGCTTGACCAGCCTTGAAGAATTGCATGGGCCTCGGCGTCGCTTCAAGACCAGTAATCGCCAGCGCCTTGGCCGACGCCTTGGGGCCCCACTGTCGGCGCCGCCCTAACCTCCCCTCCGGCCCGGCGCCCGGCTCCGGTCAAAGCGGAACCGCCGCCACGACGCAGCGCGTCGTGGAGCGTCCTCGCGCCCTCGGCCTCGTTAAAAAGGCAGCGAGCCCCCCCCCCTCGCGCCCTGCTGCCCCGCTCCATTTTTCGCCTCGTCCGGCCAAGAATCGCCCAGACGGAGGAGCCCCGCCGACCACCGTCCTCGTCGTCCGCGTCGCAGCCGTCTCCGAGCCGTCACCGCCTCCGATTTTCGCCCGTGGTGAGCTCGCCGTGGTCCCCTCTCTCTCCCCATGCGTTTCTTTTCGAGTTTCGTGGCTTTTAGCGCCCTTTCCGCAAGCGTCCGCGAGCTCCATGCCGCCGGCCATGGCGCCCGCGCCCCGGCTTTCCCCTCCGGCCGTCTTCTCGACCCGTGCGAGCGACCCCCTTCTTCCCCCGAGCTCTCGGGTGCCCTCGGTTCCCCGTTTGGCGGACCCTAGCCCCCCTATCCGAGCTCGCCGGCGTGTTCTTTGCCGCCGGCCATGGCTAGCCTCGCCGGCGACCCTGTTCCGGCCGGCCAACCCCCACGTCTAATCCTAGCCGCCCATCGCGTGATCTACGGCCTGAAATAGAAGATACCCCTTCGGGGGTAAATTTGCTAAAGAGCCCCTGGATTTTTCTAAGTCCTAACCCGCCGTCCTTAGCGTATTTCCCCGAATGCGCAATCCCGTTTAGAAAACGTAAACTTCACTGTTTAAGTCAAAAGTACGCTTTCGGTATTTACAGAAATGCCATTCGAACTGTTTCGCTTATATAATTGTCGTTTTAACTCCGAATTGATCCATTCAAATCGCGTTAGCTTCGTAATTTCATAAGCTACATGTTGGAGCTACTGTTAGACAAGTTTGGAACTTTTTAAATTCATGATTAGAATTAATTAAATATAGGGCTATAGGAAAACCCGTTTTAATCATAACTTTCGCATTTTAGCTCCGTTTTTCGTGAACTTCGCGTTGACGTGATCGTAGAGAAACGTAGATTAGTTTTAGAAACATTTTATCTTGATTTCAATACTGTTGGTGTACTGTTCTAATGATAGGAATGTTTGCTTTGCATGAATGCCTTTGGAATGTTGTATGTTGCCGTGTTGGTCGCGTTCAGACGGTGAGGAAAACGTTGGAGATCAAGAACTCTTCGACGACCAACAGGACCAGCACGAGTTTGTGAACCAAGGCAAGTATAACATGGGCCTTCCTTGATGTCCTATTTCACTTTAATCAATTACTCATGTGCATGTGTCTAATTTTGATACCCGTAAGGACATCCTAGTGATTGTTTATCCTGTTCCTTGTATCCTATGGGTTAAATGCATATGGGTAGATTGCTAGTGCTCTAACTGAACTTGATATACCTGTTGATGAATGATACTATGGAACAAAGTGAGTAACATGATTTATAACAACTGTTCCATAGGGCGAAAGGGCAAATGACCTTTGTTCATGTTGTTCCGGCCCTCCATAAGGACTTATCTGCTTCGGCAAAAAGCTGGGACTGACAAAGGCAACCGTGAGGGTCATATGGCTCGACTTTAGCTCGATAATAGGACCTTTTCTAGCTTGTTAGAGGTTACTTTATATGGCGCAAATGGGGCTTGCCACGTTGGGTATAGGACCGCCTCTGTTCCTATGTGTATAGCCGCGATGGATATGTGCCATAGGAAAGGGGGTTCCTACATCTGCCTTGCCAAGGAAACCTAGCGGCCCTAACTTGTTAGGGAAACCTATGAAATGGCTTCATAGTGTACCCTGCCCGCTCACCTTGGAAGTGACATGGGAGTAATTAACCCGGGCATATGGGGATCACGATCATGGTGAATGTGCACCACCTCTGCAGAGGGTAACAAATCATTATAATGTACCGTGCTCACTTGTTCTGAGCGGCCGGAAAACTCACAGAATAGATGGCTACTTATAATGTTGTTTATACGAGATGATTATGATGATGTCACATGACTCTATTGGATCGGATATATGATCACGTGGGTTTAAAAGGGAGCTTAAGCATAACTTAATAATAGATGAGGATAAAATCTTGAATCTACTAAAAGTGCTAAGCTGCGATAAACCAGTGTCATCCTTTTTGAGCCTCATGAACCCCATGTTATCTTGTTGAGTACGGGACGTATTTACGCTTGTTTAATTTTCAATATTTGGATAAAATCCCGGATGGGTAACGGATGACAATGGATATAAGGAGTTTCACGAGGATTATTAGGCTTGTGGTCAACCGATCGACCGTCCCGTGATGGAGTTCCACGGAGAGTTATCTTTTTATCTTCATTTGTGTTATGTAAGTCAATGTGATGCTATTATTCGTTATGTAAGATACACCGTGATGATACTTTTTATAATTTGTCAACTTATGTGTGTGACTGATCCCTAGGCACACATGAGTTTAGTGCATTCAATTTTATCCTTAAAATTGGGTGTGACAAAATGGTATCAGAGCAGTGTTGACTGTAGGACGCAAGCCTAGTAGAAACTGGTCGTTTTAAGGTTTATAAGTTGCTGCAAAAACCCTTGCTCTATGAACCTTGATATTTTCTTCTCTACTATATCTTTATCTTTGCTATTCGTCTCTACCTTTGTGCTTATTTTAAAGACTTTGTTCTCATCTTCACTCCTTGATTTGATATGCTTTTAGAACTACTCCTCACCACCTTCTTACGTTCTCTGAATATAAGTCTTAGGATTGTTATCCCTGGAGCAATGAGAACGATAGTATCGCAAGATGAGTTAATGATTGAATTGTGCATCTTTATTGTTTGTTGAGTTGTCATTATGCTTATGGTCGTTTTGAATCTTTGTAATGATTGCAATGATCTTGTTGGGTGTTCCCACAATTTCAGATAGTAATAGGCCTAAGGCATAAGGATTAATGAAATAAATAGTCGGGTCTTGGTTTTTGTCTGTTTTTCCTATCCTGTCTTTTCGGAGCAGTCTGCACTCTTTGGCTTATATCTCTATTCTTGGACAACCAAAAATGATGAGAAAATTCTGGACAATAGTAGGCTTCAATATCTTTCTCTGAGCGCAAGAATCAGTGTGATAGCTATTTTGATTATGGAGATACGAAAATCACAAGACGTTGCATCTGTGCTGTTTGGAATCTGGAGTAATTTCTGTTGTTTACTGTTTTCAACCAAGTTAACTGCAGAATTTGAAAAAGTGTTATATAAGGAGGTTGTGGAAGGTTTTTCTTGCCCTTACACAAGAGTATCGTTGGGATGTCAGAACATCTTGATACAAGTTAGCTCATCTAAAAGGAGATGCAAGCTATACTTTGGTGTCCCCTAGTTCATCTTTTCTTAAGGGGGGTAGCCAAGTGAAGAATTTGCAAGCCGAAGTGTCCTACGTTCTTGTTTGCGCAACGGAAGCGTGGTGGTATCCAAAGATGTGAGAGAAACTCAGAGTCTCAATGAGGTTTGGTTAAAGGTTCAACGAAGGTTTATCCGAGATCATTAAGATTTTGGTAGAGCTACTAGAGAAGCTTTTAAGTTAGTTTGGATCAAGAATCTATAGGACATCTTCGCTAAGTTGGTCTTGAATTGGTGATATCCTCGTTGGAAGGAAAATTGATTATGACTTGGAAAAGTGCTATCACTTGGAGAAGCAAAAGTCATGACCGATGCCCTTAGCAATGGGAGTGGTGCTAAGAAGGTTCGGATGACACCAAGGATCAAGAATTGTATTCCAAGTTCGAGCAAACAACGAGAATCATTCATGTTTTGAAGATTGGTGGAAGAATTTCCTTCCGATCAATAAAGTAAGGAATTTTTCGTCGAAAGGTGGGTATTTTAAGAAAAAGAATTGGTATTGTGGACTCAAAAGGAAAGGTGGCCTAGTGATTGGAGTTTACGAGTATCGTTTGGAGTAAGATCAACAGATATGCAAGGTAAAGTGGGATCCTCATCAAGACGATGGGACTACACGAGGCGATAAAGGAGAATCCAAAGACGGAGTATCCCTATCTCTCGATCGACGTCACCCGAATCTCGAGGACGAGATTCATCTTAAGGGGGGTAGAATTGTAACACCCTAAAATTTGAATTTTTTTTAAAATAGTAAATTTGATTTAAATATGCAATTATATGTGCATTTCAAATATAGGAAATAATATGTCTTTTATGAAATTAAAAGAAAATACAAGAATAGAAACATGTTGATGCATTCATGCTATTGCGTATTTATTTCTGTGACGGGTGGTTTTGTTCAAATGCTAGAAGATCTTAAAAACCTTTTGAAATTGAGTTTGAAAATTTTATTTATAAAAAGAAAAGGAAAATTTCCTTCCATTTCCTCCTTCCTCAGATTCGCCCATTGGTTTTTTCTTCTTTCCATTGGCCCAGTTCCTTCCATGACCAAAGACCATGACTTGACAACCCAGCTTGCCTTCCTCCCCTTCGCCCAAATGACGCCTTGATCCAAAGACTTGGCTACTCAAGCGTCGCCCGCATTCAGTAATCTACCCGCGCCCCATGACGCCTTGACGCCCGGCCCCACTGTCATGGCGCCGCCCCAACCTCCCGCGTCAGCGCCGCTCCCGGTCAAGGCGGAACCGCCGCCACGACGAGCGTCGTGGGAGCGTCCTCGCGCCCCTCGGCCTCGTTAAAAAGGCGGCGAGCCCCCCCTCTCGCGCGCCTGCTGCCCCGCTCCATTTTCGCCTCGTCCGGCCAAGAATCGCCGCAGACGGAGGAGCCCCGCCGACCACCGTCCTCGTCGTCCGCGTCGCAGCCGTCTCCGAGCCGTCACCGCCTCCGATTTTCGCCCGTGGTGAGCTCGCCGTGGTCCCCTCTCTCTCCCCATGCGTTTCTTTTCGAGTTTCGTGGCTTTTAGCGCCCTTTCCGCAAGCGTCCGCGAGCTCCATGCCGCCGGCCATGGCACCCGTGCCCCGGCTTTCCCCTCCGGCCGTCTTCTCGACCCGTGCGCGACCCCCTTCTTCCCCCGAGCTCTCGGGTGCCCTCGGTTCCCCGTTTGGCGGACCCTAGCCCCCCTATCCGAGCTCACCGGCGTGTTCTTTGCCGCCGGCCATGGCTAGCCTCGCCGGTGACCCTGTTCCGGCCGGCCAACCCCCACGTCTAATCCTAGCCGCCCATCGCGTGATCTACGGCCTGAAATAGAAGATACCCCTTCGGGGGTAAATTTGCTAAAGAGCCCCTGGATTTTTCTAAGTCCTAACCCGCCGTCCTTAGCGTATTTCCCCGAATGCGCAATCCCGTTTAGAAAACGTAAACTTCACCTGTTTAAGTCAAAAGTACGCTTTCGGTATTTACAGAAATGCCATTCGAACTGTTTTCGCTTATATAATTGTCGTTTTAACTCGAATTGATCCATTCAAATCGCGTTAGCTTCGTAATTTCATAAGCTACATGTTGGAGCTACTGTTAGACAAGTTTGGAACTTTTAAATTCATGATTAGAATTAATTAAATATAGGGCTATAGGAAAACCCGTTTTAATCATAACTTTCGCATTTTAGCTCCGTTTTTCGTGAACTTCGCGTTGACGTGATCGTAGAGAAACGTAGATTAGTTTTAGAAACATTTTATCTTGATTTCAATACTGTTGGTGTACTGTTCTAATGATAGGAATGTTTGCTTTGCATGAATGCCTTTGGAATGTTGTATGTTGCCGTGTTGGTCGCGTTCAGACGGTGAGGAAAACGTTGGAGATCAAGAACTCTTCGACGACCAACAGGACCAGCACGAGTTTGTGAACCAAGGCAAGTATAACATGGGCCTTCCTTGATGTCCTATTTCACTTTAATCAATTACTCATGTGCATGTGTCTAATTTTGATACCCGTAAGGACATCCTAGTGATTGTTTATCCTGTTCCTTGTATCCTATGGGTTAAATGCATATGGGTAGATTGCTAGTGCTCTAACTGAACTTGATATACCTGTTGATGAATGATACTATGGAACAAAGTGAGTAACATGATTTATAACAACTGTTCCATAGGGCGAAAGGGCAAATGACCTTTGTTCATGTTGTTTCCGGCCCTCCATAAGGACTTATCTGTCGGCAAAAGCTGGGACTGACAGTGCAACCGTGAGGGTCATATGGCTCTGACTTTAGCTCAGTAATAGGACCTTTTCTAGCTTGTTAGAGGTTACCTTTATGGCGCAAATGGGGCTTGCCACGTTGGGTATAGGACTGCCTCTGTTCCTATGTGTATAGCCGCGATGGATGTGCCATAGGAAAGGGGGGTTCCTACATCTGCCTGCCAAGGAAACCTAGCGGCCCTAACTTGTTAGGGAAACCTATGAAATGGCTTCATAGTGTACCCTGCCCGCTCACCTTGGAAGTGACATGGGAGTAATTAACCCGGGCATATGGGGATCACGACTCGCGGTGAATGTGCACCACCTCTGCAGAGGGTAACAAACTGTTATAACAGCCGTGCTCACGGTTACGAGCGGCCCGGAAAACTCACAGAATAGATGGCTACTTATAATGTTGTTTATACGAGATGATTATGATGATGTCACATGACTCTATTGGATCGGATATATGATCACGTGGGTTTAAAAGGGAGCTTAAGCATAACTTAATAATAGATGAGGATAAAATCTTGAATCTACTAAAAGTGCTAACTGCAGTAAACCAGTGTCATCCTTTTTGAGCCTCATGAACCCCATGTTATCTTGTTGAGTACGGGACGTACTTACGCTTGTTTAATTTTCAATATTTGGATAAAAATCCCGGATGGGTAACAGATGACAGCGGATATAAGGAGTTTCCTGAGGATTATTAGGCTTGTGGTCAACCAGTCGACCGTCCCTGTGATGGAGTTCCACGGGAGAGTTATCTTTTTATCTTCCGCTGTGTTATGTAAGTCAATGTGATGCTATTATTCGTTATGTAAGATACACCGTGATGATACTTTTTATAATTTGTCAACTTATGTGTGTGACTGATCCCTGGGCACACATGAGTTTAGTGCATTCAATTTTATCCTTAAAATTGGGTGTGACAAAGCAGCAGGCACCATCCATCAGAAGGTGCGACCCCCTCGCTCCCCCGCCAGTAGCCGTGACCCCCTCCCCCCACTCCACGCGCCACTTTGAAAGGTGGGAGCACCATGGCTCCTGGTCGGAAGGTTGGAGCAAGCAGCCAGCAACTAAGAGGTAAACAAACTCCTGAAAATCTGTTAAAATTTTTGAGTTACTGTTAGGATTTTCAGTTGCTTGTTGCGTGAACTTGTGTAGTGCCGTAGTGGTAGTACCCTTTCATCCTTTATCTCTGATTTTTTGTGGGATTTAAGTGAATCCCCCAGTTCTAGGTTTGCCTCTACTTTTTAGCGTAGTGAATCTGCTCACCATGTATGAGGAAGACAATGGGAAAGGTTCATCGTCTACCATCTTTATGTTATAAACGATAGGCAATATAGAGATGGAAAACCTAATAGGCGACGATCCGCTTCGCTTCGGCCCAAGCCTCCCGGTGACAGGCCTTGCTTCGCTCCGGCAGAAGTTAGCCTTTATCTTGTACATAACTAAATTTTGATCACAACTCAACACTTTATTTGTCTTAAGACCTTATCACTGAAAAATTTGCTAGAAATTTCCCAATCAAATGATTTTGTTATTCAATAGTCCCCTTTTGCCCGTGTATCCTCTTGTTAAATTGTAAATGTAGTCCATACAATTGCAAACAACAATTATAATGGGCACAGAAAGAACAGAACCCATCCTTATTATCTGCAGGTTAACAGCAGTTCAGATCATCCAAACTAAGATAAAACAGAATGTATAAAAAAACATATTTCGAAACAATAATTAGTTGTATGAAATTATCCATACATGAACTTAGCACAGAAGATATTACATACCACAGATTTAGGTTGCCTTCTATAAGATACGGACAAAGGAAAATGCATATCTTCAGCATCACAAGTTTCACCAATCTATTGAACAAAGACCAGCAATGCAAATGACTTGATGTAAGGAAGGATCGAACATAAAATGTGATTAAGACAATAAAAGGCTTACATTAGAGTTGCATTGCTTGCTCTTAAGGGGTAACACTTGCTGATTATCTTGCATTGCCTTTTTTTTGTCCCAAGCTAATCAGAGGCAATCTAGATATGAAAGACAACAAAAGCCATCAACAAAGTGGGTAGAAAGGAAAGAAAGGAAATGGTATAGAAACAATAATAGTACGAGAAACTAATGGCATAGGTCAAGGTTCAGGCACATGGGTGGCTATAAGAATGTCATGTATGGAAATATAATTGCAGATCAGCTGCATGTATCATGAATTGTACATAGTCATTTAAGTTTCAAATTTATGCAAAGTTCCACCTCATTTTCCCACTATTAGTCTCTCAAAGAAAACCTTAATTTAGCTTAACAGCAACCTTAATTAGTTAGTTTTGCTTCGTACTAGTGGCTGTGTCAGGATTGTGCACACTTTTCATTTTTTATAAAAGTATAAGAGAACAGAACAAGTATATACATGAGGTTCATGAGATGATTTTGCAGATAAAAACTGGCAAGCTGAATGCTTTGTACCATTGATTGTTCCATTTCCATGACATCTTGCACCAAACTGACTTCCTTATTGATTGAATGTGGTGAACATGAATTGTCTTCCCTGTCCAATGTACCAGTAAGCAAATATTACTATCAGAAGAGCCCAAACAAATTCACTAGAGCCATTAAGTTTTAAAGTAAGTTCTGGGGGAAAGGGCACACCTCAGGTTGTGGTTGCTTGCTTCCAAGGGGGGCAGATGCGGTTAGGTTCTGTTCATCCGCCATTGAGTTCAAGCCACTCTGTAGCAGTGTATGGAAGTGATTAGTATCTGCTGATTCATCAATTTTTGCAATGATTAAAAATCATGTTTCTGTTCCTGGTGCTTAATCACAGTTTGTTCTATTTCTAGCTAATTCCTTTTTTGTGCATCTTGGTCTGTATCATATTTTCAGATATCACTTATGTGGCTTGTAGTCTGAATCTAACAGATAGATCTCATGTTAATATTGTCCTAATTTAGGATTAACAAGGCATCATAATTCACATGAGTTCTGGGGCAACGTATTGTTCCTTGATAACAGTGGATGATCTTGGGATCATTTTTTCATCTTTCAGAATTTTTTGAAAGCTTGGCTTAGATAAATCAATCTCTGTTTGTCCTTACTTGATGCATCCTTCGCTGGATCAGTAAGCTACTTGATGCTAGAGAGCCTGTCCAGCAGCAGCAGCATACAGTTAGCTTATCTCTGTAATCCAGCAGCATCAACAAAGATTCTAGAGCATGTCCAGCAGCAGCATATATGTAGGCTCTTGGGTTTTACAGAGGCATATAATCTCATTAAATTCCAACCTTCTAACTATTCTCAAATGATTTTTACAGAGGCGCCTATTACTGAATATGAGCGTTCAAGGAATGAAGAAATAATGAAAAACAACCGAGAGCTGGAGAGGCTTGGTATCAAGACATTAGTGCCCATAGTGAACAATACATCTGTGGAGAGAAAGGGTGAAATGAAGTTTCTGGATCGCGGTATACAGGTCAGGAGAGTGAGGACTGTGAAGATGAGGAGGTTATTAGCAAGGTACCAATTCTGCTTGTTTTTTTTGCCTAATGAGGCTTTGCAGGTTGCTGGTTGTAACTTTTTCCTTGTATTATGTAGGCCATGCAGAGGAGCATTTTGTCAAAAAATACCATCAAGAATATTGTCGGAACAAGAGGCTCAAAGAGAGTCTCCATGCCACCTGTTGGACAAGAGCAAACCACTAGAATGACTAGGCAGAGGATGAGGGAACTATCAACTGAGGAAGGTATCCATGGTACAACTACAAATGCACAAGAAGATGCATTGCTTGCTGTTGACTATTCTACACAAGATGATGAGCAGATTCAAATAGGCTTTGAAGGCAAGAAAACATTGCTCCTCTCCAAGAAATATGATTTGCCTATTTTCATGAAAAATTTATGATGTGCGCTAACCGTGAAAAGCTTATTATTTTCAGGTGAACCAAGTGATAACTTGATTACTCAACGCAGCAGGGGCAGAAGTATGGGCAGAGATTTGGACAGGATATGCCATGGTTTAAACAGTAAGATGCCATTGGTTATTGCTAAAGGGAAAAGAAGGCCAGAGGCACCCATGCAAGCTGCAAAGCTTGCATGAGAGGGAGGTATTATATTGAGGCAACATATACCAATATATGCACACTGGAAGGAGTACAAGAAGGAGTACAAGAATGATGAAAATCCTTTTAAAGACTACATGGGAAAGATGGGTGTAAGTAGAAGAAAGTCTTTTCAACAACACAATTAATGTTCTCTTTTTTGTTATGGTTTGAATGCCTCTTTTTCTAATCTACGTGCTATGGACATGCTCTTCACTAGATCAAATTTACCATAACCCTAAAGACAAGGAAGTAGAAGCTGCATGCTTTGAGTTGCTCAAGACTAGGCAACGACAATTAAGGCACAAGCTGAAGAGGGCTTACTTTGATGGAGTACCTGCAAATGAAGTGAGAACAACATCTCCGGTGAGGAGTATGACTGATGAACAATGGATTGCACTCGTGGAGCTATGGTCAAGCCCTAAGCATAAGGTATAGAGTTCCTTCCATTCATTCTTGGGCATGCTTGGTTTCTCCAGGAGTACATCAAGATATTTAATTAGATATGTATGTGCATTGTTCTTTTTTGAAACGTCCGAAGACGTTGCATGAAAAAACTTCCGATTGTTGTCATATAATGTAAATTGATTCTTGTTTGCCGCATTATTTTTTCTTTACTTTCGAGTCATTTACGCAACATTCATACTATGATATATCTTATAGGAAAGGTGTGTCAAAAACATTGAGAATCGTGGGAAAGTTTGGTTCGCTCAGAGGATAGGATCTAGATGCTTCATTGCGCACACCCATGTCCTAGTAAGATACAAAACATTATATGTGTGTGTTCAATGTTTATTCTGTGTTGAACTATTTTGTAGATTCTAAACTAACATTTACAAATTGTTTGCATGTTAATTCAGAAACAAAACAAATATAAAGATGTGGCGCCCACTGCAATCGATCTTTTCAAGGAATTACACTGCAGCAACAAGACCGGTTTTTGTGAGCCTGTGAAGGAAAAGATTGTAAGTACATGTTCTAAATGGACTGTTCTAGACCTAATAAGGCTGCAATATATCCTAATGACAACATAGTAGCATTGATAGGAAGTACTACTACCAGAATTTAGTCTATCCATGACAATGAAATATGCAAACCATGTGTATCTGCAAAACTAAAATTTGGATGGAATTATTTCTAGAAGTTCAAATCATCGAGCCAAAACTAAATTGAGCCATACTCTAGAATTTATTTATTATAACTGAAGTGGCCAAAGGTTCATAGCAGAAGCAGGTCTGCAACCTACAAAACTTTGCATACTTTTAGTAGTGTCCTTCAAGCAACAGGTCTGCTGGTTTGTAGCAGCTAGCAGCAGGTCCGTAGCTTTGTAGCAGCATCAGATAATTAGCTATGTTGCTATATGGATGTTCTTCTAGTAGTGTCAATGTGTCATTGAAGTAATGTCCCAGAGTGAACTAATGTAGTATGTTTTTCAGGCTGCCATAATTCAGAATTGCATAAAAAAGTATACAGGAGGGTTATCTGGTTATGCAACTATTTTGAACTAATGTTGAGAGTATGAGAACAAACCTCATTCAAGAATTCTCGGATTCCCTGATAGGAGTCGTTTGTGAGAAGTTTGACTGCAATCTCTCTCCCATCAGCCAGCTTCCCATAGTATACTATGCCAAAGCCTCCAGAGCCAATTCTTCTCTCAAATTTGTCTGTAGCATCTTCAATTTCAGATAAAGAAAATCTGTGTGCTGATTCTATAGCTACTTCACTAAAATATGAACCAAGTTTTTTTGCTGGTGCTGCAATAACAACAGGGTCTGGAGATGGCAAAAGAATCACTGCATGCCCTTTCCCTAGCATAATATCGATATACCAATTGAGCTAAAGAGTGTGTACCTTCATGAGATTTCTTCTTTCTCCTACATGTAATGAAATAGCATCCAATAGCAATACCCAGTAAGACAATGGCTCCAATCACCACACATATAACAATTATGGTGTGGCTAATGCCATTGCTTACTATGTGAAGGCCACTGTTGCCTGAGAAGCTGCAGCCATATAACAATTTAGAATGGAAAAACATGAGCAACAAAATTATCCGTACTAGTTCTAGCTTGTTTTCTCATCAAATGTAGTATGTTTTTCTATTCAGTCAGTGATTGCTTGAATTTTTTTTCCATATTTGTATACTAACTATAATGCAAACTATTTTTCTTAACATGTTAGGACCAAATGGATACCATGATGGCTCAGCCTACACCAGAAGGGGAACAACCAAAGACTCCTGCTGAAGTTGTTGCTCATGTTTTGCCATCAAGTAAATTTCTTCAAAATGTTGGCCTTGAGACAACAGTCCCCAAGAGAAGCGCGACCGCTGCTGCACGTGTACAAGAGTTGGAGGCTGAAGTTGCGGCAGAGAAACAAGGCGCTGCAGCACTTAGAGACCAACTTCATGGTCAGCAGGATGAGTTGGAAGTGTAGAAGAAGAAGGTTGAGGAATCAGAGGAAGCAAGGGAGAAGCAGCGAGAACAAATTGAAAATTTGAAGAAACAAGGAGAGGAAACCAATGCTCTTCTTCGTCGGTTGTTCACCTTGAACAAGGACTAGGTCACTCCTTACCCTTTTATCCTACTGATCATGATGCATGACCTAAACATGGCTTGGATATGTGGCTGTTTATTTATTTTGGTACATGGCTTGGACCTGGTAATGGTTTGCATCTGGTTGTCTATTTGGTAATGCCTTGGATATGTGGCTGATGATTTTGCCACTTGGTTGGATCTGGTAGTGACTTGGACATGAGTTTAATGTATTTTGGGTTGAGTTTGACATGTCAAACTATTTGAACATGTAACTCTGAATGGATCTACGATGTAATGGATGTGAGCACTTTAAATTTGCTTGATGGTTGTTTATTGATTTCTATCTGCAATGCTGTGATGGGTTGTATATTGTTCAATGGACTTCAATGTGTATTGTGAGCTGCAATGTGCCATGTCAAAACCTGCCGCATCATATGACAACAACATTTTACGATGATTTTTTTGTCCTACGTGGCACATGTATAATCATCTAAGGTCATTTTTTGTGATGTTTTCTCTACATGATAATGACGAAAATTGAACGTCGTAAATCAACGACGCATGTATGATCGTCACAAAATTATGACGATAATATTAGTTTTGTCGCAGAACACCTTTAGCTACGGGGAATAAGCGACAAATGCATTTTCGTCGTGCATTCGTCGTAAATTGTGAAATACGACATAATTTTCACTTTCTGCGACATAAATGGAATGTCGCAGAAGGTCATACCTCTTGTAGTGCTTCCCGGAGTTCCTCCGAGCAGCCCACTCCTCTTCCGTCAGCAGGAGTTTCCCGCTGTCCTTCGTTGCTGTCGCCTACTCTAGGCGCTCGTCCACCGCCCGCAGACGGCCTGTCACATCCTCCATGGTGAGGGTGGACAAGTCCAGCATCGTCTCTATGGAAAGAGCGATCTGGATGTACTTTGCTGGCATGGAGTGGAGGTACTTGGAGACCGCCTCCTCTTCGTCGATGGTGACGCCGTGACTCTTCAGCTTGCTGATGAGCGTCTGCAGGCGAAGGGAGAAGTCCACCGTTTCACCATCCTTGAACTTAAGGTTGGCGTACTCCTGCTTCAGAAGCTGAGCCGTTGCCTTCTTTGCACGGTTGGAACCGACGCGCATCGCCGCAATAGCCTCCCACGCCTCCTTAGCCGAGCTCTTCGCCCCCAATGGCTCCCTGTACTCTGCCGGTACAGCAGCGAGGATAGCCTCCAACGCTGACATATCATCTTCCTCATTGTCGGTGCCCTTGTCAATAGCATTCCAGAGCTGTCGGGCTTTGAGCTTGACCTTCATGGTCACCGACCACTCTCCATAGTTGGTGCGAGTCAGCGTCGGCCAACTGGTGCCGCTGACCTCCTGCACCGTGCGAACAATGACCTCCGATCATGGCTGGGTAGCCACAGCAGTGCCACTGCTGTCGCCCATCTCCGAACCGCCTGTCATCGCCAGCGGTTAGTCTGGCGACGGCGCTTGTACGGCTCCGATACCACTTGTTGGCCCATAGGATCACCGGCTCAGGTGAGTGAATCACTTACCGGTCTTGCCGAGCACCCGCTAGTGTTGCCGAGCACCCACTAGCCGTGCCGACCACGAACAAGCGTTGTCCGTCCCCACACACTATGTCTGGAGCTAGAAGAAGAAGGGAGAACAGAGCATACACACAGTACAAGACGCAAGCGTTGATCGAAGCCCTGTCTGGGAGATGACAAATCTGAACTCTCTTTACTGAGTTGCCGCGGTAGTCTATTTATATAACTCTATCCATCTAGTCCTAGTACAGCTGCCTGCCTGCTGCATGGTGACTAGATAACATCTGAGGTGACTGACTGCTGCTTGCCGCCTCTGCATGTGCCTATAGTGTTGCGGTGAGCGGTTTGGCACTGCACTGCAGCTGCTGACTTCTGATATCATAGCAGGGGGCCTTTTCGGCGCCGCCTTCCCCTTGCTGTGTTCACACAAGGTAGCAGTAGATTATCTAACAATTATTAACACCAAGATAATGAATGAATTCCTACTAGTAAAGTGGATCTGGAAAATACACCAAGAGCCTGATGAACTTTGGTTCAAATTAATTAAGGCTAAATATTTGGATGGTTGTAGCTTCTTCACTTCTAAGAGCAAAGGGGCTCACGATTGGTAAGGCCTTCATAAGGTCAAACACCTTTTTAGATGGGGAGCTGTTTTCAAAATTGGGGATGGACTAAGCTGCAAATTTTGGCAAGGCTGCTGGTTACCATGAGGTACCCTTTAAGATTTCCTAAGAGGATCTGTATAGGATGGTCAGAGATCCCTGAGTGCTATGTATATATTTCTGCTGGGTGGAGGACTGGTACATTGACTTTAGAAGACCTCTCATGCGTGCTCGAGTTTGAGAGGTGGAAGGCCTTACAGGATGAACTAGCCAATGTTGTTTTGGATTCTGATTCTCATGATGTGGTTATCTGGGCTTTAGAAAAAGAAAAAGCTTTTCACTACCCAATCTCTATATAGGTTCCTCACTAATTGGGGAGTTTCTAGCAAGATTGCTAGTTACATTTGGAAAAGTAGGATCCCTTTGAAGATTAAATTAAATTACGTGTCGGATGTTTAACAACAAACTGCAGGTGGCACTAAGCTTGAGGAGAAGGGGTTGGAAAGGAGGTGACAAGTGTTGTTGTCGTGTGGTCGCTTAGAGTCTGTAGATCATATTTTTTCCCATTTCGTTTTGTTTGGAGTATCGTAAAGGAGGTGTTCAGTTTGAATAATGTTCCTAGATCACTAAAAGAATTCTCGGAAACCTGGTTGCAGGGCCCTTGCCTATTCGTTTAATCATGTTCTTGTTTGCAGGCTATTGAAAAAGATGGCTATTGAAAAAAAGACTACCTAAAGCTCCTGCTGACATGATCTATGTTGCTTTATCCTTACTGTAGAAATGGTGCATCATGTTGAAAGAGGTGGATAAGGAGCGCATTATGAAGACCAAGTGCAACATCATGTAGTGGATGCCTTCAAGCCTAGTGTAGTTACAACTTCGGACATCTATGAGTTTTAAAGCTGTAATAGTTCTAGTACTTTGTTTCTCGTTGAACACTGGTATCCCCAGTTCCGTAATGGTTACTTTGCTTTCATAAAGCAGAGGAAACTCCTTTAAAAAAACATTCACTTGTCCGCCTCATTTGAGTCATTTAGCAAAAGCCTGGCTATGACTCTACATTCGTCAACCTTGATATGAACATATACTTGGATCAAACATTCAAATCACACAAGGAAGTAAGCAGGAGTGGGAAAAGAGAGAGAATGATGATCAAGTAAAGCAGGACCTTCTCCGTTCCTTTATCTAAAACAAAGTAAAGCAATGTCTTTCAAACTACGTAACTAGCAGTCTAGCACTACACCAAAACAGATCGCTGCACAACTAGTCATCTCTACCCCTCAAATTAACGAGATCATGAACACTATAGACTCATGTCCCTCCATCCTTTTGCCGTTTGGATATTGGGATAGAGGGGGTGGGATAGGGATAGGGAAATGGATGAATAGCTAGGATTAAATGAGGTGTAAAGAACGGATGGCTAGAAACCTTGTTCGCTTGAGCTACTTTTCAGCCATGGAACAATATTTTCCTCTCACAATATTTCAGCATAAGCTAAATTTCAGCATAAGCGAATAGGTAATATCTCCTTATCTTATCACAATCCCCATCCCCACCCATCCAAACGTCAATATATCCCTCAGACTTATGTCTGTAGCGATATCCCCTTTTTCCTTTATTCTCTGATACAACACATCTGCCTCCTCTATCTAAACCACGAATTCATCAGTTGAGGCAAAGCAATAGCGTATTCCTAAACCATGGGTAAAATTATCAAGATAATATCATTAGAGAAGTACATCTACCGGGAAACCTAGACGTTCATTCACTAGTACAAAATTAAATTTTAGGACATTATTAACCATGACGGTCAAAAATTATGTATGTCTCCCAAAATACACAGACGGTAGTTCTATTTAGGGTGTGTTTGGTTGGGCTTCCAAAAGTGTTTTTGCTAAAAAATGGCAAAAGTCAACCAAAGGGGTGGGATGACTAGCTGCTTCTTTAAAAAAAAAGCGGCTTTCACCCAGTACAAAACTCACATTACCCCTCGACTTGCTTTCACTGGCTGTGGGGGCAAGGTTTTCATCAAAATTACTCACTTGCCACTGGTTATACCCCTTCATTCTTTTTCCTCGTGCCGTCATTTTTCGGTCTTCTCGACTTGGTTCTCCACTGTGCACGTATCTCGGTGGCAGCGGCGTAATCGGAGGCCATGTAACACCTAGGAATTAAGTAAGTTTAGTGAGGAATAAGTAAATGAGGATGGCATCGCAGTTGAGGGGGTACTTCATTTTGGTTCAAAAGACACAATTCTAAGGCGGATGATCTCAATTGGCTGTGACGATCAGTGGGAGAAATATGTTAGATCGGTTATGAGGAATCAGTTGTAATTTTTGGACCTAGTTGTGCGGAAGGTGTCAATTGATCTACCCCTCATGGTTTTCACCAGAATTGGGTTAGCAGGCACCCTTTGACCATCCATTACTAGACCTTGATGTCGATGTGGAACGCCTGCGGTGCCCGATGCTCTATCTGCCCCCAACAAGGTCCAAATTTCTTGGCTAGTTTGAGATGAATGTCGGACTAATGATGTCTTGGCAGCCCCTGAGGAGATCCCTTTGACCTAGAATTTGCCCTTCGTTCCATTCATTTGTCTTAATCCCATCGTTTTTGTGCTTATGTTGCAACCTTGTAGGAGACATTCCAAAAATGTGGGTGGTCCTCCTGTTGCTCCATCTATCAATGTTGAATAAGTCTATCTGCCTCCAATAGTGTGGGTGTTCAAATTATGGATGATGTGGAGCCTTATGAGATCGCAAGGGCTGTTGATTCTGATGATGACTGCCCTATTGGAGAGTTGACAGAGAGTGATATTGAGCCGATTAGGCATATTTACCCTGGCCAGGATCCAACAGTTCATGATTTTAGTGATCTTAGGCATTCTAAACAGGCTAGCCGCAGTTTGTACTTTGTGTTTCTATAATTCATGCAATGTACTGTAGCTTGTTGTTGTTTCAAAATTATGATGACCGGCCTTTGAGAAGGCTATGTTGTAGCACTTATTTCATGGAATGTACCGCTTTTCTGCAAATGACCTGAAAAGGCTATGTTGTACCAATTACATTGAATGGTCCAATCTCTGAAAAGGCTACGATCTATGAATTTATTACAAGACTAAAACCTCTCAAAGCCTACATAGGGACATTTATTGCCATTGGAATCTTGAAAAGCAGAAAGATACCCATGTTGTCCTCTCCATGGGCTATGCTCTTTCGCACCATATATAACCTGCCTATATAAAGGCCTCCTATGTCTTCCATACCACATCTCCTCCTCAAGCCATCAAACTTCTCTCTTGCACAACCATGTCTTCTGGAGATCTGACCCATTTGGAGTGCCCGAGTGGCATGAGCGGCCAAAGCACCATTGTGGCTTTTCGACGATGTTGAGCGTCCGGACGGATCGACTTCCTTGAGCCAAATACGACCGTGTAGGTTCTTCATGTACCAAGACCTAGATGGCGACTTCATGGTAACGACGACATACTAAATACTTTATTTCTCGTAGACGCTTTTTAACCTGATTACATGACATCTACAACTACACACGTAGCCTTGCAAGTTCATCGAATGGGTGGATCGGTGCCCGCGCAGCATGGCCACCCTCATGCCCAATGGAGGTGGAAAACAAAGGATAATACTTTATCAATATGACTTAGGCTCGTGAGGTGGAACGATAGATGCGACTTGAGCAAGAGCAGTGATTGAGGGTGGATCAATCATCTCGAAGGGCAAGGAGGATGAGTTTGCAAGGAGGCAGGAGCAATTAAGTCTGTGTGAAGTAGCCATCAAGCGTCAGGAGGAAGAGCTTCAAGCTCGTGAGGCAACTCTCAAGAATAAGAGTGACATGAAGAAGGATGCAATAGAACCATTTTCAGGGCATGAGGAAAGGGGAAACAACCATGCTACACCTAGTAGAAAAAATGTAATAGACCCAGCAAGTAATATTCCCTAAGGCATGTTAGGACTAGTGGTGGAGTTCTGAACATTAGATGTACAGAGTTCCACACATGCCATTGAAAGTCATGCTTTGTTTAATTTCCCTAAGGCATGTTAGGATTAGTGGTGGGACTATTTAGCTTTATGTGCCTAGAGTTCCACACATGCAATGTATTGTTCCATGTTATGTCCATGTAGCGCTGGGTTAATCAAACGTGTCTGTTGCTTCAAATGGTTGAAAGACCAAGCAAGTTATGGTGTAAACAGGTAATATTTGACCACCTAACCAACCTAGAACTCCTAAGGAATGAAAATGAACTAGGGTTTATGTTGATGACATGGCTTGAAAATGCTTCTAAGTGTTCCTATCAAGTGTAAGCACCTTTTTGATGTTACTGCTTTGACCAAAGTAGAACTTTAATTTCTATGAGTTCTAGTGTTTGACCTTTGATCAAAGTTGTAGACTAGGCTGTGTTCTACAAACATTATTTTTGGACCAAACCCTAAATCAGCATCTAACCTTATCAAACAGTGGACACAACTTTGAATTTTTTCCTGTTTTCCCTTCCAAAATTTTGTCCAAGTCCTTGTTTGCCAGTTTTTGTGATGCCATGTTTGGGTGCTTCCATTTCGAATTTCATGTGGCAACCCCTTTTAAACCCTAAATAGAACTTGTAGTACTCCTAGAAAAACTAGCATGCAAATAAACAAACCCCAACTTTGTTTGGACACTTTTTGATCTCCAATTTTGAAATCTAAAACAACAAACCCGTTGTTTTCATTGCCGACCTTGGCGCCATTGTGCACAACTCCAAGCTCGGCACCGACGTCTATGGCACCGAACTTGGCGCCATAGATCTTGGCGCCGACGCCCTGTCCACGTAGGCGCCACGCCGGCTCCACTTCCACTGCCACGCCACACAGCTCGGCGCTGTGAGTCATGGCGCTGAGCCCAGGGTCCAAACTGGAATTAAAACGCGCAGGGGGTCTAAATGTGAATATTTAAAAAAGTGATAAAAAATAAAAAATTCAGAATACCTAAGTTGGTCATGGGGAATTCCCTAGATTTACACCCAAAAAGTTGAGTATATCCACTACATCTTGGGCATCACCAAAATAATACACTTCGCTTTTATGGAAATTGATTTTAAGGCCTGATGCTTGCTCAAAAGCATAAAGTAATAACTTCATATTTCGGTCTTGCTCAAAATCATGTTCCATACATAGAATAGTGTCATCATCATATTGCAAGATTGATAAACCATCTACTAGATGTGGCACCACTCCACTTAGCTGCCCAACATCTTTGGCTCTATTGATTAGTATTGTTAACATATATGCTACAATATCGAATAAAAGAAGAGATAGTGGGTCGCCTTGATGAAGTCCTTTCTTCATTTGGAAAAAATTCCTAACCTCGTCATTCATTTTAATTGCTACACTACCACCTGTGATAAAGGACTCAACCTATTTTATCCATTTAGGTGAAAATCCTTTCATACGTAGCGTTTGTAGCAAAAAAGGCCATCTCACCTTGTCATAAGCTTTCTCAAAATCTATTTTGAGAATTACCCCATTAAATTTCTTCCGGTGAAGTTCATGTACTGTCTCATGTAGGATAACAACTCTGTCAAGGATATTGCGTCCTCACATGAAAGCTGATCGATTACATGATCAGCACCGAGTTGAAGCGGTTAGTAGCCACCTTAGTAAAGATTTTAGAACTCATATACTGAGCAAACAAATGGATCTCTATTGTTGAATTTGGTTTGCTTCTAGAATACTAACCACCTTAGTAAAGATTTTAAAACTCACATTGAGCAGACAAATGGGTATATATTGTTGAATTCGGTTTGCTTCTAGAACCTTCGGTATAAGGTTGATGACACCAGAATTCAAGCTAAACAATGGCAAATCCCCGTTGTGAAGGAGTTGAAACATCTTTAGAAGGTCGTCACCTTTGGTGACTTTCCAAAACTTTTGATAAAACTCAGCTGCGAAACTATTTGGCCCAGTGTTTTATTATATGTTCCATGTCAAAAACTGCATCTCAAACTTCTTTTTCTGAGAATCGGGAGGTTAGAAATTCATTTTCTTCCAGGGTGACTTGTGGTATGTCATCGATTCTAGAGCTATCTAGGGCACATAAGGAATCCTCTGGTGGCCCAAATACTTCTTTGTATAAAGTCAAATTCTGCAACGAGTGAAGATATTTGTAGTTGTATCTTATTGGCGGCTTCACAGAATTGTCAATGGTCTACGCTAGTGTTGTCAAAGCTTTGCGTAGCAGGAGGACAAAAGATAGACGACGAATTTACTACATCCGTCTCGCAGGCGATTAGTCAGTAGGCTACCACTTAAAAACTTCCAAGAGATAGATACAGCTATAGAGAGGGTCAAACCTTGGGTTTGTTCCGTGGTTGGTATGTGTACAAGCTTATCCAACCATTCTAGTTATTACTTGGCCGTGTTCTTTCTTAGACTAGATACAGAAATTAAGACCGGCCGATAATATTAGAAAAAAAACAAAAGTCCACTAAATTGACATATTTCAAGCATGAGATAATACAAGCTTTGAACAAGGATTTTCTGATCCTACGGTGCAAGTGCAAGAGCAACGAGCAATATAGTAGTGGTTAAAGAATGGCAGTATTGACTTGCACAACAACACTTTGGCAAATCGGAGGTCATCTGCCCAACAGGCCAACATGCTATCATGAGGAGCAGCACCGTGCACATCCTTTAACATAACCAACTGCTGTGTCGACTGAGGAGGAAAGGAGGGGTCCTTATTAGAAAGTGTCACCTTCCACATGTCCACATGACCTGGCAGCAAGTTGTCAGCCAAGTCTGATATGTAGCTCATGCCATCACCGAGGGGACATATCTCTCCGATGTTGCTCCTCAGCACCTCGCACCAATGCCTGGCATCCGGGTGGTCCCTAAGCACCCCTCCAACGATCTTGGCACCGAAGAATGACCCGTTCAGCTTCCTTGCTATTGCTTTCCCTGCAGAGATCAGCCTCGGGTTCTCCTCAACGTCTCTGCTGGTAAATGCGTGGGCCTTGAAGAAGAACCAGTACTCAGGGCAGGGCAACGCCTTTAGCATGATTGGCTCCACTGTCCCAACGATGTTTGCTACACGTGGATTGTTTGTCGTGATGATCATCTTGATCATCCCAACATTGCTACTTCCCAGGCTCTTGAAGAACTCTTCCAGTATCTGCTTCTTGTGCATGTCCACGTCCTCAAATATCACCAGGCACCTCTTTTGCTCGCCACGAAAAGTAGTATTTCTCTTGACCAACTCCAGTGGGTCATTTGAAGAAGTTTCTTCGTTCTTTTGAACATCATAAGTGGATGAGAAACTGTACATCATGATCACTGGGAAGTGGCTACGCACTCTGGCATCGTCGCAGGCGTACTGCACCAGGGTTGTCTTCCCAACTCCACTGCCACCAACAATAGGTAGCACACCTAGTTGATCAGCTTCCTGCAGCAGAAAGTTGATGATACTCTCCTTCTCAACATGTCGACCAAACATCTGCCCGTCCCGGAAAATGTTTGTGGGTAGAGGGCGGCGGATCGGCTTGCAGTCTTGCAAGAGCAGGATGAACTCTCTGAGATCTTGACACATGCCCTGCAATCTCTGGAGCACCCTCTCAATCTCATCAGCGCTGCCGATACCGTCATGGGGCCAGGAAGATGCGCGCCTCATGGTGCAGCCAGCTGCTGCAACCCTCACACGCTTTGCTGGATTAAACAAGGACAAGGTGGAAACTTGGGGAATTACCTTATCATCATCATCATCTCTTTCAACTTCCTGCTTGCCACCGCCACACCCGACGGAGTCGAGCAAATAACTTCCCTGGTACTCGACGTCGATGAGCTCTGAGAGCCACTGGAGGGTGCCGTGGTTGGAGACCTGTCTCCCTTTTGCTTCCTCTACCGCGCTGTGGATTCTGATGACCAGATATCTCATCCTTTGCAGCCAGTCTTCAGTGCTCTCCTGGCTACTAAAATGCCCAATGAGAATAGAAATAGCTCTGCTGATCAGATCACCGATGATGGCGGAGACGATGGTATCCGCCATTGTATAATTCTACAGCAGGAGAAGCGATCTACAAGTCTTTCAGCAGGAAATATATGTGCATATGTGATGTGTGGCCGGCCTCATTGGACCCAGTGGCGGACCCAGATATTTTCTAGAGCCTGGGCGAACATTACCACTCACGAAGGAGCCCGGGCAGACGCCCGGGGTGGCCAGGCCTTGGGACCGCCTATGGTTGGACCCAGTCCTCTAGTCATTGTTGGTGGAACTTTGAAGTCAACAAGCGGACCGGTCTTTATTTCGCCCTCGGAAGGAAAGCTACTACTTTTCTTAAGCAAGGAAAATGCTTAGTTGTGTTTGGTTCAGAAAATGCTTCTGCTATAAAAAAGCAGAACGTCAACCAAACTGATGAAACCATAAGATATTTTTTGTAGAAGCAGCTGACTGACAATTTTTGCAGCAGTTTGGATCCTGCTTTTGACTTTTGACTTTCTGATTTTTTTATCTCTGAAAATAGAGAGATTTTTTGAAAGTTGTTTCAAGGGAGATAGAGAGACCGGTAGGCTTTATAGTTATTCCAACAAAATATAGGTTAAAGTTCTTTCACAGTACATAGATCACTATAGCCTTTCCATAGCTTAAAGCTTACAAGAAATTTTCTACAACTTACAGTTGAACCGTACCCTTACACTAGTTAATCAACCCACATTACTGCATATGCTAGAGTCTTAGGAGATATAAGTATTAGTCGCTAATGCATAGAATCTATAACTAATAAAAATTACCAATATTAATTTGCACGCCTTTTTCCCTCTTTGTTTATTCTCTAATATAGTAGGCTTATAGGTACTGTATAGTCTTAATCTAGTTGTGATAAAGTTATCATTTATTAACCTAGGTGTTTTTTCAGCCATATCTATATTTTCCACATTGCATGACACCCCGTATATCATTAAAATGCATCAAGCAAAAACCTTAGAATAAATTATGATGGCTTATTTTTGCGGTTCATATCTCGTAACACTACCAAAATGGTGGAATTCTCCTAGTGTTTTCATGTAGTAATAAAACACTACCACTAGTCATAACACATGTGAATCTCACTAGGAGGCATTTAGTAGGGAAAGTTTATACTAAATTTTGAATGCCAAAACAATAGGAGAACCCCACCTCACTAGGAGAAATTTAATATTCTCGTTGTGTAATGTCAATGTATGTTTTGATTTTTTTTTAAAAAATAAGCCATCGTCCAAGTTAGGGTTTGGGTTTTGTTTAGATCAATCTGTCTTCGAACAGTCGCCATTATCGGTTTGTGGAAATGCCACATTCGAGAGATTAATCATATATCCACAATTGTCACTTTACTTGAGTCACATTTTTCTTGTTCTTGCTTGTGTTCTTCGATTCGTAGCAGGGATTAGCCTTCTCGGCGAGGTCAACTGGATTGTGACACGGTTGATAACCGGACAAAATGTGATGCTAAGGTTGCAGGGTTCAAGTCTTTGTGATATGAAGCTAGATCCATGTGTCATGTCTCCACCAAAACCGACGACCGAAAACTCCGTCCCCACTAGGTTGTATTGGCCCTTGAGTTAGAAGATTGGATATAATTTGATATGCGATTCAAATTCTAGAAAGATAGAGCCGTTTGAACTCCCTATAAATTTTATCTGAATTTTTATGAATTTCACCATTAATATATTGGTGGCCCAGATGGTTGGATACAAGATTTGGTGATTTATTTGTATGAACAAGGAGCAGTACGTAAATCTTAGTATGAGAGAAAACACAAGGAAAAAACTCCATTAACTAATTCTATAATAAATGAGTCACTATTATATCGGTTTTAATTTTGGGCTGTTCACATAACCAGAAAAAGTAGTAGCACTCATCACATAATTATAAGCGTTCATCACATAAGTAGTACCACTCATCAAATCGGTTTTAATTTTACTTTGGTACCTTCGACGAGGTGTAATTTTAACAAAGGATAATTTAGCCAAAATGAATTGGACAGATAGCCAAAAGTTTGGTTTCTGTGATAGCCAAGAAACAATTAAACACCTATTTTTTGACTGCCAGTACGCTAAAACTATTTGGAACATTGTTCATATAGCTACTGGGTTAACCCCACCTAGATCCACGTCTCACATGTTTCCAAGATGGCTAACAAGCCTTGGCAATCTGGCGTACACGTACTGATCTTGTTTTTGAAAAAAAAACAATATACTTCTTTTATGCAGGCCACATTCAGGGAAACATACTGGCTACGATTTTGGACGTTGTTGCAGCATGAGGATACAAATGGGATTATCCGTTTAGCGAGCAGAGCATTGGAGGTTGTCGCTCCGGACATATTCGCCAAGAACGGATGGAGAAGCAATAACAGAATTTGCATATGATTTTTTTCCTTCCATTTATTTTTGTTATTTCCCTTTTATTCTTGTTTAGCAATTGAGCTAAAAACTTGTAAGATTTGGCTTTGCAGAGGCTGGAACTTTTCCATTTTCTAAAAAAAAATAAGCGTTCATCTCTTTCACCTAAATCTTCTCATCTTGGGAATCTTTGTTATTAATTGTTAGTCTCCACACGTAAACCTCCTCAATGTAAACACCTTGTTGTTCTAGGCCTTAGCCTTCGAACATTGGGTCATCGCTCAAGTAACCGAAAGCACCAAAATAACCGAACGAAAGAAACAGGAAGAACGAAAGGCACTTACAAATGACTCAAGGAATTAGGGTTTCATTCCTCTCTTACACAGCCCTCTTGGAGTTCAATTTATACATATCCGTATCTTTTACAAGGACAAAAATGCCCCTCCAACTACCCAGATCCTAAGGCATAGTCCAAATCGTCGGGGCGTTTCTGGTCCATTCCACCTTTGGCCTCCCCCAGTAAGCGCCTTCCTCACCTAGTCCCTTCTGCTTTACAGCTGGCACAAGGGGGCCCCGCCAAAGGAACCGTTTGCCTCTATTGTTCTGTCCGCTTCCGCCTTTTCGTAACACAAAGACAAAAAGGGATTACCTGCACAACCCGTGCATGCCAAGTCAAAATGAAAGTGTCATGCTAAGCAAAAGGGCTTTTGCACCCTTCCGATGGAATGCCGTCAACACGGCCGAAAGACGACCTTTCGGCTAGATGAAAGGCCTTTCGGCCAACCGACAGGCGTTATCTCTTGATGACCATGTCGGTAGCCGGACATCAATGTCGATAAGCGATGGCCGAAAGACCTTTCGGCCAACTGGCAGGTGTTATCTCCCGACAACCATGTCAGTAGCCAGACGTCAATGCCAGTAAGCGATGGCCGAAAAACCTTTCAGCTAGATGAAAGGCCTTTTGGCCAACCGGCAGGCGATATCTCCCGACGACCATGCCGGTAGCCAGAAGTCAATGCCCATAAGCGATGGCCGAAAGACCTTTTGGCTAGACAAAAGGCCTTTCGGCCAACCCGGTAGCTCCAGTGGGCCTTTCGGCAATCGTAGGTGAAATAAGGTTGATAGATAAAGGGAAATAGGGGGACTGAAACATCGTGCCATCCCACAATAGTAGCCCCTCGGCGCCGTCCCCCCGAGTTGTGAAACACGTGCTTGACCAATATATACGCAACCCTTTCGTGTGTGTTTGTTGCCTCTTGGCGTTTCAATAACCAGATGATCGCTCGTAGCTTCCTGCGCTTTTGGCTAACATTTCGCAACTCCTTGGTGGCTTCAGGTTTCGTTTCTGGCTTCGGTAATTTGTTCTTCTTATCTTTGTTGCTTTTTTTGCGTTTCCTTTATAGTTAATGTTTTTTCTTTCTTGTTGGATTTGCGATTTTGCCGTCTCTTTAGATGGCTTCTCAGTAGAGACGTATTCGTCCTCCGATTCATCAAGCGGGAATGATATAACAACTCTGGGTCTTTGGACCGGAGGACTGATAGGACGTAAGGTCATTTGTCATAGACTTCAGTTTTGTCCAGCAGTAGGGCTTTCGAATCTTCATGCCAAAATTGATACGGTTGCTGTAACAACCTGGGTTTTTGGAGAAGCCAAAAATACGAACTTTTTTAAAATTTTTCCTGCAATGTGTGAAACATGTAATTGCTAGGTCAAACACGAGTCCAACTTGCTAACAAGACGTTGCACACATGTAGATGGTTTGTAGGTGATTGCTGGAGTTTTCGAGTTGTCCTGTGATTGAGTCTTGATTATTGTTGGAGAGCACAACCCATAGCAACCTCCTTGTGATCCTTGCGGGATTATTTTGAGTCTTCCGTGAATCTCTCTCTATAATCCCGAACCCCACTAGAAGCCGGACTTGCCATTTATATTTGTGCCGACCATTGGACCGGAATCCCTAAACCCTAGACCCCTAGAAGACCACCACGATGGGTAAGCATGTTGTTAATACATGCGGGTACGCACATATAAGACCTAGGAGTAGGAGAACAAAGGAAAAGACACTCTCCTCTAGTCGCTAGTGGAAATCACCTCGAGCCCCTCTTGGAGCTCACATCTCAAGTACCATCAATACCCCTCTTGAAGTTCCTATTCAAACTCCATGCAGATTCCCCCGAATTTCCCCTCAAATCCCCCCTTCGAGTCGTTCTGAATATCCCCTGGAAAATTCCCATCTGAACACTCATGGAAATTTCGTCTTGAGTTTATATGAATCCCTCCGAAAGATTCCTCGAACACCGCCTTATATTTCACCTCAGAAACCCTTCCCAAGATGTGGTGAATTCTTCTCAAATCCAAGTTCAAACCATTTAAACATAAATTGGAAAATCTATTCCCTTCTCTCTTCTCTCCCCTCACGCCTTGGCCCGGCCCAGCGTTTCCTTCCCCTTCTCCCTGCACCAGCCCAGCCAGCGGCAGGAGCCCAACCGAGCCCCTTCTCCTTGCCAAGCCATGGCCCAGCCTGCCCAACCGGCGCGCCACTCTCTTTGGCCCTCGCTCCTCTCTTTGGCCCGCCCCGCCAGTGCCTTGGCCCAACCGGCGCGGCAGCCCGTGGCCTGTTGGCCCAGCCGCGCGGCCCACCAGTGCCTGCCCAGCAGCCGCAAGCTACACAACCCCAAGCCCTAGCTGGAGCAGATGCTCCCAGCAACCGCCGCCGCGCCACAAAGGCAAACCAGGAGCCGCCTCTACACCAGCGCCCTCACCTGCCCCCTCTCGGCGTCCATGCCGTTTGATGCGCGCCACGTGCCCCTTCTCCGCACGGAAGCCGAGGATCGCCGTCCACAGCGCCTGGAGCCCTAGCTGGCGCGCTATAAGTACCCCCGACGTCGCCCGCTCTGGAGCTTCCCCCTTGTAGCCGCCGCCGCTCCATCCCTCTACCTCCCTCCTTGCTCCGCCCTGCCCTGCTGCACAGCCACACCGATCAGCCATCGCTGGCTGTCGCCCTCCACTGCCTCGCCGGAGCCCCTGGCCATGGCGACACCGACCAAGGTCCCTCTGCACGCCCCCGCGACGTCGCCCGCGCGTGCTACGCTCCCCGGGCAGCCGTTCCTGGAACTGTGGCCGTAGCGCTGACCACAACGCCGCCCGAACCAGCGACGCCAACACCCTCTCCACGGACCAAGCCTCGGGCCATCACCACCCTTCCCCGACGCCATCCTCCTCCTCTGCTGCACGACCGCGTGCCCTGCCCCCGAGCCATGCCACCAGCACGATGCCCGCGAGCTGCTCGGCCACGACGTCAACGACCTCGCACTGAACCACGACGACGTCCATGTCCTCGCCACAGGCCGCCGCGAGCTCATGCTCCGCCCTCGGCGCCGAACAGAAGACCCCGACCACACTGTCATACAATCTCCGCCTCAAGGAGCCACCTCGTCACCAAGCACGGGTGCGTCCATGACGCTGGCGGCCATGACGACGAAGGCCACACCGCCAAGCCCGTGACCAGTGCCATGAGCCCCGACGCCACCAAGCCATCGTGGCCACCGGAGACGAAGATGAAGCACGCCTTCTTCTTCGTTGCTGTTTGGCACGGCGCTGCGTCAACTCGACACGGCACCGAATCGCCACCGCACCACCAGCCTAACCTCACCGGCACCTCTGGTGAGCTTCCCCAGCCTCCTCCCATGTCCGCAGTGCACGGAGTCGCCATGCTCGTGCTGCCACGTTCCCCACACCAGGGGAGACGCGAGGCCAAGCCCTCGGTACCACCACATCCTGCACACGCCGTGGCTTCCGCTTCGCCTAGCCACCGCACGAACATAGCTCACAAAGGCACGAGTGCGAGCACTGGCCGGTCATGCTCACCGCCGCCCGCCCACCGCACACGCACCGCACGGCCCCTGCCTTCACCGGTCAAGGCTTCGCCTTGCCTCGGCATCACGCCGCTGGCGGACCTCGTCGTGACCCTGCATGATGCCATGACGTGGTGCCAGCTGCAGCACCGCGACATCTCCACACCACCATCGGGCCTCCGATCCCTCCATCGCGCTCATAGCCCAGACCTTGGCCTAGACACATGCACGCACATGCGTTCTTCGCCTTAGTCGACCCAAGTCCTCGCCCTCACGGTCACGGCTATCGCCTGTAGCCCTTAGCCGCCGGCCGTAGAACGCCGGGGACGCCATGCTCCTTGTACCCGCACGAGCCCAGAGCCTCCTAGCCGCACAACCCTGCACGCACACTTGCGACCATGGCCACCGCTTGGACGCACATGCAAGTTGCCCTGCGCATCTCCGCCTAGCCGTGGACGCGCGCGTCTCGAGTAGCCCCAGCCCCAGACCCTGCCTTGCTGAGCGGCTTGCGGGAAAGCACCAAGGCCAGCCGGCCCAATGCCCAACACCAGCTCCCTCTCTTCTCTCTTGGGCTGACGGCAGCAGCTGCAACATCGGCCCAGTGGTCCTGTGTTGGCCCTCTCTCTCATCCTTGCAGTTTGGGCCGACAAACAGGCCGGCTTGCTTTTCCTTCTTTGCGTAAGCCAAGCCCGGCAGCAGCCCAGTGGTGGCCTAGTAGAAACCTTGGCCCCATTTTCTTTTTCAGGAATGGATTTAAACTCCAAAATTCATACGTTGTCGAAAAATTATAAAACCAGTTTCATATTTTTTCTAAAATCGAGCCCTACAATGTGGACCAACCCTTAAGTAATTTTGAGCCCCCGAAATTGAAGAGCCCACTCTTTGCTTGCGCTCACACCGTTCGTGCAAGACATGTACGATGCCCTAGAATGCCACCATATGGTTCCAAGCACCCCTCGGCCATGATCTATGACCAAGCCACTAACTCGATGCTCTTAGCCATGCCGCGGTGAAGAGTTACCATGACCTCATCGTGAGCCTCGAAGCCGTAATTGGGCCATGTGGCACTGAACGCCGCATCATGGACTGCAGGTTTCCTTTCTTTGGTTGCCCTGACGGTTCCGTGGAACCCCATGTCCACGATTCACCACTGTTCCGGCTACCTCGAGTTACGAGAACAGGCCATCGAGATCTACCGAGACCACTGTTGCCGAGACCACCGTTGCCGAGACCACCGTTGCCGAGACCACATGGCCTCGCTGGCCGAGACCACCATGGTCTCGCTGGCCGAGACCACCATGACCCCGTCTACCGCAAGTCGTACCCTCTGGACCATGAACCCTAGTCGTATGACTTATCGAGACCATGGAAAGCCCCATCTCGCATCTTTCCGTATACGCATATCTACCTCGTTCGGCCCTATTCTTATGACCTGTCTGTCCATGACTATCTTACATGATCTATCCATCACCCAGCTATGGAATATGCTACTCTGCAGTCGTGTCGAGTTGTTGCGTCTTTCGGTCGTGTTTGGTTCTTATCGCTGCTTGTTGGTGTTGTTGCCTGTGTGCCGAGCCTTCGAGCTGGCTGAGGGATCGTACCTCGTTCGGACGTTACAATCGTGGGATCCGTCTCGCCATGACCGTGATGCTAAGTGTAACTCGACCCCTCGCTTTTTAGTTGACTTCATAGTACCACAAGTGTTAGCTCCTGTCTTTGGCCCTAGAACATGGTCGTGATGGATTCGATGTCGATACTAACATCAATGCGGATATCACCCGCATGCTTTGAGCCCTCCATGACCAAGTCCTGTGGGAGATGACCTAGGAGAAAAACAATCATGGAACGATGAATGCCAACTCGTAGGCATAGCTTGTGGCCACGAGTTCACCTCGCCATGACCATGGAGCTACGCCTCTCTTCCGCTTTTAGTTGCTTCTTCGTGTTCAAGACCTTGTATGCTTGTACCCTGTTTGACCATCATGTTTCTCTGATTCTTGCGGTGACAACCGCACCACTTCGAATCCGAGAGATATCTTAGTGCCAGTGCACCCAGGTTGGGTACCCTATGAGTGGTCTACGCACTTGATGTTCGTCGCTTCCTCCCAATGCCCCGTCTTTCATCGTGGCACGATTGTTGGAAGAAGTAGACCTTGTTCCCTATTGTTCTTGCTCTTGTTGCACCGATAGCCCGCTCTGTTCGATCTCGTCTTGCCCATGACAATTGGAACAAAGACCGGACTATTCCCTTTTGTTAGCGAAGCTATGGTCTATGTCGTACCCCGGACCCGTGCGTGTCGACCCGATCGACCGTCTAAAACCATCTTTCCCGAAGATGTGTCTGGGAACATAACATGGACATGCCTAGCTAACCTCGCTGCTTTTGCCGTGTTGAACGACTATCTCCTCGGCTCCCGACGTTGATGTGTCGTGTGGATCGAGAGGACCCGTCGCTGTCCAACCTCTTTACGCTACCGCTTCCTACCATAGCGGGTGAGCTAAAGTACATTGGAGCCAAGTTACAATAGTGTTATTCGTTCTTGTTTGCTACTCGTGTCCAATTGTGACTTGCGGGATAAGGCTATAAGAGCCGAACCCCGTTGTTCTTCTTTCTTGGGGCCCGATTTCCAATCCCCGTCAACCCAATGACACCGGATCGAAAGATCGTGAGCCGTGGTGTTTGCTCTGGATAAGCTCTGGCTTAAATCGTTTATCGTAAAGCCATACTAGCTTGGCCATGACTTAAGCTTGTGCTCAGCAAACCACCACTTGTGATTCTTTGGCCCGAGGAAATCGGACAACCGCCGAGAGGGCTAAGCCGTGTATCTCTTATTGCCTCACTGGTGTTATTGGATTTTCCTGTGTCTTGTCATCTTTTTGAGCGTTGAGTGCTCTCTTGCCTTGTGTGTCGCTTCGCGAAGTAGCTGACGATCGGACCAAGAGAACGTGGACGACGACAAGGACTGCGGAATGGAGTCAACGTAGGAGGAGGCGACCCCGCTATTGGAACACCAACGAATGGAGAATTGTACCACTACTACCTCTACATCGCAGGTGTCATGGCAGCACCCTCTTTTAGAGAATCCTATTAGACATTGCATAATATCTAGAACTGCTAGCGCTTTATAATTATTCCTTTGCTAGAACTTTGATGCATGCTACTACACGAGCCATTATTACCACGATGCAACCCACTCTACCACATCACCACGCTTGCGCATTCGCCGCTTATATATGCTTACTTGCCCGCTTGCTTGCATATTACACCACTATACTTATTATTAACTCCACTTCGCATTATATCGGGATGTGATGTTGGTGGTACACCCCAGGAATGGTTTGGCTATGGGTGCGGACTTGGTGGTGTGTGAGCGCGTCTTTGCGTGTGTCTTGGGTGCGTGGAGAGTGAGGGTTGTGTCGACCGAGCTAGAATAACGATGCGAGCCTGGGGCGAGTCTTGCCATGTGGTGCTACAGGCACTTGGATATGGAATACCTGTGGCGGGTAAATGGTAATTGGAGGTGGCCTTGGGTGTGAACCTCAAGAGGTGGAGCCAGGGTGCGCAGTCTTTGTGGTGTACACAGTAAATGGAAACCACGATGAAGACATTCTGGCTTGGTCACCCCTAAGGACTTACTAGTACTCAGATTCACCGGAAATCCTCTACATCCCACTCGCCCTATATGATGCGGGACGGTCGGACTACTTGGTAGAGCGATGCCACTACTGCTAGGTGAACATGTGCAAGGAGGTACGGGGTGCGCGGTTTTCCCCCCACACCCTTCTGAGACTTCAGGAGGCCTTATGGACCGGCTCTTGACATCCGGTGGGCCCCGGCTCTGTCTACGACTCACAGTATCAGCCATCCCAGACTAGACTTGGGATGTTCCAGGGCTGAGAGGTAGGGTGGCATCGTTCTAGGCTAGCAAGCGGCCGGAATCTGCCTAGACGGGGCACCGTCGAGGATGGTATCTTGTGGGTATGTGAAACCTCTGCAGAGTGTATGGTTGATCGATCGATACATATGCCGACTTGTCGGCTATGGACCTTTCCTGGGTTTTGCTTAAACTAGATAGGAGATGAGTCCTTCTATTCTCCCTCCAGGGTTTGGGGTATTTTCCGGTCGTGAGCCTTGGGGGCTGCGGATCGTTGAGACAAGGCCGAGAGGGAGTTGGCCTGTCGACCTGAGTGTGTGAGATGAGATATGGTGTGGTGGTGTGGAGATGGTTTGGGATGGATGGTTGGTGGATGGATACGGATGGTGTGGGGGTGAATGTGTTAAAAATTGGATATTATTATTACTAATGTTAGTTACTTCTCATGCGCTAAGGATGCAAACCACAGCCAAATATTAGGATCGCCAGATCCCTTGTTTATCTTTTCCACTAAAGCTCATTGGTGCTGACCATGGCCTGCACACATCTAGCGGTGTGCAGATTTTCCTGCTTCTCAGAGATGCTGACTTTAGAAGGATTAGGAGGTCTCGTGCCTACGCTCAAGTTTGGTTCGGAGATGGAATCTACGCTGCACTATGCCAACTCTGATGATGACCTGTGAAGGAGAAGCCTTCACTCGATAGTCTTCCGCTAGATTAACTCTATAATAGGTGTGTTCCCTAGTGATGTAATATCTTGTATTCCTGTAAGCTTACGATGTATGACTGTGATATCGACTGATATATGATAATATGATGGAATCAACTATTGGTTTCATCATATTATAATTCATTCTGTGGATATTCCCTTCGTGGAAAATTGAGGATGTTTTAGTTGCCATGATGGTACTGCTGGGCGTTCCGCTGGCGTTCAGCCAACAAATCCAAATGAGTTTGAAATGTCAGAACAAGTTTCGGTTATGGAATCTGTCAACAATTCACCCTTACTTGGTTTGGTTGGAATTACTTTCATTCTTGTGTTGCCTCGAGTTAATCATCATACGAGGCAGACTCGACCGGGTGAAGTGAGGAGCAGGGAAGCTTCCACCCTTACTTCCCAATGGCAAATTAGCGTGGATCTGATCGAAGAATGAATAGCCCTTGGTCGAAAGTTGTTGTGCATCCATGCCAAGTTTGAAGGCATGGTTGACCTTGATGGGTATAAAGGCCCAACAATAGTGTACGAAAGGCCAAATGCTTTTGGTAATGATAAGGTATTCGTTGACTCTGCTGCTGAACCAAAGCCTCCAGTGTTGGAGTTTTTTGTATTTAGTTTTTAACGAATGGTTTTAGGACTGAACTTAAAAGAATTGATGCTATCTTTCCGAAAGGGATGGACAAAAATGAAAATGCTGGCAGGCTTCGCTGCTAGACCCTTGGAGGTATTTAGTGAAAAGTGACGCCGTCCACCGACCCTTTCAGCAAGGGATGGCAAAACGCGCGCGATTGGGTTTTGTTGCCAGCCCTTCAGCGTGACTTAGTGAAGAACGGCACCACACCCACCCTTTTTGACGAAGGGCTGCGATACGCGCGAAAGGGCTTCGATGCTAGCCCTTCAGTGCGATTTGGAACAAAGCGGTGCCGTTCCCCAACCTTTTCAGCTAGGGACGGCGATACACGCGTCATAGGGTTTTGTTGCCAACCCTTCAACACGACTTAATGAAGGACAGTGCCGCCCCCAACCTTTTTGGTGGAGGGTGACGAAACGCGCACAATAGGGTTTCGTTGCCAACCCTTCAGCGTGATTTAGTGAAGAATAGTGCCGCCCCAACCTTTTTCGGTGGGGGGTAGTGAAACACGTGATAGGGCTTCATTACTAGCCCCTCGGCGCAATTTAGAGAACAACGGCACCGTCCCTCAACCTTTTCAGTGAGGGATGGTGAAACGCGTGCGATAGGGCTTTAGTGCCAGCCCCTCGGCGCAATTTAGAGAAGAACGACACCGTCCCCAACCTTTTCAGCGAGGGATGGCGAAATGCACGTCGATAGGGCTTCGGAGCCAGCCCCTCGTCCCCAACCTTTTTGGCGAGGGATGAAGTGTCTCGAGCTTTCCTGAGCAAACCGAGTGAAAATCAATAGCTTCCTTCACCATTGGTTTCATCAAGCCGGGTGAAAGATAGGTCAAAAGTTTTTGAGCTTTCCTAAGCAAACTAGGTGAAAACCATTGGCTTCTTTTGGCATTGGTCTTGTCGACCCAGGTGAAAGGTAGGTCAAAAGCTTTTGAGCTTTCTTGAGCAAACTAGGTGAAAACCAATGGCTTCTTTCGCCATTGGTTTTGTCAAGCGGGGTGAAAGGTAGGTCAAAAGCTATTGAGCTTTCCTGAGCAAACCGGGTGAAAACCAACGGCTTCTTTCACCATCGGTTTCGTCGAGCTGGGTGAAAATAGGTCAAAAGCTTTTGAGCTTTCCTAAGCAAACCAGGTGAAAAGCAATGGCTTCTTTCTCCATTGGTTTCGTCGACCCATGTGAAAGGTAGGTCAAAAGCTTTTGAGCTTTCTTGAGCAAACCGAGTGAAAACCAACGGCTTCTTTCGCCATTGGTTTCGTCGAGCCAGGTGAAAGGTAGGTCAAAAGCTTTTGAGCTTTCCTGAGCAAACCAGATGAAAACCAACGGCTTCTTTTGCCATTGGTTTCATCGACCCGGGTGAAAGGTAGGTCGAAAGCTTTTGAGTTTTCTTGAGCAAACCGGGTGAAAACCAATGGCTTCTTTCGCCATTGGTTTCATTGGCAAGCCTTTTGTCCTTAGCAAACAAAATGTTGGCCAATTATTAAGAAAAGGTGGGGAGCCCAGACCTTAGGGCCTCCCCCAACAAAGTGTAAATTAGCCCTTAGGCTTTCATTTTTTTTGCCCGCATGCATTTTTAGAGGGACAAAGTGTAAATTAGCCCTTAGGCTTTCATTTCTTCGCCCACACGCATTTTCAGAGGGATGAAGTATAAATTAGCCCTTAGGCTTTTGTTTCTTCACCCTCATGCATTTTCTAATGGATGAAGTGTAAATTAGCCCTTAGGCTTTCGTTGCTTCGCCCTCATGTCTTTTCGGAGGGTCAAAGTATAAATTAGCCCTTAGGCTTTCATTTCTTCGCCCTCACACATTTTCGGAGGGACAAAGTGTAAATTGGCCTTTAGCCTTTTGAGGCTGCGGAGTCTGCTTGAGATCTCTTGCGAATAGATTGACTATGCAACCTTTTACCTGCAGGTGGTGCTGCCGATATCCAAGCTTTGGTCATGTCTAAGCTTGTTTCGACTTTTGGTGCTTGACTTCACTTATATGTCTTAAAATACCCTTTTGCAAAGGTTTCTTGTGCAAGGAATAGGAGTATGATTCCCCTTGATTATTGTGGAAAGCAAAATTTGAAAAAAATTACATTACTACCCGCTAGGTGATATGAGTGAAAGCATCTAGGCCCGTAGTTGGGTTTCGGTGATTAATGACGACGCGAGATTACTATGGCTAACGTGTGTTTTGCAGAGGTAATTTAAGTTAGGTCATGGTAATGGCAATTGATTGGGCAATTATGATTTTCATGCCCCCATCAATGGAATTCGTTTTGGTTTTTAAAGGATGGACGACTAGTTCTAAGTGTCATTTGGAGTTGAAGTGACACTTAGAGTAGTTTAGGAATTTGTTTTTCCTTTGGCCGTACTATTAAGGGGGGTATGGACTATGAAAGGATCAAGATGCCCAAGAGGGGGGTGAATTGGGCTAATTCTAAATTTTCTTGCAATAATTAAATCCTATTGATAGCCCAATTAACCCCTTGTGCCTAGACTATGTTTCTAATGTTCTATTGCACAAAAGAACTTGCAACCTAAGTTCCAATCCTACTCTAGCATGGCAATTCTAGGAATGTAAATGACAAGAATTGAATTGCTCAAAGTAAAGAGAGGAGAGGAAATGCGGCGATGTTTTGCTGAGGTATCGGAGAGTCGCCACTCCCCACTAGTCCTCGTTGGAGAACCCGCGCAAGGATGTAGCTCCCCCTTGATCCACGCAAGGATCAAGTGCTCTCTAAGGGTTGATTCTTCGACACTCCATGGCGGTGAATCACCCACAACCACTCACAACTGGAGTTGGGTCACCCACAAGCTCCGCCGGGTGATCACCAAGCTCCCAATCACCACCAAGCCGTCTAGATGATGGCGATCACCAAGAGTAACAAGCACGAACTCGCACTTGACCATGCGAAGCCTAATGAGAACGATGGATGCACACTTTGCTACTCTTGATTCACTAATGAGGCTACTCTTTTGGATTCTCAAATCACAAACACCTCACTAGGACCTTGCTCTTCTTGGCACTCAAACGTGTTTCTCAGCTGTTGGAATGAGCAAAAGTAACTCCACACATGAGTGGAGCTTCTATTTATAACATGGGCTGAAAAACGAACCGTTATATGCCTCTGCGGGTTGATCGGACGCTCCGGTCATTCTGACCGGACGCTCCAGTCAGTTCAACCCACACACCAGTGTTTAAGTGTTGACCGGACGTGGGCAGGGTCCGGTCACCACTGACCGGACGCGTCCGGTCACAAAAATCCCTCACTTGAACCTTACTGTGCTCGACCGGACGCTGAACCCCCAGGGTCCGGTCAGCACTGACCGGACGCGTCCGGTCGCAGATTCTCTTCTCTGGAACCTTACTGGAGTCGACCGGACGCTGGCACTTAGCATCCGGTCACTTGACCTCTCCAGCGTCCGGTCAAACCAGACTAGTTCACCTCAGTCAAATGAACTGACCGGACCCTGCGGCCAGTGTCTGGTCGCATCGGAGCCAGCGTCCGGTCAGTCTTTGACCCTCCATTCACTTCCAACTCTCAATCATTTGTGAATGAAGTTTGCTCCAAAGGATCTTAGGCATATTTAGGAGCTACCTAGTGCTAGTTTTAACAAGTGTGCACCACACCTAACTCACTAGACTCACCTAGGTCAAGCTACCCGTCCATACCCCCTTAATAGTACGGCCAACGGAAAAACAAAGTCCTAAACTACTCTAAGTGTCTCTCCAACTCCAATCGACACTTAGAACTAGTCATCCTTAACCTTGTCGTCCATCCTTTGAAAACCGAAATGATTTCCATCGTAGGGGCATGACAACCATGATTGCCCAATCGATCTCCATTACCGTGACCTAACTTAATTGCCTCTGCAAAACACACGTTAGTCACAGTAATCTTATATTGTCATCAATCACTGAAACCCAATTAGGGGCTTAGATGCTTTCAATCTCCCCCTTTTTGGTGATTGATGACAATACAACCTCGAGTATGTGAAAGAGTTGAGGTTTTTAACATGCTTGGTTCATATAAGCTTTTGTCAATAAGAACAAAAGGGTTAGGCAAGCTTATATGACCCAAGCCAACACAATGTACTCAAAAGATATGAATTAAGTATGAGTACAAATAGCAAGGCTCATTTGCATCGGAGTATAAATGCGGAAGCAAAGCAAATGAGCATAACACAAATGATATGATATATAATTAGTTATGAAGTAGAAAGCACACATGTCATATATCACAATCACGTAGATATCACTATCGCATAGATAGTTTAATGCATGAAGGTAAACACACGAATGCATAATAGTAATAGTGTATCACACAAATAAAACTCCAAATGTATATAATAAAAGCTAATAACGGATAACTAGCTCCCCCTAAATGTCGCTCCCCCTGAGTCTACATACTCGAACCCTCTCCCCCTTTGGCGTCAAACACCAAAATCTAAGGGTCGGTCGGCGGGGCTGCAGCGGACGAGTCGGGCGCTGAAGAGCGAGGAGCAAGCATGAACTGGGTGCCATCATCATCTGACCCTAAGCTCTGTACTGACTGACCCTCTAAAGCAGGAAGTGTCGCTGAAGCAGTCTGGGTTTGAGCTGGGGTAGGTGCTACCTATGATGCTGCTGGTACATCTGTCATAGGATCTGATGATGCGGCAGAAGAAGGGAGCCTCTGAGTAGTCACGGCGACAGGAGCTGCTGTAGAAGGACCGGCAGCATGCATATGTGGCGGTGTAGGCATCCCTGTCAACTCGCTAAACGATGCTCCAAGACTCCTGGAGACTGATGTGTCAGGCACAAATAGCGAGGGTGACTGATCTGGTGTGAAGCCCGTATGATATGGTGTGAACTGCGGGGCTACCATTGGCGAGGATAACCACTGGGACACCTGTACTATGGGAGAAGCAAACTGAGCTGGTGGCTGTCCCTGACTCTGAAGCCCACTGGGCTGTACTGCTGGAGTCGTCATAGTGGTGGCAGTCTGAGCAAGCTGGGGCGAAGGCTGTGGCTGTGGAGCCCCAAGTGCTGTTACTACATGCTGCATAAATCCCATAAGATGTTGCTGCATGAGTAACTGCTGCTGATGCATCTAATGGTGCTGCTACTGGAGGACATGCTGCTAGCGTCGGAACTCGTCCTGACGAGCCTGAAACTGTGCAAAGTTGGCAGCGGTCTCCTGAGCCTGTCATGCCTGATCCTGCTGCATCCGCTCAAGAATAGCAATGAGAGCGGGGTCCGTCTGCGGTGCAGGTGGAGCTGAGCTAGAACTGCCGGCCTCTACATCATGTCTGCGTGGAGGCATCTGAGGAATAGGCAGTTAGTCGTCATTCGAACTGTCACTAGACTCGCTCCTCTCCTGCTGAGCCTCAAGCTGCTCCTCCTCAGTAGCTGCTATGCCTTTGATAATCTCGTCCCACTGAGCTACGGACTCTGGTATATCTGGGCAACGGCGAGGCTAACTGGGTGCCTGAGGAGTGTTGTGTCTGATCCTCTGTGCCTTGTTATATGCTGGGAACTCTGTGGTGGCACCTCTGTACTCTACAACCATCTCTAGTGTCCTAACTTGCACAGCCTTGAGCATAAGGAATGTGATCCAATGTGCATATGGGAGTTGCCTGTGACCCTTGAAGCCCTCAGCTATCATGTCCTCCATCTCAGACAGAAGAAGATCCCAAATATCGAACACTGTCTGCTGCATCAGGGCATTGAGGAGCCAAAGCTGGAGGCGAGTCAAGCCCTCTCTGTATCCTAGCCTGGGAAGTAGTGTCCTCCTTATGATAGCCTCTAGCACTCTAGCTGTAAGTGTAAGGTCACTGGGGTTCCTCCTCGACCCCTCACCAAAGGGCTCCTTGAAGCAATGGCGCACAAGTTCTGTAGGTGGCACCTTACCACCATGAGGACGCCTGGGAGGCTCTTGCTGTCCATAACAAACCTCATGTAACTTGATAGGCTGCTCCTATAGCCTCAGTATCTCCCTGGCCCTAAAACTCATCATCCTATAGTCTCTGTCTCTGAATGCAAAGTGTATAAAGTTATGATGCGGGTCAATGTAGAGCGAAGCATAGAACTGCCGAACCCAAGATGGTACATACAATCCTGTCTGGCCAATCAGATCTATCAGCCCCGGCAAATATGATAAGTAGGGGCGGATATGCTCTCCGGATACTGCCAGAATAGACTCTATACTACAAACCCGCTGAGATCTGAACACTGCCCCACTGTTGAGATAAGCATTGTAGAAATCTTCCTGGAGCGGTGTATAGAAACCCTCTGCTGCTCTCTCATCCCTCCTCAGAGGAAACCACACATCAAACTCCACGAAGCGAAGCTGCTGAACCTGCTTGGCCATGGCGGCCCTCAAGTCAAGATGTACCACTAGAGGAGGACCCTAAGGTCTAGGCGGTGGACGCGATCCCCTCCGCTGTGTCGACGGCCTCAGTAAGACTGGAACATGGGTATGACCAGAGCGACATAGCTATGGCTGGGGTGCCTGCTCGGTCTCCTCGGCTTCCTCGGCTTGCTGGCCCTCCTGAGTCTCCAGAGTTGGCTGAGACTCAGCTGGTGGGGGCTACTGCTGTGACTCCTGCTGTGACTCCCCCTGAGGCTGAGGATCCACAACGGGAAGACGTCGTCCTGCCATCGTCATAGTTCCTGGTGGACTGCCATGAAGACGCTCAATGCACTCAAGTGTGCTCTGTGCCTCTGGTGATAGATGATCTGCAATGACAACTCCACTGCGAGCACCTCCTCTCTCGGCACGCTCTGTGGCCTCTACAACCGCTGTTGCATGAGCTGTCTCTACATCAGGGTACTTGCGCTTCTTTGATGCAACCTTCTTCGTCGCCTTGCCTTTAGGATCAGCAGGCAAGTGAGGTCGTGGCCTCCGATCATCATCTCCTGGACCACCCCCGACATTCTTCGTGCGAGCCATCTGAAAAGATCAACTGCTGCTAACAAGAACAACTGCCGCTGACACTTCCGAGGCTTGGCCTCGATCCGTACTCATGAGATTGGCTCCGAGTTGGCTGACAACTGCCACACGATCTCAACGGCACCGACTCATTGCACGATGGAATAGATGGATATACAAGTAAATACGATATATCTAATAGATGCAAAAACCCTAGGAAGCAAGCAATGTAGGTACGAAATTGAAGCGACTGGCATGCTACCTGACGAACCGGTGATCCGAAAAGATAAGCGACACGCGGGGAACCACCGAATCTAGGGTTAGGGTTGGCGGTGAGCATTGAATCGATAGACCTGAATGCAATGGAGAACAATGCTTTGAAATCGATTTAGGTTATGAGCGAAGCAATGTGGGTTAGGGCATGTCGGCGAGGTCTTATTGGCACTGGACGTGGACAGCACTACAGCTGAGGATCTCGGCGGCGAGCAGGAATAGGGGCTCGACGGCACTAGAGAGAACCACAGTGAGCATGGGCTTGGCGGCGCTAGGGCACGGGACCGTGCGGTGGCGTGCGAGGCTGGCGCGGGAAGAGGTGAGCGGGACTCGGCTCGGGTGGCGCAGGGAGTCACGAGTGGCACGCGGGGCTGCGGTGGAGCACAAAGGAGCATGGTGTGGTGGCGCTCGGGCGGAGCTTGCGCGGGCATGGTGAGCACCGAAGGCGACGGCTAGGGCACAAGGAGGCACTGCGACATTGATGACGGTGGGTTAGGTCAAGAGAATGCACGCGGCGGTGATTAGGATTATATGGTGGCCCCCGACGTGTCAGAAAAGGAAACGGGAAAAGAAACTGAGTCACGCACGTTTCCTATTGACCGGACGCTCCGGTGGTAGCGACCGGACGCTACCACCTAGCGTCCAGTCGATTCTAGTAAGGTCCAAAACACCTAGAATCGCGACCAGACGCGTCCGGTGGTCCATGACCGGACGCAGGCAGGGTCCGGTCAAAGTTGTCTTGATGCCTTGTTGATCGACCAGACGCTGAAGGTCCTCCTGACCGGATGCAGAAGCGCAGAGTCCGGTCCCTCTATCAGCAGTTGTTCACCTCCTATGAACTGACCGGACGCTGGACATCAGAGACCGGTGTAGCGTCCGGTCACTCTTTCCCAGCAAATCTTCAATGATCCTTCGTGCTGCCTGTTCCCAATCAAGTCCCAACTTGAATAAGATCCAAATAAACACTAATTGGGACTGATGTGAGTGACCTCTCTCAATCCCTCAAGTTTTTTAAAATATTTTGCCTTAGGCTATAATTCTGTTTATGAAAATAGACAATAAAAGGGCAAATGGAACAAAACGACAAACAACATTCATGCATATGCAATACTTGAAAGTAAATCTAGTTGCTTGTCAAGTTTGATCCAAGGTTAAGCTTCTTCACACGCTTTTCGACGGTTATCTTAACCATGTTAGACAAGCCCTATATGCATTACCAACAATTAAACATATTGTATATTACAATGAATGCAAGAGACAACACAAGCTCATCTTTTAGTGAAGTTACTAAAATCAAGTACATTAAGCTCATTCCGCAATCTACAAAATGTTGCCTCATCTAATGGTTTAGTAAAGATATCCGCCAATTGATCTTCAGTTCTTACACCTTCTAGTGATATATCATTTTTAGCAACATGATCTCTTAGAAAGTGATGGCGGATATCTATGTGCTTAGTGCGAGAGTGTTGAACCGGATTGTTTGCAAGTTTTACCGCACTTTTATTGTCACACAAAAGAGGTACTTTCTCTAGAACTACACCATAGTCTAGCAAAGTTTGTTTCATGTATAATATTTGTGCACAACAAGCACCCACGGCAATGTATTCCGCTTCGGCGGTGGACAAAGCCACACTATTTTGTTTCTTGGAGGACCAAGACACAAGTGATCTACCAAGCAAATGGCACCCTCCGGATGTGCTTTTTCTATCAACTTTGTAACCGGCATAATTCGAATCGGAATAGCCAACTAGTTCAAATATAGCTCCTTTGGGATAGCAAAGACCAATGCTTGGTGTGTGCTTAAGATACCTAAGGATTCTTTTTACGGCAATTAAATGTGTTTCCTTAGGATTAGCTTGAAATCTAGCACACATACACACACTAAACATGATGTCGGGCCTAGATGCGGTTAAATACAACAAGCTACCAATCATAGAACGGTAGAGAGTTTGATCAACCGGGTTACCTCCCTCATCTAGGTCGAGATGTCCATTTGTAGGCATTGGAGTCTTGATTGGCTTACATTCATCCATCTTGAATCTCTTGAGAAGATCTTTTGTGTATTTCTCTTGAGAGATGAAGATGCCTTCTTTCATTTGCTTGACTTGAAAACCAAGAAAGAATGTAAGCTCTCCAATCATTGACTTCTCGAACTCCTTCGACATCAATTCACCAAATTCTTTGCATGAATCTTCATTTGATGATCCGAAGATGATATCATCAACATATACTTGACAAATGAAGATATGCCCATCAAGCTTCTTGGTGAATAGTGTGGTGTCGACCTTCCCAATGGTGAAGCCCTTCTCAATGAGAAAGTCCCGAAGGCGCTCATACCAAGCTCTTGGGGCTTGCTTAAGCCCATATAGTGCCTTGGACAACCTATAAACATGATTAGGATATCTAGGGTCTTCAAACCCAGGAGGTTGATCAACATAGACTAGTTCATTAATAAAGCCATTTAAAAATGCACTTTTTACATCCATTTGATAAAGTTTCATTTCATGTTGTGATGCATATGGAGGGAGGATACGGATGGCTTCTAGTCTTGCAACCGGTGCAAAGGTCTCTCCAAAATCCAAGCCTTCAACTTGAGAGAACCCCTTTGCAACTAGTCTTGCCTTGTTCCTCACAACAACACCTTGATCATCTTGCTTGTTGCGGAACACCCACTTTGTTCCAATGACTCTTGCTCCTTTTGGTCGCTCTTCAAGAGTCCAAACTTCATTGCGAGTGAAGTTGTTCAACTCTTCATGCATAGCATTGATCCAATCCGGATCCTTAAGAGCTACTTCTACCTTGGTAGGCTCATAGCAAGAGACAAAAGAGTGATGAGCAATAAATGAAGCAAGTTTTTGAGATCTAGTCATCACTCCCTTTGATGGACTCCCTATGATGAGATCTTATGGATGATCTTGTAGTAGAGGTGTATTTCTTCTATTGACCACTTGAGAGGGAGGTTGTGGAGCATCAACATCTTGTGCTTGTACCTCTATTTGCTTATGGGAGACATGAGTATCTTCATTTTCTACTCTCCCATCTTTTTCACCATCTTATGGCACACTTGATGAAGAAGGTTGATCAATGACTTGTACATCATCTTTAGGCTTGATGTCTCCCACCGGAATGTTCTTCATAGCCTCCCTCAATGGTTCATCACCTACATCATCAAGATTCTCATGTGCTCCTTGGGAGCCGTTAGATTCATTAAACTCTACATCATATGTTTCTTCAACCAAGCCGGTGGCATGATTAAATACTCTATATGCTTTGGACTTTGATGAGTAACCAACAAGAAAACCAATATCACAACGCCTTTGAAACTTCCCTAGGTGTTGCCGCTTCTTGTAGATGTAGCATTTGCAACCAAACACCCTAAAGAAGGAGACGTCTGGCTTCTTCCCATTGAGCAACTCATAAGGTGTCTTGCCAAGGAACTTTTGAAGGAATAGACGGTTGGATGCATAGCATGCGGTGTTGATTGCTTCTGCCCATAGAGCTTCGGGGGTGTTGTACTCATCTAGCATTGTCCTTGCAAGGGTGATCAAAGTCTGGTTCTTCCTCTCAACTACACCATTTTGTTGAGGAGTATAAGTTGCGGAGACTTCATGCTTGATCCCAACTTCATCACAATAAGCTTCAATGTTTGTGTTGTCAAACTTTTTCCCATTGTCACTTCTTATCTTCTTGAGCTTCACTTCAAATTCATTTTGAGCTCTCTTGCCAAATTTCTTGAAACAAGATGCAACTTCGGATTTGTCATGAAGGAAGAATACCCATGTATACCTTGAATAGTCATCAACAATCACAAGACAATAGAGATTTCCTCCCAAACTCTTGTATGTTGTTGGTCCAAATAAATCCATGTGGAGAAGTTCAAGCACTCTTGTGGTTGACATGAAAGCTTTTGTTGGATGGGTATTTGCAACTTGCTTGCCGGCTTAGCATGCACTACAAAGCTTGTCCTTCTCAAACTTTACATCCTTCAACCCTCTCACCAAATCATTCTTCATTAGCTTCTTGAGTGAACTCATCCCAACATGAGCAAGTCTTCTATGCCATAGCCACCCAAGTGTTGTTTTGGTGAAGAGGCAAGTCTTCAAGTTTGCATCTTCGGAGGTAAAATCCACTAGATATAAGTTGTTGTATCTAAAACCATTGAAGATCACTTGATTATCATCCACCTTGGATACAACAACCTCCTTCTCGGTGAACAAGCATTGGAAGCCAAGATCACACAATTGTCCAACGGATAGCAAGTTAAAACTCAATGAAGCAACATAGAGCACATTTGAGATGGAATGACCATTTGATATTGCCACTTTGCCCAATCATTGAACCTTGCCCTTTGAGTTATCTCCAAATGTTATTCTCTCTTGTCCATCTACCTCTTCATCTAGTGAGGTGAACATACGAGGATCACCGGTCATGTGTTGTGTGCAACCACTATCAATAACCCAATGACTTCCACCGGTCTTGTAGTTCACCTACACACAAGAGATTCAAGCTTTAGGAACCCAAACTTGTTGAGGGCCCTTCACCTTCTCAACAAGTGACTTAGCCACCCAAATCTTCTTAGGCCTATTCTTATTAGGGGGTCCTAAGAACATGACTTTCATCTTTCCACTAGAATCCTTTCTAAGCATGTAGTGAGCATTGCAGGCAAAGGGTCTAGCATGCTTGGACAAGGGTTGTGGTGGTGGAGTTTGGCATTCATGAGCAAAATGGCCTTCTTGTCCACACTCAAAGCTTCTCTTTGGCTTTGGCTTTGGCTTTGGCTTTGCTTGTTGTTATTGAGCTTGAGCCTTCTTCTCTACATGTGCCACATATCCAATGCCATTTCTATCCATCTTCATGACGGTGTTCATAAGTAGATCACTTTGAAGATGTTTGCCTCTTGTGAACTTGCTCAATCCAACCGTGAGATGCTCTTTCTCCAACTTGAGCTTCTTGTTCTCTTCCTTAAGAGCATCGTTGTTTTTCTCTTCCTTTAGCTTCTTGTTCTCTTCCTTGAGTTTCTCATTCTCAAGGATCAACTCTTCATCATGATCAAGAGTTTCTAGTACAATAGTGTTGTGGCTCTTCATCTCTTCAAGATCTTTCATGAGCTTTTCATTTGCATTTTTGAGCTTGACATACTCATCATAGTCATTGCACTCAACCACTTGCTTGCCTTTGTCACTAGATCCTTGCTCAATGCTCTCAACAATTAAGTCATCACATGATGTAGCTATATCAATCTTAACAACATGGTTAGTAGCATCATGTGGCTCATTTGGTAAAAATTCTTGAGCAATGACAAGAGTATCATAATTGATCTTTAGAGTTGTATATTCATCTTTTAGCTTGTTGTGGCTAGTGATGAGCTCATTGTGCACCCACTCAAGTTTGTCATGTTTATCTTTGAGCTCTTTCTTAGAAGATTTTAGCTCTTTGAGTTTGGATGACATAGCATCATTTGATTCTTTAAGCTCAACATTAGCCTTTTCCATTGTATCACATTTTGCCAAAAGTGAATCATTCTTAGCATCTAGCTTTTCAATTTTAGCTCTACTCTTTCTAATGATCTTGGTGTATTGTCTTAGTATTTTAACAAGATCATCATAAGAAGGTGAGTCATCATCATCATCGCTATCACTATCACTATCATCATCACTAGCATGCTCATCATCACTACTATCAACATTCTTTGATACCTTGCGTTCACCCTTGGCCATAAGGCATAGGTGAGTCGAGGATGATGGTGGTGGTGGCGGTGAAGATGATGAAGAGTCAATGACAATGGCGGCCACCTTCTCATTGTCACTATCATCATCGGATGATTCACTAGATGAATCAATGTTCGTGAGCCAATCACCAACAATGTAAGCCTTTTCACTCTTCTTCTTCTTGTGGAAGTCCCTCTTTTTGCCACCTCTCTTCTTGTATGGCTTGTTCTTCTTTTTCTCATCTTCTTCTTCATTGCTTGAGTCATCTTTCTTGCCCTTGTACTTGTTCTTGTACTTGTCTTTCTTGGGCTTTGTGTATTGATGTGCTAGATGACCAAGCTCTCCACAATTGAAGCAATCCATTTCAGAGATTGGCTTTCTTCTTGAGCTAGTGAAGAACTTCTTCTTCTTGCCATCAAACTTGATGCCATTCTTGTTTAGCTTCTTTAGCATCTTGGCGGTCTTCTTCACCATAAGGGCAAGACTTTCATCATCATCTTCCTCATCACTTGAGCTCTCATACTCAAGTCTTGTTTTGCCCTTCTCTTGGCTAGCTTTGAATGCTAAGTCTTTTTCTTTCTTCTTTGTAGAGGATGAGCCATCTTGAGGTGTGATGTGCATATACATCTCATGAGCATTTATCTTTCCCAAGATTTGTGTCAGTGTAGCGGTGGAAAGATCACCTTGGTGTAGCACGGTCACAATATGCCCATATTTGTCAATGGGGAGGACACTTAAGATCTTTCTCACAACGTCGGATGGTGACATTTGAGTAAGTCCAAGCCCATTGACTTCCTCTATAAGAACATTCAATCGTGAATACATCTCATTAGCACATTCTTTGGGAAGCATCTCAAATGAATTTAGCTTTTTAATAACAAGATGATAGGGTTCCTCATGCTCACTCTTAGTTCCCTCATGGAGCGTACAAACGTCCGACCATAGAGCATGTGCATCTTTGTGGTTCCTTACGCGGTTGAACACATCTTTGCAAAGGCCTCTAAAGATGGTGTTGCGAGCCTTTGCATTCCATTTTTCACAATTCACTTCATCGCCTTGTAAGTGAGTAGCATCCTGAGGTTTTGGGAAGCCTTGTGAGGCGGCTCTAAGTATACCAACATCTAGAGCTTCTAAGTACGCCTCCATGCGAATTTTCCAATATGGAAAGTCTCTCCCTCAAAGATAGGAGGAGGTCCATCCCCGTGAGACATCATGCTCTAAGCGGTTAAGCTTAAAAACGTGAGCACGAGGCTCTAATACCAATTGAAAGGATCAAGATGCCCAAGAGGGGGGGTGAATTGGGCTAATTCTAAATTTTCTTGCAATAATTAAATCCTATTGATAGCCCAATTAACCCCTTGTGCCTAGAAAGTGTTTCTAATGTTCTATTGCACAAAAGAACTTGCAACCTAAGTTCCAATCCTACTCTAGCATGGCAATTCTAGAAATGTAAATGACAAGAATTGAATTGCTCAAAGTAAATGCTCAAAATAAAGAGAGGAGAGGAAACGCGGTGATGTTTTGCCGAGGTATCGGAGAGTCGCCACTCCCCACTAGTCCTCGTTGGAGCACCCGCACAAGGGTGTAGCTCCCCCTTGATCCGCGCAAGGATCAAGTGCCCTCTACGGGTTGATTCTTCGACACTCCATGGCGGTGAATCACCCACAACTGCTCACAACTTGAGTTGGGTCACCCACAAGCTCCGCCGGGTGATCACCAAGCTCCCAATCACCACCAAGCCGTCTAGGTGATGGCGATCACCAAGAGTAACAAGCACGAACTCTCACTTGACCACGCGAAGCCTAATGAGAACGATGGATGCACACTTTGCTACTCTTGATTCACTAATGAGGCTACTCTTTTGGATTCTCAAATCACAAACACCTCACTAGGACCTTGCTCTTCTTGGCACTCACAAACGTGTTTCTCAGCTGTTGGAATGAGAAAAAGTAACTCCACACACGAGTGGAGCTTCTATTTATAACATGGGCTGAAAAACGAACCGTTATATGCCTCTACGGGGTGACCGGAGGCTCCGGTCAGTTCAACCCGCACACCAGTGTTTAAGTGTTGACCGGACGCGGGTAGGGTCCGGTCACCACTGACCGGACACGTCTGGTCACAAAAATCCCTCACTTGAACCTTACTGTACTCGACCGGACGCTGAACCTTGCACAGATCAAGGGGGAGCTACACCCTTGTGCGCATTCTCCAACGAGGACTAGTGGGGAGTGACGACTCTCCGATACCTCAGGAAAACATCGCCGTTTTCCTTTTCCTCTCTTTACTTTGAGCATTTACATTTGTGCAATTTATTTCATGTTTTTACATTCCTAGAATTGCCATGCTAGAGTAGAATTAGAACCTAGGGTGCAAAACTTTTGTACAGGAGAACAATAGAAATAGATTTTAGGCACAAGGGGTGAAATAGGCTAAGTGTAGGGCTTAATTATTGCAAAAAAATTAGAATTAGCCCAATTCACCCCCCCCCCCTTAGACATCTCGATCCTTTCAATTGGTATCGGAGCCTCATGCTCTCTAAATTAGGCTTAACCGCCTAGAGCAAGATGTCCTACGGGGATGGACCCCCTCCCATCTTTAAGGGAGATGATTTTCCTTATTGGAAAATTTGTATGGAGGCATACCTAGAGGCTTTAGATGTTGGAGTTCTTAGAGCCGCCTCACAAGGCTTCCCAAATCCTAAGGATCCCGCCAACCTTCAAGGCGATAAGGTTAACTACGAGAAGTGGAATGCCAAGGCTAGAAACACCCTCTTTAGAGGCCTTTGCAAGGATGTTTTTAACCATGTGCAGAACCACAAAGATGCCCATGCACTATAGTCGGACATTTGTGCACTCCATGAGGGAACCAAGATTGAGCGTGAGGAACGCTACCACCTTATGATGAAAAAGCTTAATTCATTTGAGATGCTTCCTAGATAAAGTGCCAATGAGATGTATTCACGCTTGAATGTTCTTGTAGACGAAGTCAATGGGCTTGGACTCACACAAATGCAACCCTCCAATGTTATAAGAAAGATCTTGAGTGTCCTCCCCATTGACAAATATGGGCATATTGTGATGGTGCTTCATCAAGGTGATCTTTCCACCGCTACACCAACTCAAATATTAGGGAAGATCAATGCGCATGAGGTGTACATGCACATCACTCCACAAGATGGCTCTTCTTCCACCAAGAAGAAAGATTTGGAATTCAAGGCTAGCCAAGAGAAGAGGGGCAAAGCAAGAGTTGATCATGATAGCTCAAGTGATGATGAGATTGATGATGCAAGTCTTGCTCTCATGGTGAGAAGAACTACCAAGATGCTCAAGAAGCTAAACAATAATGGTGTCAAGTTTGATTGCAAGAAGAAGAAATTCTTCACTAGTAATAGAAGGAAGCCCATCTTCGAAATGGATTGCTATAATTGTGGAGAACTTGGTCATCTAGCTCATCAATGCCCCAAACCTAAGAAAGACAAGTACAAGAAGTACAAGGGCAAGAAAGATGTCTCAAGTGATGAAAATGATGATGAGAAGAAGAAAAATAAGCCATACGAGAAGAAGGATGGCAAGAAGAAGGAATTTCACAAGAAGAAGAAGAATAGCAAGGCATACATTGTTGGTGATTGGCTCACGGATATTGAATCATCAAGTGGCTCATCCGATGATGAAAGTGAGAATGAGAACAAGAAGGTGGTCGCTCTTGTGATTGATTCTTCACTGTCTTCACCGACACCGCCACCATCATCCTCTACACACCTATGCCTTATGGCCAAGGGTGAACGAAAGGTACAAAATGATGATGATAGTAGTGGTGATCATAATGCTAGCAATGATGAAAGTGGTAGTGATAGTGATGAAAATTTTGAATCACCTTCTTATGATGATCTTGTCAAGTTGCTAAACCAATACACTAAAATCATTAGAAAGACAAGAGCTAAAATGAAAAGCTAGAATTTGAGGATTCACTCTTAGCAAAGTATGACATAGCCGAAAAAGCTAGTGTTGAGCTTAGAGAAAAAAATAAAATTGTGTCATCCAAACTCAAGGAGCTCAAATCCTCTAAGAAGGAGCTTAGAGAAAACATGATAAACTTGAGGGGATACATAATGAGCTCACCACTAGTTATAATTTGCTAAAAGAAGAGTACACCAATCTCAAGATTAATCATTACAATCTTGTTCTTTCTCATGAGTTATTATTCAATGAGCCACATGATGCTACTAACAATGTTGTTAAGATTGATATAGCTATATCATATGATGACTTGATTGTTGAGAGCATTGAGTAAGGTTCTAGTAGCAAAGGCAAGAAAGTGGTTGAGTCTGACAACTATGATGATTATGTCAAGCTCAAGAATGATAATGAAAAGCTCAAGAAAGATCTTGAAAAGCTATCAACCACCAACACAATTGTGATAGAGAATCTTGACAATGATTATGATATAGCTCTTGAGAATGAGATGCTTAAAGAAGAGAACAAGAGACTCAAGATGGAGAAAAATCATGATGAACTTAGAGAAGAAAACAAGAATCTCAAGTTGGAGAAAGGACATCTCATGACTAGTTTGAGCAAGTTCACAAGAGTCCAATATCTCCAAAGTGAGCTACTCATGAACACCGTGATGAAGATGGATAGAAGTGGTATTGGGTACTTGGCAAATCAAGAGAAGAAAGCTCAAGCTCAACATCAACAACAATACAAGTCAAAGCCTAAGCCAAAGAGATGTTTTGAGTATGGACAAGAAGGTCACTTTGCTCATGAGTGTCAAACTCCACCACCACAACCTTTGCCCAAGCATGCTAGAACCTTTGCTTTTAATGCTCACTACATGCTTAGAAAGGATTCGAGTGGAAAAATCAAAGTCATGTTCTTAGGTCCACCCAACAAGAATAGGCCTAAGCAAATTGGGTCGCAAAGTCACTAATTGAGAAAGTAAAGGGCCCTCATCAAGTTTGGGTCCCTAAACAACAAGCTTGATCTCTTGTGTGTAGGTGAACTACAAGACCGGTGGAAGTCATTGGATTATTGATAGTGGTTGCACTCAACATATGACCGGTGATCCTCGTATGTTCACCTCACTAGATGAAGAAGTAGATGGTCAAGAAAGGATTACGTTTGGTGATAATTTAAAGGGCAAAGTTCAAGGATTGGGCAAAGTTGCAATATCAAATGATCATTCAATATCAATGTGCTATATGTTGCTTCATTGAGTTTCAACTTGCTATCCGTTGGCCAATTGTGTGATCTTAGCTTTCAATGTTTGTTTACCGAGAAGGAAGTGGTTGTGTCAAAGAAAGATGATTATCAAGTTATATTCAAGGGTTTTAGATACAATAACCTATATTTAGTGGATTTCACCTTCGAAGATGCAAACTTAAAGACATGCTTATTCACCAAAACATCACTTGGGTGGCTATGGCATAGAAGACTTGCACATGTTGGGATGATCTCACTCAAGAAGCTAATGAAGAATGAATTTGTGAGAGGTTTGAAGGATGTGAAATTTGAGAAGGATAAGCTTTGTAGTGCATGTCAAGCCGGCAAGCAAGTTGCAAACACTCATCCAATAAAAGCTTACATGTCAACAACAAAAGTGCTAGGGCTTCTTTACATGGATCTTTTTAGACCAACAACTTACAAGAGTTTGGGAGGTAATCTCTATTGTCTTGTGATAGTTGATGACTACTCTAGATATACTTGGGTATTCTTCCTTCATGACAAGACCAAAGTGGCCGCATGTTTCAAGAAGTTTGCCAAGAGAGTATAAAATGAATTTGAAGTGAAGCTCAAGTAGATAAAAAGTGACAATGGAAAAGTATTTGACAACACAAACATTGAAGCATATTATGATGAAGTAGGGATCAAGCATGAGGTCTCCGCAACATACACTCCTCAACAAAATGGTGTAATAGAGAGAAAGAACGGACACTTATCATCCTTGCAAGAACAATGCTGGATGAGTACAATACACCCAAAGCTCTATGGGCGGAAGCTATCAACTCCGCATGTTATGCATCCAACCGCCTATTTCTTCAAAAGTTTCTTGGCAAGACCCCTTATGAGTTACTAAATGGGAAGAAGCCGGATGTCTCATTCTTCCGGGTGTTTATTTGCAAATGCTACATCTACAAGAAGCGGCAACACCTAGGGAAGTTCCAAAGACATTGTGATATTTGATGAAAGTCCAAAGCCATGGTTACTGATCAAAGTCCAAAGCATATCGAGTATTTAATCATGTCGCCGGCTTGGTTGATGAAACATATGATGTGGAATTTGATGAATCTAACGGCTCCCAAGGAGCACATGAGAATCTTGATAATGTAGGTGATGAACCATTGAGGGAGGCCATGAAAAACATTCTGGTTGGAGACATCAAGCCTAAAGATGATGGAGATGTGCCACAAGATGATGATAAAGATGGGAGAGTAGAAAATAAATATACTCATGTCTCCCATGATCAAATGGTGGCACAAGCTCAAGATGTTGATGCTCCACAACCTCCCCCTCAAGTGGTTGATAGAAGAAATTCACCCCTATTACAAGCACATCCACAAGATCTCATTATAGGGAGTCCTTCAAAGGGAGTAATGACTCTCTCTAAAAAACTTGCTTCATTTATTGAACATTACTCGTTTGTTTCTTGCATTGAACCTAAGAATATAGAAGAAGCTCTTCAAGATCCGGATTGGATATGTGCCATGCATAAAGAGTTGAACAACTTCACCCGCAATGAAGTTTGAACACTTGAAGAGCAACCACAAGGTGCAAGAGTCATTGAAACAAAGTGGGTGTTCCACAACAAACAAGATGATCAAGGCATTGTTGTGAGGAACAAGGCAAGACTAGTTGCAAAGGGGTTCTCTCAAGTTGAAGGGTTGGATTTTGGAGAGACCTTTGCACCGGTTGCAAGACTTGAAGCCATTCGTATCCTTCTTGCATATGCATTCCATCATAAAATGAAATTATATCAAATGGATGTTAAAAGTGCATTTTTAAATGGTTTCATAAATGAACTAGTCTATGTTGATCAACATCCCGGGTTTGAAAAACCCTAGATATCCTAATCATGTCTATAGGTTGTCCAAGGCGCTATATGGGCTTAAGCAAACCCTAGAGCTTGGTATATGCGCCTTCAGGATTTCCTCATTGAGAAGGGCTTCACCATTGGGAAGGTCGATACCACACTATTCACCAAAAAACTTGATGGAGAGAACTTCATTTGTCAAGTATATGTTGATGATATCATATTTGGATCATCAAATGAAGACTATTGCAAAGAGTTTGGCGAATTGATGTCAAAGGAGTTTGAGATGTCTATAATTGGAGAGCTTACATTCTTTCTTGGTTTTCAAGTCAAGCAAACGAGAGAGGGGATTTTCATCTCTCAAGAAAAATATACTAAGGACCTTCTCAAGAGGTTCAAAATGGATGAATACTGATCGACCTGACCACACTCCATTACATTGCCAATCGACCTGATCACTTCATTGCATTGCCGATTGATCCAACCATATCATTGCATTAATTATCAACTGATCAGACCACTTGAGTCCATTTCTGGTGACACCAACTGACTCGACAATCTGATCTTGCAGACTGATCTGAGTGCACCACTGATTGTCCTGACTGATTTGTATGCTTAACCATTTTGTTGACTACTGGACCTAGTAGATTGAGCCAACTAAACCGATTTTAAGTAAAATTAAGGTGGCTAACGAAATCAACCAAAACAATACACTCGGACAACAAAGACAAGTAAACTTATGTACCTGGCCTGTGTCGGAGTGACTATTTCTGAAAGCTTAAAGTCTATGGATGACAGAAACAAGTTAGTGAGGTAAGCTAAAGTTCATTGACAAATAAAGACCTGTCTATAAAAACCATGTGCATGTTTCAATGCTTATCAGCTTCCATTCAGTACTCGTAATGTTGTTGTCCCAAACAAGACAATTGACGTCCACAAATTATGAAGTTCATCACCTCCAACAGGGACCCATTAGGCATGGTAGACATGAGGAATACCAAGGGAAGAAGGTCATAACATTTGAGAATATGCTCTAATCCATGGTCAGTGAGACTAAACTCAAACAATGACAGCAAGAGGAAACACCAAGTGCTAAGGAACACAGCGGTCTTCTGATCTTGCGCACGTTCGGTCACGCCCTGCCTATCACGCTCTGTTGTTATAGACTCACCCAGCGTCTGCAGACGACATGACCGCTGCCGCCCTTTGCCTGGCTTCTCTTACCCTTTGTCACTTTGCTGCTGGCCGCCGGCCGCTGGCCAGGTGGAATAGGGCGTTGCCTCCACAACCATCAACCAGTCCAGCTCTGACACCATGAAGAGAGTCTATCTGATGATGTACTCTCGAACTCTCACTATGTTTCTTTGCAAGGTTTACATCTACATACATAGTTCATGGTAAGCCTTTTATTCCTTGTGGTGTTAAATAAATAAACTAGGGTTTAGCTACAAACTCATTGTGCTCAATGTTAATGGAATAAGAGAAATGTTATTTCTTATCGCATATAACAAAAACACTACCAGAGTATTAGTGTTTAGTAATAAAAGGTCCCTTGTATTTCTGACACAAGTTCGAAAAATAATAATTAACTAGTAAGATATATTGTAGGACCAAACAATGCAGGGCACAGTACTAAACTGAGAAAATTATGGAGAGGTTAATATGAGTGACGGATAGGTAACAGTTGCTGGAGATATATAGGTGAAACAATTCATTCTATTTTAGTGAGCCACGTGGTAAACTGAATGTTTGCTGATGCAAAGACAACTTGTTCAACTACTTCTAAAACTACTTGTCTCTCGATCCAGTTAAAGCTAACAGGTACAGAAACCAACAAGTGATTTAATTCGGTGTAAAGTTCTAGGCCAATGACTTTATATATACTCCATTATGCTTGAAAAGAGCCCATTTCTTGATTTTGTATTCACTTGTAAAGTTATCGCACACATGATCCTGATATATGATTAACTTCCTTAAATTCAGCACCCAACTTCCACAAGGCAAATTTTAGGCATGGCAGGCATGTGGAATACCAGGCCACCGACCGCGGAGCTGAGCCTGTGTCTCCGCATGCTTTCCATCGTTTGTTAGAAAAAGCGGCAGTGTTCCAAGGCATGATTGGTGGGCAGAAAATTTGGTGCATCCCGGGTGCAAACGGCTTCCAGTGCAGCCCCGCCTTGCACTCCGCCTAGGATGGATGCCGCGTGAAGAAAGAATGGATCACACGCACGCAACTACTAGCTCGGCAGGTCGCAGCAGAGTAGGACATTGGTTGCCTCAGCTTGAAGTTTGTATTCACTTGTAAAGCTATCGGACTCAAATGTAGTTGATCAGTTGGTCATTTGTTGGTCGTCTAACCTTGGCTGTTAGAATGACCTTAGCTTAGTAGGATTGACCGAGTCCGGAGGTGCCTAACAGCTCTTTTCTAAGCCTTGGCCATGACCCATGGAACCAATGACTAACCAAAGGGCATGGTCCAAGGCCACCCCGATCTGTGCTTTGATGTGGTGGGAATTAGTCCTCGGGAGTGGTGTTAAAGACCAGAGGCCAGCCGCCGCCGGCCACCTTGCAGTGATGGCGTCCATCGTATCAGTACTAGGAGCAGGCATGAGGACTTTAGCAACCCTTAGGGGCACATCAACATATCCAGCATAGTACCAACTAAGTGTGATTAAGTATTGGTAGTGGATTAGATGTTCATGTGTTTAGGCCAATTATGATCCTAAATAAGATTAAGTTCTAACACTACCAACTATGGTTTGCAGCAGTGGTGGCCGGAGGGCTTCACGACTTATAAGGATACAGAAAAAAAAACACACATATCAAGCTATTTTTTTTTTGTGATTTCTGAAAATTGATTTGTAGGGGCGGCTCAATATCCAGCCACCTCTACAGATCATCAGCCGCCCCTACAAATCGATTTGTTGAGGCGGCTAGCCAACCGCCCCTACAAACAGGACATTTGTAGCCGCGGTTGCTTAGGGGCGGCCGGCAAAACCGCGGCTACAAATGCACATGAGCCGCCCCTACAAATACTTACTGGCGTAATGACGGTAGCTGAAATCAAGGGCACAAAATTAAAGGGGGACTCCATGCAGATGATACAAATGTGTTGTGGATGAAGATAGTGATGCAATTAGTGTTAGGAATAATCATGACTTGGTTATCGAGTTCTTGCATTTGGGTCATGTACATGTGTGTCGTGTACTGAGTGAGCACGTACCCAGAACGAGATGTGTTCTCATGGAGGATTGAGTCAGTCATTTGCATGTAGATAGGCTAGTTAGCAAGTTAGAATGTGCATGTGTTGCACATGATAGTGGAGTACATCTTCAGTAGGTTGTTATAGCTAGTTTCTTGGAGTTTCATGTGTTGCATTTATATGGCAGAGTAGTATTAGCTGCTGCATGTTCGTTGGGCACGTTTGGAGTGTTAAGTTAGGATATTCTCTAGGGGGCTATGCGCCCCGCGGCCAAGGTTGTTGCTTAGCCAGTAATCCAAGTTAGGAGGTAGTTAGTATCTTGAGATGTAATCCAATCTGTTCTAATCCTAACTCCTTGTACAAGCCACGCCATGGGGCTGTTCGTGGCATATATTAACATGTAACCGAGAGCCAGGGAAGGCATCTCATACCCTCATTTCTCACATGGAGGTGTGGCTTGAGGTCAGGTCAGTGGATCGACCTTTCATGCGGCGTACGTGCAGAGGCCTGAAGTGAGTTCATGCTTATTTTATCAACTTGATATAATAATTGTAAATTGATGTCGCACTAGATGAAGTGAGTGTTGAGGAGATAGATGATATGTTATAAGATTCGACACCTAGCACAAAATAGTAGTGGCTTAGGGAGAGAAACAGAGACCAAGGATGAAGCAATGGAGTGAACCAGCGAGCAGCTCAGTGGTTGGACTCCCCGCCTCTAATGCACAAGAATTGTGCGTTATTAAAAAATCCTCTCACCGGCAAATTTGGAGTTCAGGGATTTTCTTAACCTGCAAAGTTGAGGTCTTCTACCTTAATATGAATGCCCTGGTGTAGGTCAAACACCCGGTGGGTCGAGATTTTTCAAAATGCAGCAGTCAAAATAGCAACATAATCGATGACATAAGAAAGGGACAGTGTGGACGGTGGTGGACATATCGACTAATCTCTTAGATTTAAGAACGCCCATCAATAATTGGAATAAAAAATGAATAAGTAATACCATGACCGACAGTGCTCAGGAATAGGTGCTGCAATTCACTTTATTTCAGAGAGAGACATGTGATAAATTGGATGCTTCCTGATCCTAAAGAACAAGGGGATGAAACTCAACCAGTTCTATAAATACTCGTCTCCCTGGCCAGTTAAAGCTTAAAGTTTAAGTGACAGGAGCAACACCCGAAGCTGTATCCCTCACACTGCACGACAACTAATGTCCACAATTTCTTTACCTTACATAGGGTCACTTCAGGTATGGTAGGCGTGAGGAATAGCAACCCAAGCAGTTTGATGTCTGCAAGCCTTCCATCACCGCCTAAGGCTGCAGGGCTGGTCAGTTGAGGAGGCATCCTCCAACCGTCGCTCCAGGTTGAGGAGAGGCAACGTCATCAGGGGCTTATGGATTAGTTTAAATGATAGTTGCGCCTGTGGGAGATGGTGCAAGGCATAGTTCTCTCACACCAGGGCGATAATTTCATCTAGAAATGGACTGCCGTTAGCCCTGCCTTCGCTCCATGATCAGAGAGGTTTTAACCGGCACTGTTCACGTTCTCTGCCAGATGTTGTTTCAGTATTTTGGTTAACCTTGTTTCAGTATCTTTGCTTGCCATAGTTCTTGGGTACCCGCAGCCTGCTGTTTTTGGGGTTGTTCTGCTTTGCGCCCTGTTCGTTTGGCTTATAAGCCGTACTTTTTTAGCCAACGAACAGTATTTTTCTCTCACAACAAATCAAACAACAGTACTTTCAGCCATGGCTTATCAGCCAAACAAACAGGGCGTTGATTGGTTTCAAATTAGTACGTCTTGTATAGGAATGGAATAAATAATTTAAGTGTCTTTGATTTAATTATTGCTTGAACCTCATATGTTAGTTCGGCTTTGCTTGATTTAATTGTTGCATGTACTAATCAGATTTTAGATATGGAGTGTTACTCTAGAGGACTCCCGCGTGCGTGGGCTACATGCCTCCACTACTACATAATCTTGATCACCGCTGATTTTAGCCCCTCAATGGTGAAAGTTGTTGGTGTAACTTTGGTCATCACTGCCAGTGAGAACCAGTGACAATAATCATCAACAACACTTCATGTTACCAATAGGCGGTGATGGGGATTCTACAAATTCCAAAAGTAGACAAAAAAGCATTTTTTTAATCCCAGGGGAGGCCCTCACATGCCATCAATTCTGTGATGCTTCAATATGAGCCACTGGTGCAAACAGCTCATCATCATAGTCACAAGTCAAGAGTTTTTTCAAGAGAAAAGATACGCGCTGTGTGCTGGGGGACTCGAACCTAGACTCACATAGCTCCTCTAACCACTCTGCTCAAAATCACTTGTCTTAAAGGCATATACATTCTCCTCATATTTTCTTTTCTAGATTTCAAAATGAATCTTTGGAACCCTGATGGGTTCAATTGAAAAATATTTCAATTGGAAAGTTATAGATTTCATCGAGTACCACCACTTTTGTTTTGGTTATTTTGCCATCCATAGTTTTCTGAAAAATTTGAGTTTCAAATTGTGAGAACTCAAAACATAATTTTAAGACCACAAATGATTTCAAATGAAAAAGTTAGAATATGTAAACATCAAATAAAATTTTGGCACCGTAAATAGTTTTAAATAAAAAGGTCATCAACTACAAGGCTGTAGATCACATCGAGATCTACATCTTTGATATAAAGTTCTTCATCTGACTCGTTTTGAAAAGTTACTAGTTCTATTGTGTTACACCATTGTTATGGCTGTTGGTACGTAATACAAACTGTTGGTGAAAATGATTGTCACCGCCGATTTGTATTATGAACCAGCGGTGAAAATGGGGCGATTTTCAGTGCCGGTCGGTAACATTAACCGACGGTGATGATGGACTATCGCAAATGGTGCTATCAAATGAAGCAGTTGATAGGCCTAGCTAACTTTACACACGTTTCTTCCAGGATGGCTCAATTATACTGTCCTCTACATGATGAATTTATCCTTTGATACCTGCTTTGATGCATCATTGTCTTTATCTATAGCATCTTCTCCTTTTCTATACTATTCGCATTGTGCCTCTTCTTGTGCCCACGGCTCCGTATGCGTATGCATTGACTTCGGTAACCATGACCATGTCTACCATACACACAACATCCTCAACCACCACTACTCGGTCCACTCGGGCGCTTGATTACATCGTGGTTCACTGGAAGGGTTACCACTATGCTGCAACTGATTTATAGCATTCAACTCCTCTATTCTCAGCATCTATGCCATACCCGCTGCAACTGCCGAATGTTGCTAGAACATATTGGTGCACTACTATAAAGCAGTTTTTAGAAACACCCCCATTTTTAGATAGAGGCGGCTCTATCAAGGACCGCCTCTGGCAATAGTTTGCAAGCCAACCCTCCACTATAAATCATTTGTTTAGAGGCAGCTAGAAACCCTAGTCACCATTAGAAATGTCATTTATTTTTAGAGGCGGCTGAAAAGCTGCTCAAAAGCTTAACTGCCTCTAAAAATGCCATTTCTAGAGGAGACTCGGGTTTCTAGCGGCCTCTATAAGTGGAGGCATTTCTTCAGCTAGGAAGAAATTTCACCTATTTCTAAAAATTGATTTCTAGAGGCGTTTGGAAATTTGGCCCACCTTTAAAAATATGTACACATAGTAAAATTCTCAACTTTTGCAAATAAAGTTGGATAAAGCTAAGACAAACTTTATATCAAAGTTGAACTCAAAGAGATCTGTATCTTTGTAGTTGACAATGTTTTATTTCAAATCATTTAGTGCCCATAAATTATGTTTTCAAAACTAAAATTCAAAATTTTGAATTTTTCAAATGACCTCGTACAGAGAAAAGTTCTAAACCAAAGATGTAGTACTCAAAGATATCTAAAAACTTTGAACTAGTTTCAACTTTTTTTTTGATTCATTTAGTGCCTCAAATATGCAAAACAATATTCCTTAAAGTGGATACAAAAGGATTATATCAAACAGTTAGTTACAAGTGACCCTTAGCCACAATTGTAAGCACGTGCGTATATTACAAGGATTGTATCAACCAGCTGCCTTGAGTTTGGTCACCAACGGCCGCACGTGCATGTATTTCTTGTGGCTCAATTTACAAAATTATGTAAAACAATTCCTGGCTCTAGGCGTCTGGGATTCGGCCTGTCTCTAGAAATCGATTTTTTGAAGTGGTTAAATAGCTAGATTTCTAGAGACACACAAGTAGAGGTGAGTAAAGCAGTTGCATCTACAAACACTCTGCCTCTAAAAACGCTTTCTTTTGCAGTGGTGTATCTCCAAATATAGTAGATTAGGATCGTTTATATAATCTCAATTTGTTTTGTCTCTAAGCCAGGCTTCCTGCCACTTAAACAATGTATTTCTATATAATATCCTACAGTTAGGAACTCACGAGTCACTCAATTTGAATAAAAAAATGAATAAGTAATACCTCACCGACAGTGCACATAAATAGGTCCACAACTAACTTTATGCCGGACAGCCATGTGGTAAATTCTATGCTTACTGATCCTATAGAAACAAGGATACAATTCAACTAGTTATATAAAATGCTTGTCTCCCTGGCCCGTTAAAGCTCAAAGTTTAGGTGATATAAACAATTAGGTGAGGGAAGCTGAAGTTCAAGATGCAAGAGTTATATCTAGATATCGTACGTATGCTTCATCCATTCACTTGTAATGTTGTCGTCCGTCATACGACAGGTAACGTCCACAAAAGATTCACCTCAAAATAGGGCACACTTTAGGCATGGCAGGCACGAGGAATACCAACAGAAGCATTAGGATGTATGCATGCCTTCCATCGACACCTTGGTTGAAAAGGCACCCTCACGGGCACAATGACATCAGGGGTTTATGGTAGAAATGCCGCGATGATTCTTGCGCACTTGTGAAACATACAGCATCGCAGTTCATTCGGTCTGACGGTCTGCTGTTCGACCAGGGCAGTAATTTCCTTTGGAATTGGACTGATGTTCGCCTTCTCTTGGGTTTGTTCAGCGTCTCTTTCCTCCCGATGCTTCAGCACTTTGGTCAGCCATGTTTATATATCTTTATCTTTTGATAGTTCTTTTGTGCTCGCAGCCTTCATGTTAATTTAGGGGTTAATTCTACCTGGCTTTGGTTTAACAGTATGTGTTGTATAGGAAAAGAAATAATTTAACATCTTTGATTTAATTTTTTCTTGAACCTCATATATTTTTCATATAAAAGTACATGGATTGGATATGGGAAGGAGCCTCTCCTAAAGATAAGAAGGGTTACCATATGAGAATCGGTGAGAGAGAATACTAAAATCCAAACATCATGAAAAAAAAAATCCACATGACGAATGATCAACATGATCGACATGGGTGACCTTCCTTGGAGTGGCTGCACATAGAAACCCGACAAGGGGATACACTGAACATGTGCACAGGAGATGGATGACTAGCGATGCACACAAAAGAGAGGTGAATAGCAGACAATCGAAGAATGAATTTGTTAAAATAAACTCGTTATATGATGAAAGAGGGAATATAATTTGTTTAACGTGATATATTGCTTGATCCACATGGACTATTTATATAAGGGTACATGGTTTGGAAGTCATAAAGAAGGTTATCATGTGATTACAATTAATTCTAAACTAACATTATCTTGATACGCGTAATATACTCTAAGGCTTCGTTTCGCTGCACTAGTATCTGCCTCGATCCACATGTGTTGGGATGGATTCGAATGTAAAATTGACTAATTTACACTACAATCCACTCCAACACAGTGGATTAATTGAGGCGATACCGGTGCAACCAAACAAGCTCTAACATGAAAAACTTCGTACTTGAACCTTTGTTCTTTGCTGACTTGTTTTAATAAAAATGTACAATGCACGTTTTTTGCATTGGTTCTTGAAAACAACCTCAGAAGATTCCTTTCCCCAAAGGAAACCTCAAGAGCCAGCTGCAGTGGCCGTTGCTGCCTTGTGGATGCTGAAGTTATATATACGCATGTCGAGAACAGAGTGGAAACTGAACGAGTGAAGCATAGTAATAGTAATCCTACATCACGTAGGGATCAAGTTGCCTGCACAAAACTTATTTATTTGTCCTGTGACTGTTAAAGCAGAAACCACCAAGGATGTGAAAATTTATTGTGATGTTTAGGGCCAATGGCTTATATATAATAGAGATTATTATTGCTACCCATGGATCAAACTAAAAATTAATTAATTGTAACTGAGGATATTATAGTACTTTTACTCTGGTTGTTAATCTCTACTATAATGGACCAATCAAAATTATACTAGGTCTCCCCAGAAAAATATCCTCCGCTGAAAGCCTTGAACCATTGTGCACCTAGAAAAATACACACAAAAATTCGTCTATATTAAAATTAAGGGCTAATAAAACATCCAAACCAAATCTAATGGCCACTGATTGATGTGTGATGCCAGGCTTCTCACACGTCTGCACTCCGCCTCATCACGACCGCAACCCGTGCGCCCTCCAACGCACGCACGCGCGGCTTCAAACCCACTTCAACTCCTGAAATCCCGCTGCCGCCGCGACGGCCATCCTCCTCTGCTCCGTCGCGACTTACAGCACCTAGTATGACATCATCCGCCTCTTAGCGATCTCAGACGAGCCGCTCCGCCTCCGCCACGACGTACAAGGACGAGCGCGACATCCTCCGCCTCCGAGCGATCTCATTCGAGCCGAGCGACATCATGCAGAAACGGGAAGACGTCCATCACGCCACAATCCAGGGCCGGCGCGGCCATGCTCGGGCAGTGGCGGCGAACCCAGCCGAGCCGAGCGACCTACAGAGACGGGAAGACGTCCGGCACGCCGCGATCCCAGGACGGCGCGGCCACGTCCCTCCGCGCTGCGGTGATCCCCGCGGTAGCAGGTGATGCAACCACCACACAAGATCCCCATGGCAGCATGCGCCTTGATGGTCTCTTCGATGGTGGGCCTCGACGTCCGGCGCGCCACGATCCAAGGCGGCCGCGGCCATGCCCTTCAGCTCGTGCTAGCTGTGAGTTTTCTGATCCCCGCCGATGTTAGGGTTTCGAAATTTGGGGAAAACTTTGAATCTACCTTTGTTTTGAGACACGGAGAGGAATGCAACTGACATGCGATGAGTTTTTGTAAGATCTGAATTTTAGTGCTCAGATTACTATAATAAGTATGCATGCTAATTCTTTATTTGTCATATCTAATTAAGTTCTAAACTTCTTTGGCATGTAGATAATCTGAAAACGGGAGTAAATTCTGCAGGTTGCCGAGTTTCTTGGGTTTCATGGATTAGTCTCTGAAAGCATCAAGAAAACTCTGGTCCAGCATTAACCGACACCGCACTAGACGCCAAGGTCCCAAGGCAAGTTTTGAGTTGACAGGGAGCATGGTTTATATTTCTGAAGAAACATAGATAGCGCAGTTGAATATATTATAAATACTATTTGTGTGCCGCGAGTCTGCAACTACCAATGTTGGTTGTTGCTTTGTTGCTGTCTTGTTTATTCTGAATAAATGAACCTTTATGAACTCAGCCAATCCTATGTTGTCAATTTAATTATCATCTCTGGTACTAATGAAATCTTAGTCTCATTTGAAGTCTTTGGCTTACTTTTTGGTCTCTCTTCCATGAAGACTTTTTGCCAAGAATACTGACACCGCTAGAGTGCATTTTTGGGTCTATCTTTTGGTAACTGGATCACGTTCACTTTCACCAGATTCTTATGTATTTCTGCTCTTGTTCAGGAAAAAGAACAACTGCACGTATGATTGAGTTTTTCACCAGGCCTTTATGCTTTGGATAGCTTGCCCCGCTTGCTTTTCCTCATCTGCTTGAGAGATACATTTAGACAAGACAAGAGAAAATTTAAATATCCAAGAAGATTGTATGCTCCTGGGCGAATGTATCATATAGTTGTTATCAAGTCTACCATTTTGATATTGTTGCTAAATAAATTGTCAAATGTATTTTTTAACGGCCTACTTATACTATAGTATTTTTAATATTGTTGCTAAATAAATTGTTAAATGTATTGTTTATCCAGCCTACTTACACTGTCACATTTTTATCAGTTTATATATCTCTCTTCTTAGCAAGGAGAGTGATTGAAGCAGACACTAAATTCAGTAGGGGTGAGTGCAGCTCGTTTTTTGCAATCTTTGACAAATTGTTGATACACGAGAAGCTGACATGCACCCCTTTTTTGTGTGTCATTTCAGATCTCATAACTACAAGGCAATTCAACTGAACTAATATCTCAAAGGATGAAATGTTAGTTTGGAGGAGTTGACTTGGAAGTTTTTTTTCCTGGGTAGAATAAGGAGCAATTTCTGATTCAGTTTCATGGCTTATTTATTTAGTTATTTTCATTGCAACATTTCAGGTTTTGAAGGGTGCTTGAGTCATGATGAACGTAGAGACCATAAGTCAGACTTTGAAGTCTCTGAAGAAGAAAAGAAGACAAGAATGAGCTCTTTGAAGAAAAAAGCAATAGATGCATCAACTAAGATTAGGCATTCATTAAAAAAGAACAGGAGGAAGAATGGTAGTCGGGTCCTTTCTGTGTCTATTGCCTACAAGACATGATGACTATCATATGATGCTGACTTGCTGAGGTATATATCCAGTAAATTATGATGTGCCTTTTATTTATCTTGATGCGTTAGTTCTCATTTTTTCCAAAGCTGGGGCGGCGGCGGCTGCTGGCCTGGCTGGGGGCCCGCCTCCCTTGGCTGCGGGCGCAGCTGCCATGGCCGATGGCGCTGCTACCGGCGTGTTCTCTTGCCTTCTGGAGTTGTAGGGAGGGAGAGGAGCTTTGGTTCCTGGATGAGCTATGAAGGAATTGGGAGCACGAAGGCGTAATGTTTACTCCGCATGGCGTCCTTGGTGGCGCCAGCTACCATTAGAGCGGTGGTGGCCCTCCTGATGCGTCGGTGCCCCTTGGAAACGGGAAAGCAAGGGTCACCAAGCTCAAGCAGGAGTTTTTTCTAAATCTTTACCTTTTTTCCAGTCATTTATCTTCTGTCTGAACCTGATTTATGACTAAATTCCTCTACTCCTTTTGTTACTGATCACCGATCGTTTTGGAACTAGGACTCTCAAGTAGGTCCTACAATTTTATATCCTGTTTCTACATCATGTACTCCGTCTGTAAAAAAGATGACTATGCAAAAAAATGAAAAGAAGATGAAAAAGCAATTTAAACAAGGTGCTTTTTTGAAGTTGAGTTTCGTGTTACATGAAATTTTGATATCCCTAAAATCTTTTTTTGCTATGTTGGTATTCAATAATTTGAAATTTTATAAAGTGATGCCTGCTGTATTCTCTTTTGGAGAAGTCTCCTGATAATGTAAATCATTTATATCTTAGACACTGCTACTCTTGGAATTTCGATTGGTTACTTTAAAGGAAGGTCAAATATATGCATTCTTTCAAAAGAAAATGTTCCAAAAGTAGAAGCTGATGGTGAGGAGATGGTTCAGGTATCAATTTGGACTTTCTGTTGTTCTTCATTTTTATAAGACCCTTTTGCAGCTATGCTGTAGCAAGTTTTCATTATATCGATTTGAGTACTCTATTGATTTTCCTATGCACTAGGTCAGTGGAGGCCTCTATGTTGCAAGACATGCTCTGTGCAAATAGCTACAAGGTTGAAGCCCAATTTCTTTGAGAAGGTGTATGCTGCACTGTTTGGCTACATCTTTGAGTCAATACGGAAATACTTATTTGGTTATATTTCAGAATGCAGGATAAAACCATTGCTTATGCGGGTGATTCTTTAGGAAGGCAGATGTTTCAAGAGACACTGTAACATGTTCCATATATTCATTTAGATATCCACTTCATAAAAATTCATTCTCCATAATCCAATGTATTCCAACAGACTAGCTATATCCATAGTTTTTAAGGCGACGACTAGTCGTCCGAGAGGGTTTTCAAACCTAGCGTCGCTGTCGCCGCATCCTCCTGGCGTATGGCGTCGCCTCACGGTCGAAGTCGTCGCCTAGTCGTCCTTCTCGCTGAGGCGGACGCTGCGGGACTAAAGGACGCGGGAAAAGAGCGGCGCCGCGCGCTCGAGCAGGCGGGAAAAGAGCGGCGCGATGCCCTCGCGCGGGAAAAGCAGCAGCACCGCGCCTACACCTCCCGCCAAAGGCTCCCAATCCCCATCGCGTCTGAGAGAGTGAGAGAGGGAGAGGGAAAGGAAGGAGAGAGGAAGAGAGGAGATGGCAGCGACGCACCTCAAATCCGGTGGCGGCGGCGGCACAGGCGACTGTCCCGTGCAAGTCCATCCCAACCGCGCGAGGCCGCCCGTTCGCACGACTCTGCTCCGCGCAGCGATTGCTCCATTCGACCGCGAGACTTCGTGAAAGTGCATCTAGCCCTTTAGTGGGTTTTGGATGATTGAATGACAACGTGATTAAAAGGCTAACCCGTTTGCTAAGTGTGGACAGGTAATAGGTTATCTCACAGGCACTTAATGAAAGCCAAAATGATGTGCTGTTGTATAAACAATCTAGTTTAAGTATAAGACAACAATGCAAATGGAATTCATGCAAAGGCTTATTTATTGTGGGATTTCCATGTACTATGTGAAAGCAAACCCGGTAAAAATTAGTTGATGAGACATGAGGGATTACATATAGAATGGTCTCATATTTAAAGCTTGCTAAATCAAAATAAAAAAAATAATAATACCAATGAATGAATGATTCAACACAAGATGTGACTTGATGACTTGAGATGGTGAAGATAGCAAGGAAAGGCTTCGAGGTACTAAGCCAGGGTGAAGGGCAAGCGACGGCTTAGTGGCCGAAGAACCTAGCTAGGGTGAAGAAGAAAGTACTTGTATTTAGTTGAGGTACTAATCAAGCTATGATGGTCATATTGATGTGGAGGATCAAATCTATATTGGACAAAGTGTTGGAAGTGACGATGCATTTGGAGTTATTCATATTTGATGAATGGAATCAAGTCACGTGCTCAAGATGGCTATGCTCAAGTGTAAAGATCAATATCAACATGTTGGCAACCTTACTTGATGAAGATTGAAAGAGACGGCAATAATTCAAAAGAGATCAACTCAAACGGTATAAATTCATTTTTCATTTGATCTTGAGTTTGATAGGTATGCCATACTTTTAAGAGGGATGCATCATGTTGATAGATAATTATTCATAAGTACTCATGCCAACCCATGTGAGTTTTGAGTGTTTGAGAGACAAAAGAGCTAACTTGTTTTTGCTGGTCTGGTAATACCGGACGTGTCCGGTATGTGCCTAGCCATAATAAAATTCTTGATGTTCTTGGGTTGGTTCGTCGGGAGTTCCGACGCAAGTCGGGAGTTTCGACGGTCGGGAGTTGCGGCAATGGTTGGGAGTTTCGACGTCTCGCGCTTAAACTGACTTGGAGTGTTCACTGTCCTATTCATACCGGACGTGTCCAGTATGGACGGCCAGAGGCCAACGGCTAGTTTTCAAATGCCTTGAGGGTCGGGAGTTCCGGCATGAGCCGGGAGTTCCGACACCTCACACACTTTAACTCAGTTATCGTAGTTTTCAAATGTGCTGAGGGTCGGGAGTTTTAACGTGAGTCAGGAGTTCCGACGGTCGGAAGTTTCGGCATTCATCGGGAGTTTCGACGCCTCACAACATTACTATAACTCAGTTACCGTTGGCGCAGTGTAAGTCATACCGAACGTGGCAACGGCTATAAAACGGCTAGTTTTTTCAGGGGGGCTATAAATACCCCCAAGCCACCACCTTTGGAGGCTTCTAATTCTGTTGATCCTCTAGCATGTTTTTGAGCTTCGCCAACTCTCCCAAACCCTCTCTTAGTGAGTGATCCATCCAAATTGCCAAATCAATTAGTGGGTTGAGAGAAATTCAAAATTGAGAGCAAGCCACCACTTGAGCACTTGTGCATATTGTCAACCTCGTGATTCGTATTTGTTACCCTTGGACTCTTCGGTCCTAGATGGCTAGGCGTCGCCAGAGAGCACCCGAGAGATTGTGGTGTGTCTCAGAAAGTTTGTAACGGTCGATTCCGCCACCTCGGAATCAACTAGTGGAAGGAGGAAAAGGAGTTGGAAAAGACTCTGGCTAGAGTGACCTTCATGGTACCCTCTAGGGCTGACCTTCGCTGGGTCGCCCATAGCCCCCTCAATGGAGAGTAGGACTCGAACGAGTCCGAACTTTGGTAAAACAAATATCGTGTCTCAATTCGCATTTCATTTGATATTTGTGTTGCTCTAGCTCTTGTGCAGGTTCTCTGTGTATATTGTCATCTCTAGTAGATACCTGCAGTTTGGTTTGAAGATAGAAATCGAAAGGAGCAAGTTTGAAGCTGCTCTGCAGAAACCGTGCATACCGGACACGTCCGGTATTTCCTGCTTGTGTAGAATATATTTGTTCTCTGTTCTAACTTTGTGTTGTAGGGTTGTAGCTTCTATATATATTATTTATATCTTGTATACTTTGTGTCTAACTTGTGAGGGGTGGTATTACTCTTTATTTGGAGTCCCTTTACTAATCATTTTCGCATTTAAAGGTGTTAATTTTTAGAAACGTCTATTCACCCCCCTCTAGGTGGCATCCTAAGTCCTTTCAATTGGTATCAGAGCAAGGTTCTCACCTAAAGCTTCACCGCCATGAGAAGGATGTCGACGCCTATCGAGTTGGAGCTGGTGCTTCTCCAAAATAATGGTTCAAACTTTCTACTTTGGTCAATTCATGTACTCAATGCTTTTAGAGACATTAGTCCTCTTGTTGAACATATTATGGATGCAAGCATACATCTTCCTATAGTTGATTGGAGCAACTACAAAAATAAATTTGTCGAAAGAGGAAGAGATATGCGTGCAACTCAATGCTCAAGCTATTAATATCAGTTTGAGTACATTGAGTGCAGAGGTTCAAGATGAGACAATCTTCAATGGATAACCACCTCCGAAGAGTGCTCATCTCATTTGGACTAGACTTTTTGATTTATATGAAAAATCCAAATGTGATGATGCACTTGAGATCGAGTCAATGGAAAGTATGTCCATTGTGTCTTCATGCAGCGAAAAAGCCTCACAAGACCTCAAGAGCGCCGAGCTAGAGCAAGAAGTGCAAGTAGCGCATGACTTGCTGTCTGCCTGAACTGTCCAGTATGCCTACCGGACGTGGCCGGTATGGCCGTGGTAGTAGGACAGCATGCAGTCTGTGATGATGAGGCTCAAGCCCAGTGGCGACCAAGTGATCAGTCAACCTTAGTATCTCATGATACTCATCACTTGTGTCTCATAGCCAAGAAAAGCAAGAAGAAGAGTAATAAGAGAGATCAAGAAAAGGAGAAAGCACATGTAGATGATCAAGATGAGAGTGATGTTGAAGTTGAAGACAACTACAACCTTGATCATCTCAACCGCAAAGACAAGTTTATCATCATGAAGATAGTTGAAAAGAATGATGAGCTTGAAGAAGAAATTGAGAAGCAAGAGGACTTCAAATGCAAGAATTGTTTCTCATCTCCAAGATGGAAGAACTAAAGGCTCTAAGTGAAAGGTATGAAAAATTATTAATTGAGCATACTTTAGTTACTAACTCCTCTTTTAGTGTTTGACAACTAGAGAAGGAAAACTTGGAGCTCAAGGCAAGGCTAGATGAACTATCAAGCAAGTATAATGTGCTACAAGCAAACTATGTTCATCTAAAGTGCTCTCATGATGAAGTAGTAGAATCAAGCATCATGCTTGAGGTGGCTCATGAGGTTGTGATCACATCGGTAAAATTTTCTCAACCTCTCACACATTCACTCACTAGTACACCATCTCAATTAAATATTTCTTGTACTAATGAGTGTGCTCCTCAAGCAAGCCAATCTTCGATTGAGCTAAATCTCATAGAAAACATAGAGCTCAAAGAAGAGGTGAAAAGATTAAAGAAAGATGTGATTCGGTTGAAGGGTAAGGAGAAAGCACAACCTTCTCAAGATAACCGTGATAACATGGTGAAGAAGCTTGAGAAGGGTTCAAACCATGCTTCCTCCAAAGCCCAACAAAAGAATCACATTTCAAGCAAGGCTAACACAATCAAGAGCAAGAAACATGGAAAAAAAGTTATGCTATGGTTGTGCATTATATGGACATGAGTGGGCAATGTGTCCACATATGAGTTGGGCCGACAAACAAGTTGGCCAACCAAAAGAAAAGTGATGGACAAAGCGCTTGTCTCATGAGCAAGAAATTAGGGGATCCTACCAAGAAATGCCCAATGTACAAAGAGGCAAGAAAGGAAGCCTAAGTTGCAACAAGAAGATGCTATGGATGCAATGAGATGGGCCACAAGGTTGATAGATGTTCATACAAGCAAAACAAGCATAGAGCAAACAAAGCCCGCATATGCTATGCTTGTAGAAGAAAGGGGCATCTAAGCTATGAATGCCCAAATGGTAACGCTCCTAAGCCGAACACATTTGTTTATAATGTTATGCTTAGGAAGACTACAAATGGAGTTAGCACTAGCAAGGTGATGTGTTCACCACAAACTAGTACTAAAGCTATTTGGGTACCTAAGCACTTATTGACTAACCCTAAAGGACCCAATAAGAGTTAGGTACCAAAGTGTGCTTAGGATTAATGATGTAGGTACTTGGTAATGAGATGAAGACATTGAGGTGGTTGAGCAAGCAAATTAAAAATATTCACTCAATCTATCAACCAATTCTTATCATAATCTCATATATGGTTGACCCGAAGATAATTTAATGAATATATCATCTACTTCATCCTCACCATTGATAACAAGTACGTAAAACCTTATAGGATAGCCACTTTGTATGTTTTGTGCTCAATGGGTCACAAATAGGAATATTTGTGAAATATTGAAAGTGGCTAATTAATTTCACTTGAAATTTATCATGTTTGCCATGTGATGCTTTTAATAGCTCTTTAGTAGAGCAATTTATTTGTTGAGATGTACGTGTATAATAAATACTAGAGCTAAACGAGGAATCACAAGCAGCGGATTAATTGTCTTTGTCTTGCACCTACCGGACATGTCCGGTATTAGTACTAGACGTGTCCGGTATGGCCAGGGATAGAGAGAAAATGTTTCTGTTATGCGTATTTCGGACGTATCTGGTATACCTACCGGACGTGTTCGGTATTGCATGAACCAGAACACTAATAAGATTGCAACTGAGTCTTTGATCCATATATTTTCATATATACACAATTTACTCAGAAGCTTATGGTTTACCAAATCTAAGTGGAGTGTGAGCATCTCTTGAACTCAAATTTAAATACGGCAGATTATTTGGTTGTGGTTCAAAATAGAAAATTAACTCCCAAATTCTTAATAGAATAAAGTGCTAGATAAAAGTCATTCAAATTACTTAAAGCATTTATTTAGGGGGAGCTCAGTTTCTATTTTGCACCTTGTGGACCAACAAATTTATCTAGCATTCTTTGTAGTCCTTTGGATAAAAAATTGATTTCATATCTAGCATGATTATTTGGCAATTAAGGTCAATATAAAGATTATCATGCTATGTATCTTCTTAGTGGTATTCTTGTGGGCTCAAGGCAAAGGTATGTATTTACATACAAACATTGTAAGTGCATCTAAGGCCCTTTATATGTTAGAATGTGCATTTGTGTGACATAGGAGAGATGTTTTTTTTAAAACCCATAACTAGCATATATAGGTGGTGTGAATTTGAAAAACTATTTGAATCTTGGTCTTTGTGACCTAGCCTTGTCATGTGATGATTATAGCTCTCCTTGATTGTTTGATTGGCTAATCACACATGACATGGCTTTCTTAAGTCCACAATCTACTATGTCTCACAACATCTCTCTCAAGTAATCAAAATCTATATATACCAAATATTTGAAAAAGAGAAGTGATACTCATGGCATTTGGATAAGAAAAGTAATTACACCTTATTTGGATCAAGGACATACATGTTTTGGATCAAGAAATGATAGAGAAGGGGATTGGAATTAAGTGAATGAAATTTGGAACAAAAACCGCCAGCCCGCGTTCGGTATGCGGTATGAGCGGGGTTATAAAACGGCCGGTACCCCTTCGGCCAAGTTAGTTTTTCCTCTCTTCCAGCCAACCCAGCCGCCTCTCCTCGACCTTCATTGGCGATTTCAAGTTTCCACCGTAAAAAGGGACAGAGGGAGATTGGATCGGAGGAGATTTGCATCAAGATCGAAGGCTCCGGGACTTGGATTTCCAATTGCATCTTCATTCACTCTCTCAAGGTACCCTAATCCCGGACCTCATTCGATCTAAGCGGTTAGGGCATGATTTTGAAATCCCTTCGGTAGAGATGTTACATTACCTGTCTAGAAGCAATGCCCAAAGTTTGGATTGAATTGGAGATAAGATTGAGCGTGAGCCCCTGGTTAGGGTTGCTGTGTACATATACCGGACGTGTCCGGTATTCATACTGGGCGTGTCCAGTATGAGCCAGCAGTGCAGGTTCAGCTGCAGCCTCAACTCAATACTCATTGATTATTGTCCCTTTATGTATGATTGTTTGTCTCAATTAATTTTGCAAACCTTGACCATGGTTGGGATAGGTGATTGCGATATTTTGGATAAATAATTGTATATATATATATGGATGATGATATAAGAAATATTGTTTGGGCATGTATCTAAGATTCTTTGCAAATCTTTTTGGATATAGTGCAGCAACCATGAGTGGAAGACAGGAGCCCAGATCTAAGCATAGGCATGATCCAGCACTAGAGAAATACAAGAAGGCAAGGCAGGACATGCATCCCAGATACAGTCAGCAGGAACAGGGCAACAGCAGGGGACTCTCTAGAGCTACTAGAAGTGCTCCACAGTATAGAGAGGGAGACAACAGTTCTTTCTCTGACACAGATACAGAGGAGTATAGAGTGGAGCCTAGTACCGAAAAGATGAAGAGCAGTGACAGAGGTTCAGATGGTGGCAGCTCAGATGATGAGCAAGAGTTTGAGGAGGAGTAGGCAGTACCTCCATCTCAGCACCAGCCAGGCTAGGGTATGCACTGTGGATTACTTGAGACACATCCACCTAGTGTACCCTCATATGTTTCTAGAGTTGACTATCGAGGGGAAGGCATGACCAGAAGGGCCAGAGATGAGAGGAGAATTGATGCAAGGGGCTTGCCTAGGATTCAGTTTGATCATCGATTTCAAACAGCCTTTCATATGGACTTCTACACCAGTGTGATCCTCACCAGGAATCCATTGATTGCCAAGTCTCAGTGGATTGACTGGCAGTACGTCAGAGATTTGTAGAAGGCCTCCATTGATCACGCTATTGCTATTTGCCAGCATCCAGGGGTTTATGAGATTATGGAGTTCTAGCATGACTAGAACACAGAGGTGGTAGCTTAGTTCTACGCCACCCTGTATGTTGAGGAGGATGAGAGGCGTATGCACTGGATGCTTGAGGGCCAGTGGTACAGTGTGGACTATGATGCTTTCGCCGCCCTGCTTGGTTTTTAGAGGAGGATCTTCAGAGAGACAGGATCCATACAGAGTAGGTACTCCCTTCAGAGCAGCTGGCCTACATGTACCCACCAGGGGTTGAGAGAGGAGCAGTGGGGAAGGTTCTAGGTCTTCACCCTACTTATAGATACCTGGACAGGATGTTCAGGAAGACCATTGATTGCAAGGGTGGAGACAAGGGAAACATTGCAAATTATTCCAAGAACCTGCTCCACAGGATGGCACCTGATGCATGACCTTTCAGTGTCTTTGACTTCATATGGTGCGAGATCAGGAGCGTTGGCGAGAGGCCCCTCAAGGGTTGTGGTTTTGCTCCCTACATTATGCACATGATTGAGCAGGTCATAGGGCATACCTTTGAGTATGACAAGGTACATAAGGCCCTAAAGATAGTTGCAAATCTACCTAAGATTGGAGTACCTCCTACAGGTCTAGGAGGAGCAGCAACAACAGTAGGGGCAGATGCACCTGCAGGTGGTGCAGCAGCAGGAGGAGCTTCCCCTCTACCACATGCTCCTTCACGTCGCCAGTCCTCCTTCTCCTATTCGTAAGACGTTCAGTGCTATCTTTGGGATGTGCAAGGACATACAGGTCAGGCAGCAGAAGGGGAGGGAGGCTAGGAGGAAGGACACTTGGACTTTGAAGCAGATTGCTGCTAGACTTGAGCTTGATCCTCCTAGGTCTCCATTGTCAGATGAGGCAGCCAATGAGCCTGAAACTGAGGAGCAGCAGCTGGCTAGGTACGACAGAGAGTATGCTGAGTTTCTTCAGCGACAGCAGCAGGCACCAGAGCATCCTAACACTTTACCACTATAGGCTCGGGTGCCTACTCACTCTTAGTCATGTCCTAGTGCTGCAGACGAGTATGCTTCAGACTGGTGGAGTGACCTCACAGGTGGTTTTGGCTACTGCGGGTCTAGTGGCTATGACCCATCTGGTGCAGGTGGTTCTCGTCCAGTCGGTGCTCCACGCTCAGATGATGAGGATGTTGGTGGAGATGAAGATGATAATGAGTGATCACAGCTTTCAGATACAGCTTGCAGCCCCTTTTGTGCCTAGTATGTCATTGTTGGACCTTTGTGGTGATAGATGACAAAGGGGGAGAGAGACCGATTAATGCTTTAGGATATTTGTTTCATTTGCTTATCCTTGTATGTTTAAGGATATTTGTTTCATTTGCTTATCCTTGTACCTAAAGATATGTACTGCAAGCTGTAGTTTTTTAGCTTCATTTTAGTTTTTGAGCTTCATAGATTGTATCATGTGAGAGATGAGACTTATACTAATGTTTTATCTATGTATCTCTTGAGACATTATCTTTATTTATATATTAGTGGCTTGTGGACTTGAGAAAATGTGTAATGAGTGCTATGTGTGACATACATGTGTTGTATTTATTTTCATAAGGACTATGCATGCTAGAATGAAAATATTTGATGTGATGCCTTTATATTTATTCTTGTGTGATATATCTTGTCATATGCATCACGGTTTTACTTTGTCACACACATGCACCCACGAATGCAATGATTTAGGGGAGTCTCCTATATGTTTAGTATGTGGAATTGACATTTGAGGTCATTTTGTGAATTCTAATCATAAGCACATATTAAGGGGAAGCCTCTCATAAATCATTAAACCCAAAAGCATAAATGTTAATATTCTTTTATAAGCTTTAATCAAGTTATCATCAATCACCAAAAAGGGGGAGATTGAAAGTGCATCTAGCCCTTTAGTGGGTTTTGGATGATTGAATGACAACGTGATTAAAGGGCTAACCCGTTTGCTAAGTGTGGACAGGTAATAGGTTATCTCACAGGCACTTAATGAAAGCAAAAATGATGTATTGTTGTATAAACAATCTAGTTTAAGCACAAGACAACAATGCAAATGAAATTTATGCAAAGACTTATTTATTGTGGGATTTCCATGTACTATGTGAAAGCAAGCCCGATAAAAATTAGTTGATGAGATATGAGGGATTACATATGGAATGGTATCATATTTAAAGCTTGCTAAATCGAAATAAAAAAGATAATAGTACAAATGAATGGATGATTCAACACAAGATGTGACTTGATGGCTTGAGATGATGAAGATAGCAAGAAAAGGCTTTGAGGTACTAAGCAAGGGTGAAGGGCAAGCGACAGCTTGGTGGCCGAAGAACCTAGCTAGGGTGAAGAAGAAAGTACTTGCATTTAGTTGAGGTACTAATCAAGCTATGATGGTCATATTGATGTGGAGGATCAAATCTATATTGGACAAAGTGTTGGAAGTGACTTGATGCATTTGGAGTTATTCATATTTGATGAATGGAATCAAGTCACGTTCTCAAGATGGCTATGATCAAGAGTAAAGATCAATATCAACATGTTGGCAACCTTACTTGATGAAGATTAAAAGAGACGGCAATAATTCAAAAGAGATCAACTCAAGCGGTATAAATTCGTTTTTCATTTGATCTTGAGTTTGATAGGTATGCCGTACTTTTAAGAGGGATGCATCATGTTGATAGATAATTATTCATAAGTGCTCATGCCAACCCATGTGAGCTTTGAGTGTTTGAGAGACAAAAGAGCTAACTTGTTTTTGCTGGTCTGGTAATACCAGACGTGTCCGGTATGTGCCCAGCCACGATAAAATTCTTGATGTTCTTGGGTTGGTTCGTCGGGAGTTCCGACACAAGTCAGGAGTTCCGACGGTCGGGAGTTCTGGCAATGGTTGGGAGTTCCGACGTCTCGAGCTTAAACTGACTTGGAGTATTCACTATCCTAGTCATACCGGACGTGTCCGGTATTCATACCGGACGTGTCCAGTATGGACGGCCAGAGGCCAACGGCTAGTTTTCAAATGCCTTTAGGGTCGGGAGTTCCGGCATGAGTCGGGAGTTCCGACACCTCACACACTTTAACTCAGTTACCGTAGTTTTCAAATGTGCTGAGGGTCGGGAGTTTCAACGTGAGTCAGGAGTTTCGACGGTCGGAAGTTTCAGCATTCATCGGGAGTTCCGACGCCTCACAACATTACTATAACTCAGTTACCGTTGGCGCAGTGTAAGTCATACCGGACGTGGCAACGGCTATAAAATGGCTAGTTTTTCCAAGGGGGCTATAAATACCCCCAAGCCTCCACCTTTGGAGGCTACTGATTCTGCTGATCCTCTAGCATGTTTTTGAGCTTTGCCAACTCTCCCAAACCCTCTCTTAGTGAGTGATCCATCCAAATTGCCAAATCAATTAGTGGGCTGAGAGAAATTCAAAATTAGAGCAAGCCACCACTTGAGCATTTGTGAATATTGTCAATCTCATGATTCGTATTTGTTACCCTTGGACTCTTCGGTCCTAGACGGCTAGGCGTCGCCAGAGAGCACCCAAGAGATTGTGGTGTGCCTCGGAAAGTTTGTAATGGTCGATTCCGCCGCCTCGGAATCAACTAGTGGAAGGAGGAAAAGGAGTTGGAAAAGATTCCGGCTAGAGTGACATTCATGGTATCCTCTAGGGCTGACCTTCGCTGGGTCGTCCGCAGCCCCCTCAATGGAGAGTAGGACTCGAACGAGTCCGAACTTCGGTAAAACAAATATCGTGTCTCAATTCGCATTTCATTTGATATTTGTGTTGCTCTAGCTCTTGTGCAGGTTCTCTGTGTATATTGTCATCTCTCGTAGATACCTGCAGTTTGGTTTGAAGATAGAAATCGAAAGGAGTGGGCTGCCTCCTCCTATGTTCACCCTCAAGGTGCCCGTGGGTGTGACAATGGTGACAATGGTAATCGCCTTACATGGGAACATGTGGATGAAGCTGTTGGTGCATCAAGCTCGCTGCGAGGCCACAATCTTCCAAGGAATGCCAGCAGCAAACGTGCAAGAAATGGGCAGTCAAGGTTGGCTGAACTTGAAGAAGACTTAGGTTTGGCCAATGAAGAAGAGGAAGAGGAAGATCCACTTGACGATGCTGATGTGAGTGACTGTGAGCAGGATCCCAATGGCTCCAACGGTGGCGACGAAAACATGGAGGCTCCAAACATCCTTGAGTTTGATAACGGATATTGACTGTTGAGAGTTGGCTGCTAGCAGATTTCGGATCTGCACTAAAATTACTTTTGTGTTGTACTTGTGCACTACTTAGCATGCATTTGAGACTCTAACTTTTGATGGTTGGGCTATGTTATGTAATTGTGGTTGTGGACTACTAATTATGCCACTAAGACTATCTTATGTAGTTATATTTGTGAACTGCTTGTAATGTGGCTAACTATGCCACTAAGACTCTTATCTATATTTCTGGAATGTTTGTAATGTGGCTAACTATGCCACTAAGACTCTTATCTATATTTCTGGAATGTTTGTAATGTGGCTAACTATGCCACTAAGACTCTTATCTGAGTTTATGGGCTGATGTAATGATGATATATTGATATTTGCTTGTGTCTTTTGTTGCTAAATTTTCTTGCTGTTGCTAAATTCCTTATTGTATATGCAGCATGTTGTTTGGGAGAAGAAAAGAGAGTTCAGATCATCAAAAGGTATTTCACTATCCATATTTAATCTGATTACAAAGTATTTCTGTTACATAATTATATTAATGAGTCACACATGTTGAAACTTGTTAGGGGTTGTATGGCACATAGAAGATGACAACCGGAAACAGGAGGATCACTGCTACATGGGCTCTAGAATTTGCAGCAGAAAGATATGTATAAGTGTATGTTTGTGCTGTCCTATGGAAGATTAGAGTATGTGTATGGCGTCGCCTTGCCGCGCGCCTAACTTGCCTAGGCGTCTCGAATGGGGTGGAGCGTCGCACCTCGCCTTACCGCCTTAAAAACTATGGCTATATCTCCGAGAGAAAGGAATGAAATTTGGAGTAATGCAAACATGGCACTAGTTGTCACCCTCACATACACCAACATAGCAAGGCAGGCCGCCTAGCCAAATTTAGCTCCCGAGACTCATAGGATAGCATGTTGAATATGATAGCAATCATGTTGGCTAGTCTGTTGGAGGTCAGTTTTCTAGAGTTTTAGCTAAAAATAGTAATAGCTAGTTAGATAGCAATTGTCTTGGACATGCTCCAAGGACTCGAATGCTTGCCTAGCCTGTATCGGCATGCCCAGCTTTTGGTTCAATCTGTTAGAAATTGATCTCTGGCTTAGTATAGACCAAGTCTTATGAGGCTTCACAGCCATGATCGGTGGGCCTCTAACTAACAACCAGGCCTGGTCCCAGGCTATCCTGAGAAATAAGAGGAGACTGACGAGATGTCATTAGGTGATCAAGTGAAGGCCCTCGTAACCTCTCCTAACCTCCCGATCCTGTCAGCTCGGGTAGTGGCCTGAAGACCATCGCCACCACCGTTCATCTGGAACGGTGATCCATCTCCGAGGAGGCATCAACCCTAACGATATTCTGCTAATTGAGGTATGTGCTAATTAACAAGTGAATTAGTGTGTTCATGTCTTTAGACTATTCATCCTAATGGGCTAATCACGATTGAGAATTCTAATATTCACTACCGGAATCGAAGGCTTTGCCGAGTGTCATATTCTTTGCCGAGTGTATTTTATCTGACACACGGCAAACTATCTGTTTGCCGAGTGCCTTATTAAAAACACTCAGCAAACGGTTTGACACTCGGCAATACTACTGAAAAACACTCGGCAAACTCCGGCACTCGGCAAATATAGAAAAAACACTCAGCAAATTACGGCACTCGGCAAACATTGCGCCACGTGTCCCTCCGTGAAAAGAGAAAAATAAATAAAAAAAACATTTGCCGAGTGTCAGATCTAGGACACTCGACAAATTCTTTTGTTTGCCGAGTGTCAGATCTAGGACACTCGGCAACATCGCACCACGTGTCCCTCCATGAAAAGAAAAATATAAATAAAAAATAAAAAAATCCTTTGCCGAGTGTCAAATCTAAGACACTCGGCAAACTTTTTGTTTGCCGAGTGTCAGATGTAGGACACTCGTCAAACTCTCCTTATAAGGCCCACGCGCGTGTCTGGTTACTTCCCTCACATCTCACACCACACCGCAGCGCTCCCCTCCGACACGGGATGGCAGGCACCACCCCTCCCCACCCGCCGGCTCGGAGCGGGCGCCCGTCCACCTGAATCACACAGATCGGGACACCGGAGGAGGAGCAGCGCCGTTCCGCATCGTCGGAGCAACAACCACGGGCGCGGAGAGACCCGCCCGCCAGCAAGCGCAGGCGCAGGTAACCGCAACCCCTCTCCTCGTCCCCTCTCCTCCATGGCGCGCGGCGGTGACAAGCGGGGGCTCGCTGCTCGCTTACGCCTTACCTTTGGGCTGCAGGCAGATATGGCGCCCGGCTGGCGGTTGCCGCTCTCGCCCGCCCAGACGCGCAGCGCGCAAGGCGTCGTTGTCACGAAGTCGTTTCCTTCGGGGCTCTCGGTCAGATCCCGTGGCCTCTCGCTCTGCGATGCCTCGGTAGGAGGTGAGTGCCCGTTTCAATCTTAGACGAAAGTGCGGATTCGCCAGCGTGATCGAAATTGGTCGTTTTACTCCGCCCCTCCTAGATTTTGGTCCTGATCCTCCACTTGGATGGAGGGGGCGTGGGAAATCCATCCTTGTAGTTACCTGACGGACCTTTGCCGGAAATCTCACACCCACTGCTCAAAACCTGTGATGACAGTACTGCTCCCTAATCTGATGTTTATGCTTGCTTTGCTAGGTGGACTTGGCTGGTACATCTCACTTCACTTATGATTTATCACCTCGCTATCTGCAGTTCAAGCTTGGATCCCTGGATCCCATACCATCGGTCTCTCGGAGAGTGTAATCCAGCGAGCGTTGAGTTGAAGCCGTGCAAGTGGAGATGAGGACTCTGAAGAAATCCGACAAGAAAGCTGCCCTCGACTTCGCAGCGCGGAGTTTCAATGTCACCACATCTAGTTCGTGTGTTTCTGGCTACTGAGTGATATTATGTTGTGCTGTATTCTGTTATTATGCGATTGCTAGATTCCAGACTGAGTGTATTAGGCATATCTGCATCAATCGGTATTATACTGATGGATTTTTGCTGAGCATTGTGATGGTTGACCTTATTTAATTGTGGAATCCACATCATGCATTTTTCTTATATACAGTACATTTGGAGAACTGTCAGACATCGTATGGATTCTAAGTGGTTTTAATGGTGTTCTAATACAATTATTTTTTTTTTTTGGAAAATAGGTTTGCCGAGTGTAATTCAAAAAACACTCGGCAAACAATAATCCTTTGCCGAGTGTATTTTGAAAAAACGCTCGGCAAACCTTTTTTTTTGCCGAGTGTCAAATTTGACACTCGGCGAACCATTTGCCGAGTGTGCGATAAAAAACACTCGGCAAATAGTTGTTTGCCGACAAATCAATGCCGTGTGCTGTATGCCGAGTGTAACACTCGGCAAATCGTTTGCCGAGTGTTTTTAGGCCTTTGCCGAGTGCCTCTGGAACTTGGCAAATCTACTGTATCCCGTAGTGATTGTGGCATCGGAGCCGGTCTAGTCTAATCATGAACCCTAAATTCTCGGTTAATCACGAATTAGCACTGTTTATACCCTAATTAATTACTGTCAGTGAGATCTACCCATAATTATGAATGATTAGGCTCTAATTACTTAAGGTTCTTGTGTTAATGTGCCTCTGACTTATGCCTATCATGCTCGGGTAGATGTGAATAGGGCTAATGCTAAGTTATCTCACGTTTATGTCTAAGATCAGTGGTTTTCACCGCTAATTACGTTCGAATTAATCAAGTTCGTGCCTAACTTTGTCTGTATTAATGATAATCAGTCACGGTTAGGCCTAATTGAACCTCTGCAATTATCGATTTTATGTCAAATTAATGCAATCGGGACTACGGCTTTCGGATCAAGCAATTAGAAGGAGGGGATGTGCAAATTAAGATCACTTGCAAAGAAATCCCCAAATTCCCGAAAGCCCAGATGACGATTTCACCCAAAATTACGGATCGAAATTCGAAACCCGAATTGCTAAAGAGGGGCCTCGGGTGACTTTACCTTGGCCCGGCGTCGTCGTAAACATGAGCTTCGGCACGGCGGCGCCGTTGAAGCACCCAAAGACCCGCGGTCGCTCGTGTCTCAGTGCACGGCACCGCCGGATCTCGGGACCCCTCCGCGTCCAGCGTGCCTGCGGGCACCGTCGTTGCCGTAGGGTCGCGTCGCCCTGGAAGAAGCCGCCACTGCCATGATGTTCAACGGGCGGGCGTCGTCGACTCGGGCACCAGCGTGGAGCTAGCCGCCCTGGAAGAAGCCGCCACTGCCAGGCCGCGTGTAGAGCCGCGCAGGTGCCATCTCGCTCCAGCAGCTACGCGCCTCGCCGGTGCTGTCTCCTGCAGCCGCTCGTGTCTTCGGCGTTGTCGCCCTGATGCCCGGCGGCTGCCGCTCGTGTTTCTCGGAAGAATGATTTTTTAGGGTTTCCAAGGGCAGCACGTTTTTTGTTCCCTGCGTGTGTGCCGACAGCCGCTCGATCATGATCCGAGGGCACAAATCATTCAGGTCCTTAACAGGCCTGTGGGGAAGCTGCCATGTGAGGTTTGTTCAGCCCAATAGAAAAGGGAATTTCTTATTCCTGGGTAGCAAAAAATTGATGGATATTTAATGGAGAATTGAGCTGGCTCAAGCTGAGCTGTTGGGGTTCATATTAATCAGTGTATTCCTTATGAATTTTCTAAGGCACCGCTAAGCAAATATGAATAAGTTTAATTGCCCAACGACTAAGCTATAATGCTCATACAAATTATGGTATTCTCTCCGACTCAGATATTAGAAAAATTAGTGGAGACTAATGAAGTTAACTATGGGATTATTGGTTAAGGAATTATGTTTGGGGTTTCCCATTATGTCTTTTTTCTAATGATATTACTTTGCATGACACCAAATTTAATGAGATTCTCCAATTAATATAAAGAAAAATTAATTGGAGAACCATAAGATCAATTATGTGACTAAGTGTGTCTTGACAAACGCTTCATCATTGGCATTATGGACTGGCTACTAAAGTTATGTGATTTAATCTTTGTTGCATGCTAACTCATTAATGTTACATGCCTCATTAAAATAAGTTTATTGCCCATAAATAATGTTTAATGATGTAGCCATTATCTGTTAAGAAAGAATGCATATTTTTGTCATTGATCATTGATTGGCTCATTATGATTATGTTGTCTTCGGTCAAAATGGAACCAACGGTAACTTTTGACTTGGGACTAAAATTATTTCGGGCACTAAGATAATGATGATGATTCATGGTTGTATTCTGACCTACGTTGATTATAACTATGGATCATCAAAATTCATTGCCCGTTAATGAATTAGGTGTATCCCTAAGCCAAGCATATTGCTCCTTAATGAATTAAGGGTGTAATGTGAAGGCTGGCTTACGGATATTTCTTAATTGAGCCCTAATTATTTTATGTGCATTTAGGAGATAAGCTAACATGATGATTATGTAAGCATTATTTTTAATAAGTCATTTTGGCATTTATTTGTTGCCTCTTAATTATATGACGCTAAGTTAACGCTTCCGCATTTATGTAACTCATGATTTATCTGATCATGGTTAAGTTCACCTCTGATTGCTATACCATTAGCTTGGAGACTTGTGAGCTTTGAGATTATAATTAATGTCTCATGGTTGTTTACTGACCAACGTTGTTTATAATCATGTGGCATTGATACTTAAATTAGCTAATTTATTGAGTCACCTTGTCTCTAGCATTATGATTATGTTTTGATTTTGTCATCTCTAATCACAATGGAACCAATGGGAAATTTTGGTTAGAGGAATAATGTTGTTCTTGGGATGATGGACATGTTGATACCTAAGTTGCACTGTTATAATCATGTGTCATCCTTATGTCCTTCCCAAGTAATTTAGTCGTCTCTAATTAGGATGGAACCAATGAGAAGTCTTAGTTGGAAACATAATGATTTTCTGGCCAACGCTGACTATGTTCATGTGTCTCTAATGTTTATTACAACACCTACTGTGCTTATGTATCCCAAGTGATTAAGTTGTCTCTATTCAAGATGGAACCAATGAGAAATCTTGCTTAGAAATTTAGTGCCATTATGGGATTGTTAGATGTGGCACATGGATATCTTCTGGCCAACGCTGATCATATCTGTATGCCCTAAGTATAATTCCTTAAGAACTATGTTATTGCTTTGGTCATAATTATTTCGTATACCCATTAGCAATCTACATTAATGAAGCTAATACCATCTTTGAGCCTTTTGACAATGGCATTACTGTGAGGGTCTGACCTTTCTTTGTCATGGTGATGTGAATGATTAAACTATGTCTTTTCACATGTTGCTAATCTGATCAGCGTAGGATTGGCTCATGGTAGACAATGCACAATTTATGGTATTTATATTATCCTTATTAATGTTTATGTTATGAACTCAGGCATTAATGTTTCGTTTGTTTTCATGTACCCACATAAGAAAGAGTAAAATTAATACTATAATGTTATTTCCTTTTATTGTGAGTATATGCACATGATTATGAGCTTCCTTCCAAAAGGCTCATCTTTAGATAATTAGGACATTGTTGAGAGTTCATGAATTTTCTCTTTGGTCAAATGCCCGATTGGAGCAATCTAAATAAATGTCTCTTATGATCATGTATATTCATATGTGTTGGGGTCTGGTGGAGCAATCCTTTTGATCAACAACATTAAGCTTATAATAATGGTGGGGAAACAATTAGAAATGTTTCTCTGATCCTATGATGTTACATCGATCATAAGAATGCTCAAAACTTAAAGAGTTCAGACATATAGTTGTACAAGCTTTTGAGTTTGCTTCATTATTATGTAATCGACCATAATGAACACGGGAGATGAGGTGAACTATGATTGAGCTAAAAGGAAGTGTGCATTTATAAAGAATTACGTATGCTACCTGTGTAATCTCACATTTAAGGAACAGTTAAGTGAAGTCTTCGAGTTGCACATGGAAATGAGGATAAATTTAAGTAATGATTACTCTAATGATGCAATCATTGATCCTATTATATGGAGAAATATTTTATTTGCTTCTCCCTGACTGTTTTAGGAACATTAATCATGATTGTAGCTCTATAGTCTATTCTTTAATGAAAGTTCATCGAATTGTGGAACTGACGTTTTGCTACATTTCGAGGCAGAGTATATTGAACGTCCCATTAAGAAAACGAGATGCTTCAATGAATATCTCATTAGTGAAAGAGATGAATGTCTCATTAGTGAAAGAGATGCTTAATAATGTCTCATTGAGAAAATTGATCGTATGCTTCATTATGAGAGGTAATGTCCCTATGAACAAAGTTTTAGTTATTTACTCTATTATTCAAATTTCTGGTCTATCTAATGTCTTTTTAGCCAGACTGTTCCTAGATGGAGATCTAAGTTGGCTTCATATAAAATTACTATCAACTATCTTATGTTATGATGAATGTCAACACTAAGCTTAAGATCTTATTATTTTCTTTAATCTCTGTCACACCCCAAAATTTCTAATTTTGGGTTGTGCATAGAAAACACTAATTAAAATAAATATTTTGATATTTGGATAAAATTTACCAATCTTAGTTTGAACTAGCGTAAATTTAGTTATAGGAAAAATGTGAATTTTCAAGCTTTTCCAAATTAATTTGACGAGCTATTGCTTGATGTGATGCTTGGTTATTGATTTATTTCATGTTGTGAGAAAAGATTTTTAAAATGCGTTTAGTAAGTCGATCTTCTTTCTCCAGCAATTCTTAGTCTTTCAAATTCCTTGTTTTCCAACTTAATATTTGCTTGAGAAGTATCCTAAAATCTTTTCCATGAAATCCAAATCACTCCTTCCTGCTCACTATTCATCAACCTATCTCCATGGATACCTCGGGAATTTCTTTGGCTTTTTCCGGAACTTGTTCCCCACTTGTTTGTGAGCATAATCTAATTTTTAAATGCTCCAAAATATCTTTTCATGAGCTCCAAATACTTTATTTGGGTTCGTCTTGTTCTAAAATATCTCTGAGAAATTTTCCTGAATTTTCGAAGCCTTCGGAGTATTTTTCGTGGCTTAAAATTCGATTATGGACTTTTCTAGAATTATTTTATCCATGAAATTAATTAATTTCGAAAATAATAAAATATCTCAGGTTTTCTCATGCCCAAAGGCCCATGTCTTTATTTACTAATAGGCTTTAATAATTAATTAGGCCTATTAGTAAAGGTGGAGGGTACAACATCAATTAGTAACATATTGCTAGTTGATGTAGATGTGGGGAGTTTTTGTTTCTATATATATCAACCAACCCCTTGTACAAAGTACACCAAAACTACTGTATAGGGAACCCCTAGTTTGGAAAATCCCTCGTATAGTAAATCATATTTTTCTCATCCTTCTCTTGCCGTCGCCGCCGCGCTGCCCAGCCTGGCGCTGCACCGCTGCCGAGGTTCGAATCGAGGCGATGAATCCGTGGACGCTTCCCTTCCTTCTTCTTTTTTTTTTTGCCCCGTAGCTCACACAACACACGCGCTGCAGCCGAACTCCCATGGCCAAGCCTGCTGGTGTACATCTACCATCTCAATGAAGACAGAATCAGTGCCATAAGTCTCATCGGCTCGATCAAGTGTCAAACTGTTCATCGAACATACCCTGCTGCTCATCACGTTGCTATGCAAGCACACCTACATGCTCCCAACTCAAGCGTCGTGCATACCTGAGATTCCACGTAAGGTACAGCACATCTATCCTTCACGTTTTTCCTATAATCCATTCTTTCCGGTATGGTCTTTTTGTTTAAATAAATAGCTACAGCTTTAAAACTCTCCTAGCTTTGTTTTTAGTGCGATCAAGTGCGGAATTTATGACGTGATCGCAGCCTATTGACGTTGTTTGGTCTGTCACGTGCTTATGTGTTTTGAGTTAAATATTAAATTGATTAATATGGATGCAATACTTTGTATAATTGAAAGCAATGTAAGTAAACATCAATCTTTCGTAAATAAATATTAATTGGATTATTGAAGGTTATGTAAATATCTTTCTAAATTAAAAATAACATAGGGTTTAACATTCTCCTTTTCGTATACTAATGTTAATTTGATTACTACTGACATGAACATGTTTTTTAATTATAAAGTACTTAAGGTTAAACACGGTTCATATGTTAAAACTAAATTAGATGCTCTCACATGAAACTTTCTTGTTGCACGGTTAACTTTAATTTGCCTAAACTATATAATAATATTTATAAATAAAATATGATTAGTCTAACCCATATTTTAGAATTAAAATATGTTTTGTCTAATCTGAATTAACATGCTTCATATAGTTTTGCTAAATTAAAACAAATCAAGCAGGTAGGCTTTTCTTTACTTTTATAATATAAATCTCCCGGTACTCGTTCCTTTCAACGGTAGTTTCGTTCTCGACGTTTCTTGTGATTTTATGACCGTAGTGACGAGCTCTCTTTTAGTATGTTGTTTCTCTCGTGTGGTGAATTATTCTTAGTTGCTTTTATTTGTTGCTTGTATGTTTGCCGATGTGTGGTGCTTGTTTCGAGTAGACAAGAACTGATTGAGAGCGTTGAAGATCAGAAGCTGAGCGCCCGAAGCTGTAGAATGGAAGATGAAGTTGATGCTCCTCGAAGCAAGTTGCTTTGGGTGTAAAGCAAGTTTAAGACAAGTATAGCATGGGATCATCCTTGATGTCCTATTCACATTAACCACTAAATTCCATATGCATGTGTCCACCTTGATGCCCTTTATAGGATTCCCTAGAAATTGTTTACTGAATACCTTGAAACCTCGGGATATATGCATTTGGGTATTACTTTAGCTAGCGCTTAACATTGACCATGATCTTGATACTTGATTAATAATTGAACTATAAACTATAAAAGATGACTTGTTGGCAACAACAGGAGGGTTTAATTCCCTCTCCCCAAGGACTCATTTGTAAGTGATCATCCGGGACTTACAGTACATCTGTGAGGACTACATGGCTCTGGCTCTAGTTGCTTAGAAGACCTTTTCTAGCTGGCTTAGAGGATACTGCGAGTTGGGTATAGGATAGCCTCTGTCCTGTTGAGCTTAGCTATGGAAGCAGCCTTTTATTTTTGGAAGGGGGGTTCCTATATCCGATGACCCTGCGGCCCTTCCCGATTAGACGAACTTTTGAGTGGTTTTATATGGTTCTCTGTGTTTTGGGCCTAGCTAACCCAGGCATTTGAGAATCATGACTCACAGTGAAAGTGTACACCTCTGCGCAGAGTTTAATAAACTAATATATCAGCCGTGCTCACGTTCACGAGCGGCCAAGGGATTCTTATGCCAAAGATGAGCACTTGTTTAATTATGCTTAACTAAGTTGTCTTTGAGCTATTTATTGTTCTTTGTATAATGATCATGTGTTATGGGAACTATGGTGCTACCATGTTGCTAATAAATGCTAACACTTGATCATACACTTAAAAGCTACTTGCAGTTCAACCAGTGTCAGCTATTTGAACCTCATAAACCCCATGTTATAATTGCTGAGTTCGACATGGACTCACCCTTGCAATTTCCCCCACACCTCAGGCTGGATATCAGTTTGCTAGAGTCTGAAGGAGTTAGGCTTGTGATCAACCAGTCAGTTGGATCCAGTGGAGTGAAGTCTGCACCCAGAGATCAGAGTTGTCTATCTGTTGATTGCTTTCTAAGGTTATCTCTTTTGCTAAGTTCGCTATATACTAAGCATTATGAATTGATACTGCCCCTTCATTTGTAGCTATATGTGAGATTTGATTTACAGGACTCACATATGGTTTGTATTTGGCTTTGTCCTTGAAACCGGGTGTTACAATCTCCATGTAGATTAAGGGGTACCACTACCACTATAATTGATCAAAGTGTACCACATAGCTGAATTGAGTGGGCTTATCAGTTCTAATATTTAATTAATACATTGGCACTGTGCTCAAGACACATACAATTCTCTATGATAGATAAAAGTCTCATACTCGGTTCTGACAAATGAATATAATGATGTTTGTTTTCCCGATGGAGTCAAAACAGTGAACTGTCATGGGTTCACATAATGAAAGTGTTACTCCAAAGAGAAATAATGAAACTGGAGCAAATGCTTGTGGTAGAGGCTTTTCATAAAGTAAGGAATTGACTATGTTGACAATGGTGGCACTTATTTCTCAATATTTATAGAGCTATGAGTGTCTACATAAGAGGTACATAAGTTGAGTAAGAAAGTGGACAAAATCTCATTAAGTAATAAGGATATTGTATTTAAGACCTAGGATTTATTTTCTCGTCTAGGCATTCAAATTATCTTGGTGATGTCTCTCATGATTCTGGACATTATGATTCACCAAGATTGGTCCAAAATGAGAATTATGTTTATCTCAAAAGTTGTACTTTGATGGAGTATTTAAGTTTTAATGGAAATACTTACTCTGTCATGATTAAGGGCGGCTGTTTTTATTCACGCTGCTGCTTTCATAAGCATTAAGTATACTTAAGTCAGTATGAGCCCTTGATCTTTTGCAAACAAGATATTTGGCAGACATTTTCCAGGACTGGACCCCTGAAAATCGTTGATATGAATGACACTAATGAATCACATGTTCACATAAAAGTGCACTGAGAAATTAAAAGATGTGGTGATATTATGAAATCCACACAAAGTTTAAATCTCCACCCTTGCGGGGGAGCCATATGTGGAATGGCTCCAATAGTTTTCTCAAGGCACCATTAATTATATATACTGAGTTGTGATATGTTGTTGATCCATGTAACGTATTTTGATTTAAGACTAAGGAATTTGTGATTTATCCCAAAATTGATTACATAATGAGTGCAATTTTATTCGAGTAACATGTCAAGTGGTACTGCCAAACCCGAAACACTGTGAAAGATGAATTCCAGAATCAGATATCATCAACTATATAATGTCTAAGGTTATGTTTAATGAATTAAGTTCTAATGCTTATGCTTATATGCTCCATATAAGTATTATGTGTCATGCGTGGAGCATATATTTAGTTTGATGATTCCCTACTTTAGGCTTGACCTCATATCTTGCCGGCATAATGATAATTGGCAACCTATTATTAAGGGACAAAATTGAGATCTCAAATCTTGATTCTGGAAACAAGTTTGTTTTCTCCTTGATGTGTGCACATTTATATAAACAAACTGCACAACTGGACCATAAGTAAAGGGCCATCTCCCATTATGTAGAAGTGATTATCCTATAAAAGTGGATTGACAAATATTGTACGTATTAATATTACAGTGGCGTTTATAGACCGTTGTAACATATTACCTCTATATGCTTTTCTACTGAGAGTGGACTAGTGATGTTAAGACTGGACTTATGTATTAAGCCATTCGATAAGGGGGAGAATGTTAGAAATTGATCTTTGGCTTGGTCAATAGACCGAGTCTTATGGGGCTTCACAGCCAAGATCGGTGGGCCTTTAACTAACAACCAGGCCTGGTCCCAGGCTATCCTGAGATATAAGAGGAGACTCACGAGATGTCATTAGGTGATCAAGTGAAGGCACTCGTAACCTCTCCTAACCTCCCGATCCGATCAGCTTGGGTAGTGGCCTGAAGACCATCGCCACCACCGTTCACCTGTAACGGTGATCCATCTCCCAGGAGGCATCAACCCTAACGATATTCAACTAATTGAGGTATGTGCTAATTAACCTGTGAATTTGTGTGTTCATGTCTTTAGACTATTGATCCTAATGGGCTAATCACGATTAAAAATTCTAATACTGTCGGTGTTTTGAGTAAGCACCGGCTAGTAAATTTGTATATTGCGCATCTGACCCGGATGGTGTGCTAAGAGGACATAAGGGTTATGCTGGTTCGGGCCGAATGTCCCTACGTCCAGTTTCGAGTTGCTCGTGTTACTAGCACTGAGTTTGTAGTAGGGGGTTACAAACTGACGAGAGAGGGAGGTAGCTCCAAGTCTCTGGTGTGGTGCGGTATGTTTGTCTGATGAATCTCCCTCCTCAGTGGGACGCCCTGCTTTCCCTTTTATAGGTCAAGGGGAAGCAGGGGTTTTACAACCGAAGGGAGGAGGAAAAAGGAAAGAGAAATAAGGCTTCCAGAGGTGCGCCATCCTCCTATTCGCGTGGGTCCCTGTAGATCGTGGTGCCAGCGGCGTCGTACCGGGGTCCTGTTGGCCGCTGCAGCTTACGTGCAGGCGTCGTGCACCATTCTTGTCTTCCGTCCCATCCGAGCAGGCGGAATGGTCAGAGGGTCCCCTGACAAAGCCATGCGGGGAGCCAGCGGTACAGTGTCGGTCAACTGACACCGGTTCGACTGACGTTGGACGGTGCTCAGGGAGGGAGTTGGCAGCACAGTGACCACGTGTCCTTCAGTGTAGGCGATGTGAGTTCCCCGGAATGACATGTCGTGGGGACGGGTCATGCTGAGATGTCACCGCTCCCTGCACGATGCTAGAAGTTTGACCTTTAAGTGGTACTTTTTGGCCCGTAGTGGTTGGCAGCGACGTGAGCTTCTGTTAAGAACCGTGTTCGAGGGATCGGCCGAGGCAGAGCTGACCCTCAGGGGTCGGTCGAGGTGGAGCCTACGCCCGGGAGTTTAGCCGAAGCGGAGTCAGCCCTCGGACGTCGGGCGAGGCAGAGCTGGCCCTCAAGGGTCGGGCGAGGCGGAGCCTACCCCCGGGAGCTAGCCGAAGCCGAGCTAGCCCTCGGACGTTGGGTGAGACGAAGCTGGCCCTCAGACGTCGGGCGAGGCGGAGCCAACCTTCGGGGGTCGAATGAGACGGAGTCAACCCTCGGGAGTCAGCTGAGGTGGAGCCGACCCTAGGGGGTCGGACGAGGCGGAGTCTGCGGCCTTAGTGTCCACTGAGGCGGAGCCAATCCTCGGGGGTCGAACGAGGCAGAGCCCCTGCCCTCGGTGGTCAGATGGGGCGGAATCCAGCAAGAGGTGTAGTCGCGCCCTTGACCGCTCGGATAAATCAATCGTTGATGGTTATTAGCTCCTCCTCTTCGGATACCTAGTATTGGTCCCCGACAAATACAATCCCATCAAACCTTGCATTTGATTTTCTCAGGGGAATGCGATAATGAGAATGCATCATATATGAGAGAAAACAACAGACGAAGACCACGGGGCAGTGGGTAGAGCCGCGCCACCGCGCGGGAGTCAGGGGGACAGGGCATTACTGCTGGCCACCGCCGATGTCAAAGTGAAACAACCACCGTGATTTGATGGGTCTTGTGGACCTGACCACACCTCCCGGCATGAAAATAATGTTTCGTCCATCAAATTTAATTAAGACCTGGTTCTGGACCCACATTTTTAGATTCCGGTCCATAACTTAATTTTCTACTAATTGATCCTCTTAGTTTTCAACCATTAGATCTTTCTCAATGAAAAGCTTTCATTATTTCCAAGCGCCATAAAATTTCTCGCAGAATAAATCTATACCAAAATTTCTATTTGTTGTGTCATGCTTTAGTAAAAGAAAATTAACCAAAAAGCCCAACATAATCTATGCGGGCAAAATCTATGACTCATAGGTAGGTCCAAACTACAGGAATAGACTTTGAAAAAGATTACATCCATTTGTCTATTTTTATCAAAAACACTTGTATTATAGGGGTGTGGTAGAAATCACTGGAAGCATGTAGTGGTTGCATCGTCCATTCACTGTTCAATATTGTGCATATGTCCAAACAAAAAGTGATAGAGTTCTCTTATGGGTACAACAAGCTAAGAAAATGTCAATTTTTTTCCTATGGTGGCGTGTTAAAAAAAAGCAGTTTTTTAGCTACCAACTCCTCGCTGTGCTCAAACACTAACGGAATGTTACTTAATACAATGTTAATGGAATAAGAGAAATGTTATTTGTTATGACATATAAAAAACTACCAGATTATTATTGAGTAGTAATAAGGCCTTTGAGTTTCTGACAAAATTTTGAAAAATATTAACTAACTAGCTGCATTTATTGTAGAATCAAACAATGCAGATCGGTGCAACCATTCTTTCTATTTCTGGGAGCCATGTTGTAAACTGAATGTTTGCTGATGCAAGAGAACTATAGTTCAACTACTTATAAAACTACTTGTTTCTCAGAGCAGTTAAAGCTTAGAGGACAGCAACCAGCAAGTGATTTAGTTGAATATAAAATTCTAGGCCGATGACTTATATATAGATTATAGATATAGCGCATATGCTTGAAAAGCGCCCGTTTTGTATTCAGATGTAAAGCAGTACCGTTCTCTCAAATTCAGCAGCTTGAACAAGGAAAACTTTAGGCATGGCAGGCATGAGGAATACGAGGCTAACAGGAGTTGGACCTGCTTCTCTACATATGCTTTCCATATTTTGTCACAGAAAAGGGGCAAACCTTCCTAGCCTTGATCCGAGGGAAGAAAGTTTGGTGCATCCAGGGTGCAAACTGCTTGTGGTGCATCTCTGCGTCGGATGGATGCCGCATGGACAACAAATGGATTGCATGTACGCAACTGCTAGCTCATAGTGTAGTAGCACATTGGACGTGGCACATAGAGGACCAGTTGAAACATAGAGGACTCAGCAAGAGAGGACGTGTCACCAGAGTTGGCTGGGCATAGTTCTCGGATCACTGCCGCCACATCGATCTGTCCACATGGAGTTGATCAGTCCAGTCATTCACTGGCCGCTTGGCCCTAGCCACGTGTAGGCCATGCCATATGGTTTCCTCGGTGCTGGCTGGCCAGAGGGCTTCATGCATGATTGAGAAGGAGACCGACAGAAGGACAAATTATATTACATGCTAAATTTGGGCCCTAGTGGTTTTGGGCAAAGCAACATAAGCTGGTTTATATTTTTTTGGTACGTCTTGACCTTTGATGATTCATGTACAAAAATGGCAGAAATTACATGGTTTCCTGTATGGTGGCATGATACATCCTGAACGAAAAATTGCATGCGTTGAATACGATTCAAATGACCTGCTTTCATGGCTGAATGCTCAGAGCTGACTGAGTTCCCTTAAGATTAACAAAAATGTCCATGCTATTGTGCACCCCTTGCTTTTCCAGGTTTCGGTTCTAACTGATGGAACCGAATTTTTCAGGAACCAAGAAACAACCCATTCAATTGCAAATTTCGGCAGCATTTTACCTGATTTTCATGCAGTCAAAAGGGACAATTTAAACAACAATGCAGCATAAAACAACAGTACAACACATATATGTTATTGTTCTTACAAATATTCAAGCATAGTGCAATATTCAAGCCTGCATTCTAGGGGCCTTTACATAGTTCGGTTATTTCAGATCAATTCGGTTAACCGAGTGCTGGAACCGAATTAACCGTAATAATTTTGGTTCTTGGGAACCTGGAACCGAACCTGGGACCGAATATTTCGGTTTCAGTTACTTCGGTTTCGGTTCCGGTTAGTACGGTTCGGTTCTCGGTTTTTTGTGCCCAGGTTGACGTGTTTCCCACTTTTTGCTATCAACAGAACGATAGTACTTAATGTTGATGGAATAAGAGAAATGTCAATTGTTATGACATGTGTATAACAAAAACGCTACCAGTATTAGTGATTAGTAATAGGACTTTTGTGTTTCTAATTAAATAACTTGCAGCATATATTGTAGAACCATACAATGCAGGAGATAGTACTAAACTGAAAAAATATGAATTGGTCAATATGAGCCACAGATCGGTAACAGTGGATGGAGATATATAGGTGCAACAATTCATTGTATTTCAGGGAGCCATGTGGTAAATTGAGTGTTTGCTGATGCAATACAACTACTTGTAAAACTACTTAGCTTATCTCCCACTGGTCAGATAAAGCTTAGAGGACAGAAACCAACAAATTATTTAATTCATATAAAGTTACAGGCTGATGACTTTATATATATGGCCACCTTGATTTACGATAATATTTGTACTAATTTACAGTAATGACAATACACATTTACGATACATTGCCTACTATAATTCAAGATGATACTTACCATAATGCTATAGTAAATCACTTATGAGGAAGTTACCATAATCTCGTAAATTAGTAGTAATTATCGTAACTCAAAGTGGCCACAGAATAATATATTCTGCGGCCAGCTACAGAATAGTACGTGTATATATATATATATATATATATATATATATATATATATATATATATATATATATACACACACACACACACTCCATTATACCTGAAAAGAGCCCATTTCTTGATTTTGTAACCACTTGTAAAGCTGTAACACACATAATCATGATATATGATTAACTTCCTCAAATTCGGCACCCAGCTTCAACTATGCAAACTTAACTTTAGGCATGGCAGGCATGAGGAACACTAGGCCACCTAGGGCACAGCCTGTGTCTCCACATGCTTCCCATCTGTTAGGAAAAGGGGCAGACCTATAAGGCTTGATTGGTGCGGAAAAAGGTTGGTGCATCCGAGGTGCAAACTGCTTCCGCTGCAGCCACGCCGCACGGATGGATGCAGCATGAAGAAGGAATGGATCGCACGCACGTGACTGCTAGCTCGCAACAAAGTAGGACCTTGGACGGCTCAGCTGGAGTGGCAAGGATACAGCACCAGATTCTTCTGGCACTACATCACGACACACATTTGCCTACACTTATCTGTTGGCAAATGAATGGTTTTGACAACACACTATATGTTGGTAATTGTACAACCTTTTTAAAGTCACGTAAACTGTCGGCAATGATGTTGTATGACTACAGGTTAATTGTCGACATTTCTCTTAGGACAATGAAACTGTCGGCAAATGTTTTTAGACAGAATAAGTGTCGGCGTTTCCTAAACAAGCCAACTATCTAAGTGTCGGCGAAAGGATATACGGTCTTGCCTAGATTCCGGTTTTAGATCTTTTCACTATATGCACGCGCGGAGTCATAGCCTTTTGGGACGGAGTCTGTAGCCCATGCAAAGGGAAACCCAATCCAACCCTGCTCTCTCTCTGCTGCCCCTCGCGTGCCGCCGCCTCCCACACCAGCGTCCGCCACCGCCTCCCCCGCCAGCGTCCGCCGCCGCCTCCCATGCCAGTGCACGCCGCCTCTGCCTCCCACGCCAGCTCCCACCGTCGCCGCCCTGCACAGCACCGCCACCCGCCGGAACCCTAACCACGCCAACCCCTACCGGCTGCCCCCACGCCAACCCCTTCTGCACTGGTGAAGAAAGCTGCATTCGTGGCCGCCCACCGAGGAGGGGCGCATGGATTTGCCGACTACAGCTACATCTCTAGGGAGGGGCGCATAGATACGGCCTCCCGGTCCTCGACGGCTATCGCATTTGAACGCGGTCGACCACCTCCCCAACACTCTTTCCTCTCGGTCGATTCAGTCAGCTTCTCTTCCACTTATCTCGATCTCCATTTTTCATCCCTCGATCTACTGTCTTCTTAATCGCGATTTGGTTTTTAGACGTGTGTAGTGTGGTGCTTGAGGGGCGATGATTAGGAGCGTGGGGCTCACTGCGGCGGCGGTTGCTCACATCAAGAACACACAGATTCCATTCAAAGAAAATTGAGAAATAAGGTTAAATTCATTTCTTTTATATTTCTGTTTACATTTGTATCTAATTATTAACTGATTTCTACTTGAATTTGTATCTAAGATTTTATATGTATAAACTACTAAAAAGTCTGGGTACAAAACCAGAATTAGAAAAATCTTTGATCTTTGAAGGTTATGAGAAACATCTATACTAAATTCATATGCACAGTTGTACTAATTGTAACACCCTAAAAGTTGGCATATTTTTAAAATAGAGAAAATTGATTTGTTATGCATTTTGTGGGAATTTGAGTTAGGGAAAAATAATAAATTTTATTAAATTAAAATCAAATGTAGGTTCATAATCATGTGTGTGCATTCATGCTCTGCTGCATAATGATTTTTGAATGGTTGATGTGAAATCAAATTTCTACTTGATTTGAATTTTGCCTTCAAATTTTGTTCGAAAAAAAATGGAAAAGGGATTTCTTTCTCCTTCCTCTGTTTTCGGCCCAGCTGGTCAGCCTGCCCCGCGGCCCGTTTCTTTCCCTTCCCAGGCCGCTGCTCTCCCTTTCCTTCCGCTCGGGCCGAAGCTCAGCTCGGCTTTTCTCCCGCGCCGCGCCGCAGCGGCCCAGCAAGGTGCTGGCACTACTACATAAACTTTACTGGAGGCGTGCGATTTGGGTTTCCCACGGCGGGCAAAGCCGCCCGCCGCGGTTAACGGGGCGGGCGGCTTTGCCCGCCGCGGTTAACCGATTTACCGCGGCGGGCGGTGTAACGTGCCCGCTGCAGTAAATATACTTTTACCATGGCGGACACGTTACACCGACCGCCACGGTAAATTATTTTACGGCGGCGGACACCTTTTGTGGCCCGCCGTGTTTATGTTGATTAGCCGTGGCAGGCTTTATTATTTGCCCGCCTCGGTAAATTATTTCCTGAATTAAAAAAAAATACAACAGGCATATAAATTCAAATAAAATACAGCAGGCATATAAATTCAAATTCAAATTCAAATCACATCCAGATTTCACAGATTAAACTTCAAATATATATACATTCACTTAGTCGTTCTTGTCATCGTTAATTCATTACATTTACATATTAAAGTCGTTATACATGCGTTAAGGTGTAATCCTGCGGACGCATCATCGTGGGCCATTTCCTCAGCCTCTCGTACTCCGGTAACATCGCTAGCGGGCTGTTCTCATGGAAGAACGTGCCCCCTTCAAGCACGCATTTGTCTAAGACAAACTTACATATGTCCGCCTTTATCTGCTTGAAGCTGTGTTGGATGCTCTGCATGTCTCTCGACCAGTTCAATCCATTCTTGAGCACCCTCCAACTGCTACTGTACTGCTTGCACACCCTCAAGAACTCACAGGCGTAGAAGCCATAGGTTTGTGATCCTACCGGTTGTTTGGCACACTGCATGATCGATATGCAAGCATTACAACACAGGCATTAGAACGCATATGAACGGAAAGCACAATTAAACCTTTCAAATACTTACCGGACAGTTGTATCTGATTTTGATGCGGTTCTTATGCTTAGCCTTAAAATTCTCTGTTCTTCGATCATAGCATTCTGGATCCTTCACGTACTCCTTATAAGCGCTATATACGAAATGTACTGGTATTAGATAGGGCATTAGAACGCATATGAGAAGACAGTTCAGTCACTTACACTTTGAGACAATCTTCAAAGGCCTTGTACCCTTTTAAGTTTGGCAGTGTTAACAAATCAAATACGCAGGCCCTACCATCCTGAGGGTAGATGATAAATGCAACCCAGTGACCCTCGAGGCCTTGGCTGCGCCATTGAAACAAAATACAGGTTACGACGAGAAATAATAATTCTAGCTAGCTACCCACTTATCTCTACAGGCATGTCTTCGACTTACCCAAAGTGATAGGCAGCTAGGATACACCCATGTCCCCTGATCTTCTTCATTGCTCCTAGTATGTACCTTGAAATGTTCAACTTCTCATTGTCCATCAGTTTCTTCCTGTGCGCCTCTCTCTGTCGCTTGGTCAAGTCTTTCATGGTTGGATGATTGTCATCTAGGTGGTAACCAATGATGATTCTTTGAGCAATATGCATTGGAGATAGATAGATAACATCAAGTTTTAGTTCCTTGGATATATAGGCCATCAACCTGCAAGGACAAGCCATCGTGGCATATATAAGTAGTCTTGACCGATTCAAAGGCAGGTGATATGTGAAACTCACAATTCATCACTTACATAGAGAACAAGGTGACTTGGGCGATGTCAAGGTCTTGTTCTCGTAGTAGTCTGTACATGTCGTGGAAGTCCACGGGGAGTTCTACATCGTTGCCAGGCAAGTGGAAGTACTCCACCACAACCTTGACTAGAAAACCATGTAGGCCAGCTTTTGTTGCTTCCATGTACTAGAGATGAAACCTCCTTGTCTCCCACCTTTCCTCATCGACGAGTTGGGCCTTGGTTATCATGAACTTCCCATGCTCGTAATTGCCGGGGCAGTCATCCGATTCAGGAAATAGATGGAAAGGTGATCTCGGCCTGGGATAGAAATGTTAGTACCATATTATGGCAAAGAAAAGTTATTAGCAAATTATGCTCACCGCTACCATACCTTTCGAACTCAAGTGAGTATGTGAGCTGCCCTTGGTCGCCTTTAGTCTTCGCCGGCGGTGGAGGACAGTGGCTTGTGCTCGCAATGGCAGCAGGCGGTGTGTTTGCCCCTAGTTCATTTGTGCCTCCCGGTCCTTTGCTCGTGCCCTTAGACGGACTGACGAGAGGTGGAGGTGGACTTGTTGTTGGAGGAGGAGAACGAGGGTGAGGGCTTGTGCCTCCCGGTGCTTTGCTCGTGCCCTTAGATGGACTGCCGGGAGGTGGAGGTGGACTTGTTGTTGGAGGAGGAGAACAAGGGTGAGGGCTTGTGCCTCGGGGTGAGTTCCTTCCCTTGTCATCCCCGCCATTGCCTTCGTCATCGCCGTCACCGTGATTTGGATCATCGGGGGGACAAGATCCGGCAACGGATGGTTGTGATGCTGGTGTCGCCGTCAGCGTAGAAGTCGGCATCAAGAGAATGATCTCTATGTCGTCCTTGTTCCACAGGACTTCGGAACCCAAGGCAGCTCCAAGGATCGTTACCCCTTCTGCATTTGGATATTCCATTTCAAATTCTTCGTATTCGGTCGCATACCATGTAAGTATCACGGCAGCATAGTTGGCAGGGATCTGGTCTTGGTTGAAATCTTTGATATCTTCTTTGGGGTGCATGTAACCCTCACCCACGGTCAACTTTTTCGCCCTACCGAACGGGATCGTGAGCTGGACGCGCATGGGTTCCCGGATGGCGTCGACGGGGTGCCTTGGGCGATCCTCGATCATCGGCAGTGGCTGCCCTTGTGTCTGCCCTTGTGGAACTTGAGGCACGGCCACGCCAGCCTGGCGAAGCATCTGTGTCCTCATCGACACCATATCTGGGTCATTGCTCGTGAAGGCTTCTTTTATGGACCAGTTGATCATTTCGGCCACGCCTTGATCATAGCCCTTCTGAAAGATGCCCTCCTTGTACCTCTGCCTTGACCGGTATGTGGCAGCGTCGGATTGCCATGACTCCACTAAGTTCCAGCTCATCTTCGACGACATGCCACGGACGCAGCCACGGTGCTCGGGGTTCTCAGTGCCAGGGTCAGCAAGTCTTGGCCCCTGCGAACCTCGAAGCTGTCCTTGGATTTAGCGGCCTCGATGATAGCCCTCTCCACCTCCTCGAACTTGGGCTCATTGAACTTGCTCGTGCCCTCATTGAGCTTCTTCGGCTTGCGGGCATAGATGAAGTCCTTAGCCCTCAAGTCTACACCATCATACGGATCAGGAAGCCCGGTGACAGCTCTAGCCCTTTCTTCCTCCCGCCACTAGGGCCTCTTACCAGCAAACCCAGTCATGCCCAAGTGGTGGGGGTGCAGGTTCTTCTTCGCGAGTGCGCTGAACTTGGCGCTCTTTGCCTTTGCTTCTTTTGTTGTTCTTTGTTTGCAGAACTCTTCCCAGTGATGTTCCTTCACCATAATGTATTTGACACAGGGTGACTTGCCTAGCTTCAGGTAGTACCTGGTCAACATGGACTTGAAGTTTCTAAAGGCTCTTCCTGCCACGTGCATGACCCACTCCCTGCACTTGTTTAGATCGGCATCCTCGGGATAATGGAAGCTCCTCATCACCTCACCCCAGATATGTGTCTTGTAGTCGACCGGGACATTGTTCCACTCCTCCCAAGTGATCTCCACCTTGTCCTTGACTATACATGCCACCTGGTTGCTGAACTTGGCAAGGACCATGGGTGGCGACAACGGGTTTCCCTCTGGTCCCACCTCATGGATCACATGGACTTCGCTGTGGATTTCCCTCTGGTGCCTCCTGTGTTCCCCCCTTCTCAGCTTTGTCCTCTGACCCCTAGACTTGCCTGAAGTGGTTGGAGATGGAGCGGGGGGTTCTTTGTCCTTGACTTGTTCCTCCTCGAAATTCAATTCTCGAGGCACCACCGGCATCTGTTCAGGGTTTGGAGACCGCGCACTTTCAACTTCCTCGTCCCTCGGTTGGTAGGTCGGATCATCTTCGTCCTCTGTACGACGTTTCTTTGTTGGCCTCGGGGTCACCGACACGTGGCTCTCGAGGCTAGTTGATGATGATGCACTAGGGGTAGGGTCACGCCATTCGCTTATTGGTTCCTCCGCCATTGGAAAGCTACAATGAATACATATTTCAGTTGTATAGACACAGTTATAGAGTAGTAAAGTAGAGTAGTACTAGAGTAGTAAAGTAGAGTAGTACTAGAGTAGTAAAGTAGTAGTAGTTGGCTTAGATTTGCCCCATTGTCATCACATTTCTTTTAAACTGGTTACTTGTATTTGGTATACAAGCCATCCTAGTTTAGCGGGGGCACTCGATCATCATCGCCGCTGCCTCAGCATAAAAGGGTTCACATCATTGCATATGCCACTGCCTCAGCTTAGAAGTGTGAAAAGAATCATCATTGCAAATACCAAACAAAAGCCATCAAGTGTAGTCAAAATCAAATAGTAGAGTGTAGTAGTGAGATAGAGTATAGTAGTAGCAAGAGGGTGTAGTAGTAGAGTATAGTAGCAGTTAGTAGTAGTAGACCAACGAATTATAGAAAATAGTAGTAGTAGGTAGTAGTAGTATAGTATAGTAGTAGTAGTAGTAGTCATATATAGGTACAGGAGAGTAGACATAGTGGTAGTGTAGTTGTACTAGTTGTAGTAGTGGTAGAGAGTAGAGATAGTTAGTAGAGAAGTGTAGTAGTTGTAGAGTAGTGGAGCAGCGATAGCAGGTATGTACAAACATGAGTAGAGTAGTGTAGTAGTAGTTGTAGAGTAGTAGAGCCCACAATAGGAGACACCAAACAAAGCATATGTGCCACAAAAATCAAAATAGGACATGGGAGTACAATGAGAAGAGAGTGTAGTACAAAGATGGCAGTAGTAGTATAGTAGTGGAGCATCCAAGAAGTACAACTAGTATAGTAGTAGCGAGATAGTAGTAGAGTATAGTAGTAGCGAGATAGTAGTAGAGTATAGTAGTAGCAGATAGCGATGAGAGTGGCTGCAACAAGTATCCTCCTAGATTGAGGAGATAATGATGAGTACAAATCATAGGTAGTGGAAAAAGCCAACCCTTCTCTTCCCTTCCTGTATGCGAAACTAAGCACCCACTCAAGAGTAGTACAAATTAAAAGGAGCAGATCAAACCAAAGGACATGGGTGTGCACATGTATGCCTAATAATTTAGTACTCACAAATAGGCAAAGTGGCATCATATATATCTAGTGCTCGATTAACAAGAATCGCATCATAGGCAGCATTTAGTATTTTTTCTTCCAAATTCATCTCAACATGTGCCATCATAGGCGGTGGCATCAAGTGCTCAATAAAGTAATTGCATCATAGGCAGCAATAGTTGGCATTGCTCAGAAAACTCAAATCGGAGAAGAACATCCATAGTTGGCATTGCTCCATAGGAGGGATTAGGGGAGCAATTGGCACATTCTTCGGGCGGTCTCCTTGGGGCTCGCTCATGGCAATGGCTGGCGGCGTTAGGGTTAGGCCGCTGTAGAGGACGGCGTGGGGCCACGGATGACTGCGGGGACGGAGAGGCAGACGGAGACAGGGATGGGAGACGGGGGAGGATAGCACACCGGCGCGGGGATGTGGACGGAGGTACACGTTGCCCACGTGGAGAGCACACCGGCCCTGGAGGAGGAGGACGGCGACGGATGCAGCGAATGGCGATGGCGGCGGCGGAGGATGGGCCTAGGGTTCCGGCCTGCGTTCCCGTCGACGTCCAAAGGCACCACGGCGCGGGTGCGTGTGCATGGAAGGAGGACGAGGGCACCATGGCGCGGAGGGTAGGGTCGACGATGGAGGTGCACGGCGGCGGCAATGGCGCGGTGGCGCGGTGGTTTTTGGGCAGCCCTTCGGGGTCATTTTTGAACCGACGAAGGACTTAGCCGATTTGGGGGAGGTGGTGGAGTATATATAGGGCATCATTAACCGCGGCGGGCCTATTAGAGCGCCCGTCATGGTTAATATTTTTCAATCTGAAATCTTATTTTCCCCTTTTTCAATCTAGAATCTTATTTTTCCCTTAGGTAGAGCAGTATATATACTAGATAGTTAGCTATAGAGGAGTATGTATAGTAGTAGTAGATAGTAGTATAGTTTGGAGTAGTAGTAGATATATATACAAGCTTGTTTCATTTGTTTGAACATAGATCACATAATATGAAAAAGAAAAAAACAACACAACAAAATATATGATGCATACATATGGTTCCATGATATTAATAATAAGTTACAAAACTTGTCTTCAATAGATCGAGCTATATTATTACATATATGTTTCTGGGATACATATATCATTTTGGTGCAGGTGCTTTCACCGTCCTCTTCTCACCGTCGGGGCGGGCCCACGACATCATTCTGGACTTGTTGAATCGGTCCTCAACGGCCTTGATCTTCTTTGGATGATCAGTAAAAAGCTCGAGCTCTGCGTAGTTGTTGTATTGTTCGAGACTCTGCACCCCATCAGCTCCCACAATCTGCTGCTTTCTGGACACAACCACATGCCTTTTTGGGTCCTCTACATATATATAGTAGGCCACTTGCGCGACATTGGTTGCTAGTACCCACGGGTCATCTTTGTAGCCGATATTTTTGAGGTCTACGGTGGTTAGCCCATAACTATCCACTGCAACCGCATTCGGTTTGACCCACTGGCAACGGAAGACGGTTATGCGTAGGTTTTGGCCAGAGTCAAGTTCCCATATTTCTTCGACTTGCCCATAGTATTGCCTCCTCTGGCCCGTGGACTCTTCTTCACCCTCGTATCGAACACCGCAGTTCTGTGCCGAGCTCTTCTTGTCCTTGTCTTTCGTGTGGAACCTGTAGCCCTTGACGTCATACCCTTGCCACATGGTGATTTGGCTGGATGAGCCTAACACAAGCCTCTTAACGGTCTCCGTATCTTCATCAGGGCATCCTTCAAGGGGTATGTGTTGCTCTTTGTGTCACTCTATGAAATTGCTCTTGTGATGGTTCTGGACCCATGCCTCCGTGCGCCGCCCGTCATTAGCGGTGCAGATCTCTTCCAGGTGCTTTTCAATGTATTTCTCCATGCTCACTAACTGATGAAGGATGCTGTAATGAGCTTCTTGCACCGTTCGGTTTGCCACATCGGTGCATACTTTTCGGCCTGTGCACCCCATCCCTGAGGTTTTGCCTTCGTGGTGATGGACAGGCAGCCCAATCACCCTCCCATCTCTTATGTACCTCATACACCAATTCACGGCCTCCTCTGTTGTGTATGCCTCGATCATAGAGCCCTCTGGGTAAGCGCGTTATGGACGTATCTGTTGAGGGTGGACATGAACCGCTAGTACGTCCACATCTAGTGTAGGTACACGGGGCCCAGTTGATGGATCTGATCGACCATATGCATCATTAGGTGTGGCATAATATCAAAGTAAGATGGTGGAAAGCACATCTTGAGCTAGCAAAGGGTCTCCGCGATGAACTCCTTCAGGGCAGGCAGCTCAGCCTTATCAATGACCTTCTGGGTGATGCGGTTAAAGAAGTATGAAATCCGTGTGATGACCATCTTCACGTACTCTAGATGGATAGCCCTAATCGCAATTGGTGGGAACACCGTCAGCATGACGTGGCAGTCGTGTGAGTTGTAGCCGGTCATTATGAGGTCTTTCATGGAGACCAGGCTCTTGATGTTGGAAGAGAAACCAGTCGGCACCTTGATACCCCTAAGCAACTTAAGAAAAGCCGTCATCTCGTCTTGCGTTAGGTTGCAGGCCGCACCCGAGATATCGACTTTACCGTTCTAAGGCGTTCCCGGGTGAAGGTCTGGCCTGATGCCTAGATTGACAAGATCCGTCCGTGACTTGATACCATCCTTTGTCTTGCCCTTGATGTCCAGCAGGACACCGATAGTGCTTTCAAAGACATTTTTCTCCAGGTGCATGCAGTCGATGGCATGGGGTGTATTCAGTGTTTTCCAATACGACAGGTACTTGAAGAAAATTGACTTCTTCTTGAAAGGAACGGCGGCGGGGACTTCCTCCATCTGGTCCCACTTTTGCTTCCTTGTTTGCTTGGGCCCCTCTTCAGGTGGCTTCTTCTTCTTTCCAAACTCCACCTGATCCATGTCCTTGACCATCTCATACACCTTTGTCCTGATTGTCAAAGTATTTGTTCATAATACTTCTTCTATACCTATGATTTTTGGTGAGGAACCATCTGTGCCTCGTGTACACCATCTTATTGGATCCCTTAAGGTAAGTGTAGCAGGTCTCGTCGATGCAAATTACGCAGCCGGTCTTCCCTTTGATTTGCCCCGATAGTGAGAAGAGACCGAGGTAATCGGTGATGGTGACAAAGATGATTGCTTTTAGTGTGAACTTCTCCTTGCGGGATGCATCCACCATCTGGACCCCAACATCAAATAGTATCTTCATTTCCTCCATGAACGGCTCTAGGAACACATCTATATCATTGCCGGGCTGCTTCGGTCTGGAGATAAGCACGGTCAACATAAGGTACCTACGCTTCTGACATAGATGGGGAGGTACGTTGTACATGGTGAGCACGACGGGCCAAGTGCTATCGAGCTGCTAAGCTCACCGAATGGGTTCATCCCGTCGGTACTCAGCGCGAACCTAACTTGCCTGGGCTCCTTGCCAAACTCCGGGTAGGCCTCGTCGAAATCCTTCCACTGCTTGCCATCGGATGGGTGCCGTAGCTTGCCATCATCTTTCAGGCAGTCAGCTGATGCATGCCAGGACATGAGCTTGGCATTGTCCGGGTTCTCGAATATTGCACGCAGGCGATCGGTCATGGGCAGGTACCACACCGATAGTGCTGGACTTTTTCTGTGCGTGTAACCCTCTTCTTCATCGTCCTGCTAAGCCGAGATCTGTTTGGCCGCACTGCTCTTCTTTGCCCCCTTCTTGTTCTTCTTCCGACCACCCCGCAAGCCTCCCTTGTCTTCTGCATCCATGTGACAACCAGCATTTTTCTTGTACCGACTAAAGCCACAGTGCGGACAACTCGTCAAATTCTCATACTCATTGCCCCGATACAGGATGCAGTGGTTACAGCATGCATCAAACTTTCTAAGCTTCATCGCCACTGGCCGGATCAGCTTCTTGGCCCGATAAGTATTGGCGGGCACCTTGTTAGCCGTTGGGTACGTGGTGGCAAGGTAGCTTAACAACTCATTGAAGCTAGTGTCAGACCAACCATGACGAGCCTTCAACATCAACATATGGAGGTTAAAACGGAGCGCCGTGCACTCCTTCAGACAATCGCCGCCGTCCTTATAGAGAGGATCAACTGCCGCCTGCTTCAACTCTCTGAAATTCTCCAACCACTTTGGGCAACCCAACACAACGTCGTCTTCATCGAAGTGTTTGACTAGATCTTCAACAAGCTGCACATCCGTGGGTTGGCTCACAGTATCCTGACCATCCCCACCGTCGCCGGCTTTGTCGGCCATGTCTTGCATTAGATCATCCACCGTGATGTAATCACGACAACTGTTGTCACTGTCGGCTGGCGCAGCTGCTGCTGAAGATGATGAGGAGCCGGGTGCTCCTAAAAGATCTTTATTCACCGGTGGTGCTATCGTCGTCGGTGTCGAAGAGCTCACTCCAGATGCATCGCCACTCGCACCAACTCTTTTGCCATGAAATGTCCATACTGTGTAGCCCTCGACGAAACCATACATGATCAAATGAGTTTGCACATTGCTGTCTCGGTGGGCTTTCAGGTTCTTGCAACGAGAACATGGACATATGGTTGTCATCCGCTTCAGTCTCTCACGGTGAGCTTTACCAGCAGCAATAAACTTCCTTAATTCAAAGAGGTACCGCGGATCATTCACTCTATCGATCCGGTACATCCATGCCAACCTATCCATCATACCTGCGAACATTATCCGTCATAATCAACATTAAATAAAGAAGAATTAGGAGAAATTGATGATTTTTACGTCCAAAATCATGAAAAAGAGAGGAAATAACGATGTGACAGATGAAGCATGCATCTATGATGAATCTAAAGTTAAAGAAATACATGACATCATTTTTTCTATTAAAATTGATCTAGATCTAGATCTAGAGAGAACTCTAGGTGATGGAAATAGAGAGAGAGGATGGAAGGAGAGAGGGAGAGCCTTTATGAACCTCTTATGATGTCCTCCTCCCTCAAATCCAAGCCCTTCAACTCAAATCAAAAATTTCCTCAAATTTTAGGGCAAAGCCTCCCCCCATGAGTTTGAGAGAGGAAGACCCATGGAGAAGACGAAGGGGTGGTGCTGTGTATTTGTACAGGCTTTACCGCGGCGGGCAAGATAAAGCGCCCGCCTCGGTAAATCAACTCTTTACCACGGCGGGCAGTTTAAATAGCCCGCCAGGGTAAATCGTATTAACCGCGGCGGGCGATTCATACCGCCCGCCGTGGTAAATAACGATTTACTGCAGCGGGCAAGTAAGGTGGCCCGCCGCGGTAAACCCTTTTCCCGCAGCGGGCGCCTCAGGGGCCGGCCTCGCTGGCCGGCCACCGGTTAACCGTGGCGGGCAAAAGAGGTGCCCGCCACGGAGCCCATTTTGGCCACACTGCGCAAATTGATTCTTGTAGTAGTGTGGCCCAGCTCCGCACGCCCGCTGACCCGCGCTCCTCTTTCCTCTGCCCACTGACCGCCCGGGCCCAGTCATCAAGCGTTCTTCTCTCCCCGCCCGGTTGCATCTTAGCCATCTAGTTCTAATCCGATGGTCCCAAATCCAAGATATCCCTTCGCCGCCAGTTTTTCAAAAACACCCTTACAATTACTTCTGACTTAACCTGCAATCCAAAGCACGTTTTCAGATTCCGTTTTCTTCTTTTGAAAACGTATTTTGGTTCGCTTAGATCGAAAATACGTTTTGAGGTATTTACAGTTTTGCCGCTCAACTTGTTTTAGCCATAAAATCTCTGTTTTAACTCCGATTTGATCCGTTCAAGTTGCGTTAGGTTCATAATTAAGTAATATACATGGTTATAGTACTGTTAAGTAGGTTTTCAACTTTTAAAATTCGAGATTATATTTAATCTATTATTTTACTAAAGGAAATCTTGTTTAATTCATAACTTTTCCGTTTTAGCTCCGATTTTTGTGATCTTCGTGTCTGTGTGTTCGTAGCGAGATGTAGATTCGTTTTCCAAACTTTTCATCTTGATTTTATGTTGTTGGTGTACTGTTCTAATCTATAACTTTGTTTGCTTTGCATGATTTCTCCTGGATGCTTGTATGTTGTTGTGTTATTGAGTATAGACGGTGAGCAATTCGTGAAAGATCAAGGGTACAACTTTGACGAGCAGGACCAGCAGGAGTACTTTGCTCAAGGCAAGTATAGCATGGAATCATCCTTGTTTCCTATTCACTTTAATTCATTAAATTCATGTTGCATGTGTTACCTTAATAGGAATTCCCTAGAATTGAACTTTTACCTTGTTACCTACGGGTTATGCATTGGGTAGCTTTGCTAGTGCTCAATTAGACCATGATCTTATAACTTGACTAATGGTATATGCAATAAATATTAAAATATGACTTTTTAGCAACTTGGAAACAGGAGGTTGGAGTATTTAGCTACTTTCTAAATGCTTCAGATTTCTCTCCCTAAGGACTTATCTGTAAGTGATCATCCGGGACTTACAGTACAGCTGTGAGGGCTACATGGCTCTGGCTTTAGCTCAGTATGAGGACCTTTTTGTAGATTGTTAGTGGTTACCTTTATTGGTGTAAGAATGGCTTGCCGAATCGGGTGTAGTGCGGCCTCTATCCCCATGTGTATAGGCCACGTGTCAATGTGCCATCGGGAAGGGGGGCTCTACATCTGTTTGCCGAGTGAATCTAATGGCCCTAACTTGTTAGACGAACCTTTGAAAGGCTTCATAGTGACCCCTGCCTGCTCACCTTAGAAGTGTTTTGGGAGTAATTAACCCGGGCATATGGGTTTCACGACTCACAGTGAAAGTCTACAACCTCTGTAGAGTGTAAACTGGTATATCAGCCGTGCTCACGGTCACGAGCGGCCTTGGAACCCTTATGGAGTAGATGAACACAGAGTATTACTTGTTTATGCTATTTATTAATCATGTTTACATTTGATCATGTGTTTTGCATTGGGAATTGAAACAACTTGTCGCTACTCTTAAGCTAAAATTGTGACAACTAAAAGCTGAATGCTGTTAAACCTGTGTCAAGCCTTTTGAGCCTCATGAACCCCATGTTACACTTGTTGAGTACGACATGTACTTACGCTTGTTTATTTTTATTATTTGGATAAAAATCCCGGATGGGTAACAGATGGCTTTGGGTATGATGATTTTCCTGAGGACTACTAGACTTGTGGTCAACCAGTCGACATCCCTGTGAAATGGAGCTTCCACGAGAGATCTTTTGTTATTTCCGCTACATTTATGTGATAACTCTGTCTTATTCGTGATGTAATAAACACTTATGATGATACTATTTATAATTGTCGGCTTATGTGTGTGACTGATCTCTGGGCACACATAAGATTTTGCATCCCATTTCATCCTTAAAATTAGGTGTGACAGGTTGATATCAGAGCTGTGTTGACTGTGGGACGCAAGCCTAGTTAGCAATGGTCGTTTTAGCTTCTTTTGCTTCACTCATTTCATGCTTTCTATCTCACCCTTGTTATTTGCTAAAGTTTTATGTTTCTTTTGCCTTATTCTATTATGAAAAATATTGCTTCTAACCTAATCTAACTAAATCTAATTAGGTAGATGCCTCGTGCCAGCAAGACTGCCCGCATCAGCACTGGAGGGTACTACCCGCCTCGTGGTTTGTCCATGGAGCCTGAGGAGGAGGAACCCCAGGAACAAGAATTTGATTTGCCAACACCACCAACACATGTACCTATGCCTGAGCCAGTCTAGGAGGAACCCGAAGAAGTCAAGGTCGTCCACCTGTCTGACGATGATGATGAGGAAGACGTCGTTGAAGAGGAAGAGCCGATCCCGCCCCTAGGGTGGACGACAAAGGTGTGGTATAAGCCGGGATGTGAATCCTCCGTTTCACACCACCGACTCAAGAGCATGCTTCAGACCTACTACAGTGACTGGGATGCAGCTGTGGAGTACGTCTGCGAAGAACATACACACCCTCTTGAAGACACCTATTGGAAGACCAGGGTGTGCATCACCATCAAGGATGAACAGAAAGACGCATACCAGCTGGATTCAAACTATGCGCACCATGCTTACCATGCTACCATGGATGATAGCATAGAAGATGCAACCGCTGAAGCTTGCATAGGCCTTCGTGGTCATTGATTCAAGGATATGAAGAATGACCAATATCAATTCCTCCCTCACCAACACCCAGAATTGGGATGGGCGATGATGGACCCGCAGGGCACTGATCCAACAACCCAGGTGATGGTACATTTTGGCTATGAGTCCGTAGCAAAGATTCACTGACTAGAGGATCAGTTGAAGGCACAACAGAAAACCATAAAGAGACGTGATAGATGAACAAAGGGTGTGCCTCAACTTGCCAAAGATGTACGAGGAGCTTCCCCATAAATCTCGTCCATAGATGTTGGAGTCCCTTCTATGTAATAAAACAATAGTAGAACGAGTCAAGTTGAGTCTAGTCGAGTCTACTAGTGTGGTGTGAACATTGGTGTGTCTAGTTGATTTGTTATTGTGTTTATGTGTGAGTTGGATTTTTGTAATGAGTGCTGGAACTTTGTGGGCCTGTCCGCAAGTTTCATAGTTAAGAATATTAAAGTTTGGCTCAATAAATAAATAGTTGGGTTTGGTATATCTTGTCCTCTCGGAATCTGTTTTTTGAGCAGTCTGCCTTTATCTTCATGCCAATTAAAATCTACACGACCAAAAATTATGAAATTTTTATGGGAATAACTAGACTTAAGTATATTTCCAATGCCTCTGGAATCACCCCCATATCTGATCTGGTTTGTGAGATATTGCTGTTTCAAGATAAAGTTTCTGCGCAGTCTGGAATCTGAAAACAGTTTCGGTTGTATCATGTTTTTGAATAACCTAACGACAGAATCTGGGAATGTGGTCTAAATAAAAGTTGTAGATAATTTCTTAATCTTTCCAACCATATAAAGTACACATCATTTGGATTTCTGGAACTCGAGATATGACTGTTTTACAGAGCTGCTGATGTTGAGACTCGTCCAGAAAATTTTCAGAATGTATTCTAACTTGGAAATCTCTAAATCTTGAATATTTGTGTTGGATGGCATATGTCTGGAAGAGGAAGAGGCCGAGGTCATGGAGGTGTTCCCCCACATCCACCACCACCACCGCCACCGACTATTGAACAACTCTTGGCAGTACAGACACAGCTCATGCAAACATTGGTGCAGAACCAGCAAAACCAACAGGTTGGTGGAGCACCACGTGATAAGCGTGGTGAATTTTTGAAGGGCCATCCCCCAGTGTTCTCTCATGCCACTGATCCACTGGAAGCAGATGATTGGCTTCGTGCAGTGGAGAAGCAGCTCAACATAGCACAATGTGATGATCAACAGAAGGTGTTGTACGCTTCAGGACAGCTCCAGGGAGAAACTCAAGACTGGTGGGAGTCATTCGAGTATGGACGTCCCGTTAATGCTCCTCCTATCACCTGGCAGGAGTTTAGAGAGAATTTTAGATCCTATCACATACCAGAGGGGTTGATAGAGCTCAAGCAGGAGGAGTTAAGAGCTCTTAAGTAGTGATCTATGTCCGTCGCTGAGTACCATGACAAGTTTGATCAGTTGTCACGTTATGCTCCAAATGAAGTGGCTGATGATGCTGACAAGCAACGCCGCTTTCTCAAGGGTCTGTATGATGGTCTGCAACTCCAGCTTATGTCCAATACATACCCCAATTTTCAGACGTTGGTGAATCGCACTATTGTTATTGACAACAAGCGCAAGGAGATGGAGGCCAAGAAGAGGAGGCTTCAGGGATAGGCCTCTGGAAGTAAGACTCGTCCACGCACCAATCCTTAGCAAGGCTTCCAGTAGAGGTTTCAGGGACCACCCAATCAGTGGAATCGTGGCCAGTACCCCCAGCGCAACCAGAACCAGCAGCAGAATGCCAATCAACGTCCTTAGCAGCAGAGTGGTCAGCAGACACCACGACAGGGAGCGCCTAACAACACTCCCATGAAGACTAGTGCCCCTAGCACTCCCAGCAAGTGCTTCCATTGTGGTAAAGAAGGTCACCTGTCTTATAATTGCCCTGAGAAGCCCAACCAGCAAACCCCCCAAAGGCAGAACAGCTATCAGAAGCCAGCACCCAACACAGGAAAGGTGAACCATGTGTCTACCGAGATGACGTTTGTGGAACTAGAAGTCATGCTCGGTACATTCAATGTCAACTCAACCCCTGCCACTGTTCTTTTTGATTCTGGAGCTTCACATTCATTCATATCACAAGCATTTGTTAGAAACCATAGCATACCATTATGTGCCATGCAAAATCCCATATTAGTAAACTCACCGGGTGGAAGTATGCAAGTTTCATATCGTTGTCTTCTGACTAGTCTATTCTTAAGGGGGGTAGAGTTCAAGGTGAGCCCCATTATGTTGAGAGCATCTGGTATAGATGTGATTCTGGGTATGGATTGGATGAAGCAACAGCAAGCAGTGATTCAGTGTAAGGAGAAGGTAGTTGTCGTGACTGCATCGAATGGGGAAAGAATCAGTGTTGATGAGGTAGTACAAGCATAGCTGACAGCCACAGTGAACCAGCTTGAAGATAGCGGCAACAAGGAGGACCCAGTGGTAGATGAATTTCCAGATGTGTTCCCCGATGATTTGCCAGGTATGCCACCTGACTGTGACGTTGAGTTTATTATTGAATTATTACCTAGAACTGCACCTATAGCTAAGCATCCATATAGAATGGGGATTAATGAATTAGAAGAACTTAAGAAACAAATAAAGGAGTTACAGGAGAAAGGTTTTATTCGTCCTAGTTCATCACCTTGGGGAGCACCAGTTATATTTGTTGACAAGAAGGATGTTACTCAGAGGATGTGTGTTGATTATCGGTCACTCAATGAGGTTACTATCAAGAACAAGTATCCGTTGCCTAGAATTGATGACTTGTTTAATCAGTTGAGAGGTGCTTGTGCTTTCTCTAAGATTGATCTTCGTTCTGGTTACCATCAGCTGAAGATTCGTGCAACTGACATACCCAAGACAGCTTTTACTACGAGGTATGGGTTGTACGAGTACACCGTTATGTCATTTGGTTTGACTAATGCACCTGCCTACTTTATGTACTTGATGAATAAGGTGTCCATGGAGTTTTTGGATAAATTTATGGTGGTATTCATCAATGATATATTGTATTCTCCAAAATAGAAGAAGAGCATGCTGAACATCTAAGGTTGGTTTTGCAGAAGCTCAGAGAACACAAGTTGTATGCTAAGCGAAGCAAGTGTGAATTCTGGTTGAAGGAAGTTTCTTTCCTAGGCCATGTTGTCTCTAATGGTGGAATCGCAGTAGATCCAAGTAAGGTGAAAGATGTATTGAATTGGAAACCACCGACAGATGTGGGAGAGATTCATAGTTTCTTGGGATTAGCTGGATACTATAGAAGATTCATAGAAGGTTTCTCTAAACTTGCCAAGCCCATGACAACTTTGTTGGAGAAAAATGCCAAGTTTGTGTGGTCTGAGAAGTGCCAGGCTAACTTTGAAGAATTGAAGAAAAGATTGACTACCGCCCCAGTATTGGTTTTGCCTGATTTGAACAAGAGCTTTTCTATCTATTGTGATGCATCTGGTCGAGGTCTTGGATGTGTTCTTATGCAAGAAGGCAGAGTAGTGGCTTATGCTTCCCGATAGTTGAGAAAGCATGAGTTAAATTATCCTACTCATGACTTGGAGTTAGCAGCAGTGGTTCATGCTCTGAAGATTTGGAGGCACAATCTTATTGGGCATAAGAGTGACATCTATACTGATCACAAGAGTCTGAAGTACATTTTCACTCAGACGGATCTGAATATGAGATAGCGTCGATGGTTAGAGTTGATCAAAGATTATGATCTAGAGGTACACTATCATCCTGGCAAGGCGAATGTTGTTGCCGATGCTCTTAGCAGGAAGAGTTATGCCAATGAGGTGCAAGTGACATCGATGTCAAGTGAGTTGTGTGCTGAATTCGAGCAACTAAATTTGAGCTTTGTCACTAATGCAGTGGAGTTGGTGTTGGAGCCTAAATTGGAGCAAGAAATACGTAAGGGACAGTTACAGGATGCGAAGTTGAAAGAGATAGCGAAAAACATAGTGATTGGTAAGGCACCAGGTTTCTGTATGGATGACAATGGAACTCTGTGGTTTGGGAAAAGACTATGTGTGCCTGAGGATAAGGCTATACGAGAGGCAATTCTTTGTGAGGCACATGAGTCTGCTTATTCTATTCATCCCGGGAGTACTAAGATGTATTTAGATCTAAAAGAGAAGTATTGGTGGTACGGACTGAAGAGAGATGTTGCTGAATATGTAGCTTTATGTGATACATGTCAGGGAGTCAAAGCTGAACATCAAAGACCTACAGGATTGCTACAACTAATGAAGATACCTGAGTGGAAGTGGAAGAAGTTGGTATGGATTTTATAGTTTGGTTACCACATACTCAGAGAGGTTATGATTCAATCTGGGTAATAGTAGATCGGTTAACTAAAGTTACTCACTTTATACCGGTCAAGACTACTTATAATGGACCGAGGTTAGCCCAGTTATATATAGAAAGAATAGTGTGTCTACATGGAGTTCCCAAGAAGATTGTGTCTGATCGAGGTACTCAATTTACATCTCATTTTTGGCAGCAAGTACATAGTTTGTTGGAAACGAAGTTGAATTTTAGTATAGCCTATCATCCACAGACAGATGGGCAAACTAAGAGGATTAATCAGATATTAGAGGATATGTTGAGAGCTTGTGCATTGCAGTACGGTATAAGCTGGGACAAGAGTTTTCCTTATGCAAAGTTCTCAAATAACAACAGTTATCAGAAGAGTCTCAATATGACACCTTTTGAAGCGTTGTATGGACGAAAGTGTAGAACCCCGTTGTTTTGGAATCAAACAGAAGAAACTCAAGTGTTCGGACCATATGTTTTAAGAGACACAGAAGAGCAAGTAAGGATGATCAGAGATAACTTGAGAGTGGCCCAGTCCCCACAGAAGAGTTATACAGACACTAGGAGAAGAGAATTGGTTTTCAAAGTAGGGGATTATGTTTACTTAAAAGTGTCACATATGAGAAGTGTGAGAAGGTTTAACATGAAGGAGAAGTTAGCACCAAGGTATATTGGACCTTTCAAGATTTTAGAGAGACGTGGAGAAGTAGCTTATCAGTTGGAATTGCCTGAGAGTTTGTTAGGTGTGCACGATGTGTTCCATGTGTCTCAACTAAGGAAGTGTTTGCATGTACTAGAGGAGCAGATACCGTTAGAAGAGCTTACAGTTAAGGAAGATCTCACATATGAGGAGTTTCCGGTAAGGATTTTGGAGACGGCAGAAAGTGTTACAAGGAGCCGAGTTATAAAGATGTGTAAGGTTCAGTGGAATCGGTATACAGAAGATGAGGCTACTTGGGAAAGAGAAGAGGTTTTAAGGAAAGCATACCCACAGTTATTTGAGTAAGCGTCGTCCGAATCTTGAGGGCGAGATTAATTTTAATGGGGGTAGAATTGTAACACCCTAAAAGTTGGCATATTTTTAAAATAGAGGAAATTGATTTGTTATGCATTTTGTGGGAATTTGAGTTAGGGAAAATAATAAATTTTATTAAATTAAAATCAAATGTAGGTTCATAATCATGTGTGTGCATTCATGCTCTGCTGCATAATGATTTTTGAATGGTTGATGTGAAATCAAATTTCTACTTGATTTGAATTTTGCCTTCAAATTTGGTTTGAAAAAAATGGAAAAGGGATTTCTTTATCCTTCCTCTGTTTTTGGCCTAGCTGGTCGGCCTGCCCCATGGCCCATTTCTTTCCCTTCCCAGGCCGCTGCTCTCCCTTTCCTTCCACTCGGGCCGAAGCCCAGCTCAGCTTTTCTCCCGCGCCGCGCCGCATCGGCCCAGCAAGGCGCTGGCCTAGCTCCGCACGCCCACTGACCCGCGCTCCTCTTTCCTCCGCCCGCTGATCGCCCGGGCCTAGTCATCAGGCATTCTTCTTCCCCGCGCCGTATCCATGCTGGATACCTCTGCCGCGCCGACGCCCGTGTCCGGTGCCGGCACGGGTCCCCGCGATGCCGTGTCGCCCAAGTACTGTGCCCCCATAAATTGCCGCCTCCGCCGCCTCCCTATCCCATCTTGCCGCAAGCTCTTCGCCCACGCAAGCCGCAGCCGTGCCTCGCCCTAGCACCGCCGCGACAGCCGCCGACTGCCGAAGCACCGCGCCGCCTCCATTGCTCCTCGCTAGCTCCACTTGGGTCCGGTGAGTTCCCCAGTCCCTCCTCTATCTCCCAGGCCTTTTCTTTCATCGAACCGAGCGCCATAGACTGGAAACCGAAAGCTCCAGTGAGCTCTCCAATGGCGCCGCCGTCGCAAACCTCGCCGCCGGCCCTGTTTCGGTGTGGTTTTCTCTCTCTGCCCCCACCCAGTTGCATCTTGGCCATCCAGTTCTAATCCGATGGTCCCAAATCCAAGATACCCCTTCGCCACCAGTTTTTCAAAAACACCCTTACAATTACTTCTGACTTAACCCGCAGTCCAAAGCACATTTTTAGATTCCGTTTTCTTCTTTTGAAAGCGTATTTTGGTTCGGTTAGATTGAAAATATGTTTTCAGCTATTTACAGTTTTGCCACTCAACTTGTTTTAGCCATAAAATCTCCGTTTTAACTCTGATTTGATCCGTTCAAGTTGCGTTAGGTTCATAATTAAGTAATTTACATGGTTATACTACTGTTAAGTAGGTTTTCAACTTTTAAAATTCTAGATTAGATTTAATCTATTATTTTACTAAAGAAAATCTTATTTAATTCATAACTTTTCCGTTTTAGCTCCGATTTTTGTGATCTTCGCGTCTGTGTGTTCGTAGCGAGACGTAGATTCATTTTCCAAAATTTTCATCTTGATTTTATGTTGTTGGTGTACTATTCTAATCTATAGCTTTGTTTGCTTTGCATGATTGCTCTTGGATGCTTGTATGTTGCTGTGTTATCGAGTATAGACGGTGAGCAATTCGTGGGAGATTAAGGGTACAACTTTGACGAGCAGGACTAGCAGGAGTACTTTGCTCAAGGCAAGTATAGCATGGGATAATCCTTCTTTCCTATTCACTTTAATTCATTAAATTCATGTTGCATGTGTCACCTTGATAGGAATTCCCTAGAATTGAACTTTTATCTTGTTACCTATGGGTTATGCATTGGGTAGCTTTGCTAGTGCTCAGTTAGACCATGATCTTGTAACTTGACTAATGGTATATGCAATAAACATTAAAATATGACTTTTTAGCAACTTGGAAACAGGGGGCTGGAGTATTTAGCTACTTTCTAAATGCTTCAGATTTCTCTCCCTAAGGACTTATCTATAAGTGATCATCCGGGACTTACAGTACAGCTGTGAGGGCTACATGGCTCTGACTTTAGCTCAGTATGAGGACCTTTTCTAGCTTGTTAGTGGTTACCTTTATTGGCGTAAGAATGGCTTGCCGAATCTGGTATAGTGCGGCCTCTGTCCCCATGTGTATAGGCTGCGTGTCAATGTGCCATCGAGAAGGGGGGCTCTACATCTATTTACTGAGTAAATCTAATGGCCCTAACTTGTTAGATGAACCTTTGAAAGGCTTCATAGTGACCCCTGCCTACTCACCTTGGAAGTGTTTTGAGAGTAATTAACCCGAGCATATGGGTATCATGACTCATAGTGAAAGTGTACAACCTTTGCAGAGTGTAAACCTGGTATATCAGCCGTCCTCATGGTCACGAGCGGCCTTGAAACCCTTATGGAATAGATGAACACTAAGTATTACTTGTTTATGCTATTCATTAATCATGTTTACATTTGATCATGTGTTTTGCATTGGGAATTGAAACAACTTGTTGCTACTCTTAAGCTAAAATTATGACAACTAAAAGTTGAATGCTGTTAAACCTGTGTCAAGCCTTTTGAGCCTCATGGACCCCGTGTTACACTTGTTGAGTACGACATGTACTTACGCTTTTTATTTTCATTATTTGTATAAAAATCCCGGATGGGTAACAGATGGCTTTGGGTATGATGATTTTCCTGAGGACTACTAGACTTGTGGTCAACCAGTCGATGTCCCTATGAAATGGAGCTTCCGCGAGAGATCTTTTGTTATTTCCGCTACATTTATGTGATAACTCTGTTTTATTCATGATGTAATAAATACTTTGAAAGCTCTAGTTTGGTTTTGGTAAATTGATGAAACCCTAAGTGCTAACCTAGTTCATCAAGTGATCATGAGATAGGTAGCACACTTCAAGTAGAGAAGCAAATGAAGATCATAACATGACAATGGTGATAGCATGGAGATGATCAAGGGCTTAAACTTGAAGAGAAGAAAGAGAAAAACAAAAAGCTCAAGGCAAAGGTATAACTTGTAGGAGCTATTTTATTTTGGTGATCAAGACACTTAGAGAGTGTGATCACATTTAGGTTTGATAGCCGTACTATTAAGAGGGGTGAAACTCGTATCGGAATGCGGTTATCAAAGTGCCACTAGATGCTCTAACTCATTGGATATGCATTTAGGATCTAGTGGAGTGCTAACACCCTTCATAATATTTGTGTAAATATGCTACCACATGTGCACAAGGTGTTTATAGGGTTGAGATGGGTTTGGGTCCCTCTCTCTCTCCCGCCGAGCTTGCTCGGCGGGATTCGGCGCTTTCGGGAAAATGAAATGTCTATTTTCTATTGCGCCGGATGCAAAATTCTTGGTGGTTGGCACACTTGAGCAAGGGTGAAGAAGTAAGAGTTGAAATGGAGTTGATCGAAATGATGCTGGCGTCGGTCCAGTGACCGGACGCTGAATCCAGAAGCACCGGACGCTGACTGCCTACGTCCGGTCGCGCTGACTCGGCGGTACAGTGGCTAGGGTATACCACCGGACGCTGGCTGAGTCCGGTCGAGGTGGACCGGACGCGTCCGGTCGAAGAAAAATGGATTTGGACCCTTACTGTACTCGACCGGACGCTGTGGCTCCAGCGTCCGGTCAGTTTTACCGGAGCGTCCGGTCAGCTTCGCGACCGTTGAAATCTGACGAACAACATTTGAAGCAGGGGACACGTGGCGTGAATCACGTGACCGGACGCTGAGGGCTAGCGTCCGGTCAATCGGACCGGAGCGTCCGGTCACCCCGCGTTGTGCCCAGTGAAGGGGTACAACGGCTCTATTTCACTGGGGCTCTATTTATAGCCCCATGGTCGGCTCAAGGGAGCTCTCTTGCACATTTTCAATGACATAGCAACCTTGTGAGCTTAGCCAAAGCCCTCCCACTCATCTACATCATTGATTCATCATCATAGTGAAATTGGGAGTGAATCCAAGTGCATTGCTTGAGTGATTGCATCTAGAGGCACTTGGTGATTGTGTTTCGCTGCGGATTTCGCTTGTTACTTTTGGTGGTTGCCGCCACCTAGATGGCTTGGAGCAGCAAGGATTGTTGAGTGGAGGAGGTGATTGTCTCCGACTCCGATCGTGGTGATTGTGAGGGGTTCTTGACCTTTTCCCGGCGGAGCGCCAAAAGGTACTATAGTAAATTGCTTGTGGCTTGTGTGATCCTCATCTTGTGTTGGTTGTGCGGCACCCTATTGAGGGTTTGGCGAGTGATGCCAATCAGCGCGTGAACCTCCAAGTGAGTGAATCGCCACAACGAGGACTAGCTTGTCGGCAAGCAAGTGAACCTCGGTAAAAATCATTGTGTTCATCATTTGATTCCGAGGTGATTGGTATACATTGGTATTCATTATTGTGATTGATTGGTTCCTACCACTACACGGCGGTATAACTCTCTTGCTCACTCTTACATTACCGTAAACTAGTTATCAAGCTCTTTAGTGTAGCTAGTTGTGAGAGCTTGTTTATTTGATTAGTGTTGCTCTTTAGTTAGTCTTTGAGAGCACACTAATTTAGCTAAGTGTCATAGCTATTGTGTGGATATACACTATTCGAAATAGAATTGTGGTAGGTGGCTTGCATTTTTGAGTAGGCTAGCACAACACTCGCTTCGCCGTAAAATTGTCTAACACATTTTGTTAAGTGTTGTTGTAGAATTTTATTAGGCTATTCACCCCCCCTCTAGCCATTAGGACCTTTCACACTTGTGATGATACTATTTATAATTTGTCGGCTTCTGTGTGTGACTGATCTCTGAGCACACATAAGATTTTGCATCCCATTTTATCCTTAAAATTGGGTGTGACACTAATGTTCAACAGACTAATTTTCTGGAAGTTACTAATTATGTTTAAATTCAATTTTGTGATGAGCAGAGACTATTCATATTTGTTTTGACTGTCAAGAAACTATTCATGTTTAATTGTGGTGAATTTGAGTCTTCTGTGTATACGTCTGGGCAGTAGAGAATTGGTGATTAATTCTTATCTATTTATTAACACTAACAATTTGTTCGTGTGTTAGGAACTTAGGAGGAACACCTATACTCAAGTCAAAATGTGTGTGTTAAGTTCTGTGCATAGGATCCGTTAATTTATAACTGCAGAGTGGTTGGCTGTTTAGCAATGTTGATTTTAGAAGCACCAAAAAAATAATAAGGCTCCATCACAAATGGAACTAGCAGAAACCCATATGGGCACCTGATCATTTCGACTCTACCAACCTGATGCATGCACACCTGGTTGTTAATGCAACCATAAATTATATGCATTTATGCCATATTTTGAGTTCCTACTCTACCATATTAGATTTTTATAATTCTGAAATTGCAATGCCATCTGTTGCTGAAAATTTTAGCTCAAGGGTCTGTTTTCTCATGAAATTTTGCTATGAATTGTGCTTGACATTTATAATTTATTTATAGTCAACATCTGATAACATAACAAAAGGCTGAGGAAAAGTTAGGCCACTCAAATTATCTTTGGTAAGTCGTGCCTGATATGTGGCCTTTAGGGTATGTTTACTGAATTCATGAGGAGGACAACAGTAGAAATATAAGGTGTCTGCCACTTCTATCTCTTGTTTGCACTCAACTGTTTGATTTTTCATTTTTTGTTCGATATGTCTATCTTACCTCAATTTTAAATTGAGTCTTCCATTTAGTTGCTGAGATGGTGCCATGTTCTGAGGAATGGTAATTCTTGTCACCTGTTTATATTTCAGAAAAACTTTGTATGCATACAGTATGGTGCTTATTTAGAATAGCCATCACCTTCATAGTTGAACAACTGTATCTCTGTATTGATTATAAATTGTGTTTGCTTGCTAGTCACCATTGACTATATATTTTGTATTTCACGTGAAAAATACAAAATCAAGTTTCTGGCCAACTTATATTTTTTTGTCTGTGACTTCTAGAAATGAACTATAGCCTTCTAGTGTCATTTTGTTTACTTCTCTGCAGAGATTAGTCTTTTTACCCCTACCATTCTTTGTTTGTGTACCATAGAATGGACAACACAAGCCTATAAACAACTAAGTTCCTTAGATTTAATATCAGCCTTTTCCTTTTGTGTTCTCTATGACTTCTAGAAATAAACTACTGCCACTTCTAGTGTAATTTTTTTTAATTTTCTACAGAAATTAGTCTTTTTGTCCCTACCATTCTTTGTTTCTGTACCATATCAGACAACAAGCCTGTAAATAGCTACAATCCTAAGATTTAATATTAGTCTTTTCTTTTGTGTACTCATGTCTACCTATAATAATGCAAGTCCATGTGGGGTTTTTGGAAATACTAGATGTATACGGTTCCACAAGACCAATTTGTGTAGGACTAGTGACTCCTAGAAGATCTCAAGGTATTTCCAGAATTTGATATTATTGTTTTGTATTTAGCCCTTGCCTCTAGTTATTGCACAGCTATAATGTTTTTCCACATTCCATGATCTTGACTTTATATTAGTCAGTGCTATTTGTTCAGAATTTTATTGCTACCATATGAATTTTCCCTGTAATAAATCTGCTATGAGTTCCACACATATAACTGGGAGTTGTAACAATCATTTTTTCTGCATATCTACTCCTTATTGCTTGATGCTATAGTTTTTTAAGGTGTTTCTATTATATTTCAATATTTTGAGTATATGTTAATACATGCATCATGCATACATGTTCAAATAAATAATATTTGGGGCCTGGTTTTCCTAGCATCTACTCCAGCATATTGGGGCTCTGTGGGTAGGTGTGCAGTTTTTTTATCAATAATTTTCCCATTTGACATGCCTTTTGATTTTATAATTGCTTATTTTTAGGTGATTCTGGCTCTTCTCCACGAAGGCAATCTGATGTTGACTCTACTAACAGGACGGTATGGCTCTTTAGTTGTTTTGGTTACCTTAAAGCACATCTGTTTATTGATAACAGTTATACTAGCCTTACTCTATTTTACTTGCTGTTGGACTTGGAATGTTCTCCCATGCATGCCTTTCATCATTAGTTTTTTTTTGGTAAAATATGTTTGCAGAAAGATATATCCTCATGTAAAGATAGGTAGCTGAACATTTAGACAACCAGATATTGGACAGGTCAATAGAGAATTTGTATGTCTTTTCAGAGAATGCTCGTGTGATGGTCTTGGCTGCAACATAGCCATTCAAATTTTAAGCATGTGTGATTTCAGGAACACCTATGCACTCATTCACTGCAACATTTAAATAGTAGTGGCACATTCAAATATTGGTGGTACAGGAAGGCCATCATAGCTGGAAGGTATTGTTGAAACTTACTTGGAGAGTTCGACTTATATGTGATATAACAGTGTGAATTCCATGGCACAAATTTAAAGCATAGAGCATATTGCGCTGATAGTTCAACTTTTTTTCCATGTTAGGTACTTTAGCTATGAGGTGTTGCAAGTATTATGGGTTGGCAAACCTTTTGTGGAACAAGCAAGCAACTGCTCCAAGTGTTTTGGTTGGTAGCCCTTCCAGCCATAACCATTTAGCTCAAAGACCGATAGCTAATGCATCAGTCCATAGCATAGTGTTGCTCAACACTACTGTTTTTTATTTGAATAATTACACTACAGCTTGTAATAATTTAGTATAAGTCTATATTTGTGAATAACTCATCTATATTTTGGACATGTATTTGGCTATATGCCTGTGACTAGTATGTATAGAAGATTTAATATACTAGTATGGAAGATCTAATATATTATTTATACAAAAATCAAGTGAATTTGTTCAATATGATGCCTTCTATATGAGCAAAAGTGGATTTGTCAAATTATTTTAATTGTAATTATATCTATGCAGTTTTGCCGACAGTTTTTTTTTGGGCAGGGTATGGTTTGTAAAATACCTTGGAAATGGTTTGGTCAACATACAAACTGTCGGAAAAGGTCTTAACTGTCGGTGTAGGTCTTAACTGTCGGCAAAGGGTTAACTGTCGGTAAATGTTTCAACTATCGGCGTAGGTAGACCGTTTGCCTACACATAAAGTGTCGGGGATTCTGTTAACTGTCGTCAAAAGTTTCGCCGACGGCTTCTAGCGCGACTGTTTCTAAACTATCGGCAAAATTTTTCACGGGAGGTTATCTGTCGTCAAAGGTGCTCTTTACCTACAATAGAAAGTGTCGGCAAAAGTATGTTGTGTTATAATGTGGGTGCTAGCCAGCCGGAGGACTTCACGGAGGAGGCAAAAATGGACACATTACAATACAAGCTAAATATGGGCCCTTGTGGTTTTGGGCAAAGCAATTTAAGTTGGTGTATGTTTTCTTGGTAAGACATGACCTTTGATGATTCATGAACAAAAATGGCAGAAATTCCGTACTCTTCGAATTAGTGATAGGAATCCTGTGTGATGGCATGTTTTTGTTGAGAGGTGGAGCGTCATTGACATGATACACACTGAACCAAAAATGGCATGCATTGAATACGTTTGAAACGTCCTGCTTTCACGGCTGAATGCTCAGAGCTGAGAGTTCCTGAAGATTAACAGAAGTGTCCATGCTATTGCATCCCATTGGTTTTCCAGCTTTGTGTATGCATGACGATAGACTGTGATTTGCAGTGCAAAGTACACTGAACAAAAACTCTACTTTACAGTTCTCTACATCTACGATGATACATGTTTTTAAGGGATCGGAGAACAGAAAAAAAAAACACTGGACAGCAGTCAGTTTTCTTGTCAAATGCAATAAACCAACAGTTGAACTGCCTCGTCGTCTATTAGCCGTCCAGTTTACATAGCAATTGCTAAAAAAATCTTATCGCAACCATGCATCTCTTTTTAGAAAGTGTGAAGCTTCTTTGCTCGTATGGTAGTGTTAACTAAATAAAAAAGTAGGGTGTAGCTACAAACCCCTGTTTTTGATCAAAATCTTGTGAAACAGTACATAATGGTAATGGAACACGCAAAATGTTTTGACAAACAAAAATCCTACCAGAGTATTAGTGATTAGTAAGAGCACCTCTGTATTTCTGACAAAAGTATGACAAACAGTAACTTGTTGCATATATTGTACAACTAAGCAATGCAGGAGAGAGTACTAAACTGAAAAAAAAATATATGAATCTGCTAATACGAGTGTCACTGGATGGCAATAGTTCATAGAGATTTATGCCGCAGTTCATTACCTAACAGAGAGACATTTAAACTGAATGTTCACTGATGCTAGATATCTAATTCATTTACGTTTAGAACTACTACTTGTCCCTCAGGGCAGTAAATGCTCAAAGGTCCACAGAAACCAGAAAATGATTTGAGTATAAAGTTCATGGCTGGTGACTTATATATAGATACGTATATGCTTAAGGGGAGCTAGTTTCGTGACTTCTATTCACTAGATCCTAGCACTGTCCCTCACATGATGAGTACCATGCAATGTTGGGCATTCACCATGGAAAAGCATCCGTGCGTGCAAGATTAAACAAAATTGAGTACATCAGTGCATCTGCAGGGAAGCGTCGAGTGTTGTTTTCGTATTTCTATGGAAACTATCCAACATTTCTCTTTGACAGTCACTTTGCTTGCTTTTGTTTGGAATACTGTGCATATCACATTTGGAATTAAACCTCCGACTAGCTTTTGCTAATTTGTTTGGTTCTTGGCTACACGGATTAAGTCCTAAACTCAGAAACCAAATTTTACCAGGAACTGTTGCTCTGTGTTGCACTACTACACAAAACTTATTGGAGGCGGACATTTTTAGTTTACCGAGGCTGCTGTAGTGCCACCTGCGAAGATCGTTTTAAAAAATAAAAAAACAAAAGCCTATTGGCGAGCCCGTTTCGGAGCCCACTAGCGAGCCTGGCTGCTCCCCGTGCGCCCTGCCGGCGGATCTGTCTCCTCCACGTGCCCCGCCACTGGATCCGACTCCTCTGTGTGGCCAGCCACCAGTTCTAGCTCATCCACGTGCCTCCCTGCAGGATCTGCCCTGCAGCTGGAGGGCAGACCACCGCCGCTGCAGGCCTGCGTCGCCGCTAGAGGGCCCGCGCCACTGCTAGAGGGAGGCTGACGCAGCTAGAGGGCGGGCCACCGCTGGAGGGAGGCCGCCGCCGCTAGAGGGAGGCTGCCGTAGCTGGAGGGCGCGCTGCCACTGGAGGGAGGCCCGCCACGGCTGAGTGGTTCAGGAGAGCTTGCAGAGAGAGAGAGAGAGAGAGAGAGAGAGAGAGAGAGAGGAAGAGAGTTGGGAGGTGGTGGTGCGGCTGAATGGTGCGGGTGCAGCTGAGTGGTGGGATGAATGAGCTAGGGTTTCTAACTTTCTCATCTTATATACTATGAAGTCGTTACCGGGACGAGATGGGCCATGCTGAGCGGAGTGGGCTCAGCCACAATTTACCGAGGCGGTCCTTTTAAGAGGCCCGCCTCTGAAAATGGCCTCCGTAAATCAATTTTAGGAGGCGGTTATTTTGTGACCGCCTCCGTAAATGCATTTTGCGAGGCGGTTAATTGTGACCTCCTGTGTAAATGAAAACGACCGCCTCCGTTAATCGTTAGGCATTTTCCAAGGCGCTAATGTTTTGGATTTTGTGACCGCCGTAAATGAAAACGTGGTTGGATTTTGTGACCGCCTCGGTTAATGTTTTGACACTGCCTCGCAAAATCATTTTTGTAGTAGCGTTGGGCGATATGGTTGAATATAAATGATATGGTATTTAATAGTCTAAATCTAACACTTTTATCCAAGTAATTTTCATGGCGACGTTTTGGATCTAACAGTGGTCCATGCTGCGTAGAGAGGAGGACCAACCATTTTTCAAGAAGGGGTGCAGCAGCTGTGAGACCATGATATTGGCCATCTTTGCGAGGTTTGGATGGAAGTTCAGGAATCAGATTGAGATTTAGTTCTTTATTCTTGTGTGTGGCGCTCACTCGCTGGGCGGAACTGTGCTTTTTCTCTTCTGAGTGTGCAAGCGTTATGGCTTTGGTTTGTAATTGGACTATCATCTGTGTACCATCTGCGGGTGGTACAAATTGGAACTTTGTTCCCTTATTTAAAAAAAAATCAGTGGATGTGCTAACATTTAAATTTTTTGTGTCATAGTCTGCAAACTGAATATCCAAATCAAATTATGATTTCACCATTATATATGTTCATATGTAGTTAGCACGTTTGTGGAACGCGTAGAGACAAGATACTACTTGCGCTTGATTGCCCTGTTCATATCTTTATATACTTTTCGATTAAAATAACTGAATAATGACTAATTTCATAACATTGAGGACCTTTATGGGCCTGCTGCCCTATTGAGCCTCAATGATGCTACAGACAGGATTGTACGATGTTAAAGGATCCAAATTGCTCATTAGTGCACATTATGTATATATTACATTATATTTGATAATTTGCAAGTATACGCGAGCAGTCTCTACTGTTATAAGAAAAAAAAAAGAAAAATCACCTGATATTTAAGCAAGGTTGATTCAACTAGAGGCAAGTGAAGATTTTTTTCCTCTAGATTATGTTTCTTACCAATTCAACATACGGATATAATTCATAGTTTGATAAAAAAAATGTAGAGTTTATTTTGCACCAGAAACACTATACAGTAGGCCTGAATGGGCAAAACAATGTTTACGATTGGTTGCTTTAATTTAATATATGACACACTATTTGTTTTTATTGTTTTTCGAACAAATTCATAGACTCAATAATTAGTTCTTATAAATTCTGAAGACTAAAATAAAATAATAAAATTTGCTGTTATGCTGGTACAACTTTGTGTGTCATACCACATTAGGTGGCATGTCATTTATCCTTCATGGCATCGTGTGGGGTATATGGAGTAGTCCATTCATTCATATATAAATACCATGCTATATGTAGTAGTGTGTCAATAGAACTAGTATGCAATGTGGTTGAAAATGCTTCATTGTCATCCGCCCTCGACCCACACTAGTAAACTCATCTCGTGTCTGGAACATTTAAGCATCACTAAGCATGGTAGGCATTGGGAATTAGAGGTGTGCCACAAACCTATCCACCACAGGCTGGGAATTAGACGTGCGCACATAGTCCAACCATCTTAATCCAATCCAGACTATCATGGGTTGGGAGGTTATGGGTTAAACCCATCAAACCCATTGGATCCTAAGCATCGACAACAACCACACCTGCTGCACACCCATGATTTGGAGGCATCGCAAATGGGCTGCGAGTGGCGACGGCACGTGCATTCTCCAACCTACACTTGGGCACATGCTTCCTTGTGCCTGGAGTCCAGCACCAAAATGGAGGCTGAGCGGCGTTGCTATTGGACACAGATACTGCAGCCGAACACAAGGGAAGCAAGCTGCAGTGCTTCTTGTCAAGGAAAGCTAGAGCGAGCCGCACCATGGCACTGGTGGAGATAGGAAGCTCCAATGACCGGTGGCTTGCTGAAACGTAACATTAAAATTTTAGTACCAATGCAAAGTAGAGGTTTAAACTAACGAATTCCACAAGTTTTTGTGAGTATTTGCATGACAAAGGGCCCATCGCCATACACATCATGCAAATGAACCGAGGTCAACAAATGTGCAATCACGTGAAAACCCACTCAAGACGGACTATAGACCCACATTCCAGAAGGGGAGGCCCACCTGACACGAGAGGGGGTCGGCGGACCCCCTATGTAGGTCGGCCGACCTGCCCAATGGCCTCACGTGTCAGCCACCTGGTGCACGTTTATAAGATTTACACCATTGATTCTAAGACGGTTTAAGGTCGGTTCATCCAATGGTGGCCGAGAGAGTTCACGTGGATGGATGACGTAGCGCTGGCTTGCTCCCTACTCCATCTTCCCCTATAAAAGGACCCCTTGACCTCCTCCAGAGGGCCATCAATTGAGAGCAATCTCATTCAGATCAAGACACAACAAGAGGAATAGGTCTAGAACTCTCTCTAATGTAGTAGATTAGTATCTTGAGAGTTAGGGTCGAGTGGATTCATGTCCAGATTTCGGATCTAGTCTGCGAGGCTCGGTAAGCCATTGTATCTATATTTTCATATCTTATGAGACTTGTCATATTCTTATCTGCATGGTTGTGTTTACCTTGGTTATATGCTTCGAGTAGTAGGAGTTATCATTACGTTTATGCATAGAAACGCAGAGCGCTAAGTTTAGTGGTCGACCGGGCTAAGTAGCAGACTTTGTGTAAGCGTGGTGTTTAGACATAGTAGTGCTTGTGGATGATAGCTTCGTTGGTCCTTTGTAATCCATCTCCCGCATGTAGGATTAGTAGGACTTGGTCACGAAAGAGGAAGTATATTTTGCTATGCTCTTCTCGATAGATGTCCCTTATGAATAGATGCAGATGTAATCTTTTGCTATGAAGAGTTTATATGCCACTGTAATTCTATAACCTTGTAGTGGGAATATCATAAGAATCTACCTCACCCATTATAATCCTAAGTTATCAAGTCTATTATTTTAGTATGAATTTATCTCCTAAGTGTCATTATGCTTAATTCCTATCTTTATATTTACCTCTGCTCTAGTCATGCCAGTATGTTGATTAGTTGACATTCCTTCATTATTCAATAAATCTTTATTCCATTGTTTCCATGTGGTAAAATAAAAATAACGATACCTGGAATACTCCCGGTGAAGTGCTACAATGGTGTTCTGTACGCTTGCAGAAATTCTTATATTTTAATTTGCACTCATAAATACCAACAATAGGACAATAAGGATGATCCCATGCTATAGTTGCCTTGTACACTTGATTTCCATTCAATGCAAACTCCCTTACATAACCTTTAGTCTTTATCTTCTGGTCTTCCGGTCTCTAGTTGTGGCAGAACCGCCCTATTTAACCTAATCTCAAGTATACTTGTCATCCATTTGACACTAAGTACACAAGAGATCAAGTTAAATCCGGTAGTCTGTTGAGTACACCCCACAGGAGGACTCGAAAATCCACGTTTTCATTACGATCATAAACAAGTGAATAAAGCTTACAACATTCTTAACCATTTCATACATCACAGGATTTTACAAAATCAGAGTTAAAATAGATTTCATATAAGCAATGGAAGAAGGGTTATTTTATACAAGAGCAGCGGAAGTAAACAATTTTGAATATTAAAGCAGAAGTAGAATTATATGAGAGTAAAACTACTACGATCATAGCGTAAGGATTTCCTTGCTGAGCCCACCATGAGGTATCCACACATAGCAACGAGTAGCTCCAGCATCGACCTTCTACCTGCAACCGGGAATTATAACCCTGAGTACATAATGTACTCTGCAAGACTTATCCGACTAGGTGGGAGTAGTCTCCCGACTCTCAAGGATATGCAGGGGCTATTTGACTAGTTGTTTCGTTATTGTTTTTTGCAGAAAAGCATTACTAATAGTGCACCCTTATATTCAAAGTTTTAGCAGTCACACCACGTTCATTACTTAACCATTCTAGGTAAGCACCAGATCTACTTTCAAGTATGTGGTAAGCAATCGGAATATATTTCATGATCCAACAATATCCTCATCACCTCCATGTTCCTGTTGCATCAACTACGATAGCAGTAGTGCGACAAGTGGTATCCATATCCAAGGAGGGCGGCGATTGCAATCGATGTACATCCAGCTGGGCAATCCCAAACACACGCCCGTACTTCTCGAAGGAGCAAGTACAAGACAACGTTTCCTCATACGACCCAGGTCTAGAAGCGACCCGACCATCCTGGGGAACCCACCCTATGAGGCCTGCCCCACCGAGCGGCGATGGGTTTCCCCCTCATAAGTTTTACCATGGATATTCCCCGCCTCCTAACAACTCCTCGAATGGCCAGTGTAACACTCCAATAAACTTTTTAGGGACCTTGAGTCTTAGGGAAGTACTTAGCTTCACGGTCAACTATAACTCAGGCCCCTGTTATGTGTTCGGTACCTTCATACTTGTCACAGCGCCACTAAGGAACGGTCCTTAATCGACACAGGTGGGAAACATGCACCAAGAGCCGCGCCCTGTTGCACCCACCAACCATTCAGAAAATCCATTTTTCCTCTTCCCGCTCGGTCTCCAATTATTGTCCATATCCAAAACCATGTGACAGTAGTAATAGTATAACCATCACCTATTTCTTGTGAGTGACCGTCCATCACTCGACTTCTACCATAAGCCCTATAGCATGGCATGCTACACGATCCCTGTCATACTAGTAAGACTCATAGGATATAATATTTATGCAGGTGGGTTTCAATCAACTCCTGTAACTTAATGCATGAACAACATAATAATAAGTGCTATAAAAATAGGGGTTATACACCAGGGCTTTCCTGGGTAACTTATTAACAATAAGTTAGTTGGCTCCATCCTCAAGACGTGATCCAACCATCATCTTTAGGACTTGAGTCATCATTCATCATCTTCCTACTTGACTCCAGCATCCTTGTGTTGACCCATCGATCCATCATCATTCCTAAATGATATCCATAAATGCAATGCATGCTTAAGTCAAACAAGCATCCACACAAGCATTACAAAACATAAAGAACAAGCAACACGTCAAAGGGCGACTAGGGTAGCAAACCGTCATTAAGAAGCAGTCATACTCTCATCAGAACATTACTCGCGAGTTGGTTATTAACAACATATCACAAGTTATTAAAGTCACCACTTGCATTTAACATACAAGCGAGAGCTACCATAATCATGTTAAGCACACTTCTACTTACAAAACAAAACTAAGTACACTTTTCTTAGTCATCATATGGCACAAGCAGTATATAAAACATGTTTGTAAACATCAGATTAAACATGTTCCTTACTACCATTTAATTAAAATTAAAGGCAATAGAGGCACATGACGATAAATCTACAAATCAATATTATATTAAACAACCGAGCCACATCATGCATTCATTGGACATAAACACATTCATAACACAGAGATGACACACATTTTTCATTTTATATAATTTTAACTACTTCAAAACTATTAAACAAGCATTCCACAAGATAAATCTATAACTTAGGAAATATGCATTAACTGGACATGAAGTTTCTACCACAGCACACACACATCAACACTAGTCTACCATAAAAATTTCACTACATTTGGATTACTAGAACATCCTCTAATAAATAAACATAAAGACTAGATTACAATACAACAAAAACTTTATACCAAAGCACATGATATTATAAATCTACTGCATAGATCTAGTCATGAGGAGTGCAACAAAACTGGTTTGGCATTTTTAGAACTTTTCTACGATTTACTACGATTTATTGAAGTTTCTGCCTATTTATGCATAAAAGAAAAGATAACAGAAAAAGAAAACACATTTGCCTCGGGAACCCGAGAATTTTTCCGAAATTAAAATAAGTCCTCCCACCTTTTGTTTGTCTCATGCACTTTCACAACTGGAGCCCTGGAAAAACTTCTATTCTCACCCGGGGTCCTTCTCTTCTTCTTCCTTATCAAAACGGAGTAGAGGAGGTGCTCGGGGCGGCTGATTTCACGCCGCGGGCCGCCGGCAAGGGCGAGGGCGGTGCGTAGGGGCAGCAGAGGCCATGCCTGCATGCATGGTCGGCGGCAGCTCGGCCAAGCGTAACCGGTGCAGCCCGACCACACACGTGGCGGCCGCGACGGGCGGCTGCACGGCGGCGGCGGCGAACCAGCGCGGCAGAGGATTCGGACCAGAAGGCGGGGTGCGCAGGCCCTGCATAGACCAGGGGCTGGCCTTAGCTCGACCCAAAGTGGCCCGACAGGGCCTTGGCCAGAAGCGGCCATCAAGGCGAGCGGGAACGTCGGGTACGGCGAATCTGGCTCGGACTCGAGTAGCGAGCACAGGGACGTGGGTGGAGGAGGTGGACGCGAAGCTCAAGGCGGTTCTAGTTTGGCGCAAGGGGGCTCAGATGGTGGGGAAACGGTGAGCTCTGCTTGCTTCCATGGCACTATGGCCTCTGTGTGTGCGAGAGTGGGAGAAGAGAGGGAGGGAGAGCTTGGTGTCCACTTATGCGCGCGGGCAAGGGCAGGGAGCAGTGCGTGCGGCAGGGCAGCATGGGTGTCCTAGGCGCCCCTGGGCGCAACGTGGGCAAGGACGGATGACGCCATGGCACGCCAGTAGGTAATGGGCACGGCGGTGGCTAGTGGCCAGGTGCCCTTCTTGGGCCCCACAAAACGGTAGATTCCAAAAAGATTCGGGCACCACTGCAGTGACAAAAAGTCTTCAACACTGTTCACTCTCAGTCTTTTGTTAAGGGACCAAGGTCATTAGAGTAGTGGATTAGCGGGTAATTAGGACCAAAGTTTATAGTGTCAGCGAAAACACTAAGCACTTATAAATTTTCTAAGTCATCCACGAAACTATATTTTTTTCAAACTTTAAAGCACTATTTAATCTATCAAACAATCAAACTAGGCACGAACTCCACCACAAGGTACAAAACTTAAACTAAGGTTTTCACACCAACATATTTTACAGTTTTAATATAAACAAAACGGTAGATTCCAAAAAGATTCGGGCTCCACTGCAGTGACAAAAAGTCTTCAACACTGTTCACTCTCAGTCTTTTGTTAAGGGACCAAGGTCATTAGAGTAGCGGATTAGCGGGTAATTAGGGCCAAAGTTTACAGTGTCAGCGAAAACACTAAGCACTTATAAATTTTCTAAGTCATCCATGAAACTATATTTTATTCAAACTTTAAAGCACTATTTAATCTATCAAACAATCAAACTAGGCACGAACTCCACCACAAGGTACAAAACTTAAACTAAGGTTTTCACACCAACATATTTTACAGTTTTAATATAAAATAATTATTTATTTATCCTCCAAAAAGCTACTGAGCAATTAAAACAAGGTAAGATTTGTGGCATTTTTAATCATTTTCTCCACATTTTTTCCCCGACAAGAACCCTAAATAACTTTTGTTCACAAGTCTATTTAGAGATGTTTAAGCACAAAAACAAAGTTGGTTGACATCACATATGTTGACTATATTTACAAAGTTGATTTAAAAAAACATGTATCACATCATTTCACGCAAGAATTTATCACCAAGCATAGAAAACTTATTTATTATGTTTTATTAAGCCTTAAACTATTGAGGTACGTAATACCGGGGGTGTTACAACCCTCCCCCTTAAAAGAATCTTGCGCCGAGATTCAGGACGAAAGACTTCCTAAGGGTGAAGAGCAGGCTGCCCGCCTGGCATTGTTGAAAACCATATCAAAAGTTTGCACCTGTCTTACGAGTACTTACTTTGCAAAACTTAGCACCAACGAGGTTACTAAAAACAGGACAACTTTCTGATCTTTCCAGTCATCTTTGAAGTCAAACCTTCTCTCTTACCTGTTCTTTAATGGTTATCCTCTTTGCAACTCCAGAAGGAAGCCCTACTACATCCAGCTTGACACAGATCCCCCGTCGGAACAATGTAAGATTTCCAAGGAAGGTTTTATGGCAAGAGAGCATATCGGTGTAATCTTGTAATGGATCATGCTCAAAAACCTCGATACCAGCGCATGCCTAGCAGCACAACCATGTGACGGGCTTTCCACAAGAGGCTCTTGGTTTCGTCGCCGCACAACCATATTATTGTTTTTTTTCGTCGGAGCCACCAAAATAGTAGTTTGAGTAAAGTTTAGCAAAAACACTTAGTTTCCATCGATTTTCGGGATGTGAGCTCAAATAGACATGTCTTCTTACATATATTATTTTCTAATGTTTGGACATTGTTAGATAGGACGTGTAATTCAAGTTATAGTGATTTTCCAAAAACGTGCAGGAATTCATTTAAACTATAGAAAACAGTAAATCAGTCCTAAAATTTGTGAAACTACTACAAAGGGACATATATGTAGACTATTTTATTTTAAAAGTATTTTGGGTACATGAATACAATAAGAATAGAGTGTTTACTTCATAAAACTGTAATAATCAAATAGTGCTTAAATAACACCTCGATAAACAGGAAATAAAACACGTTAAATGTTTAAGGCCCAGCAGCCTGGGCCTGGGCCGCGCATCCGCAACAGGCCTCATAAACCCGCCAGTCTACTAAGGCACCGCTAGATCTGTGGCAACCAATACTAATCGACAGCCATGGTTACAGACACCGGATAAAACTCCCCAACGTCAGCTCAGCAAACCCTAAAATTTCATTTCTCACGCGGCGACCCTCTATCCTCCTTTGCTGCCGCTGCCACTCTCCCGTCTCCCCGGCAGTCGACAAAAATCTTCCGGTCCGAACGTTCAGACTGGAGCAGCGCGCCCATGACTCCCGCGCAATGGCTCCCGCGATGGCGAGTACTACAGCATCAGCCGAATGACAGAGGTACTGGCCCACGTAGCGCAGCGACATTGAGTTTCTCATTTTTTTTGTCAACTCCCGATAGTCTGGTACGTAGTTATTCTCTTTTTTTTCTTTTTTATTATATTTCTTCATTTCTACTATGGGTAGGCTGTTATGTTAGTTTCTCTTTTAGTTTTCTTTCTTATATTTCTTTTTTCTTTGCTTTTCTTTTTCTTTTTCTTTTTCATTTATTTTCTTTTTATTTTTTTATTTTTCTCTCATTTGTTCACATAGTAGTTATGTGATGTTTTTATTTACTTGCCTCTATTACGTAGTGTTTCTATTTTACGGTTTTTATTTTCCTTGTCTTTTGTCTATTTTTGATTATTTTTGTTCAATCTTTTATTAGTTATTTTATATTTAAGTTAATTATTTATTTTTATATATTCATAGCATTAGTTATTTCTCTTTTTTTCTTCTTTTTATTAACTTTTTATGTTTTCATCTTTATTTTATGTATTCATTTTGTTTGTTTTCATGTTTTATTATTTTGCATTATCCTTTCTTTTCTTCTGTTTTTTCTTCTTCTCATTTCTTTTTTATGTTTCCTGTTTCATTTTATTTTTTCTCTTTCTTCACTCTAGTGTTTTTTCTTCTTCGTTATTTTACTCTAATTATGTACGAGATACATGTGATGTTTACGTTGTATGTATGTGATATTTTATGATTTATTTTATGATATTTGCATAGTATACATGTGATTTTCTGTGTTATATTTTTGTGATGTTCACATAGTATATATACGATGTTCTAGATGTATTTTTCTGATGTTCATATGGTATACATGTGATGTTCTATGTTGTTTTATGTCCACATAGTATACATGTGATGTTCTTGTAATATACATGTGATTCTGTGTTATATTTTATGATGTTCACATAGTATATATATGCAATGTTCTAGATGTATTTTTTCTAATGTTCACATGGTATACATGTGATGTTTTATGTTTTTTATGATGTGCACGTGTTATACATGTGGTGTTCTGTGATGTTTTTTTATGTTCACGTGGTATACATGTGATGTTCAATGATGTTTTTTTGTGATGTTCGCGTAGTATACATGTGATGTTATCATAGTTTACATGTGATGTTCTATGTTATATTTTGTTATGTTTACATAGTATATATGCGATGTTCTAGATGTATTTTTTAGATGTTTACATGGTATACATGTGATGCTCTATGTTGTATATTTTGTGATGTTCACATGGCATACATGTGATGTAGTACAATATATTTTTGGATGTGCATAGACTATAATTTTAATGTTTCATAATTATTTTTGAGTATTTATATAATACTTTATGAAAATGGTGTGTGATATATTTTTGTGATTTAATATGGTTTAATAGTAAAAAATATTTTCATATTTATCACAAATATTAATATGTTGTAGTGGTAGGAGATTGATATCCTAGACTATTGGGTCTTGGGTTCAAACCCTTGTACCCACACTATTTTGTGAATTTATTTTCTTTAGTTGGAGAAAGAAGCGCGTAGGACAAAGTTGCGGGCTGGGAAGTTGTGAGAGCGCACCGGAAAGCTCGGGAAAGCTTCGGGTGACGGGCAGGAAAATTTATCGACGCGCGATTATTGTCCGAGCGGCCGGACTCTAACACCCCCAGCAGTAGCACCTCTCAGGCCCATCGCGTCCTCCTCCGCCCGTGGAGTATTCGTGTCGCACCTCTCTTACATCCTAGTTGGGGACCTCTCCATGCCGACGAGGCGGAGATGGCTGGGGAGTCACCGTCCTAGGCCATAGGTGGCGCGTGGAGGTCACAGCACCAGCGGCCAAGGTCGACGCACAGAGGTCATGGCCCCGACGGCCTAGGGCAGCGTGCGAAGGTCATGGTCCCCATGGCCGATGGTGGCGCGCGGAGGTCGTAGCCCAGCGAGGTGTCGTCGTCTTTGCAGATTCATCTCTGCTAAGTCCTCTACACGGTGAAAGTCCTCTCTCTGTCATCCTCCGTTGTGTCTTTTTTTCTCCACTTCTATATGCAGTAGAGTCACTTGCAACTTGTGACGAGTTAAATAAACTAGGTGCCGAAATGATCCTTGCAGATCTAGAGGCCTAAGGGGTGTCCTGTGTTCTCTTAGTTTCTTAATTAGGAGTGGCAGCAGCAGCAACATACATGTGTTCTCTTAGTTTCTACAATTTTATTTCTGGAATTGAGGTGTCATACATCTTCAGTTATTTTTGGTAAGTAACCACCTTCACTTACATTCGGAAGGGATGAATAAGCTTGGTGGATTAATTTTATTAACGTTGATTTGGTGCTCAAGCTGTAAATTTAAGATAATTGATAGTATGTTCAGTAAAAACTAGGTGCTAAACTGGTTGGGATGCAATGTGCTCTGACATTTCTTTTAGGATCTTATTTGATCTTGCTGTTGTTTTCGTTGGATTAATTGCCATGTAGGATCTTATTTTGTACTGGAAATTCTTGATCTCACTGCACATATAGATGATGCATGATGGTATTTTACATATATATGCAGGCATTATTTACCATTAGTTAAGAGCAGGAATTTTCGATTCAATTTTATGTGCAGCATTCTACCTTCGGACCTAAACTGTTTCTAGCAAAATTCTCCTTGTTTCTATGGTTCTCCAGAATGTATGTTTCTTACTCTTTACCAACTTCCGCACGATGCTTCTTTATGAGGGAAAAAAACTCCCCAATCTTTCGTACTTAAGTATTTCTGTAGATAATATTGTAGTTGCAGTTGAACACAAGTATCCAAGTCTAAGAACCAAGAATCCAGTCCAACTAGCAGAGTATCCAATAATTATCTAGAATTGCAATTGCAATGTTTTTTAATCAATCCATTTCAAGTTATCTGTGTTTGTATTTAAATTTTCCTAATACATACTTTTCATTTGGTGTTTTATTGTTTATGTCATGCTTTTTTCTGACAAGTATTTATCATACTACATTTTCCTTCTGCTGTTTCTTTGGTGTGAACAGATTGCCAAACCTGGCTATGAGCGTCACCTATTTAGTTGGATTGGTTTTCTTCCTCAAATAATGCTAACATTTGATTCTACATGTGTAACACCCTAAAATTTGTCTATTTTGAAAATAGGTATAAAATGATTTATTTCTGAATTTTGTGCTCATAAAATATAGGAAAAAAAATTTCATTTAATTAAAATTTATCACAAGGTTTAGCAACATGTTTGTGCATACATGCCCTTGCATTTGATGTATTTGATTGTGTGGATTTGATTCAAATTGAAAACATTCAAAATGTTTTTGAAAAATAAATTCGAAAATGGCTTTGAAGTAAAAGAAAAGAAAGAAAAGAGAATTAGAAAATAAAAGGATTTAAAAAGGTGTAAAATTTATGATTCATTTTGTTTGAATTGAAAAGTGTGTTTGAAACCCCATTTGAATTTGACTTTGGTTTTGAAAATGAAATAGTAAAAATCTCCTTTTCTCATTCCTGGCCCGAAGGCCAGCTCGGCCCGCTCCTCCCCCTTTTGGCTCGGGACCCTGCTCATCCCAGCCAGCCTGTTCTCCCCTCTCTTTCTCCTTTCTTCACCGCAGGCCCATTCCCTCGGCCCGCTTTCGGCGCTGGTCATCTCCCGCGCCGCTCCGCACGGCCCGTTCCACTCAGCCCAAGTCGTGGCCAGCTGCCGAGCCACGCGTCCCCTCCCTCTCTTTTGCGCTGATAGGTGGGACCGCCCTATCAGTCCTTTCTCCTACCTCAGGACGTAGCTGGCCCAGATTCTCCATTGCCGCTGTAGAGAGTCCCGCCGCCTGGGAGTTCACGTCCTTCCCGTCCTCTGCCATTGCCTTGCGCCCTACGAAGGTTGACCCTTAAATAGCGATCCTCCGCGCCCCTTCCGTTCCCCCACCGATCCTAGTGTAGCCGCCATGCCACCTATGCCCTAGTGCTGCCAACCCGTGCGCTGCCCGTCCTCTCCACGCCGCCACAAACCTGCTCTCCTCCGCGGGAAGCAGCTAGGTGAGTTCGCCTCAACCTCCTCCCTCCTCCCGTGTCTTCTCCATCGAAAACCGTGGCCCTAGGGCTGTTTTTGAATTTCGCCGCCGAGCTCTGTCGCCGGCTATGGCGCGCCACCGCGCCGGCTCTACTATTTCGGCCAGCCGCACCCTTCTTCCCTCCCCATCTTCTAATCTGAGCCAGTCAATGAAGATCCAACGGCCTCTAGTTGTTGATACCCCTTCGCCTGGCATAATTTCTAAAGAGCCCCTCTGGTTTTCCGTTTTCAATCCTGTGGTCCAAAGTGTATTTTCAGGGCACGCTTTCTTCTTTTGAAAGCGTAGTTTCCTCCGTTAAGATCCAAAATACGTTTTCACTTATTTACAAATTTGTCACTGATTTTGTTTTAGTCAGAACTTCTCCGTTTTAACTCCGATTTGACCCGTTCAACTTACGTTAGGTTCGTAATTTCATAATCTACATGTTCATACTACTGTTAAGTATGTTTTCAACTTTTAAAATTTGAGGCTAGATTTAATCTATTATTTTATTAAAGAAAATCTTGTTTAAATGATATCTTCTATGTTTTAACTCTGTTTTAGCTCATTCAAGTTGCGTTAGATTCATAGTGACGAGATCTACGCGTTAGTAACAGTGATTACCATGTCACTGTTTCTAGAATTTCATGGTTTAAATTCTAGTTTGAATAATAAATATGCAACTGGGTTATATAAATAAAATATAATTTGTCTTACTTAAGTATTATATTTTAAACCTAAATTTGACTTAAATTATATTATCTATAAAATATCTTATATATGTTTTTATATAATTAAAACACATGAAGCTAATAGTTTTATATTTTCTCCTATGAGCAAATCTTTCGGTAGATGTATCTTTTTCACCTTAGCTCCGATTAGAGTGTTTTTCATGACTGTGTGTTCGTAGCGAGACGTAGACTCATTTTACAAACTTTTCATCTTAATTTTATGTTTGGTGTACTATTCTAATTTAGATCTATTGTTTCCTTCGTGTATGATTGCATGGATGCTTGTGTGGTGCTTTATGATCCTGTCCAGTCGGTGAGTAATACCTGGTGAATCAAGAAGCAGATCTTTGAAGTTTTATACTTGAAGAAGGATCTAAGTTTAAGGCAAGTATAGAATGGGATCTTTCTTTTTGTCCTATACACCTTTAATCATTTAATTCATACTTCATGTGTCTATCTTGACTACCACTAAGGATTTCCTAGTACTTTGTACCTTGTGCCTTGATACCTATGGGGTACTACATTGGGTAGTATGATGCTAGTGCTCAACTACAACCATGATCTTGTAACTTGACTAATGGTATATGAAATACACATTAAAAGATGCTTTTTAGCAACATGGTGCTCTAGATTCCTCTTCCTAAGGACTTATCTGTAAGTGATCATCCGGGACTTACAGTACAACTGTGAGGGGTATATGGCTCTGGCTTTAGCTCAGTATGAGGACCTTTTCTAGCTTGTTAGTGGTTACATTTGTTGGTGTAAGAATGGCTTGTCAAATCGGGTATAGTGCGGCCTCTGTCGCCATGTGTATAGGCTGCGTGTCAATGTGCCATCGGGAAGGGGGGCTCTACATCTGTTTGCCGAGTGAATCTAATGGCCCTAACTTGTTAGACGAACCTTTGAAAGGCTTCATAGTGAACCCTGCCGACCTTTATTCGAAGTGGATCAAGAGATTAGCTACCTCGAGCGAAAGGGTAAATCATGACTCACAGTGAAATTGTACAACCTCTGTAGAGTGTAAAACTGGTATATCAGCCGTGCTCACGGTCACGAGCGGCCTTGGAATCCTTACGGAATAGATGATCACTAATGGTTAATGATAATGAACACTGATGGTACTAATGATAAAGATGCTCACTAATGATTACTGTTTATGCTATTCATTATTCATGGTTACTTGATTATGTGTTTATGGGCTTATGATAACTTTGTTGCCACCCAATTACTAAATTCATGACTCATTAAAAGCTAATCGTAGTTGAACCAGTGTCAGTCTTTTGAGCCTCATGAACCCCATGTTATATTTGTTGAGTACGACATGTACTTACACTTGTTTTACTTTCAATACTTTGGAAAAATCCCGGATGGGTACCAAATTGCTAGTCTAGAGGAGTTAGGCTTGTGTTCAACCAGTCAGTTGTCCCTGTGGAATTGGAGTCTCCACCCGAAGATCGAAGTTGTCTTTCCGCTGTTTGCTAGCCAAGGTTATATCCTCTATACTAAGTACGTTATATATTGAGCATTGTTTATTGATATTACCCTTATTTGTAGCTATATGTGAGATTTCACTTCCTGGGCTCACATATGGTGTATCTTATTTAGTCCTTAAAACCGGGTGCTACAAAGTGGTATCAGAGCAATGCTGACTGTAGGACGTAAGCCTAGTAAAAACTGATCGTTTTAAGGTTTAGGTGTTGCTATAAAAACCCTTGCTCTATGAACCTTGATATTTTCTTCTCTACTATATCTCTACCCTTGTTATTCATCTCTACCTTGGTGCTTATTTTAAAGTCTTTGTTCTCATCTCCACTCCTTGATTTGATATGCTTTTAGAACTGTCCCTCACCACCTTCTTGCATAATCTAAAGATGAGTCTTAAGATTGTTACCCCTAGTACAACAAGGATGATAGTATCGCAAGTTGAATCGATGATTGAGTTGTGCATCTTTACTGCCTTGTTGAATTATCATTATGCTTATGATTGTTTTGCATTTTTGTAATGACTGCAATGATCTTGTTGGGTGTTTCCACAATTTTATTTAGTTTATAGGCCTAAGGTATAAGGATTAATGAAATAAATAGTTGGATTTTGATTTTCTTCTGTTTTCCCTATCCTGTCTTTTGGTGTAGTCTGCACTCTTCGGCTTATATCTCTAATCTTAGATGATAAAAAATTATGAGAAAATTCTGGACAATAGTAGACTTCAATATCTTTCTCTAAGGTCAAGAATCAGCCTGATAGCTACTTTGGTTACGGAGATATGAAAATCACAAGGCGATGCATCTGTGCTGTTGGGAATCTAGAGTAGTTTCTATTGTGCACTATTTTCGACTACCTAAACTATAGAATTTGGAAAAGTGTTCTATAAGGAAGTTGTAGAGAATTTTATAAGTTTTCCAACGGTATAAGCTACAACTTCATTGGATTAACAGCATGAGAGTTACAGCTGTTTTACTACGCTACTATTTTTCTACTCATGAGGAATTGTTCTTATCCATACACGAGAGTATCATTGAGATGTCGAGAACATCTTGATACTAGTTAGTTCATCTAGAAGAAGATGCAAGCTACCCTTCTTGTGTTCCCTAGTTTATCTTTTCTTAAGGGGGTAGCCAAGCTAAAGAAGTTGCAAGACAAAGGTCTCATGTGTTCTGGTGCTTCACTTGAAAGTATAGGTTATGCCTCTAGATGAGAGATCATCATCCAGCACAGATGGATAAATTTGTTGGGTCATCTATAAGTAACTGATGTATTCATCAAGAATTGACCTTCTCTTCGAGCTGTTATCAATTGGGAGTTTAATCTTCAACATACCTAAGATAGGTTGGTATGGATGACGTAGGAAGGAGATATTGGACATCTACAGTTGATTCAATGGAGACTCAGAACATCTCAATGATTTACCAAGTTAGAAGTGAGTTTTGGTTCAAAGGAAGGTTTATCCGAGATCCTCAAGATATTGGTAGAGCTACTGGAAGAGGTTTTAAGCTAGTTGGATCAAGAGACCTCAGCTAAGTGCCTAAAGCAGTCTAGGAAGAGGTTGAAGTAAAACCTAAGTATTAGCTTTGCTAGATCCGGACAAGAGCTTCATATCTACAATGATGCACCTTGTTAGGGTGTGGAATGTGTCCTTATATGAGAAGAAAAGTAGTGGCTTGTTCGTTAAGTCAGCTAAGGAAGCGTGAGTTGAACTAACTAACATGTTATCTAGAGTTATCCATTGTGGAGCATGGAAGTGCTATTATTTGGAGCGTAAAAGTGATATCTAGGAGGATCACCAGAATCTACAGGACATCGTCACTAAGTTGGTCTTGAGTTTGTGATATCCTTGTTGGAATGAAATTGTTTATGACTTGGAAAAAGTGCTATCATTTGGAGAAGCAAAAGTCATGGCCAATGACCTTAGCAACGGAGAGTTGTGCTAAAAAGGTTCAGGTGCTACAATATTCCTAGATTGAGCAACTTGACCGGAATCATTAATGATTTGAAGATTGGTAGTAGAATTTCTTTCTGACCGAGAGGTTCGTTAGGCTCCGATGGAAGGGAATATTTTAAGAAAAAGAAATGATATTATGGACTAAAAGGAAAAAGTGGCCTGGTGATTGGAGTTACCTGAGAATTGTTCAAGGTACCTGTTAGAATCTTGGAATCAGTTTGATAAGTTACTTGGAGTAAGGATAACCGGTATGCAAAGTAAAGTGGGATCCTTATCAAGACGATGGAACTACACGATTAAGTAAAGAAGAATCAAGAGACAAAGTATCCCTATCTCCTAGTCGACGTCGTCCAAATCTTGAGTACGAGATTCATCTTAAAGGGATAGAATTATAATACCCTAAAATTTGCCTATTTTGAAAATAGGTATAAAATAATTTATTTCTAAATTTTGTGCTCATAAAATATAGGAAAAATAAAAATTTCATTTAATTAAAATTCATCATAAGGTTTAACAGTATGTTTGTGCATACATGCCCTTGCATTTGATGTATTTGATTGTGTGGATTTGATTCAAATTGAGAACATTCAAAATGTTTTTGAAAAATAAATTCAAAAATGGCTTTGGAGTAAAAGAAAAGAAAGAAAAGAGAATTAGAAAATAAAAGAATTTAAAAAGGTGTAAAATTTATGGTTCATTTTGTTTGAATTGAAAAGTGTGTTTGAAACCCCATTTGAATTTGACTTTGGTCATGCTTGAATTTGGTTTTGAAAACAAAATAGGAAAAAAATTGGAAATTGGAAAAATCTCCTTTTCTTATAACCAGCCCGAAGGCCTGCTCGGCCTGCTCCTCCCCCTTTTGGTCTGGGACCCTGCTCAGCCCAGCCAGCATGTTCTCCCCTCTCTTTCTCCCTTCTCCACCGTAGGCCCATTCCCTTGGCCCGCTTCCGGCGCTGGTCATCTCCCGCGCCGCTCCGCGCGGCCCATTCCACTCAGCCCAAGTCATGGCCAGCTGCCGAGCCGCGCGTCTCCTCCCTCTCTTTTGCGCTAATAGGTGGGACCACCCTGTCAGTCCTTTCTCCTACCTCACGACGTAGCCGGCCCGGATTCTCCATTGCCGCTGCAGAGAGTCCCGCCGCCCGGGAGTTCACGTCCTTCCCATCCTCTATCGTTGCCTTGCGCCCTACGAAGGTCGACCCTTAAATATCGATCCTCCGTGCCCCTTCCATTCCCCCACCGATCCTAGCATAGCCGCTATGCCGCCTATGCCCTTGCGCCGCCAAGCCGTGCGCTGCCCGTCCTCTCCACGCCACCACGCAGACCCGCTCCTCCTCGCATGAAGCGACTAGATGAGTTCGCCTCAACCTCCTCTCTCTCCTCCCGTGTCTTCTCCATCGAAAACCGTGGCCCTAGGGCCGTTTTTGAGTTTTGCTGCCAAGCTCTGTCGCCGGCCATGGCGCGCCACCGCGCCAGCTCTACTATTCCGGCCAGCTGCGCCCCTTCTTCCCTCCCCATCTTCTAATCTGAGCCGGTCAGTGAAGATCCAACGGCCTCTAGTTGTTGATACCCCTTCGCCTGGCATAATTTCTAAAGAGCCCCTCTGGTTTTCTGTTTTCAATCCCGCGGTCCAAAGTGTATTTTCAGGACACACTTTCTTCTTTTGAAAGCGTAGTTTGCTCGGTTTAGATCCAAAATACGTTTTCACTTATTTACAGATTTGCCACTGATTTTATTTTAGCCATAACTTCTCCGTTTTAACTCCGATTTGACCCGTTCAACTTACGTTAGGTTCATAATTTCATAATCTACATGTTCATACTACTATTAAGTATGTTTTTAACTTTTGAAATTCGAGGTTAGATTTAATCTATTATTTTATTAAAAGAAATCTTGTTTAAATCATATCTTCTACGTTTTAACTCCGTTTTAGCTCATTCAAGTTGCGTTAGATTCATAGTGACGAGATCTACGTGTTAGTAACCGTGGTTACCATGTCACTATTTCTGGAATTTCATGGTTTAAATTCTAGTTTGAATAATAATTATGCAACTGGGTTTTATAAATAAAATATGATTTGTTTTACTTAAGTATTATATTTTAAACCTAAATTTGACTTAAATTATATTATCTATAAAATATCTTATATATGTTTTTATATAATTAAAATACATGAAGCTAATAGTTTTATATTTTCTCCTATGAGCAAATCTTTTGGTAGATGTATCTTTTTCACCGTAGCTCCGATTAGAGTGCATTTCGCGTCTGTGTGTTCGTAGTGAGACGTAGATTCATTTTATAAACTTTTCATCTTGATTTTATGTTTGGTGTACTGTTCTAATTTAGATCTATTGTTTGCTTCATGTATGATTGCATGGATGCTTGTGTGGTGCTTTATGATCCTGTCCAGTCGGTGAGTTATACGTGGTGAATCAAGAAGCAGATCTTTAAAGTTTTAGACTTGAAGAAGGATCTAAGTTTAAGGCAAGTATAGCATGGGATCTTCCTTGTTATCCTATACACCTTTAATCATTTAATTCATATTGCATGTGTCTACCTTGACTACCACTAAGGATTTTCTAGTACTTTGTACGTTGTGCCTTAATACCTATGGGGTATTGCCTTGGGTAGTATGATGCTAGTGCTCAACTACAACCATGATCTTGTAGCTTGACTAATGGTATATGCAATAAACATTAAAAGATGCTTTTTAGCAACATGGAATCAGGGGGCTAGAGCATTAGGCTATTTTATGGTGCTCTAGATTCCTCTCCCTAAGGACTTATCTGTAAGTGATCATCCAGGACTTATAGTACAACTGTGAGGGCTATATGGCTCTGGCTTTAGCTCAGTATGAGGACATTTTCTAGCTTGTTAGTGGTTACCCTTATTGGCGTAAGAATGGCTTGCCGGATCGGATACAGTGCGGCCTCTGTCCCCATGTGTATAGGCTACGTGTTAATGTGCCATCGGGAAGGGGGGCTCTACATCTGTTTGCCGAGTGAATCTAATGGCCCTAACTTGCTAGACGAACCTTTAAAAAGCTTCATAGTGAACCCTGCCGATCTTCCTTGGAAGTGGGTCAAGAGATTAGTTATCTCGAGCGAAAGGGTAAATTACGACTCACAGTGAAAGTGTACAACCTCTGTAGAGTGTAAAACTGGTATATTAGTCGTGCTCACGGTCACGAGCGACCTTGGAACCCTTACAGAATAGATGATCACTAATGGTTAATGATGATGAACACTGATCGTACTAATGATAAATATGCTCACTAATGATTACTGTTTATGATATTCATTATTCATGTTTACCTGATCATGTGTTTATGGGCTTATGATAACTTTGTTGCCACTCAATTACTAAAATCATGACTCATTAAAAGCTAATCGCAGTTGAATCAGTATTAGCTTTTTGAGCCTCATGAACCCCATGTTATATTTATTGAATACAACATGTACTTACGCTTGCTTTACTTTCAATACTTTGGAAAAATCCCGGACGGGTACCAGATTGCTAGTCTGGAGGAGTTAGGCTTGTGATCAACCAGTCAGTTGTCCATGTGGAATTAGAGTCTCCACCCGAAGATCGGAGTTGTCTTTCCGCTGTTTGCTATCCAAGGTTATACTCTCTATACTAAGTACGTTATATATTAAGTATTGTCTATTGATATTACCCTTATTTGTAGCTATATGTTAGATTTGATTTCCTAGGCGCACATATGGTGTATATCTGGTTTAGTTCTTACTACAACATGGAAGCAGTGACCATGGTAATTGTGCCACTGGCGCTGGCAAGGCTCACCTGCTCCTGGTAGGTGCTTCTTTCATGCTCCCAGTCCCAGGAATTCTTCATTTTTAATTCTCTATATACTGCTCCTGATAGAGATTGGACTGTAAGCTTTTTTTTTTTTTGAGATAGATTGGACTGTAAGCTGTGAAGTACCTAATTACTGGACAGTGGAATTACTTGTCTCCATTTATTGGTGCAATAATTGATATTTTTCCTAGAACAAATGGTATTGTTCACCAAGCATATTTAGTTGGTTTTGAACTTTTGATCCAGTTCTCATATCCATCTTATCATGTGTCATTGCAGGGGACTGCTATACACAGGTGAGGCTTGCAGGCTGTTGTGTGCAGTGTACACCGCCGTGAGTCTGTGCCGCTGATCCATCTTTGCAAACTTGGGAGGCTAAAGAAGGGAGCTCGACCATTTGCTGAGCATATGGTGTTTCATAACACTGGAGTTAGTAATACCCCTACCACTTTGGAAACTATTAGTGACTTGTGTTTTATAATGTATGGATTTCATGTAAGAATGAATGATAAATGCATTTGTAATATTCTTATGGATATGTTAATGTCAATACAATGGTTGGGCTCAATAACAAAATGTCAATATGCATGTCACCATGTGTCAATTGAGTATAGTGACTGGAATACTAGAATATATTGATTACTACAATTATTTTTTTATTGCCAGTATAGATTTCCTTGGGGGCGGCACTCAAAGAAATCATAATTAACTTGGCGGTTAATGACAATCAAGGAAAACTATAATTTCCTCGGAGGTGAAGAGCAGCCAAGGAAACAACAATTACCTTGGCGGTGTAGAGTGTTTTCTTGGAGGTTGTCAACCCTCAAGAAAATTAATTTACTTGGCGGCTGTTGACCCTCAAGAAAGCTACTTTTCTTGGCGGTTGCAACATTTCCTTAGCCCTTCGGCAAATTAAGTCTAATCGTAGTTTCCTTGGCAGCCAGCCTCCAAGGAAATCATCCTTGAGTGCCAAAACCGTCAAGGAAACTAATTTCCCTTGTCTTCTATTCTTGAGTGCGTTTGCTTGACGGTTCGTGGCCAATGATCATTTCCTTGGCCGTTTTACCTCTTTCCTTGACGGTTTTTGGCACTCAAGGCAATTCAGGACTGTGGTAGTGATACATTATTCACAAATGGATAGATCTCTCGTATAGTTACATAACTGTGTGAGAGATGTATCCATTCTTTAACAATGTATAGTGCCACTTTGTTTAAATCATTTCATTTTTTTATACAAAGAGAACCATATTATAGAATATCTGTATGCATGTAGTGACAACCAGAGATAGACATTATAGAATATCTGTATGCATGTTGTGTTATTATAAAATAAGGAAAGAGAATGCGCAAACATATACATATTTATCACGGTTACAACATTGTGATACTTTGAATGTTACAAGGACACAGAACATTAAAGCTCTGCTTGCCAATAATGTAACTCGGAGAATTCCACGAGTTACCTGATGGCAAGAGGTGGTTATAAATTGGGAACTCAGTCTAAACAGGTCCGGTGAAGGCTGATATTGAAATGGTTCGCTATAAATCTATCGCCAAGTCTGAGAGGTGAGCTGAAGCTTGAGCGATAAGATTGAACAGTAGTGAAAACGTTTGGTCCTTAGTTCAGGAACCAAGCTAACATTTTCGTAAGAAGTTATGGTTACAGAAATAGAAATAGGAAGCATAGGAAACTGAAACGGAAATTCTATTGCAGAGTGACTACATGTCCATACAGTTCGAGCTTGCAGGTTGCAATATACCTGTGCCCTTTGATGGATTTGTAGAGAGACTGGCACAACGGCATTAGGACATTTCAGTCAATAATGTACAACCAGTCACGGTGCAAGAGCTGGCTGCCGACCACGGTTGTTCATGAACAGGATTTTGACAGAAGCTTCACATCTGCGTTCAGCATCATGTTCTTGATTTCGGCTTGTCTTGTGGCATAACAGAAATTGGAGTCTTCGAATCTGTTCTTAAGATTCCAGTAACATACAGAAGCAGAGATGATATGGTCGCATGGAGGATATGTGCTGTTTGCCGGAAATTTTCCTGGGTCCGTAATGATGTTCCAGGAGATTTGTGTACTTCGCACTATATTTGATTTGTGTCTCCAATGATTCCATTGTACAACAGTGGATATAAGTGTACTTTAGACATCAATATAATTAATTAGAGCTCCAAACCCCTCCACAAAACAAAAAGTTAAGTTATCGCATTCACAAACTTATTTATTTACACAGGCATACTTTCATTGGTGTTGATATGGTTTTTTCCTGAGCGTTTGACCTGTAAACTATGTAGCTCCTGATTTAGCTGCGTTACTTTTAGTATAAAATATGGACCAGGAAAATAATGTCTATACAGGAGGCCATCGGAAGAGATAAAGGCCTGTGGATTTGGGTTTGCTACTTCCAGGAAGCACAACGACGATAGTATATAATAGGGTAAAGTACACTTTCCAACTCTCAACTCGCGTTGAAGTTCGATTTTCAACCTTCAAATATGAAACCGGTCAAGAAACACCCTCCAACTATCAAAACCGGATAAATTTGGTCCTCGGCTGGTTTCAAAAGCGTTTTTCTATTTTCGGGAGACGCCGAAATTTTATATTATTTTTTTGAGCATCTTAACGTCCTCAAATAAAAAAACTCAAAACTACAAAGTTGTAGATCTCATTGAGAGCTACAACTTTGGTATAAAAAGTATTTTCATTTAACTCCATACAAATAATATATTAGTGCTCTAATGCGGCAAGGGCCAGTAGGCGATTATTATGGTGCTGAAATTTTATATTATTTTTTCGAGCATCTTCCTGTCCTCAAATGAAAAAAATTAAAACTATAAAGATGTAGATCCCATCGAGGTCTACAATTTACATATAAAAATTATCTTCATCCGACATCGTATTGAAGGGTTTTCTATTTTTTGAAATTTGAATCTCATCACTCCACAATATTGTTTTGTCGCATGACGAGTCTTAAATTTCAAAAAGTAGAAAGCCCTTCAATACGATGTCGGATGAAGATAATTTTTATATGTAAATTGTAGACCTCGATGAGATCTACAACTTTATAGTTTTAATTTTTTTTCATTTGAGGACAGTAAGATGCTCGAAAAAATAATATAAAATTTCAGCACCATAATAATCGCCTACTCGCGCTTGCCGCATTTGAGCACTAATATATTATTTGTATGGAGTTAAATGAAAATACTTTTTATACCAAAGTTGTAGCTCTCAATGAGATCTACAACTTTGTAGTTTTGAGTTTTTTCATTAGAGGACGTTAAAATGCTCAAAAAATAATATAAAATTTCGGCGCCTCCCGAAAATAGAAAACCGCTTTTGAAACCAGCCGAGGACCAAATTTGTCCGGTTTTGATAGTTGGAGGGTGTTTCTTGACCGGTTTCGTAGTTGAAGGTTGAAAATCGAACTTCGGCGCGAGTTGAGGGTTGGAAAGTGTACTTTACCCTATATAATAAAATATAAACATGTCGGCTGATGACATTTGGCAGACTAAATTTCCATATTTCCATTATTTAGATATAGGATAGTATAGAAATTGGTGGCACCAGGGAATCATACCAATGCAAATGCAAGGGTTGATTTTCCATATTTTAGATTTCAGCTGGGTTGCTCCTTTAGTGTGAATCGATGGTGGCACCAATTGTATACACTACCTACAACAATCAAAGAGGTGGCGGCAACTTTCAATCTTCCTATGTGGTCCCGCAAAGGCACAAGTAGCGAAATGCCAAAAGGACCATGTGGAGGCGGATATGCGCTGGATGTCAATTATTTTCCAGTGTCATCTATGTAGTTCCACAAGATCTGTGTGGTCTATGTTGTACTTCGCTTCCTGAATATATATGCTTCGAGCCCAAGAACCAGCAGCTGAACGACGATGACAAAGACAGCTCGCTCTGATTAATTGTTGTGGGCAATTGAGGCAATGGCAACGAAATTGGACCAAGTAGGAACCCTTCATGAGCATCCATCTTGCAGTATGGTTGGTCCAGATTCCAAGGAGGTGTTCAAGGCGAGGCCAAACCACGAATTGCCATATTCATGTCCAAAATTGCTAAAAAAAAGCACTTGATAAATGTCCCCTCCATCTACAAGATATGCTCATGTGTTCCCACTTGTGTATGGTGCCTCCCATGCTGTTCTATCACGTCTCTCTCTCTCTCTCTCTCTCTCTCTCTCTCTCTCTTCTATGGAGATGGTGGTCAGCGAGGAGTAAGGCGAATGCAGGTGAAAAAGGGCCACAGCTTGAGAGGCGTGTTCTTTAGTGGCATAATATGTTGCAGAGTTTGGGAGAAAAGAGTGGATGAAGATCTCTGGACATCAGCGCAAGATAGAAAAATGGGAACCTCCCCCAGAAAATATGTATAAGATCAATATTGATGGTTCTTTTAAAGATGTTTCAAGCAACGGCGGATGGGGATTCATAGTGCGGGACAATAGTGGTCAATTCCTGGAAGGAGGGTGCGGCAATCTAATGAGAGTGCCTAGTCCACTTCAAGCTGAACACTGGCTGCATGGTACAGCTTGGAGAGAGCATATCTGCTTGGGATGCCAAGAATCATTCTGGAGATGGAAGAACAGGTAAAGAGGCTCACAGCAGTGAATCTTTATCAGAGTGTGGATGGGGGCCTCTTTAAGAAGATCAGAGATTTTATTAGTGCTTCCTTTGATCATTCGGCATTGCCCGAGAAGTTGCAACAAGGTAGCTGATTGCCTTTGCGACACATGGGGCAAGTGTGGTTAGCTCTGGCTCGGCTGTCTTCATGAGCCATGTCCCCACCTTTGTTACCAGCCTTGTATCCGGGGACCTACCCAGAGCTGGTACGTGATGGAAACAAACTTTCATGTATAAAAAAAATTCTCCTTTGACCACCGTTGCCGGCACCCTTCCGCGCCTTGGTGCCGTCTAGTCAGCTTGGGTTAATTACGGACAGCTGAGGGGCTTCTTCAGGTCTGGTGCAGTGTGGAGTCGAAGAAATGAAGATGTCTGGATTTTGGTATGACGTTTCCAAGAAGCACAGAAAAAATAAACACGGTGCCCGAAGATCTTTAATAGACTAAATTTCCTTTTCCACTATAGATAGATATTCACAACTAAAAAACAACAAGCACTGCCGCCTATACCACTCTCGGTTTCTTCGAAACATACAGTAACAAGATATCACTACCGGATCTTAACATCAACAAACAGTAAAAATTAGAAGAGGGAATGATAATAATAATATAGCATCACTGTTCGGTTGAGATACCTATCGAGAGTAATAGTATATATCACTGCAGAGCTGTATTATGGCCCATAGTGGTGTACCTGTCTCTGAGATGAAACATGTACATCACCGGATTTAATACGCCATGACCCTCTATCTCTTATCCACTCTCCCTATCATATCTTGCTCCCCAAAATCTCTCAATCTCGGCCAGCTCATGCAACAAGAGATATGACCTTTTGAAATCATCCGCGTTGAATAATAATAAGACCACTTTTGCGAACTTATTTTTGTTTTGATCTTTCTGTACAATTTTGTTTCACAGATATCCAGGTTTCACATATATTCCAAAAATTAAGTACCAAGCAGGAAGCACATTGTCTATAGAAATTAGGTTGGCCGCTGTATTGTGATAAAATCTTTGTAATACATAGAAAAGTTGGTGAATTATTGAAATATCAAAATAACTACGCTATGCTTTCACTACTACAAAAATCATTTTTAAGACATGTAACATAGATTCGGCTTGACCTCAGCGATCAAATAAACAATTTTTTATAAATGGACGATGCATAGTTGCTTCTCTGTGCATTTGGCCTGATAAAGAGAGGAAAGTATCACAAACCAGTCCTGTACTACAACAAAGAAAAGGAAGGCTCATCCCTGAGATGTTCTAGAAGGATTTCTTTAGCCTTGCCTGGAATAACATCTTTTGTGGCTGGATACACTGATCACGGCCTATGACTGCCGGATGCCAGGGACCAAGCTAGCATGATCGACCCATGATGTCCACTACTATGAAGAGCATTTGTAAAGACACCCTTTTTTTCAACGGAGGTGGCTCAATCTAAACCGCCTCTAAAAATGATTTCCAAAATAAGCCGCATCTAGAAATGCATTTGTAGAGTGGCTAGTATTTTCAGCCACGTCTACAAATACCCCTATTTTTATAGGCAGCTTTAGATCCAGCCACCTAATTTTCTTCGGGCGGTTGGATCGAGAGTCGCCTTTAAAAACAGGTGAAGCACGGTAAAACTCAACTTTTTCAAAAGAATTCAGATGAAGACAAACAACTTTGTAGTTGGCAAATTTTTCATTTGAAATCATTTGGATCCAGTAAATTATGTTTGAATTTCTCACATTTTGGAATTCATATTTTTCAAAATTTTCGAACGAGCTCTGATGGAGAAACAATAAAAACCAAAGTTATAGGTCTTGAAAAGATATAAAACATTGCAGTTGAGAACATTCCCTATGGAAACAATATGTAGTCTGAAAATTTAGTTTGAAATCCTCACATTCTGATATTCAAATTTTCCAAATGACCTCGGAAGGAGAAATGACAAAAACCAAAGATGTATTTCTCGAAGAGATATATATGGAACTTTGTAGTTGGGAACTTTTTCATTTGAAATCATTTACCCATGGAAAATTATGTTTGAATTTCTCACAATGAAATTCAAATTTTTCAAAAGACCTTGGTTGGAGAAATGACCAACACTAAAGTTGTAGTACTCGACGATATCTACATCTTTACTGTTGAAATGTTTTTCATTTAAAATTGTTTAGAGTCACAAATACTCTTTTCAAAATTGGGTAGTGAATACGAGGGGAACGAATATGCTATGGATGACATTGAGTTGTAGTGGTTAGGAGACGAACGCTTCGGCTCCAATTCTCGCAATGAGACCATATGCTGAGCACAGGGCTCTAGCAGAAATGGATTGGTCTCATCACACGGGTGTTCCTGTACCACAGATAGTGCAACCTCTGCCGAATTGGAAAATATACCATGTTCAAACCAGGGTCCGTTCATTAATTCCTAAAATATTAAAATTAAATGGCTAGAAAATGTTTAACGGCAACTCTTGTACTCCAAAAGTTACATGGGTACTTATATATATGTGAATTCATGACAAACTGCCACGACATTATCACACTTTGAACATTAAAGTTAATTCCACATGTTTATGACTTTTGTGACTGCAAAATCTGGTTATAAATCTAGCGCCAAGTGCAAATAGTGTGCTGAAGCGTGAGTGGTAAGCTGGAACGACTGTGAAAAAGTTTGGTCCTCAGTGAAGGAACGAAGCTAACATTTTCACGAGCAGAAAGTTCTGGCTACAGAAATAGAAATAGGTGGCATAGGGAATTCAAACCAAACATGTTTTGTGCAGAGACTCCATGTCTATATAGTTTGAGGTTGCAGCTTGAACTCTACAAGCCGGTCTTGTTGGATATGTAGAGGGAGTGGCACAATGGCATCATCACATTCCACTCAGCAACGTACTGCTTGCCACCATCAAAGAGGAGGCTACCGACCACGGTTGTTCATGTGCAGGATTGTGCCAGAAGCTGTGTCTAGCATCATGGCCTACATTTCCCCTTGTCTTGTGCCATAACAGAAATGTTAGAGTATTTACATCTGTTCTCAATGTTAAAGTAGCACAAAAGCAAAGATGACAAGGAGGAGAAATGCTGTTTTTCCTAATATTTTCTTTGGTCCATAATGATGTTCCACAAGATATGTGTTCTTCGCAATATATTTGATTTGTGTCTCCAATAAAATGACTCTATTGCATAACAGGGAATATGCAGTGTCCTTTAGACACATAAATATTATTAGGGCTTTAAACCTCACTGTGAAACTGTCGGTCCCCTAATTTAGGGTCCTATGTGCATCATGTATTAGTCCCTGATCAGTAGCTGATACGCACAACTCGAACAAGATTGATATCAAAAACCATACTTTCATTGCTAATGGGGAAACGTATTACATGGTTCGGGTTTAAATAGCTTAGGCCACTGGCCTTATAGCAGACATCAGAGTTCCAAGACAGCGGTCCTATATAACATGGCTCCATTTCCTACAGGTAACTTGGAGTGCGGACGTAACCCTAGACTTATTCCTTAAGTGTACTCCTATACCATAATCGTCGTAGTCCTAGCATAACTCTCTCGCACGGCTCCATCTTCAAGTATACCCCGGATATCCTATCCTTGCATAGCTCCAGTAGTTCTATCTGGGTATGTGCTCCTGTAGCTTTACTCCTAAAAATATAGAATGGAGGGGGTTGAGTACATAAAGTACTCAGCAAGCCCTAAACTTTGAGTGGAGGGAAGGTGGATAGGGAAGGCTATATGTGGAGGTGGTTATGGTGGTGGAGGTGGTTACAGTGGTTGAGGTGAATATGGTAGGTTATAGTAGTTATAATTATAGTTGGATCCTAGCAGAGTATTACTATTCTCATCAATCTCCGGGGTCATTATAATTTATCAAATTAGTCAAAATACATCTTACCAGATTATCATAGTTGTAGAAGTCTAATCATAGTATCCCATCTAGCATTTGTCCATTCCAAGGACGTGGCTATTCGAATAGATTCAATAAAGCTCTACAGAGGTGTACAAATTTCCCCACATGATAGACACAGCTCCCAACCATGAACGGTGGTAGGATCACCTAACGAGATCCCGTACCTGAATGGACGTCTCCACAGATTTCCATATAACTCTACCACGGCTTCTCAGGGGTTGGAAATACAAAAACTGGGAAGATACCAAATACCCCCAACGTGATGATGCCAAATCATCACAAAAGAAAACATGGCTCGAACACGGCCAAGAAAATCAAGGGCTCGAATGTGGCCAAAAACCAAAAGCTTAACGTGGAAGATCACATAGCATCCACGCCAAACGGACCACAGAATAAAACCTATCCCCCGTGTGTGCTCCTGATATTCCGCTGCCAACACCGGCCTCCTAGTAGAAATTATACTTCAATCTATCGGGGTGTGAGATCAAGTCTACCCATATAAACATTTGGTTGTACGTAATATCTCACTAGGTGAGAGGGACTACGAACCGGTCCTTATGTGACCGAGGCGAGTATCTCCCTTCCTGCCAAGGTAATTTACCTCCATAAATTAACCCCATTCGCCCCATGTCGGGGTTTAGTCAAATTTTACCATTCAAGTTCTATAGTTATTATTCTCAAGTTCATAATACACATATCTTATTAAGGTAACCATTACCTTTTCATATTATTAGGTTCATAAGTATAGTTTCTTTAGTTCATAACGGTTTTCAAGTAATATAGGTTGGGTTATTATTTAGTGGTGATGGATAGTGGAGGGTATAGGGTGGAGGCTAGCAATATGTGGTGGTGGTGGAAGGGAGATGGTTATGGAGATGTCATGTAATGTAGAGGGAGGGGTGGTGGTGTTAGAACTTGCCTCCATTCGCTGACGATTATATCATTCTCTGATTCCTATGTCTCCTGTGCCAGTCTTCTGGACTCCATCGGGTTCTCTCAAGTCTTTTATCCTACGCGGTCTAGCGTCGATAAACAAGAAAACACATACGCGAATATACGAGGTTTACTACTACTACGATGAAGGGCTATTATTATAATTACTATTTTACTTAAATATAGAAAGAAAAGAAATCAAACTAGAAGTTAAATGGGCACCAAATAATGGAACAAATGGTATGGTTATGTAGAACTTGAATTTAGAAGATTTTTGGCGGTGGAATTAATTAATTTGGAGCTAGGATGATAAAGATATGATTTTTCAAAGGTTTAATAGGAAAATGATATGGAGAATATAACTTTGGAAATTATTTCTGGAAAGTGGAATAATAAAAATGGGATGTAAATGCATGGGTAGGATCTGGAGTGTACCTAGTTTATTTAGAAATTTTCTGGAAATTTTTCTATACATGGAAAGTGGTTTTTCACTCTCCTGTTTACATCCTTTCCTCCTTGGTTCAGCGGCGGACGCGCGGGCCAGGGTTGGCGGGGTCAGCTTATGGCGCTATGCTGTGCTCTGACTGGGCCTATGCACTGCGCTATGAACCGCTCACCTCTTCTCTCAGGTCTCTGTGGACCGGGTCCACAGAAGTAGAGTAGAGGAGTGGAGTCAATGGCAAGCGGGACCCTCTGCCAGACGTGGCACCTCCCCATTGGGCCTGGTGACGTGGTCGATGTGGCCTGGGTGGCTTTGGATTCCACCACCTGTCGGTCCTCATCCATTCCCCATCGCAGCGAACAGAGCAAGAAAGAGAGAAGAGAGGGAGAGAAAGAGAGAGAGAGAGAGAGGCGGAGGAGGAGGAGGGGCAGCGAGTCTGGGCACAGTGCGCCGGTGGCGAGGTGCCGAGGCGGCTGCGCAGGGCGAGGGTGGCGGCACCGTGAGCGAAGGCGAGCGCGGGCCGTTCTCGGCCTTGGGCGAGGCGGTGGTGGCGGCTTTGGCGCGGTGGAGGCAGGGCGGCGGCAAGGGGCGAGGAGCAGGGCAGAGGGAGAGCGAGGCGAAGGGTGGGAAAGCAGAGCATGGCGGCGGCGGCAGCGGCTGCGACGACGAGCGAGCGCGACGCGGCGGTGCTCGTCCCCGGCGAGCAGAGGAGGAGAGGGAGAGGGAGAAGCAGGGAGAGGGGAGGAGCAGAGTGCGGCGGCGAACATGAGGCGGCGGCTTGCGAGCGAGCTCGACCTCGGCTTCTCTGGTGCTTCCCCAACGGCGACCTCGACGCCCTTTTATAGGCGCGGGTAAGGCGGTGGCCGGAAAATATCTCCGGCGACAGCTGGTGGTCCGCTGTCGAGCTTATCCGCGCGCGTGAGCTGGCGTCAACGGTGGTCGGCCACAGTGGGTCAGCGGCGGCGGCGACATGCGCACAGCGAACGCGCTGACCTCCCGGAGAAGACAGAGCTGCTGGCTGGGGTCCACGCGTCGGTGAGAGAAAGGAAAAGGAGAAGGGCTGCTGCGTGCTGCTGGGCCGCGGCTTGGTTGGGCCAGCCCAAGCGGAGGGAAGAGGGGGAGGAAGGGAAGGAGTGGGCTGCGCCTGCTGGGCTGTGCGCTGCTGGGCTAGAGGCGGCCCATAACGGGGAGAGGGGAAAGGCGCGCACGGGCTAGGCTGTGCCCGTTCGGGAGGGAGTACACAGAATTCATTTTGTATTTTCTAATTCCCAGAAAATGTATAGCAATGCATATGTATCTATTTCCTTTTTGTAAATAATAGATAGATGAAGTATTTCTAATTAAATAATGCAATACTAGTATTCATGATGCATTACCTAAATATTATATGTTACTCTATATTTATGACCGAAATTAATGATTTCATATTTCCTATAAATTAACTAAATGTAAATTGAGAAGGAATTATTAGGCAGAATAATTAATCCTATAATTTATCAATGCGATGGCTATTGTAATTCCTAGAGAAAAAATATTATTTATATCTATGTTGTATTATCTACCTCTATAATATAAAGAAAAGGTTTTTAAATAATTTCAAGAATGCAATTATATTGTTAATGAAGGGAGGTTATTTTGGTGCTGCAAATAAATTCCAGAAAAGCACACAAGCAATCAAGCAAGCATTCAAACACACACTCAAGCAAACAAAGCTCAGGTAATAGAATTTAATGCGAAGCGATCTTTCTAATCCTAGTAAATTATTTTTATTGCTACAACTAAATCCCACTCGACACACAAATACATATGGTGTATTTTCTTTGCAGGGTTTTTCGGAAAACATTTTTAAAACGGTTTCGCGAAAAATAAATAGTCAAGGTTTTAATTTGTTGTGAATTTTAAAAAGTTTAATTTTTTAGTGGTTTTTATGATGATGCAAAAACATGGATGTTACAGAAACAAAGGATTAAAATACCGTATAGAGACAGTGGAAAATAATTGGAATGGTTTGGCCTGTCCTTAGGATGCCACCTATGTTCATTATATAGTACAATTGATACATCTCCTAATAGGACTTGATACATGCCTTTGTAAGACTAAATCTACATGGATTTCAATACTATTCAGAAATCTAGTAAATCTAGCATTCTATCTTTGTCTCTAATTGTAATTATCTATATCTAACAGACACATCCAGTTGTTGCTGACTGTGTATGGTGCTACTCTTTCACATTAATAAACTTCACTACTTATTACACATGCATATGTTTCACTAGTGTTGATACGATTATTTTTTTCTATGTGTTTGGACCTGTAAACTGTGGAGGTTCCTGATTTAATTGTGTTACTTTAGTATAAAATTGACCAGGAATACTAGTTATGGTGGATGTCTATAAATTAGGGGAAGAGATACAGGCGTGTCGATTGGGGTACGCGGATTACAGGAAGCACAACAACGATAAACCTGGTGCCTGCAGACCTTTGACTGACCAAATTCCATTTCCATTATAGATAGAGTAGAAATGGGTAGCACCAGGAATCGTACGTATGCCAGAGTTCATTTTCCATCTTATGCTGGGTTGCTCCTTTCAGCGTGAATCGATGGTGGCAACAAATGAATACACTACCTACAATGTTCAATGATGTACCGGCCAACTGTCAGTCTTCCTCTCCTTCATTTTTGCTGGATTATAGTGTCTCTTTGCTTATAAGCCGTAATTTTTCAGCTAACGAACAATATTTTTCTCTCACAACAAATCAGCCAACAGTACTTTTAGCCATGACTTATCAGCCAAACGGACATGGCAGGGGCTGTGTCTATCCATATATGCACTTCACTTGTGAGCCTTGTGGCATAGTGTTCATACAAAACATCAAAGTCTTGCACATTAATGACTTGGTTAGGTGATGTCAGATTGGTTATTGATATTCTTCGCTAGCAAGTCTCTCCGTGTCGTCCGGTGAGGGTCAAGGTCAAGGAATAGGGAAGACGACATGGAGGACACTACTGGATATGTCGAATGTTTTCCAGAGAGCTTTATGCAGTTATAGGAGAATTGTGTACCTCTCTATATTGTTTATTTTACCCTTTTCTAGGTCTTTACTGTCAATCAGGGGGTGTAGTTTCCCTTTTCACACAGATATATTTGTGTATGCAAACCCCTATGCAAAAGAAAAATTGTATGACAAAAAGTGCATGTTCTTTCTGACCCCAGTGTTTGAATTCCACCTTCACACATTTAACGTTTTCACATCAAGTAGATGCCTTTGTTATTACCATTTGACCTGAGAACCTGAAAAGGTTCTTTATTGGGATGCAGGAATATTAAGACAACAGCGATGGAGGTGTTTGCAAGACACGGTTGGAGATTTAGTAACAGAATTGCCCTATAGATGTCGAGTTTGGAAACTTGTCTTTTATTCACTTTGGATCAAAACTTTGTGTTTGAGATTGCGTGGACCGCAGTGCTTGTGTTTGTAATAAGGAACAACTATATGCATTGGTCGATGTAGAACCTGGGATATTAATACATTCCTTTTTCTAAAAAAGGTTCTTTATTGGTTTGCTGAACTTTGCTATAAAATGCATCGTGGGAAGGGTGGGTATGATGAATTTCAATAGACGTGAGGAACAGAAAGCTTTCAGGAAACATGATCTGGGAACAAGAAACATGGTTCTTATCTTTCATAGAAAAACTTGGTGCTTGAAAACTTTTGAGCGACTAAAATTTCTTGTCCATTACACAATAGAAATGAGAGTCATCTGGAATTATTCGTATCAAAACATTGGATCTTCTAGAAGTGCGTCTGGATCCCTGAGCTGACACCACTTCATTTTTCATGCAACTCAACTGGACCATGCTTCTGTGCTATGTTTCATCATTTCTGCGGCAACTCCCACAAGCTTCGGTGCTAGGTTTTCTCATTTCCAAGGCAGGTCTAATCATACGCCTCTCTTGGGGCATAGTACCATAATTGCAGTCACGTCAACAGCTAGGTTAGGTCATGGCACATCCATTGTTTTGCATTCTTTACTGCCAATATACTCCATTGTCGTCAAGCTAAGGCCCAAAAAGCCAGATGCAGAGAGCTTGATAAGGAGGTGGATATGCGCTGGGTGTCAAAATTTTTGAAGGGTCGTCGTCTATGCAGTTCTACAATATTTCTGTACATCGATTTATCTTCTGTACTGTAAAACGACTCATGTAAATTTCTTTTTCACACAAGTATAATTGCTGCTGCAAACCCATATGCCAAAGAAGAAGAAAAAATGTGCACAGATTATATGAAAAGAACCTGTTGGTGGTGGTTCCTGCGACATCAGTCATAACAGATGTGTTTTAGATGGCCCTATCATACACACAGATATTTGTGTCTGTGATGTATTCACACAGATGCAAAATTATAGGCATGAAATGTCCATGTCTGTAATGACAGTTAGCACACATCTGTAGTTTGTGGATTTGGCATAGTGAAAATTTCACTTTCCTAAATTTGACCTTTTCAGATAATGGAGATTCCTTTTTGTTAGCTGTTGACATGTGAATTCAATAGGTTCAGATTTGATTAAGATAACTTCTGTGTGCTGTCAAGGGACACGGGAGAGCGGAAAGGATCACTATATATGCCATGCGGGCTTTTTACGGGCCGTCAGCAGTAGTACATAAAAGATTTTTAAGGGACGCCTCTCTTTTTTATCAGAGGTGGTTAAACTAGCACACCGCCTCTAATGTCGCCGTGTAGCACTGTAGCTCCTTACCGTCGCCCAAGATCCATTTTTAGGGGCGGTTCCTTTGAGAAATCCGCCTCTTAAAATGTATCTATTTTTAGAGGCGGTTCCGTTAAGAGAACCGAATGCTATTTTCAAGTACAGTTACTTATGTCAACCATCTCTGAAAATTAGTGATTTTTAGAGGCGGTTTTATTAAGTCAACCGTCTCTAAAAATCGATTTACGAGGACGGTTGACTAAGTCAACCATCCTTAAAAATAGCTGCAGCACAAATAAATTCATATCTTTTTTAAATGAAGTCTGATGAAGACAAAAAAAATTATCAAAATTGTAGAGCTCGACGAGATTTAAAACTTTATAGTCGATAAAATTTTTGTTTGAGGTCATTTATGGTTCTAAATATATAAATGAAGTCTCAAATTTGAATATCAAAATTTTGAATTTTTCAAATGACCTTTGATGGAGAAATATCCTATATGAAAGTTGTACTGCTCGATGAGATCTAAAACTTTGTAGTTGAAAGTTTTCTCATTTAAGATTATTTACGAGTCAAAATATTAATTACAAGATTAGTACATATTAGTATAAATAGATAGCATTGTAAAATTAGTCAAGTGATTGTGTGATGTAGTAGTAAGGGATGGAGCACACGCAGCAAGAGACTGCGAGTTCAAATTCTAGTGGATGCACTGTATCAAAATGTGGCGAAATTAAATTTTGCTGGTTGGTTGGGCCTCTAGCCGCACTAAACATTTTCTTATTTTTATGGCTTCTAAATGATTTTTTTTAAAATCTAGAAATTATTTTTAGAAATGGTTGACTTAAATCAACCGCCTCTGAAATCGATTTTAGTTACGATTACTTTAAGAGAACCGTCTCTGAAAATCGATTTTTAGTTAAAACCGCCTCTGAAAATCACCTATTTTTATGATCAGTGGCACTATTGCGGTTTTTAGACCGCTTTTGAAAACTGATTTTAACCGCCTCTAAAAAAATCTTTTCTGTACTAGTAGTGATGGTTTGTAGGGGCCAGTCGCCCCTGCTCGCCCTGCTAATGGGTTGGGTTTGTTTGGGTTAAATGGGGTGGGTTCTCATTTAGCTTTAATTTGGAATGGTTCGAATGGGTGGTGTGGGGTGGGTTTAAGAGACATGTGGGGTGGGATGGGCAGGTTACGGTTGAAAGCTTGTACTTAGAATGGGTGGAATGGGTGGTGTGGGGTGGGTTTAAGAGACATGTGGGGTGGGATGGGCAGGTTACGGTTGAAAGCTTGTACTTAGAATGGGTGGAAACCCGTGGGTTTGATGCCTCAAACACCCCACGATGCTCGCGAGTGTGTTACCGGAAACACCAGACACTATGTAAAAAACTGTAATATCTGCCAGAGTTAACAGACGTGCGTTGTCGGCGGGGTCAACACGCGTCTGTAATATGTTGGCGGAGTCAACACGTGTCTGTGATAACTTATTACTACATACGCGTACTAAGAAAGCACGTCTGTGATATTAGAGATATTTTACGATAGACGTGTCCCTAAACATGCGTCGCACGAAACGAGTTCCCGGACCCGAAAAAATCATCCAATCCCCTGTACTTCACAACTCAAGTCTGGGCTTTCTTCATCCATAAATTGGGCTTGACACGAAGCAGATGTGGCAATGGAACAAGTATCAGTACTGAATTCTTTTTAGAAGCCTAGTTGCACTGGTGATTGTTACTAATCATAGGTTAAGCCATTTCTGTTTCTAACAGTGGCAAACTACACTGATTTGAACATAAACTACACTGATTTACAGTATGTATTTGTCAAGGAATGCTCTAGAGTTCAGCCGTCCTGCAGACTGCTCTGCTTTCAGTTCAACTGTGAATTTTCCTAAAATTTCAGTTACGTAAACTGTGAATTTCCTAAAATTTCAGTTGTGTGAGTGTCAATTTGAACCCATATACGATGTTAGTGTGAACTCTCCCTTTGGTGGGATAGTGTGAAAATGAATCATAGTCTGTACTATAATTTCTTGTGCTATATTTCCAGGTGTTGGAGATGTCATCACAGATGGAGATCTATATGCTGTAAATTCTTATGACATTGAGTTCCATCTATGGCTTCATTCTGAAGCCTAGTAGCTGTCTAATATGTAGATGCATGCTGTTGACCCATGTTTACATCCTAATGATTGCTATCCTGTCATGTTTATAGTTTGTCCTGACTATATTAGTTATATTGATAGTTATCCTGTGTTGCATCTAGAGCTAGATGATAACAGTGATCCTACCTTGGATGTAGTTACATTGATAGTTATCAATATTTTTGTGCACTAGCTAGGCTAACTCCCCTTTGAATGTTTTTCTCCCTTTCTATCAATGTTTTCCTAAACGGTAAACGGTCTTTACACGGTCGCACTTCTTTTAGCGTTTATGCTATTTACAGTGTTTAAACGAAGTTAAACGGTCTAAACGGTTTTGTACTTTAAAAAAATACATATAATTATATATGTGCATGTAAAAAATCAAGTATTCTAGCATTTATACATATTTATCCGAGTAAAAATCAATTATTTTGGTATGTATATATATCTATGCATGTGAAAATAAACAAATATAGATATTTATGCATGTAACATATCAAGTGTACACATTTATAAATATAATAAACTTAAGTATACAAATTTATCCATACAAAACTGAACTAGATTTACCTCGTGTTCGCCTAAACAGCCGTTTAAACAAATGTTTAGCCTGTTTAATGTTGTTTATCTCTGTTCCGTTTAGGCCGTTTTTCCCATTTTTTGACCGTTTAAACGGTCAACCGTTTAATTTCCGTTTACCCCCTAAACAAAACAGTTTACCACCGTTTACCGTTTACTGGCCGTTTAAACGGCCGTTTAGTCCGTTTAGGCGAACACTGCTTTCTATTGAGACAAAGTCCCAGCTATTAACTGTGAAATGTCAATATATTGAGTCAACCTATTAACTGTGAACTGTCACCAGAGTAAACCTATTAACTGTGAATTGAGCTACTGAATTGAGCAGAATAAGAATCAATGTGCTTAATTTTGAGAATAAGAGCTAGATCATTCAGTACTTATCTCCACTTAAATGTGAATGAAAACCTGTAGAACATGCTAAGCTACATTCAGTACTTTGGTTCTATATAGAGAAAGCTTGTGCTTAATACTTTTTTGTGAGATGGATACTGAAAACTATTCCTTTTGAGAATACAAGCTTCCGTATCTCTTACTGAATGCTGTTTTTATTTTTCTAGGGGAAGGAAGTAGACCTTGCAAAGTTGCAGTTGGAAAAAGAGAAGCTGGAAAAAAGGCAGCAAGAAGGTAGGAACTTGCCCCAATCTTCTAAAAGCTGTATGTGCTGGTCTGTTTAATTGCCTCTGCCAAGTTTCTCCAGTTCAACTTTGCCTTAGTATTCATGAAGATCTCTCACTAGTACTGTTCTTTTTTAAAAAAAAAATGGGAGAGTTGCTTATTGGTGAAACTCCTATGCTACTCAATTTGCCAAAGTTTGCATTATATCTCTTGCTTCCCAAAGAAAATGATAGAAGTAGATGTTTTAATTTTGATGTGGTAATTTTTTTTCCTATTTTGCTGCAGGCTACCCTCTTGCTAGGGAATTTAATTATCTGGTATATATGTCCTAATATATGATTGGCATCGAGCATGAGCATGAGGCATGCCCATGGGGTTCTGTGGCAGTCGTTAAGTTCAGTTGTTTACTGAATTTGAACTGAACTTAACTGAATTTCTCATCATATGTAGGACACAGGCAAGGATGAGGTCATAGCATGTTTGGGATTATAAAAGATGTTGGTTTAATTCCACAGGTGCTGTTCCTTCTCACTAAATGCTGTTTTTTATGGTAATGCTTAGTCAACTGTATGTTATGCATCTAGCAGTATGTTGCCAACCATTATCTTGTACTCTGCTAGTCTAATGATTTTATGCAAAAAAAAAATCCAAGAGGCACTAGTTAATGTAGTACTGTAGTTTTCACTGTTAAGTATAGATTCTTTTGGAAGGCGAATGGAGTAAATAGCCGTATTCCTAAATTCTGATAAATGCTTGAGTTGAAGTGAATCTATTTATGCCTACATTTTAGTTAATTCCTTGGATTGTGGGCACACAGTTAAAGGTGTCATCGTGGAACTATGTACAATAATTGTGTTTGTTTTCTTCATAAAACTGAGCATTTAAGTTTGCAGATCTTCAAGGGTGTGTTCTTTAAGGTCAACAAGGCTACTATTAACATGGGTAAGACCTAGCTGTAACAATCAAGTAGTACATTGACAGACCTTTACTTAGCAGCCACAATAGATAATATCCAAATTCTGTTTCATAGTATACACCACTCCTGAAGTCCTTTGTTTATGATAAAAAAATTATCCAAATTCAAGTTTTGGCATTGTTTGTCTAATTAACAGGAAGCTGGAACAGAAATTGAGAAACATAGCTTGGTTTCCTATGTTTGACTTGGGTTGGTGGCAGGACTTTAGAAATGTCATCTATGGGTTTTACTTTGCAGGTCAGTGCTTTCCCATTTTCCCTTTATGTTGATTTCACACACTTCCAAATTAATGCATGAGGGGTTGTTACCAGGGTATTGATATCAAGGAAATGATAGTTGGTACAGTACAGATAATGGCATACTGAACTTCACCGTGTGATTACATGCCTCATCTGCTCTTCACTTTACTCATGTAGAATCCAATGACTTGACTTTTAGTTACATGTCTGCAGCTTATCTTCTTAGTTCAAGTAGCAAGTAGGTTTACTTAGTATGTTGGAGGGACATGTAATGGCTTTTGATATTACTTCATGTATATGAAATTGCTAATTAGCAATTGGCTACTGTATATATAATTTGATGTGTCATGTATGATGTATGTAAGACCGTGCCATTGGTGATATTTTTTTTGTTTTTGTAAATTGTTGTCACAGACGCGTGTTGGCGAAGCGTGTCTGTGCTAAGGAGCCACCACAAACACGTGTTGGCTAAGCGCATCTGTGATAAGGGACCATCACAGACGCTTGTTGGCTATACACATCACAGACGCATGTTCGTGTATCACGGATGCTTGTTGGTAACGCACGTCTGCACTATAAGCTTATTTATTACAGACGCGTTATTAGAGACGCGCCGAAGAGCGTCTATGACGCCTCTAAAGGCGCGTCTGTGATGTGTTTTCTTACATAGTCTCTTACATAGTTTATACGAGGAGACGACGAGCCACATAAGAGCACCATAAAAATGGCCATCGTCCCAGCAGCTACCTCATACCTGCTTGTAGAATAATCCGTGAGGCCGTTGGTGAATAACTCCAACACACCAAGGATGAAGAACTGCAGTACAAGCTAGAAAATGGACAGCTGCCCGTCGCCATCTCCTCCTGGTGCTCTTCGCGCTTGTTATACTCACTTGTGCTCACATGAGATATTCTTTCCCCTCATGTTATACTCATCCAATTTTGATATAAGTGTCTGGGATCCTAAACGATATCAAATGAAAAAGTTATCAACTATGAAGATGTATAAATTTTTGAGATCTACAACTTTTGTTTTTTGTCATTTCTCCATCAGAAGTCGTTTTAAAATTTTGAATATCAAATGTGAAACCTAATTTTCAATAGGTAGATGATTTTAAATGAAAAAGTTGTCAACTACAATGTTCTATAACTTTTTTAGATCCATAACTTTTGTTTTGGTGGTTTCTCCATCCAAGGTCATTTGAAAAATTCAAATTTCAAATGTGAGAACTTCAAACATAATTTTCCATGGATAGACGATTTCAAATAAAAAAGTTACCAACTATAAAGTTCTGACTTTTCGAGATCTACAACTTTTGTTTTGTTCATGTCTCTATCCGAGGCCGTTTAAAAAAATTCAATTCTTAATATGTAATTCTAATGTTCGGCGCCCATTTGTAGGGGCGGCTCTAGATCTAGCCGTCTCTGTAAATCGATTTGTAGGGATGGTAGGATCTAGAGCCGCCCTCTATAAATAGGGTCATTTGTAGAGTCGGCTGAAAATAACAACTGCCCCTACAAATACATTTCTAGAAGTGTTTTGGGAACCATTTTTAAAGACGGTTTTAGATTGAGCCACTCTAAAAAAGTGGCGTTGCTACAAATGCTTTTTGTAGTAGTGGGTAGGTATGGTGAATTCCATTCGGCTTGTTATGTATGCTGATTTATGAATGCACATTAACGAGAGATGGTGCTTGAAGGCATTCGATTCACTAAATAGTGTTTCCTTGTAGAAGAGGAAAAAATGGTTTCCTCAATCATTGGATCATGAGATGTAGCCAGATGAATGATGACGAGAAAGATGGCATGTTCTGAGTAATCTGGGTAATTGTGGCAAAGGAAACCAGATTGAGTAGTGATGCTGGTCCAGATGATCCAAGGAGCTGCTTATTATACCTATAAAGATATAAGCGCTTGGTAAATGTCCCCTCCAACTACCATATTTGTTAGTCTGTTTCCACTGTGCATCGCGCCTGCTGTGCCGTTTTATTGTGGCTCTCCACCATCCCGCCCAGTTTTCTCCACTGGCCGCAGTTGCCGGCACCATGCCGTGCCTTGCTGCCTCCTAGTTGACTTGGGTTTCGCTAGCTACAGCCAGTTGATAGGCTTCTGGTGGTAGCTGGGTGCAGCATGGCATCTGCTGGTTTGATTTTTATCAACCAAATATTGCAAACTATTTGGTAAAAGGCAAAAAAATTAGCACCCTATTCAATTTATGCATTGGTACAATCTATAATTTAGCATATGTTTATAAGGAGCTCATGGAGATGGTTTTCGGAGCGCTCTTTATCAAAATGTGTTAATTTCCTTAGTTTATCAGATCTGCCAATCGAGACACGTTTCAGCGCCTATTCCTAATAAAACAAATAGCAAATTGTTATGAGTGACAAAGACTTCAATGTAACTGGCATTTTTTGAGCACTCGTAACAAAATTAATGACCTGACTACTGGCAACACTTGAAGATGGCAATTGTAACTCAGGTTAAATAGTTTCATGAATTAATTAGCTCAGAAACTTTACTCATGCTCCAAATTGATATTATAATATCAAACTTGGACTTTAGAGTGTTGAAGTGAAATACAATGGTCACACAACTCCTTATTATTCAGTTACACTCTGTTAGATGAAAAGTAACAAGGATTAAATCTATACATAAGCATTGATAAACAGTACCAGATATTGTATATAAACATTCCCTTGTCATACTTTACAAGCCGGCCAAGCCATCTCTAAGCTGATCTGACAATTGACCTCGCCGAAGGGATGGGACTCCTCCCCTAGGCGACAATTGCGAGGTGCATACCCTAATGGTAGCAATGGCAATAATGGCGGCAAATAGCAGTGGTGCCTATTGTTTTAGTACCAAGGAAGATTTCTATACACAACGTAAAAAGCGGTTTTTAGCAACGGTTCAATTTTTTTGTAGGGGCGGCTGGTGATGGAGCCGCCCCTACAGTGGCTTGCTCGGGTGCCCAGACACCAGCCGCCCCTACAAATGGAACAGCAGGGGCGGCTGGTGATACGAGCCGCCCCTACAAATGGAGTATGATTTTTAGGGGCGGCTCAATCACCAGCCGCCTCTAGAAATGGTATTTGTAGAGGCGGCTGGTGATTGAGCCGCCCCTAAAAATGACCCGTATTTATAGCTTCTATTTGTAGGGGCGGCTCAATCACGAGCCGCCCCTACAAATGACCCCCGTATTTATAGCTTCTATTTGTAGGGGCGGCTCAATCACCAGCCGCCCCTACAAATGACCTCCATATAAAACTGAAGCAGCACCTTCTTCCTCCTCGGGTCATTCACTCCAACCCGTGAAAGAAAGTTGGGGAGGGCTTGGGCACCTCCCAAAAATTGCTCTACTAAGGGGGGAAGGTTTTGGTCTCAAATCCTTTGGTGGAGAGGTTGTAGAAGGTAAGAAAATTCTATTCCACACTTTTTTTTGAAGTTTTAATGGTTGATTAGTGAATAATTAGAGTTTTGTTTTTCTCTCTCTTCTATGGTGCTTGAGCTATTTATGAGCAAATTAGACCCAACTTTTAAATGTACTAGGATAAATTAGGGAGGGGAACAAGATCATACCCTTATTTGGTCCATGTTTCTTGATTTTAGTGAACCATTAGTTAGTTTTATGGATGTTTCATGTGTATGTGATCTAGATCTAGGGTTTGATTTTTTTATTAATTTCGTTTTTGTAAATTTATGTTTGATAAAATTGGACTAGGGTTTGTACGAAAGATATTGTGTAAAGTATAATTATTGCTAATTGTTGTCTTTGAAATTGTTTATTGTAATCAATAAATATGTATTTTAATTATTTATGGATAAATGGGCCATTAATTAATTTTCCTCTACCATGGTGTGTTTGTATGCTTCATGTAATTATATTAGATTTATATTCATATATATCTGAGGTATATACAATTATTCTCAAATAATTATTACTTTGATTAATTTTTATATATATCTGAATAAGTAGTCCTTTAATGTTTATTTTGTTGTTGTTGTAAAAGATGGAGTACAGGAACTCTTGGATGTATGGTTCGTTAAGGTTCAAGGCAGGTTTCCGTGAAGAGGTGGATAAATTTATTGAAGCCGCAACGAAGCATGCAACGACATTGAAAGAGAATAAGGATACAATTATTTGCCCCTGTAAAGATTGCAAGAACCGTATGGCATGGACAGATGTGACTATCATCAGATCACATTTGATTATACGAGGATTTGTTGAGGACTACACAGTGTAGATTCATCATGGTGAAACGGTTATTGTTAACGACGAGGATGAGGAGGAATACGACGATGAAACCATAGAATCCCTGTCCCAATATTCAGCCGAGCTTGATGCACAAATGGATTTCGAGTTTGGCAATGAACAAGGTGGTGATGCTGGTGGTTGGGATGGTAACGACGAAGGTGGTGCCAATAATGATGGTGGAGCACGTGTCGGAGTTGAAGATGATTTAAATGACATGATTCGAACCCTTGGACCAGAGATTTTACTAAATAGCCCGAAAGGTCTAGAAAATTTGGAAAGAGTGACAAAAGCATCGAAGGAGACTGTGTATGGTGTTGAAAAGGGTTGTCCTACACATTGGACATTGCTACGTTTCGTGCTTGAGCTGCTCATCCTGAAGGCTAAGTACGGCTGGTCAGACTGTAGTACATCAGTGCATCTGCAGGGAAGCGTCGAGTGTTGTTTTCGTATTTCTATGGAAACTATCCAACATTTCTCTTTGACAGTCACTTTGCTTGCTTTTGTTTGGAATACTGTGCATATCACATTTGGAATTAAACCTCCGACTAGCTTTTGCTAATTTGTTTGGTTCTTGGCTACACGGATTAAGTCCTAAACTCAGAAACCAAATTTTACCAGGAACTGTTGCTCTGTGTTGCACTACTACACAAAACTTATTGGAGGCGGACATTTTCAGTTTACCGAGGCTGCTGTAGTGCCACATGCGAAGATCATTTTAAAAAATAAAAAAACAAAAGCCTATTGGTGAGCCCATTTCGGAGCCCACTAGCGAGCCTGGCTGCTCCCCGTGCGCCCTGCCGGCGGATCTGTCTCCTCCACGTGCCCGCCACTGGATCCGACTCCTCTGTGTGGCCAGCCACCAGTTCTAGCTCATCCACGTGCCTCCTGCAGGATCTGCCTGCAGGTGGAGGCAGACCACCACTTGCTGCAGGCTGCTGTCGCCGCTAGAGGGCCAGCGCCACTGCTAGAGGGAGGCCGACGCAGCTAGAGGGCGGGCCACCGGCTGGAGGGAGGCCGCCGCGCCGCTAGAGGGAGGCTGCCAGGCTGGAGGGGGCGCCGCCACTGGAGGGAGGGCCCGCCACGGCTGAGTGGTTCAGGAGAGCTTGCAGAGAGAGAGAGAGAGAGAGAGAGAGAGAGAGAGAAAGAGAGAGAGAGAGAGGAAGAGAGTTGGGAGGTGGTGGTGCGGCTGAATGGTGCGGGTGCAGCTGAGTGGTGGGATGAATGAGCTAGGGTTTCTAACTTTCTCATCTTATATACTATGAAGTCGTTACCGGGACGAGATGGGCCATGCTGAGCGGAGTGGGCTCAGCCACAATTTACCGAGGCGGTCCTTTTAAGAGGCCCGCCTCTGAAAATGGCCTCCGTAAATCAATTTTAGGAGGCGGTTATTTTGTGACCGCCTCCGTAAATGCATTTTGCGAGGCGGTTAATTGTGACCTCCTGTGTAAATGAAAACGACCGCCTCCGTTAATCGTTAGGCATTTTCCAAGGCGCTAATGTTTTGGATTTTGTGACCGCCGTAAATGAAAACGTGGTTGGATTTTGTGACCGCCTCGGTTAATGTTTTGACACTGCCTCGCAAAATCATTTTTGTAGTAGCGTTGGGCGATATGGTTGAATATAAATGATATGGTATTTAATAGTCTAAATCTAACACTTTTATCCAAGTAATTTTCATGGCGACGTTTTGGATCTAACAGTGGTCCATGCTGCGTAGAGAGGAGGACCAACCATTTTTCAAGAAGGGGTGCAGCAGCTGTGAGACCATGATATTGGCCATCTTTGCGAGGTTTGGATGGAAGTTCAGGAATCAGATTGAGATTTAGTTCTTTATTCTTGTGTGTGGCGCTCACTCGCTGGGCGGAACTGTGCTTTTTCTCTTCTGAGTGTGCAAGCGTTATGGCTTTGGTTTGTAATTGGACTATCATCTGTGTACCATCTGCGGGTGGTACAAATTGGAACTTTGTTCCCTTATTTAAAAAAAAATCAGTGGATGTGCTAACATTTAAATTTTTTGTGTCATAGTCTGCAAACTGAATATCCAAATCAAATTATGATTTCACCATTATATATGTTCATATGTAGTTAGCACGTTTGTGGAACGCGTAGAGACAAGATACTACTTGCGCTTGATTGCCCTGTTCATATCTTTATATACTTTTCGATTAAAATAACTGAATAATGACTAATTTCATAACATTGAGGACCTTTATGGGCCTGCTGCCCTATTGAGCCTCAATGATGCTACAGACAGGATTGTACGATGTTAAAGGATCCAAATTGCTCATTAGTGCACATTATGTATATATTACATTATATTTGATAATTTGCAAGTATCTGTGAGCAGTCTCTACTGTTATAATAAAAAAAAAAAAAAAATCACCTGATATTTAAGCAAGGTTGATTCAACTAGAGGCAAGTGAAGATTTTTTCCTCTAGATTATGTTTCTTACCAATTCAACATACGGATATAATTCATAGTTTGATAAAAAAAATGTAGAGTTTATTTTGCACCAGAAACACTATACAGTAGGCCTGAATGGGCAAAACAATGTTTACGATTGGTTGCTTTAATTTAATATATGACACACTATTTGTTTTTATTGTTTTTCGAACAAATTCATAGACTCAATAATTAGTTCTTATAAATTCTGAAGACTAAAATAAAATAATAAAATTTGCTGTTATGCTGGTACAACTTTGTGTGTCATACCACATTAGGTGGCATGTCATTTATCCTTCATGGCATCGTGTGGGGTATATGGAGTAGTCCATTCATTCATATATAAATACCATGCTATATGTAGTAGTGTGTCAATAGAACTAGTATGCAATGTGGTTGAAAATGCTTCATTGTCATCCGCCCTCGACCCACACTAGTAAACTCATCTCGTGTCTGGAACATTTAAGCATCACTAAGCATGGTAGGCATTGGGAATTAGAGGTGTGCCACAAACCTATCCACCACAGGCTGGGAATTAGACGTGCGCACATAGTCCAACCATCTTAATCCAATCCAGACTATCATGGGTTGGGAGGTTATGGGTTAAACCCATCAAACCCATTGGATCCTAAGCATCGACAACAACCACACCTGCTGCACACCCATGATTTGGAGGCATCGCAAATGGGCTGCAGTGGCGCACGGCACGTGCATTCTCCAACCTACACTTGGGCACATGCTTCCTTGTGCCTGGAGTCCAGCACCAAAATGGAGGCTGAGCGGCGTTGCTATTGGACACAGATACTGCAGCCGAACACAAGGGAAGCAAGCTGCAGTGCTTCTTGTCAAGGAAAGCTAGAGCGAGCCGCACCACATGGCACTGGTGGAGATAGGAAGCTCCAATGACCGGTGGCTTGCTGAAGCGTAACATTAAAATTTTAGTACCAATGCAAAGTAGAGGTTTAAACTAACGAATTCCACAAGTTTTTGTGAGTATTTGCATGACAAAGGGCCCATCGCCATACACATCATGCAAATGAACCGAGGTCAACAAATGTGCAATCACGTGAAAACCCACTCAAGGCGGACTATAGACCCACATTCCAGAAGGGAGGCCCACGACACGAGAGGGGTCGGCGGACCCCCTATGTAGGTCGGCCGACCTGCCCAATGGCCTCACGTGGTCAGCCACCTGGTGCATGCGTTTATAAGATTTACACCATTGATTCTAAAGGCGGTTTAAGGTCGGTTCATCCAATGGTGGCGAGAGAGTTCACGTGGATGGATGACGTGGTATTTGGCTTGCTCCCTACTCCATCTTCCCCCCTATAAAGGACCCCTTGACCTCCTCCGGAGGGCCATCAATTGAGAGCAATCTCATTCAGATCAAGACACAACAAGAGGAATAGGTCTAGAACTCTCTCTAATGTAGTAGATTAGTATCTTGAGAGTTAGGGTCGAGTGGATTCATGTCCGATTTCGGATCTAGTCTGCGAGGCTCGGTAAGCCATTGTATCTATATTTTCATATCTTATGAGACTTGTCATATTCTTATCTGCATGGTTGTGTTTACCTTGGTTATATGCTTGAGTAGTAGGAGTTATCATTACGTTTATGCATAGAAACGCAGAAGCGCTAAGTTTAGTGGTCTAATCGGGCTAAAGTAGCAGACTTTTGTGTAAGCGTGGTGTTTAGACATAGTAGTGCTTGTGGATGATAGCCGTTGGTCCTTTGTAATCCATCTCCCGCATGTAGGATTAGTAGGACTTGGTCACGAAAGAGGAAGTATATTTTGCTATGCTCTTCTCGATAGATGTCCCTTATGAATAGATGCGGATGTAATCTTTTGCTATGAAGAGTTTATATGCCCTTTGTAATTCTATAACCTTGTAGTGGGAATATCATAAGAATCTACCTCACCCATTATAATCCTAAGTTATCAAGTCTATTATTTTAGTATGAATTTATCTCCTAAGTGTCATTATGCTTAATTCCTATCTTTATATTTACCTCTGCTCTAGTCATGCCCATTATGTTGATTAGTTGACATTCCTTCATTATTCAATAAATCTTTATTCCATTGTTTCCATGTGGTAAAATAAAAATAACGATACCTGGAATACTCCCGGTGAAGTGCTACAATGGTGTTCTGTACGCTTGCAGAAATTCTTATATTTTAATTTGCACTCATAAATACCAACAATAGGACAATAAGGATGATCCCATGCTATAGTTGCCTTGTACACTTGATTTCCATTCAATGCAAACTCCCTTACATAACCTTTAGTCTTTATCTTCTGGTCTTCCGGTCTCTAGTTGTGGCAGAACCGCCCTATTTAACCTAATCTCAAGTATACTTGTCATCCATTTGACACTAAGTACACAAGAGATCAAGTTAAATCCGGTAGTCTGTTGAGTACACCCCACAGGAGGACTCGAAAATCCACGTTTTCATTACGATCATAAACAAGTGAATAAAGCTTACAACATTCTTAACCATTTCATACATCACAGGATTTTACAAAATCAGAGTTAAAATAGATTTCATATAAGCAATGGAAGAAGGGTTATTTTATACAAGAGCGTGAAGTAAACAATTTTGAATATTAAAGCGGTAGAATTATATGAGAGTAAAACTACTACGATCATAGCGTAAGGATTTCCTTCTTTGAGCCCACCATGAGGTATCCACACATAGCAACGAGTAGCTCCAAGATCGACCTTCTACCTGGAACAAGGAATTATAACCACAGTACATAATGTACTCGCAAGACTTATCCGACTAGGTGGGAGTAGTCTCCCGACTCTCAAGGATATCACGCAGGGCTATTTGACTAGTTGTTTCGTTATTGTTTTTTGCGAAAAGCATTACTAATAGTGCACCCTTATATTCAAAGTTTTAGCGGTCACACCACGTTCATTACTTAACCATTCTAGGTAAGCACGGATCTACTTTCAAGTATGTGGTAAGCAATCGGAATATATTTCATGATCCAACAATATCCTCATCACCTCCATGTTCTGTTGCATCAACTACGATAGCAGTGAGTGCGACAAGTGGTATCCATATCCAAGGAGGCGGCGATTGCAATCGATGTACATCCGGTGGGCAATCCCAAACACACGCCCGTACTTCTCGAAGGAGCAAGTACAAGACAACGTTTCTCATACGACCCAGGTCTAGAAGCGACCCGACCATCCCTGGGAACCCACCCTATGAGGCTGCCCCCACCGAAGCGGCGATGGGTTTCCCCTCATAAGTTTTACCATGGATATTCCCCGCCTCCTAACAACTCCTCGAATGGCGGTGTAACACTCCAATAAACTTTTAGGGACCTTGAGTCTTAGGGAAGTACTTAGCTTCACGGTCAACTATAACTCAGGCCCCTGTTATGTGTTCGGTACCTTCATACTTGTCACAGCGCCACTAACGAACGGTCCTTAATCGACACAGGTGGGAAACATGCACCAAGAGCCGCGCCCTGTTGCACCCACCAACCATTCAGAAAATCCATTTTTCCTCTTCCCGCTCGGTCTCCAATTATTGTCCATATCCAAAACCATGTGACAGTAGTAATAGTATAACCATCACCTATTTCTTGTGAGTGACCGTCCATCACTCGACTTCTACCATAAGCCCTATAGCATGGCATGCTACACGATCCCTGTCATACTAGTAAGACTCATAGGATATAATATTTATGCAGGTGGGTTTCAATCAACTCCTGTAACTTAATGCATGAACAACATAATAATAAGTGCTATAAAAATAGGGGTTATACACCAGGGCTTTCCTGGGTAACTTATTAACAATAAGTTAGTTGGCTCCATCCTCAAGACGTGATCCAACCATCATCTTTAGGACTTGAGTCATCATTCATCATCTTCCTACTTGACTCCAGCATCCTTGTGTTGACCCATCGATCCATCATCATTCCTAAATGATATCCATAAATGCAATGCATGCTTAAGTCAAACAAGCATCCACACAAGCATTACAAAACATAAAGAACAAGCAACACGTCAAAGTCAAAGGCGACTAGGGTAGGAAACCGTCATTAAGAAGCAGTCATACTCTCATCAGAACATTACTCGCGAGTTGGTTATTAACAACATATCACAAGTTATTAAAGTCACCACTTGCATTTAACATACAAGCGAGAGCTACCATAATCATGTTAAGCACACTTCTACTTACAAAACAAAACTAAGTACACTTTTCTTAGTCATCATATGGCACAAGCAAATATATAAAACATGTTTGTAAACATCAGATTAAACATGTTCCTTACTACCATTTAATTAAAATTAAAGGCAATAGAGGCACATGACGATAAATCTACAAATCAATATTATATTAAACAACCGAGCCACATCATGCATTCATTGGACATAAACACATTCATAAACACAGAGATGACACACATTTTCATTTTATATAATTTTAACTACTTCAAAACTATTAAACAAGCATTCCACAAGATAAATCTATAACTTAGGAAATATGCATTAACTGGACATGAAGTTTCTACCACAGCACACACACATCAACACTAGTCTACCATAAAAATTTCACTACATTTGGATTACTAGAACATCCTCTAATAAATAAACATAAAGACTAGATTACAATACAACAAAAACTTTATACCAAAGCACATGATATTATAAATCTACTGCATAGATCTAGTCATGAGGAGTGCAACAAAACTGGTTTGGCATTTTTAGAACTTTTCTACGATTTACTACGATTTATTGAAGTTTCTGCCTATTTATGCATAAAAGAAAAGATAACAGAAAAAGAAAACACATTTGCCTCGGGAACCCGAGAATTTTTCCGAAATTAAAATAAGTCCTCCCACCTTTTGTTTGTCTCATGCACTTTCTGGCTGGAGCCCTGGAAAAACTTCTATTCTCACCCGGGGTCCTTCTCTTCTTCTTCCTTATCAAAACGGAGTAGAGGAGGTGCTCGGGGCGGCTGATTTCACGCCGCGGGCCGCCGGCAAGGGCGAGGGCGGTGTAGGGGCAGCAGAGGCCATGCACGCATGCATAGTCGGCGGCAGCTCGGCCAAGCGTAACGGTGCAGCCCGACCACACTGCGTGGCGGCGCATGACGCACAAGACGCGACGCTGCATGGCGGCGAACCAATCAGGTGGAAGAGGATTCGGACGTATATGGGTGCGCGCAGTTCAAGATAGACCGGGGGTGGCCTTAGCTCGACCCAAAGTGGCCCGACAGGGCCTTGGCTAGAAGCGGCCATCAAGGCGAGCGGGAACGTCGGGTATGGCGAATCTGGCTCGGACTCGAGTAGCGAGCACAGGCACGTGGGGTGGAGGAGGTGGACGCGAAGCTCAAGGCGGTTCCAGTTTGGCGCGAGGGGGCTCAGAGGGTGGGGAAACGGTGAGCTCTGCTTGCTTCCATGGCACTATGGCCTCTGTGTGTGCGAGAGTGGGAGAAGAGAGGGAGGGAGAGCTTGGTGTCCACTTATGCGCGCGGGCAAGGGCAGGGAGCAGTGCGTGCGGCAGGGCAGCATGGGTGTCCTAGGCGCCCCTGGGCGCAACGTGGGCAAGGACGGATGATGCCATGGCACGCCAGTAGGTAATGGGCACGGCGGTGGCTAGTGGCCAGGTGCCCTTCTTGGGCCCCACAAAACGGTAGATTCCAAAAAGATTCGGGCACCACTGCAGTGACAAAAATTCTTCAACACTGTTCACTCTCAGTCTTTTGTTAAGGGACCAAGGTTATTAGAGTAGTGGATTAGCGGGTAATTAGGGCCAAAGTTTATAGTGTCAGCGAAAACACTAAGCACTTATAAATTTTCTAAGTCATCCACGAAACTATATTTTTTTCAAACTTTAAAGCACTATTTAATCTATCAAACAATCAAACTAGGCACGAACTCCACCACAAGGTACAAAACTTAAACTAAGGTTTTCACACCAACATATTTTACAGTTTTAATATAAACAAAACGGTAGATTCCAAAAAGATTCGGGCTCCACTGCAGTGACAAAAAGTCTTCAACACTGTTCACTCTCAGTCTTTTGTTAAGGGACCAAGGTCATTAGAGTAGCGGATTAGCGGGTAATTAGGGCCAAAGTTTACAGTGTCAGCGAAAACACTAAGCACTTATAAATTTTCTAAGTCATCCATGAAACTATATTTTATTCAAACTTTAAAGCACTATTTAATCTATCAAACAATCAAACTAGGCACGAACTCCACCACAAGGTACAAAACTTAAACTAAGGTTTTCACACCAACATATTTACTAGTTTTAATATAAAATAATTATTTATTTATCCTCCAAAAAGCTCTTGAGCAATTAAAACAAGGTAAGATTTGTGGCATTTTAATCATTTTCTCCACATTTTTTCCCCGACAAGAACCCTAAATAACTTTTGTTCACAAGTCTATTTAGAGATGTTTAAGCACAAAAACAAAGTTGGTTGACATCACATATGTTGACTATATTTACAAAGTTGATTTAAAAAAACATGTATCACATCATTTCACGCAAGAATTTATCACCAAGCATAGAAAACTTATTTATTATGTTTTATTAAGCCTTAAACTATTGAGGTACATAATACCGGGGTGTTACAACCTCCCCCTAAAAGAATCTTTATGCCGAGATTCAGGACGAAAGACTTCCTAAGGGTGAAGAGCAGGCTGCCCTTTGGCATTGTTGAAAACCATATCAAAAGTTTGCACCTGTCTTACGAGTACTTACTTTGCAAAACTTAGCACCAACGAGGTTACTAAAAACAGGACAACTTTCTGATCTTTCCAGTCATCTTTGAAGTCAAACCTTCTCTCTTACCTGTTCTTTAATGGTTATCCTCTTTGCAACTTCAGAAGGAAGCCCTACTACATCCAGCTTGACACAGATCCCCCGTCGGAACAATGTAAGATTTCCAAGGAAGGTTTTATGGCAAGAGAGCATATCGGTGTAATCTTGTAATGGATCATGCTCAAAAACCTCGATACCAGCGCATGCCTAGCAGCACAACCATGTGACGGGCTTTCCACAAGAGGCTCTTGGTTTCGTCGCCGCACAACCATATTATTGTTTTTTTTCGTCGGAGCCACCAAAATAGTAGTTTGAGTAAAGTTTAGCAAAAACACTTAGTTTCCATCGATTTTCGGGATGTGAGCTCAAATAGACATGTCTTCTTACATATATTATTTTCTAATGTTTGGACATTGTTAGATAGGACGTGTAATTCAAGTTATAGTGATTTTCCAAAAACGTGCAGGAATTCATTTAAACTATAGAAAACAGTAAATCAGTCCTAAAATTTGTGAAACTACTACAAAGGGACATATATGTAGACTATTTTATTTTAAAAGTATTTTGGGTACATGAATACAATAAGAATAGAGTGTTTACTTCATAAAACTGTAATAATCAAATAGTGCTTAAATAACACCTCGATAAACAGGAAATAAAACACGTTAAATGTTTAAGGCCCAGCGGCACTGGGCACTGGGCTTGCGCATCCATAATAGGCCTCATAAACCCGCTTGATCTACTAAAGCATCGCTAGATCTGTGGCGCCCAATACTAATCGATGACCATGGTTCTGAGACACCGGATAAAACTCCCCAACGTCAGCTCAAGCAAACCCTAAAATTTCATTTCTCACATGGCGACCCTCTATCCTCCTTTGCGCTTGCTGCCACTCTCCCGTCTCCCCGGCAAATCGACAAAAATCTTCCGGTCCGAGCGTTCAGACCGGAGCAGTAGCGCCCATGACTCCGCGAATGGGCTCCGCGATGGCGAGTAGTACTACTGACATCAGCCGAATGATGAGGTCTTGGCCCACGAAGCGCAAATGAGGCAAGCGCAGCGACATTGAGTTTCTCATTTTTTTTTGTCAACTCCCGATAGTCTGGTACGTAGTTATTCTCTTTTTTTTCTTTTTTATTATATTTCTTCATTTCTACTATGGGTAGGCTGTTATGTTAGTTTCTCTTTTAGTTTTCTTTCTTATATTTCTTTTTTCTTTGCTTTTCTTTTTCTTTTTCTTTTTCATTTATTTTCTTTTTATTTTTTTATTTTTCTCTCATTTGTTCACATAGTAGTTATGTGATGTTTTTATTTACTTGCCTCTATTACGTAGTGTTTCTATTTTACGGTTTTTATTTTCCTTGTCTTTTGTCTATTTTTGATTATTTTTGTTCAATCTTTTATTAGTTATTTTATATTTAAGTTAATTATTTATTTTTATATATTCATAGCATTAGTTATTTCTCTTTTTTTCTTCTTTTTATTAACTTTTTATGTTTTCATCTTTATTTTATGTATTCATTTTGTTTGTTTTCATGTTTTATTATTTTGCATTATCCTTTCTTTTCTTCTGTTTTTTCTTCTTCTCATTTCTTTTTTATGTTTCCTGTTTCATTTTATTTTTTCTCTTTCTTCACTCTAGTGTTTTTTCTTCTTCGTTATTTTACTCTAATTATGTACGAGATACATGTGATGTTTACGTTGTATATATGTGATGTTTTATGATGTATTTTATGATATTTGCGTAGTATACATGTGATTTTCTGTGTTATATTTTTGTGATGTTCACATAGTATATATACGATGTTCTAGATGTATTTTTTTGATGTTCATATGGTATACATGTGATGTTCTATGTTGTTTTATGTCCACATAGTATACATGTGATGTTCTTGTAATATACATGTGATTCTGTGTTATATTTTATGATGTTCACATAGTATATATATGCAATGTTCTAGATGTATTTTTTCTAATGTTCACATGGTATACATGTGATGTTTTATGTTTTTTGTGATGTGCACGTGTTATACATGTGGTGTTCTGTGATGTTTTTTTTATGTTCACGTGGTATACATGTGATGTTCGATGATGTTTTTTTGTGATGTTCGCGTAGTATACATGTGATGTTCTCATAGTTTACATGTGATGTTCTATGTTATATTTTGTTATGTTTACATAGTATATATGCGATGTTCTAGATGTATTTTTTAGATGTTTACATGGTATACATGTGATGCTCTATGTTGTATATTTTGTGATGTTCACATGGCATACATGTGATGTAGTACAATATATTTTTGGATGTGCATAGACTATAATTTTAATGTTTCATAATTATTTTTGAGTATTTATATAATACTTTATGAAAATGGTGTGTGATATATTTTTGTGATTTAATATGGTTTAATAGTAAAAAATATTTTCATATTTATCACAAATATTAATATGTTGTAGTGGTAGGAGATTGATATCCTAGACTATTGGGTCTTGGGTTCAAACCCTTGTACCCACACTATTTTGTGAATTTATTTTCTTTAGTTGGAGAAAGAAGCGCGTAGGACAAAGTTGCGGGCTGGGAAGTTGTGAGAGCGCTTGCCGGAAAGCTCGGGAAAGCTTGGTGTGGGCAGGAAAATTTATCGACGCGATTATTGTCCGAGCTGGCGGACTCTAACACCCCAGCAGTAGCACCTCTCGGGCCCATCGCGTCCTCCTCCATGAAGTGGAGTATTCGTGTCGCACCTCTCTTACATCCTAGTTGGGGACCTCTCCATGCCGACGAGGCGGAGATGGCTGGGGAGTCACCGTCCTAGGCCATAGGTGGCGCGTGGAGGTCATAGCACCAGCGGCCAAGGTCGACGCACAGAGGTCATGGCCCCGACGGCCTAGGGCAGCGTGCGAAGGTCATGGTCCCCATGGCCGATGGTGGCGCGCGGAGGTCGTAGCCCAGCGAGGTGTCGTCGTCTTTGCAGATTCATCTCTGCTAAGTCCTCTACACGGTGAAAGTCCTCTCTGTCATCCTCCGTTGTGTCTTTTTTTCTCCACTTCTATATGCGTGAGAGTCACTTGCAACTTGTGACGAGTTAAATAAACTAGGTGCCGAAATGATCCTTGCAGATCTAGAGGCCTAAGGGTGTCCTGTGTTCTCTTAGTTTCTTAATTAGGAGTGGCAGCAGTGAGCAACATACATGTGTTCTCTTAGTTTCTACAATTTTATTTACGGAATTGAGGTGTCATACATCTTGAGTTATTTTTGGTAAGTAACCACCTTCACTTACATTCGGAAGGGATGAATAAGCTTGGTGGATTAATTTTATTAACGTTGATTTGGTGCTCAAGCTGTAAATTTAAGATAATTGATAGTATGTTCAGTAAAAACTAGGTGCTAAACTGGTTGGGATGCAATGTGCTCGACATTTCTTTTAGGATCTTATTTGATCTTGTTGTTGTTTTTGTTGGATTAATTGCCATGTAGGATCTTATTTTGTTTGGAAATTCTTGATCTCACTGCACATATAGATGATGCATGATGGTATTTTTACATATATATGCAGGCATTATTTACCATTAGTTAAGAGCAGGAATTTTCGATTCAATTTTATGTGCAGCATTCTACCTTCGGACCTAAATTGTTTCTAGCAAAATTCTCCTTGTTTCTATGGTTCTCCAGAATGTATGTTTCTTACTCTTTACCAACTTCCGCACGATGCTTCTTTATGAGGGAAAAAAACTCCCCAATCTTTCGTACTTAAGTATTTCTGTAGATAATATTGTAGTTGCAGTTGAACACAAGTATCCAAGTCTAAGAACCAAGAATCCAGTCCAACTAGCAGAGTATCCAATAATTATCTAGAATTGCAATTGCAATGTTTTTTAATCAATCCATTTCAAGTTATCTGTTTTTGTATTTAAATTTTCCTAATACATACTTTTCATTTGGTGTTTTATTGTTTATGTCATGCTTTTTTCTGACAAGTATTTATCATACTACATTTTCCTTCTGCTGTTTCTTTGGTGTGAACAGATTGCCAAACCTGGCTATGAGCGTCACCTATTTAGTTGGATTGGTTTTCTTCCTCAAATAATGCTAACATTTGATTCTACATGTGCAACACCCTAAAATTTGTCTATTTTGAAAATAGGTATAAAATGATTTATTTCTGAATTTTGTGCTCATAAAATATAGGAAATTTTTTTTCATTTAATTAAAATTTATCACAAGGTTTAGCAACATGTTTGTGCATACATGCCCTTGCATTTGATGTATTTGATTGTGTGGATTTGATTCAAATTGAAAACATTCAAAATGTTTTTGAAAAATAAATTCGAAAATGGCTTTGAAGTAAAAGAAAAGAAAGAAAAGAGAATTAGAAAATAAAAGGATTTAAAAAGGTGTAAAATTTATGATTCATTTTGTTTGAATTGAAAAGTGTGTTTGAAACCCCATTTGAATTTGACTTTGGTTTTGAAAATGAAATAGTAAAAATCTCCTTTTCTCATTCCTGGCCCGAAGTCCAGCTCGGCCCGCTCCTCCCCCTTTTGGCTCGGGACCCTGCTCATCCCAGCAAACTGTTCTCCCCTCTCTTTCTCCTTTCTTCACCGCAGGCCCATTCCCTCGGCCCGCTTTCGGCGCTGGTCATCTCCCGCGCCGCTCCGCACGGCCCGTTCCACTCAGCCCAAGTCGTGGCCAGCTGCCGAGCCACGCGTCCCCTCCCTCTCTTTTGCGCTGATAGGTGGGACCGCCCTATCAGTCCTTTCTCCAACCTCAGGACGTAGCTGGCCCAGATTCTCCATTGCCGCTGTAGAGAGTCCCGCCGCCTGGGAGTTCACGTCCTTCCCGCCCCTCTCGCCATTGCCTTGCGCCCCCACGAAGGTTGACCCTTAAATAGCGATCCTCCGCCCCTCCAGTTCCCCACCGATCCTAGTGTAGCCGACATGCCGCCTATGCCCTAGTGCTGCCAACCCGCGCGCTGCCCGTCCTCTCCACGCCGCCACAGACCTGCTCTCCTCCGCGGGAAGCAGCTAGGTGAGTTCGCCTCAACCTCCTCCCTCCTCCCGTGTCTTCTCCATCGAAAACCGTGGCCCTAGGGCTGTTTTTGAATTTCGCCGCCGAGCTCTGTCGCATGGCTTGGCCATGCGCGCCACCTGCTTGGCTCTACTATTTCGGCCAGCCGCACCCTTCTTCCCTCCCCATCTTCTAATCTGAGCCAGTCAATGAAGATCCAACGGCCTCTAGTTGTTGATACCCCTTCGCCTGGCATAATTTCTAAAGAGCCCCTCTGGTTTTCCGTTTTCAATCCTGCGGTCCAAAGTGTATTTTCAGGGCACGCTTTCTTCTTTTGAAAGCGTAGTTTCCTCCGTTAAGATCCAAAATACGTTTTCACTTATTTACAAATTTGTCACTGATTTTGTTTTAGTCATAACTTCTCCGTTTTAACTCCGATTTGACCCGTTCAACTTACGTTAGGTTCATAATTTCATAATCTACATGTTCATACTACTGTTAAGTATGTTTTCAACTTTTAAAATTTGAGGTTAGATTTAATCTATTATTTTATTAAAGAAAATCTTGTTTAAATCATATCTTCTATGTTTTAACTCTGTTTTAGCTCATTCAAGTTGCGTTAGATTCATAGTGACGAGATCTACGCGTTAGTAACAGTGATTACCATGTCACTGTTTCTGGAATTTCATGGTTTAAATTCTAGTTTGAATAATAAATATGCAACTGGGTTATATAAATAAAATATAATTTGTCTTACTTAAGTATTATATTTTAAACCTAAATTTGACTTAAATTATATTATCTATAAAATATCTTATATATGTTTTTATATAATTAAAACACATGAAGCTAATAGTTTTATATTTTCTCCTATGAGCAAATCTTTCGGTAGATGTATCTTTTTCACCTTAGCTCCGATTAGAGTGTTTTTCGTGACTGTGTGTTCGTAGCGAGACGTAGACTCGTTTTACAAACTTTTCATCTTAATTTTATGTTTGGTGTACTATTCTAATTTAGAACTATTGTTTGCTTCGTGTATGATTGCATGGATGCTTGTGTGGTGCTTTATGATCCTGTCCAGTCGGTGAGTAATACCTGGTGAATCAAGAAGCAGATCTTTGAAGTTTTATACTTGAAGAAGGATCTAAGTTTAAGGCAAGTATAGAATGGGATCTTTCTTTTTGTCATATACACCTTTAATCATTTAATTCATACTTCATGTGTCTATCTTGACTACCACTAAGGATTTCCTAGTACTTTGTACCTTGTGCCTTGATACCTATGGGGTACTGCATTGGGTAGTATGATGCTAGTGCTCAACTACAACCATGATCTTGTAACTTGACTAATGGTATATGAAATACACATTAAAAGATGCTTTTTAGCAACATGGAATCAGGAGGCTAGAGCATTGGGCTATTTTATGGTGCTCTAGATTCCTCTCCCTAAGGACTTATCTGTAAGTGATCATCTGGGACTTACAGTACAACTGTGAGGGGTATATGGCTCTGGCTTTAGCTCAGTATGAGGACCTTTTCTAGCTTGTTAGTGGTTACATTTGTTGGTGTAAGAATGGCTTGTCAAATCAGGTATAGTGCGGCCTCTGTCGCCATGTGTATAGGCTGCGTGTCAATGTGCCATCGGGAAGGAGGGCTCTACATCTGTTTGCCGAGTGAATCTAATGGCCCTAACTTGTTAGACGAACCTTTGAAAGGCTTCATAGTGAACCCTGCCGACCTTCATTCGAAGTGGGTCAAGAGATTAGCTACCTCGAGCGAAAGGGTAAATCATGACTCACAGTGAAATTGTACAACCTCTGCAGAGTGTAAAACTGGTATATCAGCCGTGCTCACGGTCACGAGCGGCCTTGGAATCCTTACGGAATAGATGATCACTAATGGTTAATGATAATGAACACTGATGGTACTAATGATAAACATGCTCACTAATGATTATTGTTTATGCTATTCATTATTCATGGTTACTTGATTATGTGTTTATGGGCTTATGATAACTTTGTTGCCACCCAATTACTAAATTCATGACTCATTAAAAGCTAATCGTAGTTGAACCAGTGTTAGTCCTTTGAGCCTCATGAACCCCATGTTATATTTGTTGAGTACGACATGTACTTACACTTGTTTTACTTTCAATACTTTGGAAAAATCCCGGATGGGTACCAAATTGCTAGTCTAGAGGAGTTAGGCTTGTGTTCAACCAGTCAGTTGTCCCTGTGGAATTGGAGTCTCCACCCGAAGATCGAAGTTGTCTTTCCGCTGTTTGCTAGCCAAGGTTATATCCTCTATACTAAGTACGTTATATATTGAGCATTGTTTATTGATATTACCCTTATTTGTAGCTATATATGAGATTTGACTTCCTAGGCTCACATATGGTGTATCTTATTTAGTCCTTAAAACCGGGTGATACAAAGTGGTATCAGAGCAATGCTGACTGTAGGACGTAAGCCTAGTAGAAACTGGTCGTTTTAAGGTTTAGGTGTTGCTATAAAAACCCTTGCTCTATGAACCTTGATATTTTCTTCTCTACTATATCTCTACCCTTATTATTCATCTCTACCTTGATGCTTATTTTAAAGTCTTTGTTCTCATATCCACTCCTTGATTTGATATGCTTTTAGAACTGTCCCTCACCACCTTCTTGCATAATCTAAAGATGAGTCTTAAGATTATTACCCCTAGTACAACAAGGATGATAGTATCGCAAGTTGAATCGATGATTGAGTTGTGCATCTTTACTGCCTTGTTGAATAATCATTATGCTTATGATTGTTTTGCATTTTTGTAATGACTGCAATGATCTTGTTGGGTGTTTCCACAATTTTATTTAGTTTATAGGCCTAAGGTATAAGGATTAATGAAATAAATAGTTGGATTTTGATTTTCTTCTGTTTTCCCTATCCTGTCTTTTGGTGTAGTCTGCACTCTTCGGCTTATATCTCTAATCTTAGATGACAAAAAATTATGAGAAAATTCTGGACAATAGTAGACTTCAATATCTTTCTCTAAGGTCAAGAATCAGCCTGATAGCTACTTTGGTTATGGAGATATGAAAATCACAAGGCGATGCATCTGTGCTGTTGGGAATCTAGAGTAGTTTCTATTGTGCACTATTTTCGACTACCTAAACTATAGAATTTGGAAAAGTGTTCTATAAGGAAGTTGTAGAGAATTTTATAAGTTTTCCAACGGTATAAGCTACAACTTCATTGGATTAACAGCATGAGAGTTACAGCTGTTTTACTACGCTACTATTTTTCTACTCGCGAGGAATTGTTCTTATCCATACACGAGAGTATCATTGAGATGTCAGAACATCTTGATACTAGTTAGTTCATCTAGAAGAAGATGCAAGCTACCCTTCTTGTGTTCCCTAGTTTATCTTTTCTTAAGGGGGTAGCCAAGCTAAAGAAGTTGCAAGACAAAGGTCTCATGTGTTCTGGTGCTTCACTTGAAAGTATAGGTTATGCCTCTAGATGAGAGATCATCATCCAGCACAGATGGATAAATTTGTTGGGTCATCTATAAGTAACTGATGTATTCATCAAGAATTGACCTTCTCTTCGAGCTGTTATCAATTGGGAGTTTAATCTTCAACATACCTAAGATAGGTTGGTATGGATGACGTAGGAAGGAGATATTGGACATCTACAGTTGATTCAATGGAGACTCAGAACATCTCAATGATTTACCAAGTTAGAAGTGAGTTTTGGTTCAAAGGAAGGTTTATCCGAGATCCTCAAGATATTGGTAGAGCTACTGGAAGAGGTTTTAAGCTAGTTGGATCAAGAGACCTCAGCTAAGTGCCTAAAGCAGTCTAGGAAGAGGTTGAAGTAAAACCTAAGTATTAGCTTTGCTAGATCCGGACAAGAGCTTCATATCTACAATGATGCACCTTGTTAGGGTGTGGAATGTGTCCTTATATGAGAAGAAAAGTAGTGGCTTGTTCGTTAAGTCAGCTAAGGAAGCGTGAGTTGAACTAACTAACATGTTATCTAGAGTTATCCATTGTGGAGCATGGAAGTGCTATTATTTGGAGCGTAAAAGTGATATCTAGGAGGATCACCAGAATCTACAGGACATCGTCACTAAGTTGGTCTTGAGTTTGTGATATCCTTGTTGGAATGAAATTGTTTATGACTTGGAAAAAGTGCTATCATTTGGAGAAGCAAAAGTCATGGCCAATGACCTTAGCAACGGAGAGTTGTGCTAAAAAGGTTCAGGTGCTACAATATTCCTAGATTGAGCAACTTGACCGGAATCATTAATGATTTGAAGATTGATAGTAGAATTTCTTTCTGACCGAGAGGTTCGTTAGGCTCCGATGGAAGGGAATATTTTAAGAAAAAGAAATTATATTATGGACTAAAAGGAAAAAGTGGCCTCGTGATTGGAGTTACCTGAGAATTGTTCAAGGTACCTGTCAGAATCTTGGAATCAGTTTGATAAGTTACTTGGAGTAAGGATAACCGGTATGCAAAGTAAAGTGGGATCCTTATCAAGACGATGGAACTACACGATTAAGTAAAGAAGAATCTAGAGACAAAGTATCCCTATCTCCTAGTCGACGTCGTCCGAATCTTGAGGACGAGATTCATCTTAAAAGGGATAGAATTATAATACCCTAAAATTTGCCTATTTTGAAAATAGGTATAAAATAATTTATTTCTAAATTTTGTGCTCATAAAATATAGGAAAAATAAAAAATTTCATTTAATTAAAATTCATCATAAGGTTTAACAGTATGTTTGTGCATACATGCCCTTGCATTTGATGTATTTGATTGTGTGGATTTGATTCAAATTGAGAACATTCAAAATGTTTTTGAAAAATAAATTCAAAAATGGCTTTGGAGTAAAAGAAAAGAAAGAAAAGAGAATTAGAAAATAAAAGAATTTAAAAAGGTGTAAAATTTATGGTTCATTTTGTTTGAATTGAAAAGTGTGTTTGAAACCCCATTTGAATTTGACTTTGGTCAAGCTTGAATTTGGTTTTGAAAACAAAATAGGAAAAAAATTGGAAATTGGAAAAATCTCCTTTTCTTATAACTAGCCCGAAGGCCTACTCGGCCTGCTCCTCCCCCTTTTGGTCTGGGACCCTGCTTAGCCCAGCCAGCATGTTCTCCCCTCTCTTTCTCCCTTCTCCACCGTAGGCCCATTCCCTTGGCCCGCTTCCGGCGCTGGTCATCTCCCACGCCGCTCCGCGCGGCCCATTCCACTCAGCCCAAGTCATGGCCAGCTGCCGAGCCGCGCGTCTCCTCCCTCTCTTTTGCGCTAATAGGTGGGACCACCCTGTCAGTCCTTTCTCCTACCTCACGACGTAGCCGGCCTGGATTCTCCATTGCCGCTGCAGAGAGTCCCGCCGCCCGGGAGTTCACGTCCTTCCCATCCTCTGTCGTTGCCTTGCGCCCTACGAAGGTCGACCCTTAAATATCGATCCTCCGTGCCCCTTCCATTCCCCCACCGATCCTAGCATAGCCGCCATGCCGCCTATGCCCTTGCGCCGCCAAGCCGTGCGCTGCCCGTCCTCTCCACGCCACCACAGACCCGCTCTCCTCCGCGGGAAGCAGCTAGATGAGTTCGCCTCAACCTCCTCTCTCCTCCCGTGTCTTCTCCATCGAAAACCGTTGCCCTAGGGCCGTTTTTGAGTTTTGCTGCCAAGCTCTGTCGCCGGCCATGGCGCACCACCGCGCCGGCTCTACTATTCCGGCCAGCTGCGCCCCTTCTTCCCTCCCCATCTTCTAATCTGAGCCGGTCAGTGAAGATCCAACGACCTCTAGTTGTTGATACCCCTTCGCCTGGCATAATTTCTAAAGAGCCCCTCTGGTTTTCTGTTTTCAATCCCGCGGTCCAAAGTGTATTTTCAAGACACACTTTCTTCTTTTGAAAGCGTAGTTTGCTCGGTTTAGATCCAAAATACGTTTTCACTTATTTACAGATTTGCCACTTATTTTATTTTAGCCATAACTTCTCCGTTTTAACTCCGATTTGACCCGTTCAACTTACGTTAGGTTCATAATTTCATAATCTACATGTTCATACTACTATTAAGTATGTTTTTAACTTTTGAAATTCGAGGTTAGATTTAATATATTATTTTATTAAAAGAAATCTTGTTTAAATCATATCTTCTACGTTTTAACTCCGTTTTAGCTCATTCAAGTTGCGTTAGATTCATAGTGACGAGATCTACGCGTTAGTAACCGTGGTTACCATGTCACTATTTCTGGAATTTCATGGTTTAAATTCTAGTTTGAATAATAATTATGCAACTGGGTTTTATAAATAAAATATGATTTGTTTTACTTAAGTATTATATTTTAAACCTAAATTTGACTTAAATTATATTATCTATAAAATATCTTATATATGTTTTTATATAATTAAAATACATGAAGCTAATAGTTTTATATTTTCTCCTATGAGCAAATCTTTCGGTAGATGTATCTTTTTCACCGTAGCTCTGATTAGAGTGCATTTCGCGTCTGTGTGTTCGTAGTGAGACGTAGATTCATTTTATAAACTTTTCATCTTGATTTTATGTTTGGTGTACTGTTCTAATTTAGATCTATTATTTGCTTCATGTATGATTGCATGGATGCTTGTGTGGTGCTTTATGATCCTGTCCAGTCGGTGAGTTATACGTGGTGAATCAAGAAGCAGATCTTTAAAGTTTTAGACTTGAAGAAGGATCTAAGTTTAAGGCAAGTATAGCATGGGATCTTTCTTGTTATCCTATACACCTTTAATCATTTAATTCATACTGCATGTGTCTACCTTGACTGCCACTAAGGATTTTCTAGTACTTTGTACCTTGTGCCTTAATACCTATGGGGTATTGCCTTGGGTAGTATGATGCTAGTGCTCAACTACAACCATGATTTTGTAACTTGACTAATGGTATATGCAATAAACATTAAAAGATGCTTTTTAGCAACATGGAATCAGGGGGCTAGAGCATTAGGCTATTTTATGGTGCTCTAGATTCCTCTCCCTAAGGACTTATCTGTAAATGATCATCCGGGACTTATAGTACAACTGTGATGGCTATATGGCTCTGGCTTTAGCTCAGTATGAGGACATTTTCTAGCTTGTTAGTGGTTACCCTTATTGGCGTAAGAATGGCTTGTCGGATCGGATACAGTGCGGCCTCTGTCCCCATGTGTATAGGCTACGTGTTAATGTGCCATCGGGAAGGGGGGCTCTACATCTGTTTGCCGAGTGAATCTAATGGCCCTAACTTGCTAGACGAACCTTTAAAAGGCTTCATAGTGAACCCTGCCGATCTTCCTTGGAAGTGGGTCAAGAGATTAGCTATCTCGGGCGAAAGGGTAAATTACGACTCACAGTGAAAGTGTACAACCTCTGTAGAGTGTAAAACTGGTATATTAGTCGTGCTCACGGTCACGAGCGACCTTGGAACCCTTACAGAATAGATGATCACTAATGGTTAATGATGATGAACACTGATCGTACTAATGATAAATATGCTCACTAATGATTACTGTTTATGATATTCATTATTCATGTTTACCTGATCATGTGTTTATGGGCTTATGATAACTTTGTTGCCACCCAATTACTAAAATCATGACTCATTAAAAGCTAATCGCAGTTGAACTAGTATTAGCTTTTTGAGCCTCATGAACCCCATGTTATATTTATTGAATACAACATGTACTTACGCTTGCTTTACTTTCAATACTTTGGAAAAATCCCGGATGGGTACCAGATTGCTAGTCTGGAGGAGTTAGGCTTGTGATCAACCAGTCAGTTGTCCATGTGGAATTAGAGTCTCCACCCGAAGATCGGAGTTGTCTTTCCGCTGTTTGCTATCCAAGGTTATACTCTCTATACTAAGTACGTTATATATTGAGTATTGTCTATTGATATTACCCTTATTTGTAGCTATATGTTAGATTTGATTTCCTAGGCGCACATATGGTGTATATCTGGTTTAGTTCTTACTACAACATGGAAGCAGTGACCATGGTAATTGTGCCACTGGCGCTGGCAAGGCTCACCTGCTCCTGGTAGGTGCTTCTTTCATGCTCCCAGTCCCAGGAATTCTTCATTTTTAATTCTCTATATACTGCTCCTGATAGAGATTGGACTGTAAGCTTTTTTTTTTTGAGATAGATTGGACTGTAAGCTGTGAAGTACCTAATTACTGGACAGTGGAATTACTTGTCTCCATTTATTGGTGCAATAATTGATATTTTTCCTAGAACAAATGGTATTGTTCACCAAGCATATTTAGTTGGTTTTGAACTTTTGATCCAGTTCTCATATCCATCTTATCATGTGTCATTGCAGGGGACTGCTATACACAGGTGAGGCTTGCAGGCTGTTGTGTGCAGTGTACACCGCCGTGAGTCTGTGCCGCTGATCCATCTTTGCAAACTTGGGAGGCTAAAGAAGGGAGCTCGACCATTTGCTGAGCATATGGTGTTTCATAACACTGGAGTTAGTAATACCCCTACCACTTTGGAAACTATTAGTGACTTGTGTTTTATAATGTATGGATTTCATGTAAGAATGAATGATAAATGCATTTGTAATATTCTTATGGATATGTTAATGTCAATACAATGGTTGGGCTCAATAACAAAATGTCAATATGCATGTCACCATGTGTCAATTGAGTATAGTGACTGGAATACTAGAATATATTGATTACTACAATTATTTTTTTATTGCCAGTATAGATTTCCTTGGGGGCGGCACTCAAAGAAATCATAATTAACTTGGCGGTTAATGACAATCAAGGAAAACTATAATTTCCTCGGAGGTGAAGAGCAGCCAAGGAAACAACAATTACCTTGGCGGTGTAGAGTGTTTTCTTGGAGGTTGTCAACCCTCAAGAAAATTAATTTACTTGGCGGCTGTTGACCCTCAAGAAAGCTACTTTTCTTGGCGGTTGCAACATTTCCTTAGCCCTTCGGCAAATTAAGTCTAATCGTAGTTTCCTTGGCAGCCAGCCTCCAAGGAAATCATCCTTGAGTGCCAAAACCGTCAAGGAAACTAATTTCCCTTGTCTTCTATTCTTGAGTGCGTTTGCTTGACGGTTCGTGGCCAATGATCATTTCCTTGGCCGTTTTACCTCTTTCCTTGATGGTTTTTGGCACTCAAGGCAATTCAGGACTGTGGTAGTGATACATTATTCACAAATGGATAGATCTCTCATATAGTTACATAACTGTGTGAGAGATGTATCCATTCTTTAACAATGTATAGTGCCACTTTGTTTAAATCATTTCATTTTTTTATACAAAGAGAACCATATTATAGAATATCTGTATGCATGTAGTGACAACCAGAGATAGACATTATAGAATATCTGTATGCATGTTGTGTTATTATAAAATAAGGAAAGAGAAATGCAAACATATACATATTTATCACGGTTACAACATTGTGATACTTTGAATGTTACAAGGACACAGAACATTAAAGTTCTGCTTGCCAATAATGTAACTCGGAGAATTCCACGAGTTACCTGATGGCAAGAGGTGGTTATAAATTGGGAACTCAGTCTAAACAGGTCCGGTGAAGGCTGATATTGAAATGGTTCGCTATAAATCTATCGCCATGTCTGAGAGGTGAGCTGAAGCTTGAGCGATAAGATTGAACAGTAGTGAAATCGTTTGGTCCTTAGTTCAGGAACCAAGCTAACATTTTCGTAAGAAAGTTATGGTTACAGAAATAGAAATAGGAAGCATAGGAAACTGAAACGGAACATCTATTGCAGAGTGACTACATGTCCATACAGTTCGAGCTTGCAGGTTGCAATATACCTGTGCCCTTTGATGGATTTGTAGAGAGACTGGCACAACGGCATTAGGACATTTCAGTCAATAATGTACAACCAGTCACGGTGCAAGAGCTGGCTGCCGACCACGGTTGTTCATGAACAGGATTTTGCCAGAAGCTTCACATCTGCGTTCAGCATCATGTTCTTGATTTCGGCTTGTCTTGTGGCATAACAGAAATTGGAGTCTTCGAATCTGTTCTTAAGATTCCAGTAACATACAGAAGCAGAGATGATATGGTCGCATGGAGGATATGTGCTGTTTGCGGAAATTTTCCTGGGTCCGTAATGATGTTCCAGGAGATTTGTGTACTTCGCACTATATTTGATTTGTGTCTCCAATGATTCCATTGTACAACAGTGGATATAAGTGTACTTTAGACATCAATATAATTAATTAGAGCTTCAAACCCCTCCACGAAAAAAAAAGTTATCGCATTCACAAACTTACTTATTTACACAGGCATACTTTGATTGGTGTTGATATGGTTTTTTCCTGAGCGTTTGACCTGTAAACTATGTGGCTCCTGATTTAGCTGCGTTACTTTTAGTATAAAATATGGACCAGGAAAATAATGTCTATACAGGAGGCGATCGGAAGAGATAAAGGCCTGTGGATTTGGGTTTGCTACTTCCAGGAAGCACAACGACGATAGTATATAATAAAGTATAAACATGTCGGCTGATGACATTTGGCAGACTAAATTTCCATATTTCCATTATTTAGATATAGGATAGTATAGAAATTGGTGGCACCAGGGAATCATACCAATGCAAATGCAAGGGTTGATTTTCCATATTTTAGATTTCAGCTGGGTTGCTCCTTTAGTGTGAATCGATGGTGGCACCAATTGTATACACTACCTACAACAATCAAAGAGGTGGCGGCAACTTATCAATCTTCCTATGTGGTCCCGCAAAGGCACAAGTAGCGAAATGCCAAAAGGACCATATGGAGGCGGATATGCGCTGGATGTCAATTATTTTCCAGTGTCATCTATGTAGTTCCACAAGATCTGTGTATGTTGTACTTCGCTTCCTGAATATATGCTTCGAGCCCAAGAACCAGCAGCTGAACGACGATGACAAAGACAGCTCGCTCTGATTAATTGTTGTGGGCAATTGAGGCAATGGCAACGAAATTGGACCAAGTAGGAACCCTTCATGAGCATCCATCTTGCAGTATGGTTGGTCCAGATTCCAAGGAGGTGTTCAAGGCGAGGCCAAACCACGAATTGCCATATTCATGTCCAAAATTGCTAAAAAAAAGCACTTGATAAATGTCCCCTCCAACTACAAGATATGCTCATGTGTTCCCACTTGTGTATGGTGCCTCCCATGCTGTTCTATGTCTCTCTCTCTCTCTCTCTCTCTCTCTCTCTCTCTCTCTCTCTCTCTCTTCTATGGAGATGGTGGTCAGCGAGGAGTAAGGCGAATGCAGGTGAAAAAGGGCCACAGCTTGAGAGGCGTGTTCTTTAGTGGCATAATATGTTGCAGAGTTTGGGAGAAAAGAGTGGATGAAGATCTCTGGACATCAGCGCAAGATAGAAAAATGGGAACCTCCCCCAGAAAATATGTATAAGATCAATATTGATGGTTCTTTTAAAGATGTTTCAAGCAACGGCGGATGGGGATTCATAGTGCGGGACAATAGTGGTCAATTCCTGGAAGGAGGGTGCGGCAATCTAATGAGAGTGCCTAGTCCACTTCAAGCTGAACACTGGCTGCATGGTACAGCTTGGAGAGAGCATATCTGCTTGGGATGCCAAGAATCATTCTGGAGATGGAAGAACAGGTAAAGAGGCTCACAGCAGTGAATCTTTATCAGAGTGTGGATGGGGGCCTCTTTAAGAAGATCAGAGATTTTATTAGTGCTTCCTTTGATCATTCGGCATTGCCCGAGAAGTTGCAACAAGGTAGCTGATTGCCTTTGCGACACATGGGGCAAGTGTGGTTAGCTCTGGCTCGGCTGTCTTCATGAGCCATGTCCCCACCTTTGTTACCAGCCTTGTATCCGGGGACCTACCCAGAGCTGGTACGTGATGGAAACAAACTTTCATGTATAAAAAAAATTCTCCTTTGACCACCGTTGCCGGCACCCTTCCGCGCCTTGGTGCCGTCTAGTCAGCTTGGGTTAATTACGGACAGCTGAGGGGCTTCTTCAGGTCTGGTGCAGTGTGGAGTCGAAGAAATGAAGATGTCTGGATTTTGGTATGACGTTTCCAAGAAGCACAGAAAAAATAAACACGGTGCCCGAAGATCTTTAATAGACTAAATTTCCTTTTCCACTATAGATAGATATTCACAACTAAAAAACAACAAGCACTGCCGCCTATACCACTCTCGGTTTCTTCGAAACATACAGTAACAAGATATCACTACCGGATCTTAACATCAACAAACAGTAAAAATTAGAAGAGGGAATGATAATAATAATATAGCATCACTGTTCGGTTGAGATACCTATCGAGAGTAATAGTATATATCACTGCAGAGCTGTATTATGGCCCATAGTGGTGTACCTGTCTCTGAGATGAAACATGTACATCACCGGATTTAATACGCCATGACCTCTGCCATCTTATCTTATCCACTCTCTCCTATCATATCTTGCTCCCCAAAATCTCTCAATCTCGGCCAGCTCATGCAACAAGAGATATGACCTTTTGAAATCATCCGCGTTGAATAATAATAAGACCACTTTTGCGAACTTATTTTTGTTTTGATCTTTCTGTACAATTTTGTTTCACAGATATCCAGGTTTCACATATATTCCAAAAATTAAGTACCAAGCAGGAAGCACATTGTCTATAGAAATTAGGTTGGCCGCTGTATTGTGATAAAATCTTTGTAATACATAGAAAAGTTGGTGAATTATTGAAATATCAAAATAACTACGCTATGCTTTCACTACTACAAAAATCATTTTTAAGACATGTAACATAGATTCGGCTTGACCTCAGCGATCAAATAAACAATTTTTTATAAATGGACGATGCATAGTTGCTTCTCTGTGCATTTGGCCTGATAAAGAGAGGAAAGTATCACAAACCAGTCCTGTACTACAACAAAGAAAAGGAAGGCTCATCCCTGAGATGTTCTAGAAGGATTTCTTTAGCCTTGCCTGGAATAACATCTTTTGTGGCTGGATACACTGATCACGGCCTATGACTGCCGGATGCCAGGGACCAAGCTAGCATGATCGACCCATGATGTCCACTACTATGAAGAGCATTTGTAAAGACACCCTTTTTTTCAACGGAGGTGGCTCAATCTAAACCGCCTCTAAAAATGATTTCCAAAATAAGCCGCATCTAGAAATGCATTTGTAGAGTGGCTAGTATTTTCAGCCACGTCTACAAATACCCCTATTTTTATAGGCAGCTTTAGATCCAGCCACCTAATTTTCTTCGGGCGGTTGGATCGAGAGTCGCCTTTAAAAACAGGTGAAGCACGGTAAAACTCAACTTTTTCAAAAGAATTCAGATGAAGACAAACAACTTTGTAGTTGGCAAATTTTTCATTTGAAATCATTTGGATCCAGCAAATTATGTTTGAATTTCTCACATTTTGGAATTCATATTTTTCAAAATTTTCGAACGAGCTCTGATGGAGAAACAATAAAAACCAAAGTTATAGGTCTTGAAAAGATATAAAACATTGCAGTTGAGAACATTCCCTATGGAAACAATATGTAGTCTGAAAATTTAGTTTGAAATCCTCACATTCTGATATTCAAATTTTCCAAATGACCTCGGAAGGAGAAATGACAAAAACCAAAGATGTATTTCTCGAAGAGATATATATGGAACTTTGTAGTTGGGAACTTTTTCATTTGAAATCATTTACCCATGGAAAATTATGTTTGAATTTCTCACAATGAAATTCAAATTTTTCAAAAGACCTTGGTTGGAGAAATGACCAACACTAAAGTTGTAGTACTCGACGATATCTACATCTTTACTGTTGAAATGTTTTTCATTTAAAATTGTTTAGAGTCACAAATACTCTTTTCAAAATTGGGTAAAGTGAATACGAGGGGAACGAATATGCTATGGATGACATTGAGTTGTAGTGGTTAGGAGACGAACGCTTCGGCTCCAATTCTCGCAATGAGACCATATGCTGAGCACAGGGCTCTAGCAGAAATGGATTGGTCTCATCACACGGGTGTTCCTGTACCACAGATAGTGCAACCTCTGCCGAATTGGAAAATATACCATGTTCAAACCAGGGTCCGTTCATTAATTCCTAAAATATTAAAATTAAATGGCTAGAAAATGTTTAACGGCAACTCTTGTACTCCAAAAGTTACATGGGTACTTATATATATGTGAATTCATGACAAACTGCCACGACATTATCACACTTTGTTCATTAAGGACGCAGAACATTAAAGTTAATTCCACATGTTTATGACTTTTGTGACTGCAAAATCTGGTTATAAATCTAGCGCCAAGTGCAAATAGTGTGCTGAAGCGTGAGTGGTAAGCTGGAACGACTGTGAAAAAGTTTGGTCCTCAGTGAAGGAACGAAGCTAACATTTTCACGAGCAGAAAGTTCTGGCTACAGAAATAGAAATAGGTGGCATAGGGAATTCAAACCAAACATGTTTTGTGCAGAGACTCCATGTCTATATAGTTTGAGGTTGCAGCTTGAACTCTACAAGCCGGTCTTGTTGGATATGTAGAGGGAGTGGCACAATGGCATCATCACATTCCACTCAGCAACGTACTGCTTGCCACCATCAAAGAGGAGGCTACCGACCACGGTTGTTCATGTGCAGGATTGTGCCAGAAGCTGTGTCTAGCATCATGGCCTACATTTCCCCTTGTCTTGTGCCATAACAGAAATGTTAGAGTATTTACATCTGTTCTCAATGTTAAAGTAGCACAAAAGCAAAGATGACAAGGAGGAGAAATGCTGTTTTTCCTAATATTTTCTTTGGTCCATAATGATGTTCCACAAGATATGTGTTCTTCGCAATATATTTGATTTGTGTCTCCAATAAAATGACTCTATTGCATAACAGGGAATATGCAGTGTCCTTTAGACACATAAATATTATTAGGGCTTTAAACCTCACCGTGAAACTGTCGGGCCCCTAATTTAGGGTCCTATGTGCATCATGTATTAGTCCCTGATCAGTAGCTGATACGCACAACTCGAACAAGATTGATATCAAAAACCATACTTTCATTGCTAATGGGGAAACGTATTACATGGTTCGGGTTTAAATAGCTTAGGCCACTGGCCTTATAGCAGACATCAGAGTTCCAAGACAGCGGTCCTATATAACATGGCTCCATTTCCTACAGGTAACTTGGAGTGCGGAGGTAACCCTAGACTTATTCCTTAAGTATACTCCTATACCATAATCGTCGTAGTCCTAGCATAACTCTCTCGCACGGCTCCATCTTCAAGTATACCCCGGATATCCTATCCTTGCATAGCTCCAGTAGTTCTATCTGGGTATGTGCTCCTGTAGCTTTACTCCTAAAAATATAGAATGGAGGGGGTTGAGTACATAAAGTACTCAGCAAGCCCTAAACTTTGAGTGGAGGGAAGGTGGATAGGGAAGGCTATATGTGAAGGTGGTTATGGTGGTGGAGGTGGTTACAGTGGTTGAGGTGAATATGGTAGGTTATAGTAGTTATAATTATAGTTGGATCCTAGCAGAGTATTACTATTCTCATCAATCTCCGGGGTCATTATAATTTATCAAATTAGTCAAAATACATCTTACCAGATTATCATAGTTGTAGAAGTCTAATCATAGTATCCCATCTAGCATTTGTCCATTCCAAGGACGTGGCTATTCGAATAGATTCAATAAAGCTCTACAGAGGTGTACAAATTTCCCCACATGATAGACACAGCTCCCAACCATGAACGGTGGTAGGATCACCTAACGAGATCCCGTACCCGAATGGACGTCTCCACATATTTCCATATAACTCTACCACGGCTTCTCAGGGGTTGGAAATACAAAAACTGGGAAGATACCAAATACCCCCAACGTGATGATGCCAAATCATCACAAAAGAAAACATGGCTCGAACACGGCCAAGAAAATCAAGGGCTCGAATGTGGCCAAAAACCAAAAGCTTAACGTGGAAGATCACATAGCATCCACGCCAAACGGACCACAGAATAAAACCTATCCCCCGTGTGTGCTCCTGATATTCCGCTGCCAACACCGGCCTCCTAGTAGAAATTATACTTCAATCTATCGGGGTGTGAGATCAAGTCTACCCATATAAACATTTGGTTGTACGTAATATCTCACTAGGTGAGAGGGACTACGAACCGGTCCTTATGTGACCGAGGCGAGTATCTCCCTTCCTGCCAAGGTAATTTACCTCCATAAATTAACCCCATTCGCCCCATGTCGGGGTTTAGTCAAATTTTACCATTCAAGTTCTATAGTTATTATTCTCAAGTTCATAATACACATATCTTATTAAGGTAACCATTACCTTTTCATATTATTAGGTTCATAAGTATAGTTTCTTTAGTTCATAACGGTTTTCAAGTAATATAGGTTGGGTTATTATTTAGTGGTGATGGATAGTGGAGGGTATAGGGTGGAGGCTAGCAATATGTGGTGGTGGTGGAAGGGAGATGGTTATGGAGATGTCATGTAATGTAGAGGGAGGGGTGGTGGTGTTAGAACTTGCCTCCATTCGCTGACGATTATATCATTCTCTCGATTCCTATGTCTCTGTGCGGTCTCGGACTCCATCGGGTTCTCTCAAGTCTTTTATCCTCACGTGGTCTAGCGTCGATAAACAAGAAAACACACACTGCGAATATACGAGGTTTTACTACTACTACGATGAAGGGCTATTATTATAATTACTATTTTACTTAAATATAGAAAGAAAAGAAATCAAACTAGAAGTTAAATGGGCACCAAATAATGGAACAAATGGTATGGTTATGTAGAACTTGAATTTAGAAGATTTTTGGCGGTGGAATTAATTAATTTGGAGCTAGGATGATAAAGATATGATTTTTCAAAGGTTTAATAGGAAAATGATATGGAGAATATAACTTTGGAAATTATTTCTGGAAAGTGGAATAATAAAAATGGGATGTAAATGCATGGGTAGGATCTGAGGTGTACCTAGTTTATTTAGAAATTTTCTGGAAATTTTTCTATACATGGAAAGTGGTTTTCACTCTCCTGTTTACATCCTTTCCTCCTTGGTTCAGCGGCGGACGCGCGGGGCCAGGGTTGGCAGGGGTCAGCTTATGGCGCTATGCTGTGCTCTGACTGGGCCTATGCACTGCGCTATGAACCGCTCACCTCTTCTCTCAGGTCTCTGTGGACCGGGTCCACAGAAGTAGAGGAGAGGAGTGGAGTCAATGGCAAGCGGGACCCTCTGCCAGACGTGGCACCTCCCCATTGGGCCTGGTGACGTGGTCGATGTGGCCTGGGTGGCTTTGGATTCCACCACCTGTCGGTCCTCATCCATTCCCCATCGCAGCGAACAGAGCAAGAAAGAGAGAAGAGAGGGAGAGAAAGAGAGAGAGAGAGAGAGGCGGAGGAGGAGGAGGGGCAGCGAGTCTGGGCACAGTGCGCCGGTGGCGAGGTGCCGAGGCGGCTGCGCAGGGCGAGGGTGGCGGCACCGTGAGCGAAGGCGAGCGCGGGCCGTTCTCGGCCTTGGGCGAGGCGGTGGTGGCGGCTTTGGCGCGGTGGAGGCAGGGCGGCGGCAGCGGGGCGAGGGGCGAGGAGCAGGGCAGAGGGAGAGCGAGGCGAAGGGTGGGAAAGCAGAGCATGGCGGCGGCGGCAGCGGCTGCGACGACGAGCGAGCGCGACGCGGCGGTGCTCGTCCCCGGCGAGCAGAGGAGGAGAGGGAGAGGGAGAAGCAGGGAGAGGGGAGGAGCAGAGTGCGGCGGCGAACATGAGGCGGCGGCTTGCGAGCGAGCTCGACCTCGGCTTCTCTGGTGCTTCCCCAACGGCGACCTCGACGCCCTTTTATAGGCGCGGGTAAGGCGGTGGCCGGAAAATATCTCCGGCGACAGCTGGTGGTCCGCTGTCGAGCTTATCCGCGCGCGTGAGCTGGCGTCAACGGTGGTCGGCCACAGTGGGTCAGCGGCGGCGGCGACATGCGCACAGCGAACGCGCTGACCTCCCGGAGAAGACAGAGCTGCTGGCTGGGGTCCACGCGTCGGTGAGAGAAAGGAAAAGGAGAAGGGCTGCTGCGTGCTGCTGGGCCGCGGCTTGGTTGGGCCAGCCCAAGCGGAGGGAAGAGGGGGAGGAAGGGAAGGAGTGGGCTGCGCCTGCTGGGCTGTGCGCTGCTGGGCTAGAGGCGGCCCATAACGGGGAGAGGGGAAAGGCGCTCACGGGCTAGGCTGTGCCCGTTCGGGAGGGAGTACACAGAATTCATTTTGTACTAAAAAGCGGCGCGGCCGCGCCCAGCTTGGAGTGTGCCGGTGGATAATAACGATCTGGTAGGCTAGTATACCTCAAATTTACGGGTCATAATAGTACGACTTGCATTATATCGATCAGAAACTCGCAATTGTAAACCAAGAATTTTTTTTTTGCCTATTGCCTCTTGGTAGAAGTGCAGCACTTGTGCCTTTTGAAAAATAAATAAAGGGAAATTATTCTCTGATTAAGGGACTAAATTTTCTTTTTCATCAAAAATCTTTTGTATCTTGTGAAAATTCAAGGACCTTATAGCTATGGATCTTTATCCAGTACATTTTTTGCTGAAAAAACAACTATTCCAATCTATAATTTAAGTAAGCACAAAATGAAGGATATACAAATTATAATGTGTGTAAATCATAATGAATATACCAAATACGTGCAAAAATACGCATAATGGATGTTATCGTTCATCTGATATATATAAGGGGCAACACTATTGGATATGAACATAAATCTAAACAGATCAGTTCAGCTAATATATTGATCTTGTAAGGCACTTGAGCAGCACATTCCATAAGAGGTTGGCGATGAACTTTTATCCATGGTTAGTTCCCTTGTGCAACGGATGAAGCTCGTAATCTTGCAGCTTAGAGAAAATGGAAAACATGTCAATGAAGGCAGTGTCACAACGATGTTGTCGAAACCTATGTTCAACACTCTGAAATTACATAAGAAAGAAAATAGCAGATATGGTGTGCCAGTATGAGCTATTTCTTCACCTCAATCTTTTAGTCCAATTCTCACCCTTTTTTAGTATAGGTCCGGGTAGCTCTGAAACTTGCTTTTTGTATCTTTTGGGATCATGCCCCCAAGAGATATTTGGTAGTTACAAAAGGAGCTGGGCTGTTGTCCCCGGATCGCCGGCGCCCGTCGCCGGAGATGAGGAAGATGGCCGGTGAACTCAAACGCGAACGCAAACAAGCACTGAATTGGAACACACACGCGAACACAGTGGTTTTGGTGTTGCCCAAACGCGACAACTTTTTTGACTCTGTATTTCGGTAGTTGTAGATTACATAAACTAAAAACATGCGGCCATTAGTCACGACGCGGCGACCTTCACGCTCCACCAAAGGCCGTGCCATCCCACGAGCGGACCGGACCGTGCGGATCACCTCCACTTCTACTCCATGCGCGCGCCACGAGCTCCTACTCTCCCGCGCCATCCCACGGGCCAACTTGCAGCATCTGCGTTGGTGAACTACTCCTAGAAAGCGAGGCAAGTCTCCGCATGAACGCAAAGATGCGTCGAGACCGATAAACCGAATACGAGATAACTCGGAGCAAATGGTAAGACAGAGCGTGGATTATCCAACAATCTCCCCCTAATTCATGCTCTAGTCTTCAGGTTGACGACGCCGATCTGTTCACGAAGCTCACAAAACCTCGCGCGCCCCAGCGACTTCGTCAGGCCATCTGCAAGCTGCTCCTGTGTACTTGCAAATTCCACGCAAATCCTCCCGTTCTCCACACAATCTCGTATGAAATGAAACTTGGTGTCGATATGCTTACTGCGATCGTGTAGAACGGGGTTCTTGCTCAGGGCGATTGCGGACTGATTGTTCATTCTCAGAACAGGCTGCTGAACCTCATCGCCGGTGATGTCGCCCAGCAGCTGAACGAGCCACATGGCCTGGCATGCCCCCGCTGCTCCGGCCATGTACTCCGCTTCACATGTAGAAAGTGCCACAGACTTCTGCTTCTGCGATTGCCATGTGATCGGCAGTTTCCCAAGGAAGAAAATCACGCCTGCAGTGCACCTTCTTTCATCAATATCTCCCCCCAAATCACTGTCACTGTAGCCCATCAGCCTATTGTCACCACTCTGCAGTTTGGGGTAAACGATCCCGTAGTCGATTGTGCCTGCAATGTAGCGCAGTATGTGCTTGACGGCCACCATATGCTCCTGCCGGGGCTTCTCCATGAACCGACTGACATACCCAACGGCGAAGGTAATGTCAGGCCGTGTATGAACTAAGTACCGCAAACTTCCCACCAGACTGCGGTATGTAGTTGGATCCACCTCCGGCGTAGTGCTCTTTGTTGACAGCTTCAAGCGGACCTCCATTGGTGTGGAGATCGGTTTGCAGGCCCCCATGCCCGCCTTGTCGAGCAGCTTCCCCCATGGTGATCTTGTTTCTCTCTTGCTGCACCTCAATCCCGAGATAGTAGGAGAGAAGGCCAAGATCACTCATGCGGAACAGCCGTCGCATCTCCTCCTTGAACGCGCCAAGATCACCAGGGTTCGCGCCGGTGATGATCAGGTCATCGACATAGACACCCACCACCACGCGCGACTTCCCCATGCCTCTGGTGTACATGCCATGATCACTGGCACATCTGCTGAAGCCGAGCTTGCGCAGGCTGCTGTCAAGCTTTGTGTTCCAAGCCCGCGGCGCCTGACGAAGTCCATACAACGCCTTCTTGAGCCTGAGCACCTTCCCCTCATGGCCTGCAGCAAGGAAACCCGGTGGCTGACGAACGTAAACCTCCTCCTTGAGCTCCCCATTGAGGAACGCTGACTTGACATCCATGTGATGCACAAGCCAGCCCTCCTGTGCTGCCACGGCGAGCAGCAGTCTGACGGACTCCATTCTGGCGACCGGCGCGAACACCTCATCAAAGTCCACACCCTCCTTCGGACATATCCTTCGCCCACCAGCGTGTTTTTTATGCTTGACAATGGCCCCTTCTCATCACGCTTTACTTTGAACACCCACTTCAATCCGATCGGCTGTGACCATGAGGAAGGTCGACAAGCCGCCAGTGCCGTTACGCTTTCGATGGAGGCCATCTCCTCTGCCATGGCCTTACGCCAGCACTCTTCCTTGCGTGCCTCCTCAAACGTTGCTGGTTCCTCCCCCACAGCAAGTAGGAGGTCTTCATCTACCTGGAACTCCCGTTCGACAAAACCGGGAATTCCAGCGGGTCCGAGCACATTGTCAAGTGCTCTGAACCGCAGAGGCGCCTCGTCGTCATGGCCTGCATCGAGGTCTTGCTCCCCTGAGGGTGGTGTCACGAACTCCATGGGTGCGCTCGGTGTAGAGGATGCAGGTGTGCCTGGCGTGCCGCCCCCGTGCGCGTTCTCCTGCGCGCCCGCGCTCGACGTCGTCGCAGGCGTGTGCGGCGTCGACGGTGCACCACTTGGAGGTGAGCCGTGGTGACCAGGGCTCCCCCCCGGTGTGACGTCCGGCGTGCCAGTGTCCTGCATCTCCATGGGGACGTCGTGGCTGACCGTCACCGTCGTATATTCGACGATGAACGGATCGGCATCCTCCGTGCGCGCCTCATCTCCGCCCCAATCCCACGGGCGTGTTTCCTCAAACACCGCGTCCCGTGAGATGTGCGCGCGCCCGGTGCCAGGGTTGAAGAACCTGTACGCCTTGCTCCCGGGCTCGTACCCGATGAACACCATCTTGGTACTGCGATCATCAAGCTTCCTCTGGTGGCCACCGACCACCTTGACATGTGCGACACAGCCGAAGGTGCGCAAGAAGTGAACAGGCGGTTTAGTACCATACCAGGCCTCATAGGGCGTCATACCCTCGACGCTCTTTGTCGGCGATCGGTTCAAAATGAAGACCGCCGTCAGCACCGCTTCTCCCCAGAACCGCCCCGGCACGTTCATCGCCTTCAACATGCTTCTGGCCATGCCGAGGATGGTCTGGTTACGCCGTTCCACCACCCCATTCTGTTGGGGGGTGTAGGGCGCGGTGAGATGCCTTTGAACGCCTTGCTCCGCGCAGTAGTCCTGGAACGTGCGCGACGTGAACTCGCCCCCGCGATCGGTACGCAGGGTGCCGAGTTTCTGGCCCGCCTCCGCCTCGAGACGCGGCTGCAGCTTGATCAGCGCGTCCGCCGCCTGGTCCTTCGAGTGCAGCAAGATGAGCCACATGTAGCGGCTCTTGTCGTCGACGACGAGGAGGAACATCCTCTTGCTGCCTGGGGTTTGCGGCGTGATCGGACCGCACAGATCCGCGTGCGCTAGCTCGAGCGCACGGGATGCACGGAACTTGGACGCCGCCGGGAACGGATGACGACGCTGCTTCCCTGCAAGACAGCTCTCGCACACTTGATCGACATGGTCTATTGAGGGCAGACCCCTCACCATCTCCCCCTTCGACAACTCCTTCAGCCCTTGGAAGCCGAGGTGCCCGAACCTGGCGTGCCACTGCCAGGCCACCTCGGAGCTGCGCGCGGCAAGGCAGACTGGCCTGTCGATGGCCAGAACGAGGATGTACAGGCGGTTTGGTGAGCGCGATACCTTGGAGAGCAGTCGACGCCTTTGATCCCAAATCCTCAGGACGTCGTGCTCGATCACGATCTTGTACGCATCTTCATCGAGTTGCCCGAGGCTAACGATGTTCGCGGTCAGCTTTGGGATGTAGTACACACCCCCAAGCTCCTGATGCTCGCCGTTCTTCAGTCGGAACAGGATTGTTCCGCGCCCTTCGATGGCAACGATCGAGCCATCCCCGAACCGGACGGTGCCGTGGACGCCGGTGTCGAGCTCGGAGAAGAAGGTGCGCACGCCCGTCATATGATTGGTTGCGCCCGTGTCGAGGATCCACCGAGTGCTCCCCTCTGCGCTCTTCTCGCCAAGTTGAACGAAGAGCTTGTCCTCGCGGATGTGGATCGGCGCCCGGTCGCCCTCCGGGTTCCTGGACGTGGGCGCGTCGAGGCTCGCCGTCATCACCCCGGCGAAGACGTTAGGGGCGTCCTCATCCTCCAGCATCCACTCCTCGCCATCGCCGGAGTTGAGGACCCAGTGGGCCTCCGCGGGTGAGACCGTCGTGGTCTCATCGCCTTCCCCGGTGAAGATCCACCGGGTGGGCCCTTCCTCGTCGAGAGTCGCGACACCGAAGTTGAGCGCCGCCTCGGTCTCTTCTTCTGCTTGGGCCGCGTGCGCCGCCTCGTCTCTCTTCTTCTTGCGACACTCGCGGGCCCAATGGCCCGTTTTGCCGCAATAGGCGCACTCGTCGCCTGCAAGCTGCTTCCCCTTCTTCTTGTTCCCGCCTCCACCGTTGCCGCCGGCGGGGGGCCTGGAACCGCCACGTACTCCATCACGGCCGCGCCCACCGCGGCCACGACGTTGGCTGCTGGAAGAGGCCTTTCCTCCTCCAGATGCACCTTCGCCCGAGAGTTGCAGCTTGGACACGACGCGGGCCACCAACTCGTCCTCGGTGAGATTGAGTCGCGCCACGGACCCAGTCCCACCAAGGTTGAACCGCTCCTCCGCTGCCTTGAGTCTCCCGATCAGCTCCTCCAGCGAAGTGTCGTTGAGATCCAAGAGGGTCTCAATCGCCATCACGATCTGCGCGTACCTGGGCGGAGCGGCCTGCAGGAACTTGCGCACAATCTCCGGCTCCGTGAACGGCGCGTCGAGGACCTCGAGCTGGTTCGCCAGGTCGCTGAGGCGGACGCCGAACTCGTCCACCGTCTCGCCGTCCTTGAAGGCGAGATCTTGGAACTGCCGACGCAACGTGTTCGCCTTCGCCTGGCGCACGCGGTCGACTCCAAGGTGCATCTTCTTCAACGCGTCCCACGCCGCCTTGGCCGAGACCTTGCTCGCGATGCTCCCTTGCATCTCCTCCGGCAACCCCAGAGTGATCACCTCCAGGGCGTTGCGATCATCGACGAAGTCCTGCGTGCCGATACTCACCGCCTCCCACAAGCTCCGCGCCTGGAGCTTGAGCTTCATGAGCGCCGCCCATGAGTAGTAATTGGTCTTGGTGAGGGTAGGGTACTTAGCTTTCCCGCTCTCCTCACGCACAACCCGGTGGATCACCAGGCCGCGGTCACCACCGGACCCGCTCGCGCCGCCGTCGCGCCTGCGGATCGGGGAAGACGACCGCCGTCGACGATCCGCCATGAACGCCGCTGCGGTTGCTTGGTCACGTGTCCACCGCCGGAACCAAGCTCTGATACCACTTGTTGTCCCCGGATCGCCGGCGCCCGTCGCCGGAGATGAGGAAGATGGCCGGTGAACTCAAACGCGAACGCAAACAAGCACTGAATTGGAACACACACGCGAACACAGTGGTTTTGGTGTTGCCCAAACGCGACAACTTTTTTGACTCTGTATTGCGGTAGTTATAGATTACAGAAACTAAAACATGCGGCCATTAGCCACGACGCGGCGACCTTCACGCTCCACCAAAGGCCGTGCCATCCCACGAGCCGGACCGTGCGGATCACCTCCACTTCTACTCCATGCGCACGCCACGAGCTCCTACTCTCCCGCGCCATCCCACGGGCCAACTTGCAGCATGCGCTGGTGAACTACTCCTAGAAAGCAGGCAAGTCTCCGCATGAACGCAGCATGCGTCAGACCGGTAAACTGAATACAGATAACTCGGAGCAAATGGTAAGACAGAGCGTGGATTATCCAACATGGGCTTCTGCAAACTAAAGAGGTGATTGAGTTTAATATCTGTGTTAAATATTTTACTGATATAGAGGGCACGGTATCAAACTTGGAGGCGGGTAAATAAGATCGTCAAACATAGAAAAGGGATGAAAAGATTCTGAAGTGCAAAATAGCCATGATGCTGGTGGAGCTATGTGGAAAGCATCAGAAGCCCAGAGGAGCTATGGCTATCTTTCGGGATTTCTCAGTCTCTCCCTCATCAAGAATCAATCTGTGTAAATAGTATGCAACAGCCTGGCAAGGGGGAAGAACAAAATGACACTATTAAAATGTACACAGATGAAAGGATAATTGTGCACTGATGAGTGATGATATGAAATGGAAATTGTGATATGAAAATCATAGATTTATGAATCGCTGGTGCCTGATGAGTGATAATAAGACTGAGAAAGACACATGTTTCCAGCATTTGATCATCATGCAAGCTAATCATAATTTTACTGCTAATGCTACCTTTGGTTTACGAATTGCAGTCCAAGTTACATAGCAACCCCCTCGAGAACGATTAGTGGCTCAAACTGAACCCCAAACATTTGTGTAATTAAGTAGTATATTGTCAAGTAATTATGTAGGCCACCTGAGTTATTGTCTTAGTTAAAATAGATTATGAATTCTTTTGCTTAAAGCAACCAGCTGTCTATTAAGCTTGCGAGCATGTTATGTACTTGCTACTATTGAATGGACTGCATAAAGTGGCATGGATTAGTTTAGCTAGATTGCAGATCTGGTGTACCAAGTAGAAAATTTGAGGTTTGAATGAAAATAGTTTGAATATATATCGTGATGTGAAAAATCCATGTTTTGGATCATATACCTTCTCTTTTCAGAGCTTAGGGTCATAAGCGGTGGACACTGCCTTTGGTATGACCTGTTGTTTACTTTCCCAGGTATTGTTGCCTTTTCTTATATAACTCACGTTGGGTTAAACAACTTAATCTGACATGTAAATAAAGAGAAAAGGACCATTGACGTTTAGGTTGACCTCAATATGACACAAGCAAACAAATACCATTGCTATTCCAAAGCGAGTAAGAGTGAACACAAATCGCTGTTTATGAAACATGCAAGTCTAAGAGCATTAATAGATTTGGCACTCCTTAGAAGGATTTTAGTGAACAACGATATAGATATTCCACACAGGCTGCATGCCTCTGCATATAAAATTTTAGGCAAAAAAAAAAGCTTTGGGAGAATTTCAACAAATGACATACAACTTACAGAGACGACTTGCAGCAGCAACAGCGTTGCTTCAGTCAACAGCTTGACTTTGAGCCATTACGTCGAGCAGCTGCTGGACACTGTACATCTTGTCGGCTGTTCAAGGCTTCAAGCTGTTGTAGCGTTCGTTGGCTCGGTCCAGATTCAAAGAGGCAAGAAATGGTAGTCGTGGCTAGGAAACGTGCACAGAGATTTTCAGATTAGAGATTCCATGAAAATTTCAATGAGGCTGCAGGCTATATTTTAGCAAGGGAGCTTGACAAGCTGAATTTTCTGACAAGTTCGACGGGAGTGGAATAGGGTACGGACCTGAGGGGCGGCAACAGTGCGCCGCCCATCTTCCTCTAGTTCGTTCCCCTTCCGTTGGTCCTCTTCCGTGCCGCAGCACAGAGGGCACTGAGCAGGAAGTAAGGATCAGATCATATCAAGGTCAAGTGATCACGTACCTTGTTCTTGTAGCCTGCTTGCTTTGTTTCTCTTCCTCTCGGACGTAGATACGTACAAGGAAGAGCACACGGATGGTGGAGCCCGGTGGGCGAGGTCGCCGTGTCTCGCGCCGCCCTTCCGCGCAGCGTCGGTGCCGCTGCTCCAAGCTCCACTCTTTTCGCCCGTGGCCCACTCGATTCGCCGGCACCAATTGCTGCCGGCGTTGCCTGCTCAGCCCGTGCCTCAGTGCCTGCAGGGGAGAAGGGAGGAGTTGCAGAGGATGATGGAGCAGCGGGAGGAGGGAGACGCGCCGCGAAGGGGACGGGTCGTATGCCGAGCGGGTTCGCGAACAATCGCGACCGAGAGAGAGAGAGAGGAAGGGGAGGGCGAGATGGAGGTGAGAGGCAGGCGAGGGAGAGCAGCGGTGGAGGAGGAGGAGGCGCAGGAGGAGGAGGGCGGCCGTCGCGTCCGTCGCCATGGTCGCGTCGGGGCGATATGCCTAATTTTGGTAGAGTTCGAACGCTTTTTTTGAAAAAAAAAATTGACAGGAGGCCTGGGCTGTAGGTTGATTCAGCTAAAATTCGAGGTTTTTTTTAAAAAAATACCATGGCTCGCACGATCTGGGCCGTCCGTGTGGCCGATCCGATGGCCGGGAAAAGCGGACGACGGGGCCACGCTGCTTGCCCTCTTTTGGTAGCAGGATTACTATAGTAAAATTTTCTAATTCCCAGAAAATGTATAGCAATGCATATGTATCTATTTCCTTTTTGTAAATAATAGATAGATGGTATTTCTAATTAAAGAATGCAATACTAGTATTCATGTGCATTACCTAAATATTATATATTACTCTATATTTATGACCGAAATTAATGATTTCATATTTCCTATAAATTAACTAAATGTAAATTGAGAAGGAATTATTAGGCAGAATAATTAATCCTATAATTTATCAATGTGATGGCTATTGTAATTCCTAGAGAACAAAAATATTATTTATATCTATGTTGTATTATCTACCTCTATAATATAAAGAAAAGGTTTTTAAATAATTTCAAGAATGCAATTATATTGTTAATGAAGGGAGGTTATTTTGGTGCCGCAAATAAATTCCATAAAAGCACAAAAGCATTCAAGCAAGCATTCAACAAGCATTCAAACACATACTCAACCAAACAAAGCACAGGCAATGGAATTTAATGCGAAGCGATCTTTCTAATCCTAGTAAATTATTTCTATTGCTACAACTAAATCCCACTCGACACACAAATACATATGGTGGATTTTCTTTGCAGGTTTTTTCGGAAAACATTTTTAAAACAGTTTCGCGAAAAATAAATAGTCAAGATTTTAATTTGTTGTGAATTTTAAAAAGTTCAAATTTTTAGTGTTTTTTATGATGATGCAAAAACATGGGTGTTACAGAAACAAAGGATTAAAAGACCGTATAGAGACAATGGAAAATAATTGGAATGGTTTGGCCTGTCCTTAGGATGCCACCTATGTTCATTATATAGTACAATTGATACATCTCCTAATAGGACGATACATGCCTTTGTAAGACTCTAAATCTACATGGATTTCAATACTATTCAGAAACCTAGTAAATCTAGGATTCTATCTTTGTCTCTAATTGTAATTATTTATATCTAACAGACACATCCAGTTGTTGCTGACTGTGTATGGTGCTACTCTTTCACATTAATAAACTTCACTACTTATTACACATGCATATGTTTCACTAGTGTTGATACGATTATTTTTTTCTATGTGTTTTGACCTGTAAACTGTGGAGGTTCCTGACTTAATTGTGTTACTTTAGTATAAAATTGACCAGGAATACTAGTTATGGTGGATGTCTATAAATTAGGGGAAGAGATAAAGGCGTGTCGATTGGGGTACGCGGATTACAGGAAGCACAACAACGATAAACCTGGTGCTTTCAGACGTTTGACTGACCAAATTCCATTTCCATTATAGATGGAGTAGAAATGGGTAGCACCAGGAATCGTACGTATGCCAGAGTTCATTTTCCATCTTTATGGATTTCTGGGTTGCTCCTTCAGCGTGAATCGATGGTGGCAACAAATGAATACCCTACCTACAATGTTCAATGATGTACCGGCCAACTGTCAGTCTTCCTCTCCTTCATTTTTGCTGGATTATAGTGTTGGCTTGGCTTATAAGCCGTACTTTTTCAGCCAACGAATAATATTTTTCTCTCACAACAAATCAGCCAACAATACTTTCAGCCATGGCTTATCAGCCAAACCGACAGGCAGGGGCTGTGTCTATCCATATATGCACTTCACTTGTGGGCCTTGTGGCATAGTGTTCATACAAAACATCAAAGTCTTGCACATTAATGACTTGGTTAGGTGATGTCAGATTGGTTATTGATATTCTTCGCTAGCAAGTCTCTCCGTGTCGTCCGGTGAGGGTCCAAGTCAAGGAATAGGGAAGACGACATGGAGGATACTACTGGATATGTCGAATGTTTTCCCGAGAGCTTTATGCAGTTATAGGAGAATTGTGTACTTCTCTATATTGTTTATTTTACCCTTTTCTAGGTCTTTACTGTCAATCAGGGGGTGTAGTTTCCCTTTTCACACATATATATTTGTGTATGCAAACCCCTATGCAAAAGAAAAATTGTATGACAAAAAGTGCATGTTCTTTCTGACCCCAGTGTTTGAATTCCACCTTCACACATTTAACGTTCTCACATCAAGTAGATGCCTTTGTTATTACCATTTGACCTGAGAACCTGAAAAGGTTCTTTATTGGGATGCAGGAATATTAAGACAACATCGATGGAGGTGTTTGCAAGACATGGTTGGAGATTTAATAATAGAATTGCCCTATAGATGTCGAGTTTGAAAACTTGTCTTTTATTCACTTTGGATCAACACTTTGTGTTTGAGATTGCGTGGACCACAGTGCTTGTGTTTGTAATAAGGAACAGCTATATGCATTGGTCGATGCAGAAGCTGGGATATTAATATATTCCTTTTTCTAAAAAAAGGTTCTTTATTGGTTTGCTGAACTTTGCTATAAAATGCATCGTGGGAAGGGTGGGTATGATGAATTTCAATAGACGTGAGGAACAGAAAGCTTTCAGGAAACATGATCTAGGAACAAGAAACATGGTTCTTATCTTTCATAGAAAAACTTGGTGCTTGAAAACTTTTGAGCGACTAAAATTTCTTTTCCATTACACAATAGAAATGAGAGTCATCTGGAATTGTCCGTATCAAAACATTGGATCTTCTAGAAGTGCGTCTGGATCCCTGAGCTGACACCACTTCATTTTTCATGCAACTCAACTGGACCATGCTTCTGTGCTATTGTTTCATCATTTCTGCGGCAACTCCCACAAACTTCGGTGCTAGGTTTTCTCATTTCCAATGCAGGTCTAATCATACACCTCTCTTGGGGCATAGTGCCATAATTGCAGTCACGTCAACAGCTAGGTTAGGTCATGGCACATCCATTGTTTTGCATTCTTTACTGTCAATATACTCCATTGTGGTCAGGCTAAGGATGAAAAAGCCAGATGCAGAGAGCTTGATAAGGAGGTGGATATGCGCTGGGTGTCAAATATTTTGAAGGGTCGTCGTCTATGCAGTTCTACAATATTTCTGTACATCGATTTATCTTCTGTACTGTAAAACGACTCATGTAAATTTCTTTTTCACACAAGTATAATTGCTGCTGCAAACCCATATGCCAAAGAAGAAAAAACATTGTGCACAGATTATATGAAAAGAACCTGTTGGTGGTGGTTCCTGCGACATCAGTCATTACAGATGTGTTTTAGATGGCCCTATCATACACACAGATATTTGTGTCTGTGATGTATTCACACAGATGCAAAATTATAGGCATGAAATTTCCATGTCTGTAATGACAGTTAGCACACATCTGTAGTTTGTGGATTTGGCATAGTGAAAATTTCACTTTCCTAAATTTGACCTTTTCAGATAATGGAGATTCCTTTTTGTTAGCTGTTGACATGTGAATTCAATAGGTTCAGATTTGATTAAGATAACTTCTGTGTGCTGTCAAGGGACACGGGAGAGCGGAAAGGATCACTATATATGCCATGCAGGCTTTTTAGGGGCCGTCAGCAATAGTACATAAAAGATTTTTAGGGACGCCTCTCTTTTTTATCAGAGGCGTTTAAACTAGCACACCGCCTCTAACATCGCCGTGGAGCACTGTAGCTCCTGACCGTCGCCCAAGATCCATTTTTAGGGGCGGTTCCTTTAAGAAATCCGCCTCTTAAAGTGTATATATTTTTAGAGGCGGTTTCGTTAAGAAAACCGCCTCTGAAAATGCTATTTTTAAGTACAGTTACTTATGTCAACCATCTTTGAAAATTAGTGATTTTTAGAGGCGGTTTTATTAAGTCAATCGCCTCTAAAAATCGATTTATAAGGGCGGTTGACTAAGTCAACCATCCTTAAAAATAGCTGCAGCACAAATAAATTTATATCTTTTTAAATGAAGTTTGATGAAGACAAAAATTTTTTACGATAGACGCGTCTGTAATATGTTGGCAGAGTCAACACGTGTCTGTGATAACTTATTACTACAGACGCGTACTAAGAAAGCATGTCTGTGATATTAGAGACGTGTCCCTAAACATGCGTCGCACGAAATGAGTTCCCCGACCCGAAAAAATCATCCAATCCCCTGTACTTCACAACTCAAGTCTGGGCTTTCTTCATCCATAAATTGGGCTTTACACGAAGCAGATGTGGCAATGGAACAAGTATCAGTACTGAGTTCTTTTTAGAAGCCTAGTTGCACTGGTGATTGTTACTAATCTTAGGTTAAGCCATTTCTGTTTCTAACAATGGCAAACTACACTGATTTGAACATAAACTACACTGATTTACAGTATGTATTTGTCAAGGAATGCTCTAGAGTTCAGCCGTCCTGCAGACTGCTCTGCTTTCAGTTCAACTGTGAATTTTCCTAAAATTTCAGTTACGTGAACTGTGAATTTCCTAAAATTTCAGTTGTGTGAGTGTCAATTTGAACCCATATATGCTGTTAGCGTGAACTCTCCCTTTGGTGGGATAGTGTGAAAATGAATCATAGTCTGTACTATAATTTCTTGTGCTATATTTCCAGGTGTTGGAGATGTCATCACAGATGGAGATCTATATGCTGTAAATTCTTATGACATTGAGTTCCATCTATGGCTTCATTCTGAAGCCTATTAGCTGTCTAATATGTAGATGCATGCTGTTGACCCGTGTTTACATCCTCATGATTGCTATCCTGTCATGTTTATAGTTTGTCCTGACTATATTAGTTACATTGATAGTTATCCTGTGTTGCATCTAGAGCTAGATGATAACAGTGATCCTACCTTGGATGTAGTTACATTGATAATTATCAATATTTTTGTGCACTAGCTAGGCTAACTCCCCTTTGAAAGTTTTTCTCCCTTTCTATTGAGACAAAGTCCCAGCTATTAACTGTGAAATGCCAATATATTGAGTCAACCTATTAACTGTGAATTGTCACCAGAGTCAACCTATTAACTGTGAATTGAGCTACTGAATTGAGCAGAACAAGAATCAATGTGCTTAATTTTGAGAATAAGAGCTAGATCATTCAGTACTTATCTCCACTTAAATGTGAATGAAAACCTGTAGAACATGCTAAGCTACATTCAGTACTTTGGTTCTATATAGAGAAAGCTTGTGCTTAACACTTTTTTGTGAGATGGATACTGAAAACTATTCCTTTTGAGAATACAAGCTTCCGTATCTCTTACTGAATGCTGTTTCTATTTTTCTAGGGGAAGGAAGTAGACCTTGCAAAGTTGCAGTTGGAAAAAGAGAAGCTGGAAAAAAGGCAGCAAGAAGGTAGGAACTTGCCCCAATCTTCTAAAAGCTGTATGTGCTGGTCTGTTTAATTGCCTCTGCCAAGTTTCTCCAGTTCAACTTTGCCTTAGTATTCATGAAGATCTCTCACTAGTACTGTTCTTTTTTTTAAAAAATGGGAGAGTTGCTTGTTGGTGAAACTGCTATGCTACTCAATTTGCCAAAGTTTGCATTATATCTCTTGCTTCCCAAAGAAAATGATAGAAGTAGATGTTTTAGTTTTGATGTGGTAATTTTTTTTCCTATTTTGCTGCAGGCTACCCTCTTGTTAGGGAATTTAATTATCTGGTATATATGCCCTAATATATGATTGGCATCGAGCATGAGCATGAGCATGAGCATGAGGCATGACCATGGGGTTTTGTGGCAGTCGTTAAGTTCAGTTGTTAACTGAATTTGAACTGAACTTAACTGAATTTCTCATCATATGTAGGACACAGGCAAGGATGAGGTCATAGCATGTTTGGGATTATAAAAGATGTTGGTTTAATTCCACAGGTGCTGTTCCTTCTCACTAAATGCTGTTTTTTATGGTAATGCTTAGTCAACTGTATGCTATGCATCTAGCAGTATGTTGCCAACCATTATCACTACTGGAGACGTCCTCTTTGCCGAGGGCTATATCTCGGGCACTCGGCAAAGGGGGTCTTTGCCGAGGGCCAGCCCCAGGAGCCCTCGGCAAAGAAGCCTTTGCCGAGGGCCCGGTCCTCGGCAAACAAACGGCTCTCGGCAAAATAAATCTTTGCCGAGGGTCTAGCCCTCGGCAAATTGGCCCTCAGCAAATATGGTCGGATGGGTCACGACGGCCACTGGGGTCAGTCTTTGCCGAGTGCCCGCCGTCAGACACTCGGCAAAGATTTTTTATTTTTTATTTTAAATATTCTTTGCCAAGTGCCATTGGCCAGGCCCTCGGCAAAGACCCCCTTTGCCGAGGGCCAGGCTAGACCCTCGGCAAAGAGTTTTTTTTTGGTTTTTTGAACCCAGTTTTTTTGTGGTGCTATAATACATTATTTAAATCTCAATTTTAAAATTTGGGCCAAATTTGACTTTTTTTGATATCTTTCCCTAATTTATTTCTTTTCGTTGATTTTTTTCGAATATTTCAAATTTGAACTGCAGGTGGATGGAATAATGTAATTTAGTGATTCGAAAAATGTTATTCATGGTATTTGGTGTATGTTGAGTCCCTATCCACGAACTCGCATCAAATTTCGGGCATCTTCTTCACGTAACATGACGAGGAACTTGTCAGAAAAGTGTTTTTAAATTATATAAAATCCATACGAAGTCCGAAAATCATGAAACTTGTCGAGGTGTCATGTTATCGCATGTGTAGGCTGTGGTAAAAATTTGAGAAGGTTTCGAGCAAGTTGTGACGTCGGATGCCTAAAACCCAGACATCTCCATATTTGAGAAGGTTTCGAGCAAGTTGTGACGTCTGGTATATATGTCCTAATATATGTAGGGCCATGGTTGGGGGCCCTCGGCAAAGACTTTTTTTTAAAAAAAAAATAAAATTCTTTGCCGAGGGCCTTCGGGGAAGCCCTCGGCAAAGATTTTTCAAAAAAAAAAAGAATAATTCTTTGCCGAGGGCCGTCCCATTGCCCTCGGCAAAGATTTTTTGAAAAATTCTGCACATTTCTTTGCCGAGGGCCATGCTTAGAGGCCCTCGGCAAAGATTTTTCAAAAAAAAATATATTCTTTGCCGAGGGCCTTCGGAGACGGCCCTCGGCAAAGACTCTGTCCCAGGCGCCGGCGCCGTGACGGCTGCTTTTCTTTGCCGAGTGCCGCTCCAGCCCTCGGCAAAGGCTTTGTCGAGTGCCCGATAAAGGGCCCTCGGCAAAGACCCTCTTCGCCGACTCAAAATTCCCCGAGAGCTCTTTGCCGAGGGCCGCCCTCGGCAAAGCTTTTGCCGAGGGTTAATGGACCTTTGCCGAGGGGGCCGTCTCCAGTAGTGTATCTTGTACTCTGCTAGTCTAATGATTTTATGCAAAAAAAATCCAAGAGGCACTAGTTAATGTAGTAGTGTAGTTTTCACTGTTAAGTAGATTCTTTTGGAAGGCCAATGGAGTAAATAGCCATATTCCTAAATTCTGATAAATGCTTGAGTTGAAGTGAATCTATTTATGCCTACATTTTAGTTAATTCTTTGGATTGTGGGCACACAGTTAAAGGTGTCATTGTGGAACTATGTACAATAATTGTGTTTGTTTTCTTCATAAAACTGAGCATTTAAGTTTGCAGATCTTCAAGGGTGTGTTCTTTAAGGTCAACAAGGCTACTATTAACATGGGTAAGACCTAGCTGTAACAATCAAGTAGTACATTGACAGACCTTTACTTAGCAGCCACAATAGATAATATCCAAATTCTGTTTCTTAGTATACACCACTCCTGAAGTCCTTTGTTTATGATAAAAAAATTATCCAAATTCAAGTTTTGGCATTGTTTGTCTAATTAACAGGAAGCTGGAACAGAAATTGAGAAACATAGCTTGGTTTCCTATGTTTGACTTGGGTTGGTGGCAGGACTTTAGAAATGTCATCTATGGGTTTTACTTTGCAGGTCAGAGCTTTCCCATTTTCCCTTTATGTTGATTTCACACACTTCCAAATTAATGCATGAGGGGTTGTTACCAGGGTATTGATATCAAGGAAATGATAGTTGGTACAGTACAGATAATGGCATACTGAACTTCACCGTATGATTACATGCCTCATCTACTCTTCACTTTACTCATGTAGAATCCAATGACTTGACTTTTAGTTGCATGTCTGCAGCTTATCTTCTTAGTTCAAGTAGCAAGTAGGTTTACTTAGTATGTTGGAGGGACATGTAATGGCTTTTGATATTACTTCATGTATATGAAATTGCTAATTAGCAATTGGCTACTGTATATATAATTTGATGTGTCATGTATGATGTATGTAAGACCGTGCCACTGGGCATATTTTTTTTTGTTTTTGTAAATTGTTGTCACAGACGTGTGTTGGCGAAGCGTGTCTGTGCTAAGGGGCCACCACAAACACGTGTTGGCTAAGCGCATCTGTGATAAGGGACCATCACAGATGCTTGTTGGCTATACACATAACAGACGCGTGTTCGTGTATCACGGATGCTTGTTGGTAACACGCGTATGCACTATAAGCTTATTTATTACAGACGTGTTATTAGAGACGCGCCGAAGCGCGTCTATGACGCCTCTAAAGGCGCGTCTATGATGTGTTTTTTTTACATAGTCTCTTCCATAGTTTATACGAGGAGACGACGAGCCACAGAAGAGCACCATAAAAATGGCCATCATCCCAGCAGCTACCTCATACCTGCTTGTAGAATAATCCGTGAGGCCGTTGGTGAATAACTCCAACACACCAAGGATGAAGAACTGCAGTACAAGCTAGAAAATGGACAGCTGCCCGTCACCATCTCCTCCTGGTGCTCTTCGCGCTTGTTATACTCACTTGTGCTCACAAGAGATATTCTTTCCCCTCATGTTATACTCATCCGATTTTGATATAAGTGTTTGGGATCCTAAACGATATCAAATGAAAAAGTTATCAACTATAAAGATGTATAACTTTTCGAGATCTACAACTTTTGTTTTTGGTCATTTCTCCATCAGAAGTCGTTTTAAAATTTTGAATATCAAATGTGAAACCTAATTTTCAATAGGTAGATGATTTTAAATGAAAAAGTTGTCAACTACACTGTTCTATAACATTTTTAGATCCATAACTTTTGTTTTGGTGGTTTCTCCATCCAAGGTCATTTGAAAAATTCAAATTTCAAATGTTAGAACTTCAAACATAATTTTCCATGGATAGACGATTTCAAATAAAAAAGTTCCCAACTACAAAGTTCTATGACTTTTCGAGATCTACAACTTTTGTTTTGTTCATGTCTCCATCCGAGGTCGTTTGAAAAAATTCAATTCTTAATATGTAATTCTAATGTTCGGCGCCCATTTGTAAGGGCGGCTCTTGATCTAGCCGCCTTTATAAATCGATTTGTAGGGATGGTAGGATCTAGAGCCGCCCCCTATAAATAGAGCCATTTGTAGAGTCTTCTGAAAATACCAGCCGCTCCTACAAATGCATTTCTAGAAGTGTTTTGGGAACCATTTTTAAAGGCGGTTTTAGATTGAGCCACTCTAAAAAAGAGGGGTTGCTACAAATGCTTTTTTAGTAGTGAGTAGGTATGGTGAATTCCATTCGGCTTGTTATGTATGCTGATTTATGAATGCACATTAACGAGAGATGGTGCTTGAAGGCATTCGATTCACTAAATAGTGTTTCCTTGTAGAAGAGGAAAAAATGGTTTCCTCAATCATTGGATCATGAGATGTAGCCAGATGAATGACGATGAGAAAGACGGCATGTTCTGAGTAATCTGGGTAATTGTGGAAAAGGAAACCAGATTAAGTAGTGAGGCTGGTCCAGATGATCCAAGGAGCTGCTTATTATACCTATAAAGATATAAGCGCTTGGTAAATGTCCCCTCCAACTACCATATTTGTTCGTCTGTTTCCACTGTGCATCGTGCCTGCTGTGCCGTTTTATTGTGGCTCTCCACCATCCCGCCCAGTTTTCTCCAATGGCCGCAGTTGCCGGCACCATGCCGTGCCTCGCTGCCTCCTAGTTGGCTTGGGTTTCGCTAGCTACAGCCAGTTGATAGGCTTCTGGTGGTAGCTGGGTGCAGAGTGGCATCTGCTGGTTTGATTTTTATCAACCAAATATTGCAAACTATTTGGTAAAAGGCAAAAAAATTAGCACCCTATTCAATTTATGCATTGGTACAATCTATAATTTGGCATATGTTTATAAGGAGCTCATGGAGATGCTTTTCGGAGCGCTCTTTATCAAAATATGTTAATTTCCTTAGTTTATCAGATCTGCCAATCGAGACACGTTTCAGCGCCTATTCCTAATAAAACAAATAGCAAATTGTTATGAGTGACAAAGACTTCAATGTAACTGGCATTTTTTGAGCACTCATAACAAAATTAATGACCTGACTACTGGCAACACTTGAAGATGGCAATTGTAACTCAGGTTAAATAGTTTCATGAATTAATTAGCTCAGAAACTTTACTCATGCTCCAAATTGATATTACAATATCAAACTTGGACTTTAGAGTGTTGAAGTGAAATACAATGGTCACACAACTCATTATTATTCAGTTACACTCCTTATTATTCAGTTACACTCTGTTAGATGAAAAGTAACAAGGATTAAATCTATACATAAGCATTGATAAACAGTACCAGATATTGTATATAAACATTCCCTTGTCATACTTTACAAGACGGCCAAGCCATCTCTAAGCTGATCTGACAATTGACCTCGCCGAAGGGATGGGACTCCTCCCCTAGGCGACAATTGCGAGGTGCATACCCTAATGGCAGTGGTCACTACTACATAAACCTTTTGTAGGGGCGGCTCCAGATGATTTGTAGGGGCGGTTTGGCCAGCCGCCCCTACCAAAGCGTGGCTACAAATCATGTATTTGTAGGGGCGGTTCCTAGACGGCCCCTACAAATTAATTTGTAGAGGCGGTTGGTGTTACCAGTCACCCCTACAAATTGATTTGTAGGGACGGTTCAGTCTAAAACCGCCCCTACAGTACATTTTCCCGCAAAAAAAATTCGAATTTATAATTCAAATTCAACCAGAAAAAAACACACACACACACACACACACATATATATATATATATATATATATATATATATATATATATATATATATATATATATATATAATTCAAATCTGACCAGAACATATATAATTCAAATCTGACCACAAGCACAAGAGTATTATATAAACTACAATTATAAGTCCAATTCACAAGAATATATACAATCCATCATCAAATAGACATAATTCACAAGGTAAGACCAATGTCAAATTCCATACACATTGTTATCAACAGCATAGAGCTAGCCTTTCAGTCTCACGAAGGTGTTGGTACTGGGGATTTCTACCTAAGTCAGAATCTCGGTCATGGTAGGTGCCTTTGACGTGTACAATATGGTCCAATATAAAGTTGCAAAGGTCGCCGACGAGCTCTAAGAGTTGGTCATCCTTGTATGGGTCTCTTTTCATTTCTTTCTCTTCTTTCCACTATAAGAGAACAAGTTTTGGTTCAGTATTTCATACCATGTGCGAAGTTTTTATACTATGGGTGAAGAGGTTCAAACTTACCCTTAAGGGGTGTCTCCTGTAGGCACCTGTGTGACTTATCATAGAACATACATAATATCCACAATATACACTCCCAGGCTTCTGCTTGGGGCACTATGTGTTTTGCATATAAAAATGTTAAGTAATGCTTTTGATAGCCATGTAATGGAGTACTCAAAAAGTAAGTTACACTTACCGCACATAATGTTTTTATAGCCAGCCTTTCCTTCCTTACTGGATCATGCCTTCCGTGATGTTTAGTGGCATAGAACCTAAATGCCCTGTTCGAATTATTTTTGCAAATACAACTTGTTACTATCCAAAAGTAAACGTTACAAGTATGTATACAAACATATAAGCTAATGAGGATTGTCGATATGTATACGTCTTGAGAATCGATATGAAGTCTTTGTATGTCACCGGGTCCCTATCTATTGAATCAAAGACCCATGCCATGCTCCTCCCGACATCGACGCCTATACAAATCCAGTGGTTGTTGCATGGATTTAATCATAGAACTAGATAAGCTCTTTTGCATCGAATAAAATATATCAAACAAAGCTTTAAGTATAGAGTTGAACTTACTCGAAGTTGTATGGTAGCCATATAGTAGAGTGCCGTTGGAGATTTTTAAAAGCCAGGGCAATGTATGCCGAAACCTTAAGGGACTCTTGCCTTAGTTTCTTCGCACAGATGTCCTCTTTTTCCCGAAGGGTCTTTCCAGCAGCTAGCTCTTTGTCATCTAGTTTTCACTATCTAGGGTAATTAAAATTTATTTGTGCTATAGCTTGAGGGTCTATATACCCGGCTTTCGCACTTGGCATTTGTTTTACAATGTGCACTTGCATTCTACAAATCACGGCGTGGGTTAGTTACAACAAAATTCAAAGATTACATTCATATCATATCGGGAGGACAAGGACTTACAGGCACCACGTGCGAATTAGATTTATTTCCATTGCTCCGAGGTGAAAGCATGTTTGCATGTCATTGAAGTCAAAGATAATTTTCCCGGCTGGGCTTTCAAATGTGTCGGTGGGAAAGCATGCTTGTACGAGGTCTATGCTCGTTAGGAGAACACGTAAGTACCAATCATGGAACCTTCTCATTCCAAGTGGTAGGCGCTGGATGTCTCGGTTTAGTAGGAAGGGCTTGCCTCTTTCATATGTTTTTGGGCAATACTTTGACCATTTTATGGCATCAACATTTGGATACTGCTTTGCTGTTTGGTGGAGTTTGCTAGTGACGGCCTCCTCAGAAGCCCATGATGGGACTTTTTAATTTGGTTCTCAGGCTTGAACTAGTCATGGTCATACCACTTGTGCACCGACGAGACGTCTTTCATCGGAACATAAATTGGCCTTATGGTGATTGGATGCTTCTTTTGAAGTTCCCATTCAGGCACGTCCTCATCTTCTTGTGCATCACCTTCTTTAGGAGGCACTTGTTGTTCATGTATCGGCTGCGCTTATTGACAAGACTGTGGCATCTCATCATGCACTTGCTCGGTACGAGCTGGAGAAGGTTGTGGCTTATCAGGCACAAGCTCGCTAGGAGGCGGGGAAGAATGTGGCATCTTAGGAATGTGGTGGTCATGAGACGGTGAAAATATCTCCCCGTCCTCAACAACTTGCTCCAAATTTGATAGAGGGGGAGGCGACGAAGAAGCAGTCAATATAATGTCCCGTTTGTGCCAGAGGATGAACTGCCCCATTATGTCTCCAAGTAACACTAGCCCCTCGGGAGTTGCGTAGTCTATCCTCCACTGCATGAACTCGGGCTTTACGATATGCACCTCGACCCTAGTGTAGTCCGGCGGTATCTTATTATTGTGGTGTAAGCTACCAGGAGGATGTGCCACACCCGTTGCCACCTCCATCACAATGTTCTGCCGGCCGCTGAGAAACACTAAGGTGCAACTAGTTGGTTCCCGTATGCGATCGACGGGGGTTGTGGCTGTAGTGGAACCTTGGCTGCTAGGAACTTTTGGAGGGCTGCCAACTAATGCCAGTTCTCCCGGCGGCATCATTAATGTTCGTGGCTCCGTAGATAGTCCTTGCTCCTCCAGCGCCTTCGCAACTAGAGCCTTCACTTGGAGCTCAAGCTTAGCCTCTCGGTCTATGCCATGTTTCTTGTACATGTGCCTGTCCTCTTTGAATCCGTGCTTCCAGGTCATCCTTTTCCCTAGCCCCCTGGTGCGGCCTGTGTGCTCGTTGTTTCTGAAGCCAAGGCTAAGCTCGTCCCTCTCTCTAGAAGGATTGAATGAGCTCTTCTCCTTGTCTTCAGCATATTTCAGTATCCTTGATACTGCCTCTTGGGTCTCCGACTTATCAAACTTAAGATTACCACCGGATGATTCTGTACTCCTCGCATATATCCAATTCCTTGAGCGTACCTTCAAATTCTTCACATCAATATTCCCAGCAGCTACGGCCTCTTCGTCCATCTTCCTAAACTGCTCTTCCTTGCCATAGTAGACATCGAGGCCTAGATGATGGTGGTGTTTGTACCTCTTCGCTAGCTCAATGTTATGGGCACTGAGCTCCAATGCCTCCGGTGAGGTCTTCTGAGCCACAAGCTCCTCCCATTGACTAGGAGTTATGTTGCCAAACTCGTTGAAGGGAGTTAACCCCTTTTGGATATACTTCTTGTTGAGCTCCGACCTCCAATGTCGGAATGACTCTCCCATGATCTTGAAAGCATTTTTTTACCAGTTCGTGCTTACCCTTTGGAAATCTAAAATTAAGCTTCAGTTGCTTATCCCATAGTTCATCCTTTTTCTTCTCTGGTATCTCTTTCTAGTTAGGGATTGCTGGGTTTAGTTTATCTCTTACTAGGGCCCCAATAGCATTACAGAATCATCCTCTGAATTCCTTCGGCTCAAGGATCTTCCCTGCTGGCCCGACCTCCGTTATCACATAGCATGCCTTATCTGGATATTGATTTGCTTTTCTATCCCCTCATTTCCTCTTTGGCTTGGTAGTCGTGTTCGTGGTTGTGTCTTGAGGTTGTGGAGTAGAGGCCTCAATGTTTGTCTCTGTGGTTGTTGCCTCTGCTCTCCTTTCCTCTACTCCGTCTTGTCCGATGAGATGTCGCAGATGTCGACGTTGTCTTTTTCGAGTTTCAGGAGGGACCTGTATATACGACAGGTCAAACTGTTAGCAGAGGTAACACAACCAAAGCTTTAGCAAAATTTACAAGGTAAGGCTTTATCCCTACCTCCTCGTTAGGGTCAAAATCCTTGTCCAAATCTTCCTCCGTTGGCCTCCTTCTGGCTTCACGTGGGAAAGGATCCTCGGGACTTACATATCCCTCTTCTGAGTCCTCATCATCATCATCCTCTTCTTCTTCGCCTTTAGCAGCCTCTCCTGCTCTTCCTTCTGCTCCCCCTTCCTCCTCGTCACACTGCTCCTGAGTAAGCATCACTTCTAGATCCTTTTCTAACTTGTTATTGAACTGCTCCTGAGTAAGCTGGTCCTCTAGTGCTTGCTCCTCATAGGTTGGCTGCTCATCATGCTCGGAGCATCGGGCTACACTATCTAGTGTCCGTGACATTATTTCGCGCTTTGTTCTAATAGATGCAAGAAAGTGTGCTTTAGGTACGCGAGAAGGTACAAGAAATCAAAAAGGTCTATAAACCAAAGTAGTCCTATAAAACAACAATATATAAAAAAACGAGTAGTAGCAGTGGTAGAGGCCTCAGAAACATGTCAATCATCATTTGATCATGAACTTGGAGCATCAAGGCATCATAACAGAGAAGAGAGGAGAAGGTAATGTAGGGGCGGCTGCTAATGATGCCAAGTTCCTCACAAGTTCTTGATCATCAGCTCATATTCCATACAATGTATGGGCTTAGACAATTTCATCATTGGCAAAACAAAGGAGAGGAGAGGAGAGGGGAGATTTGGCAAAAGAGCAACAACTGCTTAACAAATATAGAGAGGAAAAGATGTAAAAAAAAGCAGCTGCTGCTTCCCAAACATAGAGGATAGGAAAAGGTGGCAAAAAAACATCCGCTTATAAGTAGGGGGGCATTCGATCATCATATGAGCTACCTCATATGCCTGAGTTGAGTCTAAGTTGTGGCATGGATTGCCATACCGACTTTGCTCGATCACACATGAACATCATATGCTTAATATCTTCCGAACCTGATAGGCAGATCGGACAATCATAATTTTCTCCAATATGGCGATGGAATACGACCCCCTTACAGGGAATGAACCCATTAAGAAGTCACCAACCATAAATTTTAATAATAATGTTTGTTGAATTATGTATAGAATCATCGGCAAACACTAAGGTATTGACGCAACTGGCCCATTCGGCTATCACTATTGGATCTACTGGATATAAAAAGTAAGCATGAAAGCCCAATTCTATGCCCAAAAAATCGGAAACTGCAGCTTGATAACCACATCGAAGACATGAAACCAGAACCTAATGTTTTAGTTCGATATGAAACTGAGTTGAGCATTAATCAAAAGAGTAGCTGAAGCAAGCTGACATGACATATAAACCATGAGACAGTTTTCCAATGACATGTTAAGGTAATTTGAACATGAGACAGTTTACCCAACCCCTGCTACAGAGTACAAAGGGCTCTCAGCCTGGCACAGTCCAACCTTACAAGCACTGCACCGTCCAACAAAGGCTGCCATATATCTGCTAAGTTCATGAAAGCTACTCCACTACTACCTTGCAGGCTCCAAGCCCGACAAGCAGCACGCAGGCTGGATGAAACGACCTCTAACAAAGAAAAATTATACTGATATGGAGCAAATTTTATACTTGTTCCAGGAAAGCCTAGACTGAAATATGGATGCATAGATAAGAAGTTGTCCTCTGATGACAATCTGTAAGTACTCTTTTTTGTTTCCTTTTGAATTATTCATCAGCAGAGTACTATCTGTGTCTCTGCGGAGAAAATCACCTTACCATCTCCCGTGTGTGTAAAAACCTAGCCTCCAAGAGGGCTACCTCCTTTTTGTTGTTGCTGGTGTCTTTGGTGAGTGCAAGTTGCTTGGTAATCGCTTTTGGGTCATACTCCGAATTGCAGCTAGTGGTTGTTGGCATTGGAGGTACTCTGTGCTATAAGCTCAGAGTCTACCCAAGAGTCCTAGCTGTAGAAAATAAGTGAGTTGTGTGTTCTCAAGAACAGTATGGTCACTACTCTTTCACCGCTACAGACTACTAGACGTCTCTCCATCCCCTAAAAACAAGGGTTTCTTTGACTGGTGGATGAGGGCTAATGCTTTGGTCCCCAAGGAAGTGAAGCAAGGTTTGAATTCACTGATTACTTTAGGGGCTTGGATGTTGTGGAAGCATCGTAACGACTGTGTCTTCAATGGAGCCAATCCCAACATCCAACTTGTGATTAGCCTTCCTTGAGGAGGCACATTTCTGGTCCCTTGCTGGCGCTAAGCCGCTAAGGGGTTATGGCATTTAGAAGTGGTCGCTAGGTAGATGGCTTGATTCTGTTCAGGCTTGGTTGTGTGTTTTTCTGTAACAGGTGCGTTTGTAAATAGTTCCTTTTCTTTTTGGACAAGGGTTTGTATTTTGTATTCTCCTTCTTAATGCAATGATACACAGCTCTCCTGCATATTCGAGAAAAAAATAGGTGCTATTCTCTCTAGATGCCCTACAGTCATGACAATTGAACAATGGCAATGTTATTCAGCTAGAATGCTTGTTCAGGGACTATTGGTGCTTAGTTAGAATATTTATTCAGATGGATGCTGCCACGCTGGAGAGGAAAATGGTTCCTGTAAGGTTGTTTTTAATATGGTTACCAGAAGGAAAAAAGGCAGATTTTCCTATGGTCCAAAATCAGCAGAAACTTTTTGAAGGTTCCGAAACGAAATAGAAATGGTAATTTCACTGGTATGCATTTGTGGTCATAGCAGCGGTCTGCACATTAGGCTGCAGGTTCAGCTCTAATACTGCCCCCCAACTGTTTCATCAGAAAACTCAAATTTGGATTCAAGCATTTCTGACGGTTTGTCCTAACAATTATGGTCACTGGTAGTGATTACTACCTCCGGTCATGAAAACATGTCGTTTACAACAAGATTTGGTCAAACCATAAAATTCCAAACATCAATAACTACTACACTATTTAACCTGGCATGTAAGTATTATGCGTAGATTTTGTATACAAAATACTTGCAAAACCTCGTAATATTTAGGATTTTCAGAATATATTCTAGAAAAAATTAGTTGTCAAAGATATGTGTATAAGACCGTGCAAAGTAAAATGTTTCAACTATTTGTGACCAGAGGGAGTAGAAAGCTTTGTGGCATTCAAGTTTCCTTGTAATTGATTTTTTTACCTTGTTGAGGACTCATGTATGAACTGCATATTGTATCCAGTTCCAAAATTTACTCCTGGACAACAGTAGCTTATGAAGCTGTAGTCTATTTGGCACTAGTTTCCTTCTGCTGTTATTTCTATGTTGTTTCATCTATCTGTGGCGTGTCCATTTGGTCTTTTGGGACTGTTTGGTTGTAATGGAACCATTTACTTTTCTCATAATAAAATACTTAGTTTTATACTTCTTTGTATTCAAGAAAAGAAGTTCCTGCATAGATTCTGTTTGAACTGAACTAACCTTGTTGCATCATGTAGAATGTATTGGTTTCACTGTGTCTATTGATTCCTTCTCTGTCTTCTTAGGTATGTTTCTGAAGTCATTGATTTTGTTAAATTACCGGTGATGGAAGAAACCATGGTAATCAGTTAATCTGCCGGTTTCCTTGTTTAAATGTAGTCTTTGAGGTTTTATTTTACTAGAATATCCTATTCTAGGATGGAAATGACTTGGATGAAGAAGACCGCAATGCCAGATATATGTTGAAATGGGATATGCAGGTGAGTGACCAGATCTTTATAAAAGATGATGTGCTTGTGCCAAGTTTTATTTGTGATTAAAGTAAAGAACATCTATCTGGTAGTGCTAAAGTCTTGATTAATGTTTATTGTTCTTGAAAGCAAAGATATGCAGTGAGCAATAGTAGATTATATTGCATTGAGCCGTGCATATCATAGGACTAAGACTAACATCCTATGTTAGTGGACAATGCGGTACAATTCAATCTACATATGTGCTAGACTAGAAATCTAGGTGGGCTGTACAAAAAGGCCGGCTAGGATACTACCAGATAGCCCAAGAAAGACCCAAAGACCATATTCACATAATATGTCTAACAGTTCTCTATCAACATGCTTCATTTTGGAACCAGGTTGAGTCAAAGACCCTTTCAGTCTCTATGTAACAAAGAAAAATTTGCTCCATGTCAGTCTCTATGTAACAAAGAAAAATTACAGGTCTACAGGTTTTATAATTAAGTCAACCAAAGAAAAATAAAACAACTTATACTGAATATATAATTAACCATGACATAATGATGCAAACTGAACTAGAACTTAAATCAATTAGCTCATAATGATGCAAAGAAAGGGGTGAAAATGACTGCTGGTGGACAGTGGGAACTGATGAGCGTGGGGAGCTTAGAAGCTTCCTCCAATGACAGAGAAAGTAGATGCAGTGATAAACCGACGAACTACTGAAACTGAACCTAGTAGTGGCTGAGCAGCTGAGCAAGCAAAAGTCAACAGAGACAACTGAGCAAAGGTAATCAGGCATTCATGAATCTTGGAACAAGGTAATCAGGCATTCATGAATGCGAACTGGTTTAATAAATCTTACCTTTCACAAGTTCCTTGGACCAATAACTTCTTAGTTATGAACGGCAGCTGCTATGATTGTTTTAGATGTCTAGAAAACTTCAAATGCTTGTAGGCACCTCCTTTACCCTAAGAACAGGTGGCTAGTGAAATGAAACAATTTACACTATGAATCAAAGTGGAGGGCAGAAGTAAACGATCAGCTTGATGCTTACCTATTGGATGTTTCACTTAATGATGTTTGCTCGTACGGGATGATTCGAACAAGGTCTGTAGGTGGGTATTCTTCAATAGCATGTATTTTTACATGAGATCCACATGTATTTTCTTGCTGTCCATGTCAAATAGAAGCTAATACTTGAGCTAATATATCATATGCCATTAAAAATCATTACAAGACAAGCCAAACTTAAAGCCATGCTAACTTAAATCCCCTACTTGCCTGTGACACTGCTAGCTATAGATTCCACAACCTATCAGCTAACTTAGCTAAAGCCTATCACACTTGAAGCAGCAGACACTACCTATTGGAGCCATACGTGACCTATTGAGGCTGAAAAAAATTTCCCCAAAGACCTATTGACCAATAACTTGTAATATAAAATGAAAATAGATCCTGCTAGGTGCTCCTCACCCAGAATTAAGATGGTTTCTAGCATCAGCATGACTCACACGTACATCGAACTCAACATGTCATAAGGTTGTGGTGCTACTGCAATCATTTTAATGTTTTTGGACTTGTCAGTTTATTGTCTCAACAATGTTCATCAGGCAACAGAAAGTATATCAATCTTCCTTTTTTAACGTAAAGTGTATCAATCATCCTCAATATAAATAGATATATCATTTAAGTCTCTTGTAATTTTACATGTCAAGGTGCAATAGAACTAATTTAGGAAACTGCATGCATATAATATGGAATGAGGAAGGAGAAAAAAGGGAAAATTTTCAGTTGTTATTAGTTGTATTAAATTATCAGTTAATTAAGTTGGAAAGTGTTCAGATAAAGTATTTACCTTCAGAAGATTTGGGGTGACGAGCTGCGGAGGGACCCTTCCAGCATGGGGCGCCTGGTGGGAGCGAGTAGGCAACGTAGAGGAGGGTGCTCGCGGGACCTTCACCCAGCAGCAGGGCGGACATTCGGGCATAGGCAAGGGCGGGCAGCCGTCGGGTGGCTCGGCCGAGGCGGCGGCGTGTGCAGCGGCGTGCGGAGGGGCTTAGCGCGAGAGCAGAGAGGCGGCGTGGGGAGGGGCGCAGCGAGAGCAGGGAGGCTGTGGGGATGCCGTACTCGAATCGGTGGAGCGCGCAGCCACGGAGGAAGCAATCGAAGCAGGTCCCAGCGGTTAGGGTTCCGCGGAGGAACGGCGTTGCTCGGCTAGGGTTTCGCAGCGGGTCCCAGCGGCTAGGGTTCTGCAGCGGGTTCTAGCGGCGAATGGAGCGGAGGTGAGAGGAAGCGCACGGTTGGGGGTGCACGGGCCGGCGGAGGTGAGAGGAAGCGCGCACGATGGCGGTGGCGGCGGGTTCGACAGCCTGACGGCGTCTGAAAGGAAGAATAGCGCCCCTGAGTTAGCTGCCCGCGGGCTCTTCCTTATATATGGGAGGGCATTTGTAGGGGCAACTCCTGAGTTAGCCGCCCCTACAAATTGATTTTTAGGGGCGGTTCCTGAGTTAGCCGCCCTTACAATTTTTTTCAATTTATTTTAATTAAAATTTTTGTAATTCATTCATATACAAAGAACACAATATAAATTTATATATTAGTTTTTTTATTCTATATATATAAATACATGTATATATAAACAATTTTATTATATATATAAATATAATTTTATATTTTCTTCTTTACAAAAATAATATTTTAAAACTTTAAAATTTGAATTTCAAAACAACTAATAGAATTTTAGGACACTAAATGACCTCAAATGAAAATTTTGTAAACATCAAAGTTGTAGAACTCATCAAGATGTACAACTTATATTTTGGTCATCTTTTCATTTGACAAAATTTGAAAAGTTCAAATTTTGAATTTCAATAAATGGCAACTTCAAACAAGATTTTGAAACCTTAAATGATTTCAAATAAGAAAGTCATGAACATAAAAGTTGTTGAACGCGTTACTATCTACAATTTTTATTTTGATCATCTTTTCATTTGACTAAATTTGAATAGTTAAAATTTTGAATTTTAATAAATGGCAATTTCAAACAAGATTTTGAAACCTTAAATAATTTCAACTAGAAAAGTCATGAACATAAAAGTTGTTGAACTCATCACTATCTACAACTTTTATTTTGATCATTTCTTCATTTAACAAACTGTTAGTAAATAATGTTCACAAATCCACATGTCACTCATAGTTTCATAAACTATACGAGAGACATGTTGATTTATGAACAATGTTTACTATCACTTTGTCAGATGAAGAAATGACCAAAATAAAAGTTTTAGATCTTGATGTGTTATACAACTTTGGTATTCATCACGTTTTCAGCTGAAATCATTTGGTGTTTCAAAATCTTGTTAGAACTTGTCATTTTTTTAAAATTTGAAAATTTGAATTGCTCAAACTTTGTCAAATGAAAAGAATGACCAAATCAACACACTAACTTGATAGGGCATGATTTTAGAAAATTTAAGGAAAAAAATAATCATATTTGGAGTTAGTATGAGGGAGAAAGACTAGTTACAAATTTTACCTAGAGATTAAAAAGAAAAATCACAACCGTTTATGATGATCAATGATGAACAAGTGTGATTTCTCTTTTTAATTTGTGGCTGAAACTTGTAACTAGTTTTTCTCCCTCATACTAACTCCAAATGTGATGGGTTTTCCTAAAATTTTCTAAAATCATGCTCTATCATTTTAGTCTGGTCATCTATCTTTGTCACTAATTTTGGACAATTTAAATTTTGAATTTCAGAAAATGACAACTTCAAACCTTATTTTCAACCACTAAATGATTTTAGCTGTAAAGGTGACGAATATAAAAGTTGTATAACTCGTCAAGATCTCCAACTTTTATTTTGGTCATTTCTTCATTTCATAAAGTATTAAGTGATTTCATAAAGTTTTAGTTGTAGGGTGGATGTTGAAATAGATTCATCTGGATGTTGCAAATGGTAGTCTTACACACATGCATAAAATAGTCTCACACACATACATAAATATATAGTCTCACACACACATACATAAATATATAGTCTCACACACATGCATAAATGAAGTCTTACAAACACACTCACTTACACAAACACTCCACGTTCAACAACTAGCTAGCCCGCTGTAACGACTTTTCCCTTGACACCTTTTCGTTCCCATGGCAATATGTCTTTGGGCAGGTTATTTTCCACAACACTGATCTTCTTAGGAAAGTCTATGAATAGCGGCATCTCATCGTAGTTATTGTAAGCTTCAACATCGTCCACGCCATCAACTCCGATAATGTGCTGTTTCCCGGAGGCAACCACATGCTTTGTCTTCTTCTTCGGGGGGAGGTTACTTTGTGGGTCAGGCATATAGAAAACTTGTGCGACACGTGAAGCGAGCACCCAAGGGTCATCTTGGTAGCCTAGATTCTCGAGGTCCAGGACTCTCAATCCGATCTCATTCAGTTGGTGTTGTTTGATCCAGCGACATCGAAATAGGGCCACCGTTATATCCCTTCCATAGTCAAGTTCCCATATCTCTTCAATGTTGCCAAAGTATTGGATCTTTCGCCCCACTCCATCGAGAGCTTCTATTCGAACGCCGCTATTTTGGTTCACACATTTACTATCCTTTGCGTGGGTATAGTATGTATACCCATTGATGTCATAAGCTTTCCAAGATGTCACTTGTCTCGATGGCCCCTCCGCCAACCTACTAATGGTAATAGAGTCTATGGTTTCTCCAGGCAGTATGTTTTGGTCCTTCAACCATGTAGTTAGTTGTTGCTTGTGCTGTTTCATGACCCAATCATCTGAACGACCATTTCTCTCCACCATAATGATAGCCAAGTGTTCATGAATGTACGGTTGCATCAGTTGTGTACTCTGCGAGACACTGTAATGCGCCCGACTCACCTCTTTGTAATCATGGTCGACGAACACTTTTCTACCACTGGTGCCCTTCCTAGCCAGCCTACCCTTGTGATGAGAATCGGGTTTACCAATCCCTTTCTATACTTTTAGGTACTCTGATAGCACTCGACGACTTCTTCAGTACTGTAACCCTATATCATGGAGCCCTCTGGGTATGCTCGATGATGCACGTATCGAGTTAGAACCGACATAAACCACTTGTAGGACCACATTTCATGCAAGTAGCAAGGGCCCAGCGCCTGTATCTGATGAATCATGTGAATTATGAGATGTGGCATTATATGAAAAAAAGCAGGAGGTAAACACATCTCTAGTTGGTTTTGTGTCTCCACCACAAATTCATGTAGGTCACTCAGCTCTTGCTTGCCAATCGTCTTCTGTGAGATCTTCAAAAAGAAGTAGCACATGCGGGTGATGGCCATTTTCAAGAACTCTGGTTTTATAGCCCTGATTGCAATAGGTAGAAACACTATCAGCATCACATGACAATCGTGAGCCTTGCAGTGTGTTATTGACAAGTCCTTCATCGATACTAGCTTCTTCACATTCGCTGAAAACCCAGTCGGGAAAGTGCATATAGCTCTCTTCTCTTCTGGTGTTAGGTTGAAGCACGCCGCGGGCAGAGTGTATTTTCCATTAGCCTCAGGTACCGGGTGAAGCTATGGCATCACGTTTAGCTGCATCATGTCTTTCCATGATTTCAGACCATCCTTTGACTTGCCTGTGTCCATCAAGTTAGCAATGAGACTCTCAAAGACATTCTTCTACACATGCATAGCATCAATGGCATGGGGGACCTCCAAGTCTGGCCAATAAGGCAGATACTGAAAGAAGATCGATTGTTTCTTAAAAGGTACGCCTTCGATAGGAGGTGTGCTTCTATCTCTGTAAGTCCCATCCGAATTCTTATTTCCATAGACGACGCATATGTTTTTCACCATTTTGTACATGTGTTCTCCATTATGACGTCTCTCCGGAGGGGGTTCAATCTCTGGGGTGTTGTCATAAAATCTAAAGAACAATTTGCTTTGGTACTTGTGACTTGTCTTTAAGAAGCGCCGGTTCCTTAGGTAAACTATCTTCTTGGATGCATCTAGGAACACCCATGTAGTACCATCCAAGCAAACCAAGCATCCTGTCTTCCCTCCGATCTGTCCAGACAAACCAAACAACATGGGGTAATCATTGGTAGTAACAAATATTATTGCTCTACATATGAAGTCCTCCTTTCGAAACACATCATACATCAGCTCCCCATGCCTCCATAGCCTCTCCATTTCTTGCATCAAAGGCTCGAGGAACACGTCTATATCAATGCCTGGTTGTTTAGGGCTAGAAATAAGAATAGTGAGGAGAAGGTACTTTCTCTTCTGACACAACCACGTTGGGATGTTGTACATGGTCAAGATCACTGGCCAAGTGCTATGGTCGCTCATCCTCTCATTGAAGGGATTCATTCCATCGGTGCTCAAGCCAAACCGTACATTCGTTGGGTCATCGCTGAATTCTTTGTGCTTCTCATCGATCCTTTGCCACTGACTACAATCAGCCGGGTGTGCAATCTTATCATCATCCACCTTGGGCTCATCATCCAACCATGTCATGAGTGCGGCTTCTTTAGGGTTCAGGAAGATACGTCTCAAGCGGTCGGTCACTAGCAGGTACCGCATTACCAAGGTAGGAATTCTTCTCTGCTTTGCATCGTTGCCTAATGGAGTGTCCTCTAGGGGCTGAGATTCTTGTACCACCTTTTGTGTACCCTTCTTATTCCTCTTTTTCCTTGTGGAGGCTCTGTCCCCACCGTAAAGGTCATTGTTTTTGTACCGGCTGGCCCCACACCGGGGACATTTATCCAGTGACTTGAACGTTTCGCCATGAAAAAGGATACAGTGGTTGGGGCATGCATGGATTTTTCAACCCCCATTGTTAATGGACTTATGACCTTCTTCGCTTGGTATGTGTTGGCGGGAACTGAGTTTGGTTGTGGCAGCACCCATGACAGGAGACGCAATAGATCATTGAAACTACAGTCTGACCAGCCGTACTAGCCTTTAGAATGAGTAGCTCAAGCACAAAACATAGCAATGTCCAATGTGTCAGACAACCTTTTTCAACACCATACACAGTCTCCTTTGATGCTTTTTTCACCCTTTCCAAATTTTCTAGACCTTTTGTGCTCTTTAGTAAAATCTCTGGTCCAAGGGCTCGAATCATGTCCTCCAAATCATCTTCATCCCCAACACGTGCTCCACCATCATTATTGGCACCACCTTCATCATTACCATCCCAACCACCAGCATCACCAGCTTGTTCATTGCCAAACTTGGGATCCATTCGTGCATCAAGCTCTACTGAATCTTGGGACAGGGATTCGAGGGTTTCGTCGTTGTATTCCTCCTCATCCTCATCGTTAACAATAACCATTTCACCATGATGAATCCACACTGTGTAGTCCTCAACAAATCCTCGCATAATAAAATATGATCTGATGATACTCACATCTGTCCATGCCATACGGTTCTTGCAATCTTTACAGGGACAAATAATTGTATCCTTATTCTCTGTCAACGTCGTTGCATGCTTCTTTGCGGCTTCAATAAATTCATCCACCTCTTCACGGAAACCTACCTTGAACCTTAACGAACCATACATCCAAGAGTTCTTATGCTCCATCTTTTACAACAACAACAAAACAAACATTAAAGGACTACTTATTCAGATATATATAAAAATGAATCAAATTAATAATTACTTGAGAATAATTGTATATACTTCAGATATATATGAATATAAATCAAATATAATTACATGAAGCATACAAACACACCATGGTAGAGGAAAATTAATTAATGCTCATTTATCCATAAATAATTAAAATACATATTTGTTGATTATAATAAACAATTTCAAAGACAACAATTAGCAACAATTATATTTTACCTAATATCTTTCATGCAAACCCTAGTCCAATTTTATCAAACATAAATTTAGAAAAATGAAATTAATACAAAAACCAAACCCTAGATCTAGATCTACATGCACATGAAGCATCCATAAAACTAACTAATTGTTCACTAAAATCAAGAAACATGGACCAAATAAGGGTTTGATCTTGTTCCCCTACCTAATTTACCCTAATACATTCAAAACTTGGGTCTAATTTGCTTCATAAGTAGCTCAAGCACCATAGAAGAGAGATAAAAGCAAAACTCTAATTACTCACTAACCAACCATTAAAACTTCAAAAGAAGTGTGGAATAACATTTTCTTTGCTTCTACAACCTCTCCACCAAAGGATTTGAGATTAAAACCTTTCCCCCTTAGTAGAGCAATTTTTGGGAGGTGCCCAAGGCCTCCCTACCTTTTTTTCATGGGTTGGAGTGAGTGACCCGAGGAGGAAGAATGGGGGTTGCAGCCATTTATACAATGGACATTTGTAGGGGCGACTGGTGATTGAGCCGCCCCTACAAATTAAACAGTAGGGGCGGCTAGTGAGTGAGCTGCCCCTACAAATCTACCCCATTTGTAGGGGCGGCTCGTATCACCAGCCGCCCCTACTGTTAGATTTGTAGGGGCGGCTAGAATTATGGGACCCGAGCTCACCCACTGTAGGGGTGGTTGGTACTAGAGCCGCCCCTATAAAAAAATCCGTTGCTAGAAATCGTTTTTGTTGTAGTGGGTGCCTATTGTTTTAGTACCAAGGAAGATTTCTATACCGGCACCCCTGTGATGTGACGTCTGATTTTCAACTTCAGAATATATTGTTCCTCGCTAGTGTCCTAGTGTCATATTTTTCCTCATCAGTGTCATAGGTTAGTCCTAGATTAACAACTTGGGATGAAGGGCTAACAGGTCCAACATCTATACTAAAATGACCGGCTGGAATTAGATTTTCGTATAGGATTGGCTTCTTCCTGTCATCTACCACATAAGTAGTTGTCTTGATTGCCATACACTACGCCAGATTTGCACATCACTGCCAGCATCATCACTACCGTATTCGTGAGAACCGACAGTTATATACCCTCACTACCAGTTATGAGCTTGAAAATGAAAAAATGATTGGGGCTGGGCTAAAACCAGTAGTGAAGGACCACATCACTGTCGGTTTGTGGCTTGAACCGGCAGTGTTTTGGCGGGCACTTATCACTACCGGTTTAAGCCAAGAGCCGACAGTGATTGTGCTCTATCACTGTCGGTTCTAGCCAAGAACCAACGGTGATAAGCCTACAACACAAAAAGGCTGCAGCCGTCCTCTCCTTCCTCCTCTCTTTCCATCCCGAGAACAGAGGCGCGCGTTTGGACCCTTCCCTCCATTGTTGCGGCTGCTCTTCACCATGAAGCTAGTGCTTGGATTTTGAAGAATGGCTTGATCTTTTTGCTTTAAGGTTAGTAACAAACATCCACTCCTTTAATTTTGTTGCTTAATTAGCTTCGTTTTGATGGCTACATTGCTTGATTCTCATTCTAGTTCTTTCTCCATTCTAGTGAGCACTTTCCAATTGGACATTTGTGCAAGGCTCAAATTGTGGTGAATCCATCATCCAAAAGGTTGGTGTCTATGAACACATTTAAATTCCTAGCTAATTATTCCATGGTGGTCAAGATCATCATTGTTAGTATGTGATGCCATAATTAGTTCTTAGAAGTAGAGTAGAATAGTTGCTCTTTAATATTGTGCAATAATTGTTTTTTACTACGATTTTCAATTTACAGGGCCGGGGCTACCAATTTCAATTTTTCAATAATTAGTGTACAATAATGTTTTCCAAAAATGGTACTTTTGAGCTACAATTGTTGTTCATGAAGCTCGGTTTCTTATTAATTCTTTATAATTACTGTCTCAGTATTTTTTGTGCAGAGATGGATCGAGAGTGGATGCATTTGTCCCGAACGGACAAGCGGTACATGCATGGCGTTAGCCAGTTTATCATTGATGCCAAAGCCCATGCTAGAAATGGAAACCCTGTCTTCTGCCCATGCAAAGATTGCAAGAATCATAGGAACTTTCGTCAAATTGAGTCTATACGATCGCACTTGATTACCAGGGGGTTCATGCCAAACTATACGATATGGACTATGCATGGCGAGGTTGGTGTGAATGTTCTGTAGGAAAACGATGATGATGTGGACCTGCCTGACGTAGCCATCCACGATGCTGATGAGGAACCCGGTGTCAACACGGAACCTATGGCCACAGTTAATAATGTGTTTAGGAACACGCTAGCTGATGACACCGAGGATAATGATGGCATTTCTCAGCTGCTACGTAATGTAGAGACCGGATGTCTTAGTGAAAGACAGCTGAGAAAGCTACAGAAAATGAGACAAGATGGCAAAACACCATTGTATAGGAATTATCCAATGAGCAAACTGAAAGTCGACATCATGCTATTAGAGTTCAAATCGACAAACGAATTGAGCGATAAAGGCTTCGATTAGTTGTTTGGTATAATAAAGAAAATGCTCCCAGAAAAAAATGAGTTGCTAAAAAAGACATACTTGGCCAAGCAAATGATCTGCCTCATCGGCCTCGACGTTGAAAAAATCCACGCGTGTTCCAATGATTGCATATTGTACCGTGGAGAAAAATACAAAGACTTGGACAAGTGCCCCAAGTGTGAAGCTCCACGGTACAAGGAAGGGCCGTCAGATGAGGGTACCAAGACCAGAGGAGGTCCTATAAAGGTCGTTTGGTATTTCCCTATAGCTCCCTAGGTGCATAGGCTATTTGCATGTGCAAAGTCAGCCAAGCTGTTGCGCTGGCATGGCGAAGAGCGTAAGAAAGATACAATGATGAGGCACCCCACCGATGGGCATGATTGGAGGACTGTCAATACTATGTTCTATAAGAACATCGGTGGAGAGGTAAGGCACCTTTGGTTTGCTTTGAGCACAGATGGGATGAATCCTTTGAACTAGGTTAGAAGCAATCATAGCACCTGGCCAGTGATGCTCTGTATATATAACCTTCCACCTTGAGTCTATATGAAGCGGTCATACATCCAGATGCCACTATTGATCCAAGGGCCAAGACAGCCTGGGAATGACATCGATGTGTTTCTAGAACCAGTGATCGATGAACTAGTGGAGATGTTTGAAAAGGGTGTGCCGGATGTTTGGGACGAGTACAAAAAGGAACATGTCACGATCAAGGGAGTACTTATCGCTACAATTACCGACCTGCCAGGTCGAGGTTCATTGTCCAGAGAGAATACAAAAGGCTATACTGGATGTGTCGAGTGCTTGGATGACACCGATACGGTAAATCTACCAAATAACTCAAAGATAGTTTATATGGGACACCGTAGGTTCCTACCTTAGGATCACCCTTACCGTAGGAATAGAAAAGATTTCAACGGTACTATTGAGAAACGCTTAGCTCCAAAATATCGAGACGGGCCTACGATACTTTGAGAAGTCAACAAACTGGAGGTTGTCCTTGAGAAGGGGGACAATGCAGTAGCATCGCCTGATGGGAGCGTTTGGAAGAAAAAATCGGTTTTCTAGAAACTACCTTACTGGTCATTTCCGAGTGTACGCCACTGTCTTGATCCCATGCACATCACTAAAAATGTGTGCACTAACACTCTTAACACCTTGATGGACACCGGGGGGACATCGAAGGATTCACTAGCCACACGCCTAGATATGCAACACTTAGGAATCAGGAAGGAGCTGCATCCCGTGGAGCTAGAGAATGGCCAGTTTGAACTTCCGGTTGTGTCATGGACATTGAAGAAGGAAGAAAAGCGTGCGCTTATTTCTTTCTTCAATGAACTCAAAGTCCCGATGGGCTACTGTGCGAACCCGAAGAGGCTAGTGAACATGAGAGAACTCAAGTTCAACTATGGCCCTATGAAGGCCCATGACTATCATGTCATTATGACTCAGCTGCTCCCTATTGCCCTGCGTGGTATCCTCCCCCCAAAGGTCCGTGCCCCAATCATAAAGCTTTGCTCGTTCTTCAACGCGATCTCAAATAAGGTCATTGATGTGTCCACGCTAGAGCAGCTGCAGCGGGACATAGCCAAAACTCTCATTAGGCTTGAGATGCATTTCTCGCCGACTTACTTTGATATCTCAATGCATCTACTCATTCATCTTGTTGACCAAATTAGAGCCCTTGGCCCAATGTACCTGCATCAGATGTTTCCTTTCGAAAGATTGATGAAAGTTTTCAGGAGGTATATTAGGAACAGATTCAGGCCAGAAGGGGGCATGGTTGAAGGATGGTCAACGGAGGAGGCCATTGAGTTCTACACATATTATCTGGACATCAAAAGGGTCGAGTTCCAGAATCTCATCATGAGGGAAGACTACGTGGCAAAGGAACGATCGGGGAGAATTCTGTTACAGTAGACGACCATGTTTCTTTTAGACAGGCATAGTTCGCTGTTCTCCAGCAAGCCGAGGGTGTGATGCCATACATTGATGAGCACAGGCAATCGCTGCAAACTCTATATCCGAGCAGGTCACAGACTTGGTTGGATAAAAAATATAAGGAGGAATTTGTCAGCTGGTTACGATGTCGTTTGCTTGGAATAAAGTTGGGTAATCAACTAGATGCCTTAGCCAAGGGACCTTCGAGTACTTATCTTAAGTACCAAGGGTATGAGATCAATGGATTCACATTTTACACAAAAAAGCAAGATGGAAAGAGCACATACCAAAATTGTGGTGTTCGTTTTGATGCTCACGACGAAAACGGCAACATGCAGGTGACATACTATGGTTTCATAGAGGAGATATGGGAGCTAGCCTACGGTCTGTTGAAGGCAGCTCTTTTTCGTTGCCAGTGGGTCCGGCTCGAGGAAATCAACACTGACAGCGAAGGGTTCACTACCGTTGATCTCACTAAGACCGCATACAGAGACGACCCCTTCATCCTAGCAAGAGATGTTATGCAAGTCTTCTATGCAAGGGACAACAAGACAAAAGGAAGGCTAAAAGTAGTCCTAGAAGGCAAAAGGAAGATTGTCGATGTCGATGGAGTGACGGACGAAGAAGACCACAGGGGCTATCAGGAAATGCCTCCATTCGGGGTGAACGTACCCCTACCTATCCTTCAAGAGGGTGACAAACCTGCTTACGTACGAATTGATCACAATGAGGCCCTCATTGTTGATGCACCAAAACATAGTTAGATTATTGTTAACTATGTAATCATTATGCAGATGTTGTATCAGTAATTCGCACTGAATATTTAATTTATATTTTGTGCGCATCTCTACAATTTAATTATTGACTATGTAATCAAATATTAAGATGATGTTCACAAACACTATTATTTGATAATTATAGACCATTAATTAATTATCATAGAATTAAATAATCAAGACACAAATTTTTGTGTTATTTTATAATATAAACTATCTGCATTATTTCTATTAATAAATAAATATAGAAAAGCAGACTAAGCGAACTCCCTATCCTAGCAAAGTGGTTAAGGCCACGCACTCTGTACTCTGAGACCCGCGCTCGAATCCCAGGTGGGCCAAACTTTTTTGATTTTGCATTTATTATTTAGTATTGCATTACGATGGGATAAAAGAAAAAAAACAAAACCATTCTAACCGAACTCCCTATCCTAACTCAGCGATTAAGGCCGCGCACTCTCGACCCCGCGACCCGCGCTCGAATCTCAGGCGGGCCAAACTTTTTTATATTTTTTATAAAAAGGCTGCGATGGCAGGCTCCAAACCGACAGTGTTTTTATATTTTTTACAAAAAGATGGCGGCAGGGCCTATCATTGTCGGTTTTGGTTTTAAAACCGGCAGTGATAGCTTCTATCATAGTCGGTTGCTCAAACCGACACAGAAGGCCGAATTCACTATTGGTTTTATACTAAATCCAACAGTGCTCCCAAACCGACAGTGATGTGTAGATGCTCCTCACATGCCAACAGTGCTCCCATGACCACAACAGTTGGAACACTCCTCCCACCTACCCCGACAACTTTAGTTCAGAAATAAAAATGTACCACGACTGCTAGCCCCTATAAAATGGCCCTCGGCCAGGAGCTAGCCTCTCCATGCATGTTGGTTTCAGCCAGGCCTTATCAGCCATGATACAATGTTTTCCTCTCACAACAAACCACAGATATCATTATGCATCGTAGTCCACCAAAATGGTGCACATATGAGGTACTAGAAGAATGCTACTGAAGATAGAGCAACGCCGAAGATTGGAGATGCCACGAGGTTCACAGAGCCATCCGCTGTGGTGCCGAGCTAAATCCGATGTGCTCTGGACTGTACCGAGAAAAAGGCCATGTACAGCAGAGACATGGATTCATCGATGACACCTTATCATCTCCAACCGGTATAGCTCGTAGACCACCTCGGTGCTGTTTGTTTGAACCCTAGTTGGTGCGAGAAGAATGCTACTGAGGTGGTTAAATTATAATGTGTTGATACACATTGATGGTAACATTGACCTGTACGCAAATAGGTCTTTGTTATCGTATATGGAATTTTAGTGTATGGTCTTTGTTATCGTATATGTAACTTATTTCTAATTTTTTGATGTATTTCATTACTATCTAAATAAATATATCATTTTTGTTAAAACTTTCCCACCGTAGTATCTAAATAAATATATCATTTATATATATGCACCTTCATTGTCGGTTCTATTTAGAAACCGACAGTGATAGCCACTTTCACTGTCGGTTCTATTTAAAAACCGGCAGTGATATCCATGCCCCCTATATAAAATAAACTACCGGCCACATACATCGATCCCACCCACCCACGAACTCTCTCAGTCTCATTTCTCATGTTTCACTCTCACTTCTCAAGACATCCACTCTCTCTCTACGTGATTTGGTCATGGCTCCTGCATTTTTCAATGATATTGATAAGTTGTCTTCTCCAATATTCTATCTATATTCATTTGATCTATATTTATATTCATGTTTCTTTGCATTCTACATTTATATATATTCTTCTTCCTTGCATTCGATCTATATTTAATTATGTTGCCACATTTTACTTGGAAGAAATTTTTTGTGCATATATTTTTTGTTCGTATTTTTTTTTTGCATTTTATCGATCAGGTGCTATGAACAATGGACCTCCCCCACCACAAGAACCAGGTTTCCACCCTGGCGATGATCCATTCGCTCCTAATGTGGCCCATGGTTCTCTGTTCCAGCTATTGTATGAAATATTTTCCAACATCTTTTGTTTTTTGATGCTAACAAATAAGTGTAATTAGTTTAATATCATTATTGCATGTATATATGTCACAGACTATATCCCCAATAGATTGGCTGCGAACAACACTTAACTAGTTCTTTATCTCGGACATCGTCGAGAACACGACATCTAATGCAAGTGGTCAGCTATGGACGTGTGAACTCAGTTTTTTCATCCCTGTGAGGGGTTCAAATCATCGGAACCATATCCACGGAACGGGAATACAGAGCCCAGACGTGATAAGCACCCAATTAAGTGCCGTGTGCATCTATTTAGAGGCACTTTGACGTATTTGCTATGATGTGCCTGATTTCTCGCACTTCAAGGCACTTGCTTTGAATGCTGGTGATATCCCCGTCCCGCAAGCAAGCGAATAGTTTGCGAGCTACAACCATGCGGATGTGGTAAAATGGTCACTTATACCTGAGTCGTGGTTATTTGTTGTTTATTATTGTAATAACATTCTCTAATTTTTTTCTTTTTCTCCGCATGCAGATTGCGCTACAGGACCTTACCTATGCTGCATGTGGCTTGTGGGCCATTCTAGACCAAGCTACGGAGCAACTCGGGTACGATTGGGACTTCTACAATGGAAACCTCGGCCAGCTCACTATAAAAGGATGCCAGTATTGCATAAGGATTACTAACAGGGGCAGTGGTCGTTTAGTAGGTTACATCTATGGCCGACCATTCTTTCGGTATTGTGAGGCACGAGAGAGTGCACTCATACGTGCATTAGACTTCATTGATACAAGCGGATACATAATCTGTGACATCAATTACCATATATGGCTATAGAGGCATGTTAGTGTGCCTGGCCCGATCGATCCTCATAGTGATTTCGATAGTAATTAATGTTTATTTAGCTAGACTTTCAAGGTCGTAGTTTAATTGGGTTCTAATTTTAATATGTACGGCTTTGTGTGTTTAATTATTGTCATGCATGTAATTCGTGTAGCATTTGTTGGGCAACTAGAAATATACATTCCAGTGTCGTATTGGTTTCAAAATTATTCTCAGGCTTGCACGTGCCACGTGTGAAGGAAACACCAAGTTTGGGATTTTCTGGAGATGGTTTGCTACTTTGTGAGGTTTAATTGAATTTCCGTGCGACAAGACCGTTTAATTATAGGTTGAACTGAGTCTACCCACGAAAAGATCCAGAATAGTGCCAAACTTTTATAGAGGCTCTAATGTGCTCTAGGGATAAGAATTTTATGGAGGTGGATGAAAAAAATCTATTGGGTCAAAGATAAAATTCACCCTCTTTTGTCTCATTTGGCACAGAGAAAAATATAATAAATAAAAAAATGATCAAAAAAACCTAAGATTCTGTGTGGGGTCTTAATTTGGGTGTACATGCTTGCCAACAAAATTTCAAGCCATTTTGACATAGGCGAAGTATACATGCTTCACAGAGGTACATGTGCCCTTTCATAGAACCATGACTATACACATAGGTTATCAAGGTTTCAATGGTTCATAGGCATTCCGATGCTGTATTGATCTCAAACTTTTTTTAGGCTTGCATGTGCCACGTGTGAAGGAAACACCAAGTTTGGGATTTTTCGGAGATGGTTTGCTATTTTCTGAGGTTTAATTGAATTTCCGCGCGACGAGACCGTTTAATTATATGTTGAATTGAGTCTACCCATAAAAAGATCCGAAATGGTGCCAAACTTTTACATAGGCTCTAATGTGCCCTAGTGATAAGAATTTGTGGAGGTGGATGAAAAAATCTACTGGGTCCAAGATGAAATTCACCCTCTTTTGTCTCATTCAGCACACAGAAAAATATAATAAATAAAAAAATGATTAGAAAAACCTAAGATCCTATGTGGGATCTTAATTTGGGTGTACAAGCTTGCCAAAAAAATTCAAGCCATTTCAACATAGGAATACACATGCTTCTATTTATTCAGTATATAAAAGAATTTTTTTAATATATATAAACATCACTGTTGGTTTGAAAAAACCGGCAGTGATGAGAAGAAACCGACAGTGATGCTGGTTATCACTGTCGGTTTATTTTGAAAATCGACAATGATATATAAAAAATTAAAAAAAATTGTGCCCACCCTCGGGTTTGAGCTCAGGTCTCGGGCTACAGAGTTCAGAGACTTAACCGTTGCGCTAGTATAGGATGTGTGACAATGTTTATTTATTTCATCATTTTGACCTTTGGACCGCTTAATAAATTATAAAATTAAACAAAAAAATTGGGCCGCCCGGGATTCGAACACGGGTATCGGGGGCTAAGTTGCGGGGTCTTAATCGTTGAGCCTGTAGGAGGTATTCGAAAGAAGTGGAAAAGATGACCTACTTATGCTGTTACCGCTACATAGCAATCACTGCCGGTTTAAAGAAGGGCCCGGCAGTGATATACCCCCATCACTATCGGTTTAGACTTACAACCAGCAGTGATGTGCCCCCATCACTGTCGGTTTGTAAGTAGAACCGACAGTGATGAGCTCTGGTATAAAAGCCCGGCGTGGGTTGAAATTATCCAAATTCATTGCAACCCCGCGCCAACCGTTCCCAACCCCGCGCTCCTCTTCTTCGACGCTGACGCCCGTGCACCGCCCCACGCCGGAGCACCCATCCACCGCCCCCGCTCCGCTGTTCCCAGCCCCGCGCTCCTCTTCTTCGATGCCGATGCCCGTGCACCGCCCCATGCCGGAGCACTCCCCACGCCGTCCACCGCCCCACGTCGGAGCACCGCCGAGGCCTTTAGGAGCGCACGGACAGCTACTTTCCCACCCCCATGGTGAGTGCGTGGCTCACTGCCTGCTAAGTGTTTGATGAAATGAAATGCCCCATGGTTGTTGTCTTTCCAATAGCAGCCGATTCCTATTCGATTGAGTTACATGTTGTTACTCCTTGGTTTAGCTATCCTTATATGTACATGCTATTACACAAACCAGTTAGTTTTTCCCTGAAGAGATTATGCTACCTACTGATTTGTTGAGGACCTAGTAATCATGACCCTAAACTGTTTAAGAACCATTGGTGTTATTTGCATGTTGTCGCAACAAGTTATTCCCTCGAGTCATAGCTAAGTGACCTTTTGCGCTGTGTGCAGTCTAAGTATTTAAACATTGATCATCAACACCTCTTGACATAGTTAGATTGAATATGTGACAATGATAAGAGCATATCTGTCTCGAATAGTAGTTGCATAATGTTATGATATCTCTGTACTTTGTAATTATTGCAAGCAATGGAAACTAGCAGTCAAAGGTACATGTTAATGACTGTGGACGTCTTATTTGTGACGGTAGGGAGTGTTCTGTTTGTGTAAGAGTTAGATAAGAATTTCTGCTCTTGCTTAAGCAATGATGGATTCTTGTCAAATGTGTACAGGTATAATCGCTATAGGTAGAGTGTCAATTGATTTTGATGGAATGTATAGCATGCATAAAAAAAGGCATCTCTAGATGTTTGTTCCAGAAAAAAAGTTAAAAACAACTTTTAAAATTGGCTCGGCAGCAGCAGCAAGTATGATTACTAAACCACATTGATCTCCGAATAATAAACAGTCCAATTATTGAGGTAATTTTTTATTATGTCAAGGATAAAGAACATTAAATAGATTTAGTTTGGCCATATAACTTGAATAATAACTCTTGTTCAGTGAGTTACCATTACCACTTACCACATGCCTAATTTACTTAAATGTATAGGCAACCATGGCATGGTATGTAGTGCATGTTGGTCACATGCCTGAGATTTATCGAACCTAGGAAGATTTTTATGCTCAAGTCAATCGCTACCCTGGTAATTTGCACAAAAAATACAACACAAAAGCTGAAGCTTTGAGGGCCTACTATAGTCATCCGGCCTACCTTGCCAACCATGGGCAACCGGCCTACTATAGTCCAATGAATGCAAACCATGGCCATTCGCTGGCACTGGAGATCGAAGAGAAGCCACTCGTCGGAGATGTGAAGATTAGGAGAATTGCTCCTTGGTCTTGGAAAGATGTCATACTTTTATTTATGGCTATGGTCATCGCTTTTCTTATTTGGAAGTTGATGTAGGCTTAGTTTCATAGAACAGTAGGTGGACTTTGTTGTATGTGGTCAATCAAACCATGAATTTGTTCTAGGTGAACATATGCTATTATTTGACTTTGTTGTATGTGGACTTATTATTAGACTTTGCATTAAACATATTATATATATATGAACATATGCTATTAGTAGTTGTCCACGGCCAAAACTAACCACGATCGTGTCATAGCCATGACTCATCATCGCCTGTTACCCCATCGCCGAAGAACAGATCAGCAACAAGAAGCGGCTGATATCGCTGGGACAGGAGAGCCGCATGATCCGACAAACGGTGATGGTGTCAATCAGGTCGGTGAGAATGAGTAGCCATGGACCCCGTCCGGCCTGCTCGATCTGGGTCAAAATGACCAAGATGGCCAGGTAACTTTGGTATCATGTGACTATGTAGCCACACACGCTAATCAATTGAGAGGGTCATAGCTTACTTGGTGTCTCTAGCAGGAGCCTCCGCTGGCCGAGGAGCCAGAGGGTTTGGGTAGCAGGAAGGCCAGATCCAAGCGAGGCGTGTCAAAGATTCCTGTTGGTAGGAATGCACATTGGCACATTACTGAGTTCGATGAATTCGGGGATCCACTCTCACCGCGTATAGCTTTGACCAAATACAAGACTATCCTCGGGTTACTTGTTAGGGACTTCATCCTGATTAAGTATAGGAAGTGGATTGGGAAAGATGATGACCGGTGGAGGGTTCCCGAAAGCAAGAAGGATTACATATGGGATGTCAAGATCCCAGAGTATTTCACTTTCCCAGCCGAGTATGACAGGGAGTTAGTCAAGAAAAAAAGCAAAAGAAATCATGGGGACATGCTTCAAGAATTTCAAGGGGACATTGTACAAGAATTTTGTCCTCCAAAATAAAGAGCCAGATTTCGATGGTGGACAGTTTAGCAAGCAGAAGGACTTCTGGCAGGATTTCAAGGAATACATGTTATTCGAGGAGTACTTAGAACTGAGCAGGAAGAATAAGGAGAATTCACAGAAAGCGACGAATCCTCATCATCTCAGCTCTCGTGGCTACGCCAAAAAGATGCCAGAATTTGAAGCAGAACTTCAAAAGATGGACCGCCTTGCTGAGGAAGGCATTCTGGTTGAGACCATCGATTGGGAGCCCAGATCGGTATTATACTGTATGGGGAGAAATATACGGCACGCCGAGGACGGGAGCTTTAGCTCCTCAAATCAACCCATGAGCGAACTCATCCAGAGGATCTCCTAGGTAACTGAGGAGGTGAGGCAAGGGACTCGCACTTCTAATAGGGAGAAAGACGTGCTTACCCAAGCACTCGGAACCAAGGAGCACCCTGGTCGCACTAGAGGAACCGGTGTTGTTCCTTGGAAACTAGCATTCCCCTAAGAATCTAACACTTACCGGAGCCGCTCGAGGGGTAGAGCAGAACATGAGGCAGAGTATTTGAGGAGACTAAAAGAGATGGAAGATAGAATGGAAGCACGGATTGAGGCGATCGTTGAAGCACGAGTCGAGCAAATTTTGCTATCCAAGGGGTCAGTAGTACAACAAAACCCTACTCCTGCTGCCTTTAGCCCATAGTTTAGGGGTCACAGCAGCTGCGGATCGACCCCGCTCGATGAAGAGGCAAATGTGCCTCATTCGGTGGACGACATCACTGAACCCATCAATGTCAGATTGTACATCCGTCGGGAATGTACAAAGGACAAGGTGGCGCTCGGCCAGGCCAGGCCTGTGGGACATGGGACAATTAATGGCCGCTCAATTCCACTAGGGTACGCTCATGTCACCATTGATAGAATACTTGATAAGAAGTATAACAAGATACCCATTGAGTACCCCGTAGCGGAAGACAGGTCGAAACTTGGTCAAAACAAGGGCTCTCAAGTGGCCTGGCGCAAGCGCTTCATTAAGCTTAACCATCAATTGTCCTTTGATGATGAGGACGACTGCGAGTCTTCGCCCACCCACGATGATCACTCACCATCTCCCAACAGAGATCACTCTCCTCCTCATCCGGAGCCATCACCCCCGAGAAGACAGAGGTCTCCTTCTATTCCTCCTCGTCCGACTCCATCTTCATCAGCCCTGAGAAAAGAGACTCCTCCTCCTCCTCCTCCTCCATCTTCATCAGCGTCGGGAAAACAGAATTCTCATCGTCATCCTCCTCCTCCACCTCAGCCCAAAACAAGATCAAGGACATCCTCGTAGTCGCAGAAAAGGTCCTTGGATTTGGTCGCTAATGCTCCCAAAGTGGACCAACAGAAAAGAAAAAGGTCGTTCAGGGCAGCGTTACCACCTTAATGAAAGAAAAATTTATAGCACACATCTCGAAGGAAGATTGTGTTAGTTTCTTCAATCTATGTGCCTCACTACCTCCGTTTTTGTTGAAGTCTGAATTCAAAAGGCAAACACAGAATAAATACGCTACAACAAGAGACGAAAAAATACACAATAAAGATTTAAAGAACATTATGAAGTTAGTCGAAGACAACCCTGATTTACCCATGGAAGAGGCCGCGACCATCTATTATGATGTATAAGGGACGGCAACACCGGCGATGAAGTATGAAAGGGGAAATCTTTTGGTTTCCGATCATGAGTATAAAAATCTGACAACATATATGCGCTAGTTACATGAATATTACATGGCTCAAGCAACAGAGACGGACGACTTTGGTTTTGAGGTTATTATCCGTTCGCCACATGTTTTCCATTATCGATCTTGAAGAAGAGAAGTTCGATGTTGAGTGGGAGTGCTTGTTCCAGCTATACCATAAACGCTCTCTCGATGTTCAAATGTTGGCGCTATGGACTATGTAAGTACCTACACGCATGATTTTACAATTAACTACTCTCTCGAGACACAAATTGTTAACTTTTGAGCACTTCCCATGATTTTATGTAGGTGTATAGCAAAATTTTGCATTCTAAAAAGCAAATGGGATTACATAAGCTTCTTGGACCCCATGCGAGTCAATGAGAGGACATGTCTAGGCTCTATGGATGTGATGTGGAAGACCTGAAACAGAGATTGATTGATGTTTTCGACGAATTCACGATGAAGAAGAAAACCCACATACTTCTAGCCTACAACTGCGAGTATGTGTTCTCGGCTTTTAATTTTATGCTTCTTTTTTCGTTAAGATTATTCGATAATTAGGATTCTGTGATTGCAGCAACCATTTCGTCTTCATTTGTGTTAATCTTGCCAAAAATCTGCTCGAGGTGTGGGACTCGAAGAAAAAACTATTTCATCATCTGGATGCACTGGTGGCAGTGCTGAATTAGTAAGCGATCCTAATAACATATTATTTTCTAATCACACATACCGTTTTCTAATGTTTCTCCTTTTAACGTTGCTCAGTGTCCGAAGAAGACATATCATTGGGACGCCAGTCCCATTCAAGGTTGTCGAAATGGAGGAGAAGTACCTATCACAGCCGGCGGGAAACAATGAATGCGGGTTTTATGTAATGTGGGCAATGCTTCGCTACATCGGCGGAAAATCGGAAGAAGCCGATAAGTTGGTGTGTATATTCCCCATTTCATTTATGTCTGTTAATAATTCAACAAAATGATTTAATGTTCCTCTTTGGATATCATCTTTTTTGAACGACAACGTAAGAAATATAACCACGAAAGACTATTAGACATGGAGATCATCGCATTGCAATTGGAGCTGGCAAAATTCATATTAGCCGAGGTATTGGAAAAAGATGGAGTATTTTACATTGCACAATCCGTGAAGTACAAGGACCAGTATGGCCCAGAGCGGCTCGCCAGATTATTGTAAGAAGTCCGAGAAGCATGTGTGAAGTCCAAGAACATTTCTTTTTTATTTTGAGAGAATGAGATGTGGATAAGAACATTTGAATTGTAATCGTAATATTTGTAATATTTAATATTGATGGACATGTCGTCTACGTAGCGTATATAAAGCGAAACCCGATTCTATGAAAAAATATAAATTAAAATAAATTATAAAACATTAAAATACGAACGGGCCATCACCGCTGGTTAGCAACAAACCGGCAGTGTTGTAGTAACCATCACTGCCGGTTAGAAACAAACTGACAGTGTAGGCTTGCTCAACACTGCCGGTTTGAACCATGAACCGACACTGATGGTTACGACAACACTGTCGGTTTGATACATGAACCGACACTGATATTTACTACAACACTGCCGGTTTGATCTATGAACCGACAGTGTAGGCTTGCTCAACACTGCTGGCTTGAGCCAAGAACCAACACTCTTGAAGCAACCGTCACTGTCGGTTGGCACTACAAACCGGCAGTGTTGTTCAACTGGACACTGTTGGGTGGAGCTAGGAACCGACACTGTTTCCTGTAGATCAGTGTCGGTTTTTAAGGACCGACAGTGATGTCAACCCTCCATCACTGCCGGTATGCCATTGTCGGTTTAAAATCCGGCAGTGAAGTGGATTTTGTAATAATAGGTGATCAGTCCATGTGATGCATTTTATAGAAGTTCTAGTTAGAAGGTTTGTATACAAGATTTGAAGAATCATTTCCGTGCCAATGAACTAGTAGTTAGTTCAGTATCTTTGAGATATTTTTTTAATATTTATGGTTACAGATACAATTGGAGCTTCTTTCTGATTGCGTATCTTCTACATAGTTTGGTCATTTACGAATAGAGATATACATTGTTTCATCTCCATACTTGACACCCTTGATGTATTATAATGTTTCATATATTGAAAAGATATACTAGGATCACGTTCAACTAATATTACAATGGCTAGTAAAATGATCATTTTTATTTTGTTTATGCTTAGAAGTAATCTAAAAATTTATGACAATTAGCAAGTTTATTGTTTAGGTTTGTTCCATGACTACGTTCGACATAACTATTATCATTTATAACATACATTTGAATCTTGCCTGTTGAAAAGTCTTGTGAGTTATTACAATAATATATATTACTAGAATATTTTAATAATCATCTAACCAATTAATAATATATATTTATCACCAGAGGATAGCATTTGCTTTTATGACAACTAGAAGCATACCCCTTGCATGGCTGCAGGAATTGCGAATGATTTAGAATGAAATTAGTGTACATGTCACACGAAGGGACAAACTATTGTAAATTAATGTGAGTGATAACGTGGCACACTGATATGGACAAGTAATTTTATGTTAGTGGATTGTAATTACATCTGGCTTAGAATAGAATATATATATATATATATATATATATATATATATATAGATAGATAGATAGATATACACACACACAAATAACAAGCAATTACTATCCTGCATCTTTTGTATTGAACAAGCTAGCCAATTATTGTAGGCCACTTATAGTTGATTTATCAATCCTTCCACCTTCTATCAGTCCATCCATCTTTATATATCTGCACACACTACCACAGAAGGTTAATAGAACTCATCATCCCCTGCATACTAACACTGCGAAGCTGAACGGTGATAGTAAAATAAAATGAGGATTGTCTACATGACAGCTGTTATGTTCTTGGTTCTCGCAATCATGTCTTCTACCTCCCCATCATTGTGCCAAGCTGGGAACTGTAAAGTCTTCTACTTTTACTTATCCTGCATTGACTTTTCTTTGCAATGAATCTTGCTTGATCTGTATTGTGTTGCATACTTGCATGTTTATAGGCATCGGCTGCAAAAGGACTCCACCACCGGCATCCGATGAGACATGCTATGAGGACCGAAAGTGTTCAGCATCAAGGTGCCACCTGGGTTTCATACACAGGGGCTTCGTGGGCAATGCCAGAGGTGCTTACTGCCGTGGGAACGACTGCTGCTGCAAACATTGATGCACTGTAATGCATCTATGCATTTCATGACAAATCAATAAATCTAGCTGTATCATTTGAGACTATAAATGAAATACTACTAAGGTTCAGCTTATGATAGAGACCTTCTGTGATGCAACATTTAAGTTATAATATGTTGGATCCACTCACTCCGAAATAGGCAATTAGAGGGAGGTGAATGATGGGTAAGCTAGAAACAAATTTTAGAACTCCCGCTTAACACAAAACCTATAATGTCCCTCGTTTTCAGTTCTAGACAGAATAATATTAAAACTGATCTCGACAAAAAAAAAAAACTCCGATCATTACCACAAAAATGATGTTAGAGGACAATCTCTCTAATTAACAGAAGTGGATACATCTAGAGACCGCAGGCTGCAGTGACCTCCAACCGAATATCTGCATCTGTTAATCATTTATAGAGGCAGATGTTCTAAGGCGTCCACCCCTGTTAATCATCCATTCATGGATTAACAGAGGTCGTCCCTGATCTCTGTAAAACAAATAATAGAGGTGGGCATTTTATAATTTTGGCCTCTAAAAATTACTATTAATAGAGGCTGTCATTCTAAGAGTCCACCTCTAAGAATTGATTAATAGAGCTGGACATCTTAAGAGGCACACCTCTACAAAATAGTACATCCAAAAATAATTCTTAACTTTTCCATTGGAACTTGGATAAAGACGAAGTTTATATCGAAATTATAGCTCTTGACACGATCTACAACTTTGTAGTTGAGAAGTTTTTTATTTGAACCTAATTAGAATCCCTAAATATTGTTTTTTATCTGAATCCGGTGAAGGAGATGTCCATGGTCACGCAGCCCCACTGTTGGAAGCCCGCGGCCAAACCACGCTCCTAGGGCCCATAGCAGAATCATCTGACCCAACAGCCGTCGGTGCCACCTCAAAAGACAAGCAGCCGTCTGAGCCATCTTGCTGTAGCTAGTACCGCCGACTTTATCTCATGCAGCTGTCGGAGCCACCGCACCGTCCGCTGCCCGCACCACGCCACACTGAGGATGACCTCCCATAGGAGGACGACCTGGCCTGTCCGCCGCTCGCAGCTGCCCACGACGGGTGCTTCCCGGCTGGATCCGAGCAGGTGTCACCAGATCAGGCCGCAAGACGGCCAGATCCAGTTGGAGGAGTGCCATCGCCGCCTTCACCATCCCAAGGTTCGCGCCCCTTCCTGAGCCTTTGGCCGTTCTTGCCACCCAAGCCACCTGTGTAGGAGAGTGACGTGGGGGCTTCGTCGCTGCTCAATTTCCTCGGGACCCGCACCCGGCTAGTGCTGGATAGATAACACACCCGCTGGAGCGGCGTGCAGCCTAAACATGCATGACAGGACCTGAGACTCTAGATCCGAGGTGCTAGGCACCGGATTTGGAGTCATAGGCCATCGATGCGCCTCGACACCGGCCATCACCAGCGGCACGAGCAACAGAGCACACACGAGGGAGAGGAGAGGAAAGAGTGGGAGAGGCATGAGAGGTCACAGCCAGCCGCCTTGTTGAGCACCGTCGTGGCCCGCGGCCATCGGGGAGCAGCGACAACGCCCAGGGAGAAGGCCGCGCGGAGGCGCTTTGTGGTGGCAGTGGAGTCTCTTCCAAGTCGCCGAGCAGAGACGACACGGGTGTCCGGCTGATAGGATGGTGAATTTGCGACCTCGAGGTCATTTGCTAGATGCGGGGGGGGGGGGGGGGAGGAACGACAGCTCCCATTCCCGACAGATCCATTTCCCTGGCAGCACAACCCTAGGCGAGCCCTGGCTCTCTAGTGGTGTGACCCTCACCCGAGAGTGCGAGCTCTTCTCCATCTAGATATGGTCAAGTTAGTCAATTAGTAAGAAGATGACGAAAGGGGATGACAAATAGGCCCCGCGTGTTATTCACTACTATAATCAATTTGAGGGCCCTTATTTGAGGTTTTTTTTCCAAGTAGCACACGAAAATAACTGGCCTAGAAAATACGGGGCCCTCAAATTAAAAGTAGGTGCCCTGATTTGAGGGGTCCTACTAGAGTTGCTCTAAAATATGGTTATCAAATATTTTTTCACTTAAGTTCATTTCGTATAAAAAATATTTAATATAAGATTATAAAATGTTGATTTACAAAGATACCGTTTTTAGTCGACCCAAAGTTTGTGTTCGTTTGACTTAATTTAGAAAAGTTAAAAAAATGCACGGATCTCAAAGCAGCCATGTAACTAATTAAATATTTTTTAATTATTTTTCATATGGGCTGCGCATGGACCCATTCCATCCAAGCCCAGCCATGGCATGTCCGATCCAGATCCAAATCTCCTTGTTCCCGTTGGTTTTGATTCTGTGAGGTCTGGCAAGGAGCGGACCAGTTCCTTCAACCGCCGGGAGCGCGCCACCGCCTTCCTTGTTGATCGTATGCCACAGGATCATGTGCCGGTTCCTTTCGTTTCCATGAGGTTCGGGGTTCGGCAAGTGCTGTGCGCTCGCCGTTGTGGCGCGCGTCGCCACACGCCGCCGCTGGGAGGCGATGACCACCGGCGCCAAACAGAGCTCAGGTGACGCAGCAAGCCGCAGCTGCACCCGGCTGAACAGGCGTTGTTTGCCGCCATACACTCTAGTACGATGACGGCTGCTGCTGCTGCAACAATGTACTTTGTTGGCGGGACCTTCTTGCCGTGGAAAACGCTAATGATCGTGCTGCGCCGTTGCGGTAATGACACTGCCGCCTCCGCCTGCGTCTTGGAAGAGATGAGTCTGGAGAACGTTTGGGCTGGGCATGGACTGGGTTTGGAGTTTGGACGGGTCAGTCCCGTAGGTTCCTCGGTTGGAAATAATTAATTAAGAAAATATTTAAATAATTGTTTTTTTGAAATGATTTAAAAATTAGTAGATGGACTGCTTTAAGATTTGTGTGTGTTTTTTTTAAAGAGGAGTACTGGAACAGCTCTCTAAATTTTAATGTACTACTCTTAGTTTTTAGAGGAGGGCCAGATTGCCAACCACCTATGAAATCCATTTCTAAAGACAGCTAATTAATACTCTGAGCTGCCTCTAGAAATACCTCCATCTCTACACAGGTGGCTATAAGGGTTAGCTGGCTCATAAAATGGTATTTTTAGATGCGGATCGGTTTGCCAACTGCCTCTAAAAATAGTTCTTATTTATGAAGTCTTATTTACAGTTCGTACATCACCTGTATCTATCCTCTGCCATCATCAATTGGTGCCACACTAGCAAGTGTGATAACCACACAAGTGAATGGACCTGAGCTAGCGACATCATGTCATTTTTGTCTAATATCCCAATGAACACAATAACAGGAGTCTACTAATATGTTGAATTTGATATATACATTAAGGAGTGGCAACAAATCTAGTTGAGCCTTCTGTATTTATCAATAGGACCTCATTTACCATCCCAAAAAAACACTACCCACGCCAGAGGCCCAAGCTTTCTAGCTACTTTTGTGTACTATAAGCTGATCTGGATACTAACTTCTTAATTTATATGCGATTTTATAAAAGGTAATTAAGTGTCCGTGTGCCATAAGTACATCGCTCGAACAATAAATTGGGTACAATATTTTGCTTCCACTAGAACCCCATATGCTGACATGACATTATTTGTTGGTCGATGGACAACATAATAAATTCTGTCATTATTCTTGTTTCAGGTATGACATTACCTTCATACATGCTCAAATAAAATGGTAGCCATCTAGTAGGAAACGCATTGCACAGAGAAGGAATTGGAGACGCTAACTAGGACTTTGAAAGTGTTTCTGGAAAGGGTCAGGGATATCCCACCCAAACCATCCAATTTACATGCATTGCACATATATATGATTGACAGGCATCAGGAATAGTGCCATGGAGCGTTTTGTCTACTCGATAAGTGAGTCATAAGCTGCTGCTACTTTGGGTCAAAATCATGCGGACACTTCCACAACCTCGGAGCAGCTGCAGACAGAAATGAGCACATTGGTTCATCTCAAGCTAGATTCGGCTTGACCTGAGCAATCGAATGATCCAAATGGAACATGAACCTGTTGCACGTTCTGGTTGTGAAGGAAATGGCGCTGCATGGGTCAAGAGAAGCAGAACTCGAAATGTCTCCATGGGCCAAGAAGCCCAACCCAAGATATTTTGGGCCAGACCAGAAGAAATATATAGCAAATGGACCCAAGTATTATACTCCAACCTGATCCGATCAAACTGACCTAGTCAATTAGCAGTGGCAGGCTCCGGCAGTAAACACGTTAGCATCATGGGGAAAGCATCATTAACTAAAACCGCTTGTCGTCCTGCGATGTGTGTATTCCACAAGCTATACTGTGTGCCATGTAGTATATTACACATTATGCCTTGTTTGGATGCACTCATATCCACCTCAATCAGCCTGTATTGAGGTGGATTGTGGTGGAAAATTAACTAATTTCCACCTAAATCCATTTCAACATATGTGCATTAAGCTGGATACGAATGCATCTGGACAATCCCTTATGTGGGTTGCACGGTTCTTGTGTGTGGTGCTAGTATTGAAGGAGGGGATGAAAAAGCTGTGTGGCAGCTCAGTCTCGAGGGCTTATTTCATATATATTCGCCTTGTGCACATTTCTTCTCACCAAGAGTCCAAGACAGTAATCAAGCACATAGACAAATTCAGAAAATATTATTAGAGGGAGTTTAACATCTATCAATGACAAAAGCCCAACAAAAAGGGAACCTATGAAATGGTTTGCTTGCTAAAGGCGGAAGAAGGCCTAGGTGTACTAAAATATTAGAAACTCAAAAGAAGCTCTATTGCTCAAGAACTTAACCCTCGGAAGATATCCCCACACGTTGAATTTTTTTTGGACTTTGATTCTCACCTCCACCACAGGGGAGATATTATCGGGAGACATGTGTTTCGCCCGGCTCTTAAACACAAATGTCTAGACGGTGTGTTCATCACTCTCACAAAATGCACCACCCTCACGAAACCTACGTTTTCTTCTAGGGTATATTATTCTGTATTAATCAATTGGAGGATTCCTTATTTTCCCTGCTCCACTCTTGCTCCTTTGCGTTCTCCAGTTAGCCATGACTAAATCTATCTGCAGATACCTACTCAGGCCGATCCTTTTGAAATCCTTTCATGCTTCAGGCACCACCTTTTGGTGTTCCCATTATATGGATATAATTTTGCTTATGTGTTGGTCCATTTTGTAGGTGCCAAATGACAATGGGAACATTTGGTTGTTAAGCAAGTCCTGCCTACACTTGCTTTGCAAGGCGAGCCAAATTAAAGCATGACCACCTTGTTGAGCTGTTTTTGCTCGCTCGCTTCGGCGAGGAAAAGCTAGAGACCGCGAGCCTCATGGAAATATGACAAGGGGATCAAATATGATTTTTGCTCTGGTTTCTGGCTTAGTGAGAGCTCAGGTGTGAGATTCATAGATGGAACTAAACGTTGCCCAACATTTTTAGAGGAACACAACCATTTGTTAACAGCATGCAGCAAAGGGCTATTTCAAGAAGGAATTTGCTCTAGATATTAATAGAGCAGAGCAAAGCACCAACCCACTATTTTTTATGGCTATAGGCCTTTGTGTAATCCTTTGCATCTTGTTAGTTTTGTTTTGGTTTTTAAGTTCTGCTTTTTAAAAGTATGGGGGAATCCCACCTGAGTCATCAAAACAAGGAAAAAGATGTAACCATTGATTTTGTAAACTCCGGTCACGGTTGATAGTAATATCCCTTGGATCTAAAAAAGTTGTTAAAGCGGTTCATTGAATTAACTAAAAATTTTCTTAATTAGTTTCCAACTAAGTCACGCACGGGCCAGGCCCGTCAGAACCCAGCTCATGTCCAGGCCATGCCACATTCGCATCACTGGGGGCACCAGCGACAAGGTTGACCTGTGTGTAATTGAGTAACCTCGCTGCAATCTACTAACTTCCTACTAGTACTGCTAAAGGGCCTGTCGTCTAGTGGTAGGACAGTCCAGTGGGATGCTAACACACCAGGGTTCAAATGGAGAATGGATGTGCTGTCATGCTCGATCTGCTTGCTGGGAATGGTCACCGTCCGTCGTGTCCTTCATAAAAGTGGGCAACGAAGAAAGGGGATCTGGAAGCGAATACTTTGGATTTGGGTCAGGGCTAAACACCCGCTAGGTTTGAACGAGCCTAACCCAGGAAAGAAATAATTGGATAATATATGGCTTTGAGATCTATGTAATTTTTTAGAAAGAGGAGTACTGGGTCAAAAGCCACTATTAAAAAAAATCAAAAAATGATGAAAGCAATCTTTCAACGAGTTAAGAAACCCAATTCAGCCTTGTGTATTTTTGTCACTCAGCCTGTGATTATGCCTCACTATCAGCCCTTTCCTTGTCACCCCTCAAAACAGTTTGATTTACAGACCTAGCCGTCGCGCGCCTTCTAGCTATCCTTGTATACTATATGACGATCTGAAGATTAACTTCACTAGTTGTATGGGAATTTTATAAAAGGGAAGTGTTTGAGTGACGTAAGCATGCCACTACAAACATTGAATATGACATTAAGTAGCAGTTGGGTGTGAAATATTTTGTGTGCTTGTTTGGAGGGACCACGCGTTTACATACAAGTTCAAATAAAATGGGAGCCTGGAGCAAACAAGTTGCGGAGATGAATAGATATGCTTGCTAGTGTTTCCGCTAAGGGACGTCCCAGTCCGTCCAATTTGCATGCATTGTATGTACATAGGACTGGTAGGCATCAGGAATAACCCTTGCACCGCCGAGCATTTGCACCAGAGAAACACACACAGAATTTCAATGAGGGAAGCAGTGACTCGAAATTAAGCTTGAGGTAGGAGAGCCAAAAAAACGTGCTGGAAGGATTATTCACTTTAGCCTTGTCCAGAATTAATAACCTGTTTTGTGGCCCGGTGCTCCGATCGCGACCAATCAGGGCAGGGTGCCAGAAACCTAGGTAACCTGATCGGCCGACATCGTCCTCGATCGTGACATTTCTTGTCTTTATCGCAACAACACCATGGCGGGCTCCTTGCAGCGGCTGAAATGGATTGGCAATATATGTCAGATCGGTGCCCGGTGGGTCTCTTCCGTCGCAAATTAAATCTGGGATATGCCGACATGCATGTCATCTATGTAAACTGCATGCAGAAACAGGTGCACCTTGTTTGGCAGTAAATAGATATTAGTAGTTTTTCAGCTATTATAATTAGATAGCGCTGCTTTGCAATGTAGTGACTGCCCTGATCTTGACCAATTCGATTTGGCAATGCAATTTTCTCATCAGTTCTATTATACATTCCTCGAACTTGATTATAGCGCAGAGAGCTTGTCACATGATTCAGAAACTACATATTCCTATGGTACAGACAGTGCAACCTATTTCTATAATAGAAAAATACACCATTTTCGGACAGGTGTCTGTTTATTAATTGTCTGAACATTTTGGAACGCCTAAAAGATATATTGAACTGAGACGGCTACAAAATGTTCAACTGCAACTTTGGTCCAACAAAAGTTCTGCAAAAACTTAAATATGTGAATTCATGACAAACAGCCACGACATTGTCGCATTTTTTTTTTGATGAAACAGGAGGGGTTGCCCCCTACTGAACTTTTATTAACAAACTTGAATGTAAAGGTACAGGTGCTGAGTATGAAACTCATGAAACAAAGAATGTAAAAAAGAAAATCATAAGAATTACACAAAGCCTTCTAGCCATTGACTTAAATATGTGAATTCATGACAAACAGCCACGACATTGTCGCGTTTTGATCATTAGGAGGACATGGAACACTAAAATTCTGCTTAACTGCACCTTGCCAATGTAACTTGAAGAATTACCCATGTTTATGAGTTACGTGAAAGTGAAACCTGGCTATAAATTGGGAACCTCAGCCCGATCAGGTCAGGTGAACGCTGCCGATATCTGTTTATAATTGTAGCTCCAAGTCTGAAAGGTGTGTGCTGAAGCTTGAGTGATATGCTGGAACAACATTGAAAAAGTTTGGTCCTTCGTTCAGGAACGAAGTTAACATTTATTGAGCAGTAAGTTTGGATACAGAAATAGAAATAGGAGGCATAGGGAACTGAAATGAAACTTCTACTGCACAGGGACTCCATATCTATATAGTTGGAGCATGCAGGTTACACTCTACCAGCCGGTCCTGATGGATGTGTAGAGGGAGTGTCACAATGGTGTCAGGATACTCCAGTCAATGATGTAGAAAAATCGCCCAGTGCCATAGAATTGGTATGGTTTCCTTAAATGCCACTAAAATGGTTCAATTTTCCTTCAAAGTCATTACTTCCAAATTTATCCCTTCATTGCCACAACCGTTACATTAAGTTTTTTTTGGGTACCATCATTGCAAGATGCACTGGCTTCAATCGAAAATGGCATTTGTGCCCATACTCTACTCAGGCAACCTTATCTTCGATTTATCTCTCATCCGGCTTCTCCTCTCCTCTTCCCAAATCCCTAGTGGTGGCAGTGATTGGCGGACGGCCAAGGCGGCAGCTGAGAGCCAAGCGAGTGTGCGTTCGGGCAGGCGGTGTGCGCGTCAATGCAGTGGGCGTACATCCACGCGCTGAGCAAGCGCGTGTCTAGGTAGGGTGTGTGTGTGGCCAGGCCGGGACCTACTATGGGTCGTAGCTAGGATGGTAGGGTCACGACTTGGAGTAAGCTCAAGCAGGGGCTATTAGACGAGGGCACGTCTAGCCATTCACCGGATGGTAGCTCCTGATCCAACCATTAATAAGTATCCAAGATCTCGTTTTGGCCTCAATACTGTTGACATGTCATAGGTCACTTATTTGGCTCGATCATTTCAAGTATCCATGTGTCTCAGTTTGTGTGTTGGTGCTCCAGAATCTTTATCCTGGTTGTATATTGCACATTGCATTAACCACTAATTTTCCTAATTTCGATAGCAACTTATTTCATTTAAATGTGGTCCATAGATTTCTGTATTTTCTGTCTGAGTAATATCGCACTTACAACTCAATGGCAGTTAAGGGAACAACCAAAATTCACATCATTCTACTGGAGGGGTAGATGCATCTTTTTCGACAACAACATCAGAGTCATGTCTATTGTTTTTTCGCAACAACATCGGAGTCACTAAACATTCGACAAGGCTGTTTGTAGCCATGTATATACGCTTCACTTGTGGCATAGTGTTCATACCAAACATCGGAGTCATGCACATCAATGGCTTGGTTAGGTCATGTCACATTCGTGATGATTTTCTCTGCAACCATGGTCTGTCCCTGTTGTCCGATGAGGGCCCAAGGCCTGGAACATGCAGGACGACATGGATGGTACCTGGTGGATGTCTAATGTTTTCCAGGGACCTTTATTCAGTTATATGCGAATCGTGTGTACCTTGTTGTATTGTTTATTTTACTATGTTTCTTGGTCTGTACTGTCAGTCAGGGGATGTAATTTCCCTTTTCAAGCAAATATATGATGTCTTATAACCCCTGTGCAAAAGAAAAAAAAATTGTATGGCAAAAAAAGATCATGTTTTTGCTGACTCAAGTGCCAGAATTTCACTTTCGCACATTTAAAGTTTTCACGTCAAGGAGATGCCTCTCTTAACCATTTGACCTAAGAAATAAAGATGTTCCTTATTTGATTGCATAACTTTGCTATAAAATGTACCATGGGAAAGGATAGGTATGACGAGTCTCAGTAGACATGAGGAACAGACAGCTTTCAGGAAACATGGGAATAAGAAACTAGGTGCTTCTCTTTCACAAAAAAAAAAACGTGGTGCTTGAAGACTTTCGAGCGAAAAAAATTCTCTTTCCAATACAAAATAGAAATGGGTGTCATCTGGAATCTTCTGTATCAAAGCATTGGATCTTCTGGAACTGACTTTTGAGCTGTCGGCTGACACCTCTTCATTTTCCACGTAACTCAACTCCAACATGCTTCTGTGCTAGGTTTTATCATTTCCGTTGCAACTCCAACAAGCTTCTCTGCGCATGGTTTTCTCATTTCCATGGTAGGTCTAGTCATACACTTCCAAAGATCATGTCAATATCTAAGTTAGGTTACGACACATCCATTGTTTGCATTCTTCCTTGGCAAGGTCCTCCATTGTGGTCCCGCAATGTCCAAAAAAACCAGACAGGACAATATGGAGGATATGCTCTGGATGTAAAATATTTTTCAGGGTATTTTATTCAGTTCTACAGGATTTGCATCTTCTGTACTGTAAAACAATAGATGTAAATTTCCTTGTTGCACGAGTATAATTGCTGCTGCAAAACCATGCATACGCAAAAGAAAAAAAAAACTATACTCAAATTATATGAAAAGAGCATGTTGTTGGTGACTCCCTTGACATCAGTCATTACATAAGCATCTCAGACGACCCCCCCTATGATGAGTGTCATTACAGACACAAAACTACAAATGCGAAATTTCCTCTACTGTGATGATAGTTAACACACATCTATAATTAGTGGATTTTGGCATAGCGAGAATTCCCCTTTCCTAAATTGGATTTTTTCACATCAAGGCGATTCCCTTTTGTCATCTGTTGGTCTGTGGATTGAATAGGTTCCTTATTTTATTGAGAATCTTTAGTTTCCTATAAAAGGACATTGGGAACGGTAGGTATGGTGTATATCAGTCGACGTGTGTGGTATATATGCTGCTTTGTGGAACCACAGTAACAAAACATGGTTCTTGAAGGACCATTCTTTCAGGAAGAGAAAAATGGCTTCCTCCATGCTTCGAGCCTGAGAGATAGCATATGAATGACAATGACAAAGATGAATTACGCTGTACTTGTGAGTAATGTAGGCTTGTGGCAATGGCACGCTTCACAAAGCCTGTTGCGCATGTACATCTTTATTGTACAACCTCTCCGTGAAACAAAGAATTATACATGAACTGCTGATCCTGTTCGATGCTAATCTTTCACTTTTGTAAATTTAAATGTTTGCACACGCCTATGTTTTATTATTAGGGTTGATATTCGTTGATATTCTTTTCTGAAAGTATTTGAATAGAGAAATTCACTCCTTAATTATTTGCGAGACTATACTTTTTAACGGACCTAGGATCGAAAAAGAGTAGGTAAGGCGAAGGTCAATACTCGACAACACACTAGGGGAAGAAATAAAGGTGTCTGGATTTGGTATGCGGCTTCCAAGAAGAAGTGGAAACGATAAGCATTGTGTCTAAACATTTTCAATAGATTAAATATCCTTTTCCACTATAGATAATCAGTAGTACTAAAAACGACTCGCACTGCCATGTACCTATATCACTCTCGGTTTCTAACAGGCAGTGACAAGGTATCACTACCACTACTACAAGATTTCTTTTCGGCAGCGTTTGGCATTTGGGCTCCGAGGCGGGCGGCCTGGTTGCCCGCCTCGGCTATTCAAGGCTGGGCAGCTAGGCCAGCAACCGTATCGGTTAATCCTTAACCGAGGCTGGCGCTTTAACGCAACCACCTCGGTTAATCGTTGTTAACCGAGGCGTTTGCTTTAAGGCAACCGCTTTGGTTAATATATTAACTGAGGCGTTTGCTATAAGACAACCGTCTCGGTTAACAGGCGATTAACCAAGACATTTTCTTTATAATGCCCATCTCAATTAAGTTTGGCTATAAATGCAGCCGCACCCACCCTTCTTTCCCGCTGCTCCTCCATTTTTTAGGGTTTTGACCTCAAAACCCTAAAAGTGGCCATTTTCTAGGGGGAGAGGTTTTGCCCTTGGATTTGTTGAAGGGGGGCACCGCAAGAGGTTGATTCTCGCTCTCAAACCCTCAATCCTCTCTCTTTTCCATGATTTGGGTGCTTTTCTCAAAATCTGGATCTAGATCTATTTGGAGGAGAGAGAAATCATCAGATCTAGAGCTACCCGGCTGTCTTTTTTCTGTATTGCTGTGCTTATATGCGCCATTTTGGTTGTTTGTGTCTGCAAGGTGTAAGCGGTCATGGACAGGGAATGGATGTACAAGACATCAAGGCTGGATCCAGCTTTCCTGGAACATGTGACAAAATTTATTGCCGCTGCCAAAAGGCATCGTCTGAGTTTGAAGCGGGAACTCACCATCTGTCCGTGTAAGAGCTGCAAGAACCTTTATGCCCAGGGAGATGACATAGTGAAATCTCACTTGGTCCGGTATGGTTTCGTCAAGGATGACACCGTATGGAAGTTTCATGGGGAAGCAGAGGATCCGAGTGCCGGTGCATCTAGAGGGAACTCGTCGACAGCAACGACGGTGGTGGTGAATGCCGAACAACAAACCTCATCATCAGTGGCCGGCGGGCACGACAATGCTGCTACTAGCGACAATACAGATCGCGATTACATCACGATGGATGATTTGCTCCAAGACACAGCTAACGACGATGATGGGGATGGCGGTGAGCCAGTGAGGGATCCCGAGACTGTGGATCTTTTTGAGTCAATCGCTAACCGTATTGACCACGATGATGTTCTATTTGGGAGCCCGAGGTGGCTGGAGAATTTTAGAGAGATGAAGCAGGCGGCAATTGATCCCCTCTATAAGGATTGTTTGAAGCACTAGACGGCGCTGTGTTTTAACCTCTAGATGCCGATGCTAAAGGCTCACCATGGCTAGTCCGATACTAGCTTCGACGACCTATTACGTATCCTTGCTGACACATACCCAGAGGGTAATAAGGTGCCCGCCATTACCTACCGAGAGAAGAAGTTGATCCGGCCAGTGGCGATGAAGATTAAAAAGTTCCACGCCTGCCCTAACCACTGTATCCTATATCGGGGCAAGTATGAGAACTTGCAGAGCTGTCCACACTATGGCGCGAGTCGGTACATGAGGAATGTTGGTTGTCACGTGGATGCGGACGATGAGAGAGGGCCGAAGAAGAAGAAGACGGCCAAGAAGAGTGTAACACACTAGTGTTAAGCATACAATTGGCACTTGCATTTCATGAGCACAAACATCATCAAAGCATACAAGAGCATTAGCATATTAAATTTCATCTTATTCTTACATGTTATCACATGTGATGTTGCTTATATACATGAGTATGCTTGTGATCATGTGTGACCAATGTAAGACATGGTTGTGGGGTCACAAAAACACCTTAGGCATATCTAGGATATCAAATGGAACAATGTTTGTATTCATGACTTGGTCCAACTATGCTTCTATGTGTTGGTTTGCTAAAAATGTCATTTTTCATGATCCTACTTTGACCAAAGTTGAACTATAGCATAGAGTGTTTGCATGGCAGTGCACCCTTAATAAAAGTTGTAGTTCTTGACATGGGTAACAAACTTTGTTTAAGGGTCATAAGCTAATTCAATGCCTAATAGGGTCAAATAGGGCTTACAAGTAGCAAAGAAATGTTGTTTTCAGAAATGGAAAATTTTGCTAAGTCAAAACTGATTTTCAGTTTCAAAGTAGCACACTTGGGAGCTTGTAGTTTGCTAACCATTGAGGATTAGATGATGATTCCTATAGCAAAGTTGGAGATCTCACATAGCTCTACAACTTTCACTAATACAATTTTTGCTAATTCTGCACGGATTAGGAGTGGTACGAAGTTGGGATGTCAGTCGGCCTGACGGCCGATTTGAATTGGCCGGCCGAGCGCGTTGTGGCTGACCGCTGCCCGGTCGCGTGCACCGCATGGCGGCCGCTCACTGGCGTCGGCCCAGCCGGTCTGGCTAGCAAAGGGAGTAAAGGGAGGCGCAGCTACTACTCTCTCCCATTCCCACTCTCACGCCCTGCCTCTCTCGCTCTTGCCCTCGCCATTGCCGAGCCATGCCGCCGTGGCCACCGCCACACCACTGTCGTGCTCACGCGTTGTTCTCGCCGCACCACCGGCCAATCCATCTCACCCACTGTTGCACCGTCATCTCCTCTACCTACCTGACCTGCCATTGCCACCGTTCGAGCCCAGTTAATGTGACATTTCACATCGCCGTCGCCGCCATGGCCACGAAGTGCCGCCGAGCTCCAAGTTCACCGTGGCCAGCCCTATCCACTGCTCCTCCTACCTCTTTCTCCCCTAGTCCGTCGTCGTCTTAGGTCCCAATAACTCACAACGTAGTCGGTTTGACCGCTACTGCCGCCGCCATGCAGGAACATGCAACCGCACCTTGTGTGCCCGCCATGGCCTCGAGCTCAAGCTCGCCGCGTCTGGCACTGACTAGACCCCGTCGTCCCCCTCTAGAGTGTGTTTCTACATGGCTTTGAACCCTAGCACCATCACCAAAGATGGAGACCCGCCACCAACCACCGTCTCGTCAGAACGGCAAGCGCCGCCGCGTGCGCTGTGTGCCACCGTGCCGCCATGCATGTGGTCGGAGCTCACCGCCGCTTCACCATGTCTCGATCCACATCGTAAAGCTCCGCTAGGGTTTGTAGAAGCTGTAGCTGTGCTCGCCTGGCCATGCCATTGCCGGAGATGGTGAGTTCGCCACTGCACGCCGCCACCGAGCCACCATGCTCGCTGGCGAGGTTGCTCCGGTGATGTGCCGAGCCAATTGAGGGTACCCTTCGATGCGGCTTGACGAGGTGAGTGTAGTGGTGAAGACCTCACTACCGGTGACCTCGTCGTCGGCGAGATAGGGCCGGTCAACCACCATGCCCTTGCTCTGTCTCTCTGTCTTGTGGTGTCCTTTGACCCACGAGACCCAGCAGCCAGCTGCAGTGGGTGCATGGACCGGGTGAGCCCGATTTGAAAAAAAAATGATTTTTTCTTGATTTATTTTCATAGATTTGAATGCAAACTTCAAAATTTATATCTAGAGCTAGGAGTGTCCAATTTGGGTGAACCAAATTTTGTTGGATTCATCTTAAAGTGTAGTATTTGATAAAAATATGAAATCTACTGCTTGGAGTATTTTTCTGAGGGAATTAAATTGAGCTAGATAAGTGCTTTTAAAATTGTGTCCATCTTGTAAAATGTATATCTTGAGCTAGGTAAGTGCAATTTTTTTTTGTGATTCCAATTTTGCTGGTCTTGTGTTGGCATGCTCTAGCTAGGAAAAATGCTAAACCTACAGTAGGCATATTTGGAATATGGTTTTCCTATTTAATCTTAAATAATTGCTAGTTTCTAGTGAAAATAAATGGGGTAAAAATACATAACTTTTGATCATGCAAATTTTTGCACAGTGTTCTTATGCTAGGATGAAAGTAAGAAAAATATAAAATCTATTGTTTGACACTTTTCACTAGGCTAGACTATTTTTGCTAAAATAAGCATATGCAACTTGTCATTTTTGTAGAGATGGCTATACTTATTAAATTGGCATGAAATTCGTACAGTAGACTGTTGGGGTCATATGTAAGCTACTATAATTTTCTCAGGAGTTATTGCGCACTGAAATTATTTATCTTCTAAATCACCCTATTATATAAGGAAATTAATAAATGTATATAAATTAATTAGTTAGGCTTAACCATGATGTTTTCTGTGGTTCTTGTGATGCATATGATCTGTTGATATTAGTAGTTGTGCTTGGAATGGATTGGTTATAGGCAGCTACTTAATCATTGTTTTATAATTCAACTAGATGGCTGCATGAGTAGTTTCGGTTGTATTGACAAATTCATGATGATAGTTATTTTTCCTGTTAAACTTGTTGATAACAAAGTTGTAGATAACTTACTAATATTCCTTGTCCTAAAATTTCATGGTCATGGAATTAATGGTTTAAGAATTATAGCTGTAAGAATTCTGCTATCAGATTTGGTTATCCTCTGGACAACTCTGGAAGATTGAATTGTTTGACCTAGATAGCTACTAAATCACCTTAAGATGATTAAAAGAGAGTTGTAGGAAGTTTCATAAGTTTTCCAGAAAGTCCACAACCATATTGTTTGATTGCGTATAACTCCGGTTATGGTCAAAATATGTGGCTGCTGTCTTGCAGTCTAGAAAATGCTTTTTATGGGAGTTGTTTAAATTACTAGAGAGGAGATATGCACCCACTAAGTAAAAGAAAGTTAATTTTGTTACCGCCTTAATAACTTTCTGCCATGGACATTTAGGAAATATGAATTTCATCATATCATCCATGTCATTATCTATGCATCCTTGATATCTTATTTCCACATTAAGCATATAGGCTCGCCCGAAGGAGTAATCCTACTGGAATTCAAAGAAGAGGCGGAGAACAATCAAGGGACACCCCAACCCGCAGCTCCCAAAGGAGAGGAGCCGGCCACTGATGAACTTCCAGAGTGCCCTGACCACCAACCCACTTTGTTCCTGAAAGGCAAGCCCTGAAGCATTTTAAGCCTCCTATATTTTACAAAATATCACTTAAGTCCTTTATGTTTGATGCATTAGGTGGTAAGAATCGAATTGGAAACACTTGATGCATAGTACTACCTTGTCCATAAATATATACTTGAACCTTATGTAGGTCTAGGATCGAACATATGCTTAGCCCTACTTAGACTGGTAGAAGTCGGGTGATTTTCTGTCACCTACGAGATATAGGTGGATACCGGAGCACGGTTGGCTATATTTGCTATCGTGGAAAATAACCATGTGGTGTTATTAAGTGGACACCAGGTGGGAACTTATATGCAATGGTGTTGGGTTGGCTATGTTGGTCCTATCTGTGTTGATTAAGGACCGTACCATTGTTGGCAGTTTTGTCGAAATTGAACGCATGCCTCTCACTTAGCTGGCCGGATAACTTGTTCCGACCGTGAAGCCAAGTAGCTCAATCTGGGACTCATTCTGTCAAAGTGCGCACACTGGAGGTAGTAAGGATGTGCGGGGAGCCGGACATGAGCCCAAGGGCAGGGTAGTCCTGATTGTCCTGGCAACAGGTGGAGTCCCTAATTGTGCGGTGCTGATCGAACCCACAAAATGTGTACCTAGGTTGTACCAAAGGTGACATAAGGCTACCATGGCTGGTAGACCTGGGTTTGTGTTAGGAATACTACTCAGCTGGTTGCAATCGATTCAAATCGCTGTCTCTCCCGGATAGTGAGAAACTTGACTAGCTCCAATATCATAGTAAATGGATTATGGAATATGATGGTTATGATGAATATGAAAATCTTACACTGGCTATGGTTACTATTGTATGCTACTAAATGATATACCACATATTTGGCATAGGTTAGTTGCTAATCTAGAGATAAATAGCTATAATTAACTTGATGACCGAATTATAAATGTATAGTTGAATTAGTGGCTTTGTATGCAAAATATTGTCAAGCTAGCTCCACTTATAAAGCCTTGCGTGATCCTTGGAGTCACTTTATTTTTGGTTTATGATGGGTAAGTCTAGCTGAGTACCTTCTCGTACTTAAGGTTTATTTCCCACTTTATACAGATGGTACTATCTATCATGGCTAATGTAAGAATTGCTTCTGTCCCGCTGTGGACGAGGAGTAGGCCCGGGAAAGGCACTTCTACTTTTATGTCTTATCTATGATTCTTTTTGTCGGACTTGATCACAAACTGGCTTGTATTAGACATTGGTGTGAGATGTTGCTTTTAAAACTACTTTGCTTCCGCTACTACCTTATTTGGAATTGGTGTTGTAATAACTTTAATCATACTCTGATATATGACAATGTGTTTGTGAACCTTATGTAACATGTGGCATGTATGTTGAATCATGTATGATCTTAGTTGTATGTTGGCAATGAATCGACACCCATTGTGGTACTCGACGGACTATCGGGTTTATATGGGTTCAAGTATGAAAGTGTGGTCGTTCCGGTGGTTGCCATTGTACTTGTACTCTTATAAATTGGACGGTTCTATTACAAAGAGTATCGTGAAGAAGCAGATCCTGTCTCCTGAGGATGAGGAAGAAGAGGGTTATACGTAGAGGAAAAGTCTAGCCCTGTCGATGTGGTACCTACCCATGATCGATCGTCTGCGTGCTATATTCAGGAACCCCGAGGATGCCAAGCTGATGTCCTAGCATGCATCTAATGAGCGCACGAAGGATGATGGCAAGTTGTGGCACCCTTCCGATGGCAAGCAGTGGAAGTGTTTCAACGCTAAGTTCTAGAAGTTTGGTGACGAGGCGAGGAACATCAGGTTCGTGCTGAGTACCGATGGGATGAATCTGTTCGGTGCCTTAGCAGCTCGCACGGCACTTGGCCGGTCATCCTCACCATCTACAACCTACCTCCCTGGCTATGTCAGAAGCGCATGTATCTTTTACTAACCATGATTATTTCTGGACCTAGGCAGCCAGGCAATGATATAGATGTGTTCCTAGAGCTGCTCATGGAGGACATGAAGATACTATGGGAAGATGGGGTCAATATGATGGATGCATCCCTAAAGAAGGAGTTCACTCTAAAAGCCATCATCTTTGTCACCATCACCGATTACCCTGGTCTTTTTTCAGTATTGGGGCAGATCAAAGGTAAGTCAGGTTACATAGTTTGAATTGATGGTACCTGCTACACTTACCTTAGTGCATCCAAGAAGATGGTGTACATGAGGCATATGCGATTCCTCATCAAAAAGCACAAGTACCAGGCAGCTACGATGAATAAGTACTTCGACAACCAGGAGGAGCTTGAAACTGATGAGCCGAAAAGAACGAGGTAAGGGCAAAAGGTGTTTGACATGGTGAAGGGCATAGACGTTGAGTTCGAGAAGAAGAAGAAAGAGGAAGATGGAACCACGACAAGGAAGAGGAAGCATGATAAGATGGAGGAACCACCTGTCGCCCCCATTCCTTTCAAGAAGCAATCGTGTTTCTTCAAGTACCTATCATACTAGAAGGAGCTAGATACGCCCCATGCCATCGACTACATGCACCTCGAGAAGAATGTCTTCAAAAGCAACATTGGTGTACTAATAGACATCAAGACTAAGACGAAGGATGGTCTGAAGTCATGGATGGATCTTGTCAACCAAGACATTAGGTTCGAAATTCACCCGACATCGGTGACGCAAAGTAGGAAAGATGACCTTCTAGGCACGAGCTACAACCTGATGAGAGATGAGAAGAGGGCCATGTGCCAGTGGCTTAGGGGTGTCAAGGTGCTGACCAGTTTCTCTTCCAACATCAAGAGCCTAGTCTCGATGAAGGACTTCACACTAACCAGCTTCAATGCACATGACTGCCACGTCATGCTCATGGTGTTCCTTCCAATTGTTATCAGGGCTATCGGTGCAGTGTATGTGAAGATGGTCATCACATGCATGTCCTACTTCTTCAACTGCATCACACAGAAGGTCATCGATGAAGCAGAGCTGCCTAGCCTGAAACAGTTCATCGTGAAGACCCTTTGCCAACTCGAGATGTGCTTCCCACCATCTTTCTTCAATATTATGCCACACCTAATGATGCACATGGTTGATTAGATATAGGAACTAGGCCCCATGTACCTAAACTAGATGTGGACATATGAGCGGTTCTTGTCGACCCTCAATAGATATGTCCTTAACTATGCCTATCGGGAGGGCTCTATGATCGAGGCATACCCAACCGAGGAGGCTATTAACTGCTGCACCAGGTACATCTAGGATGGAAGGGCGATTCTCCTACCCGTCCCTCAGCACGAAGGTAGAACCTCGAGAATGGGTTGCATGAGGAGAAAAGTACGCACCGATGTACAGTATGAAACGGTGCAAGAAGCTCATCACAGCGTCCTCAATCAGCTAGTGGTTATGGAACCATATGTTGACAAGCACCTGGAGGATATCCGCATTGCTCATGATGGACAGCGCACGGAGGCATGGGTCCAGAAACAACACAAGATCAGTTTCATGACATGGATCAAAGAGCTATAGGACAAACCCCGTGGAGAGTTTGATGAAGTGAGGCTTGTGTCTGGCCCATCCACCCAAATCACCACGTGGCAAGGGTATGACATCAATGGATACATGTTCCACAAAAAGAAGAAGGACAAGAAGAGTGTGGCACAAAACAGTGGTGTTCGATATGAGGGCATCAACAAGTCAACGGGGCAGACCAAGACATACTTTGGGCAGATTGAAGAGATATGGGAACTTGACTACAGCAATGACCTACAGTTAGCTATCTTTCGGTGCCAGTGGGTCAAACCAAAGGGGGTTGTCATGGACGACTTTGGGCAAACCACCATGGGGCTCCAAAGTGTCAGCTACAAAGATGATCAGTGGGTACTAGCAAGCCGTTGCGCGCAAGTAGCCTACTGGCTGATGCCCAAAGACAACAAAAAACACGTGGTTGTGTCCGAAAAGCAGAGGATTGTGGGAGCTGATGGAGTCCAAAGCCCCGAAGAATACAACAACTACGCTGAGCTCTCGATCTTTATCGATCATCCATAGAAGATCAAGTTGGTCGAGACCTGCGTCAACAAGACCAAGATGATGCCCTAGTTTTGCACCAATGGTGAGAAGAAGACCGTCGCAGGAACACTTGCAGCAAAATGATATGTGTGCCACACAAATATGTAATACTGTAGTCACTTATTGATTAACAAGAACTTTTATGTAACTAATTATTATTGTAATGGAATCATATATATATATATATATATATATATATATGACCATGGGAGATCGTAATCTGTACGTGTTAAGTGTTTGATTTTAAAAAATAATTTGATATTTGTTGAAAGGGATGAAACAAGTATTTCATTAACAACTCCTACTCTACTACTACTACTACAACTCTACTACTACCCCTACAACACTCCTCCTCCTCCTAGTACTCCTACAACGCTACTACCACTACTACTACTATACTACTACTACACCTACAACACTCCTCCTAGTACTCCTACAACACTATTACTACTACTACTACTCCTACAACACTACTACTATACTACTACTACTCCTACAACACTACTACTACTACTACTACTACTACTACTACTACTACTACTATACTACTACTACTCCTACAACTGCACGTGAACTACTTGAAGTCTGTCCAAGCCGTCCGACAACGATCGACGACCGATCTGTGCGGCCTGTCGCTGGGAAGTCATCCTCCCTCGGGTTGCTCCAGACCGACGCAGTCTAGCATAGGCTAGATCCCCATGATCATCGTCTCTAGCTTATCATCTCGAGTCTTTACCTGCTCCACGAGCACTTGGAATTGCACTTTAGACTGATGTCGATACTCTACAAATGACACAGCTATATGTTAAACGCATGCCTAAGGCTGCACAAGTTAAAACTGCATGAAAAAACACTCATGGCAAAGGTCTTGAATGGCCTTCTCAGCCTTCTCCTCCGCTTTCTCCTTTGCCTTAAGAAGCTGGCTGATGGCTTCTTGAGATAGGTCGAGCTCCATCTCCAATGCTACGCACAACAGATAGACATGTCACAGCACTGAATAATAGCAATGCAAAATTTCGAGCCAAACCTTTTTCTCGATCAGCGCTATGGCCAAGCTGCTCAACCATCGAATGGCCCTCAGCATCCATTTACTGATGCTCCTTCTCCAATGCCAGAACCTTTACCTCTAGGTCCTCCCTGCAGTGGTGCACCTGGAGGTCATTCATTGATGTTTTCAAACTCTTATTCTCCTCCAGTACTGGAGTCATCTCCTCTAGCAGCCGCCGGCGCTACTCGAACACCTTCATCACATTCTATAGAACTGATTAACAGACTGCGCTCTTCAAGGGACAAAAAAGATCTCTTCAAGCTTACCTCAATATGGCCAATCATTGACGTCAAATCAGCCCTTAGCTTCATTGTTTCCACGCTTGCCTCCCCCTCCTCCAGCATCTCAATCTCTGGGCTCCCGCACTATCTCTTTGACCTCAATGATGGCCACCGGCATAGGCGCCCTCCTCGACTGCTACCATGCTCGGATAGGGTGTCTAGGCGCCACCTTCGCCATCACCGCCACTTGTTCAACAATCACAGGTGGGCCTCACGCCGCACCGCTCGATGCATCACCTACGGGCTCCGTACTTGCTCTGGCAAGGCCACTTGATGTCGCCACCACACCCCACATCTCCTCCGCATCAAGATCACCCTCGTCGTGCAACCCATCGCTAGGCGACGCCGGTCCAGCTGTCGAGGGCTCTCTCGTAGTAGGAACGGTCGGCCCTACAACTGTTTATTGTTCCGAGGTAGGGGCAACTAGATCTACTCTTGTCTGTGCTGGGTCAGCAGGGGGGCCACAGGCTCCCCTACGCACCTTTTATCTCTAGCAGCCGATGGTTGTAGTTCCTCCATCGACTCCATGCTTCAACAAGCAACAATATGTTAAAGAAGCAAACTACCGTAAAGAAGCAACATAGCAAGTAAACAAGGTACTTACAACTGTGACTCCTGTTGCGCAGCTCGGAACCACTCGGTGTCTCCACCACCACCGCCATAGTCGTCTGTGCGGTCTCAGGGACTGTGGTGGCCGCCTATGCTGTTACCATAGGGGGTGTAACTATGATCTTGGGGGCTTCAGTAGCTGCCCGGGCTATCGATGTTGGCACCACATGAGTCGTCGCCGCTGACAACGCCCGAACACCCCCGGGCATCGTGGCTGTGGCTTGCCGCATCCATCGCATCTCGTGGGTCTCTGCTCTAGCTGGCACGGCCGGTGGTAGCGTCATGTCCCTTAGAGATGGTGGTGCTGCCAACCCATCGTCATCCGACGACCTTGAAACCACCATTTGCCATCTTCGGGGGTGAGCGGGAGCGCTGATGTTCACCGGCCACTCTTCTCAACGGGACGATCCCACCGTCTTCCTTCTCTTCGGGGATGGATCCTCACTAGCGGGCCATTTCCCCCGAAGTTTCTCATAGACATCTGATGTCCGCTCAACTCCATATTCATCGTCGTTGTCATCCGAGATGTCCTCACTAGCCTCCAACTGGCTCGACGCTGGGGACTACTTGGCCTAGCATCAACACCCCTCGGCCAGTCTATCAATGGCATGGTTGAGAAGTCTGCTGCTCGGTTCTGCCCATGGATCTTCAAGATCACGAATGAGTACATCGCAACAAAAAGGAATTAGGCCAAACTAATACAAAGACTCTTACCTTTGGTGGGAGGTTCCCAACACTAAAGGCCCTCTGCTGGTCGTCAACCTTGTGGTGCCCTATGAGGTTGAACAACACCCCAATCCACCGCTTGACTTCCTCTCGATCAATTGGCTCGGGCACCTCTCGGGCCCCATCAGTATCCCCGTGGAATTCATATGCAGGGTGTGCCCTCTCCTTATTAGGCTAGCATCGCCAAACAACAAAGTTCATCACCACTATGACCCCATCTACTCTCCTTCGGTCAATCAATACCAGGAGCTCCCTCACCTACTCCATTCCACTAGCACTAGATATCTCCGACCACCTGGTGTTACTCACGGGAATTTGATCAATGTCGCACGCCACATAATGTTCCCCCTGTGGCATGTAGAACCATCGCTATGCCCAATACTTCACGTTTATGTTCAATGGGGTAGCGATGTACTACCCAACCATCCCATCCCGCAGCTGCAAGTACGCGCTACCCACAACCCTAGATCCAGATCCCCCATGAGATTTCAAACAAAAAAAGTGGCGAAAGAGATCAAAATGTAGGAGAATGCCAAGATAGGCTTTGCAGAAATGGATGAAGACAGAAATGTGAAGGATGGAGTTTAGGCCTAGATTACAAAGACTAATGGCGTAATACCCAATTAATCATGGAGGAACGGATGGATCAAAACGCCAAATCTACGATAGAAATAATCTTCAAACACGACCAATTCATCGCCGCGGGGGTAGGAAAGCTCTTACCACGAGCAGGATGTCATCCCGCTATCACCCTATCCAGCAGCACACCGTCCACCACCAACTGGTTGAGCGCCGCCTCATTGCTGATGGAGCTCACCCATTCCTCAGCCCGATTGATCTTGCGCGATGCCCTGCTCGAGCTGCTACGGCTACTCTTGGGTGCCATCTCGTTGATCTGAGGAATGGTGGGAGATTATGAGCTTGCGGTTGCTAAGATGGTGGAGCAGTTGCCGGGTGATGTGGTGCGGGCGCAAAGGAAGAAGACGAAGAGGTGAGAGCAAGGTGGAGAATTTGGGAAACCCCTGACCCTTTGCCTTCTAGGGATTTTGGGAAACCACGCCTGACCTGCTGCATTCCCTCCCGAAATCACCGCACGTTGATGGGCCACCAAATGAGCAAGGTGGGCCGTGGTGTTAAATCGCATTAAATGCTGAATGATGAAATGAATCTCTAGACTCAGCATTGGGCAACAGAATTCGTTATGCATCTATGCCAAGATATTTTTCCTTGAACCTGCTACAAGATTTCTTCATCATCTTCCAGCAGGCTCGGGGACTAAGTGTGTACACTTCACCTTGCGATGATGTACTGGTTCCCTAATTACTCGATCTTTCGACAATGATGGGGACTGCATATTTTTCTTGGACCCTACTACAAGATTCTTCATCATTTTCTAGCAGGCTAAGGGACTACATTGTGTACAATGCACCTTGTGGTGCACGTACTTTTTCTTCTTCATGGTCTTTCGACTTCATCAAGTCTCCGTCTATGCTCTACCCTAATGACCACGTCGTCAGGACCATCGCAATTGGCACTTAAGTGTGTACACTTCACCGACCAAGATTTCAAATTTTTTACTTGAGCTCCTTACATCCTTACGGCAAACCATGACTTCAAGTGAGTCAAAAATTGATGCCTAGTTAAACTAGTCGGATGCCTGTCTCAGCTGCTTGGACACCCACTTTGATAGCTTGGACGCTCGTTTGAACTGCTCGAACGCTTGCTTCAACAGCTCGGCCCCTATTTGAACTGGTTGAAAGACTAATCCTGAGGAGTTGCTTCAAGCTGGACAGCTCGAATGGACTCAAGATGATGTTGCTCAACTGATGCAAGGTGCTTGGGGACTAGCTGTGGGGGTATGAACCCCGGTACCCGCAAGGCTCCACATGGGCTGAGCCGCTAGGGGAGGCCTAGCCCACAAGACTATGCACGGGTCATGCCACTAGTCGAGGCCCATCTTGCAAGACAACACCACACAAAGTATGCCACTGGATGATGTGCTTCACAAGGCAACGTGAAGATCCTCGGTGATCTACGAAATTTGCTCAGATATGATAGATATTGTACGATCTGTAACTTCCTATCTTGTAGACCAATCAGAATGGAAATAACCGATCTGTAACCCTACCCCCAAGCTATATAAGGCGGTTAGGGACCCCCTCGTTTTCACCTGAATACACGCAATACAATTCACAAAGACATAGGATGTAGGGTATTACGTCTAAGCCGACGACCTAAATCTGTCTAATTGTTGTCTCTTGCGTTCTGTGTCACCATCCTGTTTCCTCACGCGCACCTCCACTGATTCATCTACTACCGTGGCCATACCCATTGGTAGACTGCTGACCAGATTTTGTCGACACTACTGCTTCTGGTCTTTACTACTACTGCTCATCTATTCCTACAACTATATAATACTACTCATCTACTACTCCTCCTATGTACTATTGCTGGTGGTCCTCTACTCCTACTAGTTACTACTCCTATACTCCTACTACTTACTACTTACTACTCTATCTACTACTACTATTTTCTGGCTACTCTTCTATGCTACGGGCAGCCCATCGGGGTCGATTTGAAATGGTCGAAGGACTTAGCATAGGGCAAGGCTAGTGCTTGTTGTGCTTGCTCTCTCCTTCTCTGCCCCTGCCTGTGATGCAAAATTATGCTGCTTATGATGCTTACTATTGGCTTATTATCTGAGCATACACATGCCTATTTTGAATTGAGCACATGCTGCCTATTCTTGAATTGAGCACATGCTTACTTGGCCGGCCTATTTTGAATTGAGCACATGCTGCCTATTTTTGAATGAGCACATGCTGCCTATTTTTGTTGCTTACTGTTGGCTTATTATCTGGTTGTGATGCCCTCACTGAATTTGGTTGCCCACCTCTACTCCTACAACTACTACTACTCCCACAACAACTGCTGCTACTCCTCTATACTCCTACAACAACTTCTAATACTCTATACTACTTACTACAACTACTACATACTACTTACTACAACTCTACTACTCTTACTACTCTACTGGTGCTACTGCTCCTATTTTTGACTACTACTCTACTACTCTGTACTACTACTACTACTACCTAACTACTGCTGCCTATATACCTCCTATATACTACTCCTCCTCCTCCTATATACTACTACTACTCCTACAACAGCTCTATACTACTCTATTCTCCTATACTCCTATTGCTACACTTCTACTACTTGCTGGTCCTAGTACTACAACATTGTTGCTGGTCCTAACTACCTGTTACTACTCTACTACTACTACTACAATTTGTGTAGTAGTGCCTTCGGGATCGATTCGAATTTGAGCTTCTCTATGGCATATGCAATGATGAACTGTTTAAACTTTGAAAAATGTACTGAGGCAGTGGCATTTGTAATGATGTGAACCTTTTATGCTTAGGCAACGGCTATGATGATCAAATGCCCCCCTACGGGTACTAAGCTCCTAAACTAGGATGGCTTGTATACAAGCAAATAGTTTAGAAGCGATGTGATGACAATGGGGCTAATCTGAGCCAACAATGTACATATTTTCTCCAAATTCTCAAATTTTGTACTTTTCTTGTATAATTTTGTACTTCTCTCATACAATTTTGTACTTTTCTTCACTTTTTGTATCCCCAACCCAATGTATATGAAAAAAGGATGTAATCTTGTTTTCAAATGAATATATATAATTAATGTTTCCTTTATATATGTTTTGAGATGAATATAGCATTGTGTTTATATAATTATGAAATGTTCCTATAACTCTCTCTTCATCATAGCTATCAATGTTGACCAAGGAGGCTCTTAAAAATTGGCGCGAGGCTACTCCTAATGCGAGCGATGATGAAGGTTCATCATCAGACGGGAGCACCTCATACGAGAGTGAGGAACTAACATCGAGGCCAGTGAAGAGACCTCGTGGTGAGGAAGAAGATGATCCAGACTTTGATCCAAAGGGCGGGGCACGAGGTTCTCACGTGGAGCCATGACAGCCTCCGGAAGATGATACCCAAGCCCCAAGGCTTGAGGTACGTAGATGAAACAGTGCACGTTATTTGACACAACGTTCGCGGGCCTCGCGCAAGTATTTAACTAATGCGAGTACCCCGACGTGAAGAAGGGAGGAGGAAGCACCCAGTCCCTCATCGGTCACTTCTTCAACCTCAACAACGGGCAGCCAGAAGAAGTCAGACTTGAAGAGGGGCCAACACGGGAGGCATTAGATTAGCAAGAAGAAAGTGCGTGCGATACACAAGATAGGGCCAAAAGGAGAGCCCTTGGAGCCAACTATTATCATCAGCACCTTCAGCAACTAGTGTTCCTGTATAGTTACGGAGAAGGTGCCTATAACATATGATGATTGGAGGAAAGTCCCCAAGGACATCAAGGGAAATGTGTGGGGAGAGGTGAAGAGGCGGTTCACGTATCCAGCGGAGGGCTATGATGAAGACAGGTGCATGGGTTGTGCATTGTTTATTGTTGGCAAAGCGCTTCGCAACTTCTGGTCCATGCTCAATAGGGAGTACGTGCAGACAGGGAGGACACCATTCAAAGACTACAACTTCATCACGCGTGACGTCTGGGACGAGTTTGTCGTGAAACAATTGACAAAGAAGCAAATGCCAAGGGCAAGAAGTTGTCTGAGCTTGTAAAGAGGAACGAGCTCCACCGCCACCTAGGCATGACAGGGTGAAAGGACCTTGATGTCGCCTAGGAGGCCTAGAGGGGGGGGTGAATAGGCCTGTAAAAATTCAACTTGAAACTCTATTAGAACAGAGGGCGGCACTGCCGGCCTTATAGGGTGGCACTGCCGCTCTTCAAGAATAAAGCAGATAGCGTTGAGATTTCATAGATAGTAACCTGACCCTCTCAGCTGCTCAATCCTACAAATTCAGTTCGAAACTTTGTTAGAACAGAGGGCGGCACTGCCGGCCTTATAGGGTGGCACTGCCGCTCTTCAAAAATAAAGCAGACATCGTTGAGATTTCACAGACAGTAACCTGACCCTCTTAGCAGCTCAATCCTGCAACAGAAAGACAAAATCCAGTTCAAAGACTAGATACCACAGAAATCTCACACAAGAGAGAATTGAGCTACCAAACCCTAACAACAGCTAGCAAAGAGCAGAACCAGCAAGAACACAAAGTGAAGCACGCAAGACACAAAATTTGTCCCGTGGTTCAGCTGGCCACCAAGGCTTACCGAAGTCCACATTGTTGAGGCATCCACAAAAGGATTGGCTCGCCACCAAGGCTTGCCTTGCCCTCGTTCTCAAATCAAGAGAATGAACTCTTGAAGTGAGGGGTAATTTCTTAGCTGCAAGATGAGGTTACAAACCTCCCAAGGCTGCCACACGAGTTGGCAAGAACAAGGGCGACGCCTAGCCGGCTAGGAGCAAGCTCCAAGAGTAACAAACCCTAGAACCGCCGGCCAAATGTGAACCAAATGCTCTTAGACTTTGGAAATCAGTGGATCTGCTCTCCAATCGAGTTTTGCTGCATTTTCTCTCAAATTTTGATGGTGGAAATCAAGGATTGCTTGGGAGCTTGAAGGAGCAACAATGGAGGAGAGAGAGGTGAGCTTTGGTCTGTTCAGTTTCGAACTGAACCGTTGGAGACGAAGGATCTACGTTGTGGGCTGGCACAAATGGTATTTATACCTCTTGGGTCCCAACGGTTGTTTATGGGCGGCACTGCCGCCCTTATAGGGCAGCACTACCGCCCTAGCCAAAACAGGTAGAATCTAGAGATTTTTGGCTAGCTGCTTTGGCTGGGTAAGAGGATATAGATATGTAGTTTTGAGCATCTGGTTGCACAGTTAACCAACTGTACTAGAATCCCTCTTTATAGTACGACTTTTCCTAAACTCAAATTTAAAGCATAAAAGAATGTAAATGCCTTTGAGCTGGTTGCCACTTCATTTGCAATTGAAAACTTCTATTATCGAATATGTTTTCCTCATTCTCATTATACCTTGATTATGTGACTTGAACCATTTCCATACATATGAGTTCACCTTCATGTCTTCAAGTCACTTCCACTAATAATTTGATCCTCAACACAATTTGACTCCTCATAGCTTGATTAGTACCTCGACTCAATGCAAGTACTCTATTCTTCACCTTAGCCATGGTACCTCGGTCGCCAAGCCATCGCTTGCCCTTCACCTTCGCTTAGTACCTCGAAGCCCTTTCCTTGCTATCTTCACCCTATCAAGCCATACTTAAGTCACATTATATTAAGCATTCATTGAAAACCATTTCTTCAATATTTTGATCCTTGCTTGAATATTTTCTAGATATGAATGTTGAGATCAATCAAGCTTTAGTTTGTCTCACATAGAGACATACATGGATCAACATCAATATGGTCAAGCTAATTCACGATTCCTTATTCCCTTCTCATTTTGGCTTGACATTCCAATTGATCTTTCATATATTCATCCATGTAAGCAAACCAATGTAGAGACCAACTTATATCCACTATACATTGTCATTTACCAAGTATGTTCGCTTTCACATGATGCTATGATATCCCACAACATAGAAGCCATTTCATTGATTCCATTTGCATTATTGTCTTTTTCTTGAACTAGATTGCTTCCATAAACTTCCAATACAACAATACACAGTTTGGCATTCACTTTAACACAATGTGGCATATCATCAAGTTTGCCTACTAGTTGAACCTTGTATATACTTGTTAATACACAACCCACAAGTATATGCAATAGACACAATTTCCTATTCAACACTTAGCAAACTTATTAGACCTTTAATTGTGTTGTCATTCAATTTACCAAAACCCACTAAAGGGCTAGATGCACTTACAATCTCCCCCTTTTTGGTGATTAATGACAACACAACTAAAGCTTACAAGAGATTGATAAACATTAAGATTTTGAATCCTATTATATAGTGAGCTCCCCCTAAATGTGTGCATTGAAGGAATTCAAATTTTGGCCTCAAACGCCAAATGCACATATTTAAGATGAAGTGTGGGAACTCCCCTATATCTTAGCATCCATGGGGTGCAAGGTGTAACATGATAACCATGATGCTCATGACAGTTCATGCACTCAAAGATTGCTAACCAGCAGAGGGCGGCACTGCCGCACTAGAGAGCGGCACTGCCGCACCTGCCTGACCAGCACAGGAGAAAACAAGCATCACTCAAGGCATGAATGTCACACACTAGCATAAATGGTCCTTATCAAGAGCATCAATTTAAACTATCCTTGCACACACCACAATATTTTTTTAAAACCTTATATGTATGCCTCTCCTTTACCCCTTTCCATCCTCATATCAATCTCTCTCCCCTTACATTCTCCCCCAATATTTCTTCCCCTTTGGCATTAATCTCCAAAAAGGATCTCTCCACCAAAAGAAAGAAATGATGGTCGACAAATGAGGGCAAAAGTAGGTAAAAGTTTAGCATATGAGATTTCTCACTTATTTTCTACCAAACAAAGTATGCAACTTTTAGGTCAAGATTCTTGAGAGGTTAGCATATTAGGCTCATACCTCACTTAGATGACAGTATAACATGAGACAAACTCATGCCATCACCACAAGAGGTATCAACCAAATATCTAAAGAATTCTCTAATCGCCACCACAAGAACAAACTTATGGTGTGACTCAAAAATTGCATACACATGCACACACTAGCATGTAAAGGCCTAGATGCATAGAGGTAATACATGAGTTCATTGAGCGATATACCTTTGTTCTAAGCCTCATAATCTCTACTACGAAGATGATTTCAATACTTGGATTTAGTGCTTTGATGGGACTAGTACTTCTTTATGCAAGATAATTTCATTTGTGCCCATCTCTCATCATCATCATCTTCAAGGAGATATCATAAACTTGTGCTTGATATCAATTGAAAGTCCATTGCTAGCTTTTGTTGTCATATTGAGATATCAGCTAAAGACATATTTCTTGATATACCAAGTTAAAGATTATCAATCAATACCAATTGAAATATGATCTTTATAATTTTGACACCAATTGAGAGAGTCTTCACAAGGCTTTGTAATGTTTTGGTCGTCAGCAGCTAGCCCAGGGGCCGTGGGATGAGTATATATACACCCAAAACCAAAACTAGCCATTGGAGTTCAAAAACTAGCCATCAAGACCTGTACAGGTGCGGCACTGCCGCCCTTATGCGCGGCACTGCCGCAGCTCTCAGAAACAGCACAGGTCACCTCACGAAAAACGTCATAACTCTTTACTCCGAACTCTGTTTGTAGTGATCTTAGACTTTTTAGAAAGCTTGTTTCGAGAGCTATCCATCCCAACCAAGAGAAATCCCAAAGATCAACAAGTGTAGGTGTTTTTCTATTGAAAGGATCTTCACCAGTTGATGCCAATTGGAATGAATGCCCGTATCTCATAATGTCACCTAGGAAATGCTCATAAAGACAAGAGATAGCATTAAATTGCACAAGAGAATTTCACAACTAGTGATCATTTTGGATGTGGAAGGTATGTAGATCACTTATTGCAAAACCTTATAACATAGACTAAATTCCCCCTTTTTGATAGTGCATACATATACATGTGGAAGGCAAGAACATAGACACTTTTGGTCAATTAAGTCCAAATAAGGGAATTTAAGCTATATTATGGAGAGTAGCTACTTAAGAGATAAAAATACAATCCAAATGAATATGAGAGATAACCAATTTGGATTGAGTCAATGTAGCATACTCATGAGAGACTCATTCTCACCGAGAGACTACAAATTCACTAGAAGAAAAGGTTAGTCTCAAAGACACAAGACATAGAATGGGCTCCTCCTCAATATGTGCATTAAGTACTCAAATTACTTGTGAATGCACTTGAATCGGTTTAAGAGTCAAGAGGAGTTCATCCTATATCTTGGTCAAGGCATGATAAATTTGCAACAATTAAAATTATGCCAAGGAAACATACCACCACCAAGGTAGATAGATCACCACACATATTTTCATTGATATAACCATCATAAGTTATACTTCAATGATTTGGATGGCTATAGTTCTCTCTTGATGAAATGTGGTGAATTAGAGACTTTACGATCATCCAAGATACATATTAGTTTCCTAGTTCTTTCTTTACCTAAAGTAACTCACACAGAGAGCAAAGGTAAAATTCATGAAATTTGCAAGTTATGAACTAGGAGTTACCACTCTTTGTTGATAAGATCCTAGGAGATCAATTGGATGGATCATAAGTACTTGATGAGCACCTAGAGAGGAGAAATAGCAATGAAAGCCCACTCTTCAATTATTATCTCCATCTCATCCAAATCTAGGTCCATTTAAAGGATTGGGACATTCAACATTTAAACCAGGAGCACTTGGTTTATAAAGACCGAGACCTCCTAGAATAATTGTGAAACACCTAGAGAATCCAAAGGAACTACCCATCCTCCTTTTTCCATGTGTGGGACTGCACATCAAACACTTGAAAGAAACCAATAATCCCACAAGATATAGGCTAAGCTCCCCCTAAATTTGTGCAGACAAGAGTACACAAAGTTCACTTAAGCACATTAACAATATGAGGTCAAGGGAGTGACTTGCACTATACTTCAACTGATTTGAACTCCTTGAAACTGCTTGCAACTCAATAGTCCTAGCTAATTACTTCTTGTTCCAACTAGTTGCAATCACTTGCTGCTGCTTGTACTCTGATTGCAACTTATTTGGACCCTTGTGTGAGTTCTTTTCTTTCATTGAAACTCCTTTAGACCAAATTTATATTTCTCATATTTACTGATTCTTCATGACCAACTTGAGAGCTAACTCAATCTTGTTGCCACAATGCAATCCAATTCCATTCAGTCAGTTTTCAGATTCTGTCATCCTCAGAAAGAAATCCATATCTCTCAGACCACTAGCCCAATATGCATGAAATTTGGTAGAGACCTTCATCTATGAGTCCTCTAACTTCTCTCAAAAATTTAGCTCATTTAAACTCCATTTGGTTAGTGAAAATAATTTTCTACCAGAACTGCTCAAATCTGAAACTGCATTGTTGAAGCTGACAGAAACCAACTCAAAACTGATTTTCTTCAAAACCAATCTTCATACCAATTGTACAGCAACAAGTACTAGATGTGTATAGCATGCTCACAAAGTTTCATGTCAATTTATCAGTGTTTGAATCTCCAAATCCATGCTTGAAGGCAGTCAACTCAGATTTGCAATTTTCTGGACAGATTTGATGATCGATGATTCTTCCTCTTTTCCTGTCCAATCTTTGAGGTGATTTTAGTTGAGAATACATACAAGATGTTATATTCATTCAGTCCTCTCATCAACACTCATAATCTTGTGAATTCTTCCTATATAGCTTATTCAGATCAACCTCAAACTTGATTCAAGCGAAACTGAAACTTTTGATCCAAATGGCCTTTAGCAGCAACATCTTTCTTTAGGTGAAGAATAACCTTTAAGCTTGTGAATTAAATTAGCACAACATCTTCTTATTGATTTTCTATGAATAAGCTCAATCACAAGAAGACATTAGTAACACAAGCACTAGTTTTCCATTTAGTAACCATTTATATGTTGATGACAAGTGGGTTACCAAAATGGAGAAACCTCATAACATGGACTAAATCTCCCTTGATGCCTCATGCACATTCTTTTGAATGGAATGGAAATGTAAATGTGCATGGTTGGTCATTTAAGTCCAAAGGGCAGATTTAAGCCATATTATGGTGAGAGGCTAACATAGACAAATCTAATCTAAATTAGCTAGAGAAAATACATCACATGGTTTTGGATTGATAGCCTTCATATAATAGCACACTCTATTTGAGAAACACATTCTCATTTAGTGAGACTACATAAATCACTTAGAGAGAAAGATTAGTCTCACAACTCTAGCCATAGATTAAAGTCTCCTTTTATAAGTGCTCTAAGTATTTGAATTTCTCACATAGCACTTTATTCATTTAAGAACTTGAGATTTTCACTCTATGTCTAGGTCATGGCAACAATAGTGTAATCAATTTGAACTATGCCAAGAGATACTCACAACCATTATAGCATGTAGATGCCCATAAGATGAGAATGAGAATTTGGCAATCTAACATATGACAAGATTCCATCAAGTAGGAAGTTCTTGACTTGTGAGTAATAAGTCCCTTTACTTGACTTGAGCTTGATTCTTTATTCTTGGCCATTTTGAAATCTACTTGTATCCTCCAATGTGTACCAAGATTCCAAATCCATCAAACCAACTCATAATGTGCATGAACATAAACTTGCTTCATCTTGTTTTTCTTGGTTTGAAGTCCACAAAGGAAAGTCAAGTCATCTATGTTGCTTGGTGTGAATGATCAATTCAATTTTGATCATATTTCTATTCTATGACCAGCAACCAATGAATATCCTCAAGTGCTTCTATTATCCTAAGTGGATACACAAGACACAAAGGAGTTTAGTTTCAAATAAATTGCACTTGAGATTTAGATGTTACCACCCTTCTTGATTGTAATGGATGAGGTGGTCTTTTCATCTTCATCTTGCACATATGAAGGTTGTAGATTTGTCCACGAACTAGAGTGGAGTCAGCTGCTACTATGTAGGAGGGACGGCATTGTCGCCCTTGGGTGTGGCACTGCCGCCCTGCTGATTTGCAGCAGGGGTGTGTTGCACCTCTACATCAGAGTTGTCAGCAGAATTTGGTACAACGGCAACTTGAGGAGCTTCCACTTTTGTAGCATGTACTTCTTGTGGTCTTATATCACCAATGGCCATTTTCTTGATTGCCCCACAAGGTGGTTCCTCATTACCTACAACATGAATAAGATCTTGCTCTACTAGAGAGACATTAAAAGCATCATATGGCAAATGATTCATTTAGACTTGAAGTACTCTAGCCACTCTTAATAATTCACAAACACACATATATTTGTGAACTATTAGAGACTACACACGTCAAGTGTCTAGCTAGCAAGGGTTAGGTACTAGTTACCGAGGTGAATATGAAGTTTGAAGTATTTCCATTGATTCATCTTCAGGTCAACCATATAAGAATATGCAATGTGAATTGATTGATAGCTTGAGTGAATATTTTCAATCAACTTGCACAAGCACCCCGAAGCTTCATATCACCTTCAAGTACCTACATCACTTACTAAGCACAATTTGGTACCCAAACTATATTGGGTCCATTATGGTTAGTCACAAGAGACTTAGGCACCCAAATGGGCTGTGTGGTAGCACATGGTGAACCAATCACCTTTCTAGCACAAGTGTCATTTTTGGGCCTCCTAAGCATATTTAAATCAATTGATAAGTTGAGCTTAGAAGTGTTACCCATGGGACAATCCTTACTTAAATGTCCCTTTCCTTTGCAAGTGTAGCATAGGCGGTTCTTGTTCTTTCTAGCCTTCTCTTCTTGCACTTTGCTTGCTACCTTGCTAATGAACCTCTTTGTTGATGATGACAAGCCTTCACTTTTCTTATTAGGACATGAGCCAATTTCATGTCCCTTCTCATGACAACCATAACACTTCCTCTTGCTTCTTCTTGTCTTGTTCTTTGGAAGTGTGGCTTGATTATCGACCTTGTTGGAACACATAGAAGCATTGTGTCCCATGTTGGAGAACTTGACATGAGCCATCTTCTTCTTCTCTTGGATCTTGCTCACGCCCTTCTCTTCTTTCTTCAAGGGGCAATCTCTGACATGGTGACCGTCTTTCTTGCACTTGAAGCAAGTGATGAGAGTCTTCTTTGATTGACGTTGCACCTTGATGGCCCTGGGAACTTTCCTGTTCTGTCCAGGAGTGGCACTACCGCCCTTAGGGTGCGGCACTGTCGCAGTCTATGCAGCTAGCTGAACTACTGCATTCTGGACAGATTGCACTTCTTTAAGTATCCCCTTCACTTTGCCATTGTTGGACTTGTAACCCTTTTGATAAGGCTTGATGCATGCATCGGTTGATCCCTTCTCAAGCTTCTTCACCATGTCTTCATGGTTATCTTGAGAAGGTTGAGCATTGCACTTGCCCTTCCATTGAATCAAGTCCCTTTTTAGCATTTCAACTTCTTCCTTGAGCTGTTCATTTTCTTTTGCAATGGAATCATCACAAGTTTCTACAATTACATGCTCAATAGAAGGTTGGCTTGCTTGAGAGCAACACTTGTTAGCACATGATAAAATAGATGAAACTTGTGTATATGTGCATTTGTGAGTGTGAGGTTGGTACGATTTTACCGTTGTTACCACAACCTCATGAGCAACTTCTAGCATGAGATGAGACTCCATAAGCTTCTCATGAGAGCACAAAAGCCCATCATGACTTTCTTGCAAAGTCTCATTTTTGCTAGTAAGCCTTTCCAACTTGTCTTTGAGCATATAATTCTGATCTTCTAATTGAGCAACACAAGATAGATAGTTAATAGTATGAGTTTGCTCAATTGACAAGTTTTCATACCTTTGGACCAAGCTAGCATGAGAGCACTTAAGCTTTTCATGCTTTTTGGTCAACTTCTCCAAGCATTTGATCTTTTCAACGAGAAGCTCTTCTTGCTTGTAGAGATCTTTTTCTTGCTCTTGAATCTTCTCTATGAACTTGATCACTATCAACTTGTCTTTCTTGCTTAGACGTGCAAGGTGTTGATTGATCTCATCGTCATCACTACCACTGTCACTATCACTCTCACTCTCACTCTCACTTTCACTTACCACTTTCTTCTCTTTCTTTGCCATGAGACCGATATGAGAAGTGGTATAGAGAGTTGAGCTTCTTGGTAAGGTGGATTCATCATTTGGCTTCCACCGATCACAAGCTTGTTCTTCCTTCAAAATGTTAGTCTCACAAGAACTAAAGAAAGTAGAAGTACCACATGTAAAGAAATTGTTCTCACCAACTATTTCATTACCATCCAATAAGTCATATGTTGGCGAGGAAGTGGATGTGGCATGATCAAATAGGCCTTTTGAGAGAATCACTTGAGGCTCATCATTTGTCGATGAAGTTGAGCATTCCTCAAATGATTTTTCCAATGAGAGGTTGCTCTCTTCACATTTGGACTTGCCATACATTTCCTTGAGCGTGGTCCAAATGATATGAGCATCACCAAGTGGTTTACCATCTCCAAATATGACAGCATCAAGTACATCTTCACTCAACGCACTCCTCACTTGTCGACATCGTTCTCTCAAGGCGGTTAAGCCTAAAATTGAGAGCTAGGCTCTGATACCAATTGAAAGGACCTTGATGTCGCTTAGGAGGCCTAGAGGGGGTTGAATAGGCCTATAAAAATTCAACTTGAAACTCTATTAGAACAGAGGGCGGCACTGTCGCTCTTCAAGAATAAAGCAGACAGCGTTGAGATTTCACAGATAGTAACCTGACCCTCTCAGCTGCTCAATCCTGCAAATTCAGCTCGAAACTCTGTTAGAACAGAGGGCGGCACTACCGGCCTTATAGGGCGGCACTTCCGCGCTTTAAAAATAAAGCAGACGGCGTTGAGATTTCACAGACAGTAACCTGACCCTCTCAGCAGCTCAATCCTGCAACAGAAAGACAAAATCCAGTTTAAAGACTGGATACCACAGAAATCTCACACAAGAGAGAATCGAGCTACCAAACCCTAACAACAGCTAGCAAAGAGCTGAACCAGCAAGAACACAAAGTGAAGCACGCGAGACACAAAATTTATCCCATGGTTCAGCTCGCCACCAAGGCTTGCCTAAGTCCATGTTGTTGAGGCATCCACAAAAGGATTGGCTCACCACCAAGGCTTGCCTTGCCCTCGTTCTCAAATCAAGAGAATGAACTCTTGAAGTGAGGGGTAATTTCTTAGCTGCAAGATGAGGTTACAAACCTCCCAAGGCTGCCACATCCTTAAGGCAAACCATGACTTCGAGTGAGTCCAAAATTGATGCCTAGTTAAACTAGTTGGATGCCTGTCTCAGCTGCTTGGACACCCACTTTGATAGCTTGGACGCTCGTTTGAACTGCTCAGACGATTGCATCAATAGCTCGGCCCCTATTTGAACTGGTTGAAAGACTGATCCTGAGGAGTTGCTTCAAGCTGGATAGCTCGAATGGACTCAAGATGATGTTGCTCAATGGATGCAAGGTGCTTGGGGACTAGCTGTGGGGGTATGAACCCCGGTACCTGCAAGGCTCCACATGGGCTGAGCCGCTAGGGGAGGCCCAGCCCACAAGACTATGGACGGGTCGCGCCACTAGTTGAGGCCCAGCTTGCAAGACAACACCACACAAAGTATGCCACTGGATGATGTGCTTCACAAGGCAACGTGAAGATCCTCAGTGATCTACGAAATCTGCTCAGATATGATAGATATTGTATGATCTGTAACTTCCTATCTTGTAAACCGATCAGAATGGAAATAACCGATCTGTAACCCTACCCCCAAGCTATATAAGGCGGGTAGGGACCCCCCTCGTTTTCACCTGAATACACGCAATACAATTCACAAAGACACAGGACGTAGGGTATTACGTTTAAGCCGACGACCTGAATCTGTCTAATTGTTGTCTCTTGCGTTCTGTGTCACCATCCGGTTTCCTCACGCGCACCTCCATCGATTCATCTACTACCGTGGCCATACCCATTGGTAGACTGCTGACCAGATTTTGTCAACACTACTGCTACTAGTATATACTACTACTGCTCATCTATTCCTACAACTATATAATACTACTCATCTACTACTCCTCCTCCTATGTACTATTGCTGGTGGTCCTCTACTCCTACTAGTTACTACTCCTATACTCCTGCTACTTACTACTTACTACTCTATTTACTACTACTATTTTCTGGCTACTCTTCTATGCTACGGGCAGCCCATCGGGGTCGATTTGAAATGGCCGAAGGACTTAGCACAGGGCAAGGCTAGTGCTTCTTGTGCTTGCTCTCTCCTTCTCTGCCCCTGCCTGTGATGCAAAATTATGCTGCTTATGATGCTTACTATTGGCTTATTATCTAAGCATACACATGCCTATTTTGAATTGAGCACATGCTGCCTATTCTTGAATTGAGCACATGTTTACTTGGCCAGCCTATTTTGAATTGAGCACATGCTACCTATTTTTGAATGAGCACATGCTGCCTATTTTTGTTGCTTACTGTTGGCTTATTATCTGGTTGTGATGCCCTCACTGAATTTGGTTGTCCACCTCTACTCCTAGAACTACTACTACTCCCACAACAACTGCTGCTACTCCTCTATACTCCTACAACAACTGCTAATACTCTATACTACTTACTACAACTACTACATACTACTTACTACAACTCTACTACTCTTACTACTCTACTGGTGTGTTGGCTACTGCTCCTATTTTTGACTACTACTCTACTACTCTTTACTACTACTACTACTACTACTACCTAACCACTGCTGCCTATATACCTCCTATATACTCCTCCTCCTCCTATATACTACTACTACTCCTACAACTGCTCTATACTACACTATGCTCCTATACTCCTATTGCTACACTTCTACTACTTGCTGGTCCTAGTACTACAACATTGTTGTTGGTCCTAACTACTTATTGGTCCTAACTACTATTTCCTACTATACTACTACTACACTTACTCTTCTAATACTACTACTACTACTCTACTACTCTACTACTCTACTACTACTACTACTACAATTTGTGTAGTAGTGCCTTCGGGATCGATTTGAATTTGAGCTTCTCTATGGCATATGCAATGATGAACTATTTAAACTTTGAAAAATGTACTTAGGCAGTGGCATTTGTAATGATGTGAACCTTTTATGCTCAGGCAACGGCTATGATGATCAAATGCCCCCCTACGGGTACTAAGCTCCTAAACTAGGATGGCTTGTATACAAGCAAATAGTTTAGAAGGATGTGATGACAATGGGGCTAATTTGAGCCAACAATGTACATAGTTTCTCCAAATTCTCAAATTTTGTACTTTTCTTGTATAATTTTGTACTTCTCTTATACAATTTTGTACCTTTCTTCACTTTTTGTATCCCCAACCCAATGTATATGAAAAAAGGATGTAATCTTGTTTTCAAATGAATATATATAATTAATGTTTCCTTTATATATGTTTTGAGATGAATATAGCATTGTGTTTATATAATTATGAAATGTTCCTATAACTCTGTCTTCGTCATAGCTATCAATGTTGACCAAGGAGGCTCTTAAAAATTGGCGCGAGGCTACTCCTAATGCGAGCGATGATGAAGGTTCATCATCAGACGGGAGCACCTCATACGAGAGTGAGGAACTAACATCGAGGCCAGTGAAGAGACCTCGTGGTGAGGAAGAAGATGATCCAGACTTTGATCCAAAGGGCGGGGCACGAGGTTCTCACGTGGAGCCATGACAGCCTCCGGAAGATGATACCCAAGCCCCAAGGCTCGAGGTACGTAGATGAAACAGTGCACGTTATTTGACACAACATTCACGGGCCTCGCGCAAGTATTTAACTAATACGAGTACCCCGACATGAAGAAGGGGAGGAGGAAGCACCCGGTCCCTCATCGGTCACTTCTTCAACCGCAACAACGGGCAGCTAGAAGAAGTCAGACTTGAAGAGGGGCCAACACAGGAGGCATTAGATTAGCAAGAAGAAAGTGCGTGCGATACACAAGATAGGGCCAAAAGGAGAGCCCTTGGAGCCAACTATCATCATCGACACCTTCGGCAACCAGTGTTCCTGTATAGTTACGGAGAAGGTGCCTATAACATATGAAGATTGGAGGAAAGTCCCCAAGGACATCAAGGGAAATGTATGGGAGAGGTGAAGAGGCAGTTCACGTATCCAGCGGAGGGCTATGATGAAGACAAGTGCATGGGTTGTGCATTGTTTATTGTAGGCAAAGCGCTTCGCAACTTCTGGTCCATGCTCAATAGGGAGTACGTGCAGACGTGGAGGACACCATTCAAAGACTACAACTTCATCACGCGTGACGTCTGGGAAGAGTTTGTCGTGAAACAATCGACAAAGAAGCAAATGCCAAGGGCAAGCAGTTGTCTGAGCTTGCAAAGAGGAACGAGCTCCACCACCACCTAGGCATGACACGGTGAAAGGACCTTGATGTCGCCTAGGAGGCTTAGAGGGGGGGGGTGAATAGGCCTATAAAAATTCAACTTAAAACTCTGTTAGAACAGAGGGTGGCATTACCGGCCTTACAGGGCGGCACTGCCGCTCTTCAAGAATAAAGCAGACAGCTTTGAGATTTCACAGATAGTAACCTGACCCTCTTAGCTGCTCAATCCTACAAATTCAGCTCGAAACTCTTTTAGAACAGAGGGTGGCACTACCGGCCTTATAGGGCGGCAATGCCGCTCTTCAAAAATAAAGCAGACAGCGTTGAGATTTCACAGACAGTAACCTGACCCTCTCAGCAGCTCAATCCTGCAACAGAAATACAAAATCCAGTTCGAAGACTGGATACCATAGAAATCTCACACAAGAGAGAATCGAGATACCAAACCCTAACAACAGCTAGCAAAGAGCTGAACCAGCAAGAACACAAAGTGAAGCACGTGAGACACAAAATTTATCCTGTGGTTCAACTCGCCACCAAGGCTTGCCTAAGTCCACGTTGTTGAGGCATCCACAAAAGGATTGGCTCGCCACCAAGGCTTGCCTTGCCCTCGTTCTCAAATCAAGAGAATGAACTCTTGAAGTGAGGGGTAATTTCTTAGCTGCAAGATGAGGTTACAAACCTCCCAAGGCTGCCACACGAGTTGGCAAGCACAAGGGCGACGCCTAGCTGGCTAGGAGCATGCTCCAAGAGTAACAAACCCTAGAACCCCCAGCCAAACGTGAACCAAATGCTCTTAGACTTTGGGAATCAGTGGATCTGCTTTCTAATCGAGTTTTGCTACCTTTTCTCTCAAGTCTTGATGGTGGAAATCAAGGATTGCTTGGGAGCTTGAAGGAGCAACAATGGAGGAGAGAGAGGTGAGCTTTGGTCTGTTCAGTTTTGAACTGAACCATTGGAGAAGAAGGATCTACATTGTGGGCCGGCACAAATGGTATTTATACCTCTTGGGTCCTACCGGTCGTTTATGCGTGGCACTGCCGCCCTAGCCAAAACAGGTAGAATCTGGAGATTTTTGGCTAGCTGCTTTGGCTGGGTAAGAGGATATAGATATGTAGTTTTGAGCATCTGGTTGCACAGTTAACCAACTGTACTAGAATCCCTCTTTATGGTATGGCTTTTCCTAAACTCAAATTCAAAGCATAAAAGAATGTAATTGCCTTTGAGCTGGTTGCCACTTCATTTGCAATTGAGAACTTCTATTATCGAATATGTTTTCCTCATTCTCATTATACCTTGATTATGTGACTTGAACCATTTCCATACATATGAGTTCACCTTCATGGCTTCAAGTCACTTCCACTAATCATCTGATCCTCAACACAATATGACTCATCATAGCTTGATTAGTACCTCGACTCAATGCAAGTACTCTCTTCTTCACCTTAGCCATGGTACCTCGGTCGCCAAGCCATCGCTTGCCCTTCACCTTCGCTTAGTACCTCAAAGCCCTTTCCTTGCTATCTTCACCCTATCAAGCCATACTTAAGTCACATTATATTAAGCATTCATTGAAAACCATTTCTTCAATATTTTGATCCTTGCTTGAATATTTTCTAGATATGAATGTTGAGATCAATCAAGCTTCAGTTTGTCTCACATAGAGACATACATGGATCAACATCAATATGGTCAAGCTAATTCACGATTCCTTATTCCCTTCTCATTTTGGCTTGACATTCCAATTGATCTTTCATATATTCATCCATGTAAGCAAACTAATGTAGAGACCAACTTATATCCACTATACATTGTCATTTACCAAGTATGTTCGCTTTCACATGATGCTATGATATCCCACAACATAGAAGCCATTTCATTGATTCCATTTGCATTGTTGTCTTTTGCTTGAACTAGATTGCTTCCATAAACTTCCAATACAATAATACACAGTTTGGCATTCACTTTAACACAATGTGGCATATCATCAAGTTTGCCTACTAGTTGAACCTTGTATATACTTGTTAATACACAACTCACAAGTATATGCAATAGACTCAATTTCCTGTTCAACACTTAGCAAACTTATTAGACCTTTAATTGTGTTGTCATTCAATTTACCAAAACTACTAAAGGGCTAGATGCACTTACACAGGGTACACCACTAAGACAGAGATGTGGCGGCAGGAAGAAAGGGAGGCCACTGAGGCCAGACAACTGAATCCATTATAGGGCATCGATGAGAGGTCACATAACTACCTCTATGCCCATAAGCTAAAAAAGCTGAAGGAGGGCAGGACCAAGTACAACGAGCCGAAGGTCAAGGAGGTGGAGAAGAGGATCTTGGAGGTCTTTGTAGCTGAGAAGAGCGGGTCATTCGAACCTCACTAAGAGAGGGATGTACTAACCGAGGCGTTGGGAAACCCCGAGCATCACGGCCGCGTCTATGGGGTTTCCTCAAGGTAGAGCTAGAAGGACATGGAGGCCTAGGAATCCGACGCCAACTCTCACTACACTAGGCAGAGGTACAAGGAAGGGCTCGTCTAGAAAGGCCGCAATGAGGTAGTCAAGGACATGATCATGGCAAAGATACAGGATGCTTTCACGAGCACCGACCCCAAGATGCTGGAGCTAAGGACACAGATGTTTTGCCAAGCTAGCATGCTACCGCCACAGGGTCAAGCCACCATACAAGGGCAGATCGTGCCAGGGATCGGACAACTCCCTAGGTACCCGGTCGACAACATCATTGAACCAATGAGCTACATGCTCCAGGTGCCCTTCGACAGGGTGCAGAGGAAGAAGGACGTGACCACGGGAGTGGCACTGCCACCCGATAGCGGCGCCATGTACGACGGCAAGCTGATCCTACCCGACTATGCCTGGGTCGACGTGACATGGACCAACAAAGATTTCAATGAGGATGAAATCAACATTCTCACTGAAGAGGGGTACAGGTTCATTGGCGCTACTATCGGCAAGAACGTGCTATGGAACAAGAGCGACATTATCTTGGACATGCCGACGTCGGCGTCACAGCCCTCACACCCGTCATCGTCTCCCCCGGGTGACCCGGGTGACAACGACAACGACGGCGGCGGTGATGACAAAGACAATGCTGGTGGCCAAGGTAGCAGTCCTCCAAGCAGTCCGCCTCCCGGCAACAGCAATCCATAGGGGTAGTATCGGGCGATGTGACACCACTGCCTACAAGTGGTTCGAAGCAGGGCTCAAACCAATGTCCTCCCCTGCCGAGGAAGCCTGCAGATTAAGAGGAGGCCATACCCCCAAACCACACCATGTCAAGTTGGGTGGCATGTCAAATAGCCGACGAGCACCCATACTCAACTACGTTTGAAAGGTATGCTACTAGCAAGCATAGTCAATCTATAATTCATTTCGAGATGCTATCTGCTTTTTCCACTCCCTAACTGTAACACCCCAGGTGTTAGTCACGAGTTAAGCAACAAAATTGGACTTAAGTAGGATATGTCAAGCAATGATTATGATCTCTAGTTCATAATTTTGAAGTGATGATGAAGGTGTTGTGGTTCAATCTATGAAAATGAGCCCCAACTTGGACTCGGACAATACACTTTGCTTACATGTGGACAATACACTTTGCTTACATGTGGACAATACACTTTTCATTAAATAAAGAAGAATTAGGAGAAATTGATGTTTTTACGTCCAAAATCATGAAAAAGAGAGGAAATGACGATGTGAAAGATGAAACATGCATCTATGATGAATCTAAAGTTAAAGAAATGCATGACATCATTTTTTCCATTAAAATTGATCTAGATCTAGAGAGAACTCTAGGTGATAAAAATAGAGAGAGAGGATGGAAGGAGAGAGGGAGAGCCTTTATGAACCTCTTATGATGTCCTCCTCCCTCAAATCCAAGCCCTTCAACTCAAATCAAAAGTTTCCTTAAATTTTAGGGCAAAGCCTCCCCTGAGTTTGAGAGAGGAAGATCGACCCATGGAGAAGACGAAGGGGTGTTTTGTACAGGCTATACCGCGGCGGGCAAGATAAAGCGTCCGCCTTGGTAAATCAACTCTTTACCGTGGCGGGCAGTTTAAAGAGCCCGCCACGATAAATCATATTAACCGCGGCGGGCGATTCATACCGCCCGCCACGGTAAAATAACTATTTCCTTACTGCGGGCAAGTAAGGTGGCCCACCATGGTAAACCCTTTTCCTGCAGCGGGCGCCTCGGTGGCCGGCCTCGGTTAACCGTGGCGGGCAAAAGAGGTGCCCGCCACGGAGCCCATTTTGGCCACGCTGCACAAATTGATTCCTGTAGTAGTGTGGTTAAGATTAGGCATGAGTAATGTTAAACATGCTTATTGCATATACATTGCATCAACATGCATCTATCTTGACCAATGGAAAAGTTTCATGAAGTTTAGAATTAAAAGGTCACATGAAATGATAAGTTATAATCTTTCTTGAATTGCTTCATCAGGTGAATGGGAACATGGGATGTTGACCAAACATTGCTACCTTTCCCAAATGACTCTAATTGAACTCTACAACAAAAGTCATGAAGGGTTCGTGTTGAGCAAATGCCAAGAAAATGCTTCTAAGTGTGGGAATAGCTAAAATTGTCATTTTCATGATATGGTTTTTGACCTATGTTGACCAACTATCTAGAGTGCTTGCATGGAGTGGGACCTTAAATAAAACTTGAAGTTTGAGTTGAGTACAACAAACTTTAGTTTTGAACCAAGACCTGATTCAACTTCTAAGTGTCTCATATAGTGGTCTCAAATTTAAATGCAGTGTTGTTTTGACCCCTCTGAAATTTTTGTCCTCGATCTGTAGTAGCGTGATGGCAAGTTTGTGACATTTTATCTTCCAAATTTATATGGCAGCTCAAGTGGGTTCCATAATATGAGTTTAAGTACCCTTTGTGAAGGAAACAACTAAACAAGTCTCATCATTTTTGGAGCTCATTTGGATGTTCAAATTGAATTTCAAAAATAGAACCTCGCACTGTTTTGTCCCTGTTTGGACAATGTCTGAACCCTGAATTTTAGTTTCAGGTACTCCACTTTGGATCCTTGTAGCTCTCTAACTAGGCCAAATCAGACTTGGACACTTTAAGAAAAGTTGGAGATCTCGCGTAGCTCTACAACTTTGGTTACCACAGCTTGTGCCAAAACTAAACAGATTAGGAGTTGGAAGAGGGAGAAGAATGCCGTTTTAGTCGGCCTGAAACCAAAATTCAGAGTTCCATTTTCGGGTATCCTCCTTTGAAGGTCTGTATCTCCAAATCTAGGCTGAGTTAGCTCTTGATCCTTAAATCAATGTTGTTCACATCACAAAGATCTACAACTTTGCATCTTGCGCCGTGATCACAGGACAACCGGATCAGGAGATAGAGGATGGGAAAGTTGGCAGTTTTAGTTGTATTTTCATGGTGGTATTAGCTTGACAGTGTTTGAAATGCCTCGCGTTCATTGCCGACCGTGCGCCGGAGAAACGCGCCGCGTGGCCCTCGCACTCGCTCGCATGCTCGCCACCGCACCCTGCTCGCCTATTTGGAGAATCGAGTGCCCTCCCTTTCTCCCCACTCGCTCTCGCTCTCCAACTATGGCCACGCCGTAACCGCCATGGCCGAGCAGAGCTACGCCTATCACCGCCACTCCCTACCTTGTCCTCCACCCACGTGGCAATTATAGCACCGCTGCCACAACCTATTCTGCCACCATCTCCTCGCTCTCGTGCGCCTCCCCGCCGGGCCAAACTAGGCCGTGAGCCCGAGGCTGCCGCTACTGGTGTGCCCGCGCACATGGCCGAGACACCACGGACCATATTCGGCCAAGCCAAGGCCACCCAGGGGTGCGCGCCGGTCCCCTGATGCTCCCCACCGCTGCCGGCCCCTGCTGGCCAAGGCCGACCAACCCCGAGCCCGTCCTCACCGTCCATTGGTCCGCTGCGCCACCTAGGGCCACCTCGGGCCGAGCTGAGCTATCCCATAGATGCATGTGGACTCCCTGGTGCTCCCCGCTGTTTCCCCAATGCCGACGACGAGCTCATTGGCCGAAAATCGCCTGGCCGACGATCCTCCTCCGCCTCCTCTGTTCTGACCCGCGTGAGGGACCTCGCGCAACAATTGGAACAAGTGCAAGGGGTTATCTACAAAGTCTATGACTCATGTGAATAGTGACTAGAAGGACTGTTTCGGTGGAATCTATTTTCGTGGAAGTTCGGGGTCCTCGATGCAAATCTGTTTTTCTTTTATGGCTGAAACTTTGGAAGATCATAATAAATTGTAGAAAAATCGGAAAATAGCAAATGAGGACTTTTTGGAATCCTTGAGAGTAGATCTATGTAGTAGAGTAATAATATGATATGTGTTAGTAGAAAGTTTCTACTGTTTTTATTTATTCTTGCAAAGTGCTTTTAAAAATCCTTTTAAGTTGTCGAATGCATATCTTGAGTTATAGAAGTCCAAAAATGGTAATTCTAGTTGTGTTAATCTTGTGATGACATGATCTAGGTAATAAAAAAATTAAACATGCAAGTTGTGTACTATTTTTATAATGTTTTGATTTAATCTTGTTAAATAGGCAATTTTAGCTTGTTTTGCTTGTTATTCTCATATCTAAAGTTGTGGTGCTCCAATTGCTGTGAAAATTTTATGGTAGGCTACTGAGCCTATGTGTGTTCTATGGTAAGCATTTCATGGTCATTGGATGTAGTATGATTGAGTTATTAATTTAACTGGTTTAAGGCTTGATAAATGGTTTTAAATGGCTTATAAATAATTTATATGTGCAAAAATGTGAAATGTGGTTCCTTTGCCCTTGCATGGTGATAATGTGGCCTAAGAAACCCTAATATGGCTATATGTTTATAGAAAATGGTGATCTTTAGATTTATCTTGTTCTCACATGTTTATTAATAATTAAGATTTGTCTTTTTCATAGCAATTAAATTATAAACCATGAGCATGTAAGATTTGTACAGTAATCATGTCTTGTCATCATCTATCTCACATAAAAATTTGAGATCCAAATGAGATATTTGCAACATCACCTATAATTAATATATAGGTTTTTATATATAGAAAAGCTAATGAAAGTTTGTTAGTAGATGCTTGTGTTTATGCCATGTAATACTTCTAATAATTGGTGCTAGGTAATGTGATTTCTTGGTTATAGTTAGGAGTTGCATGGAGCTGCATATATAGCAACAAAATGTTAGTTGTTAACAAAATAAATGATAGATACATATAGTTGTATCTCTGCTGTTATGGCTGCATGTACAGTTTTTAAGGTGGTGATATTTTTGTGATGTAAATAATGTTTTCTATAGATATGTTGAATACAAAAGTTGTATATAATTTCCTTATATTGCTTGTCCTAAACTTTCATGATTTTAGTCATGCTAGTTTAGGAGTTATAGATTTTACAAGTTTGGTGTCATTTTTTACATGTTCTCTGGACAGATCTGAATGATTGTATTATTTGGATCATTTAAACATGGAATCATGTATTGGTGATAATAGGAGAGTTGTAGTTATTTTCCTAATATTTCTAAAATGTCTAAGATCACTGCCTTTGATGATTTAGAACTCCAGTTATAGCTGTACAAACTAGAATGGCATATTTCTGTCCAAATCTAGATAGAGATGCCTTCTTGGTATTGTTTGACCTTGTTAGCTGTAGAATAATCTTAAAATGATAATGAGAAAGTTATAGATAACTTAATAAGCTTTCCATAAAGTTAAGAATCATGTTTGCTGAATGTTTAGAACCCTAGTTATGCATTTATGAAGTTAATATCAGTTTTCTGTCCTTAGTTGTATAAGCTCTGCTTCATGATGTATTTTGACCTTGTTATTTGTTGAATCAGCTTTTGGTGTTAATAACAAAGTTTTAGATAACTTCATTAGATTTCCAGAAAGTCTTGAATCACACTTTTTGCATGCCTAGAAGTTCGGGTATGATTAAAACAAATGATTGTGGTGCTACTGTACAGAATCTGTGTTGTACCTAAAATTGTTTGCTTCACCTTGCTTTGCTTTGTGTGTTGCTAAGTGTGGCTCATGCCTTTTATGGTGTTAAGTTAATATACCTAAAACATTGTGAAACTTGTGTCATGCTTGGTGCTACATTCCTTGCTATCCTAGCATGATAGGTTGTGGGATGTTTAATTAAGTAATGTGGAGTGCTTATATATGTTCAGTGTAACCTTGTGCTCATCTTGAATACTTTTATGTGATGCATCTCATATTGCCATTCTTCGCATTCATGCACTTGCATTGTTGCATCTCATCTAGGTATGTTAGATGCACCATGTAAAGGACATGATGATGGAGTCGAACCAGAAGACGGTGTTGGTGGACCTATCCCGAAGATGGAAGGACCCCTGGAGTACATGCCTGAATAGGAGATGCTCGCCAAGCGAGTGCCATCTAACAAACACTAACCTAGTGTTGGATCCTAGGCAAGCCCTGAAGTATTTTAAGCCTCCTATGTTTTTACAAATATCATTTGAGTCATTTATGTTTGATGCATTAGGTTATAAGAGTTGATTGGAACCACTTGATGCATAGAACTACCTTGTCCAGAAATATACCTTGAACCCTATGTAGGTCCAGGAAAGAATGTATGCCTAGCAATGCTTAGACCGGTAGAAGTTGGGTGATTTCTTGTCACCTACGAGATATAGGTGGATATCAAAGCACGGTTGGCTATATTTGCTATCATGAAATAACCATGTGTTGATAAATACAAGGAGACCGGGCGGGATTTTGATAGAGAAGCAACAAGACATGGAGGTCTTGGTGCCTATTCATCCTCGTCTGTGTCGGTTAAGGCCGATTCATTGTACATCCTCATGTCATGTCGAACGCATGCCTAACACTTAGTTGGCCGGATAAGTTGTTCCGATCGTGAAGCCGAGTAGCTCAACTCAGGGCGGGACTTGGTAAGTGAAAGTGCGCACACTGGAGGAAGTTAGGATGTGTAGGGAGCCAGTGGCGTGAGTCCAAGGGTAGGCCAGGCCTGAACTTCCTGGCAGACTGGTAGTATCCTTGAGGGTGCAGCGCTGCTTGGACCCGCGACTATACCTGAGTTGTACCAAAGGTGACCTAAGACTACCTTGGCACAGGTATGTCTGGATTTGTGTTAGGAATAACTCTCCAGCTGGTTGGAATCGATTCGAGTCGCCGTCTCTCCCAGATAGTGAGAACTTGACTGAGAAGCGGCAACGTAGCCTTAATTAATGGAATTTGATGGTTATGATGAATATGGAAATGTTACACCGGATATGGTTACTAATGCTTGTTAGCTTAATCACATGATTGCTCTAGTATAGGTGCTAATCTAAAGAGGAATAGCTATAATTAACTTGGTTACCAAATTATAAAATGTATAGCTCAACTAGTGGCTTTTCTGCAAAATTTTGTCAAGCTTGCTCCACCTATAAAGCCTTGCATGATCCTTGGTGTCACTTTATTTCTAGTTTATGATGAGTAAGTCTAGCTGAGTACATTTGAGTACTCAGGGTTTATCCCACCATGTTGCAGGTGAAGTTCTCGGCTTACTAAAGATGATGGCTAACCGTAGGTGGGCTCAGTGACTCTATATTTATTTCTCATCTATACGCTTTTATCAGAGGAGGTCACTGATGCTAGCAATGTATTTGAAACTTATATTAAGGTAATCACTTGAAAGCTATGTTGTTTTCACTAATTGGTTTTAGAACTCAAACTTGTACTATTATTTGTGAACCCATTTGTAATATTATTTCCGCTGCAACTCTGTGTATGTGATGTGTATTTGCTTAATCATGCGATCTTGGTTATGATGTTGATTTACTGAGGTCCTTCGTGACACATAGCGGACTACCAGGTTTATATCAGTGAAAATATGCGTGTGTCAACGTGTTAGCGGGGACAGCCGTACTTGATCTTGTATAAATTGGGCGGTTCTGTCACACTAACATCTCAAGCCCCGGTGTTGTAGGCCAAAAACACAGCCGTTGTTTTGGCCCCGGTCGGATCATTGCCCCGAAAACTACGTGCATCGGAAATTCATGTTGACCTTGGGCGACCTCCTTGAAGTGAAGTGGGAGATAAGGAGGTTCCATCTATGGTACATGGAAGCAGCAAAAGTGGGCCTAGAAAACTTCGTCATCAACATTCCAGCGGTGTAGTTCCACACGCCCATGGATGGCGAAGTCATCGTAGATTTCCACGACATGCATAGACTACTACGGCGAAAGGACCTCGACGTCACCCAAGTCACCTTATTTGCCATGTAAGTTACTTATGACTTTGACACTACTGCATCGCTGTAGGTACTTTAGGAACAAACTAATAATGCCATGATGACTTTTCCTTGTAGGATGCAAGCCTATGTAAGCAAGGAATTGGGCAAGGATATTATCTATCTCTCTCCAATGCTTCTCACAGAGAGAACCATCATGGGTTACGCTATACCAGACACTTATGAAAAGCTAGTGAACTTAAACTCAGAGGAGAAAGAAATAAAGGGAAGATCTAGTAATCGAATATAAATATCAGGCGAGAATGTACATCTATGAGGCCATGAAGAAGGTCCAGGGAAATGAGTGTGTCATGGCTGCCCACCAGTTCAGGTAAGTCCAAAAGATACTTGGTACATATATATATATATATATATATATAGGTACTGGGATCATGACTTCTCATATTTGAACATTTCTAATCTGTATTATGTGAATGGTGCAGCGAGGGCATCATGGGCCACCAGATTGCATTTATAATCTATCCTCAGGACGGAAGGGCCTGTATATTTGACTCTTTGCGGGATACAAACAAAGCAGGGTACAAGCAATTTGAAAGCTATTTGAGATAGTAAGTGACGTTCTTCAACCAGAAAAGTGAGTTAGCGTGGGATCCGAAGTTCAAGACGATCAAAAACTAGAGCACTAAGTTACGAATCTCGGATTACATTCTGCCATACCTCTTTTCCGGTAAAAAATAATATGTATGAATGACCTTAGTTGATGATGTACGAATGATTTGTGTTTGTGAAACAATGATGAAGACATCACTAATGTAATAACTTAATGTCGGTTCGTCGAACGAGAATGAATGTAATATATGTTTGTCATCTATTTTCTGCTTTATCTGTATTTCATTAGCGAAATTTTAAATTCAAATTTAAATTCTAATTTAAAAAAGTATTTTTTAAATCTAGAAATCATTAACCGATGCGGGCACGTAACAAAAACCGCCTCGGTTAAAATCTTAACCGAGGCGGGCATCTTTATTCAACCACCTCGATTAAAATCTTAAGCGAGGTGGGCGCATTACGACAACCGCCTCGGTTAATCGGTTAGCTTATGATGCCCGCCACGGTTAATCTATTAACCGAACCGCCTCGGTTAAGGCCTTGATTAACCATGACCTTTGCGTCGAGGCGGTTGGCTTGCCCGCCTTAGTTAAACAAAAATGTCCGCCTTGATTAAAATTCTTGTAGTAGTGTACACAGGATCTTAACATGAACAAACAGTAAACATTTTGAACCAGGAGTGATAATATAGGATCACTGTTGCATCGATACAGTCATAGAGAGTAATTTTATCACAGCCTGGCCATATTATGTCCCACAGTGATATCCCGTCTCTTACACAAAACATTTAACTCACCGTATTTAATGAGTCACGACACTCTGCCGTCCTGTTCCTCACTCTTATCATCTTGACGGCGCATCCTCTCCCTCCTTATCATCTCTCCCTGTCCGATCTTGTCTCAGTAAATCTCAATACCGCTGCTCAAGCCAACAAAAGCTGCTTCAAGAGATGACCTTCTGACGGCCTTGGCGTTGAATAATAGGATCTTGTGTGTGTAAGAACTTTCTTTGTTTGTCTGTCTCTACCTTTTTTCACAGGTATGCAGGTTTCACATATATTCCAAAAATTAAGTACCAAGCAGGAAGCATATTGTCTAAAGAAATTAGGTTATTGGTTGCAAAATTATGCTAAAATCCTTCCATCTTAGTTTAATTCGATCATAGAAGTTACAGACGTCCCTGGTCATTGTAATATCAAGAGAAGTTGGTGAATATTCAAATATGATAATAACTATGCTATGATTTCACTAAACATGGCGTCCTTACTATCTCATTGCGTACCACTCTTTGAGATAATGAGGGATATTATTATTATTTTCTATTCACATGCTCAACGTTTATATTTCCTCTTTGTCACCCCAAACTCCAAAAGTGTTAAGTGAAAGCAATATCAACTACTACGATGTAGATTTCATTGAGTATTACAACATCAGTATGGGGCATATCTCGTTGTGATCTTGTTCAAACATTTTAAAAAACTTAGTTTTAAAACAGGGGAACTTTTAAAAAATATTTTGTTACCAAAACAATATCGAATTAAAAGGGTTTCTAGTAGAAATTTTTTATATCTCATCAAGGTCTATAATTTTGATATAAAGTTTGTGTTCTTCAAGGATCATTTGACAACTATGATTTAATTCTATGTTAACTTTTTCCAGTGGTGTTCATTTAATAAAATAAGTGTTTGAAAAATCGAGTTTAGCGAGGTGGTGGATTGACACAACTGCCTCATTATATAGCTTATTGCCACGTGCAATTGCTTAAGGCGAAATGACATTTTTAGAGGCAGTCGCAAAAGCCAGATGCCTTCTACTAGAGGTGAGACATTGCCATATAATAGGGCTGCCGGTGTGTATAGCAGAGGCGGACGGCGTTTATATATGGACTGCCTATGAACATAAAAGGAGGCAAACCCCTCATTTTCTACTGTTTCCTTCAGACAATAACATTCTCAATCAACATGCTCTGAGATTGGGTTCACTATAAGATGATGGTGTAGGAGGATCCAGTTACAAATTGCGCAGACAGAGACAGAGAGATAGTTTGGCTAGCAAAGAGAGAGGGATGACAGACACAGAAGTGGTGCAATAACCACACAAGTTATTGTTGCCTTTCATAGGGCTGGGAAGTGTCAAGAATAGAATGAGCACTGCATTATCAAGTGCCATCGAATCCGTCTCTATTTTCTCTGCCGAGGAACAGGCTATTGCTATATAAGAAGTTCATTCTGGAAAGGTCGACACCAGTACTACACCAACCACAGAAGTTCATTGAGTTTTACCCTAGCTACCCCACCGACAGGGCTACCAATGACAATGGATCTGGAAAGGTCGGACACTCCGGAGATGTATGTTTCTCATGCAGAAGCAGCTAGTCGTCAGCTGTGGTTTTCTTACCCTCAAACACTTGTGCGGCCTGCAGCTTCAACGCATTATCAGTCATGCTGGGTCAGTGACTTGCATGTCCATGCTCATCACAGATAATCTATTAGTCGTGAAATCTGGACTAGATCCACTGTACTTCCTAAAATTCGAGCTAAAACTGTATATGCTGCATAGAAAAGTGGAAAAACATTCATGCCATGCGAGGGCAACACAATATGCAAATTAGAATAAGTTTTTTGTTTTCTCATATCAAAAAGTGGGCTCTGTTTTGCTGTCAATTAACAGTCACAGAGTACAGCAGTGTGCACTCATGAAGGTTTTCCATAATGCTTTAGACACACTCACCCTCCTCAATCGCTCACTTAGTCACTTGTCACACAGCTTGTTACGTCATGCGCGCACGCCAATATTGTTCTTCTCACGTCCTATAAACCATGGTCCCTTTATTACATTTTTTTTACTGAGGAATACCCTACTTTTATAGAAAGCAAGGTCCATTTTGTTAGCCCACGGGTGAGCTGACCGCTCACCAGTGTTACCGACCACACACTATGGCTAGAGGTAGAAGAAGGGAGGAAGAACAGAGCGCCACCATTGCCCGGAGTTCTGCAGAGGAGATGGCAAATATGAACTTGCTCTCTTTACTGAGTTGCAGTGGGAAACTATATATATAACTCTACCCATCTAATCCTAGTGCACAGACATGTCAGGCTGCCATGCTGCTACAGTGACTAGATGTGATAGCAAGGCTGACTTTGGCATCTGCCCCTGCTGTGGCTACAGTGCGGTAGGGGAGCTTTTTGGCGCATGTCCCTGCAACGGCTACAGTCCAACAGCAGGGAGCCTTTCGGCGCCTGCCCCTGCCGTGCGTTCACACAAGAGAGCAGCAGATTACTTAACAATTCTTCCTCTAATTCTGCTGCTAACCCTAGAACCCCCTCCATGCCGATCATCTTCTTCAGCTCCGTGAACCGAAGACGGCCGAACGGCTTAGTGAGGACGTCAGCGAGTTGCTGACTAGTTTCGACGAACTCGATGACGATCTGCCCTTCATCGACACAGTCCCTGAGGAAGTGGAACTTGACGTCAATGTGCCTCCTCCGGTCGTGGAGAACCGGATTCTTCGCGAGGGCGGTGGCGGGCTGGTTGTCCACCATCAGTGCTGGTGGGTGAGATTCCACACCGGTCAGCTCACCTAGCAGCTGGCGCAGCCACACAGCTCGGCACACCGCTGTGGCAGCCGCCACGTACTCTGCCTCACACGTGGATAGCGCCACCACCTTCTGTTTCAGCGACAGCCATGAGATTGGAGTCGACCCGAGGAAAACGAGCACGCCAGAGGTGCTCCGCCGCCCGTTGATGTCCCCCGCCATGTCTGCATCGCTGAACACAGTGAGCTGCTGTAACACCTTAAAAATTTCAATTTTGAAAATATGTTTAAAATGATTTATTTTGGTATTTTACGTGCTCATGAAATATAGAAAAAAGAATATTTTTTATTAAATTAAAATTCATCATAAGGTTTAGCAACATATTGTGGCACTCGTACTGATGCATATTTATTCTTGGTGATGTTTGGTTTTGGTTCAAAGTTCAAATGAATTCAAAACTTTTTTGAAATGGATTTGGAAAATCATTTCTGGAAAAGGAAAGGAAAAGAAAATAGAATTGGAAAATAAAAGAGTTCAAAAAGTTTATTTTTGAAAACCAACCAAGAGTTCTTAACCGATTTTTGAATCAAAAGTATATTTGAAATAATATTTGAATTCGATTCGGTTCATATTTGAATTTGGTTTTGAAATAAGAAAAGAAAATTAGAAAATGGAAAATCCTCCCCCTCTCTCAATCTGGACCGAAGGCCTGCTCCATCTCTCCTCTCTCTCGGTCCGGCTCACCCCGGCCTCTCTCTCTGCTCAGCCCGGCAGCTCTTCACTCCCTTGCCCTCTCCCGTGTGGGCCGGCAAACCCCGTGGCCCAGCTCTCCCTCTCTCTCTTCCCCCGCAAGCCCAACGGCAAAGCCGGCCCATTTCCCCTTCCTTGCTCTGCAGCCTAGCCCGCGCGGACGCCGCGCTGCCTTCCTTCTCTCCATGGCTCACTACCATCCCGACCACGCCTCCTGAGCCGCTGACAAACCAGGCCCACTTATCAGCCGCGTCTCCTACCTCCCGCTCGTCCCCAATGAGGACTCTGCCCGATGCCATGTCCGTCTCTGGCCTGATTACTCGCCTTGGCGTGCACCTCAAGCAGATCGGCCTCATAAATAGCGCCTTGAGCCATGTCGCAACCCCTACCCTAACCCTAGAGCAAGCACTGCCTCTGCCCAGAGCTCGTAAGCACCGTCGCAACCCTAGCTCGTTGCCGCCGCATGTGATTCTGCCACGGCCGTGCTACACCGTCGCCTTGTTTTGCTTCCCGGCCTTCACACCTCGGTATGAAAGCTTTCAGGTGACTGTTTTTGCCCTCTCTTACTCCTTCTCTGTCCGCACGCCGTCGCTGAACCATTGTCGGCCGCCAAACTGAGCTCACCGCCGTATTCGTTTATCCCCTGCTTCAACCGACACCCTAGTCGAGTTTGTGAGCTCGATCTTGTCATCCCCGTGTTTTTACCATGCCGAACCGTGGACCCTAGGACATTCCCCTTTTCTCCGGCGAGGTTGTGCCATCACCGGCCATGTCTGTCGTCGCCCTGACCACTGTTCCGGCAACATCCCCTCTCTCCCTTTCCCTCTTCTAATCTAAGTCGTCCATACCAGATCCAAAGGCTCAAATCAGCCCGTACCCCTTCGCCGTGGCTTATTTTCTAAAGATCCCCTCGCCTTTTTGATATTAGAACCCGCCGTCCCTGTAGTTTTTTTAAAGAGCCCCTATCTTTCTTCAAAATAGTATCCGTAGTCCTTGGCCAGTTTAAAATCAAATTTTATTTATTTTTAAAATTTGAAAATCAAGTTCCATCTACTTACAAAATTGCCACTACCTTTAGTAGGCCATATCTTCTGCATTTTAGCTCCGATTTGACCCGTTCAAGTTGTGTTAGATTCGTAACGACAAAATCTACGCATTAATATCAATGTTTTCTATGTCAAGAGTTCTAGAATTTCATGGTTTAAATCCTAACTTGAATAATGATTATGCAACTAGATTTATAAATAAAATAAATAAGGCTTATAATTTTTCTTTTCTCCTTTAAAACGAATCTATCAGTAGTTGTATCTTGTTCACTGTAGCTCCGATTAGCGTGCTTTTCACGTCTATGTGTTCGTAGTAATGTGTAGAACATCTTTAAAACCTTTTCAATTGTTGTTTCATATGTTTAGTGTACTGTTCTGATTTAGTTCTATTGTTTGCATGGATGCTTGTGTGATGCTTTATGATCATGTCCAGTCGGTGAGTTGTACGTGGTGAATCAAGAAGCAGATCTTTGAAGGCTTGGACTAGAAGAATGATCTGAGTTTAAGGCAAGTATAGCATGGGATCTTCCTTGTTGGCCTATACACCTTTAATCATTTAATTCATGTTGCATGTGTCTACCTTGATTACCATTAAGGATTTCCTAATACTTCGTTACCTTTTACCTTGTCACCTATGGGTTATTGCATTTGGTAGTATGATGCTAGTGCGCAACTAAAGCCATGATCTTGTAACTTGACTAATGATATATGCAATAAACACTAAAAGATGCTTTTTAGCAACATGGAATCAGGGGGCTAGAGCATTGGACTGTTTTATGGTGCTCTAGATTTCTCTCCCAAAGGACTTATCTGTAAGAGAACATCTGGGACTTACAGTACAACTGTGAGAGTTACATGGCTCTGGCTTTAGCTTAGTATGAGAACCATTTATAGCTTGTTAGAGGTTACCTTTATTGGCGTAAGAATGGCTTGATGAATCGGGTATAGTGCGGCCTCTGTCCCCTTGTGTATAGGCTGCGCGTCATTGTGCCATCAGGAAGGGGGGCTCTATATCTATTTGCCGAGTGAATCTAATGGCCCTAACTTGTTAGACGAACCTTTGAAAGGCTTCATAGTGAACCCTGCCGACCTTCCTAGGTAGTGGATCAAGAGGCTGATCAGCTCAGGCAAAAGAGTAAATCATGACTCACAGTGAAAGTGTATAACTTTTGCAGAGTGTAAAACTGGTATATCAGCCGTGCTTACAGTCACGAGCGGCCTTGGAATCCTTACGGAATAGATGATGAACACTGATGGTACAGATGATGAAGATGCTCACTAATGATTACTGTTTATGCTATTTATTATTCATGTTTACCTGATCATGTGTTTACATGACCTTATGATAACTTTATTGCTACTCAATTGCTAAAATTGTGACTCATTAAAAGCAAATCGTAGTTAAACCAGTGTCAGCTTTTTGAGCCTCATGAACCCCATGTTATATTTGTTGAGTACGACATGTACTTACGCTTGCTTTATTTTTCAATTATTTAGATAAAAATCCTAGATGGGTACCAGATTGCTAGAGTTTTGAGGAATTAGACTTGTGATCAACCAGTCAGTTGCCCCTGTGGAATTGGAGTCTTCACCGAAAAATCAGAACTGTCTTTCCACTGTTTGTTATCTAAGGTTATATCCTTTATACTAAGTACGTTATATTCTAAGCATTGTCTTTCGATATTACCCTTATTTATAGGTATATGTGAGATTTGACTTCCTATGCTCACATATGGTGTGTATCTGGTTTTGTTCTTAAAACTAGATGCTACAGCTGCAGCCCACTTCCTTCAATCTTGGGGAAGACGATCCCCTGATCCACCGTCCCCTTGATGTAGCGCAGCAGCCGCTTCACCATAGCCTAGTGATCCTCTCGGGGATCCTCCACGAAGCGGCTGACGTAGCCCACGACGAATGCAATGTCTGGCCTCGTGTGGACTAGGTAGCGTAGACCACCGATGATGCTCTGGTAGAGTGTTGCATCTACCTTCACCGTGGTACTGGCCTTCGTCGGCTTCAGCCGCTCCTCCATCGGAGTCACGCACGGCTTGCACTCAACCATGTCGGTCCGCTCCAACAACTTCGAGGCGTACGCGCTCTGACGGAGCGTAAGCGCCTCCTTCCCTTGTCTCACCTCGATGCCGAGGTAGCAGGAGAGCAAGCCGAGGTCGCTCATTCGAAAACGAGCCACCGTCTCGCGCTTGAAGCTGTCGATGTCCTCCGCACACGCGCCAGTGACGATCAAGTCGTCCACATACACGTCGACGACGAGCTCCTCCTTCCCCATCGCCACGTGTAGAGCGCGTGCTCGGTTGCGCACCGCGTGAACCCAAGTTCGTCCAGCGTGGCGTCTAGCTTGGCATTCCACGCTCATGGGGCCTGCCGCAGCCTGTAGAGCGTCTTATGCAGTTGGAGTACCCTGTGCTCCGCCCCATTGACGGCGAAACCAGGAGGTTGCCTAAAGAAGACTGTCTCTGCCAGGTCGCCGTTGAGGAAGACCGATTTTACGTCTAGGTGATGGACGCGTCAATCCTTCGCTGCTGTCAAAACCAGCAGCAGTCGGATCGATACCACTTGTTAGCCCCTGGATCACCGGCACGGGTGAGCCGGCCGCTCACTAGTGTTGCCGACCACACACTATGGCTAGAGGTAGAAGAAGGGAGGGAGAACAGAGCGCGCACACACAGCAGAAGCACCAGCGTTGGCTGGAGCTCTGCAGAGGAGATGGCAAAACTGAACTCGCTCTCTTTACTGAGTTGCAGTGGGAAACTATATATACAACTCTACCCATCTAATCCTAGTGCACAGACATGTCAGGCTGCCATGCTGCTACAGTGACTAGATGTGATAGTAAGGCTGACTTTGGCATCTGCCCCTGCTGTGGCTACAGTGCGGTAGGGGAGCTTTTTGGCGCATGTCCCTGCAACGGCTACAGTCCAACAGCAGGGAGCCTTTCGGCGCCTGCCCCTGCCGTGCGTTCACACAAGAGAGCAGCAGATTACTTAACAATTCTTCCTCTAATTCTGCTGCTAACCCTAGAACCCCCTCCATGCCGATCATCTTCTTCAGCTCCGTGAACCGAAGACGGCCGAACGGCTTAGTGAGGACGTCAGCGAGTTGCTGACTAGTTTCGACGAACTCGATGACGATCTGCCCTTCATCGACACAGTCCCTGAGGAAGTGGAACTTGACGTCAATGTGCCTCCTCCGGTCGTGGAGAACCGGATTCTTCGCGAGGGCGGTGGCGGGCTGGTTGTCCACCATCAGTGCTGGTGGGTGAGATTCCACACCGGTCAGCTCACCTAGCAGCTGGCGCAGCCACACAGCTTGGCACACCGCTGTGGCAGCCGCCACGTACTCTGCCTCACACGTGGATAGCGCCACCACCTTCTGTTTCAGCGACAGCCATGAGATTGGAGTCGACCCGAGGAAAACGAGCACGCCAGAGGTGCTCCGCCGCCCGTTGATGTCCCCCGCCATGTCTGCATCGCTGAACACAGTGAGCTGCTGTAACACCTTAAAAATTTCAATTTTGAAAATATGTTTAAAATGATTTATTTTGGTATTTTACGTGCTCATGAAATATAGAAAAAAGAATATTTTTTATTAAATTAAAATTCATCATAAGGTTTAGCAACATATTGTGGCACTCGTACTGATGCATATTTATTCTTGGTGATGTTTGGTTTTGGTTCAAAGTTCAAATGAATTCAAAACTTTTTTGAAATGGATTTGGAAAATCATTTCTGGAAAAGGAAAGGAAAAGAAAATAGAATTGGAAAATAAAAGAGTTCAAAAAGTTTATTTTTGAAAACCAACCAAGAGTTCTTAACCGATTTTTGAATCAAAAGTATATTTGAAATAATATTTGAATTCGATTCGGTTCATATTTGAATTTGGTTTTGAAATAAGAAAAGAAAATTAGAAAATGGAAAATCCTCCCCCTCTCTCAATCTGGACCGAAGGCCTGCTCCATCTCTCCTCTCTCTCGGTCCGGCTCACCCCGGCCTCTCTCTCTGCTCAGCCCGGCAGCTCTTCACTCCCTTGCCCTCTCCCGTGTGGGCCGGCAAACCCCGTGGCCCAGCTCTCCCTCTCTCTCTTCCCCCGCAAGCCCAACGGCAAAGCCGGCCCATTTCCCCTTCCTTGCTCTGCAGCCTAGCCCGCGCGGACGCCGCGCTGCCTTCCTTCTCTCCATGGCTCACTACCATCCCGACCACGCCTCCTGAGCCGCTGACAAACCAGGCCCACTTATCAGCCGCGTCTCCTACCTCCCGCTCGTCCCCAATGAGGACTCTGCCCGATGCCATGTCCGTCTCTGCCCTGATTACTCGCCTTGGCGTGCACCTCAAGCAGATCGGCCTCATAAATAGCGCCTTGAGCCATGTCGCAACCCCTACCCTAACCCTAGAGCAAGCACTGCCTCTGCCCAGAGCTCGTAAGCACCGTCGCAACCCTAGCTCGTTGCCGCCGCATGTGATTCTGCCACGGCCGTGCTACACCGTCGCCTTGTTTTGCTTCCCGGCCTTCACACCTCGGTATGAAAGCTTTCAGGTGACTGTTTTTGCCCTCTCTTACTCCTTCTCTGTCCGCACGCCGCCGCTGAACCATTGTCGGCCGCCAAACTGAGCTCACCGCCGTATTCGTTTATCCCCTGCTTCAACCGACACCCTAGTCGAGTTTGTGAGCTCGATCTTGTCATCCCCGTGTTTTTACCATGCCGAACCGTGGACCCTAGGACATTCCCCTTTTCTCCGGCGAGGTTGTGCCATCACCGGCCATGTCTGTCGTCGCCCTGACCACTGTTCCGGCAACATCCCCTCTCTCCCTTTCCCTCTTCTAATCTAAGTCGTCCATACCAGATCCAAAGGCTCAAATCAGCCCGTACCCCTTCGCCGTGGCTTATTTTCTAAAGATCCCCTCGCCTTTTTGATATTAGAACCCGCCGTCCCTGTAGTTTTTTTAAAGAGCCCCTATCTTTCTTCAAAATAGTATCCGTAGTCCTTGGCCAGTTTAAAATCAAATTTTATTTATTTTTAAAATTTGAAAATCAAGTTCCATCTACTTACAAAATTGCCACTACCTTTAGTAGGCCATATCTTCTGCATTTTAGCTCCGATTTGACCCGTTCAAGTTGTGTTAGATTCGTAACGACAAAATCTACGCATTAATATCAATGTTTTCCATGTCAAGTGTTCTAGAATTTCATGGTTTAAATCCTAACTTGAATAATGATTATGCAACTAGATTTATAAATAAAATAAATAAGGCTTATAATTTTTCTTTTCTCCTTTAAAACGAATCTATCAGTAGTTGTATCTTGTTCACTGTAGCTCCGATTAGCGTGCTTTTCACGTCTATGTGTTCGTAGTAATGTGTAGAACATCTTTAAAACCTTTTCAATTGTTGTTTCATATGTTTAGTGTACTGTTCTGATTTAGTTCTATTGTTTGCATGGATGCTTGTGTGATGCTTTATGATCATGTCCAGTCGGTGAGTTGTACGTGGTGAATCAAGAAGCAGATCTTTGAAGGCTTGGACTAGAAGAATGATCTGAGTTTAAGGCAAGTATAGCATGGGATCTTCCTTGTTGGCCTATACACCTTTAATCATTTAATTCATGTTGCATGTGTCTACCTTGATTACCATTAAGGATTTCCTAATACTTCGTTACCTTTTACCTTGTCACCTATGGGTTATTGCATTTGGTAGTATGATGCTAGTGCGCAACTAAAGCCATGATCTTGTAACTTGACTAATGATATATGCAATAAACACTAAAAGATGCTTTTTAGCAACATGGAATCAAGGGGGCTAGAGCATTGGACTGTTTTATGGTGCTCTAGATTTCTCTCCCAAAGGACTTATCTGTAAGAGAACATCTGGGACTTACAGTACAACTGTGAGAGTTACATGGCTCTGGCTTTAGCTTAGTATGAGGACCATTTATAGCTTGTTAGAGGTTACCTTTATTGGCGTAAGAATGGCTTGATGAATCGGGTATAGTGCGGCCTCTGTCCCCTTGTGTATAGGCTGCGCGTCATTGTGCCATCAGGAAGGGGGGCTCTATATCTATTTGCCGAGTGAATCTAATGGCCCTAACTTGTTAGACGAACCTTTGAAAGGCTTCATAGTGAACCCTGCCGACCTTCCTAGGTAGTGGATCAAGAGGCTGATCAGCTCAGGCAAAAGAGTAAATCATGACTCACAGTGAAAGTGTATAACTTTTGCAGAGTGTAAAACTGGTATATCAGCCGTGCTTACAGTCACGAGCGGCCTTGGAATCCTTACGGAATAGATGATGAACACTGATGGTACAGATGATGAAGATGCTCACTAATGATTACTGTTTATGCTATTTATTATTCATGTTTACCTGATCATGTGTTTACATGACCTTATGATAACTTTATTGCTACTCAATTGCTAAAATTGTGACTCATTAAAAGCAAATCGTAGTTAAACCAGTGTCAGCTTTTTGAGCCTCATGAACCCCATGTTATATTTGTTGAGTACGACATGTACTTACGCTTGCTTTATTTTTCAATTATTTAGATAAAAATCCTAGATGGGTACCAGATTGCTAGAGTTTTGAGGAATTAGACTTGTGATCAACCAGTCAGTTGCCCCTGTGGAATTGGAGTCTTCACCGAAAAATCAGAACTGTCTTTCCACTGTTTGTTATCTAAGGTTATATCCTTTATACTAAGTACGTTATATTCTAAGCATTGTCTTTCGATATTACCCTTATTTATAGGTATATGTGAGATTTGACTTCCTATGCTCACATATGGTGTGTATCTGGTTTTGTTCTTAAAACTAGATGCTACAGCTGCAGCCCACTTCCTTCAATCTTGGGGAAGACGATCCCCTGATCCACCGTCCCCTTGATGTAGCGCAGCAGCCGCTTCACCATAGCCTAGTGATCCTCTCGGGGATCCTCCACGAAGCGGCTGACGTAGCCCACGACGAATGCAATGTCTGGCCTCGTGTGGACTAGGTAGCGTAGACCACCGATGATGCTCTGGTAGAGTGTTGCATCTACCTTCACCGTGGTACTGGCCTTCGTCGGCTTCAGCCGCTCCTCCATCGGAGTCACGCACGGCTTGCACTCAACCATGTCGCTCCGCTCCAACAACTTCGAGGCGTACGCGCTCTGACGGAGCGTAAGCGCCTCCTTCCCTTGTCTCACCTCGATGCCGAGGTAGCAGGAGAGCAAGCCGAGGTCGCTCATTTGAAAACGAGCCACCGTCTCGCGCTTGAAGCTGTCGATGTCCTCCGCACACGTGCCAGTGACGATCAAGTCGTCCACATACACGTCGACGACGAGCTCCTCCTTCCCCATCGCCACGTGTAGAGCGCGTGCTCGGTTGCGCACCGCGTGAACCCAAGTTCGTCCAGCGTGGCGTCTAGCTTGGCATTCCACGCTCATGGGGCCTGCCGCAGCCTGTAGAGCGTCTTATGCAGTTGGAGTACCCTGTGCTCCGCCCCATTGACGGCGAAACCAGGAGGTTGCCTAAAGAAGACTGTCTCTGCCAGGTCGCCGTTGAGGAAGACCGATTTTACGTCTAGGTGATGGACGCGTCAATCCTTCGCTGCTGTCAAAACCAGCAGCAGTCGGATCGATACCACTTGTTAGCCCCTGGATCACCGGCACGGGTGAGCCGGCCGCTCACTAGTGTTGCCGACCACACACTATGGCTAGAGGTAGAAGAAGGGAGGGAGAACAGAGCGCGCACACACAGCAGAAGCACCAGCGTTGGCTGGAGCTCTGCAGAGGAGATGGCAAAACTGAACTCGCTCTCTTTACTGAGTTGCAGTGGGAAACTATATATACAACTCTACCCATCTAATCCTAGTGCACAGACATGTCAGGCTGCCATGCTGCTACAGTGACTAGATGTGACAGCATGATTGACTTTGGTTCCTGCCCCTGTTGTGGCTACAGTGTGGCAGGGGAGCCTTTTAGTGCCTGCCCCGGCAGCGGCTACAGTGTAACAGCAGGGAGCCTTTCGACGTCTGCCCCTACCGTGCGTTCACACAGGGGAGCAGCAGATTATAACACCTTTATTACGTTCATGGTATATGTTTATATCAGCTTGTCGAATTCCTTTAAACATGCAATCTGCCATTTCTAATCAATAGAAATATAATCGACACTTATGTTTGAGTCATCCTTTTTGTTTCATTCCTTGTATTTAGTGAGATTCAACGGATCAAAAGCCAAAAAATGTTCACTTAAAATATGTGAGGAAATATTTTCTATTATGCGTACTCATGTGACCGGCCATGTGGGTGCAGTAAATAATACATTGATCAACAAATAGGTGAACAAGAAGGTTTGCTGCCTAATAAAAAGCTAAAGCATGGGACATATAAATTAGAGACACCCTTATTTGATTGCAAACATGGCTATAAAAGGGTAGCTTAAAAAGGAAAGGTAACAGCGGAACTGCGGAAGAGCAACTAGTTTGCGTGTGTGTCAGTGTACGCGATGCTTTTTCAAGGACACGGCAACTAAAAATAAGAGGCAGCTTCTAGAAACGGGAGGCACTAGGAATTGTGAATATGAAAGCATGCGGGGACCCTTCGCGTGCGACAATGGGCGAGTCGGCTGCAGTTCAATGCCAGTTGTGGAACAAATACTTCATGTGCTTCTCTCTTCCGTATCGTTCTTCACGGCACTTATCTAGAGAACACACTTTTACTGATAAATGATGAAATGATTGACTTTGTCGCAATAAAATGGAAACATTAGAGTAATTCTTCACTATATTGTCCTAGATATTTCTTGAGCCGCAGAAATTTGGAAAACTCATTGAAGAAAAATTCCATATGCTAACATTTGTGATCAGATAATTTTGCGCGGTGCAGTAAAATAATATACAGGCAAAGAAAATTTGGTTGCAAAGAAATTAAAAAATAGAAATTTGTTCAAAATGATAAATTGGATTTTACTATGCTACACCTATTTTTAGAGGCTAGCCAAATTGACAATAGCTACTAAAATCTATTTATAGAGACCGGTAGAATTTCCTACAGCGTCTAGAAATGCCTCCATTTCTAGTGGCAGCTAGAAACAAAGCAGCCTATAGAAATGGTATTTTTAGAGGCGGTTGGGCTTTTCAGCTGTACCTGTAAAAGTTGTTTTTAAGTCAATATCCATAATTATGCATATATTTCCCATATGAAGCTGCATGGTAGTACTGAGCGCCACATTGATCTCACAATAATCAGACACATTATTGAAGCACTTTGATGGTGACCAGGACAAAGAACAATACCTCAGGTCTTGTGAATCAAAGGATGGTAAAAGTTGGCTATAAATTGGCAGCCCAGCTTCAACAAATTTGTAGGTCAATATCTAAAATTATGCATATCCTTCCTCGAAAAAAGTGTTGCATCTACATTTCCCTCAAAAAACAGATGCCTATATATAACTAGGCAGCGCCAGCCTGAAAGGTGTGCCCAAACTCATATATCAATGGAACAACTGTGAAAAATTTTAGTCCCCCTTTCTGGAACCACAATGTTGGCAGAAATGGGAGGCATATGGAACGGAGGTGAGGCTTCATTTGCAATCCAATCCGTTCATGTTTGGAGGGAGCACTCCACTTCTGTAGTGCAACCTTGAAGATCCATCTCTAGCAGACATTCTTGATGTTTCCATGGAGTGTCATAATGTGTCAGTACCGTGCAGTTGTTCATCATCGGTTTCTATGCTGGAATATGTATAGCTGTACATTTCTACTGCAGCATACCAGTGATCAAATGTATTTCAAATCCTTAGTTAAAGCTGGTTTTAAACTGACCGTTATTGCTGGTTTTGGGTAGTGAATGGATTGGTTATGTCATGTCACATATCTTCTAAACATTTCAGAATGATGACAGAAGCGGACAAGACACTGAGGATGTGTATGTTTTCTAGAGTACTTTGATTACGATGTTCTAGACGATATGTCTGCAACATATATTATTTGTGTTTTTGAAGGTCTGTATTGTGAAACAATGTATGTAAGTTACCCTTTTTGCCCATCAATATATACAATTGCTGCTTCGAGTCACTTTGTGAAAAAGAGTGTAACTCCCTAAAATTTGCATCAATTTAAAATAGGTAAATTTGATTGAATTATGTATATTGTGAGCATTTAAATTTAGAAAAATAATAACTTTGTTAAAAAAAAATCAAATATAGGCCTATATACATGTATGTGCATACATGCTGCTGCATATTTTATTTGTGATGCTTTGATTTGGTCAAAATTTGCAAAAGGATTTAAGGTTGAATTCAAATTGGATTTGAAATGGTGTTTAAGAAAATAGAAAAGGAGTTTTTTTCCTTTTTCCTTCTCGGCTTTCGGCCCGAGCAGCCCAGCTCCCGTTCCCACGCCCCACGGCCCAGCCCAGCACAAGCCGCGCCGCCCACGCTCTCTCATCTCTCGCTGACGTGCCGAGCCCACGGGTCAGCTGCGCCGTCATCTCCTACCTCCCGCTCATGCCCGATCCAGACACCGAGCTAGTCTCCGCCTCCGCTACGCCACGCCTGGCATGACCCGCAAGCCAGCCCCGCTCATAAATAGTGCCCCTGCGTTGCGCCGCCCTCACCTAACCCTAAAGCGCCAGCCACCGCCCTCGCATTGCTCCAGCCGCCGCAACCCTAAGAGCGTCGTTGTCGCCGTCCGCCCCGTGGAGCCGCACGCCGCTGCAGACCCGCCCTCGTCCGCGTAAAGCTCCTAGGTGAGTTCGTTGTCATCCCATCTCTCTCCTCATGGTCTTCCCGTGTCCGTTGATGGCCGGAATCGTCGTATCGACAAACTCCAGCGAGGTCCGGACGAATCCGGCAATGGCGCCGCCGCCTATCTCGCCGCCGGCGCTCTCTCTCTCCCTCCCATCCAATCCGAGCCGTCCAGATTCAATCCAACACTCCCAAATAGATCATACCGTTTCGGCCGGAATATTCGCAAAAGAGACCCCCTCCTATTCCCTAATCTAACCACAGTCCAAAGCGCGTTTACCAAATATGTCTTCTTTATTTAAAAGCATATTTTCTTTCGGTTTATATTCAAAATACATTTTCATCTATTTACAGTTTTGCCACTAGCTTCCATAGGACATAACTTTCACGTTTTAGCTCCAATTTGATCCATTCATGTTTTGTTAGGTTCATAATTGAGTAATCTACATGTTCATACAACTGTTAGGTATATTTTTAACTTTTAAAATTCGAGTTAGATTTAATCTATTATTTTAATAAAGGAAATCTTGTTTAATTCATAACTTTTTCGTTTTAGCTCCGATTTTTGTGATCTTCGCGTCTGTGTGTTCGTAGCAAGACGTAGATTTGTTTTACAAACTTTTCATTTTGATTTTATGTTGATTGGTGCACTGTTCTAATCTATAGCCTTTGTTTGCTATGCATGATTGCTTCTGGATGTTTGTATGTTGTTGTGGTTATCGAGTATAGATGGTGAGCAATTCGTGGGTGATCAAGAGTACTATTTTAACGAGCAGGATTAGCAGGAATACTTTGTTCAAGGCAAATATAGCATGGGATTATCCTTATTTCCTATCAACTTTAATACATTTAATTCATATGGCAAGTGTCACCTTGATAGGGATTCCCTAGAATTGGATTTTTACCTTGTCTCCTATGGGATATGCATTGGGTGGCTTTGCTAGTGCTCAACTAAATCATGATCTTGTAACTTGACTAATCGTATATGCAATAAACATTAAAACATGACTTTTTAGCAATGTGGAAACAGGGGGCTGGAATGTTTAGCTACTTTCTAAATGCTTCAGATTCCTCTCCCTAAGGACTTATCTGAAAGCGAACATCCAGGACTTATCTGAAAGCGATGAGAGCTACATAGCTCTGGCTTTAGCTCAGTATGAGGACCTTTTCTAGCTTGTTAGAGGTTACCTTTATGGCGTAAGAATGGCTTGCCAAATCGGGTATAGTGCGGCCACTATCCCCTCGAGTATAGGCTGCGCGTCAATGTGCCATCGGAAAGGGGGGCTCTATATCTGTTTGCCAAGTGAATCTAATGGCCCTAACTTCTTAGACGAACCTTTGAAAGGCTTCATAGTGAACCCTGCCTGCTCACCTTAGAAGTGTTTTGTGAGTAATTAACCCAGGCATATGGGTATCATGACTCACAGTAAAAGTGTACAATCTCTGCACAGTGTAAAACTGGTATATCAGTCGTGCTCACGGTCATGAGCGGCCTTGGACCCTTATGGAATAGATGATAAATAAGAATTATCCGTTTATGCTATTCATTATTCATGTTTACATTGATCATGCGTTTTACTTTGGGATTAAAACAACTTGGTGCTACTCTTATGCTAAAATTGTGACAACTAAAAGCTAAATGTTGTTAAACCCGTGTCAAGCCTTTGAGCCTCATGAACCCCATGTTATACTTGTTGAGTACGACATATACTTACGCTTGTTTATTTTCATTATTTGGATAAAAATCCTGGATGTGTAACAGATGGCTATGGTAATGACGACTTTCCTGAGGATTACTAGACTTGTGGTTAACTAGTTGATGTCCCTGTGATATGGAGCTTACGCGAGAAATTTTTCTTTATACTTCTGCTACATTTATGTGAAGACTCTGTCTTATTATTCGTGATGTAATAAACACTTGTGATGATACTATTTATAATTTGTCAGCTTATGTGTGTGACTGATCTCTGGACGCACATAAGATTTTGCATCTCATTTTATCCTTAAAATCAGGTGTGACAGATTGGTATCAGAGCCGTGTTGACCTTAGGACATAACCCTAGTTAGCAATGGTCGGTTTAGCCTCTTTTGCTTCACTCATTTCATGCTTCCTATCTCACTCTTGTTATTTGCTAAACTTTATGCTTCTTTTGCCTCACTCTGTTATGAAAATTATTGCTTCTAATCTAACTAAATCTAATTATGTAGATGCCTCGTGCCAATAAGACCGCTCGCATCAGCACCGGAGGCTACTACCCGCCTCATGGCTTGTATGAATCCATGGAGCCACGTGAGGAGGAGGAACCCCAAGAGCAAGAAGTTGACTCGCCAGCACCTGCACCTACTCTTGAGCCATTCCAGGAAGAGCCCGAAGAAGTAGAGGTCGTTGTATTGTCTGATGATGATGATGAGGACGTCATTCAAGAAGATCAGCGTACCCCTGCCATAGGATGGACTACAAAGATCTGGTACAAGCCGGGGTATGAATCCTCCATTTCGCACCGCCGACTTATGGGAATTCTTTAGACCTACTACGCTGATTGGGATGCAGCTGTGGAATATGTCTGCGAAGAACATACACACCCTCTGGAGGACACTTATTAGAAGACTAGGGTGTGCATCTCCATCAGGGATGAAGAGAAGGAAGCATATCAGCTGGACGCAAGTTATTCACATCATGCTCGTCGTGCCACCATGGAAGATGGCATAGAAGATGCAGCCGCTGAAACCTGCATGGGTCTCTGTGGTCACCATTTTGAGGATATGATGGAGGACCAATATCGATTCCTCCCTCGCCAGCACCTTGAATTGGAGTGGGCAATGATGGACCCTCAGGGAATGGATCTAACTACTCAAGTGATGGTACATTTTGGTTGTGAGTTAGTAGGGAAGATTTGGCGATGGGAAGAACAGTTAAAGGCACAATAGTTGACTCTTAAGAGGTACCAACAAGTGATAGATGACCAAAGGGAGTGCCTCAGCCTACCAAGGATTTATGAGAAGCTTCCCCATAAACCTCGCCATTGGTGTTGGAGTTCCTTTCTATGTAATAAGACGTTAGTAGCATGGGTCAAGTTGAGTCAAGTCGAGTCTAGTAGTGTGGTGTGAACTTTTGTGTGCCTGGTTGATTTATTATTATGTTTATGTGTGAGTTGGATTTTTGTAATGGGTGTTCGAACTTTGTGGGCATTTCCGCAAGTTCTAAGTTAAGAATATTAAAGTTGGAGTCAATAAATAAATAGTTGGGTTTGGTACATCTTGTTCTCTTGGATCTGTTTTTTGGAGCAGTCTGCCCTTATCTCAATGCCAATCTAAATTTACCTAACCAAAAATTATGAAATTTTTATGGGAACAACTAGACTTAAGTATATTTCTAATGCCTCTAGAATCACCCCTATATCTGATCTGGTTTGTGATATATCGCTGTTCCAAGTTCAAGTTTCTGTGCAGTTTGGAATCTAGAACCAATTCAGTTGTGTCCTGTTTTTAAGTAACCTAATGACAGAATCTGGGCTTGTGGTCTGAATAAAAGTGGTAGATAATTTCTTAATCTTTCCAACCATATAAAGAATGTATCTTTTAGATGTCTGGAACGCAAGATATGACTGGTTTACTGATCTGCTGATGTTGGAACTCGTCCAGAAAATTTTTAGAATGTATTCTATATCTCTATAAGTGTCTATAACTTGGAAATCTCTAAATTTTGAATATTTGTGTTGGATGTCAGATGTCTGGAAGAGGAAGAGGCCAAGGTTGTGGAGGTGTTCCCCCCACATCCACCACCACCACCGCTACCTACTATTGAGCAGCTTCTGGCAGTACAAACACAGCTTATGTAAGCTCTGGTGCAGAATCATCCAATTGGGGGGGGCACCGCGTGATAAGTGTGGTTAATTCTTGAAGGGCTGCCCCCATGGTGTTTTCTCATGCCACTGATCCACTGGAAGCAGATGATTGGCTTCATGCAGTGGAAAAGCAACTCAACATAGCGCAATGCGACGACCAACAAAAGGTGTTGTACGCGTCAGGACAACTCCAGGGAGAAGCTCAAGACTGGTTTGAGGCATTTGAGTATGGATGTCCCACTAATGCTCCTCCTGTCACCTGGCAGGAATTTAGAGAGAATTTTAGATCCTACCACATACCTGAAGGATTGATAGAGCTGAAGCAGGAGGAATTCAGTGCTCTGAAACAGGGATCTATGTCTGTGGCTGAGTATCGTGATAAATTCGCTCAGTTGTCACATTATGCTCTGAATGAGGTGGCTGATGATGCTGATAAGCAACACCGCTTTCTCAAGGGTTTGTATGATGGTCTGTAACTCTAGCTTATGTCCAATACATACCCTAATTTCCAGACGCTGGTGAATCGCACTATTGTGATTGACAATAAGCGCAAAGAGATGGAGGCTAAGAAGAGGTGGCTTCAGGGATAGGCCTCTGGAAGTAATACTCATCCGCGCACCAATCCTCAACAAGGCTTCCAATAGAGGTACTAGGGACCACCCAATCAGTGGAATCATGGTCAGTACCCTCAGCGCAATCAGGTCCAGCAGCTTTAGCGGAATCAGCAGCAGAGTGGCCCATAGACACCACGCCAGGGAACACCCAACAACACCCCAATGAAGACTAGTGCCCCTAGCATTCCCAACAAGTGTTTCCATTGTGGTAAAGAGGTTCACCTATCGTATAACTGCCTTGAGAAGCCAAACCAACAGACCCCACAGAGGCAGAATAGTCATTAGAAGCTAGCACCCAACACAGGAAAGGTGAATCATGTGTCTAAAGAGACGGCGCTTGCAGAACCAGAAGTCATGCTCGGTACATTTGATGTCAATTCCACTCCTGCCACCGTTCTTTTTTATTCTGGAGCTTCACATTCTTTTATATCACAAGCATTTGTTAGAACGCATAGCATACCCTTATGTGCCATGCAAAATCCCATATTAATAAACTCACCAGGAGGTAGCATGCAAGCTTCTTATCCTTGTCTTTCTACTAGTCTATCCTTAAGGGGGTAGAGTTCAAAGTGAGCCCCATTGTGTTGAGAACATCTAGCATTGATGTGATTCTGGGTATGGATTGGATGAAGCAAAACCAGGCAGTAATTCAGTGTTAGGAGAAGGTAGTTGTTGTGACCACACTAAATGGGGATAGAATCAGTGTCGATGTTGTAGTGCAGAAATAGCCGACAACCACAGTGAACCAGCTTGATAATAGCGCCAACAAGGAGGACCTAGTAGTGGATGAGTTTTCGGATGTGTTCCCCGATGACTTGCCAGGTATGCCACCTAACCATGACATTGAGTTTATTATTGAATTATTACCTGGAACTGTACCTATAGCTAAGCGTCCATATAGAATGGGGGTTAATGAACTAGAGGAACTTAAGAAACAAATAAAAGAGTTACAGGAGAAAGGTTTTATTCGTCTTAGTTCGTCACCTTGGGGAGAACCGATTATATTTGTTGACAAGAAGGATGGTACCCAGAGAATATGTATGGATTATGGGTACCTAAATGAGGTTACTATCAAGAACAAGTACCCGCTACCTAGAATTGATGACTTGTTTGATCAATTGAGAGGTGCTTGTGTTTTCTCTAAGATTGATCTTCATTCTGGTTATCATCAGTTGAAGATTTGTGCAACTGACATACCCAAGACAACTTTTACTATGAGGTATGGTTTGTATGAGTACACCATTATGTCCTTTGGTATGACCAATGCACCTGCATACTTTATGTACTTAATGAATAAGGTGTTCATGGAGTTTTTGGATAAGTTTGTGGTAGTATTTATCGATGATATATTGGTATTCTCCAAAACGGAAGAAGAGCACGTTGAACATCTAAGATTGGTCTTATAGAAGCTCAGGGAACACAAGTTGTATGCTAAGCGGAGCAAGTGTGAGTTCTGGTTGAAGGAAGTTTCTTTCCTAGGCCATGTTGTCTCTAATGGTGGAATAGCAGTAGATCCAAGCAAGGTGAGAGATGTGTTGAATTGGAAGCCACCAACCGATGTGGGAGAGATTTGAAGTTTCTTGGGATTGGCTGGATATTACAGAAGGTTCATAGAAGGGTTTTCTAAACTTGTCAAGCCTATGACAGCTCTATTGGAGAAGAATGCTAAGTTTGTGTGGTCTGAAAAGTGCCAGGCTAATTTTGAAGAATTAAGGAAGAGGTTGACTACAGCCCCAGTATTGGTTTTGCCAGATTTGAGCAAGAACTTTACCATCTATTGTGATGCATCTCGTCAAGGTCTCGGATGTGTTCTTATGCAAGAAGGAAGAGTAGTGGCCTATGCATCCCGACAGTTGAGAAAGCATGAGCTAAACTATCCTACTCATGATTCGGAATTAGCAGCAATAGTTCATGCTCTAAAAATATGGAGGCACTATCTTATCGGACATAAGAGTGATATCTATACTAATCACAAGAGTCTGAAGTACATTTTCACTCAAACAGATCTGAATTTGAGACAGCGTCGATGGTTGGAGTTGATTAAGGATTACGATTAGGAAGTACACTATCATCCTAGAATGGCGAACGTTGTTGCCGATGCCCTTAGCAGGAAGAGTTATGCCAATGAGGTGGAAGTGATGCCAATGGCAAGTGAGTTGTGTTCTGAACTTAAGCAACTAAATTATTGTTTCGTCACTAATGCAGTAGAGTTGGTGATAGAGCCTACATTGGAGCTAGAGATACGCAAGGGTCAGTTATAGGATAAGAGGTTAAAGGAAATCGCGGAGAACATAGTGATTGGTAATGCACCAGGTTTCCGTATGGATGATAATGGAACTCTGTGGTTTGGGAAAAAACTATGTGTGCCTAAGAATAAGGCTATACGAGATGCAATTCTTTGTGAGGCGCATGAGTTTGCTTACTCTATACATCCCAGGAGTACCAAGATGTATTTGGATCTAAAAAAGAAGTATTGGTGGTATGGACTTAAGAGGAATGTGGCTGAATATGTTATTTTATGTGACACATGTTAGAGAGTCAAAGCTGAACATCAAAGTCCTGTAGGATTATTACAACCAATGAAGATACCGGAATGGAAGTGGAAAGACGTTGGTATGGATTTTATTGTTGGGTTACCACGCACTCAGAGAGGTTATGATTCAATATGAGTGATAGTGGATCAGTTAACTAAGGTTGCTCACTTTATACTGGCCAAAACTTATTATAAAGGACCGAAGTTGGGCCAATTATATATAGAGAGGATAGTGTGTCTATATGGAGTCCCCAAGAAAATTGTGTCTGATCGAGGTACTCAATTTACATCTCATTTTTGGCAGCAAGTACATAGTTCGTTGGGAACAGTTGAATTTTAGTATAGCATATCATCCTCAGATAGATGGACAAACTAAGAGAACTAATCAGATTTTAGAGGACATGTTGAGAGCTTGTGCGTTGCAGTATGGTACAAGTTAGGACAAGAGTTTGCCTTATGCAGAGTTCTCGTATAACAACAGTTATCAAAAGATTCTCAATATAGCACCTTTCGAAGCTTTGTATGGACGAAAGTGTAGAACCCCATTGTTTTAGAATCAAACGGGAGAAACTCAAGTGTTCAGACCGGATGTTTTAAGAGACGCAGAAGAGCAAGTAAGGATGATTAGAGATAACTTGAGAGTGGCACAGTCTCGACAGAAGAGTTATGCTGACACTCGGAGAATATAATTGGTTTTTGAAATAGGGGATTATGTTTACCTAAAAGTGTCACAAATGAGAAGTGTGAGAAAGTTTAACATGAAAGGAAAATTAGCACCAAGGTATATTGGGCCTTTTAAAATTAAAGCGAGACGTGGAGAAGTAGCTTATCAGTTGGAATTGCCTAAGAGTTTGTCAAGTGTACGTGATGTGTTCCATGTGTCTCAATTAAAAAAGTGTTTGCGTGTACCAGAGGAGCAAATACCGTTAGAGGAGTTTACAGTTAAGGAAGATCTTACATATGAGGAATTTCCGATAAAGATTTTGGAGACAGCAGTAAGGGTTATGAGGAACCAAGTTATAAGGATGTGTAAGGTTCAGTGGAATCGGTATACAGAAGATGAGGCTATATGGGAAAGAGAAGATGATTTGAGAAAAACATACCCACAGCTTTTTGAGTAAGCATCGTTCGAATCTCGAGGACGAGATTCATTTTAAGGGGGTAGAATTGTAACACCCTAAAATTTGCATCAATTTAAAATAGGTAAATTGGATTGAATTATGTATTTTGTGAGCATTTAAATTAAGAAAAATAATAACATTGTTAAAAATAAAATCAAATATAGGCCTATATACATATATGTGCATACATGCTGCTGCATATTTTATTTGTGATGCTTTGATTTGGTCAAAAATTTGCAAAAGGATTTAAGGTTGAATTCAAATTGGATTTGAAATGGTGTTTAAGAAAATAGAAAAGGAGTTTTTTTCCTTTTTCCTTCTTGGCTTTCGGCCCAGCCCAGCGCAAGCCGCGCCGCCCGTGCTCTCTCACCTCTCACTGATGCGCCAGGCCCATGGGTCAGCCGCACCGTCATCTCCTACCTCCCGCTCGTGTCCGAGCCGGACACTGAGCTCGTCTCCGCCTCCGCTACGCCGCGCCTGGCATGACCTGCAAGCCAGCCCCACTCATAAATAGCACCTTTGCGTTGTGCTGCCCTCACCTAAACCTAAAGTGCCATCCGCCGCCCTCGTATTGCTCCAGCCGCCGCAACCCTAAGAGCGTCGCCGTCGCCATCCACCCTATTGAGCCGCACGCCACCGTAAACCCACTCTCGTTCGCGTAAAGCTCCTAGGTGAGTTCGTCGTCATCCCCTCTCTCTCCTCGTGGTCTTTCTCGTGCTTGTTGATGGCCGGGATCATCGTATCGACGAACTCCGATGAGGTCCGGACGAGTCTGGCAACGGCGCCGCCGCCTGCCTCGACACCGGCGCTCTCTCTCCCTCCCTCACTTCCAATCCGAGCCGTCCAGATTCAATCCAACGCTCCCAAATAGATCATACCGGTTCGGTCGGAATATTTGCAAAAGAGACCCCCTCCTATTCCCTAATCTAACCCCAGTCCAAAGCACGTTTACCAAATATGTCTTCTTTATTTAAAAGCGTATTTTCTTTCGGTTTAGATTCAAAATACGTTTTCATCTATTTACGGTTTTGCCACTAGCTTCCATAGGCCATAACTTTCATGTTTTAGCTCCGATTTGATCCGTTCAAGTTGTGTTAGGTTTGTAATTGAGTAATCTACATGTTCATACTACTGCTAGGTATATTTTCAACTTTTAAAATTCAAGGTATGATTTAATCTATTATTTTAATAAAGGAAATCTTGTTTAATTCATAACTTTTTCGTTTTAGCTCCGATTTTCGTGATCTTCGCGTCTGTGTGTTCGTAGCAAGACGTAGATTTGTTTTATAAACTTTTCATTTTGATTTTATGTTGATTGGTGCACTGTTCTAATCTATAGCCTTTGTTTGCTATGCATGATTGCTTCTAGATGTTTGTATGTTGCTGTGGTTATCGACTACAGGCAGTGAGCAATTCGTGGGTCATTAAGAGTACTACTTTGACAAGCAGGATTAGTAGGAACACTTTATTTAAGGCAAGTATAGCATGGAATTATCCTTGTTTCCTATTAACTTTAATACATTTAATTTATATTGCAAGTGTCACCTTGATAGGGATTCCTTAGAATTGGATTTTTACCTTGTCTCCTATGGGATATCCATTGGGTAGCTTTGCTAGTGCTCAACTAAATCATGATCTTGTAACTTGACTAATCATATATGCAATAAACATTAAAATATGACTTTTTAACAACTTGAAAACAGGGGGCTGGAGTGTTTAGCTACTTTCTCAATGCTTCAGATTCCTCTCCCTAAGGACTTATCTGTAAGCGAACATCCGAGTCTTACATTACAGCTGTGAGAGCTACATGGCTCTGGCTTTAGCTCAGTATGAGGACCTTTTCTAGCTTGTTAGAGGTTACCTTTATGGCGGAAGAATGGCTTGCCGAATCGGGTATAGTGCGGCCTCTGTCCCCTTGAGTATAGGTTGCGCGTCAATGTGCCATCGGGAAGGGGGGCTCTACATCTGTTTGCCGAGTGAATCTAATGGCCCTAACTTGTTAAATGAACCTTTGAAATGCTTCATAGTGAACCATGTCTGCTCACCTTGAAAGTGTTTTGGGAGTAATTAACCCGGGCATATGGGTATCACGACTCACAGTGAAAGTGTACAACCTCTGCAGAGTGTAAAACTGGTATATCAGCCGTGCTCACGGTCCCAAGCGGCCTTGGACCCTTATAGAATAGATGATCACTAAGAATTATCCGTGTATGCTATTCATTATTCATGTTTACATTGATCATGCGTTTTACTTTGGGATTAAAATAACTTGTTGCTACTCTTATGCTAAAATTGTGACAACTAAAAGCTAAATACTGTTAAACCCGTGTCAAGCCTTTGAGCCTCATAAGCCCTATGTTACACTTGTTGAGTACGATACGTACTTACGCTTGTTTATTTTTATTATTTTGATAAAAATCCCGGATGGGTAACAGATGGCTATGGTAATGACGACTTTTCTGAGGATTACTAGAGTTGTGGTCAACTAGTTGACGTTCCTGTGATATGGAGCTTCCGCGAGAGATTTTTCTTTATACTTCCGCTACATTTATGTGAAGACTCTGTCTTATTATTCGTGATGTAATAAACACTTGTGATGATACTATTCATAATTTGTCGGCTTATGTGTGTGACTGATCTATGGGCGCACATAAGATTTTGTATCCCATTTTATCCTTAAAATCGGGTGTGACAAAGAGTCTGGTGTTGAGTGTTTGCACATGCACGTGTTTCATTAGTGTTGAGATGCATTTGTTGTAAATACTCGGAGGTTTCTGTGAATGTCAGTACAGTGGGGGGTGGGGGGGGGAGATATAAAGACATCTGGATTTGAATATTCCACTTCTAGGAAGCACAACAGCCAAGATGTTTGAACGACGAAATGTTTTGCCATTATAGAAGTGGGCGACATCAGGAATTATACCTATCCAAGGGTTGATGTTGCATGATCTTATTTCTAGGTTCCTACTTCGGCATGAATCGATGGTGGCACAAGCTGTATATATACTATCCACATTGCTTGAAGAGGAGGATGACTATTGATCTACCTCTGCTTCATGTGTGGTATTGTGGTGGCGACTTCACTGCTGTCTCTAGCTAGAAGCTTCTTTGATGGCATAGTGTGCGTACCAAAAATTTTACTCGTGTCAATGGCTTGGTCAGGTGATTTCCATCCGTCCTTGGAATTCTCCGCTGGCAAAGATCCTCCATCTATGGTCCTGCAAGGGCTTAAGGCTAGAAGCAGAGAATATGACATGGAGGATATGTGCTGCATGTCTATTGTTTTCCGGGCTGGCTCCTTTGTGCACTTCTAGGAGATTCAAGTAATATAGTTTTTAACTGTTTGAAGGTTTATACTAAGAAAAGAGGATGCAAATTTACTTTTTATCACATCAATAATTTAGAAATTCATACTCCTATCTTAATATGACTAATCGGAGGCTCCAAAAAATTAATCTCATGTGACGTGCTAGGAAGAAAAAGATCGACCTTAAAAATACTTGGGACAATCTTTATTATCTAGCCATTAACTTGATAAACTCTAAAATCATCTCCAACAGTAGTCATTGGATCTATTATGCTTTCTTAAAAGAATGCGAACTTCTGACATTACAAAAACATAATATATATATAATTGCATATTAATTATCAAAACGTATCTCATTATGAATGATATTTTAAGTAATCTCTTAAATCTGCAACTAGACTACCCACGTCTTCCATTATGGTCGATAATTTCGTACGTTCCTCCTCAATTTATGTACAAATTACTCACGCCTTCCACTATGAAATACTCCATTCATCCATAAAAGGATGTAATTGTGGAATTTGAGCAATTCAAGCTAGCTTAACTTTAACCTAGTGTATAGTGAATAGTATTAATATTTAAATCTATAACTAGGTTTATTACGAAAATATATTTCTTATTTTTTTAGTTTTTACTTATTTTGTATCATAAATGTTAGTACTTATTCCATTCTTAGAATTTTGACTGCAAGTTTGGTAGATTTTTGGGGGAAATCGGTGCTAGGTAATGTGAGGAGGTAGCGTCATCATCAATTTTTTTTAAACCCGTCACGAGCACCTCAAGTCCATGTTTTTGACCAAAATTCTCCTTCTTTATGTTTTCTCGAATTTTCTGAAATTCATCTCAAATTCTTAATCTTTGGATGTGGTTTTTGTTTGAGATGGATGCTACTTGATCTTATGAAGCGGTGTCCAATATCTCAGCTTGATTGGTCTCAATTTGATCAAGGTTGGATTTTCTTGTGACTCTCGAACTTCAGTTTTAGTTCTGTTCCTACAGGCCTTTCTCCAGTGCTTTGCCTTCAGTCTGCTAGCATAGTCACTAATCTTCAGGAGCTTCTTCCGGTGTGGGGTGTTAATGGTAGTACAGACTTTCCAGTGTTTGAAACGCTCAGCTGTGGCACTCTATTCTGCAATGTCCGGCTCTCTAATTTTCAACCACCACCAGAACTTTCCGTGCTCCTTGTTTATGTGTTCATTCAATCATAGCTGCTGCAGTATACAGTCTTTTCACCAGCAGATCTCTTCCTAATGTTGCTGTCAGATTCAAGCAATAGTGTTTAAACTATTCAAATCTTCTATTGCTAATCATATTACTCTATTCCCTATTGCTTGAACTGCTCACGATAGAACCTTTTTGTTTTTGCTGTTTTCTTTTGAGCTGTCCACAGTTAAATTGCTTATGCGGCTATTTGACATCGTCACTCGGCCTCTGCCAGAATGCGCTGTAGTCAGAAGACCATGGACATATTCGTGATGGTGAAGTGATCCAACTTCTGGAGCAAGTATGAGCTTGGTGTCCGAGCTGCTCGCTAGCTCATTGTTTCTGCTGAAGAGGCTGAAGATGTATTGGATTAGAACGAAGGACCGGAAAGGAATGGGGTTAGGGCACACCACCATTGATATGGGTGAGGTTGCCAGGTGCAGAGGTGAGGCAGAGCGTGCGAGTCGGTGGTGTGGGTAAACTTGGAGCGTGTTCGGCTACCTGGTGGCTGACTGACTGACTAGCCCACTCATACGGTCACTGTTCATGTGAACAGTGTTTTCAGTCTGAATACTATTTTTCTCTCGCAACAATCAGCCGGAACAATATTTTAGTTTATTTTTCAGTCCCGAACAGACCTTTGGTCCAGAGCATGCGGTGGCCGTGTGTCAGGAGCTGGAGCTGGGCTGGGACAGGAGCGGCAGAATAAAGACTAGAGCAGCCATCGGGGAGAGGCATCGAACAGAACTGAACCCGTCATCTTCTTCCTCTGTACTCGTCCAAGAACCTCCCCTGTTGCTGTTCTTGCTCCTCCTCTCCGATTCCTTGCTCCTCCCTGTCTAAACTCCCTCCGATTCTCCAGAAATTGTATCAAGTTACCCTTATAACAGTGATTGGTAGTCAAGGTTCGTAACACCGCGGTGCTCTGATTTGTTTTCTGCTGAGTTGCAACTCCGATCATTGAAGGGCAGATAGCACTGATAGAGAAGTGATTGGAGAGGATTGATTTATAGACTGGTCCATCCAAACGAAAAAGAACAGTATCCATTCACGCAGGGAATTGTTGGCGGGCTGAAAATATCGAACCAAACAGTTCCTAGTTTATAGGGCCGATCAATTGACAGGTTAACATCATCAGCACTTGTGGTTGCGCCAAATGCAGAATCTAAGCAACTTAATTACATGAGCATTGGTTTCAAAATTCGTTGTATCCATGTCGAGTGGAGAAGCAAGTTCTATAAGCCTTCAAGACAGGCTGTAACTTGAGCGTGGAGGGTGCTTGTGATAGAGACCCAGCACTGCCAAAACTTCATGCTTGTACAATTGTGGATACATCACACATCCTTAACTCCCATTCCTAAAATTCTTCACAAACACAGCATCGCAATTTATCTTGTACACATCTTCAGGTGATGCTTGCCACTTATGATCCTTACTGATGGGCCAAAGATTGTAGAGGGTTCAGATTTGGGACTTAGTATATCATTAATAGATCTTGGAGCTGGTTTTTTTCTTTTAGTACTGTTTTATTCCTAGTAGTCATGCTCAGAGATAAACTTGGTCCTAGTTTCATATTTTTATAGTTTAAAAATAAACAAATTCTGAATTTTTTAGGTAAGATATCTTTTACTATTTTTTGAAAATAAGAATCCACCTTTGAAACCAATTAGAGGACGAAATTTGTCTACTTTCGAGAATCAGAGGGTGGATGTTATCCAGTTTAGTAGTGTGGATGTTATCCAGTTTAGTAGTTAAGGGTGGAAAATTGGACTAACGTGTAAAAGTTGAAAAATGTACTTTACCCTTGTATAAATATAAGTGCAGATATGTATATTTTATCATTAGTGAACTACTGTATGGGCGACCACGAGATATTTATGATCAAATCCATTGAAAACAACCCAATGTGTGAAATTACTGTTACTCATATTAAAAAAACCAATAGAATCAAGTGAAAAGCTATGAAAGCAATGAAGAAATATGCATTGACTCATTGAGGTAAAAACTCTAGTTCAGCCTTCTGTATATATTTATAACTGGACCAGATTTTTCACTTCCAAAAAAACACTACCCACACATGCTCTCAAAAAACACTATCCACCCAAGCCTTCTATTTTGGTCTACTAAGCTGATCTGAACATTATCCTGGTAATTTATATAGCAACTTACATGGACATTATTTCGAACAATAAATACAGCATTAACAGTTGGGTTGAGGAGTTGGGGGGGGGGGGGGATATTTTGATCCTTTAGAACTTGATGTGCTGACATGATTTCTATCAATTTTCTTTATTTGGAGGTACAGCGTTTTCTTCATACATGTTCAAATAAAATGCAATCTAGAAACAAACAAGGGAACTCGTTGGGGAGATGAAGAAGGAAATGCTAGAGCCTATTGTGTTTATGCTAAGGGACATCCCTAATAACCAAATTTACATGCACTGCACATAGGATTGATAGGCACCAGGAATAGCTGCTGGTACTTTTGGTCAAAACAATGTTTGCATCCAAACTCAAATCAACGCATGCATTGAAGCACTCAAGCTCCTCTTCGTCAAAGCCAAAATTAATCTCCAGATTCGGCACGACCTGAGCGATCGAATAAACAACTTTTGACAAATGGACCATGATGCATGGTCTCTTCTCTGTGTGCATTTGGCCTGACAAGGAGAGACAAGTGTCATGATCCAGTCCTCGACTAGAACAAAGAGTAGGAAGACTAATGTCGTTCAACAAGGCTGAAAACCTGATCTGGAAGTAGACGTTGAACATTAACCTGTTGCAAGTTGTGAAGGTGAAGGAAATGGTAGTCAACAGGACAAGCAGAACACGAGACCTCCATGGGCCAACAAGCCCAACCCAACATATTTAGAACCGGACCGGAAGAAATATATAGCAAATAGGCCCATAGATTACACTCCAACCTGATCTGATATTGTCATTTATTTGCAGTGGCGGGCACCAGCAGTAAACAATATAATGGATTATTGGCAACATCAGATGCGTACAAGAAACATCTGTTGTTCTACGAAAGCATCATGAAAAAGCATCCGTAACTGCGATGTGTGTAAGCCACAAGCTGTACTCTTTGCCAGCAGGTAGTATATATTATGAGGTTTTAACGAGTTGTGGACATGGATTTGGTGCTTATTATTTCCCTACATTCACCTTGTGCACTTTCCTTCTCACCAAGAGTCCAAGATAGACAGTAATCAAGCAACTAATCAAATTCAGGAGAGCTTCCTTGCTGCTGTTTGTCACTAAAGCCTGCATGGAGAGAAAATTCAAAACAATGTCTCCAAAAATTCTGAAAATATCAAGAAAAATCAGGCGCTCAGATCAGTGTCAGAAGCACAAAACCATGAAAATCTCAACAATAAGTCCATCTCCATTATAAGAAATTGTTAAGTAATTAATTGACAACATTATATTCTAAAGTATAAAAAATTTAGTTCCATATATATGCTTAAGTACTGAACTTAACAAGCATGTTGCATGTATATTTGAAAACATATAAGAGCCATATATGTTCAAGTGAACTTAACAAGTTCAAGTGTTAGATATGTTCATGTCAGCAATTTCAGTATCAAGTGGATTTAACAAGTTTTGTATTCATGTGTGCATGTGACTATAAAAAGACAAAAACAGTTAAACATGCATATGCTATATCTATTGAAGTGAAAACAAGTATGCAATGTGGCACTGAGCCAGAAACACCGACGCATCTATGCAAGGATTGTTCTATTGCGAAGGAAGTTTGGGAGCTAACAAAACAATGGTTTGGCTTGACTGCTCTGAACTCTTTAAACACTTCGGGGTCCTTGCATAATTACTAGTGCAAATGCCGATCCAAGGTGGACGGAGAACAATGAAAAAGTTTTGATGGTATCATGGTCTACTTCTAGCGAAACATTTGAAAGAGCACAACAGAAGAACTTTCCAACAAAAGACCTTATAATCAAGACAAGTGGTGTCGATGTGCAAGGATGACATACAACAATTCCAAAAGGCCACAAGTCAAAATGCCATGGTTCACTAATCTCCTATCCTTGTGTCCAGGCGGCAACTGCTTGCTACTCCAGAGCTGGAGTCTGTTTTTTTTTCATTTTCATAGCACTAGGTAGCGTGCCCGTGCGTTGCTATGGGATAACTAATAATTTATACTAAAAACACACGGATCACACGATAAGATAACAATACTGTTAAATTAAATACCAACGTTAAAGTGACATTTAATCCAAAAAACAAAGTTTATGAATTTAACACAGTCACGGAGTGCGCGGCGTCGCAGGCTCACAAATTCTAGAGCTTTCAGAGATTGGGTCGAATCCAACCTAGAGCCTCGGAACCCTGCATCTTTTCCTGGACGGGCTTCACTTTAGATGCGCCGGTAGCAATATCAACGATCTCCAGTCGATGGACTAAGTCGTATGGATCCCCATACAATGGCTCAGACATGTAGAGTTTGTTCTCCTTATACTTGGATACACTTGTTCTACTGAAGCTTTAATTTAAATGTTTAGACACGAACAGTGTCTGATCACCGATGTCCCTCACCCTAGACCACTCAGGCGTACAATCGTGGAGGTTACACTTGTAGATCGCGCTGTTGTAGGTGAAGCTCCATGTCTCGTGGAACGTGCCCACCATGGCACCCACAATGTGCAGCTCACCGTTTGATTCCAGGTAGCTGCGGTGGCAGAGCCCTGCAGGTGGCGACAGCGATGGCAGCAGCGTCACGGTTGGAGTAGCGCCGGCGGCGTTGCTGCTGCAGACGGAGATTTCTCTAGTTCAGTCGATCGCCAAGAACTTGTCGTGGCAGTGGACGATGGACCCCACGGAGAACTCCAGTTTGGTGTCGAGCAGCGTCCATGCGCTGTCGACTCCAACCCGGCAGAACGCGACCTCCATGGAGCACCCAAGCATGGCCATGGCCACGCACTCGTGGCCGGCGGCGTCAGGCAGCGCCGAGAGCACGATCTCACGGAAGAACACGTCCCTCATGTCTTCTAGCTTGATGGCTCTGCCTACGGCATCCGCATCCCCGTAGCCGTTGGTGGGATGGAGGACCCACCGGCCGTGTACCCTAGACACGCGTTCCGATGAGGATGCCGCCGCGACGTGTTCGCCTGCTAGCGGGAGCTCAACGCGGGGGCATGGGCATCGGCGAATGGATTCAGCAGCGTCACGGACGCTGCCTCGTCCATGAGCGTCAGCCACCCACACGAGGAGCCGCACACCACCTTGCCACGCACGTCGGGCAGCATCTTGGATAAGACCTTCTTCTCCGGGACGCAGTAGAAGCCAATGCGGTCTGAGTCGGGGTCGAACGGGAGCAGCAGGAGCGGCCCGAAGGTCGCGAACGGGACGGCGGCGCGCCATGGGGAGCAAACGGATCGGAAGGACGCCACATTGTGGCCTGACGCGAGACGCTGCCCGATGGACTCGAGGAGATCCTTTGGCAGGCCGGATCTCCAGTCAGGGAGAGGTAGGGACCTTCTCTTGGGATTGGGAGGCTGGACCATGAAAGACAGATGACATCAACTATGGTTCACGCAAGAAACAGCAAACGAGGGCGATGAAACACATGAGCGTGAAACCAAATGAAAGGAGAAAAAAGCTGTCCCTTTTGCAAATGCAAAGAGGGGAAGTAATTAAATGTAGGCAGATTTGGTAAGATTTTCAGAAATGCAAAGAGGTTCCTTTTGTCTTAATTCTCTTTCCTTCTGTGTTAATTCTCTTTCCTTTTGCTCGTTGCCATGTATGCTGGTGCATACAAACATGCAATGTGTATATGGATAGCACAATAATTTTCTACTTCCTATTTTGCCGTGATTCCTCTATCACATGACAGGCAATATTCAATCAAGGGGAATGGCACGATCAATCGGTAATTAAGATGTCATGGGATTATAGGCGTGGACAGACGGACGAACCAAAATAAATATCACACTAAAAAATATCCACGCTTTGTTTTTTTTAGTTGTATGAGATATATATTGGTTGTTCTGGGTGGTCACCCTTGAACTGGTTGTTTTCCTGTGTGCTTAGCGGTGCAGTAGGACATAGTGGTTGTACTCGACCAGTCCCAGGGTGACCCATTTTTGTACTCTCATTTCTTTTTTATCCGTCTAATATATTGATCCGAAAAGTCTTGCCACCCTGTCTAAAAAAGCAAGTATGCAGTATGTGTGCTGAAGGTTGATATTATGTCTTTAAGTGAACTTATAACAAGTTTTAACTGTCTTATTTATCTTATTAGTGAACTTAGACATTTTTAGGTGCCAAACAAGTTGTGTAAACAAAATATTAGGAAGCAGCGCACCAATTTGCGGGGTGACTAGTTCATGCATGAGTCGAGCCTTGCACATGCATATATCTTGGTGCCAGGCTTCCGTGGGACAGACTGAGCCTATATGTAACACTATCATGTTTGGTTGTCCGTATCTACTCAGCCTCGCTGAGAAGAGATGTTGTTTGGTTACCTATATGCAAATATATAGCATGCAGAGCACCAATTGTAATTGATCTTATCTTTTTTTTGTTTCTTTCTTTGTCTCTTGAATGATTCTCTCTTTCACTCCCCTCCTTTCCTGTTAGTTTTGTCTACTAACCTTTCTGCGCTTGTTAATAAATTTCAGTAGGGGCTTAAGGCTCCCCTCCTGTTCCCTAAAAGAAATATGTTGGATACGATAAAAACAATAAAAGATTATGATCATAAGTTTTATTTTGTACAAATGTACTCTTAATGATATTATTTTATCTTATTTTGCCTTATACTTCTTTAAAATGCATTAATATCACTTGATATGTACTAATTATACATAATACTATCATTAGCTAGATAAAGGCCTGCTGCATGCACCTAGCGAGCCTAGCTCCATAGAAATGCCTAAAGTCTGCGTGCCTATAGAACCAGGCGAAGATGTTTTTTTTTTTAATCCCGCGAGCCAGGCGAAGCCAGACAACCATTCAACACGAACTTGCATCATCCCACCAGCCCGCCTAGGTCATATATGCTTCCAACTAATCACAATCTTGGTTTTCTTCCCATTATATGGATATAAATTTGCTTATGTCTTGGTACATTTTGTTGGTGCCAAATGACATTGGACACAATAGATTATTGAGCAAATCTTTCCTGGAAAGTGAGCCAAATCCAACCTTGCCCACCTCGCCGAGCATTTTTGCTCGCTTGCTTCAGAGAGGAAAAGCTAGAAATCACGAGCCCCGTGGCGATACAGGAACGAAATCAAATACGATTTTTTGCTCCAGTTTCTGGCTCGATAAGATCAAGTGCGAGATTCACGGACAGAACTAAACATGACCAACATTTTTAGAGGAACACAACCATTTGATAACAGCAGCAAGGGCTATTTCAAGAATGAATTTGCTCTAGTTATTAATAGAGCAAAGCAAAGCACCAACCCACTATTTTTTAATGGCTATAGGCCTTTGTTACTCACTTGCATCTTATTTGTTTTGTTTTTAATTTTTAAGTTCCACCTGAGTCATGACAAAACATGAAAAAGATCAAACCATTAATTTTGTAGACTACAATATGGATATGAATTAATGATATAGAATTATCTATAATTTGTCACAACCAAATAGTGATTACATAGTATTTTGTTCATGTTGTGGTATTAGGAAATAAACAAAGAGAGAGTGCAACCATAAGTATTTACTTACAGGCTTGTAATGATATATAATGTGTATCCTCGGATTCTAGCCCATGCAAAAACACAGGTTTATGTTATAGGAATATAAATGATCCTCTTTAGTGATCAATTAAGATTAGTCATATTAAAGAAATAAAAAATGATGAAAGCAATCTTTCAACGAGTTGCAAAGTCCAAATTAGCCTTGTGTATTTTAGTCATTCAAACTGATTTTGCCTCACTATCCGCCCTATCCTTGTCACCTCTAAAAACAGTTTGATTTACGGACCTAGCCCAAGCCTTCTACACTACTGGAGGCCGCGGCTTTGCCGAGTGTTTTTACACTCGGCAAAGAGCCCTTTGCACTCGGCGAAGGCTTTGCCGAGTGTAGCACTTGGCAAAGTCTGCTCGGTAAAATTTTTCTCAGCAAAGGATCTTTGCCGAGTAATTTTTATCGGGGCACTCGGCAAAATAAAAAAAAAATTTGCCGAGTGCTTGGGGCGGCACTCGGCAAAACATTTTCGGCCGTTGTGGCGCCGGCCGTTAACGATTATTTTGCCGAGTGCCCGACCCAGCACTCGGCAATTTTTTTTAAATTACTTTGCCGAGTGGCCCAGCCCAGGCACTCGGCAAATTTTTTTTTAAAAGTACTTTGCTGAGTGCCCTTGTCCAGGCACTCGGCAAAGTTTTTTTTTATTTTTTTTAATAATTTCTTTGCCGAGTGCCCCTCTTTAGGCACTCGGCAAAGAATTTCTAAATTTTTTTTAAAAAAATACTTTGCCGAGTGCCGCGGCGAGGCACTCGGCAAAGAATTTTTTAAAAAAAATCTTTGCCGAGTGCCTTGCCTATGGCACTCGGCAAAGACCCCGAGAATTGCAAAAAAATTTTACATTCCATTGTAACAGACAATATATATATATATATATACATCAATCATCACATCTATATCACCAACATGCATTATATATCACAAGCACACGCAATATTTAATAAATCCATCGAAAATCCATCACAAATGCACCAAAGTTCAACATCATAAGTTTATTATTACAAGTTCAACATCACAAAGTTCAACATCCCTACTGCGGCAACGAAGACTGCAGGTGTGGCCCCCGAACTGCGGTGAAGGACCGGACTGCGGCGAAGGGTTGACGCGATCAGCCGCCAGTGACATGGTAGCGGGATTGTTTGAACCCGCCGACGAAGGCTGCACAAAAGAGAAGAGATTGCATGTGTTAGACTCAAAATTGAAAATTTCGGCAGCACCTCCCCTGCACGGGGAGGTTTCCAACCTGCAAGAAACAACGGCACGAAGGCCAACAATCACAACGGCACGAAGGCCGACAATCACAACGGCACGAAGGCCGAAAATCACAACGGCACGAAGGCCGAAAATCCCAACGGCACGAACGCATTAAACTTTCATACTCACAGGAGTGAAGTGTCGAACCGGAGCTGGAGCTGGCAACTCCACTTGGACACCCGATGCTTGCCCGATGGTTTGCATGATCTGATACATGTCCGCCATCTGCTTCTTCGTGGCCTCCAGCTCTGCGATCAGGTGCGCTTGCATCTCCCTTGTCTATGCCAGCTCGGCCTGCAGTGTTTCAATCACATGTTTCAGTATTGCAAATCTGATCAATGTGTGTAACGTTCAATGTACGACGAGTGAAACCGGAATTACCTGAAGTTCATCGACCCACGACAGTGTTGGAGTAGGCCATGCACGTATGGGAAGGCTTCTGGCCGTGCTCCGTGCCCTCACGTCAGAGAGAGAGGGTGCAGAGCTTGAGAAGTCGGTGCCATCTGCAATCCACAACCGCCCATGCTTCTTGCCTTGCCCCAGCCTCATGATCACCTCTGTCTCAAGGGGCTCAGTGCTCAGATTGTGATCTGAGCCACGTAGCGCCCTAACCGCCTCCGTGTAGTCTCTAACCTTAGCGTGGACGCTCGGGTCAGAGTAAGCCTGGGCAGTGGCATCTGGGTTGAAGACGACACCGGATTTCACCGGGCCCATGTGGGACACAGCCCATGCCCCAAACTCCGACACCAGCACGTCCGGGTGTGCCACGTCCTACGAGAAAGACGGCAAGATGATTAGAAATGAGGTAAAATTGAGCGTTAGAATAGATAAATGACATCTCGTACAAGTGCCCGCTTGAATGCGGGGAGGTTGCGGCTGCCTTGGTGGTGAGTTGGACCGGTCCTTAGTGCTCACTTCTGCTTGCCTTGCTCGTGCTTTGCGATGTACGCCAGGTCAAGGTACCTATCCATGATCCTCGACCATGCCGATCTATGCGACATGCACCACGAGGCCGGCATCTACACATCATCAAGTGTTTGACATATAAGAAGATCAATTCTAGACCTACTAAATCTCAAAACGAATCAATATTATTCACCTACCTGAAGGTATTGCTCCTTGGTCAGCGCCACCTTTCTTGCGCCAGTTTTGTTGAGGGGCTCTTTCTTGATGGACCTCTAGTAGTCAACATGGGCCTGGAGTCGCGCCTCGTGAATCATGTCGCCGACATACTTCTTACAGGCTCTGTGTGCCGTCTGATCCGCCAGGGTCTCTTGACCTTCTTTGGCCTTGAAGTACCTCTGCATACAAACATGATGTATCCGTTCATTATTTCAATAAAAGACTTAAGCAATGGAGGAGATGTATTGAGCTATGTTGTGAGACACTTACCCAAAAGTCCGCCAAAACTCGCTCCTGCTTGTTGTCCTGCTCATCATCCGAGCCGAGCTTGTACCTGTCCCACGACCAGGCTGGCTCCCACCTCCCCTCTTTCAAGTCCACAAGGCCGGGGAAGTGTTTCCTGCACAGACATCCCAGGACGGTAGCGGGGGTGCGTGGGGGGTCAAGAGCACCCGACAGAACTAGCCAGCCCCTGCATAAGTGATTAAGAAAAATTATTAGTTTCTCTTTTGATTTTCAACGTATCATATGAAGTACTAGTGATAACATCTATAGTTACTTACGTTCTTCCCACAGGACGAACCAGTGGGCATCGGTCAAGAAGTGGAACCGGAGGAAGGCTTGTGGGACCTCGTAGGTAGGGAGCCGACTGAGCAGAACTGTCCTCCGTTTGCTGAGTCCCCTCGTCCCCGACGGAGTGTCTATGGTCATGCCCGTGGCCGCCACGTGGTCCTCCGAGGTAGGAGATGGGTCCTTCGGCTGGTCGAGAGCCAGGGGAGGAGGCGGGTCCCTCCTGGGGTGACCCCGGCCCCTCCCCCTCACCCTCCCCATGCTGGGGCGACCTGGGCCTGCTCTCGCCGCTGGGGGCGAAGATGTCCCCTTGCCTCCATCAGGAGGGCGTAGCCTCTAGTACACCGAGAGCACCAACCTCAGTGAACGGTTGCCCACCATCTTTGTTCTGTCACCTGCAATGTACAAAGAATGAACAACAAGCGTTAGTACATACATGTCAAATAGTTCAAAATGAATAAACATAACAAAATTTAATAAAAAACATAGTATTACATGGTTTAGGAATAATCTTCATGATTGGGGTCATAGGTCTCATCATCACTGTCAAAATTGTCCAAATGGGCAACACTATCCGAAGGTTTTGTGTCTTCTTCATTGTCTTTGCCTAAATGGAATCGCTCAAGCATTTGAATGTCCTTCGGATTTAGTACTACATCTCCAGGGTCCTCGTCATCAACCGTTTTATTGTCTACTTCCATGGCGGTCATCACACCGGGTAAGACTATCTCCAAGCTCCCTTGTAGCCCATCTGCTTGATAGAACTCTCCATCATATGTGTTTGTGTCGAAGGTGTAATCTTCATCATTTGGAACAGGTAGTCTGCCGTGCGAAGATACATGGTGCACAATAGACCAACCCTTAAGATGGTCTTTGTCTTGGCACGCGTATGGCGTATGATACACCTGCACGGCCTGTTGAGCCACAATATAGACATCTTTTCCTTTATAGACGAAATCATGCCTAATCTCGACTAGCCCAAGATGAGGGGTCTGTCTCATTCGTCCAGGATCAAACCAGTGGCACTTGAATATGACAGGAGTAAGAGGTACCCGACCCTCATATTCAAGTTCATAGATCTCCTCAATATTCCGTAGTATTCGACGCCATTAGTGCCCGGCATAAAAACTTGGCTATTGGTGGTTTTCCGACCGGGCCGAGTCTGCTCGTGTCTTGATGTGTGGAAGCGATATCCGTTCACGTCATAACCGGTATATGACTTCACCCTTAACTTGAAGCCGTTTGCAACCTGTCTCAACTCGTCACTCATGGACGCATTGGTTTGCGCCTGCAAGCTCAAGCATGATACATCGTTATACTATTGGAACGTACGAGCTACTAAGGAATATCGACGAACGTACAACCTTTTGTTTGAACCAAGAAATGAAATCAGGCCTCCCAGCTCCCGCACCCTCTGAAAGAAGGGTATCATGTTCGTGCGGGGTAGGATCCCTTGATTGATGCCACTCTTGACGAACAAATTCCCTGTACCAAAGAGAATCAATGGGGTTCGATACAGAATAGTGACATCGTATTGAAACAAGTTCGTTGAGAACTTACTTAATGAATGGCGTAACCTCGACAAGGTTGGTGAACACATATAGCGTGATTCTGCGCCACTCTTCTGGATCCAATCTCTTAGGGGTCGATCCACTTGCGCTGCCTAGTTGGCATTTGAAAAGGCTGAGGGTCGATTGAACTTTGCCAGCATTGTAACGAGGAGGTGGATTATGCTTGCTAGGAAGGTTCGGCTTGTAGTAGGATGTCGTGAAGTTTGCAACCTCCTCCCGAATGCTTGCCTCTGCAATGGAAGCCTCAATTCTGGCTTTATTTGTACATTTCTTGTGAAGAGTCTTTAGACATCGCTCGATTGGATAGCACCAACGGGCCTGCACGGGCCCCCCAACCGTGCCTCGGTCGGGAGGTGCACAATCATATGCTGCATCGGCAAGAAGAAGCCGGGTGGAAAGATCTTCTCATGATTGTACCGTGTGCCGTTTTTGTGCCATGTCATCTGTTTCGCGGATTCCTCGGTCACGAATAGCCATTGGAGCCTCAGCAGGAATGGAAGGTGTCGTAGGACTCTCATGGGGATCTTAAGCTGCCTCTTCTGGCCATCGCCCGAGTCTACCTCCACGTACCAGGAGGATTTACACTTCGGGCACTACTTTGCATCCGCGTGTTCTTTCCTAAATAGGACGCACCCCTTCGGACACACATGTATCTTGTCATACGGCATCTTAAGTGCAAGAAGGAGCTTCTCTGACTCGTACAAGTTCTTCGGCATAATGTGTGTCTTCGGTAGCATATCGCTCCACACGGCCACCATCTTGTCGAAGCCTTCTCGACTTAGGTTTAACTCGGCCTTCAACCCCATTACGCGACCAATGGCATCCAGTTGAGAAACATTAGTATGATCATGAAGGGGTCTCTGTGCCGAGTCCAACATCAGGAAGAAGGCATCTGCGGCAGCCTCCATCTCCTCCTCGTCACGTCCTTCAGCGAACTAAGCTTGGTGCGTGTCATCCAGCATGTCTGCTACCTCGGCATCATCATCGAAAGCCTCGAGCCGTGGTCTCACCACCTCCTCCCTGATACGATCGGCTTCACCATGGTGGATCCACCGGAGGTAGCCCGGAGTAAATCCAAACTTCACAATATGTTTACCCATGGTTAACCTATCTTTCCTTCTTCTGTTGTCACAACCGCTGCACGGACAAACCACTAGAGAATGGCCTCCAGCACTCTCACCAAATGCATGCTGTAAGAATTCTTTAACCTTGACTATAAACAGCAAGTCGTAATCGTGCTCGTCTCTCCGGAGCGTGTACATCCACTCACGGTCCTCCATCCTTTAACAGACATATCAGCACATATGAGTCACCATCAATTGCATCTACGTGGTGTCCCTACTCTCTAATAGGTGAGGATAGGTCCTAATCCCACCCGCGGATACGTAGATGAGGTTAGTTTCCATGCTCTGCTCCTATCCGAGACGGAATTTCGGCAGCACCTCCCCACTGTTCTCCCGATACACGTCCTGCAAGGGAGAGTGTGTATCCGGAGAACAACAGGCGGGTGATGCCGAAACACCGTCTCGGACCGGAGCGGACCATGGAAACTAACCCATCTACGCATCCGCGGGCTGTCCAAAAAACGTGGACAATCCGAAACAGAAACGCTTGCAGATATGCAAAGACCTGCATAACTCCGACCGTATCTCTTTCGGACGGGAGACGCCTAACTGGGATCAGCGACCTAAGACCATGATACGGATAGAGGGGTTATACCTAGGGTGCCGGTGAGGTTAGGCTAGAAGGAATGTGGCGAATCGGTGCAGTGGCGCCACGACGCGGTGCAGGCAGACCCGCAACGCTGACGAAGACAATCGGGGTCACCGAGGTCCCTCTGTCGGGGCCTCCTCCTGCATAAAAGGCAATACATTAGTGACAATTGAAAATTTTGGTAGAACCTCCCCTGCACGGGGAGGTTTCAAAAACCTGCAAAAAAGATCGGCACGAAGGCCAACATCCACAAACAATGGCTCGATGGCTGAAAACCACATACAACAACTATTACTACTAACAAGGGCTCAATGGCTGACATCCATTGCATGATTTGAATAGAAAGGGAAGGGCGAACCTAGTGTGCTCGTCGACGGTGGGCGGAGTTGGGAGCGGGGCGCCGAGGGCACGGCACCGCCGCTAACGAGGCGTGGACAGCGGCCGGGGCTCCTCCTCCCTTCTCCTCTCCACCACCCTTCTCCTTCTTCCTTCTCCCTTCTCCTCTCCTCCCTCCCTTCTTCCTTCTTCCTCCCCCCTTCTCCCTTCTTCCTCCTCTTCTCTTCCTCCTCTTCTCCCCTTCCCTTCTCTCCCTCCTCCCGTGCTCCTCCTACCTCCCCTGCTCCTATGGGCGGCGCGGCCAGGGAAGGGACGGTCGGGACATGGCCGCCGCTGCCAGAAAATGGCCGGCCGGCACCAGCCAGCCACCTCTGGGCGGCCGAGGCGAGGGGGGCCGAGCCACGGGGAGATGTCTGGGTTTTTGGCATCCGACGTCACAACTTGCTTGAAACCTTCTTAATTTTTTACCGCAGCCTCCACATGCGATAACACGAGGCCTCAACAAGTTTCGTGATTTTCGGACTTTGTTTGCATTTTATATAATTTAAAATCATATTTCCGGCAAGTACCTCGACATGTTACGTCAACGAGATGCTCGAGATTTGATGTGAGTTCCTGGATACGGCCTAAACATACCCTAAATATCATGAGTATCAATTTTTGGATGACCAAAGTCCATTATCCCATGTACCTGCAGTTCAAATTTGAAATATCCCGAAAAATTCGACGAAACGAAATAAACTAATGAAATATATCAAAAAAAGTCAAAATTGCCCCAAATTTTAAAATAGAGTTTGAAATACTGTCACAAGGCCCCAGGAAAAAATTTGGGCCCAAAACAAAAAAAAATATTTTGCCAAGTGCCGGCCCAGGGGGCACTCGGCAAAGTTGATTTTCAAAAAAAAAAAAATTTGCCGAGTGCCTGACGCTGGCACTCGGCAAAATAAGTTAAAAAAAAAATTTGCCGAGTGCCCAAGGCTTACACTCGGCAAAATATGTTTTTAAAAAAAAAAAAAAAAATGTCGAGTGCCTGGGTCTGGCTCTCGGCAAAATAAGTTTTAAAAAATAAAAAAAATTTGCCGAGTGTCTATCTTTGGCACTCGACAAAATATTTTTTTAAAAAAAATTGCCGAGTGTCATGGGCTGGCACTCGGCAAAATATGTTTTAAAAAAAAAATTGCGGAGTGCCTAGGGCTGGCACTCGGCAAAATAAGTTTTTAAAAATAAAATAAAAAATTTGCCGAGTGCCAGCCGTTAGGCACTCGGCAAAATCTGACGGCAGGTGGCCACCGTCACGGGCCGGCCACCTTTTGCCGAGTGGGATCTTTGCCGAGTGCCGCGGCACTCGGCAAAGCCCAGTTTTGCCGAGAGCCAGGCTTTACCGAGTGCCTGGCACTCGGCAAAGCCACCTTTGCCGAGTTCTTTATTTTGCCGAGTGCGGCACTCGGCAAAATATTGCTTTGCCGAGTGCGGCACTCGGCAAAATATTGCTTTGCCGAGTGCCCCGACAAAAAGCACTCGGCAAAGTCTCAGGCCCTCGGCAAAGTCCAGTTTTCCAGTGGTGCTAGCTATTTTGGTATACTAAGACGATCCGAAGATTAACTTGACTAGTTATATGGGAAGTATTTGAATGACCTAAGCATGTCACTCCAAACATTGAATACTACATTAAGTAACGGGTTAGGTGAGCAATATTTTGTGTGCATACATGACTTGATTGGTCGATAGAGAATTTTTACAGTTTTGCTTGTTTGAAGGGACCACATGTTTACATACATATGTTCTAATAAAATGGAAGCCAGAAGCAAACGAGTTGCGGAGATGAACGGATCTACTAGTGTTTACATCCCCATTGTAGATAGGACTGGTAGGCATCAGGAATAACCCATGCAGCACCGAGCATTTCTGCCAGGGAACCACACGGCATCTCCGCGAGGGCACCAGTGACTGAAAATTAAGAATCTGTTAGTAGAGCCAAACAAACGTGCAGACACTTCTCCTTTTTGAGATGTGCTGGAAGGATTATCAGACTGCTGGGCTCCTCTTCCGTTCGTCGCAAATTAAGCATCGGTTAGTGTTTACATGCGTGTCATCTCCGTGAACTGCATGCACATTAGTACTAGTTTGTTGGGCTATTAGATAGGACGCATGCTTTGCAATGTATAGTATTTGGTGAGTCCGTTCATCGATCATGAACAATTCGATGTGGCAAAGCATATTTTCTCATCAGTTCTATAAATTCGTCAAATTTGATTGTAGCAGAGAACATGGCACATGATATGGAAGCCACATATTCTTGTGGCACATGTGGGTGTCTGATTATTAATTGTCAGAAGGTTTTGAAACTCCTGAATATTAAACTGAAATGGCCTAGAAAATGTTTAACTGCTACTCTGGTCCTCCAAAAGTACTGCAGAAACTTATATATGTGAATTCATGACAAACAACCACGACATTATTATCACACTTCGATCATTAGGACACAGAACACTAAACTTCTGCTTAACGGCTTTGCTAATGTAACTTGAAGAATTGCCTCGTGTTTATAAGTTAAGTGATGGTGCAAGGTGGCTATAAATTGGGAACTCAGTCGTCTGAACTGGTCTGCTGAAGGCCGGTATCTAAAAGGTTGGCTATAAATCTAGCGCAGTCTGAAAGCTGTGCTGAAGGCTGAAGCTTAAGTGATATGCTGGAACGACAGTGGAACAGTTTGGTCCTTCATTCAGGAACCAAGTTAACATTTTCGTGAGCAGTAAGTAACGGCTACAGAAATAGAAATAGGAGGCATAGGGAATTGAAACTTTGTCTTGCCCAGGAACTCCATGCCTATATTGTTCGAGTTTGCAGGTCAGACTCTATCAACTCGGTCTGATCGGTGTGTAGAGGGAGTGTCACAATGGTGTCAGGACACTCACGTCAGTAATGTCCATGACAATTCCCTCGGTGCCAATAAAACTTTATTTGGTTCCTTTGTAGCCCCTAAAATGGTTCTATTTCATTCAAAGCCATGACTTCAAAATTGTGTCCCTTAATAGTCACCAACGTTAAATTCTGTGTTTTTTCGGGTACCACTAATGCAAGACACATTGGCTTCATGGAAAATGGCATTTGTGCTCCTATTACACTGACCTAAGGTGCCCACTACTCACATTTGTCCCTCATCTGGCTTCTCCTCTCCTCTCCCCATCTGGCTTTTCCCCCAAATCTAATAGGATTATTGTACAACTATCGTCTTATCTAATTATAGCTAGCGTATTGTACACACTATACTTGTACATGGCTCTATATATATGAAGGCACCCCTCACAATAGGTGTGTGGTGATTCTCCCAAACCTCTAACGCCTAGGTTCTCTTTCTGCTTCTCCTCTCCTTCCTCACACCGCCGATCCACGGCTGTGCCGCACCCTCACCCCACCTCGAGCGTCGCAATCCTCTCCCCGCGCGCGCCCTTTCTCTCCCTCATGCTCGCTTGCTGGCGTGTCCTTCCTCCTCCTCGCAGCACGAATCCTCCCTTCCCCTACCTCTAGCCGGTCCCTCTCTACGCTACAGCCCGCGCAGGACCGAGCCCTTCCCCCTCTCCTTGTAGCGCAGACCGCAGAGTCCGGCCGCTCGCAACTTGGCCCGTGTCCGCGTGCTGCACACGCGGCCTCTCTCGTGTTCGCTCCCGAGCTCTCGCACTCGCGCGGTCTTCCCATGGACCCGCTCTCCCTTCCGCTTGCGTGGCCCGCGCCATCTCCCCTTCGCTCAAGTAGCCAGAGTAATCCTAGCAATGCGGCCTCTGCTCCCGCTCGCGACTTGGCCCTTCCCGCGCGATCTCATGCCCCCACGACACCCGCCTGGTGACGCGGCCTCTGCTCCCGCTCGTGACTTGGCCCTTCCCGTGCGATCATGCGCCCCTGCGATGCGCGCACCTTCTCGCACCGCAAGACGCACATTCCAGCGTGACCCACTGGCTTCTTCTCCCCTCCCCTCTGCTGCTGCACCCAACCCCCACCCCAATTCTTCCCCAGCCAGCGGTCCTGGCAACACGTCCCCTGCTGCCACCATCAACCTCCACTATTATGACGGCGTATGCAACTAGTGCTCCCACCGGCGCCCTCACCAATCCCTGCTCTAGCTCGGACTCCACCCTGGTGTTCAACAACCCGCCGTATGCCACCATCTCCGACAAGTCCCACGTGCCAATCACCCTCGAGCTGAAGCGCCCCAACTACACTCGCTGGTCGACCTTCTTCCTCTCCTTGTGCTGTAAGTTCGGGCTTCAATCGCACATTTATGACACGGCAGCGCCATGTGTCCTGATGACACGGCGTGGGTGGTGGCCGATTCCTGCATCCACAACTAGCTCATGACCACCGCCTAGCATGGTGTCCTGGACCTAGCCTTCGGGCCTGATCAGGCAGCTCGCCAGCTCTAGATGACGATCGCGGGCCTCTTCCAAGCGGACAAGGCCTCCCGCGCCATATTCCTCAATCATGATTTCACTCCATGACTCAGGGCGTCCTCTCCATCGACATGTACTGCCAAAAGATGAAGGCCACCGCCGACATCCTTCCTGACGTTGGTCATACCATGGTCAACTCGCTCATAGCTCGTCCTCAACCTCCTGCATGGCCTCAACCCTCGCTTCTCCAGCATCACTGACAACATCGCTAATTCCAACCCACTACCTGACTTCACCATGGCATGTGAGAAGCTAGTGCTCAAGGAACTCTGCCCCGCCAATGAAGGGCAAGTTAGGATGCAAACGGCTTTCTATGCGGGATCACCCTCCTGTGGCTCGGCTTGTCGCACGACCTCCTCCGTTGGTGCTAGTGGTCACAGTGGTGGCGACGACGGCTGCTCTACCAGCGGCGGTGGCTGCCCTTGCAACAAGCGCAAGGGTTACAGCGGTGGCAGTGGTGGTCCTATCCACAGCAGAGGCCGCGACGCCACTACACCAGCTGGCCCCTGGGTCTGCATCAACCCTTGGGGCCGCCAACAGCTACAAGGGCGCCCCCAGTGGCTCAGCCGGCATGGCGAGCCCCTGGTGTCCTCGGCACCTACCTGCAGGCATACACTGCCTTTGTGCCAGGGCAGTACTTCGACGTCATGACCCCTCCACCTGCTGCTTCCCAGTAGGGTGATGCCACGTGGAATCAGGCTAGCATCATCTTCGCCATGAACCAGCTGGCCCTCTAGGACTCCAACCCCCAGGGTTCTTGACACCGGCGCCACTGCTCATATGCCATCATCAGATGGTATACTCCTCTCCCGCCTTTCTCACTCTAACTCCTTCATCACTGTCGGTAATGGTAACACCATTCTCATTTCATGTCGTGGCACATCCACCTTGTCGGCAGCTAACACCACCTTTCATCGTAGTAGTGTACTTATCACTCTTGCCCTTGTGCGGAATCCTCTCTGTTTGCCAATTTACTCGCGATCATTCCTATTCTATTGATTGACGCTTGGGTTTTTTTTGTTAAGGACCAGTAGACCAGGCGCGTGATTCTTCATAGCGATAGTAGCGGGGACCTCTACACCATCTCTCCGTCATCACCCTAAAGTTGTAGCCTCACCACCTCGTCCACATTATGGCACCACCGCCTTGGTCATCCCGGTCCTTCTACCCTCGCCACACTAAATAGTCTGTCAGTCATTTCATGTAATAAGCCATCACGCTCTCTATGTCACGCCTGTCAGCTTGGCAAACACACGCGGCTCCCTTTGAGTAGTTCCACCTCCACCACCACCACTGCTTTTGAGTTGATTCATTGTGGTGTATGGACATCCCCAATACTCACTACGTCAGGGTACAAATAATATCTTGTGTTGCTTGATGATTACACTCATTTCTATTGGTCGTTTCCTTTACACCACAAATCTCATGTACACCACCAAATTGTTGAGTTCATTGCCTATGCTAACACATAGTTCAACGCACACCGCAGTCATTTCAGGCTGACAATGGCACTGAATTCATTAATCATGCTACCACCAGCTTTCTCTCCACCCACGGTATCCAACTGCGCCTGTCATACCCCTACACCTCTCAGCAAAATGGCAAAGCTGAACACATGCTCTGCACCATCAACAACACAATTCAAACCCTGCTGCTCCACGTGTCCATGCCACCACCCTATTGGGCTGAAGCCCTAGCTGCAGCCACCTTCCTGCTCAATAGGCGCCCTTCCGCGTCTGTTCATCACGCCATCCACTAACAACTCCTACACTAAAAACTTACCGATTACTCCTCCCTTCGCGTGTTAGGTTATCTATGCTATCCAAACCTCAGTGCCACACGACTACTACAGAAATGATTTTAGGTGACGGTGCCCAAACATTAACGGAGGCGAGCACAAAATCCAACCGCCTCCAAAAATGTTGGGCTATTAACGGAGGCGGTCACATTTATTTACCGAGGCAGTCACTTTTGCCCGCCTTGTAAATCGATTAATGGAGGTGGTCAAAATCCAACCTCCTCCTAAAATCAATTTACGGAGGCGGGCACCTTAAGATAACTGCCTCTAAGAATGGACTATTTACAGAGGCAGTCGTCTTAAGGTGCCCGCCTCCATAAATCTATTTTTAGAGGCGGGCACACTATAAGGCCCGCCTCCAAAAATAGTGGCCCGGCTCCCAGCCCAGAAAAAAGCCCATCTCTGCGTTTCGACCGGGCTCATATATAACCAACACTTAGTCCTAGCCACACTCCCAGCATCCCTCCTCTCATCCCGACACTCGACCACGGCGCCCCTCCCCTCCAGATCAAGTGCGGCGTGCCTCTCCCTCCCAACGCCCTAGCCTCCCTCTCCTCTCCCTCCCCTCCCGATGGAGCGCAATGCCCATCCCTCTCCTCAACTCCCTCCGGCGGTGGTGGGCGCGCGGCCCAGGTGGCGCGGACGAAGGCGGCAAGGACGCATGAGTGCCCCTCCCTCTCCTCTCTTCCCTTCGATGATGGTGGGCGCATGGCCCCATCGGCGTGGACAGAGGTAGTAAGGACGCTCAAGCGCCCCTCCCTCTCCTCTCTCCCCTTCGACGGTGGTGGGCACGTGGCCCCGTCGGTGTGGACGGAGGAGGCAAGGACGCATGTCTCGGTGGTGGCGCGGCCAGGAGTAGGTGGCGCATCTCCAACGAGCTCGTAGACCCGATGAGATCCGGATCCCATGGCTTGTCGAGATTCGGCGCAAGGAGGCGGAGGCCGACGAGATCCATGCACGAGGAGGCTTGTGGCGCTCCCTGGCGGCGGATCCAGGGGCGGGCGCACTCACCAGTGGCGGATCCAGGGTATGGCCATCCTTTGGTGGTGGATCAAGTGTGGTGGCATCCCTCAGCGGCGGATCCAGGGCATGCCCGTTGATGAGATCCTAACATACAGGTATGTTAAGCCTCAGGTTCAACGGTTCCCGAACGAAGAAGACCCCCGACCGACCCCTTTAGGATCACCTGAGGGCTCGAGGGATATGTCCATCAGGCATGCTCGTGCGCACCCACTAGCAAAGAGACCCGGCCAAGCCTGACTTGACCGCAGCTTCCACCTGAGGCTTTGGGGCTTTGCCAAGCTCCGGGCTCCCAATCTATGGCATCTCCATCCCCAGCCATTGGCTTCTGCCCGGCTAACGATGCCAGCCAAGGCCCAGGCACAAGAAGACAAGGCCCAGGCTACCGATGCCTAGGGGCTCCCTAGCGTTGCTCTTGAGGTGTGCCCTTGCCAACTGCTCCTCCGACAAGGTCACGTCCGGGGCGTGACACAAGAAGACAAAGCTTCCCTTGGCCTCTGGGGGCTTAGGGGCTTTTGGGCCCGCATGCTAGCCCCTGGAGCTGGCCTCCTTCGCCACCAAGAAGACTCCAGAAGGTCTCACCCAGGGGAGGCCGGTCCAAGCTGATATCGCCTGACACGCAGGGTGTCAGAACAGAACAGCCGGACGATGCCCAGGCTTCTTCAGTTCTAAGACACCTCGACGGTCCTTGGTGTACCACTGCAAGACCTTCCTGGACTCCGGCGTAGACCGTAGACTAGAAACCTCAAACCGCCTTGTACTTGACCTATCTTGTTATATAAGGGATAAGGTCGGACCTAGAGGGGGGAGAATCCTGATTCAATCTCCATTCCATTCCATCTGCCTCCGCTCTGCACAGTGAGAAAGGCAACTCGAAGAAGGGCATCGAGAGCCCTTCCTCCACCGCATCCCACCATCTCCTTCCTCGCAGATGAGGGGGAGACTCCACCGGCCATGAGGCAACCTTAGGATTAGCACCGAGCTAACCCCCTACCAAACTCTTCTTCCTTTACACTCTGTTGTAACCCCCCAGATTTTGGGTGCTCTAGAGTATAAGGATCATCAGCTGCTGGACGTAGGGACCGAATTGGCCTGAACTAGGATAAACCATTGCGTCTTTTCTGCGTGATTCTTGTGTTCCTGAGTCCACCCAAGCCACCGAAGACCCCGTACTCTGACACCGACTCGATCAACATGCTTGTCGCGGTTCCGATCCCACGACACCCGTCCTACGGCGGCGGATCAAGGGTGAGCGTGACCAGATCCAGGGCGACAACAGTGATGATGCGCAGATCCAGCTAGCGGCAGCGGCAGCTCATGGATGGGCTCAGCAGGCTTGTGGATGGGCTCGACGGGCCTATTTGTGGTTTTTTTGTTTTTCGTGTTTGATTTACGGAGGCAGGCAAAGCAACTGCCTCCGTATGTCATGGATTAACCGTGACCTTTGATTGGAGGCGGTTGCAATGCCCACCTCCAGAAATAAAAAAACGCCCACCTCCAATAAGATTTCTGTAGTAGTGACGATTCCCCACAAACTCTCCCCTTGCTTGACTCTATGTGTGTTCCTCGGCTACCCCTCCTCTCATAAGGTTTACCACTGCCTGGATATGTCCACTCGTCATGTCATAGTGTCTCGACATGTCGTCATTGATGAGTCAGTGTTGCCCTTCGCTATGGCTCCCTCGGTGGCCTATGTGACATTGTCACTAGATTTTTTGAAGCAGTGTCTCTCTTCACCATCGCATTCAGGCTTGAGCGCCCATGTACACCTATAATAGTTCCCTCTCTTAGCAAGGATGAGCAGCCCGATCTCTAGGGCCCGGGGATCATCTGCGCTGGCCGGTTCCTCATACTTAGCTGCGTCCCACTGGCTGCCCTTGCACCTATAGATAGGGGCCCTGTCACCGCACCTCGCCGGGTGGGTCTCCTGCTCCTCCGCGCCTGGGCGGGTCAGGCTGCTTTGGTCTCACCTACCAGCGGCCCTCGACCAGCCCCTACGCCTTCGACGATGACGCCGCTGACTCTGGTGGCAATGGCACTGTCCTCCTCCGCTAACCTGAGGCCCACGGTGCCACTAGCACCAGTGCCCCCAATGCCAAACGTGCAACCGACAACACTACCTCCCTTGCACCTGGTGACGCGACCTCAGACCAACAGCGTGTGTCCAGTGGAGCACCTCAACCTCTCTGCCATGATAGCCTGGCCAGTTCCAGTGAACTACCACAACACCCTCGCCGATCCCAACGGGCGCGCTGCGATGGCCTAGGAGTACAATGCTCTCATCACCAATAGTACCTAGCGGTTTGTACCTCGATCGCCTGGTGCCAATGTGGTCACTGGCAAATGGCTGTTCAGGCACAAGTACCACTCTAATGGCTCCCTCACCCGGCACAAAGGCGTGCTGGGTGGTCTGTGGCTTCTCACAGTAGGCCGGCATCAATTACGACGAGATGTTCAGTCCGGTTGTCAAACTGGCAATGATCCACACCGTCCTCAGCATCGCCGCCTTACGTGCCTGGCTCATCCATTAGCTAGACGTGAAGAACTCCTCCCTCCACGACCACCTCAAGGAGACTATCTACTGCCAGCAGCCGTCCGGCTTCATCGACCCCACCAAACCTGACTATGTTTGTCTCATGCCGAAGTCCTTGTACAGGCTCAACCAGGTGCCCAAGGCCTAGAACCAGCGCTTCGCCACGTACATCTGCAGCATGGGCTTCATTGCGTCCAAATTGCGTCCAAGTCCGACGCATCTCTGTTTGTCAAAGACAGAGATCGCTAGCTGCTCCTCTAAGTCGACGACATCATTCTTATGATGTCATCCCGTGAGTTGCTACTTCTCATCATAGCACGCCTCCACTTTGAGTTAAGCATGATGGATCTTGGCGACCTTCATCACTTCCTCGGCATCTCTGTGACGCGCAACAGCTCGGGGCTGTTCTTGTCACTGCGTCAGTACGTTGTCAACCTTCTCTAGAGGGCTGGCATGTATGTCCGCCACCACAGGTGGCTGACCCCTCCGAGTACCGGAGTATCATAGGCGCTCTCCAGTATCTCACTTTGACGCGGCCTAATTTGGCATATGCTGTTCAGTAGGTGTGCTTGTTCATGCATGATCCCCTCGAGCCTCACCTCGCGCTGATCAAGCGCATTCTCCAGTACATCAAGGGCTCCCTCTCCGCCGATATTCACCTGGGCACTGGACGCGTCAGCCAGGTCACCGCCTACTCCGACGTTGACTGGGCGGGCTGCCCTGACACACGCAGCTCCACCTCCGGCTTCTACGTCTTCCTCGGTGACAATCCGGTGTCCTTGTCCTCCAAGTACCAGACTACGGTGTCCCGCTCTAGTGCCAAGGCGGAGTACACGCTATGGCCCATGTGGTGGCCGAGTGCTGCTGGCTGCACCAACTCCTCGTGGAGCTGCACATCTCAGTTCCCTTGGCGATGATCGTCTAGTGTGACAATGTCAGCGCTGTCTATATGACCGCGAACCCTGTCCATCATCGTCGTACTAAGCATATCGAGATTGACATCCACTTCGTCCGCGAGAAGGTTGCTTTGGGACTAGTTTGCCAACATCATGACCAAGGATCTTCCCATATAGCTGGTTTTGGATTTTCGGACTCGTGATCCTCCCGCTACGACTGCAGGTGGGTATTAGGATTATTGTACAGCTAGCGTCTTGTCTATTTATAGCTAGCATATTGTACGCACTATACTTGTACATGGCTCTATATATATATATGAAGGCAGCCCCACAATGGGTGTGTGGTGATTGTCCCAAACCTCTTCTATCTTTAATTCACAAAAAAAACCTCTTCTATCTTTCTACAAAATCCCTAGCTACAGGCAGCGATTGGTAGAGGGCCGAGGCGGTAGCAGCGGAGAGCCGGGTGAGCACGAGTCTGGGCATGCGGTGTGCGTGGCAGTTAAGGGAACAACCTAAATTCACATATGTTACAGAGGCCACGCATGGCACAGGCATGCGTGCTTTTCGGCCCGCAATGGACTTGATTCCTATGTGTAGAAACAGCTGTGCTGTATGGACAAGCCACCGGTGAACCGGTGTGTATAAGAGGAGAGCTTCTTGGAGAGAAAGACATCAACAGACAAGAACACAAACAATTATAATCGTGCCCTCCTACCTCTTGCGTGTTCTTGCTTCCTGCCTCTTCCTCCTTCGCCTGATCTGAATCTTTTAACACCATCATTCTACTGAAGTGGTAGATGCGTCTTTTTCAGAACATAACAGCCCACTAGCGGTAGTGGCACCAGTACCTTGGGATACCGAAGTGCATCAAATGCCCGTGTGGCCACTTCAACGCATTATCAGTCCATTCCCGTCTTAGACTGGTAGTGGTGTATGTCACTGAAGTGAAAAAATATAACACTGGGGAACCAAGGAAGCATCCATGGGCTACACTCGTAAATCATAAGGTCATTCTTGGGCTACACTGTTGGGATCTCCACGCCAGCAGAGTCGTGGAGTCCGACTCGAATTACTTGTTTGCCAGAACTTGAGCTCGTCTTTGAGTTCCTTGTTCACAATACTTTCAATATAATTTGACCAACTCATCTGTCACAAAAAGATGCACTATATGTGCCGATGTGAAAGTTATTTGCAAAAACTACAAGCAGGAGGTTCACCTTGCATCGCAGTAAATAAATGTTAGTTTGTTGGACTATTACATAGCACATGCATAATTTATAGTGCAGTGACTGCTGATCATGACTAATTCTGGCACGGCATATTTCTCATCAATTCTATGTATTCTGCGTATTTGATTAGCACTGTAGTAGTGATAAAATCACAAACATTGGTCATAGTATTTTACCAGTAATACTGAGAGAACTTGGCACAATATCATGTTCCATGCCGTGTAGCGCAATCTTTTCGGAATCGGGAAATACACCATGCTGAGATGGGCGTCTGTTTATTAATTATCTAAATGTTTTGGAATGCCAAAAATGTTGAACCGAAATAGCTATACCATATTTAACTCCATCTCCGGTCCCACAAAAGTATATATGTGAATTCATGGCAAATAACCACAAAATTGCCGTACTTTGATAATTATTAGAAGGGCACAGAACATTAAAGTTCTGCTTTGGCCGCATGTAACTTAAGAATTCTTCATGTTTAATGAGTTACCTCAACATTATTATGGCAAAAGCTGCCTATAAATTGGGAACTCAGCCTGAATAGGTCTGCGGAAGGCACATATCCAAAAGGTTGGCTATACATCTAGCGACAAGTCTGAAATGTGCGTAAACTGGAATGACAGAGAAAAGGTTTGGTCCTTCATTCAGGAAGCAGCAAGCTAACATTTTTTGTGATGGAAATAGGAGGCATAGGGAATTGAAGCTATCACTACCGGACTCCTTGAGTTTGCCGAGTGCCCGAAACACTCGGCAAAAGACAAAAAACACTCGGCAAATTGTTCGCCGAGTGTAACACTCGGCGAATACCACTCGCCATAAACAGTACCGGCGAAGCCAACTTTGCCAAGTGCCATTTATCGGGCACTCGGCAAAGTTTTTACCGTGTGCAGTTTGGCTCTCGGCGAAAAGAAACGGTCATAACGCCAGACCCGCCGTTAACAGCGACTTCGCCGAGTGTCAAACAGCAAGGCACTCGGCAACTAATTTCTTTTTAAATATTTTATGTTTTTAGAATTCCTTGTCGCCGAGTGCTGCTCTCGATAAATGATAATAATATGCCGAGTGCCGCGTAGGCAGACACTCGGCAAACATTTTTGAAACAGTATTTGGTTTTTTTTAAAATGGCTTTTCGCCGAGTGTGATAATACCTACACTCGGCAAATAGTCATAACACTTGGCAAAGCCTCATAAATCTGATTTTTTTTTGTTTTTGCATTACATTTCACAGCACATATATATATATCACAGCACAGATATGTTTCACAGCACAGATATATTACACAGCACATATATCACATATATATATCATCTCCACACACCACATATCACATACATCACAATAATCCACAATGGTACACAAATGTCATACCACAATACGAACATAAGGTTCGAGTTTAAAGTATCCACCACAAGTGCATTACAAGCATAAGTGCAACACAAGGAATAAGTTCAACACATGAAAAGAAACAAATCACCAATTAGACCACGGCGACTGCTGCGGTGGGTCATGAGGTACATCGTTTGATGCCGCCGATTGACCCTGCACAAAGAATAGATAAGATTACTTGATAGCTGCAAAAGGAATTGTTGAGACATATATAGCTAGTAGCATTGCAATTCAAAAGGCAATACAACAAATATAACTGTGTGTGTGAGTGTGTGAGTATATAGCTAGTAGCATCGCTGGAGCCACCCGTGGTATCGCGGCGGACGCAAGGGCTGGATCAGAAAAAACTGGCCACTGTCCGCTCTGTTTTTGCTGGTGACTGGTGAGCACCGCCACCGAGCATGGTCTCATTTCCCCCGGGGACAAGATTAGCACCCGTCCGGTCCGGTCTACATTTCCTGGCTTCAGTATTCAGCAATGTCCGGCCCGGCGTGTCCGCTGGCTTTGAGTGCGACCCACCAATTCGACGCCGTACCTCTGTCTGTCCTTGAACTTGAATCACAGCAGGCCACGCACCTGCTGGCTTATTTGTTGGTGCAACAAGCCGCAAAGGGCTAGTGCGTCTGCAGGGCCATTGGCGTAGCCGTAGTGGTATACTCCTGTCTGTGCTTCCATTGCTTTGAATTTCTTCCCACATTCCAATTGCACATACAACCAATCATCTGGACTACGCGGCCAGAAGAAGAGTGGGAGTATCGAAGGTATAATATACATACTACTACTGTGGTCAAACATATAGCTCCACTACCACTATTTTCTTGCTCCATTAAAAAATGTAGGGCATATTAGGCCAGCACTGTCTCCGTCGCCAGATCCTGACCCCTTCTTCTCTTACTCTCCAAGTTTCGCTGTCTGGGAGGATGAGACAATGGCCAAGTCCACATGCACTCACGTCACCGGCAGCATGTGGATCTTAATGCCAATGCGGAAGAGGGGGAGGGAGCGGAGTTGATTGGGTTGGGAAGCGAGGTGTAGAGATGAGCTCCCCTCACCAGATTCAGGGCGACAAAGATCAGGCCGTCTCGACCAGTGGTTGTGTGGTGAGGCTCTCCCGAGGGGATTGTGGAGAGAGAGAGAGAGAGAGAGAGAGATCATGTGATTGTAGTTACTAGCTACTAGGTTGTCACATGGCTATGTGTGAGAGCGAGAGTGGAGGGATGTGTGAGGCTTAGCTGCTTAGGGTTCGTAGTGGGATTTACAGAGGCGGTGTTTATTATTGGACTCTCTCCGTAAATGAGTGACTGCCTTTAAAATTCACTAGGTATTTTGGGAGACAGATAATTTTGGACTGCCTTTGAAAATGGAAGAGGTTGTCTTTGAGAATCTTTTTGGAGTATTGTATCATTACATTATTGTTTGGGAGAAAGAGAGGATCAGTTTAAGAATGGTATGAACAGCACTAGAGAAATATGCATAAGGGCAAATTTTCTGTTGTTTTTGTCTAAGTTGTAGGTAGTTTATCGACATGAAGTGGGTTTTCTTTATTAATTTTCCTCTAGTTAACATAGCAATTCCCGTGCCTTGAGGGTTAACCTTATTTTGTTGGCTAAATACTATGATAATATGTTGGTTTTGTAGCGACTGTTAACAAATTCTAAGCTAAGTTTAATGATCAATGCATACTTGAAAATACTTTCTAGAAAGGCAAACAATTGCTATCCCTTAAGTTGTAACCACTACATCTACTGATCTACCCTTCCCGTGCACACACCATTTTGGATGATGATTTTTTTTCTGCGAGGAATTGTAGGTGCTGATTCTTATTTGTTTTCTGACACATCCTGCGGGACTGTTTTGCACTAATAAATAGAAAAAAGGGAATTGTAGATGTACTCACAGGAGTGTCTTCAGGAGGATGAGGAGGAAGGAATAGCGCTTGTGGCAGAAGTTCACCCATCTTCGCGCCGAGATTTTGCATCCACTGAAACATCTGCTCCTGCCTATGCCGATCAGCGTCAATCTTCGCCTCCAACGCTATTCTGTGCCTCCTCTTCTTCTAGCTCGACCTACAAAATTTCACCCCAATGTTACAATGGAAATCAAAGGTATGTAAGAAACAATGAACGACGAATAAAAGAGTAATAACCTGCAAAGTCTGCATGGCGTGTTGTGTACTGGTTGGCCATGGGTGTATGGGCGGCCTCTGACCCGTGTCGCTTGCTCGGATCTGGGAGAGAGTGGGAGTAGTGGCCGTGTCGACGACGCTATCGCCAAGCCAGTACCTGCCATGCTTCTTGCCTCCTCCCACCCTCATGACAAGGTCTCCTTCAAAATCCTGGGTGCTCGGATCGTACTCCGGCCCATGGACCGCTTTGGCCGCCGTTGTGTACTCGGTGAGACGGTGTGGATGGAGGGATTGTTGACGCCGAGGGGGGTCCTCGGGTTGAAGTCGACGGCGGACGTCGCCTTGCCCTTGTGGGCCATAGACCATGCCTTCACACAGGAGCAAGGTGCGCCACCATGTGACGCGCCCATCGTGAAACAAACAAGAAGATCATTAGAAACTATGAAGCAAGCGTAGAATAGAATACATAAATGAAGTCATGTACCCATCTCTCCGCGACTCGGCAAGGGTAAGGTTCCTCCGATGGTGTGGTGCACTGTCATCATCAAACGCCGCCCGGCAAGCGGCGTGTGTCTCCGACCACTCCGGGAGCACCACTTGACCACCATCCTCCTCCATTTTCGCCTTTACCGGCCACCCAATTTGGAGGCACCTACACGTCAACAAGCATTTGTCATATAAGAAGATCATAGTAAGTGTACTTAATCTCGTGAAGAAAGCAGTATTTACCAAAGCATGTATTGCTCTTTGGTCAGCGTCAAGGTTCTTGCGAGGTCTTTGTCGATCTTCACTTCCTCGAAGATGACTTTGTATTGTTGTACAGCGGGACACGCTACTCGTAGTGCATGTCCTTCACGAGCTTGTAGCGAGCTTTGTGAGCATGCCTCTCGGCCCTCTCCTCGATCCCTCATCACATCTCAGAGAAATCCTGCATATAAACATTATGTATGTAGTCATTATTTCAAGGATGTGATAGGAATCTGATGTATTGAGCAAGATAGTGCGGGAAGGCTTACCACAGCTCTTTCACAACCCAGCTGCACCTTGTTGTCGAATTTCCGCCTTCCCGATCTCATACATCGAGGCAGACGCCAGCGTAGCTCGAACGCGAGGCTGGCTCCACCCTCCCGCCTTGATCCACGGGCCGGGAAGTGTTCCCTACACGAAGACCCAGATTCCACCGGGAAGGCGTTTGTGATCACCTGCAGCCACAACCTTCCATCCCCTGTCCAAGTGATTAATGAAAAAATATTAGTTTGTATTTTGCCATGTTAAACATACCAAATGAAGTAGCGATAACATCTTAAGATACTTACCTTGGCCCATTGGGGCGAATCACCGGCCGTTTCGTGAAAGGTATAGGCTGTTCTGGGAGGTGTGAAGGGCCTCGCAACCAGTTCTTTGAAGCAGAGGAAGAGGAACCCCCCGCCGAGGGCTCCTCCTCATGCTCGCCCTCCTCCTGCTCCTCGTGCTCCTCGTGCTCGTGCTGGTCCTCCTCCGCCTTTCGTAAAGTTCTTGATGTCTCGTCTGAATGCATGCTCAACAGGGAGGAACTGTCGATGCTTGTCGAACGAAGAATACTTGCCACCCTTCTTCAACCAAATGAACTCCACAGCTGTCTTGCATAACGGGCATGGGAACCTCCCGTGAACACACCAGGCGCAGAATATCCCAAACGCCAAGAAGTCATGCAGGGAGTAGTGGTATCAGACATGCATTCTGAAGTTCCTCTTTGTAGCTCGGTCATATGTCAACACCCCTTCCTCCCAAGCACGGACCAGCTCATCAATCAGAGGCTCCATGAACACACCCATCTTACTCCCCGGGTGTCCAGGAATTATCAATGACAAGAATATATTCTGTCACCGAAACACGACACCAGGGGGGAGATTGAGGGGGATAACGAAGATTGGCCAACAAGTGAATGGGGCAGCCATCAGTCCATAAGGATTGAACCCATCTGTTGCCAGCGCAACACATACATTATGAGCCTCACGAGCTTTCTCACGATGAATCCCATCAAAGTGGGTCCATGCTTCACCATCATATGGATGTACCATCTTCTCAGGACTGTATCGAGTGCCATTTTTGTGCCACGTCATCTGTTTTGCGGTTTCCTCGGTCATGTATAGCCGTTGGATCCTTGGTAAAAATGGAAGGTATCGTAGGATCTTCACGGGGATCTCAAGCTGCCTCTTCTGACCATCACCAGACTCTACCTCCAGGTACCTAGAGGATTGACACTTTGGATAGTACTTTGCTTTCTCGTGTTCTTTCCTAAATAGGACGCACCCCTTCGAACAAGCATGTATCTGCTCATATGGCATCTTGAGTGCACGAAGGAGTTTCTGCCACTCGTACATGCCCTTTGGCATAATGTGAGCTTCTAGAAGCAAGCTACCAATAACTACCAACGTAGCATCGTAACAATCTCGACTCATGCTAAAATGAGCCTTTAAGGCCATTACCCGTCCAATGGCATCCAGTTGAGAAACCTTTGTGTGGCCGTGAAGGGGTTTCTGTGCCGAAGGCAACATGTCATAATACGCCTTTGCGGTTGCCTCTGGCTCCTCCTCCCCACCTTCTTCACCTATGTGTGCTTCGTGAAAGTCATTTAGCCAGTCACCTACCCCGGCATCAGCATCGAAATCTTCGACGCGTGCTCTCACGACCTCCTCTCTCATCCGATCGGCTTCACCGTGGTAGATCCACCGAGTATAATCTGCCGTGAATCCATTCTTGCAAAGATGAGTAGACATGACATCCTTTGTTTGCCGACGCCTGTTTGCACATCTACTGCACGAACACCAAATGGCTGACGCTCCTGGAACTAGGGCAAATGCTCTATCTATGAAAGCCTCCGTCTTCTCAATCCATTCATCAGTCAAAGCACGCTGACTTGGGCGGCCCGTGTACATCCACTCACGGTCATTCATCCTCTGACGTATATATATATATATATATATATATATATATATATATATATATATATATATATATACCAGCGAGACATTAAGAATCAATTGCATGTACACGATGTTCCTACCATCTAATAGGTCAGGATAGGTCCTAATCCCACCCGAGGATGCGTAGCTAGGGTTAGTCTCCATGGTCTACTCCGATCCGAGACAGAATTTCGGCAGCACCTCCCCGTTATTCTCCAAATACACGTCCCGGTAGGGAGATTGTGTATCCGGAGAACAACAGGGAGATGCTGCCGAAACTCTGCCTCGGAACGGAGTAGACCACGGAGACTAACCCCATCTACGCATCCTAGGGCTGTCCAAAAAACGTGGACAATTCAAAACAGATACGGTTATCAATATGCAAAGAGCTGCATATTTCCAACCGTATCTCTTTCGAACGGGAGACGCCTAACCCGGTTACGTGCTCTACAAACATGCATGATACGGAAAAGAGGGGTGTTTTATGCCTCACCTCGCTGTCCCGCAAACAGGAGAAGCCTCAACCGCTACAAGGTCCACGGAACACCAACAAACAGCCAGAAGCCTCAGTCCTCCCTAAAAGAATAAGTCATTTCACACGAGTAAGTAATTACCTTTATATCACCATAAACAAAGTAAAAAGAAACAAGATAATGGATACATGAGGTCAGTAAGAAAGACACTTCTGAAGCAGTGAATTTGTGATGGAGTAAAATCTATTGCCAAAGGCTATGGGCAGCAATACACGCATCAGAGATTAAAAGGCGTGTATAAACCTACATGCATATTGACGAAGTTACTAAGAAAGCCATTAATTACACTTGATCAGTAAGCAAATTTGCATGTAAAAAAACAAATAACAATCCCTTTAACCCTTCAAAAGTAAAGAAAACAATGTGATGAAGTACATAAGTCTAAAAACGAGGAACAAGGAACAGTATGATGATGTAGACTGCAGAGTAGTATAATATACCGATAAACGAAACTTATCTAGTCTAACATATATATATGCACGGAGTTATAGATATTTTTTATTTGTATTGTATAGAATAAGCTAGCCAGGCATTAATTAGTGAATTTTCATTTTTCATTGAATATAAGCTAGCTAGCTAGGTTCCCAAAAACAGGACCTATAAGCATCTGTACGTTTCAAGGCCTACTCCAAAAATCATGATCTGGACTTTTTAGCCTCCTGTTGTGATGTGAGTTTTTTTTAGTTCTCGCCTAGGCCTATACATAGGGAGTCTAAATTTCTACTAAACTACCTGATATAGAAGAATGTAAAAGAGGACTGGTACGCCAGAAGAAAGGCATCAATGTATCTAAATCAAGCCATAGCCCTACTAGAGAACGATGAATCATCAGGTTGCAATTGCAGACATCTAAAGCTATATCAGTATAGCATGCATAGCATGGAGCCATGGACTGAGTTTGGACTCTCGAAAGAAATTACATACATCGCACAAGGAGGAGGCAACTTAACACATATCCAACATTTATATATATTATTTGTGTCTGGTCCCTGAATCCTGAACATTTGCATACTGCATATATATCACCCTTGTGCACATATACGTACCTAGATGGGGTTGTGGCGAGCTGGTGCCTGTCGGCGTCGGGCAGGTGGCCGGCCGGTGTTGGGCAGCAGGCGGGCAGCGTTGACCAGGCAGCCCACGGCGGGTGGGCACCGGCGGCGGGCGGCAGGCGAAGCGCAGGGCTGCCAGCGTCGAGCAAGGGGCTCCCTGCGGGCGGGCACCGAGGTGGCGCAGGGTCTCGCAGGGGGGCAGGCGGGCGGGGTCGTGCTCGCGCTCGGTTTCGCGGCGGGGATAGGGGCATGGGCTAGCCGGTGGCTGTGGCAGACCGGTCGAGCAGGGTGGAGGTCGACGGCGGAGGCGGGCGGGGTGGGGAGGGAGGGGGCCACGGAGTGGGGAGGGAGGGGGGCGGCGGAGGGGTTGCAGTGGAGGGTGTGCAGTCGGCGGCGCGTGGGGAGGGAGCTCGATGGCGGCGGGCGTGGGGAGCACGATGGAGTGGGGAGGGAGGAGGCTGCGGGGGGGAGCTCGGACGGCGGCGCGCGAGGGGAGGGAGGTCGGACGGCGGCGCGTGACGGAGGAGGAGGATGCCAAGGCTGTGGGATAGAATGGAGAAATGGCCAGAGCCGGCCAACGGCCTAGCTATTTTGCGGCCTGTTTGCCGAGTGTCGGCCCGATCCGACACTTGGCAACGTTTTTTTAAGAAAAAATCCCATCAGTTTGCCGAGTGTCGGCCGATGGCGCACTCGGTAAACTACTGAAAAAAACCTAAACGCCTAATTGTCGAGTGCCGTGACGATTGGGTACTCGGCAAACATTTTTTTAAAAAGTGCCATCCTGTTTTCCCTATTTTAAAAAATCCCTGTTCTCCCTTAACAAGAAATTTAAAAAAAAGTTTATTACATTGTTGCCGAGTGCCACCTATGCAACACTCAGCAAACTTATTTCTATATTTCATGCTGCCCTTTTCTTTCCTCTACTTAATTACTTTCCTCTATTTCATGTTTCACTAATTTCATGAAATGAACTTGCATTACACTTTGTTAGGTGCACTCACAAATGTATATTTCATGCTTGTACAAAAAATGGACTATTATTTCATGTGTTTGTATATCACGCATCTAAAATTCAATAATTGCGACGAAAGAATTAAAATTACGAAATGGCTCCGAAAAATTGCCAAAAATTCACAAGAAGCGATTTTTGTTCTCTATTGTATATACAAAAAATTTTGAAGTGAAACTCCAAATCGACATTCAAATTGTCTCCTCATCTTACTGGATCTTTCTCGAATCTCAACTTCTCCGGAGATGATCTGATTTGTAAGCAGCGTACGTGTCAACTTTGCTGAAACACTCTCAATTTTTTACCATAGCCTCCACGTATGATATCATGACAACTCGACGAATTTCGTGATTTTCAGACTTCGTTTGCTTTTTATAGAATTTTCAGACGTTTCCGGCACACGTTTCTGCTCATGTTTCGCGAACATAATGTTTGAAATTTCTGGTCTGGCCCTGGATACGGTCTCAAAACAGACTCAATGAATAGAATATCATTTTTTTATTCACTTTTTTCAGATATTCGAAGCACTTGCGGTTCAAATCCAAAAAATTACAGAAAATTCATTTGACTAAAATAAATTGACGAAATATAGTAAAATAACTCAGAAATGTACAAAACTTCAACACAGAGCAACAGGTATTGTAAGACAACAGTACAAAAAGTTTGGGGGGCAAAATAAAAAAATTAAAATTTGTTTGTCGAGTGTCAGATGCTGACACTCGGCATATAACAGCATTTGCCGAGTGTCGCAAGGTGACACTCGATATAGATGTAGGTTTGCCAAGTGTCGTATTTTGACACTCGGCATATAGGTGTGTTTGCCGTGTGTTAACGTGTGACACTCGGCAAAATGATAATGGAGGTCGACGGTGTTACCCGAACATGAAGTTGTCGTGTGTCTATTGTTTGCCGAGTGTAAGCACTCGGCGTAAACTGTTATGCCGTGAGTTTTGTTTTTGCCGAGTGTCGTCTTTGGGACACTCGGCAAACATGTTTGCCGAGTGCCCGAAATCTTGCCCACGGCAAAGATGGGGACACTCGGCAACTCAGGTGTTTCCGGTAGTGTATAATTCGTTTGAACAGGGAATCCATGTCTTTATAGTTTGAGCATGCAGCTTGGACTATACCAGCCGGTCCTGAAAGATGTGTAGAGTGAGTGTCACAATGGTGACAGGACACCACCCACCACGATGGATGCGGATGCCGACCATGGTCGTTCATGTGCGGGTTTGTTCTAGGAGTTAGCTGTGTCTAGCATTATGTCCATCACCATCAATATGCTTTTTTCTAAGCGTTTGAGCCATAAACTGTGGAGGATCCTGATTTAATTGTGTTACTTTAGTATAACAGGGACCCCGGAAATATTAGGTATGGTTAATGTCTATATAGGAGGGGAAGAGATAAAAGCGTGTGGGTTTGGGTATGCTGCTTCCAGGAAGAACAGCAACAGTAAACATGGTGCGTGAAGACGTTTGACTAATTAAAGAATTCCATTGTCATTATAGATAGAGTAGAAATATATGACTCCAGGAATTATACCTATCTAACGGTTGATTTCCATCTCGATTTCTGGGTTGTTCCTTCAGCGTGAATCTGACAGTGGCACTAGTTCTATACACTACCAACAACATTCGAATAGGTGGCGGCCAATAGTTGATCTTTCTCTGTTTCAGTCGCTAGATTTTTGTGCCTGCTTGAGGGCTGTGTCTAACATATATACGCTTCGCTTGTGGCATAGTGTTGCTGTTGATACCAAACATCAAAGTCATGCACGTCCATGGCTTGGTTAGGTCATGTCGCATTCGTTGTTGATATTCTCCTCTAGCAATGTCCCTCCCTTTATTTTGCCATTTTTCTTGGTCTGTACTGTCAATGAGGGGGTGTAGTTTCCCTTTTCACACAAATATAGGCATCAACCCTATGGATGAGAAAAAGTTGTATGAGAAAAAGAGCATGTTTTTGCTGACTCCAGCTCTTCAATTTCACTTTGGCGCGTTTAACTTTTTCACGTCCAGGAGTTGCCTCTCTAAAACCATTTTTATTTGAGAACTGAAAAGGTTTATTTGTTTGCAGAACTTTTCTATGAAATGAACCACGGGAAAGGGTGGGTATGATGAATTTCAATAGACAAGAGGAACAGAAAGCTTTCGGTAAACACGGGAATTTCAATATTGTGCTCTTCTCTTTTTTTATAAAAAAATAAACATGGTGCTTGATGACTTACGAGTGACTAAATGTTTTTCCATTATAGAATAAAAATGGGCGTCACCTGAAATTATCAGAAGGACATAGAAAATTAAAGTTCTGCTTTGGCCACATGTAACATGCATGAAGAATTCCTCATGTTTAATGAGTAACCTCAACATGGCGGCAAAAGCTGGGTATAAGTTGGGAACTCAGCCTGAATAGGTCTGCGCAAGGCAGCTATCCAAAAGGTTGGCTATAAATCTAGCGACAAGTCTGAAATGTGTGTCCAAGCTTGAATGATAGCAGGAAGCAGCAAGCTAACATTTTCGTGAGCACTAAGTTATGGCTACAGTAATAGAAATAGGAGGGATTCATAATTGCAACTAAAATTCTTTTGAACAGTGACTCCATATCTTTATAGTTCGAGCTTGCCGCTTGGACCCAACTAGCCAGTACTGATGGATATGTAGAGAGAGTGTCACAATTGTGACAGGACACTACAGTCATTGAAGTACTACACGCCATGATGCAAGAGTTTGATCCAATTTTTTGATGAAAATATATTAATGTCTTCATGTACGAATATATGCATGACTTTCGGAATATATTCCATGGAGAATTTAATCAAATAATTTTGATTCTGTAGATGTTGGCCAATTTTGTATAAAGTTGAACAATGATTAGGAAGTTTGACTTGGGACAAAGGCAAAGTCCACTTTAATCTGAAACAGATGTAGTAATATACATTTTAAGCAAAAAAAAAAAATCCTATTCAGCCTTCTGATTTCCCTTTCTGAACAACTGCCCTACCCACGTCAACTCTTAAAACATTTTGAATTGCCGCTAAGGGCTTGCTTGACAAGGAATTTTGCGGTTCCCGTTCTTTCTGCAGCAGCTACTGTAGCAAATCATACAGCCCTGAAGACCGAACATGCTATACTGGACAATCCCTAAGCTGATGTGTGACAATTATAAGGTTAATTTATGTGAATTTTATAGAAAAGAAATATTCGAGAGAAGTATGCACATCAACTGAACAGTGAATATATAAATGATTAACTAACTGTTGGTGTTGGGTGAACAATCTCTCGCTCCTTTACAAACCCATGTGCAGACATGAATTCATTGCTTGCTCTAGAATATAAGTTGTGTCATCTTCCTTGGTTTAGGTGGAACGTGTACATATATGTATAAACAACCAAACACGGAGATCAGGAGATGAACATCGAACTGCAAGTGCCTAGTAGTGATTCCACTATGAGACATCCCAATCCATCCAGTGTGCAGGCATTGCACGTAGGATTGATAGGCATCAGGAATAAACCATACACCATCTAGCATTCTAGCTCACCGCGGCATCACTGACTTAAAATTATGCTTCTGGATTGTAGAGTCAGAATCATGCTAAAACCTCTGCTCCGTTGTGAGCTTTGTTGGAAGGGTTACCTTTGGCCTTGTCAGGGATACCTTTTTTTGGTGGCCAACCTACCAGTACATGTTGCCAGGCTGCTACCCTACCCTGATCCGCACACAAAATCGATTTGGGACTCTTGCCCTTCTCGGCTCCGCTTCAATTCCTGCTTCAGATTGGCTTGGCTTCGACCCTTAAGATGGCGTGATTCGGCTTCTTGGCTCCTCGCAAGTAGCGGCAGGAAATGGATTTGCAGGATCTCAGGCAGGTGGAAGAAAGGCGTCTCGCTCTTATGAAAGCATCAGGTACTGAAGTCCCTCGTAGTTGTGCCAGCTGGTAGTGGTAGACTGCTACCGTAGAAAGCTCCTTACTGTTGTTTCATGAAAATAAGCATCACTGTCAAAGGAGCAGCTGCCGGAGAAAGGCCAGGCCACAAGGACTGCCGACTGTTCAGTGAAAGCCAGTTTTGAACCAGCAATTATTAGGCAGTTCTATCGCAGTGTTAATGCATATATTTGTGGCCTTATATTAATTCACATGAAAAAAGTTCAAACCGGAAATTTTTACATCTCTTACTTTGAGTACTACAACTTTGGTTTAGATACGTTGGGCATAGGGGTATCCATAATTCATTTCTGCTGACATCTATCCTTTATTGGATTTTTTTTTGCGAAAATCCTTTATTGGAAATTATCACACAGCTGTACAATATCAGGTTTGATAATATTCCAGCATACTTGGTAGAATGGGATAGGTCAGCTGTACAATATCAATATCCCATAATTCACTTCTCTGACATCTAGTTCAGCTGCTTTATTTGTCTGCCTTGAAAAAACAGAAGCCTTAGCCTCCGATTCAGAGAAAGGCTTGCATAGGTCAGTGTTAGCAGCTTCAGATAACAAATCACATTGGGGCCTTGATGTTGGATCTAATTTTTTTTTAAAAGGTCAGAATATGTTCGGTAGCATGATTTAAGAGATTATTATTGCCTTCAATCATAAACCCACCTTCTTCAAGTGAAAAGATTGTATATTTCATTTTTTTCTCTATTAGCCATCTTATGGAAAAATTAGTATTATTGCCGCCATTCAGTAACCAATGAAGCTCCTCTTAATCCGACAGTTTAAAATCCCACACAGAACATCAGTCCTCTCTACAACCTCTTTTGACTATGGAAACACACAATTAATGTTGGGTTGGTGTGTTCTATTAATTATCTAAATCTTTGAGAAATGCTAAAATATTAATATGAAGTAGCTAGACAATGTTTAACTGATGACTTTGAGAGGATAGAAGTTAACTGCAATCCTTGTCACCCTTCAAATATTAAGTGGGCACTTCAAAAGGTAATGAATAATGTAAAGGGATATATATAATATGTAGCTGCATGGTAGTACTGAGCACCACATTGATCTCCCAATAATCAGTCACATTAATGAAGCACTTTACTCGTGCCAAGGACAAAGAACAATAAAAAAGATTTAATTTGGCCATGCATGTAAACTAAGGAACACGCCATGTTTAGTGAGTCACAGGATGGTAAGAGTTGCCTATAATTTGCGAGGCCAGCTTCAACAAGTTTGTAGGGTCAATATCTAAAATTATGCCTATCATTCCGTCAAAAAAATGAGCATCTATACTTCTGTCAAAAAACAGATGCCTATATAAAACAAGCTAGCGCCAACCTGAAATGTTTGCCCAAGCTCATGTATCAAGACAGAACAACTGTGAAAAAGGTTAATCCCTCGTTCAGGAACCACGATGTGGGAAGAAATGGGGGTCATCTGGAATGGAGGCGAGTCTTCATATGCAATCCAATCTATTAAATGCTTGGAGGCCTGTTCGCTTGCTCGTAAACGATCGTAAATTTCCAGTCAGGAACAGTGTTTTTCTTTCACACCAAACCAGCCAGCAGTAAATAATCCACGATACGATACGGCCTCCCGAACAGGCTGTTGATATTTCCATGGAGTGTCATAATGGTTTCAGCACCACGTAGTCATTATTGCACAGTCAAAGATCAAGGAGGCTGCTTACAGATGGTCATCATCGGTTCCTGTGCCGGTTATGTATAGCAGTACGTTTCACCAGCAGCATACCAGAGATCAATTTGATTTTGAACTGTCTGTTAGGCCACAAGATCACTGGCTCAAGTGAGTCGACCACTCACCAGTCTTGTCGACCATGGCCGAGCACGACAGACGTTGTCCGACCACACACTTATGGCTAGAGGTAGAAGAAGAGAGGGAGAACAGAGCATACACACACAGCCAGTGACACCAGCGTTGGGTGGAGCCCTATATAGGAGATGGTAAATCTGAACTCTCTTTACTGAGTTGCAGTGGCAAACTATATATACAACTCTATCCATCTAGTTATAGTACAACTGTCATGCTGCTACAGTGACTAGATAACACAGCCGGACTGACTTCGGCGTCTGTCTTTGCTATGGCTACAGTGCGGCAGGTGGGCCGTGCGGCGCCTGCCTATACAATGGCTCCAGTACCACAGCAGGGAGCCATTTCGGCGCCGCCTTGCCTTGCTGTGTGTTCACACAAGGAAACAGTAGATTATCTAGCAATTCTTCCCCTAATCCTATTGCTATCCCTTATACCCCCTCCATACCGATCATCTCCTTTAGCTCCGTGAGTCGAAGACGTCCGAGCGGCTTCGTGAGGACGTCCGTGAGTTGCCGACCAGTTTTGACGAACTCGATGACGATCTGCCCTCCATCGACACAGTCCCTGATGAAGTGGAACCTCACGTCGATGTGCTTGCTTCGGTCATGGAGAACCGGATTCTTTGCGAGGGCGATGGGCGGGCTGGTTGTCCACCATCAGTGCTGGTGGGTGAGCTTCCGCACCGGTTAGCTCGCCCAGCAGCCGGCGCAGCCACACAACTTGGCATGCCATTGTGGCCGCCGCTACGTACTCCGCCTCACACGTAGACAGCCCCACCACCTTTTGTTTCAGCAACAGCCATGAAATTAGAGCCGACCCGAGGAAGACGAGCACACCAGAGGTGCTCCGTCGTCCGTTGATGTCCCCCGCCATGTTTGCATCGCTGAACACAGTGAGATGCAGCCTGCTTCCGCCTATCTTGGGGAAGACGATCCCTTGATCCACTGTCCCCTTGACGTAGCGTAACAGCCGCTTCACCGCAGCACAGTGATCCTCTCTAGGATCATCCATGAAGCGACTGACATAGCCCACGGCGAACGCAATGTCCGGCCTCTTATGGACTAGGTAGCGCAGACTGCCGACGATGCTCCGGTAGAGTGTTGCATCCACCTTCGCTGCGGTGCTGGCCTTTGTCAGCTTCAGCCACTCCTCCATCGCAGTTACGCATGGCTTGCACTCAGCCATGCCGCTCCGCTCCAACAGCTTCGAGGCATACGCACTCTGACCGAGCGTGAGTTCCTCTTTCCCCTGTCTCACCTCGATACCGAGGTAATAGGAGAGTGCGCCAAGATTGCTCATTGAAAAACGAGCCGCCATCTCGCGCTTTAAGCTATCGATGTCCTCTGCACGCGCGCCGGTGACGATCAAGTCGTCCACATACACGCCGACGATGAGCTCCTCCTTCCCCCGTCGCCATGTGTAGAGCACGTGCTTGGTTGCGCACCGCTGGAACCCAAGCTCGCCGAGCGTGGCGTCAAGCTTGGCGTTCCACGCTCGTGGGGCCTGCCATAACCCATAGAGCGCCTTGCGCAGTCGGAGCACCCTGTGCTCTGCTCCCTTGACGGCGAAACCCGGTGGTTGCCTGATGAAGACCGTCTCCGCCCACTCGCCGTTTAGGAAGGTTGATTTTACGTCCAGGAGATGGACACACTAGTCCTTTGCTGCTCCCAAGGCTAGTAGCAAACAGATAGACTCCATGCGCGCTACTGGCGCAAAGACTTCCTCGAAGTCGATGCCCTCGCGCTGAACAAAGCCTCGGGTGACGAGGCACGCCTTGTGTTTGACAATTGCGCCGAACTTGTCCCGGTTGACCTTGTACACCCACTTTAGGCTGATCGGACGGCATCCTGGAGGTGGATCGACAAGCTCCCATGTCTCGTTTTCCTCGATTGCCTTCATCTCCTCCAGCATCGCCCGTCGCTAGTCTCCATCGCGCTCGGCCAGCGCGAACATGGGTGGTTCCTCTGCACTGACGAGCAGCAGCTCTTGATCATTGAGCAACCGACCTGCCAGGCCTAAGGGCCCTGTGACTCCAACAATGTCATCTAGCCTGCAGAACCGCACCTCCTCACCTTTGTGGAAGTCATCCACGAAATCAGTGATGTCAGTTGGAGGTGAGGCAAACTCGATCGGCGTCGATTGAGTTCCCTGTTCCACCAGAGTGCTCGGCACCCCGGATGCAGTGCTCGGCACTACCCTTGGACTGTTCATCATAACTCCTGCAGTGCTCGGCACCTGTCTTAGAGTGGTCGCCACCACTGCAGAACCTCCCGACACCACTCCTGGCGTGCTCGGTATCCCTCCAGGAGTGCTCGGCACTCTTCCTGGAGTGCTCGGCATCCCTCCCGAAGTGCTCGGCACTGCCCCAAGAGTGCTCGGCTCTGTTGCTAGAGTGCTTGGCACCTCTTCCCCAGCGTCTCCACCACCGTGGATGACCAGGTGCTCGACGACGAAGGTGCTGGTGAAGCCACCAGCTTCCCCCATGCTCGGACTGTTCCAGTCCCAAGCCGCCTTCTCATCAAACACGACGTCATACGAGACAAGTACCTTATCTCCACTGGGTCATAGAGCCGGTATGCCTTGGTACCCTCTACGTACCCTAGGAACACCATCTGTGTGCTCCTATCCTCTAGCTTGGTGAGGATCGGCTTCGACTTCCTGACGTGGCCGATGCTGCCGAATGTCCAGAGGAAGGACACACTCGGCTTGCGTCCGTGCCAAGCCTTGAATGGCGTCTTGCCCTTCAGGGCCTTGGTGGGAGCGTGGTTGATGATGAACACCTCCGTGGTCACCTTCTCACCCCAGAACCTTGTCGGCATGCCTTTGGCCTTCATCATGGATCAAGCCATGCCGACCACCGTCTGGTTTCATCGCTCCACCATGCCATTCTGCTGTGGTGAGTACGGCGTAGTGTGGTGGTGCACCACACACTGATCTGCGCAGTACGCAGTGAACTCCACTGAAGTGAATTCGCCACTGCGATAAGTCATCAGCACGTGGAGCTTCTTGCCGCTCTCGGCCTCCACGCGCATCTTGAACTTCTTGATCGCCGCCGCCGCTTCGTCCTTGCTCGTCAGGAGTTGCAGCCACATATAGCGACTGCAATCATCCACGAGTAGGAGGAAGTACCGCTGACCACCGTTTATGGCTGGCGTGATTGGCCCGCAGAGGTCGCCGTGGACGAGCTCGAGAGCATCCTCTACGCGATACTTGGCCGCTTTTGGGAACGATAGCCTCCTCTGCTTCCCAGCCAGGCAGTTGTCACACAGCTCGCCTCCGTGCTCGATGTGGGGTATCCCTCGGACCATCTTCTCCAGCCGACCAAGCGCGTCGAAGCTGAGATGTCCGAACTGGGCATGCCACAACCATGGTTCCTCGGTGTGCCTTGCCGCCAGGCACACTGGCTACTCTACCTTCAGGTCGAGCAGATACAACCGGTTCAGGGACCTCTTCACCTTGGTAAGAAGTCACTGTTCCCGGTCCCTGATCCTGAGGACTCCGTCCTTGATCAGTACCTCGCTACCGCGCTCATCTAGCTGACCAATGCTGATGATGCTTGAACACAGCTGCGGGATGTAATATACATCCGTTAGCGCGCGGTGCTCCCCGTTCTGGCACCTGAAGATGATGGTGTTGCGCCCTCAGATTGCTATCCTTGAGCCATCACCAAACTTCACCATACCGGTAACATCGTCGTCGAGCTCGAAAAAGGCTTCCTTAGAGCCCATCATGTGGTTGCTGGCACCAGAGTCCAGATACCATCGTAGCTTCTGCTCACCGCCCAGACGTCCTTGGTGGACTTGGGTGCGCGGTTTGTCGAGGTTGACTGCCTTTAGGGCCTTTCTAGGTCCTTCCGCCATCGTCAACTCTCCCTTCTCCTTGGCCTCGACGTCGTGCAATGCACAGAACATCGCCATCAGGATAGTGGCCTCATCATCATTGTCAGCTTGCGCCAGATGAGTCTCAGCCTTCTTCTCCTGCTTGCGATTTGGGCACTCCCGTGCCCAATGGCCCATCTTCCTACAGCGCCGGCAGGCATTGGGGTCGACCTGCTTCTTCTTCTCCGAAGAAGCCTTGTCGTGGCGCTTTCCATCGCCACCGTGGCTGGAGGAGGCTACCCCGGAGTTTCTCCGAGCAGCCCACTCCTCCTCTGTCAGTAGCAGTTTGTCGCTGTCCTTCATTACTGTCGCCTGCTCCAGGCGCTCGTCCACCGCTCGCAAACGGCCTGTCACATCCTCAATGGTGAGGGTGGACAAGTCCAGCATCGTCTCTATGGAGAGAGCGATCTGGATGTACTTTGCCGGCATGGAGTGGAGGTACTTGGAGACCACCTCCTCTTCGTCGATGGTGACGCTGTGACTCTTCGGCTTGCTGATGAGCGTCTGCAGGCGGAGGGAGAAATCCTCCACCATTTCACCATCCTTGAACTTGAGGTTGGTGTACTCCTGCTTCATAAGCTAGGCCGTCGCTTTCTTTGCGCGGTCGGAACCGACGCGCATCGCCGCAATAGCCTCCCACGCCTCCTTAGCAGAGCTCTTCGCCCCCAACGGCTACCTGTAATCCGCCGGTACAGCAGCGAGGATTGCCTCCAACGCTGACATGTTATCTTCTTCATTGTCGGTGCCTTTGTCAACAACATTCCAGAGACGTCGGGCTCTAAGCTTGACTTTCATGGTCACCGACCACTCTCCATAGTTGGTGCGAGTCAGCGTCGGCCAACTGGTGCCACTGACCTCCTACACCGTGCGAACAACGACCTTCTGTCGTGGCTAGGCAGCCACAGCAGTGCCACTACTGTCGCCCATTTTCGAACCATTCGTCATGGCCAGCGGTTAGTCCGGCGACGGCGCTTGTACGGCTCTGATACCACTGTTAAGCCACAAGATCACTGGCTCATGTGAGTCGACCACTCACCAGTCTTGCTGACCACGGCCGAGCACGACAGACGTTGTCCGACCACACACTTATGGCTAGAGGTAGAAGAAGAGAAGGAGAACATAGTATACACACACAGCCAGAGACACCAGCGTTGGCCGGAGCCCTGTATAGGAGATGGCAAATCTGAACTCTCTTTACTGAGTTGCAGTGGCAAACTATATATATAACTCTATCCATCTAGTCCTAGTACAGCTGTCATGCTGCTACAGTGACTAGATAACACAGCCGGACTGACTTCGGCGTCTGCCCCTGCTGTGGCTACAGTGCGGTAGGTGAGCCGTATGGCGCCTGCCTATACAGCGGCTCCACTACCACAGCAGGGAGCCATTTCGGCGCCGCCTTCTCTTGCTGTGTGATCACACAAGGAAGCAGTAGATTATCTAACACTGTCAGTGAAAGTTGGTTTCAAACTGACAGTGATTGCTGTGGTTTTGTAGTAGTAAATGGATTAGTTACGTCAGTATGCCATATCTCTTATAAACATTCAAGAATATGTGTTTGTTTGTGTAATGTTTTATGATGTTTCTAGACAATATGTGTACAATGCAACATATTTTATTTGTGCTTTTAAGGTCTGTCTTGTGAAACAAGGGATGTAAGTTCCCCTTTCACATAAATATAATTACTGCATCAAATCATTTTGTGAAAAAAAGTAATGAATTGTACGGAAAGAGCTATTGCTAACTGTTTGCAGATGCACGTGTTTCATTAGTGTTGAGATGCCTTCGGTGTAAAAACTGCAGATTTTCTTCATTAAAAACCTCTTTATTATAAATAATTGGACGATGGGAAAGAGTAGGTACAATGAATGTCGTCAGTGCACGAGGAAAAGAGATAAAGGCAGAGGTCAGAGGATTTGGATATGCTGCTTCTAGGAAGCACAACAATGAATGAACATGGTGCTTGAAGATATTTGAACGACTAAATGTATTTTTTCCATATTAGGATAAAGCCAATGGGCACAAGATATGTTACTCATATTAAAAAATCAGTAGAATCAAGTGAATAGCTATGAAAGAAATGAAGTTCAGCCTTCTGTGTTTATAACTAGACCAGTTTTTTCACTTCCAAAAAACACTTATCACAGATGCTCTCAAAACGGTTGATTTAATGCCCTAGCCCAGGCCTTCTCTTTTGTTTATACTAAGCTGATCCGAACATTATCTTGGTAGTTTATATAGCCACATACATGTGCATCATTTTGAACAACAAATACAGCATTAACGGCTGTGTTGGGGGGGATATTTTGCTCCTTTACAACTCCATGTGCTGACATTATTTTATTGGTTGGTTGAGAACATATATCATTTTTCTTGTTTGGAGGTACAGCATTTTCTTCATACATGTTCAAATAAAATGCGAGCTAGATACAAACCAGGGAACACGTTGGGGAGATGAACAAGGAAATGCTAGAGCCTATTGTGTTTCCGCTAATGGACATCCCTAATGATCAAATGTACATGCACTGCACATAGGATTGATAGGCATCAGGAATCGTTGTTGGTACATTGGGTCAAAACTATGCAGGCACCTCTACTCCATGGGAGCGACTCCAAAGTTAGGATCAAAACTCAAATCAACACATTGAAGCACTTGAACTCCTCTTTGTCAAAGCCAAAATTAATCTCAAGATTCAGCATCACCTGAGCGATTGAATAAACAAGTTTTGACAGATGGACCATGGATGGTCGCTTCTCTGCGCGCATTTGGTCCATTTTGTAGGTGCCAAATGACATTGGGCACATTTGATTATTGAGCAAGTCTTACCCGCAAGGCAGGCCAAATTAAACCATGCCCACCCCAATGAGCATTTTTGCTCGCTCGCTTAGGAGAGGAAAAGCTAGAAATCACGATCCCCGTGGCGATATGGCAAGGAAATCAAATACGATTTTTTGCTCCATTTTCTGGCTCGCTAAGGTCAGGTGTCAGATTCACGAACGGAACTAAACGTGACCAACATTTTTAGAGGAACATGACCACTGGAAGGAATTTGCTCTAGCTACTAATAGAGCAAATCAAAGCACCAACCCACTATTTTTGAATGGCTATAGGCCTTTGTGTCATCGTTTGCATCTGTTATTCATTTTTAAGCTCTGCTTCTTAAACTATTTCACTATTTTATAGTGTATAAACAGTAAGGGGAAACCCCACCTGAGTCATGAAAAAACAGGAAAAAGATGAAACCATTAATTTGGTAGACTCCAATATTGATATGAATTAACGATATAGAATTATCGATAATTTTATCTCCAACAATTAGTGATTGCATAGTATCTTTGTGCATGTTGTGGTATTCGGAAATAAACAAAGAGAGAGTGCAAACATAAGTATTTACTTACAAGCTTGTAACTCCTAAGATTCTAGCCCGCGCAAAAACATAGGTTTATCACTACCGGAAACCAGCACTTTGCCGACTGCCGGAGGCTTTGCCGAGTGTATTTTATCGGGCACTCGGCAAAGACGGTCTTTGCCGAGTGCCAAATAAAATACGCTCGGCAAAAAAAAACAGTCGACAAAATGCGTCTTTGCCGAGTGCCTTTTTTCTGGCACTCGGCAAAGATGTATTTTGTCGAGTGCTATTTTTCGGCACACGGCAAAATGCGTCTTTGCCGACTACCTTTTTTCTGGCACTCGGCAAAGATTTATTTTGCCGAGTGCCTTTGTTTTGGCACTCGGCAAATCAGTTTTTCAAAGCAATTTTTGAGGCCCTAAATGAATTCAAATGAAAAACTTTTCAACTACAAAGTTGTATAACTTTTCAAGATCTACAAAGTTTATTTTGATCATTTCTTCATTTGACAGAGCGACAATGACGTTGTTCATAAAATCTACATCTCTCATATCTCTTATATTAGTTTCACGAAAGTAGAAGAGAGATATATAAGATTTGTGAACAATGCTACTACCACTATGTCGGATGAACAAATGACCAAAATAGACTTTGTAGATCTTGAGAAGTTATGAAATTTTGTAGTTGGCAACATTTTGATTTGAAATCATCTTGTCATGCAAAAACGACGTTTGAATTTGAAAATTTTAAAATTTGAATTTTTCAAAAGACCTCGGATGGAAAAACTTCCTAAATGAAAATTGTAGATCTCCAAAAGTTATGAAACTATGTAGTTGACAACTTTTTGATTTGAAATCATCTCATCTTGCAAAACTACGTTTGAATCTCTCAAATTTGAAATTCGAATTTTTCAAACGACCTCGGATGGAAAAACTTCCTAAATGAAAATTGTAGATCTCGAAAAGTTATGAAACTGTATTTGACAACTTTTTGATTTGAAATCATCTTATCATGCAAAACTATGTTTGAATCTCAAATTTGAAATTTGAATTTTTCAAACGACCTCGGATGGAAAAACTTCCTAAATGAAAATTGTATATCTCAAAAAGTTATGAAACTTTGTAATTGACCACTTTTTTATTTGAATTCGTTTAGGGCCTCAAACAAGCAATTTACTCTCGGTTTAGTATAATATATGAGGATAGATAACGTAATCTAGACATAAGTGACAGTGTAGTGCAGTGGTAGAGCAGCAGACATGCGAGGGAGAGGTCGTGAGTTCGAATCCCGCCGGCCGCGTTAGCCGCGAATTTAGCGCAAAAAATGCAGCGACTTCGATGGAGACGGGCGGGCATTGAATGCGACATTAATTTTGATTAGTTGAGCAATATTTTGCGTGCAGACAAGACTTCATTGGTGGATCGAAAACTTCTATCCTTATCGTCTTTGTTTGGAGGTACCACATGTTTACATACATGTTCAAATAAAATGGAAAAAAACAAACAAGCAAACAGGTTGTGGAGACGAAACGGTCTGCTAGTGTTTCCGCTAAGGGATATCACAAACCATCCAATTTACATGCATTGTACATAGGACTGGTAGGCATCAGGAATAACCCGTGCACCACAGAGCATTTCAGCCAGGGCCCCAGTGACTCGAAATTAAGCTTCTGCTCGTTTTTGAGATGTGCTGGAATGATTAGGATTCCCTTTAGCCTTGTCAATAATAACTTGTTTTGTGGCCGTATATTCTGATCACAACCCATAAGTGCAGGGTGCGAGCCACCTATATGACCTGATCCACCCATCATTTCCTCTCGTGACGACTTTTGTCACTTCGGATTGTTGAATCCGTGTTACAGCTTGATTTGGCTTGAACTCCTGATATGGCATGATTCAGATTTGGCTTCGGCTCCAATTCTCTTGCAATATGACCATGGTGGGCACCGGGCGGTGGCAGAAACGGATTGCCAGGATCAGACGGGTAGGCTCTCTTACATCACAAAATCAAGGTTTTAAATAGCCGGCTAAGCCATTTAGCTTTCTATGTCCGAAAACAGGCTATAGCCGGCTATAGCGGGCTATAGCGGCAGCTAAGAGCTAACTTGTACATGGAAAAACTTAGCTAAATCCTTCTAAAACAGCTATAGCCGGAGATAGCGGAGGCTATAGCCGGAGATTTAAAACCTTGCACAAAATCTGGGCTATGCCAACTTGCATGTCATCTCCATAAAATGCATGCAGAGGGTGCGCCTTGAATTGCAGTAAATAGATGTTAGTTTGTTGGGCTGTTAGATAGCGCATGCATACTTTGCAATATAGTGACTGCGCTGATCATGACCAACAATTCGATCTGGCATTGCATATTTCTTATCAGTTGTACGCATTCCTCAAATTTGATAAGCAGAGAACTTGGTACGTGGTTCTCAATGCCCAGTATTCCTGCAGAACAGACAGCGCAACATGATTCGAATTGGAAAAATAGACATTGTTCAGAGGGGTGTCTGTTTATTAATTGTGTAAACGTTTTGGAATGCCTAAATATTAAACTAAAAGGCTAGAAAATGTTTAACTGCAACACTGGTCCTCCAAAAGTTTCATGGGTTACCTGAACGGCCACCACATTATCACACTTTAATCGTTTTTTTGGATAATGGAACAAAGGACACAGAACATTGAAGTTCTGCTTCGACAATGTAACTTGAAGAATTCCACATGAGTTACCCGAACAGGTCTGAAGAAGGCCGATATACAAAAGGTTGGCTATAAATCTAACACCAAGTCTGAGAGGTGTGCTGCAGCTTGAGTGTTGAATAAGCTGGAAGCCTGGAACGACAGCGAAAAAACTGGCTCCTTCATTCAGGAACCAAGCGAACACTTTCATGAGCAGTAAGTTTTGGCTACAAAAATAGAAATAGGAGGCACAGGGAATTGGAACGAAACATCTATTGCACACGGACTCCTGTCATTAAACTACTACTTGCGAGGATCGAAGAGGAGGTTGAAATGGCGGTTGCCAACAATAGCTGTTCATGTGCTTGTGGGATTGTTCCTGAAGCTTCACTGCTGTGTGGACCTGTGTCGCCTGCAATGTATGGCGGCAAAAAAAGTACGGCAGGAAGTTCTACTTCGTCCTCCAGGCTGACAATGCGAGTCGCTACACATGTGGCTCCTCCTGCTATCAGCCAAGGACAAGGCGGCCGGAGTGATCAAGAAGTTCAAGCAGGTGTTGAGGCTGAGACCAGGTGGAAGATGTGCGGGTTCGTACTGATCGCGTGACCTGTTCTCAGCATCGTCGGTATTCATCAGGAACTAGATTAGGGGAATAGTGTTAGTTAATCTAGTCACTCTTTTGAGTTTGTGGAGTCACTTGTCCGTTTGTATATCTGGTGGACTCATCTGTTGGAGTTTGCCGGGACTCTAGTGCAGGTCATGTTATGCATCTTCCTTGCAGCACATGAAGTGTGTATGTTTGAGTCACTGTGGCGCGGTTGATAAGCCAGGCACACCATCCGAGAATAAGAGGAGAACAAGAGGGAGAGAGCAAACACATTCCAGCAATTTGGCCAGCACGCTTTGATAGTTAGAAGGACACAAAACATTAAAGTTCTGCTTTGGCCACATGTAACTTGAATTCGTCATGTTTAATGAGTTATATCAACTTGACCGCAAACGGTGGCTACAAATTAGGAACTCATCTTGAACAGTTTCATGAGTACCTGCTACACATTTAGGAACCAAGCTAACAGTGTCGTGAGCACTTGCTACACAGATAGAAATTAGAGGCACAGGGAATTGGTGTGAAACTTGGTTTGCACAGGGACTCCATGTCTATGTTGTTCAAGATTCCATCCTACTCTACCAGCTGGTCTGGATGCTTGTATAGAGGGAGTGTCACAATGGTGTCTAGACACTACTCTCACAATCACCACCCCAAATGAGGACATCACTGTCGGTTCAAAAAACCTCTTCACTGTCGGATTTTGAACCGACAGGGGCATGCCGGCAGTGATGAGGGTTGACATCACTACCGGTTCCTAAGAACCAACACTGATCTACAGGCAACAGTGTCGGATCTTGGCTCCACCCGACAGTGTCCAGTTGAACAACATTACCGGTTTATAGACCCAATCGACAGTGATGGTTGCTTCAAGAGTATCGGTTCTTGACTCAATCCCGCAGTGTTGAGCAAGCCTACACTGTCAGCTTATGTCTCAAGCCGGCAGTGTTGAGCAGGCCATCACTTTCAATTCATGGCTCAAGCCGGCTGTATTGGTCGAGCCATCACTGCCGGCTGGTGGCTCAAACCGACAGTGATGGCTCAACCAACACTGCCGGCTCGTGCCATGAACAGGCAGTGCCCTCTTTACCATCACTACAGATTTTATGCTAACCGACATCAATCTCTTTTTTGCATTTTACTGTTTTATAATTTATTTTATTTTATTTTATTTTTTTGGTGGAATCTCGGGTTTCGCTTTATATTCGCTACGTAGACGACAGGTCCATCAACATTAAACATTACAAATGTTATGGTTACAGTTCAAATATAGTTATAAAGCTCCCGATCCCTTGAAATAAAAAAGAAATTATAATAGTCTAGCAAGCCACTCTGCCTGTACTATGCCTTGTACTTCACGGACTGTGCAATGGAGAATGTTTCTTTTTTTCGAAGCACTTCGATACAATGAAGGCTGCTAGCTCCGATGACAGTGCTATGACCTTCATTTCTAACAGCCTATTGTGTTTAAATTTCTTGCATTGTCATTCAAAATAACCGGTTTCGAAAGGCTGAAATCTTAGAGAAATAAGTATATCATTTTGATGAATTAACACATATAAATGAAATGGGATTATACACACCAAAGCATATGTCGCCTCCGATTTTACGCCGAGATAGCGAAGCATTGCCCACATTACATAGAACCCACATTCATTGTTTCCCGCCAGCTGGTCTAGGGTCTCCAATTGCATTGGTGCAATCTGGAATGGGACCTTCGTCCCACCAACAATTTTTGCCTGGACACTGTGCCACATTATAAAGTGTGAAAAAAGGGGCAACATTAGAATATGCTATGTGCGATTAGAAAATAATATGTCACTTACGCATTAAGCACTTCGACTAGGGGATCGAGCAAAGTATGTAGCTTTTCTTAGAGTCCCACACCTTGATATGATTTCTTTTAATATTGACACAATGAAGATGAAATGGTTGCTGCAATCACAAAACCCTAGTTAATGAATAATCATAACTACAAAAAAATAAGCATAAAAATAAGAGCAGAGAATACATACTCGCAGTTGTAGGCTAGAAGTATTTCAGTTTTATTACTCATCTTGAAATAATTTCGAAAATGGCAATCAGTGCCTCCGTCAGATCTTCCACTTTATTTACATGCATTCCTCCGCATGTTCTCTCGTTGACTAGCTCGGGGTCCAGGTAAGACATATGAGCGTACTTTGTTTTGAAGCAATGTTTTGCTACACACCTGCATAATTCATAGGGAATGTGCAGTTGTTAACTATTTGTGTATCGAGAGAGTAGTTAATTATAATATCGTGCGAGTCGGGTACTTACATAGTCCATAGCGTCTATATTTGTGTATCGAGATTGCGTCTCTGGAATAGCTGAAACAATTGATTCCAACCGACAAAGTGCTTCTCTTCATTAGGATAATGGAAAACATGCGGCGGACGGATAATATATTCAAAACCCGCCTGCCCTGTCTCAAGTGCTTGGGCCATGTAATAATCATGAAGTCACACATATATGTTGTCAAATTTTTATACTCCTCGTCCACCAAGAAATTGCCTCTTTGAAACTGCATTACCGATCTTGTCGTCTCATATGCTAGTGAATCATAATAGATGTTCGCGGCATCATCCTTGCTTAATCCGGGGTTGTCTTTGACAATCTTGTTTATCTTCCTTTGATCTTCATGGTGTATTTCTTTGACTCTTAATTGATTGTTCTTACTCTCTGTTTGCCTATTGAATTCAGACTGCACCCTCCACTTAGGCAATGAGGCAAATAGATTCCAGAATCTAACTTTGTCTTCCTTGGAGGCTACTTCTGGCTTTTGTTGGTTCATCAAGTTGGTAACACTGCCACTCATTGTCCTTTTCTTTTTTTGTCCACTTTGGGAGCATTAGCGACTGAATCCGAGGACCTTTTCTGCGACTGTGAGGATGCCTTAGATCTTGTTTTGGGCTGTTGTGGAGGAGGAGGAGGAGAATTATGTTTTCTCGGGGGTGATGAAGAGGGAGGAGAAGGAGGAGTCTTCTCTTTTCTTGGGGCTGATGAAGATGGAGGACAAGGAGGAAGAGAAGGAGACTTCTATCTTCTCGGAGGTGATGGCAAGGAACCAGGGAAAGTAGTGTGATCTCCTCTATTGGGAGATGGTGAGTGATCATCTTCGGGCGGTGAAGATTCACCGTCATCCTCATCATCATCCGAAGACAACTGGTGATCAAGCTTAATGAAGAGCTTGCGCCAGGCCACATGAGCACCCTTGTTCTGAACAAGGTGTTGCCTGTCTTCCTATGTGGGGTAATCAATGTGTATCTTGTTATACTTCTTATCAAGTATAGTATCAATGCTGACGTGGGCATACCCCATTGGAATTGGGCGGCCATTAATGGTCTTGTCTCCCGCAGACTAGGCCTGGCCGACCGCCACCTTGTCAGTTGTCCATTGTTGACAAATGTATAGTCTGACATTGACGTGTTCGGTGATGCTGTCCACCGGATGATTGTCAAGCGGGGTTGATCCGTAGCTGCTGCGACCCCTAAACTATGGGCTAAAGCTAGTTGGAAGAGGTTCTTGTGGTACTACTCCTGATCCCATGGATGCCATAAGTACATTGACTTTTTCTTGAACCCTCTCATCAATCTGTTTTTCGAATTTGTCTTCCATCTCTTTAAGAACGCTCATATACTCTGCCTCTTGTGCAGCTCTACCCCTCGAGTGGCTCTGATAAGTGGAAGATTCTTCCTCGAATGCTATTTTCCAAGGAACAAGACCAGCTCCTCTAGTGCGACCAGGGTGCTCCTTGTTTTTGAGTGCTTGGGTGAGCACGTCATTCTCCCTATTAGTACTACGGGTCCCTTTCCTCACCTCATCATTTACCTCGGAGATCCTTTGGACGAGGCTGCTCATGGCTAGATTTGTGGAGCTAAAGCTCCCGTTCGGGCCGTGGTCTACCCCCTCGTCATACAAAAATATGTCGATATGGGCTCCCAATTGGCAGTCTCAAGTTCAATGCCAAGGCGTTCCACCTCCTCAAGTTCCCTTTCAAATGCTTCCATCTTACTGGCGTAGCCACAAGAGCCAAGTTTATGAGGATTCATCGCTTTAAGCGAGTTCTCCTTATTCTTCCTACTCAGTTCCAAGTACTCCTCGGATTGCCTATATTACTTGAATTCTTGCTAGAAGTCCTTCTGCTTGGTGTACTCTCCACCATCCCAATTTGGCTCTTTATCCTCGAGCATAAATTTCTTGTACAATGTCCCCTTGAAAGTCTTGAAGCATGTCCCCATGATTTCTTTTGCTTTTTTTCTTGACTTGCTTCTTGTCATAGTCATAGTCCTGTGGGAAAGTGAAATACTATGTGATCTATTTCTCCCATATGTCATCCTTCTCACTTTTGGGAACCCTCCATGGGTCATCATCTTTCCCAATCCACTTCCTGTACTTAATCGGGATGTAGTCCCTTACAAGTGTCCTGATGATAGTCTTGTATTTGGCCGTAGCTTTTTTAGGTGCAAGCGGCTCACCGACTTGGTCAAACTCAGTGGTGTGCTAGTGTGCATTCCTACTAGTAGGAAGCTGTGACATGCCTCGCTTGGTTCTAGCCTTGCTGCTACCCAAACCATCTGGCTGCTCGGTCGGCTGAACCTCCTGCTGGAGACACCAAGTAAGCTAATAGACTCTCGATAATAAGTGTGTGTGGCTATCTAGTCACATGATACCTAAGTTACCTGGTCATCTTGGTCATCTTGATCTAGCTCGAGAAGAGTGGTAGGGGTCCATGATACCTTGTTATCACCGTCCTGATTGTTACCGCCACTATTTGTTGGATCATGCTGCTCTCCCATCCCACCGATATTAGCCGCTTCTTGTTGCCTATCAGTTCTTGGGCAACGACGAGTCATGGTTGTGACATGATCGTGGTCAGTTTTAGCTGCGTACAACTACTAGTAGCATTTATGCATATATATTACCCAACTAATAGAGATTTAATGCAAAGTCTAATAATAAGTCCAAATACTATTGGCCTAGAACAAATGCATTGTTTGATTGGCTGCATACAACAAAGTCCACCTACTATTCTACGAAACTAAACCTACATCAACTTCCAAATAAGAAAAGTAATGACCATAGCCATTAATAAAAGTATGACATCTTTCCAAGACAAAGGAGCAATTCTCCTAATCTTCATATCTCTAGTGGGTGGCTTCTCTTCAATCTCCAGTGCCGACTGATGGCCTTTGGTTTGCACTCCTTGCACCATAGTACACCCTCAAAGCTTCAGCTTTTGTGTTGAATTTTTTGTACAAATTCCCTAGGTAGCGATTGACTTGAGCATAGCAATCTTCCTAGGTAAGATAGATCCCAGACACCCGACCAACATGCACTACATACCATGCCATGGTTGCCTATATATTTAACCAAATTAGTTTGATAGTGCTATGTCATTCAAACATGTTGTAGAGTAAGCAAAGTTGTAGACTATATTCAAATATTCAAACTTCAATTTACAACACAACTAACTCATGAGTTTCAACATCTAACTCATTTCAATCCCACTTTGAGCACTAGTATGTCTTCAACCGTGCTACAAATAACCATAGTATTTTAAGCTAATTTGTTCGCCATAGAACAAAGAACATTTGCTACTAAGGAAATTTGAAGTGTTTCTACACGAAATCTAGAGAAAAAGGGATAAACAGGCTGTTGTTATCCTCACGGGCATAGTGTCAGATGCCCTTACCTTGGGAGCCACAGTAGCAGCCTCCACATGCTCCTGAGGGCCTTGGCGTTGGCCGATGCAGGCGTGGTGGCGGGGGTGGACAAGGAAGATGAGGGCGCGGGTGGTGGCGGTGCTCCAGCGGCATCGAGAAAGATGAGGGCACGGGCAGTGGTGGTGCTCTGGTGGCGTCGAGGAAGATGAGGGTGTAGGCGTGGCTGACGGCGTCGGCCATGGTAGGGATGGTGGCGACGGCGTTCCTCGTTGCCAGCGACGGAGAGAAGAGGCCACGCTAGACGAAGAAGGAGCATGTTATCCTCACGGGCATTCCATTGAACAGAGGAGGGGTAGTGAGGGCGGCACGCACCGTGTAGTGTGGAGAAACCACTTTCCGCGTGCTCCTAAGTTCCTGAAACGACCTATGTGGATGACTGCTGGATGGGGAAGGCAGCACGAAGGACTGCGGGTGTTAAGGCCCATGGTGTTGAGCACCGTAGTGTGGTGGACCGCTGGGTGGGGGACGGTGTCGGGCAGTTTCCTCGCTAGGGCAGGGCGCACCATGAAGCACAGCCGTCGGCGTGGAGGAAGAGGAGGGCTTGAGGGTAGCGGTTGGGAGCGTGCGGGTGGAGTCGGTGCTTCGACGGCGTGGAGGAAGAGTGCGGCGCGGGCATTTGAAAGAGGTCAAATAATTCACCAGCACACGCTCAGTTTATATAGTGATCGTGCATCACTGCCGATGGCCAAGCCAAACTGACAGGAATGAGGGCTCATCACTGTCGGTGCTAGCCTAGAACCGGTAGTGTTGAGCTGCAGTAGTGCTGGTACCACCTACCTGTTAAGTAGATTTAGTTTTGAGTTCCTTTTGAACTCGTACAACTTGCACAGTGGTTAAGGCACCGCACTCTAGCCCCCGAGACCCGCGTTCGAACCCTTGATAGCCCAGTCGGACCAAAATTTTTTGTTTTAATTTTTAATAACCTAACTACATTATAACTAAATAAAAGAAAATAAAAAACTAAACCGAACACAATTCCTATCTAGTGCAGTGGTTAAAGCACTACACTCTGGAGCCCAAGACTCGGGTTTGATCCCTGGGCAGGTCAAAAAAAATTTAATTTTATTTTATTTATGAATATAAACTAACTACACTATAACTAAATAAAGGAAAATAAAATACTAAATCTAACGCAATTACTATCCTAGCGCAGTGGTTAAGGCACTACACTCTATAGCTCGAGACCCGGTTTCGAACCCCGGGCAGGCCAAAAAAATTTTAATTTTGTTTTATTTTTTAATGTAAACTAACTACACTATAACAAAAAAAATAAAATAAAAAAAACTAAGCCTAATGCAACTACTATCATAGCGCAGCGGTTAAGGCACATTACTCTGGACCTTGAGACCCACGCTCGAACCTGAGGGTGGGCATAGTTTTTTTGAATTTTTTCTTAAAATATACCTATCATAGTTGTCATCACTGTTGGTTTTTTCCCATCACTGCCGGGTTTTTTAAAGCGATAGTGACGATTATATATTTTTTTCTTTTTAAAACTGAATAAATTCACACATTTATATTACTATTGCACCTATATCCAAATGGCTCCAAATTTTTTTGCAAGCATGTACACCCAAATTATGACCCCACACAAGATATTAGGTTTTTCTTATTCTTTTCTTTGTTATTATATTTTTCTTTGTGCTAAAAGGGACAAAAGAAGTCCAATTACATGTTGGGCACACTTGAATTTTGCATCCACCTCGACCAAAAATTGGTCCCTAGGGCACATAAGACCATGTGGAAAAGTTTGACACCATTCAGGATCGTTTTGGGTAGGCTCAGTTCAACCTCTAATTAATCAGTGACATCGCGCGGAAATTCAATTAAATCAAAAAAAGTACCGAACCATCGCAGAAAAATCCCAAACTTGGTGGTTCCTTCACCCATGGCACGTGCAAGCCTACGAAAAAGTTTAAGACCAATACGACACCAGAATGCATATGAACCACAGAAAACTTGGAACCTAGGTGTTTAGTCTTTGTAACATGAGACGACTTCTATAGATTTGTGAAGCAGGTATGTACTGCCTATGTCCAAATGGCTTTAAATTTTTTTGCAAGCATGGACACCCAAATTATGGCCCCACACAAGATTTTAGGTTTTTCTAATCATGTTCTTTATTATTATATTTTTCTTTGTGCTAAAAGGAACAAAAGAGGCCCAATTACATGATAGGGACACTAGAATTTTGCATCCACCTTGACCAAAAATTGGTTCCTAAGGCACATTAGACTGTGTGGAAAAGTTTGGCACCATTCTGGATCGTTTTGTGGTAGGCTCAGTTCAACCTCTAATTAATCGGTGACGTCGCGTGGCAATTCAATTAAATGAGAGAAAGTACCAAACCATCTCAGAAAAATCCCAAACTTGGTGTTTCATTCACTCATGGCATGTACAAGCCTAAGAAAAAGTTTGAGATCAATACGGCACCAGAATTTAGAGCTCTTGTTCCACAGCACATGAATTACATGACAAACACAAGCTGAATTAAACTTAAACCTTGCAAATTAAACCTAAAGAAACACTAACTTGGGGGGGGATGCGTAGCACCATACATTTGCATCCAAGCATGGTAATTGATATCTCAGATTCTGTAACCACAGCTATCAATGAAGGCCAATGATGCCCGTACGATTGTACTCTCTCGTGCCTCAAAAGACCGGTGACATGGTCGTCCATATATGTAACCTACTGAATGACCATTGGCCCCGTTAGTAAATCTTATGCAGAACTGGCATCCTATAGTTGTGTGCTGGCCGAGGTTCCCAGTGTAGTACTCCTAGTTATACCCGAGTCTCTCTGTAGCTTGGTCTAGAATCGCTGACAAGCCCAATGCACCACAGGTACTGTCATGGAGCACCACCTGCAAGCGGGCAAAAAAAAAGAGATCGTTATTACAATAACAATACAATAAATAACTATGACTTAGGTATCAGTGACGTCGACTTTACCACATCCATTTGGTTATAGCTCGCCTAGTATTTGCTTACATGCGAAACGAGGACATCACCAGCACGCAAAGATTCTATCTTGAAGTGCAAGAAATCGGTCTCCTGATAGCATGTGCTGAAGTGCCACCAAATAGTTGCGCATGGCAAAGAATTGGGCACTTCTCCTGCTAGGCATCTGTGATCCCATCCGCCGAATAAATTCCTGATGCCCTGATGGTAGCCTCGAAGGGATGTAGAAGCTTAGGTTACACATCCAAGTTTGACCATCATCAGCAGATGTCGTATTCTCAACGATGTCCGACACCATGAGCAAGCTAAGTACTGCTTGTAGCCACTCTATCGGGGCTATCGTCTACGACATATGCAACAATGATATTATTTGAATGAGTCCATACATATTATGAAACAACACTTATTACAGAATTTAAACTACAATTATTAATTAATTAGCATCCAAAAATAAGATGTTGGAAAATATTTCATACGATAGCTGGAATAGGGTGGTTTGGAATGGTGACATCAGGATCAAATGGATCATCACCTGGGTGGAAACCTGGTTCTTATGGTGGGGGAGGTCCGTTCATCGCACCTAATAAAATTCAAGAAATATGACTATAAATATATATTTTATTATATAAAATATGACAAGTAAAATGTAGCAAACTCAATAAATATAGATCGATGCATATATATACATAGCTAGAATGTGGAAGAGGAGAATATATATATATATATATATATATATATATATATATTGCATTGTACCTATTAAAATTCAAGAAATAAGAATAGAAAAATATATGTTGCATTATATAAAATATGTCAAGTAAAATGTCACAAACTAAATAAATATAGATCGATGATGCATATATACATAGCTACAATGTGAGAGAGGAGAACATATATATACCTGCAATGAAATATCCAGGAGCCATGACCACGTAGAGTGAAAAGAGTGAGAAGTGAGAGTACGTGAAACTGAGAAATGAGAGTAAAGTGAGGGTGCCTATGTGTGTATGTTCCTGGTTCATTTTTATAGGAGGGCAGACAAATCACTGCCAGTTTTAAAACAAAACCAACACTAATGGTGTCCATCACTGCCGGTTTTGTAATGAAACCGACAGTGATGCAGCCCTATCACTGTTGGTTTTGTATGAAAACCGACAGTGATGTGGCTAACAGCACGTACTTCAATACATGCATGCATGCAGCAATAAATACATTGCATACATGCTGCAATAAAGGTCATTACTTACAAAAAAAAGTATTCCTATGATCTTTATTTAATGCTCAAATAATGTCCAAAAATTTTGTATCAATTGCATAATTTCATATATGGGTACAAAAACACCGTCGTCCACCCAAAAAATGCTAGATAATTAATTATTAGGGCACCATATATATGTAAAATATCCATACATGCATTGCCATTTGAAGAGACAAACATCAATATATATATATATATATATATATATATATATATTTCGGTTACCGAAATACAACATAAAATAACAGAAACCTTGAAATAAAATTACATATATGATGACAAAGACATGACACTAAAACTAAATATACGATAATAATAACATATTTCCGTCTAGGTTAACATTACAATTGAAGTGTACAAACACATTATAAAATAACCTCCTCAGAAGCATTCTTCTAGCACCCAGGTAGGGTCAAATAGCTACCAGAGAACACCAGAGATGGCTGACGAGCTACACCTTCGGAAGACAAGCAGAGCTTGCCGGACACTATTGAACCCATGCCTCTCCGGACTAATAGTCCAGAGCACATGGGACGGTTGCTGAGCAGTGATGAATCCATGCCGCTCTAGTTAGACAGTCTAGAGCACACCGAATAGGATGACTCTGTCAACCTCGCGGCGTCCCCAAGCTTCGGCATTGCTCCATGTGTGGACCATCCTTGCGGATGACCACGCTAATTGAAATTTGTACATGGAGGGCTTTCTCCCACAGAGAGGCCATAGATGTGTATACTAGCTAGAGAGAACGAAGTGAGAAATTGTAACACCCTAAAAATTTCAATTTTGAAATTAGGTTTAAAAATGATTTATTTTGGTATTTTATGTGCTCATGAAAATGTAGGAAATAAAATTTTTCATAAAATTCACCATAGGAGTAGCAACATGGTTGTGCATGCATGCCGGTGCATTTGATTTATTGATTGAGTGGTTTGAATCAAGATTCAAAATGGTTTGAATTGCTTTTGAAAATGAAATTAAAAATGGCTTTGGAGTAAAAGAAAAGAAGGAAAAGAGAATTTGATGATAAAAGATTTTTTAAAAAAAGTTGTAAAAATTATTTTTGGAAAACTTACAAAAAATTTCTCATTTTGTTTGAATTGAAAAGTGTATTTGAAATCCTAGTCAAATTTGATTTGGTTTACATTTGAATTTGGTTTTGAAAATGAAATGAAAAAAATATTTGGAAAATAGAAAACACTCCCTCTTTCCTTTTTGGCCTGAAGGCCAAGTCCTTCCCCTCTTTCCCCCATGGCCTGTTTCCCTCTCCCTCTTCCCGTGGCCCGCTTTCCTTTTCCCTTTTCTCCGCAGCCCAGCTTCATCTGCGTGCCAATTCGCCCGCGCGGCCTGCTCTTCCCGCTCCCCGTGGCCCGTTCCCGAACCAGCCTAATGCTCTCTCCTTCCTCCTCACTCTCTCGGCCCAAGCCAAAGGCCACAGCCGCAGCCTAGCTCAGCGGCAGCAGCGCCCGCGCGTATCCCCTCTCTGGCTGATAGCCCTGGTTCGCGCTCGCTCTCACTGACCGGTGGACCCGCCTTCTCAGGCTCTTCTTCTACCTCACGTAGCCAGCTCGGACTTCACTGAGCAGTTCCTCTTTGCCCCATCCTTGCCTTGCCATGCGCCCCAAGCCGCGCCAACCCCATAAACAGCGTGCCTCCGTGCCATGCCACCTACCCCAAGCCCTATCTCGCACCGCCACGCTCCGAGCTAGCCTAGCGCTGTCGCCCGGATCTCACCGTGTGGAGCTTGACACCGTCGAGTCACCTCCGTAGCTTCACCTTAGGCCTGACCCTCTACCGGGCTACATGTGGTGGTAAGTAACCCTCTGAAACCGTTTTCCCCTTGCTGCCCCGCTCTCTACCGCGTGTACGATCTTGCCGTCATTGCTGAGCTGTTGTCGCTCGAGGAATGCCGTCTCTGGTGCTTCGAAGCCCTCACCAGTGCCCTAGTCGCGTTCGCCATCATCCCCACTCTCTCCCCGTGGTCTTCCCATGTTAGATGGTGGATGGAATCACCCAAGCCGACCACGCCGGTGAGCTCCTCTGCTCTACGGCCAAGGCGCCACTGTCTGGATGCAGCCGCCAGCGACCTCATTCCCCTTTTGCTCACAGCCGTCTGATCCACGGTCAATGTCCTAGATTAGAAGATACCCCTTCGCTGCAAAATTTGCAAAAAGGCCCTTATAACTATTTAGATCTCAACCCGTCGTCCCTGGTTTCTTTCAAAAGTGCCCCTGTCTTTCTTCAAAATAGGATCTGCAGTCCTCAGCCAGATTTAAAAACCAGATCTTATTTATTTTAATTCGAAAATTAAGTTTAATCTATTTACATAATTGCCACTACCTTTTGTAGGCTATATTTTCTCCGTTTTAACTTTTAAAATTCGAGGTTAGATTTAATCTATTATTCTATTAAAGGAAATCTTCTTTAATTTATATCTTCTACGTTGTAGCTCCGAATTGACCCGTTCAAGTTGTGCTAGGTTCATTACAACAAGATCTACGTGTTAATAACAATGTTTATCATGTCACTAATACTAGAATTTCATGGTTTAACTTCTAATTTGGATAATAATTATGCAAATGGATTTTATAATTAAAATATGATTTGTTTTACTTTAGTTTTACAATTCAAAACTAAATTTGACTTAATTCAATTTATATAATCTTTTATATAGTTAAAACACATGAAGCTTATAATTTTATATTTTCTCTTATGAGTAGATTTTTTGGTAGCCGTTTCTCTCAACTGTAGCTTCGATTAGCGTGTCTCTCGCGACTATGTATTCATAACGATGCGTAGAATCATGTATTAAACTCTTTTACTTATTTTTCTATGATTGATATACTGTTCTGATTTCAATCTATTGTTTGCTTCGTGTATGATTGCATGGATGCTTGTGTGGTGCTTTATGATCATGTCCGATCGGTGAGCTTTACGTGTTGATCAAGAAGGAGTTCTATTGAAGGTTTGGACTAGAAGAAGGATCTAAGTTTAAGGCAAGTATAGTATGGGATCTTCCTTGTTGTCCTATTCACCTTTAATCATTTAATTCATATTGCATGTGTCTACCTTGACTGCCACTAAGGATATCCTAGTCTTTTGTACTTGTGCCTTGATACCTATGGGGTTTTGCATTGGGTAGTATGATGCTAGTGCTCAACTACAACCATGATCTTGTAACTTGACTAATGGTATATGCAATAAACATTAAAAGACACTTTTTAGCAACATGGAATCAGGGGGCTAGAGCATTGGGCTGTATTATGGTGCTCTAGATTCCTCTCCCTAAGGACTTATCTATAAGTGATCATCCGGGACATAAAGTACAACTATGAGGGCTACATGGCTCTAGATTTAGCTCAGGATGAGGACCTTTTCTAGCTTGTAAGAGGTTACCTTTATTGGCATAATTATGGCTTGATGAATTTGGTATAGGACAACCTCTACTCTTATGTGTATAGCCGTGATGGAATTGTGCCATTCGACAGGAGGTTCCTATATCTATTTGCCGAGTGAATCTAATGGCCCTAACTTGTTAGACAAACCTTTGAAAGACTTCATAGTGAACCCTGTCGACCTTCCTTGGTAGTGGGTCAAGAGGCTGATTACCTCGGGCAAAAGGGTAAATCACGACTCATAGTGAAAGTGTACAACATCTATAGAGTGTAAAACTGGTATATCAACCATGCTCACGGTCACGAGCGACCTTGGAATTCTTACGGAATAGATGATGAACACTGATGATACTGATGATGAAGATGCTCACTAATGATTACTGTTTATGCTATTTATTATTCATGTTTACATGATGATGTGTTTATATGGGCTTGTTGTAGCACCCGGTTTTAAGAACAAAACACACCATATGTGAGCTCAGGAAGTCAAATCTCACATATAGCTATAAATAAGGGTAATATCAAAAGACAATGCTTAAATACATAGCGTATTAGTATAAAGATTATAACCTTAGAGTATAGACAGCGGAAAGACAACTCCGATCTTCAGGCGAAGACTCGAAATCCATAGGGACAACTGACTGATTGATCACAAGCCTAACTTCTTCAAACTCTAGCAATTTGGTACCCATCCGGGATTTTTCCAAATATTTGAAAAAATAAAGCAAGTGTAAGTACATGTCGTACTCAACAAATATAACATGGGGTTCATGAGGCTCAAAAGGCTGACACTGGTTAACTACGATTAGCTTTTAATGAGTCATGATTTTAGCAATTGAGTAGCAACAAGTTTATCATAAGCTCATAAACACATGATCAGGTAAACATGAATAATGAATAGCATAAACAGTAATCATTAATGAGCATATTCATCATCAGTATCATCCATGTTCATCATCATTAACCATTAGTGATCATCTATTTCGTAAGAGTTCCAAGGCCACTCGTGACCGTGAGCACGGCTGATATACTAGTTTTACACTCTGTAGAGGTTGTACACTTTCACTATGAGTCATGATTTACCCTTTTCGCCCGAGGTAGCTAATCTCTTGACCCACTTCCAAGGAAGGTCGGCAGGGTTCACTATGAAGCCTTTTAAAGGTTCGTCTAACAAGTTGGGGCCATTAGATTCACTCGGCAAATAGATGTTGGAACTCCCTTCCCGATGGCACAATGACACGCAGCCTATACACAAGGGGATAGAGGCTTTCCTATACCCGATTCGTCAAGCCATTCTTACGCCAATAAAGGTAACCACTAACAAGTTAGAAAAGGTACTCATACTGAGCTAAAGCTAGAGCCATATAGCCCTCACAGTTGTACTTTAAGTCCCGGATGATCACTTACAGATAAGTCCTTAGGGAGAGGAATCAAGAACACTATAAAAATAGCCCAATGCTCTAGCCCCCTTGTTCCATATTGCTAAAAAGCATCTTTTAGTGTTTGTTGCATATATCATTAGTCAAGTTACAAGATCATGGTTGTAGTTGAGCACTAGCATCATAGTACCCAATGCAATAGCCCAAAGGTATCAAGGTACAAGGTATAAAGAACTAGGAAATCCTTAGTGACAGTCAAGGTAGACACATGAAGAATGAATTAAATGATTAAAGGTGCATAGGACAATAAGGAAGATCCCATGCTATACTTGCCTTAAAATACCGATCCTTCGGTAAGCTTTAATCTTCAATGTTCTTCTTCTTCTTCTTGATCACCACGTATATCTCACCGACTAGACGTAATCATAAAGCACCACACAAGCATCATACAATCATACACGAAGCAAATAATAGATCTAAATTAGAATAATACACAAATCATAGAAAAATAAGTCAAAGAGTTTGAAACATGATTCTACGCATCGCTACGAACACATAGTCGCGAGAGGCACGCTAATCGGAGCTACGGTGAAAAAGATACATCTACCGACAGATCTACTCATAAAACTATTAGCTTCATGTGTTTTAATTATATAAAAACATATATAAGATATTTTATAGATAATAGAAATTAAGTCAAATTTAAGTTTGAAATATAATACTAAAGTAAAACAAATCATATTTTATTTATAAAACACAGTTGCATAATTATTATTCAAAATAAAGGTTAAACCATGAAATTCCAGTATTAGTGGCATGATAAACATTGTTAGTAACACGTAGATCTCGTCGCTATGAATCTAACGCAACTTCAATGGGCTAAAACAGAGTTAAAACATACAAGATATGAATTAAATAGGATTATATTTAATAAAATAATAGAGTAAACCTAATCATGAATTTTAAAAGTTGAAAACACATCTAACAGTAGTATAAACATGTAGATTATAAAATTACGAACCTAACGCAATTTGAACGGGTCAAATCAGAGTTAAAACGGAGAAGATATGACTAAAACAAAATTAGTGGTAAATCTGTAAATAAGTGAAAACGTATTTTTGAAGTCAACCAAAGAAAATACGCTTTTAAAAGAAGAAAGCATAAACTGTGAAACACGCAAAGGACCGCGGATTAATTTGCTGAAAATAGAGGGGCTTGACTGCAAAACGTGCGCGGCTTGGGCCGACTGTGGTTGTTGACTGGGCTAAAACAGAAATAACCGTAGATGTCAGGGGCTAGCTTGAAAGATATACAAGACTCACAAAATAGTAGATCGATTACGGAAAAGTACAGGGACTAGAACGCAAAGTACGCGTGCACTATGCTGTGGACCAAGTCTGTGGGCCGTGAACCGGTGGAGGTGCTGTGTGAGAGCAGTCCACCATGGACCATGTCCACAATGGTGTATTTGGAGTTGTATTTCTTGATTTATTTTTCCAAAGGAAAACGGCCATAAATGCGAGTGATGTCACGATGATGTCAACAAGCAACAAGCAAAACAGAGCAGGCACGGCCGGGCTACTTGCTCGCCGGAGTCGCGCGTGCATGTGCCATGGCTTGGGCACGGCGAGGCATTGCCAGCGCGAGCTCGCATCGGAAACTAGACCAAAAGACAGAGGACCTCACCGTGGAACCGATGGAGAGTCCCACGTCGATGGGAGTAGGCCGGAGGGGAAGGGAGCCGATCAGAGGCGGACGACCGCTTGCCTACGTACCACGGCGGCGATGAGAACAACACAGAGAGAAAGAGAGAAGGAGGGAAAGACGTGGGTAGCTTCTTCACCTATACCCGAAGCTCGACAGCAACTCGTGGACGTCGGCACAGCAGCGGACGGCGTCTTTCGTGGCGGCGGGCGGACGTGCTCTACTCGGCGAGATCTGAACGTGGCGAGATCCAGACGGCAACAGGGAGGGCACAGGATGGCATAGCGGTGCCGGGGCTCGGTATTTATGAGACCGGGCTGCTTGAGGCGCAAGGCAAGGCGACGCTAGGTGACCTCGGACTCTCGCTGGCGGAGTTCGGCCTGGTTACGTGAGGTAGGAGAAAGGCCTGACCTACGGGCCCGGGCTATCGGTGAACCGAGGGAGAGAGAGAGAGGGCGCTCACAAGGCTTCGGCCAGGGCCAGCCTGCTTGCTGGGCTTTGCCAGTGGACGCGGGAGCAGGCCTACAGGCCAGAAGTGGGGAAGGGAAAGAGAGGAGACCAAGCAGGTTGGGCTGGCGGGAGAAAAAAAACTGAGAGAGGTAGCAGGCCTCCGGCTTCTTTGGGCCTACGAGGAAGAGAAGGAGGGGCAAGCTGGGCTGCTCAGCAGAAGGAGAGTGGGAGGGAGAGCTTTGTTTTTTTTCCTTTTCCAAATCTTTTTCTTATCTTGTTTTCAATTCAAAACCAACTTCAAATATAAACCAAATTAAATTTGAATACACCTTTTTAATTCAAATAAAAATAAGAAATTTTGGTATGCTCCCAAAAATAAATTTTACAAAATTAAAAATTCCTTTATTTTCAAATTTTCTTTTCTTCTACTTCAAAGCCCTTTTTAATTTCATTTGCAAAAGAAATTTAAACCATTCTAAATCTTCAATCAAAACCACTCAACCAAATACATCAAATGCAAGGGCATGTATGCACAAACATGTTGCTAAACCTTATGATAAATTTTTAATTTAATGAAAAATTTTATTTTCCTATATTTCATATGCACAAAAATTCACAACTAAATCATTTTAATCATGTTTTCAAAAGGGGCAAATTTTAGGGTGTTACACTTGTGAATAAACTTGTTGCCACCCTATTGCTAAAACCATGACTCATTAAAAGTTAATTGTAGTTAAACCAGTGTCTGCCTTTTGAGCCTCATGAACCTCATGTTATATTTGTTGAGTACGACATGTACTTACGCTTGCTTTACTTTTCAAATATTTGGAAAAAAAATGCCGGATGGGTACCAGATTGCTAAAGTTTAGAGGAATTAGGCTTGTGATCAACCAATCAGTTGTCCCTGTGGATTTGGAGTCTTCGCTTGATAATCGAACTTGTCTTTCCGTTGTTTGCTATCTAAGGTTATATCCTTTATACTAAGTACGTTATATATTGGCATTGTCTATTGATATTTCCTTTATTTGTAGCTATATGTGAGATTTGACTTCCTGCGCTCTCATATGGTGTGTATCTGATTTTGTTCTTAAAACCGGGTGCTACAGAAATAAGTAGCAAGACGGTGGCTAGACTTAGCTGTTGAGAGGCTAGCTCCCGGCTGAGGGCCATTTTATAGGGGCTAGCAGTCGTGGTATATTTTTGTTTGTGTTGACACAAAAGTATGGCACTGTGATCAACACACAGCAAGCCGGAGGGTCTGAGTAGAATGAGACCAGAGATCTGCTTGGCTTCAATACAGAACCAGCCGATTCTAAAAACCCAACGACGTGCCAGTCAATTTGATCTACAATTGACAATGAGAGAAAATCTTATCAGTAATTTAAGGTGGAATATGTCGGTGTTGCACTAGACAGTTCCAAATATACGGCTAGATAGCTGATTCAATAAGGCTGTTGACTAAATAGTCGATATCCGACGTATCCATGAAATGAAGATCTTTAAATCAAGGATTATCATCTAATATTAAATGATAATGATATGAATCAAAATAACCGATGCTCATGGATCATAGCAGATTTATGATGACTAATTAATCTAGACAAAAACTAGTACAATACACCCAAATACAAAATTAGAAGATCTTTCTTTAAAATTCCAACATATATGACCAAATGGTCGACTGATGCCATCGATCGATTAGAGAATTGATAATCAGCAAAGAAGGGATATAAGAAAGCATCATTAGCTAAATAGAACATGATCGATATAAAGCGTCGAGCCGATAAGTTTGATGCAAAGAGTATAACATGCGAATAAATCGACTGTCTAATATAAATGAATCTACAAACAGTTTGAATCTAATCTATTATCATCAATAGTGAGGTTTGATCGGATCGATGCAGCTATAATATTGATGACAAACTAAAGCCAAAGAATCTATAAATCCATCTATATGTTGACAAATTCTTGAAAACAAGCTGTATGCGTGAAAGTATAGGCAAATCGGCTAAAATAGCCGATGCAGTCATAGCAAACAAACATAGTACATATCTTGATCATGAACAAGACCACTAATCGATAATTTCTAATCTAAAGTCTTACGGTGAGGTTTGATCGGATCGATGTAGCTATGGTAGTGTCATTAGATTAGATCTCATTAACTAGTAAGTTTATTCAAGGTTAAAACATGTCTTTGGATACATACTATGTTTGATTGGAATAGAGATAAAATAGCTGATCTAGCAGAATTAAGTCATCAATTATAAGATTTAAAGCATGATCAGATCAAAGGACGACCTATTAAGATGATATGATGCCGATCTATCTCTATCTCAATCGGGTGATTTTGTTATAATTAATAAAACATTAATTATAACAAGATCGATAACTAATGAATCAACCAAAAAACAGCAAGAAAAATCTTACTAATCTTAGCAGATTTGATAACTGGTGATATTGTATTAAACAACAAGTTATTTAACACAAGATCGATAACTTTGATCTATATTATGATTTGTAAGAGATCAATCAGCTGATGCACCCTTACAAACAATGATATGGATCGACAACTAACTTATATTATAGCTCATAAAAGATCAATCAATTGATGCAGCTTTATAAGCACAAAACAAGTCGTGACAGTGCTCATAAGCAAGCTAGAGGTCGATCAGTCGATGCACCCTGTTTGCTGAAGAACTCGCCGAGATCTACAGTACTCCTACTCCTAATGTGATGGCGAAAGCCAGAAAGATTGTATTGATTGAGTGTTTTGTTCCCTTGTACAATAACCATGGTCTAATATTTATACCCGGAACCTAAAAATCAATCCTACTCAAGTATGACTCATTAAAATTCTTGAAATAAAAGAAAACTTCCTAACTTAATAATAACTTGGACCCTAATTTTTCTTATTTGTAGAGTCCGACACATCTTCCTGGCGCCATTCAAGCATAGCCCATTGACGTCGTCTGCTGACGTCATCTATAAAATAGTCGATTCTGTCCTTACATCTAAATCAGCTGATACCGATTCACATCTACTCGATTCCTTGATGACACAATCCTAGAAGCTTCGAGTTCCCACGTTCTTCTTCCCAAATTTTCGTGTAAACACATGCCCCACAATTTTGGGATAAAAATGATTTTATTTCAAAATTTCTATTTATCTGCTCACTTTGTTGCAACTGCTCATTCCGAAATATACGCGTCACTCCCGATTTCTTGGGCCAAATTCTATATAATACCACAACAGTATCATTTCCAACTTGCTTGGCCTGCTTACTTTCCCCTTTTCTCTTGAGCAAGCTTCAACAGTCAAAACCGCCACCACCAAAGCCTTAACCCTAGCTGATCTTCTGCTCTGCCAAACTGTTGTTCAAGCCACCTTTCTACAATATTCCTCAGATCAGATCCATTTTGGCTACAATGGCGACCAGCAATCACGTTCCTGAGGTATGTCTTCAGATTTTTATCTTTTAAGTATTAGTCGTTACTTTGTATTTTCCTTTCTTCTTAAATTCATCCCAACTGGTTTCTAGGAAATGAGAAATGAAATTTTGATTCCATCAGCTATTGTTCCTAATACCTATTATCCTAGACCTATGGGCGATCCTAATCCGTCTAATTTTATCAACTAAGAAACCAACAGAATCCCCTTTAAACAAATTGTAATAGATTCATCTTTCAATTGAAGAGGGCCCTATTGACACTGATACTCAAACTGTCGATTCTCCAGCTCAGCAAACAATCGATGGTAACAAATTTATATGCTCATTTTATCCTTCTATAGCAATTATAAACAGAAAAGCATCTTAATGCCTGCAGACACTAGCATCAAAAGCCCAGAGCCGATTCAACCGAATGTTAAAAAGGATGTTGACACATCATCGGCTGTTCCTTCTCCTCAGCCAGGATCTCTTTTAGAAAAGGTATTGTCTCCCTCTCACCATCTATCTCATTGTCAACTCATTTGCTATTTTTAATAAGACTCCTTTTGTTCACATATAGAAACTTAACTCTCTAGCTTTGAGCTATTCTTTCAACTTTGAGGAATATATAGATGAAAGCGAGATAAGCTCATCTGCCATTTCTTCTCAAGAAATCTTATCGGATGAGACCAAAAATCGGCTAAAAGACAAGCTTCCAATGCTCGCGAGGAACATAGCCAATTTGGTCCAGGATGCAGATCCAATGAGAAAAATCTTCTTAGTCATTAAGGATGATCTACCCCCAAATCTTGCTGAAGCCTTAATACCTCTGTCCAACATCGAAGATCAAGCTCCCAAGGTGAAAAAGGCTCAAAGAAACCTAACTGACCATGAAGCTTTGATGGCTAAGAACACTAACAAGCAGGAAGCCAAAGAATTAGCACAATTGATCGACAATCTAAAGAATTCTTCTTCCAAAATTGAACCAAAACTGACTCAGCCGAGAATTAGGCGTGTTGAGCTCAAACAGGAACTGGACAGTGTGAAAGCTGCCATTAACCGTCATGAGTCTAACTTGACTCAGATCCCTAATGCCATCAAACAGAAGAAACAAGAGATGCTGACCGAGGTTAAGGAAGGCAAAGTTATTCGCAGCAGTCTTAAGAGCATTCCCGGATCAGTTGAAGAAGACAAACAACAAATTGTAGAAGTTGATGCTATTCGGCTGAAATCACTAAGAGCAATTCCTGATGGTCTTAACTTGTAATTTATGTTCTAGCATCTGTAGTATATATTCTATGTAAACCTGAAGATAACTGTACTCTTCCTGTTGGTCTACTGTACTTCTTGGTTCTGCTAGAATAGCCAATTTAAATTAGCCGATTCCCGATTCTGACTTTACTCTGACTTAACTAAATCTGAAAACGGCCCTTATTGCAAAAACCCTTCAAATTCCTTCTGAGTCATCAACGACTCGTTCCCCTCGTTATTAGCAAACTGGTGCTTTCCCTTCCATTAATTGGGGTTGCTTTCACATGTTCTAAGATATCTACCATCTCGCCTTCATGGCTATAAATACCAGCCAAGGGCCTCAGCCTCAAACACATCTATATTTGAAACTGTTTCTCATTCTCTCACGTCTTTCTACCTTCAAGAACCCTGTATCGATTTCTTCCTGTTCCCCTCCCAAGATCCAAAGCAAAAGCCATGGCTGGCGAAGACAACCACGGCAAGCACGCGACAGAGGAGGTCCTAGAGGAGAACATGTCGATGAGCCAGTGCCTCCGCCGCATGAGGTAAGATCAAACGCCTTCTATTCATGACAACAAATCATCTTCTAACTTGTTTATAGGTTCGTCCTGAATGACAGACTCCAACCTCTTCCTCCCAAGGCCGATGGGCCCTCTAATGCTGCACCTACCACCGCCCCCACGCCAGACTCGTTGTCGGACTCCTCTGACTCGTACACCGATGACAACGTCCGGCGCTTCCTCCGGGAGTGGAGGGCTGTCAAGGACCGTTATTCCAAGGAAACTTAGGAAAACGGTCAAGTTGAGATCCGTCTCGAGGCCTCCTAGGCCACCGTCCGCGCAGCAGAGGTGGAAGCCAACGCCGCTCGAGTGAGGATGGCCGAGTCCGATGCCATGGTGGCGGGTAAGCCTAGTTCCAAGAAAATCCTCATTCTTATCTTCACTGCCCCTTTCTTAACAATCTTCTTGCCTCTTTGATTGCTAGCCCTGACGGTACAGTTGGAAAACCTCCAACTGGCGGTGAACGCAGCTACATCGGCCATCAACGCCTAGGGCCCTCTGCTCATCAACCGTCTACACGACATCCCAGCGTGCACCTAGGAGATTGCCCTCCATGGCGTTTGTCGCGGCACAACGGTGGCTCTGGCCGTGGCACAAGTCCAAATCGGGCACGACCTCCGTACCATGGAGCCGGGCTTCCCAACTGATGATCCCAACATGCACAAGGAGCTAATTAAGGACTTCAACAACGACGCAGCGGCCATTGTGGATATCACACCAGCTCAAGATGTTGTGAATAAGGTATTCAATTAGTTTATACTAGGAGCAAACGATGAATGAATAAAGTTTTTGCCTTTTCCTTATGAATTCATCTCTGAAACTGCCATAATATGAATCATGATTGTCCTTGTGTGTGTTTTTGCTCTATAGGCGATACATATTGTATCATCTTTTACCTCTTTGGTTTAATTTTGTTTTGAACTAAAGATGATACCCTCCTGGTATCGGCTATTAGAGCCGATGACTAAACAAATTAGCTATCAAGTATTAATCCAAATGCTAGGATAATACTTCTTTAGAAATTTTCCATTGATTGCTCTATGAAACTCCTTTTCCCCTTCTAGCATTTCCAAAATATAAGCATTGCCAGGCGCACAATGTTTAATCCGATAAGGACCTTCCCAATTAGGCGACCATTTGCCAAACCTGGTGTCTTTAGACCCAATTGGCAATCTTACTTTCCAAACTAACTCTTCTTCGCAAAACTGTTTGTTCTTGACCTTTTTATTATAATGCCTTGCAACCCTTAATTTATTGGCCTCAATATTTTCAAGAGCGCGCAGCTGATGACAACTTAAGTCCTCCAAATCATCCATTATAAAGTTTTTATAGACTTTGGCTGTCAAATCATTTTGCAATGTAACACGTCTTGATCCAGTCTAAATCTCCCAAGGAAGAACTGCATTATGCCCATATACTAACTCATAAGGTGATGATTTAATCGATCCATGGCAAGGCATCCTATATGCCTACAATGCTTTATTAAGTGTCAGGTACCACTTCCTTGGTTGCTCTTCAAATTTATTCTTAATCAACTTAATCAAAATTTGATTGGATGCCTCTGCTAGGCCATTAGCTTGAGCATAATAAGGAGAAGAATTTAGTAATTTAATTTCCATACTGGCAGCAAAATCTCTAAATTCTTCTGATATGAACATTGTCCCTTGATCAATAGTAATGGTTTGAGGAATCCCAAAATGATAAACAATATGCTCACTAACAAAATCAACCATATTCTTTGAAGTTACTATTTTCAAAGGAATCGCCTCAACCCACTTGGTAAAATAATCTGTTGCTACCAATATAAACTTGTGCACTCTACTTGAAGGTGAAAAAATCTAGCCAATTAAAACAATTTCCCAGCCTTGGAATGGCCATGGCTTAATTATTGGGTTCATAGCTGATGCAGGCGATTTCTGAACATTACCAAAACGCTGACAATCCTGACACCCCTTGTAATATTCAAACTAATCTTCCAATATTATTGGCCAAAAATATCCAGACCTACGAATAACCCATTTCATTTTATAAGCCGATTGATGAGCTCCACATATTCCTTTGTGTACTTCTCCCATCAATACTCTTGCTTCTTCTTGACTTAAACATTTAAGCAAAACTTCATCGGCTGTTTTGTAATACAACAGATCATCTAACAAAACATACTTAGTCGATTTATATCTCAATTTTTTGGTAACCTTCTATGATGGATTCTCGAGGTAATTGGCTATTTCAACTCTCTAATCATTAGCCAAGGTCTCACTACTTAAGATTTCTTGGAACACTCGATAGCCTGACGCATTCTGAGCTAACCGATTGGCTTCTTGATTCTTTGCTCTTGGAACATGTTGAAGAGAAGTAAGGGGAAACTCCTCAAGTAACTTTCGACATTCATCATGGTATCTGTAGGATCTCTGGAACGCCTAGAGGGGTGAATAGGCCTATAAAAATTCAACTTAAACCGAAGTCAAATTCACCCGTGGCACTGTCGCTCTGTGAGCGCGGCACGGCCGCACCTGCAGGAGAGATTAGTTCACAGTTCAAAATCTACCCAACAAAATTTAGATTGGGTAAATTTCTTAGCTTCCTGCTGAGTAGTAGATCATAGATCGATAGCTAAAAGTGGTGGGAACACCACACACAAGTAGATCGGCCTCAAACTCTAAAAATTACCTCAACAACAACAAGAACACAAGTGTAGCAACACAAGCACAAGATGACACAAGTATTTATCCCATGGTTCAGCACGCCACCAAGGCTTGCCTATGTCCACGTTGTTGAGGTATACCACTAAGGCTTAGGGATTTGTAACCCTACCTTGTTCTCAAGTCAAGAGAGTAACTCTTGAGATGAGGGGTGATTTTACTCGCTGCAAGAGGTGGTTACAAACCTCCTGGTGTTGCCACAAACTTGGCAAGCTCACCGGGCGTTGCTCTAGCTGGCTAGGAGCCAAGCTCTAAGAGTAACAAACACAACCGCCAGCTAAGATGTGAACCAAGTGCTCTTTAGAGTTTAGGAATCAATGGAGCTGCTCTCTATTCGAGTTTTGGACCCTTTTCCCATAAGGATTGATGGGGAAATCAATGGATTTGCTTGGGGGCTTGAGGTCAATAATGGAGTGAGAGAGAGCTCTTGCTCTATTTTGGCGTGCTGAAGTGAGGAAGAAGAGAGCCAGTTGGTTACCGTTTTTGAAGGAAGGGAAAAGGTATATATATACCCCAGCCCCCAACGGTCACTTTAAATCATAGATAGCCGTTAGCGAGGAAAAGGAAAGGTATATATACCCCTAGCCCTCAACGGACACTGTACCCAAGAGGTCGAGCGAGATGAGGCCATGACCAAAGGGTCGGGCGAGATAGAGCCCATGGCCAAAGGGTCAGGCAAGACGAAGCCCGTGACCTTGGGGTTAGGCGAACCAGAGCCCGTGCCTTCGGTGTCGGGCGAACTGGAGCCCGCACCCAAGGGGTCGGGCGACTCGGAGCTCGCACCTAAGGGGTCGGGCGAGTCAGAGCTCGCACCACGCAAGACAACAAGGGTAATAGAGCAGTGGAGATTGTCTTGGCTGTGAATCAGAGGATGCTTGTGGTTGTTTGAGCACTTGGTAGCACATATTAGCTTAAACATTGTGTCCCCCTTTATAGTATGACTTTTTCTATACTCAAATTCAATATATAAAAGAATTTAAACCTCCTTTGAGTTTGAAGCCATCTACATTTATAATTGAGGGCTCCTCCATTTCATGTAGCATCCTCGAATATAAATTCCCTGCTTGTCATCTCGATAAATCTCATTAGTTCTCTAATTGTGTGGTCATTATCACCAAAACCCACAATTAGGGCTTAATTGCACTTTCAATCTATACCTTTTTGGTGATTGATGACAACCCAATTAGAGCTTATAAAAGTTATGAAATAAATACTGAAACTTTCGAGCCATGGGTGTAGAGCCTCCCCCTAAATATGTGAATAGAAAATGGAATTCTCAAATTGGCATAAGAAGCCAAGATTCACATTTTAGTGAGAGTGATGGGGCTCCACCTACATCCATGTTCCTATGGGGTGCTACATACTGTGTCAGGTATGTAAAACGTGATGCAAATGACAGTTTATGCACAACATGGTTTGTTGTTGCTGCTGGGTACGGCACTGCTGCACTTGTTGTAACAGCACAGATCAGAACAAACACCACACAACATGTGATACATATAATGATATACATTCTAGCACAATTGTATCACAAGCGACATCATAGATTAATATATGTCCATATTCCACACAAAAAAGTCAAATAGTAGCATTATTTCACAATTTAGAGTTTTGAGCGACTCTCAAACTTTCCACCTAGCCAAGACTAACACTCATCGAATAGGACATGAAGCGCAGCTGCTGACCATGGCGTCGAAAAGTTGTTGACCCCTTTAATTTTCTCCCCCTTTGGCATAAAGCACCAAAAAGAGAAGAAAAGAAGAAAGGTCAACACCTACTCGTCATCTCCCTGGATGTCCGTCCAATCAATATCATCACCTCCTATAGCCCTAGCACCTCCTGCAGCAGTCCCGGCACCACCGTCACCATCGTCGTCGTCGAAGTCAATACGTGCACGGCCCTGACGGTGAGTAGTGGCGGTGTAGCGAGTGGAATGAGAGGAACGCCTTGGCTCCTGTCTCTGACGGTATCCCTCTTGGGTCTCATCCCAATATGGTGCTCATCCCTACTCCTCCTCCTCCTCATCATCATCTAAATCTGTATCGGAGAGACTCGGAAGGTCATACTATGGAGGTGGTGGAATAGGAGGAAGTGGTGGAAGGTCCTATCCACGCTGTTGATGCTGCTCAAGCTGTGTCTCATATGCTCTGTCAGCTGCATAGGTGCACTTGCCGAAGATTGCCTTCAACCACTTGCCAAACTTCTTCATCTTGCCTCGTCTGCGAGACCTAGAGCGGGAAGACACAGGGATATCTACATGAGCATGAGAGCTCCCCGCTCCCTGAGTAGCTACAGCTGGCTAGGTCTTCTCAATTTTGTGACGGTGTGCATCCCATCCTTTGGAAAATAAAATCCAGTGACCCTCTCAATCATGAACATGAGGTAAGGGGCATAGGGCAGACCCCTCCTCCCATCCTCCACTGCAAATCTCAATTCAGTCCATATGAATCTTGGGACATTGAACCTGTCCCCACCTAGAGCAAATCTAGCCAATACATTTCTCACATAGCCATTAATATCTAAGGCTGCTCCATCATTTAGGTTGATGGTGTTCCTGATGAGGTTGTTGAGGATGTAATAGAAGCTGTGTAGACCACTCCTCTTGCCATCTACAATCCTTCTATCTCTCTACATGTAACTGATGTCATGGATCTCAGTTCGAGGCTCATCATGAATGTAAGTGTAACCTCTGTGCTCCTCCCCAAAGCCAGGGATCTGGCTGAAAGTGACAAAGTCGACTCGGTAGTGCCGACCATCAGTCATCTAGTGAATCTCATCAAAGGTTGGGTCATAGAAGTATGTGGCATGAAACTGTGCAAGCACCTCCTCATTCCAGTTATACTAGAAACCCATGATGTCTAAAAGATGGAACCTGTCACAAATCTTGATTACCTTATCAAACTCAGGCTCCTCCTTCTGCTACATCTCATCCCAATCAATGTACTACATCTTGATGATCTTGGTTTTCTTGGATGCAAGAATGGCAGTGGCATAAAAGTTGGAATGAGACTCATTCCAGAATCTGTAATCAATGCCCAAATCCTTGTGCACTACATTGTGATTGATCCCTCTTGCCTCTTCCACTAGCTTCCAACTCTTGGAATAGTTGACAACTGCATGTTGGCGGGAGTCATCTGGAGGTCTCATGATGATCTCACCCTCAAAATCTCTCATGTATCTACCATCAAACTCAGAGAGATGCTGTGGGGTGTCAGGAATGACATCAGTGGTATGACATGTCATCTCCAGCCTCTCCTCATCTTCAATGTATTACTCGCGCCTCCCCCTATCACCAAGTCCCCTTGGAGCTGCGCTACTGTCTGCTGCTGTTGATCTCCCTCGACCACGGCGAGGTGGATCCTTGTCTTTTTGCTCATTCATCTTCATTTTCCCCCTTCGGTCATTATCTCCTTGCTCCATCTTCTCAAATGAGGAATGGAGAGGAGAGGGAAGAAACTGCTTGGGCAAGGGCAGTAGCAGCCGTTAGCGACGTTGAGGGAGTGCTGGCAGCTGTCGTGGCACTACCAGAGATCGGCAACATGCGGCCAAGCGACGGCGACGGCGTAGGCGCAAGAGGAGAGAGAGAGGCGTGGGTGTTGGCGTCGGGGGAAGAGAGAGGGAAAGAAGTTACTGCGGACCTAAGGATAAGAGAAAGAATAAATGGGCCCCATAGTAAAACTGTTTGGGCCAAATCTCAATTGAGATTCAAAGTGTAGCACTGCCGCATGCCTAGCCTAGCACTGCCGCAGAGCGGCACTGTCGTACGGCAGGCGCGGCACTGCTGCACTCCCCAAAACTGTGGGAGTTACCTATAATCTATATGACTCTCTTTGTATAAGATATGGACACATATCACTTATATACCATGACCAGAAACAAATAATCAATACAGACCATGATCATGATACATAAGTTGCCTTTTATAAATTATTTTCATGCACAATATGAAAATTTTCAACTCTTTTGCCTAGATACTAGTTTATCAAACCGAGGCATGCTAAAATTCAAACCATGTTACGAGAATCATGTATATTTAGCTCACTATGCAAAGCACAAAACCTTGACTCGTCGAGGGGATTTATGAAGATATCGGCTAGTTGCTTTTCGGTGCTCACATGGCGAATTTTAATATCTCCTTTGGTTTCATGGTCTCTCAAGAAATGATGATGGATATCTATATGCTCGGTTCTAGATAGGCTTACGGGATTGTTTGCAAGCTTATTGGCACTCTCATTATCACATAATAATGGGATTTTGGTAAAATGACATCGAAAATCACGAAGAGTTTGCCTCATCCAAAGTAGTTGGGCACAACATGCACCGGCCGCAATGTACTCGGCCTCTGTAGTGGAAAGGGCTACACAATTTTGCTTTTTAGAACTCCAAGACACTAGGAATCGTCCAAGGAATTGAAATGTCCCTGAAGTGCTTTTTTGATCTACTTTGCAACCGGCGTAATCAGAATCCGAATACCCAAGTAGATCAAACTTAGAGCCCTTAGGATACCACAAACCAAGGTTAGGAGTGTGTACTAAATATCTTAAGATTCTCTTAACGGCCACCAAGTGACACTCTTTTGGGTTAGCTTGAAATCTAGCACACATGCACACACTAAGCATAATATCGGGCCTAGATGCTCACAAATAAAGTAGAGAGCTGATCATGGAACGATATACCTTGGTATCCATGGCTTTCCCTTCAATGTTGAGATCAAGATGTCCATTGGTTGGCATGGGGGTTTTGATAGGCTTGGCATTCACCACGTCAAACTTCTTGAGCATATCATGGGTGTACTTCGTTTGACTAATAAAAGTTCCATCCTTCACTTGCTTGATTTGAAATCCGTGGAAGAACTTCAACTCACCCATCATGGACATCTCAAATCTCTTCGTCATGATCCTACTAAATTCCTCACAAAAAGTATGATTAGTACTACCAAATATTCTGTCATCGACATATATTTGGCACATAAATATATCTTTACCAACTTTGTGAGTGAAAAGGGTAGGGTCAGCTTTGCCTATTTCAAAGCCTTGTTTAAGCAAGAATTCCTTAAGGCATTCATACCATGCTCTTGGTGCTTGCTTAAGCCCATAGAGCACCTTTTGGTGTTTGTAGACGTGGTTGGGGAACTTGGGATCTTCAAAACCCGGTGGTTACTCAATATAGACAAGTTCTTGAATGGGGCCGTTGAGGAATGCACTCTTCACGTCCATTTGATATAGCTTGAAATTGTGATGAGCGGCATAGGCTAGAAGCATTCGGATTGCTTCAAGTCTTGCCACTGGTGCATATGTTTCCTCAAAGTCCAAGCCCTCTACTAGAGTGAAACCTTGAGCAACCAATCTTGCCTTGTTTCTTGTCACCACGCCATTCTCATCTTGCTTGTTGCAGAAGACCCACTTGGTGCCAATGATATTGGTGTTGGGTCTCTCCACCAAGGTCCACACTTGATTTCTTTCGAAATTGTTGAGGTCATCTTGCATGGCCATCACCCAATCCGGATCACCAAGTGCTTGCTCAACCTTACGAGGTTCCAAGGAGGAAACAAATGAGTAATATTGGCAAAAGTTTGCTAAATATGAATGAGTTGTTACTCCCTTTTGAGGACTCCTAAGGATATTGTCAACGGGATGATCCTGTTGTATTGTTTGCCTTAGCCTTGGATGATCAATGGCCTCTTATCCATCTTCTGGATCTTCACTATTTTCTTGCTCGAATATGGGTTATAGGTTCTATCCTTGAATTGGAGTTGGACTTGTTGCTGCTGTCAAAGGGAGTGTGGCATTGCTGCTCTTATGTGTTGTACTACCAAGGGTCGGCTCCCCCTTAGCATCAGGTACGTCAGCGGAACTTTGTTTATCAGTAGCTTGAGGAACCTCCACTTCAGTGACTTCATCTTCTTGTGGTCTTATATCACCAATAGACAATTGTTTGATTGCTTCACATGGTGGATCCTTATTTCCTACAACACTTGAATCAACTTGCTCCACTTGAGAGCCATTAGATTCATCAAATGTCACGTCTATCGCTTTTTCAACTCTCCCGGAGGTTTTGTTGAAAACATGATAGGCATGCTCATTTGATCCATAACCAAGAAGAAAACCTTAATCAACTTTAGGTGCAAACTTAGAGGTTTTGGGTTTCTTATTAAGTATAAAGCACTTGCACCCAAACACTCTAAAGTAGGACACCTTTGGTTTGTTACCGGTTAGAAGCTCATATGAAGTTTTCTTCAACTTCTTGTGTAGGTAGAGGCGGTTGATGGCATGGCAAGCGGTGTTAACGGATTCGCACCAAAAGAGGTCCGGCGTCTTGTACTCATCTAGCATTGTCCTTGCTATGTCAATTAGTGTACGATTCTTCCTCTCTACAACACCATTTTGTTGAGAGGTGTATGGAATTGAGAACTCATGCTTGATGCCTTCTTCATCAAGAAACTCCTCAACTTGGGTGTTCTTGAATTCGGTCCCATTGTCGCTTCTCATTTTTTTGATGGGGAGACCGAACTCCTTTTGAGCTCTTCTAACAAAAGTCTTCACTTTGTCTCTAGCTTGACACTTATCAAACAAGAAAAATACCCAAGTGAAACAGGAATAATCATCAACAATAACAAGACCATATTTGTTACCCCCGATACTTAGGTAGGCGACCGATCCAAAGACATCCATGTGTATGAGCTCCAATGGTTACGTTGTGGTCATGATGCTCTTTGGTGGGTGAGATATGCCAACTTGCTTTCTAGCTTGACAAGCGCTACATATCCTATCTTTCTCAAAGTGAACATTTGTTAGCCCAAGGATGTGTTCATCCTTTTGAAGTTTGGCCAAGTCCCTCATCCCAACATGGGCTAGTCGGTGATGCCAAAGCCACCCCATGCTAGATTTTACCACTAAATAAGTCTCAAGATTAGCTTTACTTTTGTTGAAATCAACTAGGTAAAGCTTGTTCTTTAAATGACCCATAAAGATAATAGAGGAATCCTTCCTTCTAAAGACTTCCACACCCTTATCCATAAAGAGACAATTGAAGCCCATCTCGCATAATTAAGAGACAGACAACAAATTATAACCTAACGAATCAACATATAAAACATTTGTAATTGAATGCTCAAGGGTTATAGCAACTTTACCAAGACCAATCACATCCCCCTTAGAGTTGTCTCCAAAGAGAATATTTTCATTTTAGTCCATCTTCGGGGTATATGATGAGAACATACCCCTTTCTCCAGTCATATGATTTGTACATCCACTATCAAGCACCAACTTGACCCACCGGAGGAGTATGCCTACAAAACAGATTTAGTTGCTTGATTTAGGTCCCCAATTTGACTTGGGCCTTGCATGTTAGTCACAAGAAATTTAGGAACCCAAATAGAAGTATTCCTATATGTGTTGGCTTCCTTTCCTACATATTTGGCAACCACTTTTCCACTGCTGTTGTTCCTTAAAACAAAACATGAAGTCAAGCTTTGTTGAGGTGGTTGAAACTTTGGTTGATAGGCATACTTGTTCATAGTGCCCCACACGGATTCCTTTGGCTTCTGTTGAACCTGTTTCTGCTGGAATACCTTCTTCTTGGGCTTAGTTTGATCAGGAGTAGAATTGGTAGCCTTCCCCATTTTGCAGGGAGTGGCACAGCCGACCTTCACTGCGGCACTGCTGCTCTGGACTACAGCACTACCACTGTCTGTGCAGGCTGATCTATATCAACTCCTTCCTTCCTCTCAAACTTGACACACTCATAGCCGTTTATGATCTTTCTTCCATTTGTCTTGGCTCCTATAGTGTGCCCAAGCCCATGCTTGATTGAGGGGTGTCTCCCTTGCTTGAATTGAGGCACTTTTGAATCATTTGTCTTCTTATCAGTTACTTGAGCCTTACCACTCAAGTAGCCCTTGCCAATGATCTCATTGAATCTAGCAATTTCTTTTCTCATTGCCTCCATGTTTGCAAGGTTAGTGGAATAAGCATTCAAATCAATATTATAACATTTTCCACAACCTTGACTAGTGGAGGTAGTAAAGGCATCCTTTGCCTTAGAGGGATGTGAGTTGCTATTCTAAAGAATGTTATATTGCAGCTCAAGTTCTTTGTGCTTTTCATCTAACTCACAATACTTTTTCTTGAGAGCAACATTTGCTTTCTTTGTGATAACATGGTCCCCTTGTTCTTTGACCAAGGCCTTGTGCAAGGATTCCATCTCACTTCTCTCTAATGCAAGAGCTTCCTTGCTACCAATGTAGAGATCCTCTTGTTGGATAAGAGTTTCCTCTCTAGATTCTAGCTCGTCTTGGACACTCTCTAGATCCTCCATTATCTTAGTGATGAATAATTTGGTCTTTCCATCCAAATTTTTAGTTATCATGTTTATTTCTTCATCACTAGATTCATCGTCACTAGAGCTATCACTAATATCACTACTAGAGATATCACTAGGAGGTGGAGGTGGAGGAGCTTTGGCCTTGGATTTAGATTTTACCTTCTCACTCTTTGCCTAAGACAAATGTGAGGGGAGTAGTAGTCATCATCAGACATGTTGGTGAAAAGTCTTGGTGAAGAAGATGGCTCATGGATAGCAATGGTTGCAACTTTCTCATCTTCTTCACTTGAGCTTTCAATAGATGAATCCCATTCATGCCCAATGTGAGATTCTCCCATGTTTTTCTTGCTCTTTCTACGGTCGGCCTTCTCCTCTTTCTTGTCCTTCTTGTATTTGTTGTCCTTGATCTCATATCGACACTTTGCAATGAAGTGATCGGTGCTTCCACAATTGTAGCATGTCCTCTTTTTCTTGTTTGGGAAGCTTCTCTTCCCTACCTTGTAGCCTTGCTTCTTTAGCCCCTTGTGATACCTCCTCATAAAGAGAGCAACATCATCCACTTTCTCGTATTGGTCATCATCATGTTCACTCTCACTAGAGGATGAGGTGGTCTCTACTCTTTCTTGAACTTGCTTGCTTGCTTTGGGCTTGCTAATTGAAGCTTGCTTGTTGGTCTTGGACTTGCTAGTAGAGCCTTGATTGCTTGATTTGTTGGCCTTGAGAGCTACATCTTTGTTGATCTTGATGCCTTCTAGCTTTGCTTGCAATTCTCCAAGCTTCTTCCTCTCATTTGCTTCTTCTCTTTGCATGTCAAAGGTCAAGATCCCCCAAGTACATCATTTGGTGTGAAGTACTCAAACTTCTTCTTGTCTCTAATTAGAGTTATTACGGTCTCATTTCTTGGTGAATAATCTTCCAACATAATTTTGACAACTTTGTGATCATCTAGCTCATCACAACCATAGCCTCTAATCTTGCCCACCATGGTCATCAACCTATCAAACATCTCTTGTGGCCCTTCTCCATCCAAGATAACAAATCGGTTGAGCTTGGATATCAATAAATCAATTCTTGCCTTTCTCACTTTGTCAACTCCTTCATGTGCAAGATGCAAAGTATCCCAAATTTGCTTGGCAACATCCACACCAATCACTCTATTGTACTCATCACCATCCAAGGCACCAAGTAGCACACTAGTGGCTTGACTGTTGAGGTGGATGATTCTCATTTCTTCCATGGTTGGATTCCTGGGATCAACCAGTGGCTCAAATCCATTGCAAACAACCTCCCAAATGCTGGGATGAAGACCTATAAGATAGGCTCTCATCAAGTGCTTCTACTTGGCAAAGTTAGTCCCATCGAAATGAGGTAACTTGCCTACGGGCACATTGATGAAAGACTTGCGATCATGGTTAGTCATAGACATAGAAGAATAGTTAAAGGATACGGTGGCATATTTGTTATCATCATTCGTCTTGCCCTTTCATTTCTTGTCCTTCTTGCTATGCACTTGGTAGGACTCATCATCATCACCATCTTCAGAGCTGCTAGATAGCTCACTTGAAGATGAATTGGAGGCTTTTGCTTCTTGTTCCTTCTTCTTTCTTGCTTCTCTTCTTTTTATTCTAGCTTCTCTCTTAAGTCTTCTTTTTTCTTCTCTCTTGCTTCTCTTTTCTAGCTGCCTTTCTTCTTCTTTCTTCTTCATTTTGAGCTTTTTTGGCATCGGTTGCCTTTAGCTGCTTGAGCGTGGAGTTGCTCGCTGTAGAGGCGCTAAGCTCACTTCTGTCGGTGTCATGCAGCCCAACGTCCTTCGGATCGACATTGATGGGCTTCACAACCCCGGATCCTCCCCCGGGCTCCATACCTCACATGGTGAAGCGCACACGAGGTAACCTAGCTCTAATACCACCTTTAGGATCTCTAGAATGCCTAGAGAGGGGGGAATAGGCCTATAAAAATTCAACTCAAACCAAAGTCAAATTCACCCATGGCACTACTGCTCTGTGAGCGCGACACTATCGCACCTGCATGAGAGATTAGTTCACAGTTCAAAATCTACCCAACGAAATTTAGATTGGGTAAATTTCTTAGCTTCCTGTAGAGTAGTACATCACAGGTCGAGAGCTGAAAGTCGTGGAAAGACCACACACAAGTAGATTGGCCTCAAACTCTAGAAATCACCTCAACAACAAGAACACAAGTGTAGCAATACAAGCACAAGACAACACAAGGATTTATCCCGTGGTTCAGCTCACCACCAAGGCTTGCCTATGTCCACAATATTGAGGTATACCACTAAGGCTTAGTGATTTACAACCCTACCTTGTTCTCAAGTCAAGAGAGTGAACTCTTGAGATGAGGGGTGATTTTACTCGCTGTAAGAGGTAGTTACAAACCTCCCGGTGCTGCCACATTGGAGAGCTCACCGGGCGATGCTCTAGCCGGCTAGGAGCCAAGCTCTAAGAGTAACAAACACAACCATCGGCTAAGACGTGAACCAAGTACTCTTTAGAGTTTAGGAATCAATGGAGCTGCTCTCTATTTGAGTTTTGGACCCTGTTCCCTCATGGATTGATGGGGAAATCAATGGATTTGCTTGGGGGCTTGAGGTCAACAATGGAGTGAGTGAGAGAGAGAGCTCTTGCTCTATTTTGGCATGTTGAAGTGAGGAAGAAGAGAGCCAGTTGGTTACTGTTGGGAAGGAAGGGGAAAGGTATATATATACCCCCAGCCCCCAACGATCACTTTAAATCGTAGATAGCCATTGGCGTGGAAAAGGAAAGGTATATATACCCCAGCCATCAACAGACACTGCACCCAAGAGGTTGGGCGAGACGAGGCCACGACCAAAGGGTCGAGCGAGACGGAGCCTAGGACCAAAGGGTCGGGCGAGACAAAGCCCGTGACCTTGGGGTCGAGCGAACCGGAGCCCGCGCCCAAGGGGTCGAGCGAGTCGGAGCTCACACCCAAGGGGTCGGGCGAGTCGGAGCTTGCACCACGCAAGACAACAAGGGTAATAGAGAAGTGGAGATTGTCTTGGTTGTGAATCTAAGGATGCTTGTGGTTGTTTGAGCACATGGTAGCACATATTAGCTTAAGCATTATGCCCCCCTTTATAGTATGACTTTTCCTACACTCAAATTCAATATATAAAAGAATTTAAAACACCTCTTAGTTTGAAGCCATCTACATTTATAATTGGGGGGTCCTCCATTTTGTGTAGCATCCTCGAATATAAATTCCCTACTTGTCATCTCAATAAATCTCATTAGTTCTCTAATTGCATGTCATTATCACCAAAACCCACAATTAGGGCTTGATTGCACTTTCAATATGCCTTCAGAATATCATTTTTACATTCATACAGGCTGATCAACTGATTAATAACTAGCTATGAATCTCCAAATATTTCAACTGACTCGGCCTTTACTTCCTGAAGAAGTTGAAGTCCCTTAAGAATAGCATCATATTCTGCTTGATTATTGGTGGTTATTGGTTTGGTTTGAATGGAAAACTCAAAACTTTCCCCCCGAGGCCAAATAATAACAATACCAATGCCACCACCTTGCTTGCACGATGATCCATCAAAGAACAATATCCAAGGCATAGGTTCCACATAGCCGATGCTTGGTTTATGGTGTTGAGTAATAAAATCGGCCATCACTTGTCATTTAACTGCTTTAGCCAATTCATACCTCAAGTCAAATTCTGATAATGCAAGAATCCACTTTTCCATTCTCCCATTTAATATTGGCATTAACAACATGTGTTTGATCACATCGGCTTTAGACACAACTGCACACTCAGCCGATAATAAATAATGTCGCAATTTAGTGCAGGAGAAATATAAGCATAAGCATAACTTTTCAATAGGAGAATATCTTGTTTCTGGATCAAAAACTCTTCTACTTAAATAGAAAACAACCCATTCCTTTCTTTCAAACTCTTGCATCAAGGCCGATCCAATCGTTTGGCTATCGGCCGACACGTACAACTTAAAAGGCTTACCTTGCTGAGGAGGAACTAGTACAGGTGGAGATTTCATATACTCTTTTATCTCCTCAAACGCTTTTTGTTGTACGTCACCCCATTTAAATTCTTGATAATTTTTCAACTTCAACAAAGGAGAAAACGGCAGAATCCTTTCTAACATATTTGAAATAAACCTTCTGATAAAATTAATCTTATCAAGCAGAGATTGTAATTCTATTTTATTAGTTGGAGGTACTGCCTCATCAATTGCTTTCATACTTTTCTAACCAATCTCAGCTCCTCTCTCATGGACCATAAAACCCAAAAATTGTCCAGCTGACACTCCAAAGGCACACTTATTAGGATTCATCTTTAAACCATGTTTTCTTGTGCACTCTAAAGTCTCCCGCATATCAGCCAGATGTTCTTTGTACCCTTTGGATTTCACCACCACATCATCAATATAGATTTCAACAATCCTACCGATCAACTTATGAAAAATATAATTCGTTGCCCTCTGATAAGTTGCACCAGCATTCTCCAATCCAAAAGTCATCACAACCCATTCAAATAAGCCGATTGCGCCAGGGCACCTAAAGGCTATTTTTGCTGTCTTCTTCAGCCATAAAAATTTGATTATAACATGCATTATCATCCATAAAACTAATTACCTTGTACCCGTCTGCCACATCTACCAACATATCGGCTATTGGCATCAGATAACCATCCATAGGTGTAGCCTTGTCCAAATCTCTAAAATCAATACAGACTCTTAACTTCCCATTTTTCTTATACACAGGAACTACACTCGATATCCACTCTGCATATCGGCAAGGTCGGATAAATTTTGCTTCTAGTAGTCTTTCAATCTCCTTAATATCATCAAGAACTTTTGGATTAAATCTCCTTGGAGCATGTTTAAATGGCCGATATCCAGGTTTGATTGGCAACCAATGTTCAACAATTGATCGATCTAAGCCAGGCATTTCATAATATTCTCAAGCAAAACAATCTTTAAATTTCTTTTACAAATCTATCAATTCTTGTTTATACTTAGGATCCAATTTAGCACTTACATACATCGACCTAGGCCTATCTCCAGGACCAATATCTATTTCTTCTAACTCATCAGCCGACGTAAAGCCATGTCCTAGTTTACCATCTATACCATCTATTGGATTATCCATTAAAACAAACTTTTAGAGCCAACTGCTTGGATCGGCTGTTGGCCTTTATCATTGATTCTAATGAAGCTTCCTTCGCATCGCTTGCCAGAAAAACACTCAAAATCTTCTAGTTTCCAATACATTGGATCAACTGTTGCTATACTCACAGCATCATCAGCATGAACTAGCTCAACATTGTCTCCATGCCACTGAATCAAGCATTGATGCATAGTCGATGGTACACAACAATTGGCATGAATCCAATCACGACCAAGGAGCAAACTGTATGAACCCTTTTCATCAACGATAAAGAATGTAGTGAGCAAAGCTTGCTTCCAATTGTCAATTCAACATTTATTGCCCCCTAGTCTTGGACGCATTACCGCCAAAATCCTTAAGCATCATGTCAGTCTCAATCGGATCTTCTGGTCCTTTACCAACCTTGAAAAAAGTAGTATAAGGCATTAGATTAACAAAGGCACCTCCATTAACCAACATTTTACCCATCGGCTTCCCATCGACAAAACCTTTCACATATAAAGCCTTCAAATGCCGATGCTTAACTGGTTTATCAAATATAGCTTGTTGTATCAATGTCAACTGGGCTGCCATCTCTTCATACTCTGATTCATCAAAATCCAAATAAACTTCTTGATCTGCTGGAGTTTTAAATTCAAATGGTAAAAGAAAAGCCATTTGAATATTAGCCGATGGTTGACCCTTATCGGTTGTTTGTTTAGCACGCCATACTTGTGGTTTACCAGATTTCTAAGCCTATTCTAATTCTCTGCTCCTTAGGCGTTGTACTCTTCTCTTCTGACTTCTTGTTAAACCACCTAGACACCACTGTCCTTCCTGCCAAACATACTCTTCATTGTCTTCTTCATAATCGGTCCAGTTCGGATCAACAACTCGCTTTCCACGCCAATCATGAATGCTTCTATTTTTTAAGGACCGATCCACATCATTATGTTTATATTCAATCCGATCATGGATAGACCGACGGATGACTTGAGATTGTCTAAACTCTCAATATTGTTCGCTACATTCTTGGCAATTATTTCTAGTAGGCAATCTCAAACCTTCATTCCAACAATGTCTGAAAAAAGGCAATTCCAATATGACTCAGCTTGTTCTCTTTCATATCTCTCTTCTTCTTGTTGACGTTGATATTCCTTCTCTTCTAACCAGCGATGATAATCTTTCTCATTCTGTCATTGCCATTTATTCAATAGAATTCGAGATGTAACATGTGGTCTCATCGCACCATCTCTCGATGTTTCTTCCTGCTCATATCAGCTCTTTTGTTGGTCAAGACACCTTTTAATTTCTCTATATTCATTAGCTGATATTTGCATCTCCGGATCAACTGTTCCAGTTTCTCTTGCCCTAGTTGATATCAAAACTTTAGTTTTCCCTTTGAACAACTTAGCATCAACCATGTTCTGATCCTTTGGGAAAGGATTATCATCAACTTTCATTTTCCAAGCTATATCAAATTTAAGTTTACCTTGTTTAATAGCCCTTTGAATATGCTGCCAAAAAATCCTGCAATCATTAGTAGTATGAGAAGTAGTGTTATGGTACTTGCAGAACTTCTTATTCTTCAACTGATCAGGAGGTAATACAACATCATTGGCAGGTAGTTTAATCTGTCCCTTCTTAAGCAAGAAATCAAAAAGTTTGTCTGCTTTTGTAACATTAAAATCATAACTTTCTTCAACTTCTTTTCCGCAATTCCATTCAGCTAAAACAATTTCCTCTTCTTCATTATCATCATAATCGACTAAATATGGATTACAAGCTTCAGCGATTGCAGCATTCTTCTAGAATCGGGTATCTCTACGCATATTCTGTAATTGGCTATTAAGTGCTTCCACCCATTGAGCAAATTGACCTAAATTGTCAAATTCTTGTCCAAGCAGCTTTTCTCTCCATGTTGGCAACATTCCTTGAACGGCCAACGCAGCTAGCTGATCATCAGTCAAATTCAACGAAAAGCATAAGTTTCTTGTTTCTCGGAACCTCTGAAGAAACTCAGCACCCGATTCATTAGCTCTTTGCTTTATAGTTGTCAAATATGTGATCTTTCTTTCCCCTATCCCAGTGTAAAAATATGTATGAAATTTCTTTTCAAGATCACTCCAATTGGCAATAGAATTAACCGCTAGTGATAAAAAACAAGTGAAAGCTAGTCCTGATAGGGACAGAGAGAAGAAACGAACTCGATGCGCTTCTTCAACAGAGGCTTCATCCAACTGAGTAAGATATCGACTAACATATTCTATTGTACTTGTGCTATCTTGACCAGTGAACTTAGCAAATTCTGGAAGCTTGTAGTTTGTAGGAAGGGCCACCAAATCATACCACTCTGGATATGGACGTTTGTACGAAAAGATCTGCTCTTTTGGTTTCAAACCGAACTGATTTTTCATCATTTTGGTTACTCTGAGCAACAATTCATCAACATTTGAGTTTAGATTTCTTGGCAATTGCTGACCCATCTATAGATTGAAATTCTGAGTGCCTTCATATCTTGGATTTGAAATCATATTAAGGGTATTATAATATGAACCATAATGATAACCTTGTGGAATATCTATCTATCGGGCCCCTTGCTGATTTATTGTTTGAAATCTCTGTTGAAAATATTAGGATCTATATCTCTACGAATCCTTTAAACCGATGGTGCTATTTTTGAGCCGACGGTGGTATTTGGCCTGATGTACCAAAATTAACCATCTGATTCTAAACTTGCCCTGGCGTTGCACATGCTGCACCGATGATCCAGGATTATTTTGCATTTGATTAGTAGTAGCATCCTGAATTTGCTCAGATAAATTCTGAATTGCCTAGGCATCATCATTCTTAGCTAGTGCTGCTTCTTGATGGCTAATACCGGCTTGATTAGTCCCCTAAGTCGATAGATGCGGAATATTGTAATAAGTCGGTCCAACCTGATCAAGTGGAAATTCATGAAACACCTCCTTCATGGTATTGTGGAATATATTCAAGAAAGCTATATTATGATTCAGCATTGCATCATGAACAAATTTGTTGATAGCTTCCACAAAGAAATGCATATCATTAGCTTTGTCTGTATCTAACTGTCCATGCATCAAAACTCTCGGCAGTGGATATTTCTGAACAACTTTATTGTCACATGTTTTGGTGTATGACAACAAGCACTTGTTCTGAAACTCCTCTATAGCCTTACCAATGATATCTTTATCCTCATCAGATAAGTCTTCATAAGGTACCATAAGAATGTCCTTATTGTTGTGAACCGCCATGACGATTGTGGTCCCACCGGGCATGCCAAAAAGTGTGTTGACACGAAAAAATGTGGCGATGTGATCAACACACAGCAAGCCAGAGGATCTTAGTGGAACGAGACCAGAGATCTGCTTGGCTTCAACACAGAACCAGCCGATTCTAAAAACCCAACGACGTGCCAGTCAATTTGACCTGCAATTGACAAGGAGAGAAAATTTTATCAGTAATTTAAGGTGGAACATATCGGTGTTGCACCAGACAGTTCCAAATGTACGGCTAGATAGCCGATTCAATAAGGCTGTTGACTAAATAGTCAATATCCGACGTATCCATGAAATGAAGATCTTTAAATCAAGGATTATCGGCTAATATTAAATGATAATGATATGAATCAAAATAACTGATGCTCATGGATCATAGTAGATTTATGATGACTGATTAATCTAGACAAAAACTAGTACAATACACCCAAATACAAAATCAGAAGATCTTTCCTTAAAATTCCAACATATATGACCAAATGGTTGATTGATGTCATCGATCGATTAGAGAATTGATAATCAGCAAAGACGCGATATAAGAAAGCATCATCAGCTAAATGGAACATGATCGATATAAAGCGTCGAGCCGATAAGTTTGATGAAAAGAGTATAACATGCGAATAAATCGACTGTCTAATATAAATGAATCTACAAATAGTTTGAATCTAATATATTATCATCAATAGTGAGGTTCGATCGGATCGATGCAGCTATGATAATGATAACAAACTAAAGCCAAAGAATCTATAAAACCATCTATATGTTGACATATTCATGAAAACAAGCTATATGTGTGAGAGTATAGGCAAATTGGCTAAAATAGCCGATGCAGTCATAGCAAACAAACATAGTACATATCTTGATCATGAACAAGACCACTAATCGATAATTTCTAATCTAAAGTCTTACAATAAGGTTTGACTGGATCGATGCAGCTATGGTAGTGTCATTAGATTAGATCTTATTAACTAGTAAATTTATTGAAGATTAAAAACATGTCTTTAGATACATACTATGTTTGATTGGAATAGAGATAAAATAGCTGATCTAGCGGAATTAAGCCATCAATTATAAGATTTAAAGCGTGACTAGATCAAAGGATGACCAATTAAGATGATATGAAGCCGATCTATCTCTATCTCAATCGGGTGATTTTGTTATAATTACTAAAACATTAATTATAACAAGATCGATAACTGATGAATCAACCAAAAAACAGCAAGGAAAATCTTACTAATCTTTGATCTATATTATGATTCGATAACTGATGATATTGTATTAAACAACAAGTTATTTAACACAAGATCGATAACTTTGATCTATATTATGATTTGTAAGAGATCAATCAGCTGATGCAGCCTTACAAACAATGATATGGATCGATAACTAACTTATATTATAGCTCATAAAAGATCAATCAACTCATGCAGCTTTATAAGCACAAAACAAGTCGTGACGGTACTCACAAGCAAGCTGGAGATCAATCAGTCGATGTAGCCCTGTTTGTTGAAGAACTCACCGAGATCTACAATACTCCTACTCCTAATGCGATGACGAAAGCCAGAAAGATTGTATTGATTGAGTGTTTTGTTCCCTTGTATAATAACCAGGGTCTAATATTTATACCCGGAACCTAAAAATGAATCCTACTAAAAAACGACTCATTAAAATTCTTGGAATAAAAGAAAACTTCCTAACTTAATAATAACTTGGACCCTAATTTTTCTGATTTGTAGAGTCCGACACATCTTCCTGGCGCCATTCAAGCATAGCCCATTGACACTGTCTGCTGACGTTATCTATAAAATAGCTGATTCTGTCCTCGCATCTAAATCAGCTGATACCGATTCACATCTAATCGATTCCTTGATGACACAATCCTAGAAGCTTCGAGTTCCTGCATTCTTTTTTCCAAATTTTGGTGTAAACAATTTATGAACTAAAGCTGTCGGGGTAGGTGGGAGCAGTGCTCCTACTGTGGTGGTCAGTGGGAGCACTGTTGGCCTGTGAGGAGTATCTAGACATCGCTGTCGGTTTTAGTTTAAAAACTGACAGTGAAGGTTGCCTTATGTGTCGGTTGTGGGAACCGATAGTGTAGCTTCTATCACTGTCGGTTTTTCAACCAAAACCGATAGTGATGGGCCCCGCCCAGCAGCTGGGCTGCCTGTCGTCGCAGCCTTTTTATAAAAAATATAAAAAAAAATCCCAAGCCTAGGATTTGAACCTAGGTCTTAGGGTTCTTAGTTTAGAGCCTTAACCACTATGCTAGAATAAGGATTACGTTAGAATTAGTTGTACATTTTCTTTTATCCCATCGTAACGCACTACTACTACATAATAAATGAAAAATCAAAAAAGTTTGGCCCGCTTGGGATTCGAGCGTGGGTCACTAGGTCGAGAGTGTGCGGCCTTAACCGCTGAGCTAGGATAGGGAGTTCGGTTAGATTGGTTTTATTTTTTTCTTTTATCCTGTCATAACGTACTACTAAATAATATACGCAAAATCAAAAAAATTTGGCCAGCCTAGGATTCGAGCGCGGGTCTCGAAGTACAAAGTGCACGGCCTTAACCGCTGAGCTAGTATAGGGAGTTTGCTTAGTTTGCTTTTCTTTATTTATTTATTAATAGAAATAGTGTAGTTAGTTTATATTCTAAAATAACACAAAAAATTGTGTCTTGATTATTTAATTTTATGATAATTAATTAATGGTCTATAATTATCAAATAATAGTGTTTGTGAACATGATCTCAATATTTGATTACATAGTCAATAATTAAATTATAGAGATGCACACAAAATATAAATTAGTTATTCAGTGTGAATTACCGATACAATGTCTGAATAATGATTACATAGTTAATAATAATCTTACTATCTTCATTGGGTCCAACAATGAGGGCCTCATCGTGATCACACCGGACGTAAGCAGGTTCGTCACCCTCTTCAAGGATAGGTAGGGGTACGTTCACCTCGAATGCAGGCATTTCCTGGTAGCCCATGTAGTCTTCTTCGACCTTCGCTCCATCGACATCGACAATCTTTATTTTTCCTTCTATGACTACTTTTAGCTTTGCTTTTGTCTTGTTGTCCCCTGCATAGAAGATTTGCATAACAACTTTTGCAAGAATGAAGGGGTCGTCTCTGTATGCAGTCTTGGTGAGATCAACGGTAGTGAACCCTTCTCTGTCGGTGGTGATTTCCTCGAGCCGGACTCATTGGTAGCGAAAAAGAGCTGCCTTCTACCGACAGTAGTCTAGCTCCAATATCACCTCTATGAAACCATAGTACGTCGTCTACACATTGCTATTTTCGTCGTGAGCATCGAAACGAACACCACTATTTTGGTATCTGCTCTTTTCATCTTGCTTTTTGTGTAAAATATAAATCCATTGATCCCATACCCTTGGTACTTAAGCAATGTACTCGAAGGTCCCTTGGCTAAGATATCCTGCTGATTATACAACGTTGTTCCAATCAAGCAACATCGCAACTAGCTAACAAATTCCTCCTTATGTTTTTATCAAGCCAAGCCTGCGACTTGCTCGGATACAAAGTTTGTAGCGATTGCCTATGCTCGTCAATGTATGGCATCACATCCTTTGCTTGTCGGAGAACAGCGAATTGTGCCTGTCTGAAAGAAATGGGGTCGTCTACTGTGATAGATTTCTCCTCGATTGTTCCTTTGCCACCTAGTATTCCCTCGTGATGAGATACTGGAACTCCAACCCTATTGATGTCCAGATAATATGTGCAAAACTCAATGGCCTCCTTCATTGACCATCCTTCAACCATGCCCCCTTCTAGCCTGAATCTGTTCCTAACATACCTCTTGAAAACTTTCATCAACCTTTCGAAAGGGAACATCTGATGCAGGTACATTGGGCTAAGGGCTCTAATTTGGTCAACAAGATGAACGAGCAGATGCACTGAGATATCGAAGTAAGTCGGCGAGAAATGCATCTCAAGCCTAATGAGAGTTTCGGCTATGTCTCGCTCCAGCTGGTCCAGCGTGGACACATCAATGACCTTTTTTGAGATTGCATTGAAGAACGAGCATAGCTTTATGATTGGGGTGCCAACCTTTGGGAGGAGGATACCACAAAGGCAATAGGGAACAGCTGAGTCATAATGACATGGCAGTCATGGGCCTTCATACAACCATAGTTGAACTTGAGTTCTCTCATGTTCACTAGCCTCTTCGGGTTCGCACAGTAGCCTATCGGAACTTTGAGTTCATTGAAGAAAGAAATAAGGGCACGCTTTTCTTCCTTCTTCAAGGTCCACAACGCAACCAGAAGTTCGAATTGGCCATCCTCTAGCACCCCGGGATGCAGCTCCTTCCTGATTCCCAAGTGTTGCATGTCTAGGCATGTGGCTAGTGAATTCTTCGATGTCCCCCAGTATCCATCAAGGTGTTAAGCGTGTTACCGCAGACGTTTTTAGTAATGTGCATGGGATCAAGATAGTGGCGTACACTCAACACTGGCCAGTAAGGTAGTTTCTAGAAAACTGATTTTTTCTTCCAAACGCTCCCATTAGGCGTTGCTACTGCATTGTGCCCCTTTCCAAGGACAACCTCTAGTTTGTTGACTTCTCAAAGTATCGCATGCCCGTCTCAATATTTTGGACGTAAGTGTTTCTCAATAGTTCTGTCAAAATATTTTCTGTTCCTACGGTAAGGGTGATCCTGAGGTAGGAACCTACGGTGTCCCATATAAACTATCTTTGAGTTCTTTGGCAGATGTACTGCATCGATGTCATCCAAGCACTCGACACATCCAGTATAGCCTTTTGTCTTCTCTCTAGACAAGCAACCTCGACCTGGAAGGTCAGTGATTGTAGCGATAAGTATGGCCTTGATCATGACATGTTCCTTTTTGTACTCATCCCAAACATCCCCCGCACCCTTTTCAAACATCTCCACTAGTTCATCGATCACTAGTTCCAGAAACACATCGATGTCATTCCCAGGTTGTCTTGGCCCTTGGATCAGTAGTGGCATCTAGAAGTACGACTGCTTCATATAGAGCTAAGGTGGAAGGATGTATATACAGAGCGTCACTGGCCAGGTGCTATGATTGCTTCTAACTTGGTCAAAAGGATTCATCCCATCTGTACTCAAACCAAACCAAAGGTGCCTTACCTCTCCACCGATGTTTTTATAGGACACAGTATTGACTGTCCTCCAGTCCTTCCCATTGGCGGGGTGCCTCATCGTTGTATCTTTCTTATGCTCTTCGCCATGCCAACGCAACAGCTTGGCTGACTTTGCACATGCAAACAGCCTATGCACCCGGGGAGCTATAGGAAAATACCAAACGACCTTCACGGGACCTCCTCTAGTCTTGGTACCCTCATCTGATGGCCCTTCCTTGTACCGTGGAGCTTCACACTTGGGGCATGCATACAAGTCTTTGTATTCGTCTCCACAGTACAATATGCAATCATTGGAACACGCATGGATTTTTTCAACCTCGAGGCTAATGGGGCAGATCCTTTGATTGGCCAGGTATGTCTTTTCTGGCAACTTGTTTTTTTTTTCTAGGAGCATTTTCATTATTATACCTAACAACTGATCGAAGCCTTTATCGCTCAATCCGTTTGTCGATTTGAACTCTAACAACATGATGTTGGCTTCCAATTTGCTCATTGGACAATTCTTACAATGGTGTTTTGCCATCTTGTCTCATTTTTTCTAGCTTTCTTAGTTGTCTTTCACTAAGACATCCGGTCTCTACATTACGTAGCAGCTGAGAAATGCTATCATTATCATCGGTGTCGTCAGCTAATGTGTTTCTAAACACATCATTAACTGTGGCCATAGGTTCCATGTTGACACCGGGTTCCTCGTCAGCATCATGGATTGCCACATCAGGAATGGCCACATCATCATCGTTTTCCTACAGAACATTCACACCAACATCGCCATGCATAGTCTATATCGTATAGTTTGGCATGCACCCCCTGATAATCAAGTGTATTAGTACAGACTCCATTTGAGCCCATTTCCTTTGATTCATGCAATCTTTGCATCGGCAGAAGACAGGGTTCCCATTCCTATCACGAGCTTTGGCACTGGTGATAAACTAGCTGACGCCATGCATGTATTGCTTGTCCGTTCAGGACAGATGCATCCACTCTCGATCCATCTCTACACAAAAAAAATATTGAGACAGTAATTACAGAGAAATTAATAAGAAGTCAAGCTTCATGAACAACAATAGTAGCTCAAAAGTACCATTTATTCTACACTTATTTAATTTAGTCACCCCATTTTTATAAAACATTATTGTACACTAATTATTGGAAAATTAAAATTGGTAGCCCGGCCCATATAAATTGAAAATCGTAGCCCCATAAAAAACAATTATTGCACAATAATGAAGAACAATTATTCTACTCGATGCCATATAAAAATGGAGACACTATTTTTTTTAAAAAGATTAAAATTGGAGACATGACCATGAACAATAATATAGCTCCAAACAATGTGTTGGTAGATGACACATGGATTAATTTGCTCACCAAAATTATAAAAGAATCTACTCTACTCTTATTAAGAACTAATTATAGCATCACATACTAACAATGATCCAAACAATGTGCTGCGGGAACTAGTGATTTGGAATTAAATTTAACTATTTATATAATTCTTAGGAAGAGATTAACTATTATAAACTAATGTTAGTGGATAGCGTGGCACGCTGACGTGGAAAATTAAATGTATGTTAGTAGATGATATGTCTTGTTGACGTGAATATCATAATTGCTTGTTCTAGTGAACTTTAATTGCAAGTAATAGTGGACTGTTCTAGTGAACTTTAATTGCAAGTAATAGTGGACTGCTGAGGTGGGCACCTTACATGCAATAGTGGACTGCTGAGGTGGACACCTTGCATGTCAGAAAAAATTGCTAATAGGGTTTTGCTTTATAAGAGTATAGGATATGGACCTGGGAAATACTAGCTTTGGTGAATATATAGGAGGAAATCGGAAGAGATAAAGTCTTGCAGATTTGGGTATGGTGCTTCTGGGAAGCACAGCAGCGATAGTATACATACGTATGGTGCCTCAAGACGTTTGACCGACTAAATTCCATTGTAGATAGAGTAGAGAAATGGGTAGCACCAGAAATAATACTTACGCAAATGCAAGGGTTGATTTTCCATATTCTGGATTTCTGGGTTACTGCTTCAACGTGAATAGAGATGGTGGCACCAGTTGTATACACTACCTACAACGACGAAGATGTGGCAGACAATCTTTCGTCTGCTTCATTCGCTAGATTATAGTGTGTCCTTCAGGCCTGTGTCTAAGCATACACAACTACAAAATGGTTTTGGGAGACATCATCTCTGTTTAGCGGAGATGCGCCTACATGGATAGCTGGGCGGCCTCTAGAAAAATGCCCTTCTGTAAAAATCATCGGTTAACAGAAACGGTCGCCTTATGATGCCCGTCTTTGTAAACCAATTTTCAAAGATAGATGTCCATCTATGAAAAATTGCAATTAATAGTGGCAGGCGTTCTAAGCGTCCATATCTATAAATCAATTTTTAGAGGTCACCATCTTAAGATGCCCATCTCTATAAATGGTTGCAACCAAAAATATATAGTTGCAACCAAAAGTATCACAAACTACTTCCTCCGTCAAAACATAATTAATATTTAGGTTTGTCCTAAGTCGAACCATTTCAAGTTTTACCAAATTTATACAAAAAATACTAATGTCTATGATACCAGACAAGTATTATAAATACATTTATCATGAAATATATTTTCATATTATATCTGTTTGGTGTTATAAAATTGATATTATTTTTCATAAATTTGGCCAAACTTAAAATAGCTCAACTTAGGACAAATCTCAAACATCAATTATTTTGGGATACGGGGGTTATTTGGTGAAAGGAAGAAGTTTAGCACCTTTCTATTTATGCATTTGGATTAATCTACAATTTGGCATGTGTTTTCTAGGAGCTGACGGAGAGGCTTTTAGGAATACTCTCTGTGAAAATATCTTGTTTTCCTTAATATATATCATATATGTTATCCGTGACACATTTTAGTGCCTCTTTCAAATAAAACAATAGCAAATATAGCCTAAAGTTCATCTTCACCAAGAATATAAATTATCCTCTTATTCAAAAATGTTCAAATGAAAGACTAAGTCAAATTTCTTCAAGATTGATGAAGTTTGAATTGAAAATATTGACATCTTCATGTATGAATAAATGCATCACTTTCCAAACATATTCCATGGAGAATTTAATCAAACAAATTTTATGTGGTAGATTGTGGTAAATTTTTTATGAAGTTGATCAATGATTAAGAATTTTTACTTTAAATTATAACAGATGTAGTAATGTACAATAAGTGGAAAAAAATGCAGTTCAGCCTTGATTTCACCAACCCTACCCACATCAATTCTAAAACATTTTGAATTGCAGCCCTAGCACAAGCCTGCTTCTATCTTCTATGCTAAGGGAATGCTTCACAAGGCTTTTTGCAGTTCTAGCTCCTCTTGCAACAATACTGTAGCACTATGGGCCAGATGGGTTAGTTCACTACTACCGAAATGACTTCTGCTCATGGTCAAAAACGATCTTCAGGGCAGTTCTCAAAACCTTTACTATGCCATCGATTCTTAAATGATTTTCATGAATGGTTTTAAAACCGTTCCCAGAAATTGAATTTTAGGAATGGTGCTCTCAATATAACCACTCTGAACAATCTATTTTAGGGTCAGTTTTATGAAGTCCACGGCCACTAAAAATGATTTTCAGGAGTGGTTAGTTTTGTGAAGTCCACGGTCACTATAAATGATTTTCTGGGGTGGTTGACTTAGTCAACAATCCTTAAAAATAATTTTCAGGCTTTTAAAAAAATCGTTTAGAAGTTGTAAAAAATATGAATTTTTTTGACGTGGTCAGAGGTTTACAGGACTGACAGCTATCACAAGATTTTTTAGTTCATTTCACACAAGTGCAGCCGCCTCCTACCACCATACCATAAAGTCACTTGTTACCATACATATGATGCAGTCCTCTTATACTAATAGTTACGAATCTTGTAATCAATATTTGAACTCGTAAAATATCTTAATTGTGAAAATTTTCAACTACAATGTTTTAGATCTTGTCGAGCACTATAACTTTAATCTATAGCACGTCTCTATCCATGGGTATTTGAAAACTTCTAAAAATTGAAATTCCAAATTGAGAACTAATTAATATATATCTGGACGCCTAAATGATACTAGACAAAAGTAAATATACTAGCTTATCATGAAAATGAAAAGTGGGGACATCACCACCGTTTTGATCGAGGTATGAATGGGCAATGAGCAACAATTAGCATCAATCCAACCTAAGCCAAACACACTTTTTGTTCCCTAGTTGTTCGGTTGCTAGCAGAATTCCCACAGGAGGCATGGGTTGCATGTCATGCAGCATGCGTTGGTGCAGATCGAGCAATAATAGGCGTGGGAGGTATCAGGAGCTCTTGGAAAACAGCGAACACAGTAGACCAAGCAATAATGATCATATCCTGCAGGTATAAGAGACCTGAGCAACCAGAGAGGACATTGGAGTTTAAACCTTATAATAATGGGGCTATTGTGTTCTTGCCCCCTACTTTGAACCCCAATTGTGATTTTACCCCCATTTTCTTCCACTTTGTGTGTTTACCCCTGCTTTTCCAAAACAAAGGTTCAGTTTACCCCTACTCCATGAACAGCAGGTAACAGTGTTAAAAAAGTTGACAGATGATAAGTTTGCCCTTCCGAATATTGCGTTTTTGCCCCTATTTCAAACCTCAATTGTGATTTTACCCTCATTTTCTTCCACTTTGTGTTTTTACCCCTACTTTTCCAAAATGAAGGCTCCGTTTATCCCAATTCTTAACTCAGTTATCTATATCCGGATCAAAGCAATTAAAAATTAACAAAAGCCCTGTAAAAAGACAAACTTACCCCTTATCTCTCGGTCGTCTCTCTCAGGATCGTCCCTCTCAACGCTAGCAGGCAGCGGGCGGCTGGGTGCGGCAGCTCTGCTTGGCGCGGGGCGTGTCTTCGGCCAACAGCAGGCCCGTCGGGCGGTGTGCGGCGAGTGGGCGTGTCGGGCGCCCGCGCCAAGCAGAGTCGCGTGCCTGGCTGCGCGCGCCCGCGCCAAGCAGAGCCGCGTTCCTGGCTGCGCGCGCCTGCGCCAAGCAGAGCCGTGTGCCTGGCTGCGCGCCCACGTCAGGCTAAGCCGCGCGCGCCCGTGCCGCTTCCTCCGCTTGGCTGCACGCGCCCGCTCGCCGTGCCCGTCCGATGGCCCGACGCTGCCCTTCCGCTGCCGCACCCAGCCGCCCGCTGCCTGCTAGCGTTGAGAGGGATGACCCTAAGAGAGACGACCGAGAGATAAGGGGTAAGTTTGTCTTTTCAGAGGGCTTTTGTTATTTTTTATTTGTTTTGATCCGGATGTAGATAACTGAGTTAAGAATTGGGGTAAACGGAGCCTTCGTTTTCGAAAAGTATGGGTAAAAACACAAAGTGGAAGAAAGTGGGGGTAAAATCACAATTGGGGTTTGAAATAGGGGCAAAAACGCAATATTCGGAAGGGCAAACTTGTCATCTGTCAACTTTTTTAACACCGTTACCTGCTGTTCACGGAGTAGGGATAAACTGAATCTTCGTTTTGGAAAAGCAGGAGTAAAAACACAAAGTGGAAGAAAATAGGGGTAAAATCACAATTGGGATTCAAAATAGGGGCAAGAACGCAATAGCCCCTATAATAATTGTCTCTATTTAATCATCCAAGTTACACTCCCATCTTCAATCCTCTGATCTTCTTCCAGGTTCCTATCCTCAGAAGTGCCTGACGCCTTTTATGCATAGGGGCCCAAATTTTCTATGTAGATGGGCCCAATTATCGAACACCCAAATTATATTTATATACCCAAATTATATTATTGGACTTGAGAGTATGGTCATCATTTGTTATGTCAATGCTGTCATAGCTGATCTTGTATCTTATTGTTTAATCATATATAGTACTTCTCTCACGAGTTTGCAAATACTCAGTTCTGTGAACACACACCTTACCCCTATAAACACATTTGAAGGGCCTATCCAAAAGGTCTGAAGATTCATGAGATCACTACACGCACCTCACAGCTGATAGTCTCATCAGCTACCACTAAATAAATTGCCACTAAATTATAGAATAAGTCCACGAAATGCATATCGAGAGCAAACTTGTGTTGTTTGGTCGTTCATAAGCTCAATGGTTCACCCACGTAACAAGTCCAAGAAAACCGATTGATTCCAGTCATAAATATATAACAGCCTGGGCATGGGCCTATGCTCATGTCCAAGAAAACCGATTGATTCCATCATTGGCACGATCACTATCTACTGTCCACTTATTCCAGTCTCACAACACAGCATGGCAAAATAAGTAATGTGTGCGACGACCAGATTGACTTTATATTACAGAAGCCCTGGTGCATTATTCTCGATCTCTGGCCACCAATGATACGTCTGGTGATTGAAGTTTCTTAAATCCCTATGATTGTGTATCAATTTTTTTTTAAAACTACCGCAAGCTTATAAAAGTGAAATGTGCAGCGACCTGGTGAGCACTGAACAAAATCCAAAACATAGGCTTTAGTTCGTTGTCCTGGATCAATTTCATCCCCTGTCCACCACTTGTCTTGCGTCTTTGTGTAACCGCTCTCTAGGTTTTTAAATGCTCTCTTAGATAAGGAAACAAAGTTCTACCCTCTACCATCCGGAGATGGTACACAGCTGAGAGCCAATAAAAACTGGAGCCATTGGGTTCAGACCCTTACAACAAAGAGAGGAAATAAAAGCAACAAAGTCACAATAGGCATGAGAAAACAGTCCACCCGGAAGAAGACTAATAGCATGAAAAAAAAACTAAAACTATGCTTCAATACGATTCCGAAAATTCACAAAGTGTCGAGGGCCCGCCACGACACCAATGGCCGGTGGCACAAGGCGTCTAGCTCCGGTCATGACCCTTGCTGTTCAGCTAGCAGACGGCCATGTCCAGGAGCCAGATTCACAGTATGCATTATCTAGAAAAGCATGACACAAAAAACAAACAATTCCTTGTTCAGGAACTGCTAATCTATTCAGCACTAAGGAACTCAGGTCAGCTTAAAGAACATGCCCTAATCAGTCCTCCTCGTAGAAGCATTGACAACCAAGAGCTTGAAAGCTGCATTCTCAACATCAATGAAATTAAGTAGTGATAAGTATCGATTGCTAACCTAGCTGAAGGGGTCCACTGTTGCTGACCATGAACGATTGTTGTCACTGCAGTGGCTAGTTTTTTAAATGCCTGCTTACACTTGCATTATTTGTGCAGCTAGCTATTTTAAAGTGTAAGCTAGGTATGGGATGTACCAGGAGCTCATAGATAACTTCTTGTTCTGGAGTAATGACCGGAGCAGGGTTTCTGGCCTTTGGTCCTCAATTAAACTGCAAAATACAGGCCCGGTAACATGGAGAACAAGTAACATAGGTGGGAGAACTAAGTGCACAGGTGACCACTACAAGAAACTTGTTAATCCGTGACGGATTCTCGATTACAGATTTACAAACCGTCACTGACAGACGTAATCTGTGACGATGATTCTTTTTCTGTCATGGATGTGCACCGGTGGATATTCCCGGCCCACTAGCTCATGACGGTTTTTTCTGGATCATCATAGTGTATCGTTTTAAATTCGTCATACAAAAAAACAATAGGCCCGCTATCATATATTTAGTGCAAAAAAATAAAAAATGTGATTGCAAAAAGAATAAAACCCAAAATTTGATTTGTTCAATTATTTTGAGCCAAATAATTTTACACTTTGTTGCACGTATATGGTGCATATGGTAAAACTAAAAAATGCTCTGCATATATGTGGTGCGGATGGGAAAAAAGTTGCTTGTGAACAAAAAATTTTGCAACCCAAGCAATCAAAGAGCAACTCGACATGCCTTAACTACCACTGAGCTACTGCTTCTACATGACTAAATGTGGACCTAAATATTTTTATCGTATTTCCTGCTGGTAAATAAATAGACAAAAGGTGCAAACACAAACACTGCACGTGGACTCTGGTGTCCGGTTGAAGGGTGTGGGCTGGGCTGGCTGCTGCCTTCGCGTGAAGCAACTGAGCCAGCACTACCGGAAACAGTAGTTTTGTCGTGTGCCATGGACACTCGGCAAAGCCCGTAAAACACTCGGCAAAAGGATTTGTCGAGTGTAACACTCGGCAAAAAGCACACGGCAACTACAGTACCAAGTGTCGTATTGTAGTTTGCCGATTGTCTTATATTCTACATCGGCAAATCTGGTTTTTTTACCGAGTGTAATATGTATGCCGAGTGTCTTCTTAACTACACTCGGCAAATTAGCTCTTTGCCGAGTGCCCGATTAATTGCACTCGGCAAATCAATAAACACTCGGCATATTTACTGTTTCCGATAGTGCAGGACGGATGTCTGATCTCATATCTGCCCCTTCTTCTATTCTGGGTTAGAGCTAACTGGGTTATCAGTTAATTGGACTATCCACCATCTACTTATCTTAACTAGAATATGCTATATTTCAAGATAGGAATAGTACATATCTAAAAAAGTACTTCTATTTTATTATTAGATTATTTTTCCAATTTTTTATTAGATTATTTTCTACTACCCCCAGTTTGTATCCTGTCTCAGACGGGACCAGGCATTCGTCCAGCTACCAGCTTCCTCCTGCTGCGGGCTTTCTCAGGTTTCACATGAAAACGGAGGGGGTCGGGATGGGAATTTCCTAGTCACTGTCGTGTCGGTGGGGGGCTGGGATAGGATAGGGCCGGCGGGTGCGAGGACAGGCCGGAGTCTTGGAGACTGGCGTGGGTGCGTGGCAGGCATCGGAAGAACTGAATCATGCATGCGAGGAAGAACTTTTCATAAGGTCACCACGTTTAAAGAGTTTTATAGATCTGGATGCCTAAATGATACCAAGAAAAAGTTTTATTAACTACAAAGCTTTTGATCTTGTCAAACTCTACAAAATCGATTTGTAGGGGTGGTGAACCTAACAAAACCTCCACACGAAATCACCCATTTTCATAGGCAATTGGCATAATGATCAGTCCCTAAAAAGCATATTTTCAGGGACGGTTCTCTTAAGCCAACCGTCACTAAAAATAGGTATATTCTTAGTGATGGTTTACTTAACAGAGTTACCCTACAAATATATTTGCAGGGTGGTTTGTAAGTTACATTGCTCCTGGAGCCAATTAGAAACAGTTTTCTGTAGAACGTCTTTGAAAAAAATAGGTGGCGCCTGTAAAAAACATTTCTACACTGGTGGTTTCCTCTTTCACGAAATACACAAGGGGTTGGCAAACCATACATAACATGGCTTCATCGGCTCCTACTCCCTAGGGCTATAGTACTCAAGCCGAAGCCCAGAAGACCTGTACCAGACAAGCCCTAAGCTGATGTGAAGATTAAAATGATAATTTATCTCTACCACGTATAATGCATCGATGTAAACTTTTTTAAAGCCACACGAAAACATATCCATCACAGTCATGTAATCTTCTAAGTGCATCCAAAAAAATGCACCCAGCAGCAGCTAATCTTTGAAACGAACGCACCAGATATACTCTAACTTCTCGTTTTTCTCACTCACTCAAATCCAACGGCCCAGATTGTTTGGATCAAACCTCATCACTCAGCCATCAGTCATCCCATCCCTTCGTGCGACTCAAATTCAAAAAAACGTGTGCGTGACTCCCCCTATCCCCGACGCGTGACTTTTCCTCTCCCCAACGCGCTACTGCGACTCCTCTCCCGCTCCCTGCCCCATCGCGTCGCGTGCCCCGCTCCTGCCCTCCACACCTCCCCGGCCACCCCTTGACGCTGCGCATGGCGAGCTCTCCAGCTCCAGCGGCCTCCTCTGGTCAATCGGTGATGGGCGGATCTGGTGGCCGGAGTCACAGACGCTCCTCCCATGGCGCTCCGAGGACCAGCTGCGGCGACCCGCGCGGGCCGCCGTGAGGACGACCGCGCCACCTGGATGGAGGCCGAACGCCGCCTCTAGGCCTGCGCCGCCGCCACCGCGGACGAGGCCACCTCCCTCCGCGCACGCCTCGCCGATGCCGCCGGGCTGCGCGCCCGCGCCGAGCGACTCAAGCACGAGGCCACCGACCGGGACAAGCTGCTGGCACGCCGGGGACTCCGGGGCCGGCGGTGGGCCCCTGCTCCTCGCTCGCAACGGGGAGGAGCGGGCGCACCACGACGCCTGTGGGGATCAGGAGCAGGACGCTCGTGGGGAACCACGCCACTGACACTATCGACGCCAAGGCCCTCGCCGCCGTGCTCTACGCTCGGCAACGCCAGAACCACGACGATGACTTCTACACGGCTACCTGCACCTCCTCCACCTTTGACTGCCACCAGTATCGATCCCAGGTGCCCTCTCTGTTTTTCCCATGGTGATTCCCTAAATCCCAAGATGCTGGTGTTTTTTTTTATTTTGCTGCATCTGCAAATGAAACTAAAGCAAGCTTGTTTGGACATTGAAGAATATGCAGGGTTTTCACCTAGACATGGCGACAGTAGAGTGTGCTAATGAATGCATATCTCCTATATCTTCTGGTGCTTATAAGAAATTTGAGTCAAGAGAGAAATTCACATTTTGTTGATATTACCACTCAGTGTTAATTGATTGATGAGATCACTAGGTGCTATGCCATAATTTTCTTGCTTTCTTTGTCATGGTATCCATTGCAGCGAGCAGCAATTTTGGTGTCCCCTGATAAGCATTTCAGGTTTTAGTTATATGTATAAATAGGAAGGTATTTTGAAGAGCATAATCTTTTTTATGATTTAACAGAGAACTTTTTGCATACATGTTTTCACTAAATTCTGACAGTTGTGCAGCAGTGTGTTGCCATGATATATATTAGAACAGTAGCTTCATTAGAAGATTTCATATGTATCACAATATGTGTCCTCTGAAAATTATATGTGTCCTCTGAAGCGTGGCGTGCCGCATGTTGGGGGTTGCACTATGTGAAAAAAGCACATCACAGACGCGCGTTCAGGCACATCACAGATGCCATAACGTGTCTGTAATAAGGCTTATTACAGACGCACAAAAAACACGTCTGTAATAAGCACATACTACAGACGTGTGCTACCAATACGCGACTGTCACAAAAACGAACACGCGTCTGTGATAAGCCCTTAACAGAGACTGGTGAGTATCTACACGCGTCTGCAGTAAGCTTTTACTGGAGACGTGTGTTGCCAACACACGTCCGCGACAAGATCAAGACGTGTCTGTGTGAAGAACCATATCTTAGACGCGTGTCTGTTATACGCGCCTGTACAAAGAATCCTACTACAGACGACATTTGTAAACGCGTCTGTGTGAAGAAACATAGTGCCGACGTGTGTGCAATACACACATTTGTAGTAAGAATCCTAATTCACACAATGTTTGTAAATGCGTCTGCGTGAAGAAACATAGTACCGACACGTGTACAATACACGCGTCTGTAGTAAGGATACTACTACAGACGACGTTTGTAAACGCGTCTGTAGTAAGTAGCATACTACAGACTCGTATTGTCTACACACGTCTGTAGTATTTTCCATGCCACAGACAGGTCTAGGCTACATACGCGTCTGTAGTAAGGAAAATGCTATAGACGCGTCTGTAGCCTAGACCCGTCTGTAACCCATAGCACAGCCCAAATAGCACACATATATACAGATCACAGATAGACATATATATACAAGATCACAGATGTTTATCTCAAAACTTAATTTGTTCATAGTACACACATATCACACACAGTTCATAGATCGATTGTTCATCACCAGGTTATTCTCACATGTATATATTTCATAGCTCTAATTGTATCTCACAAGCTCTAAACACAGTTCATAAATCAAATGAACATATATACCAGACACTTCATTATGGTTTTGTATGTGAACAATGAAACTCACCTGTTTTGTCGAGGATCTGCGACATAATAAATGAGGCGAGCTTCTCTCTAATGTCCGCAAAGTTGATTGGAGTGGGCTGCACTTTAAAATCCTAAGACAAAGAAAGGTAGTCATAAGATGAAGTTACACATGTGTATAGCCATCATCCATAAAATGAAGCTGCACAACAAGAGATGACAATATATATATATATATGTGACAGCAGCAGTACCAAAAATTACAAGTAAATATATATATAAGCCAGTCATAGTCTACAAAGGGGTCATAGCAGCAGATCACAGCAGCAGCTTTATCTTATTCCAGATCACAGCAGCAGTTTTAAAAATTGACAGCAGCAGTATATATGACAACAAGAGGGGATCAAGGCATTCCAAGTAGATCACAGCAGCTGAGCAGTACTAAATACATATATATTTGCAGTTGTACCTGAGGATAAGTCAGATTGGCCTATGCCATCGCCAGCATCAAGTGGTGGCCCGCAAAGAACCCACATGTGTGGTCCAGACCTTGCTGTTGGCACTACGAACATAGGAAACACTTGGTTAATAATTAAATTGACAAAATGACTTCACAACTGGAAGTGAAGCACTACTTACTAGATTTTTGAATGCATGGATCAACTTCAATTTTCTCTAACCTTTGTTCGGCTTGGGTTGGCAATTGCCAAAAGCCCTATACATACATGAGTTGTTACAAATTTTTTTGACTTTCACTAACATAATTAAGAAAGAAATACATAGGTCAATAGTAGGTTAGACAATACTCACTCATCTATCACAGATTTGATAGTAGTTAAATCTGACTTCTTGCCTCTATTGGAGTCAAGGTATATCACTTTCTGCCACATTCAAGCGATGATGACAGCAATCCAGTGCCCAACACAGTTATGTGCAAATATCACAAACTTTTTCTTGGCATATTTCCTTAGGTAATATTCCAGATAATCCACGCTATAGCCTCTATCAGTGTTTATAGTCTTTATTGACACTGGATCTGGATCAATAATGCCAACAGGCACATCTTTGGCCCTAACTTCTATAATCAAGCATCTAGGAATAAAGAAGCATACAAAAGCAATTTAGCAAACAAATATATAAAGAGCATCCCTAGCTAAAAATGAACAAGGCTAGAAAATAGATGAAATTGTACTTACAGTGACAACACGCGAAGAAGTCCTACATCCAATCCATCAAGTTTGAAGAGGTCAAACAAGTCTTTTAATCCCACAGTGAAAAACTTAGTGTCTACCAGTCACCAAAAATGTTGTTTCTTGAACACAGCAACCATCCTGGTTGTCCTCTTCTCTTCACATTCTTTCATGTACCAAGCATGAAGAGCAACACACCCAGGTCCTACCTTCTCAAGCTTCGTTTATGATAGGAATCGCTCTCCAAATTTGAACTTGGCGTTGGCCCTGTTCCATACAGAACCCCCAGGGTCACTCTTAGACGATTTGGTGGGTTTGTCCACCTTCTGCTATTGCTCCAGTTTGCTGTCACTCTTGACTGTTGCAGGCTGTTTCGATGGGTTAGCTAGAGTAGTTGTGGACTTAGCCTTCTTTGGCTTTGTCGGTGGGTCAGCTAGAGCAGTTGTGGACTTAGGCTACTCCGACGCAGCATCAGTCTCCTTTGAAGCACTCTTTTCTATAGTAGTGCCACTGTTCGGCTTGTCAACAGTTGCACTCTTAGAGGCACTACTCTTTGCCTTCTCATTGCCTATCACAAAGTCCTTTAGATTGCTTTTGGAACTCACAAGCAGTGGAGGTCTTGATAACTTTGGAGAAGAGAGAAACTTTGGTGATACCATAATCTGGCCTCTCCTCCACTGGACCCTCTTGTATAGAGTCTATCCAAGAGTTCTTACCTTAGGACTTAGAGGCGGACTCAGCGGTCTGTCCTCATGTTTCGAATGTACATAGTCAATATGTACAACGGCATAATGTTCCATTACTGGTTGTGAACATAGGATAGTTTGTGCTGGGAAGACCCAACCCCTTGCTACCTTCATCTGATAACCTCCATGGTTGATTACTAGGCTACACAGTGTTGGCTCTGTCAGAAGGTCCACAGTATCTGGATCTGGAGTTGCCTCAAATCCATCGAAGTAGTCTCTTTCGACTACATCTGATGCTGAGGCACAGCTGCTCTTCCGACCACCTACAGGGCTAGGGGTGGTGGAAGGTGACCTCAAATACACTTCTTGGTCATGCAGCATGGCCATGCTATCATTTGTGACCTTCTTGGTAATTTCTTCTAACACTTGGCTTTTAACTTCTTTGATGGCTTCCACATCCACATCACTATTGATTGCTTCCTCTTTCTGTACATACCAGCGTTGTCCGGCCAATGCTTACAACCACTGTAACTAGACACACCATGCACACGGCCTATCTGTTCTGGGCTGCCTAAGACCTCTGTGAGCACATCCTTTTCCCTAACCAAATAGAGCACTAAAGACTCAAGGGCTTCTTGCTTCTCTAAAATTAGCTTAGATACACTTTCAGCTAAATCTTTCAACCAACGAATCTCAGCATTTCCTTCTAACCTAACCAAAGTACTCCGTGCATGTAGAAAATTCCTTGGGTGGCCACCTAGAAACTGGTCCCAAGGATTACTGATGCCTTAGGCGGCTAACTCCCTATCCTCCTGCCCTCACTTTGCGGCTTTCCCTTCATACCATCCTATCCCTAGGTAGTGGTCATGCTTGTTCCTCTCTCGGAGCTTCTTGTACTTCTCGCTTGCTGCCTTTGCTTCTTCATTGTCCTTTAGTTTCACAAACGCTGCCCAATCTTCTTTCAGAATGTATGTGTGCTTCACTGTGGCATCCAACCCTTTTGTTGATGAAATTGCATGTAAGGTCGCTTTTGTGGATTCTCCAACTCTTGGCTACTATCTACATTATCTTCTTACACGTTGTAGCCTTCAATTCTTATGGAAACTCCAACCAAAGCTGGACTCATCAAATATAGTGATCTTGTCTTGTTCACTTAGTGAATTGAATGAAGGCAGGACCAAGGAGATCCTTTGTCTAGCAATCAGACCAACCAGCCTCCTCATTCTTATCTAGGCCCTCTTCTCTGTGGGAAACCCAGTCGGAGTGAGCACCATGACGGTTAGCTTGTCATCTGGCCACCGGGTGACTATCCTCTTTCTTGTCTAGGGTTTATGAGGAGGTTCAGATGGATGTGCCTCTACATTAGCATCTCTCTCTTCATCCTCTATAGTACCATCTCCCTTTTGGTCCCTTGCATCTGCATCTCTCTTCCTCCTCTTCATTAGCATCTCTGCTGTGTCCCTCCTCTCCAATGTTAATTGGTTCTTCGTCTTCTCCTGCTAATGATGTCGTAGATGCATGATCAGACACCTATCAAACAAAGGTGAGCAAGGTTGTTAGTGAACATGATAGAGCACTGACATCTAACAGTAACTAGTGTTAGTATATCACAAAGCTGCATCTTACCATTCTGATAGGGACTGTAACAGTAGTCAATAGCTAGCAGAGCAGACACCTTTCACAGCACTGCAGAGCCATGTTTGACACATATGCAGTGAAAACAACAGCAAAAATGTCATGAGATGATGTACAATTTAGAAAAGAAAATTCAGAGTAGACTAAAATACATCTACAAGTTCAGGCTATAGAACATCTCAATCCACTCAACTAGATCATCAATAACCAGATCAATAGTTTAGGAAGCAACAGAAAATACAACATTATGTAATACTAACTGAAATTCTCAGCTAAGTATGACCCATAAGAGTTTATACTGATCAACAAGCATAAGTAGAGTATGAGCAAGTGTTTAGTAATATAGCAAAGGTAATAGTCCAGATCAATATTTACAACCCATTGTACAACATCTACATGATAAGACTAAAATTAATGTACGAGTTCAGGCTCTAGAAACCAATGCTACTAGTCTAGTATTTCATTGATGTCATAGGCACAAGAACATCTCAATCCACTCAACCAGAACAAAACTACCAGGATCCGTCATACAAGCATAACCAGACATTCTAATTTTCAAAAATCCATCTACTGCTCCTTATCTATCTACTATAACTAACAACTATCCATCAAAAACCCATCAACCAGAAACAAACAGAGACTCGATAATAGCCTTTCCTACTACAAATTCTTGGCTATTACAAAATCACTAAGCTGCTACATCTAACTGAAGAAAATACATGTTAGAACTCACCAGGTGGGGTCGAAGGAGGAGGCTAGCACTATCGGAGAGGATGAAGGTGTTGTTGGAAGCGGAAGATGCCATCGACCTGCGGCCTCTGCTCCGCTCACAGTGCCTCTAGAACGGCCACTGCCATGCCCAGCCACTTTGGAGACGGTGCATCGTGCCCTGCTGGATGGAGTTGGAGACAATGGCGGAGGACAGCGTCGGAGATGGTGGCTGTCGGACCTCGGTGAACGGCATCGGAGACAAAGGCGGGCGGACGTAGGCGCGTAGATGCAAACAGCGGGCGGATGCGGTAGCGGTGGAACCCTAGAATGTGGGGAGCGGACGAGGGCAAAGATGGCGGAGGCGCACAGATGCGGTGATAGCGGCGGGGAGCGGACAACAGAACCCTAGAATGTGGGAAGTTGGATGTGAATAGACTTATGGAATGCGGGAAGGCTAAGAAATTTGGAAAAAATGGGCAAGCAAAAGGAAATTTCTTACTATAGACACGTGTGGCCAAGACGCGTTTGTAGCAATAAAAAAAGCAGGTCAAAAAATTGTGTCCCACCTAGGGATCGAACCTGAGACCTACAGGCCCAGAAGCAAGTGTCTTTCCATTGCGCTATGTAAGGAGTTCGAACATAAAGTGGTTTGAATAATTTAAATAGGGTACGCGATAATTTCCATTGGTTCAAAGATTGATGAACAAGTGTGATTTTTCTTTTTAATCTCTAGCTAAAACTTGTAACTAGTCTCTCTCCCTCGTACTAACTTCAAATTTGATGATTTTTTCCTAATTTTTTGTAAAATCATGCTCTACACATTTATTGTGTTGTTACAGCTATTATGTTTGTCATTTTTTCATGTGACTGTATTTTATCAATTTAAAATTTGAATTTCAAGAAATGACCACTTCAAACAATATTTTGAAGCAGTAAATGGTTTCAGCTGAAAAAGTTATCAACAACAAAGTTATAGAATTCATCAAGGTCTATAACTTTTATTTTGATCATTTCTTTATCCGAGAAAGTGGTAGTAACATTGTTCACAAAATCTATATATCTCCCTTATAGTTTATGAAACCATATGAGAGATATGTAAAATTTGTGAAGAACGTTACTATTACTTTCTCAGAAGAAGAAATGACCAAAATAAAAATTGAACATCTTGATGAGTTGTACAACTTTCATGTTCATGACTTTTTCATATGAATTCACTTGGTGTTTCAAAATGTTGTTTGAATTTTCCTTTTTTTATATTCAAAATTTGAATGGTCCAAATAGAGTCACATGAATAGTTTTCCATAATAAAAGTTGTAGATCTTTATGTTCATGACTTTTTCATCTGACATCATTTGGTGTTTGAAAATCTTGTTTGAACTTCCCATTTTTTGAAATTCAAATTTTGAATTGTACAAACAAAGTCACATGAAAAGTTTTCTGAAATAAAAGTTGTATATCTTGATAAGTTCTATAACTTTTATGTTTACAACATTTCCATTTTAGACCATTTATTGCACTAAAATTGTATTCGAAGATTTAAAATTGAAATTATGAATTTAACTACTGCAGACGTGTGTTGGGAATACGCGTCGGCAGTAATTAATTACTACAGACGCGTGTAGTAAAGGCGTGTCTGGAGTAGTTGTTACTTCGGACGCGTGTAGTCAAGGCGCGTCTGTACTACTGTGTCCCTTCAGATTCAGATCCGAACTTGCGCGTCCCTTTCATATTAATAAAATAACTGCTGCCACCCTCTCTGCCGCCATAGCTGTCGCCGCCCTTGGAGATGACGAAGCCACAAACGAAGGGACCCAGGGACTGGGCATTTCACCTCTTCCTCCATGACCACGCCCTCATCATTAGTGGTCGTCCCGGTGGTGGACGTGAAGGTCGAGGTGGAGGACGTCCTAGTGCGCCCATCGGGGTTCAAGGAGCAGAAGGTTGTGCCTGCCTCATCGGTGGCGATGAAGAAGGGCATGCACTCTTCCTCGGTAGTGGGGCCCTCTTCTTCCTCGCCGGTGGTGAGGCCGGCGGTGACGAAGCTGGAGGAGGAGGGCAGAGAAGGAGCCAGCGTTGGTCATGTAGAGGTGGACATGTCGTCAGATTATGAACTAGTGGTGGGGAAGTGTAGGCACTACTTCGATGACAATGGGAAGACATGCCTTCGTTGGATGTGCACCGGCTTCAAGTGCGGCTCCAAGCACGGCGAGGTAAGCTCCAACCATGGCCTGCTTAGTTAGGGTTTCATGATCAGTGCTTGGCATGATATGCTATGCTTGTCACTGCCTAGGCTGCTATGCGTGTGCACTCTGTTGTGTTTGCTCTGCTGCTTATATATATTGTGCTATATAAATTACAGTTTCAGTAATTGTGATCTAGCTTATTTAGGGTTTTAGTTCTATTTAAATTCTCTGCTATTATTGTGTGATGAGAAGACAAGCACTTATGTGAACTACCTGATGCTATGATGAGAAAGTTAGTATTTAGAGTTATCTGAAAGTTAGTATTTGGCATGATATGTTTCCTACGTTTTCTGTGATGAGAAGACTACCTGATGCTATGATGAGAAGACTACCTGATATTGTAATGAGAAGACTAGCTTATTTAGAGTTATCTGAAAGTTAGTATTTGGCATGATATGTTTCCTGCATTTTCTATTTCAGCATTGTAGTTTTAGTTAATTGAATGTTTCAGTTAACTGAATGTTTCAGTTCACTGAATGTTAGTTTAGGCTTCAGTTATCTTATTCTGAATGTTAGTTAGTTGTAATTTAGTGTAAGTTAGTGTTTGTCATATGTTCAGGCTTTAGTTACCTTAGTTTCAGAAAATAGCATTGTTAAGAATTTTCTAGCTTCAGTTTCAGTTTCAGCATTGTAAGAATTTAACAGAACTATTTCTGTGCATATATGTGGGCTCCTGATTTTAGGCTCCCTCCAGGTACCATGCATGAGGCCCTGCTAGAAGTGGTTATGAAAGCATTATAGGAAAAGCTCTTGGCTATTCACTAGACGCTTGACGAAGTCAAGGAGTTGCTGAACAATCAAGCTGTGAAAATACAAGAGTTGAAAAAGATGCATGCTGAGAAGGAGGAGAAGGGACCTACTAAGGAGATGGTGGACACCATGGGTGCCCAGCTGGTGGCCGTGACTTAGAAGTTGGAGGGCCTAACCAAGGAGGTGGACAACGTCCTGGCTAAGAAGCCGAAGTGATCATGCCACTAAAACAGTGATGACCTTAAGTTACCTTAATTAATATATGTATTGTGTGGTGATATGCTGTATGGATACCAGCTCATCTATGTGTGGTGATATACTATATGGACACCTTAAGTTAATTAGCTATCTATGTGCTGGATGCTCATGTATGGACACCTTAAATTAATTAGATATCTATGTATATATATGTTATATGTGGTGCATATTTGTGTTGCTGTGATGACCATAACATCCATTGGATGCTGCTGGTTTCATGTATGTGATGTGTGCTCAAATACTGGATGCTTATGTACTAGATGCTCATGAGTTGAAGAAGATGCTGGCTGAGAAGGAGGAGAAGAGAGCTATCTATGTATATATATGTTATGTGTGTTGCTGTTATGACCATAGCAGTGACTGGATGCTACGGGGATATGTATGGACACCTACATGTTAATTAGCTATATATGTGTGTGTTGCTCATAAGTGTGTGCTGCTCCTGTGATATGAATGGATGATTATGTGTGCTGCTCATATGTGTGTTGATATGACATATCAAATTCTAGCAGCATATATACCCTATGTATGTCATGAGACAAATGAAATGAAGTAGTCTTGATAAGCAAATTTTAGCATACATCCACAAGGTACCATACACATTAGAAGGAGTTATGGGCTTAACATCCTAGACTAGATGACATGAACTTATCTAGTATAATTTACATCTCTCATTCTGCAATTTACATCCTTGATGACATGAATTTCTCTCATTAGCCAGAATCCCTTTCTAAAAGTTCCTAAAAGTAACATCACATTGTAAGTAAGAGAGATGATAAATATATATTGTTAACTAAAAATGAGATTGCACGTTGTTCATAAACTCACATGACCATCTTTTTTGCGTACTTGTCATTTTCGGCGTCTTTTTGCCCAGGGGCAACCTCTTTATGACCATCTCTTAGGTATGTAGTTAGCTCGCTCTCCAAAATCATAGGGAGGATGGAAGTATCCAAAGGAGGCACTTCATTGGATTGATTGAACTCTTCCTCATCCACTGGAGTTTCAAGTCCGACAACCTACTTTTTCCCAGGGACAACCACTTGTCATTCCTAGTTTCTAGTGCCACGCACATAGAAGACTTGGGAAACATGACTTGCGACTACAAATGGTTTGTCCTTGTACCCAACTTGGTTGAGGTCAACCATAGTGAAGCCATACTATAAGGAAAAAGGACCCTAGGCCCATTTACTTTGGATTTTGGTGTTTGATGACCAACACAACCAAATTGGACTAATAAATTTGCAAGTGTTTGTTTTGTAGTTCAATAGGATGCAAAACATGACTTGGATCAAGGTGACGTGATGATCCAATGATCAACACCTCAAGAAAGACATGTGAAGATGCATAGAAGACATACAAGGTCAAGCAAAGTCCAAGCACGAAGATTGGAACCAAGCTAGACGCAAGATAGCGAAGAAACATGCTCGACAGAGTGACCGGACGCAGCGACCGGATGCAGCCCTTATAGGGACCGGACGTGACCGATTAGTTGCTCGGCAACAGTAGGCGTCAGCAGCTACGACCGGACACTGAAAACTAAAAGTGACCAGATGCACCGATGGCATTGTTCATCATCCCGGCAACACATTCAGCACTGATCGAACGCTGGCGGCAAATCGACCGGACAGAGGAATTGTAGCGTCCAATCGACTCCAGAGAGGTTCTAGAGCGGCGAAGTTCCGATCAGACGCATTCGGTGGCATGTGACCGGATGCCAGCAGCATCCAATAAGTTGATCGCGTGCTCTAACGGTCAGGACAACCGGACGCGTCCGATCAGGACGAAAGCAACGTTCGGTCAGTAGCAGAAAAGCAGGATTTCGTCCTCAACGGCTACTTTCTCAGTAGGGCTTATAAATAGACCCCCCAACCGGCCATTTGAGATGTGTGGAGCTGAGAAAACATACCAAGGGTGTTGATACACCATTTTAGTGATCTCCACTTGCATAGTGCTTAGTGATTCATTAGGTGATTAGCGTAGGTGCTTTGCGAAGTGCTTAGGTTGATTAGACCACCGCTTATGTGCTTGCTCTAGGTTTACGCCTAGTGTTTAGTGAGGTTTGCATACCTCTTACCACTTCGTGCTTGCGCACACCATTGTTGTACATCAGACGGGCTTGTAGTCTTGGGAGATCACACCAACCGTGTTTGTGGAGTGGCCGCCACCGTGTACCAAAGGGAACAAGGCCAGCGGCGGTTTGGCCGGAAGCTTGATAGTGAAGACGGTGGGGAGCAGTCCGGGAGAGGCACACCGGAGACCCACTTGTGTGTGGGGAAGGCCTGGGGCTATCCATAGAGTTACCTGACCGAGAGCTTGGCCCTTGCGATTGATTCCTTGCGAGGGGCTCCAACGAGGACTACGGGGAAGCTTGCGTGCTTCTCGATACCTTGGTAAAAATACCTGAGTCGTCTACGGGAGTTTGCATATCTCTACCTTATTCTTTAGGTTCCATATTTACATTGTTTACATAACTCCTTTTACGGTAGAGATAGCAACACACTAGCAAAACCATAGTTGCATATTTAGATAGTTTATCTTTTGCATAGGTTTTGCTAAGGTTAGAAAAAGAGCCCATAGTTTGGAGTTAGACTTTTAAGTTGCCTAATTCACCCCCCCCCCTCTTAGGCGTCACGGTCCCCTTTCAATTAGTATCAGAGCAAGGTTGGCTCAATTTGGACCTTTGGCTTCATTAACGTTGAGCCGACACTATTTAGAGTTGTTGGGATGGACACCTCTAGGCCTTCGCACATTGATGACACTAACTTCCCTTACTATAAAGCTAGAATGGCCTGTCACCTTGAGGTGGTTGATTTGGGTGTTTAGAGAGTCACTCATGATGGGATGAAACCCATTAAGAATCCCAATAAACCCACAAAGAGTGAAGAAAAAGAAATTCATTTCAATACTAGAGATAAAAATTACTTGTTTGAATCTTTTAGCATGAAATTTGGCACAAAGAGTGTTTAACCAAGTGTTCATTTTAAATACGGCACATGAAATTTGGTTAAAACTCCAAGAGCTCCATGACAGCACAATTAATGTTCGTGAGCAAAAACATTGTCTAGCTAAACAAAATTATGATTCCTTTAAAATGAATGATGATGAGCTTGTTCATGATATGTATTCACGTTTGAATCTAATTATCAATGAGCTTCATTCAATAGGATTAACGGAGCTAGATGATGCAGACATCGTGAGGAAGATCATCTCCATGCTACCACAAAAGAAATATGCAAGCATCGTCACCATCCTTCACAACATGAAGGACTTGAGCACCATGACCCCGGCCATAGTCATTGGCAAGATAGTGGCATTTGAAATGTCACACAAGATGGGTCAAGAAGAATCCTCTTCATCAAGCAAAGGCAAAGCTCTCGCATGTAGTGAGAAAAAGAAGATGAAGGGCAAGCGAGTTGAGACAAGCTCAAGCTCAAGCTCCTCAAGTGAAGATGAAGAAGAATATGAGGATGATGATGATGAAGACTCAAGTGATGATGATCAATCTTTCTCCTCCACCTCCAACCTTGATGAAGAATCAATCAACCTTATCAACAAGGTGGAGAAGATGATCCAAAGGCTCAATGTCAAGGGTGTGCCCATCCAAATTCAAGATGTCATCTTCACAAATCAAAGAAATGAGCAAAGAAAGATAGGATGCTATGGATGCGCTAATGTTGGGGTACTTTGTGGAAGTTTGTCCAAACAAGCCCACACCCAAGATAAAGAAGGCGTGCAAGGACAAAGCCCTCACATCAATAAGGTCATGGGATGATTCTTCAAGTGAAGAAGAAGACCATCACAAGAGGCGAGGGCACAAGTCATCACCAAGCACCTCACGTGTGTGCCTTATGGCACGAGGTAACAAAAAGTCTATCCCAAGTGATAGTGACAATAATAGTGATAGTGATGATGAGCTACCTTCTTATGATGAAATTGTGCAAGAAAATCTTAACTTTGCTAAAGTTTGCACTAGTCAACAAAAGAAGCTTGAAAAATTAAAAGAAAAACTAGATAGCTCACAACAAGCTTATGCCACTTTGCTTGAACAATATGAAACTTTTGCCAATCGTAATATGGAGCTATCTACTAAAATTGAGCAACTTGAGGCTGGTGCAACAACAAATGCATGCACGATCAATGATGAGCAACTTATAAAGAAAAATAAAAAATTAAAAGAAAAGTTAGCTAGCTCACAAGATGCTTATAAAAGTTTGCTTGCTAAAATGGAAACTATGTGCAAACATTGTGATGAGCTAACTAATAAAGTTGCTAATCTTGAAGCCGTCGGTTCTACCCCCACCAAGGCACCTAAAAAGAAAGGTTCAATTTTTTACATGCCTAAAAAGGATGCCTCTACTTCTTGCAATGATTTATGTTTAGACTCACCCTTGTGCTCCCAAGTTTGTGTTGAGAAAGTTGTTGTAGATACATGTACACAAGAGGTTGTAATGGAGAATGAGCAGCTCAAGCAAGAAGTGGCTCGCCTCACCAAGGACTTGACTCAAGTGAAAGGCAAGAATGAGCAAGCCCAACTTCATCAAGATAACACCGTCAAGGGAGTGAAGAAGCTTGATGAAGGACAAATCGTGGTTTGCTACGTGTGCCACAAGGAAGGCCATAAGTCCTATGAGTGCAAGGTGAAGAATGGGGGAGGAACAAAGAAGAAACAGAAAAACCAAACAAGCAAGTTCTCCAACACTTACACCAACAAGGTGGACAAAAAGGCCTCCACACCTTATCTCTTGAAAAAGAAGAAAAATGACAAGGTGGCGGCCATCAAGGTGAACAAGCAAGCCAACAATAGGACCAAATGCATTTGGGTGCCAAAGGAGATCATTTCCAACATGAAGAGCCCAAGAAGGTTTGGATCCCGAAAGGGAAGTAAGAAGTCCAATGAACTTCGAGGAATTTGAAGACTTGGCAAAGTATGGGTGCATTTCATGGGGTGCATCACATTGGATCATGTAAATTGCTAAGTGGGTTAGTGAACACTATGGACCCAAATTCCTCTCCCCATGTTAGGTAACTAGATTTAATTTCTTGCAATTTCAATTAGCATCTAGTTCCTTTTCATGTCTAGGTTTGCATTTGCATGTTTAAATCCTTTCAATTTGTATGCATACACTAGGTATATCTTATGGTAGGCTTGCTTGGTTTCACTCTTAAACCCTTGGAGCAAACCTACATGATTTAAATTGTTTAGGAGCACGGCACATAGCTTGTTTTATAATTGTTCATCTAATATGTGCCAAAGTCCAAATTGTATATAATTTGTTCCAAATATCACCTTCGAAAATGATTCTCACATTCATGTGATGTCATCTTTCAAGTGGTATTTTTTATTCTAAAATCAATGTGCATGTCTCCTACAAGTATTCCATACTTGTGTGCACAAATTTAGAGGGAGCTTACTCTACAAGTTGGATGCTTTGAGACTAACACCTTTTTCAAGCTTATCATGTGTATAGTAGTCTCATTGTAAGGAAAATGGAGTCCTCGGAGTTAAGCATCGTACATCAAATATCCACCACCTATTGCAAGTGGTATAAATCAATTTGGTTTCCACATGTGGTATTTCTAAACCGATATCATCATGTTGATTTCACTTTGGTATTTATATGCTTTCTCCATGCATTATATAGATTAAACCCCCTTAAGCATTAATTTACCAATTATGTATAAACTACATTCTCCATCATATGTATGCATATATTTAGGGGGAGCTTAGTCTATGTAATGTGAGAGATAAATTTTGTGACCTATTCTACTCCATATACAAAGGATCACAAAGTTTGACCCTCCCTTGTGCTACTAATGTCTTCCTTTTTGCTGTTTGATTCCAAAGGGGGAGAATTTGTAGGACCAAAAGCAAGCAAAATTTGTAGAAACAAAAGCAAGCCTGATCATAATAATTTACAAGTTGTAATAGTTTTCAATTGGTAATGGTCTGAGAAAGGGAGGATAGTGGATTATGGAGTTAGGGGGAGATTTAAATCCATAATGCCACATGGGGACATTTGCAAGGGCAAGATAAGTTTCCAAAGATGTTTATATGTTGTATCTTTTAGTATCATATAACCTTGCCCTTTGCATTGCATCCTAGCAAGTAAATAGTTTTTTAAATTCCAAAATTTTCATTATTTGCTTGTTTTGGTCATGTTGTCATCAATCACTAAAAAGGGGGAGATTGTAAGGAAAATGGACCATAGGCCCATTTACTTTGGATTTTGGTGTTTGATGACCAACACAACCAAATTGGACTAATGAATTTGTAAGTGTTTGTTTTGTAGTTCAATAGGATGCAAAACGTGACTTGGATGAAGGCGATGTGATGATCCGATGATCAACACCTCAAGAAAGACATGTGAAGATACATAGAAGACATACAAGATCAAGCAAAGTCCAAGCATGAAGATTGGAACCAAGCCGGACGTAAGATCGCAAAGAAACATGCTCGGCAGAGTGACCAGATGCAGCGACCGGACACAGCCCTTATAGGGATCGAATGCGTCCGATCAGTTGCTCGGCAATAGCAGGCATCAGCAGCAGTGACCAGATGCTAAAAACTAAAAGTGATCGGATGCACCGATGGCATTGTTCATCATCCCGGCAACACATTCAGCACTGACCGGACGCTGGCGGAAAATCGACTGGACGTAGGAACTACAGCGTCCGATCGACTCTAGAGAGGTTCCATAGCGGCGAAGTTGCGACCGGACGCGTCTGGTGGCATGTGACCGGACGCCATCGGTGTCCGATTAGTTGATCGTGTGCTCTAACGATCGGGATGACTGGACGTGTCCAATCAGGATGAAAGCAGTGCCTGGTCAGTAGCAGAAAAGCGGGATTTCATCCCCAACGGCTACTTTCTCAGTGGGGCTTATAAATAGACCCCCTAATCGGCCATTTGAGATATATGGAGCTAAGGAAACATACCAAGGGTGTTGATACACCATTTTAGTGATCTCCACTTGTATAGTGCTTAGTGATTCATTAGGTGATTAGCGTAGGTGCTTTGCGAAGTGCTTAGGTTTATTAGACCACCGCTTATGCGCTTGCTCTAGGTTTACGCCTAGTGTTTAGTGAGATTTGCATACCTCTTACAACTTGGTGCTTGCGCTCACCATTGTTGTACATCGGATAGGCTTGTAGTCTTGCGAGATCACACCAACCGCGTTTGTGGTGTGGCCGCCACCATGTACCAAAGGGAACAAGGCCTGCGGTGGTTTGGCTAAAAGCTTGATAGTGAAGACGATGGGGAGCAGTCTGGGAGAGGCACACTGGAGACCCACTTGTGCGTGGGGAAGGCCCGAGGCTATCCATAGAGTTACCCGACCAGGAGCTTGGCCCTTGCGAGGGGGAAGCTTGCGTGCTTCTCGATACCTCGATAAAAATACCGAAGTCGTCTACGGGAGTTTGCATATCTCTACCTTACTCTTTAGCTTCTGCATTTACATTGTTTGCATAACTCCTTTTGCGGTAGAGATTGCAACACACTAGCAAAACCATAGTTGCACATTTAGATAGTTTATCTTTTGCATAGGTTTTGCTAAGGTTAGAAAAAGAGGCCATAGTTTGGAGTTTGACTTTTAAGTTGCCTAATTCACCTCCCCCCCCCCCTCTTAGGCGTCACGGTCCCCTTTCACATACCTATCTTTCATGACACCCTGACTTCCCTGAACCCATCAACACCGAAAAATGGGCACCTTGAAGCCTGCATACAAGAGTTCCCATATCTCTTCAATCTGACCATAGTACGTTGTCTTCTACATCTTGTTGTCAAATGCATCTACATGAACAGCACTGTTCTGATACACGCTCTTCTTGTCTTGATCAATGGTGTAAAAGGTATATCCATTTATGTCATAGCCTTGATAGGTTGTGACTGTGAAGAAAGGCCCCTTTGCCAGCTTTCAAAGCATTTCGTCTGTGCAAGAGGTTGAACTAGCAAGTCGATCTCTGAACCAGATGTTGAACTCCACTCATATGTGCCCTCGCTAACCAAGCTTCGCCTTGGTGCGAGTTTTGTTGCCTCAACATCTCATGATGTAAGGTTATACCACTGCTGTGTGCTGCAACACTAGAAAGTGGGCTCGTTCGTTAGCATCTCTCTCTAGAGTAATGTGCTTCTCCCCAACACACCCTCTACCCGCTAGCCTTCCCTCATGGCGAGACGTGGAGATGCCAATTGGATTGGTGGGGTCCATGTAACCGAGGCACAAGTTGACCACCTCCTCAGTAGAATAGCACTACACAATGCTTCCCTAGGATGGACCTGACTCTTGGCATACCTATTTAGAGTGCTCATAAATCTCTCATATGGATACATGTGGTGGAGGAACATCGGTCCAAGATACCTGATCTCCTTAACCAAATGTACAATGAGATAGATGGATATGTCAAAGAAAGTCGATGGGAAGTAAGCCTCAATGAGACACATCACCTCATTCATGTTCTTTTCAAGATCTTCCAGTGATTGTTCATCAATGACCTTCTGAGAGATTGCATTAAAGAAGGAGCAGAGGCTAATGATTGCCATTCGGGTTTTTTTTGGCAATATGTTTCGGATACCAACTGCAAGCATCATTGTGAGCATGACATCACAATCAAGTGATTGTTCATCAATGACCTTCTGAGAGATTGCATTAAAGAAGGAGCAGAGGCTAATGATTGCTATTCGGGTTTTTTCTGGCAATATGTTTCGGATACCAACTGCAAGCATCGTTGTGAGCATGACATCACAATCATGAGCCTTCATGGGAAGCATCTTGTTTTCTCTTGCAGGCACAAGCTTTCGGATGTTGGCTACGTATCTAGAGGGAAGTTTGACACTACAAAAGAAGTTGCACAATTCCTACTTCTCTTCTCGGGTTAGGTTTATGGCAGATAGAGGTGGCTGAGCACTGGTACCATTAGGACAGAGCTCAGGCCTTATGTCCAATTCCTCTAGGTCAGCTCTTGCTTTTGCATGGTCCTTGGTTTTTCATTTGTCATTCATGAGTGTCCCAAGCAAACTCCCACAGACATTCTTTTTCACGTGCATGAGATCGATGCTGTGGCGGACCGCTATCTTTCTAGTAAGGTAGTTCCCACAGGATTGACATTTTCTTCCACCTCTTGTTATCGGCACTCTTTGCTTTTGCACTTTGCTTTTGCTTTCCAAGGACAGTGCTCTCTGGGTCAACTTTAGGCGTGGTATCCTCTACCACCTGTTCATATACCTGTGGCCCGCTGAAATGCCTTGGTGTAGATCCTGTCTCCCTAGTGCCATCAAACTAACGTTTCATCTCCTGGTATGGATGAGACTTAGGAAGGAAACATCGGTGCCTTACATAGACCCTCTTCTTTGAGTTATTCAGCCAAACAGTCTTTGTGTCATTTAAGCAATGAAAGCAGTCTTTTTCTCCTTTGCTCTACCCAAACACGCTACGATGTCCTAGAATATCAATGATAGTGGTGAAGAGCATTGCATGTAGGTTGAAATGTTCTTTCCTAAACCCATCGTACACCCTGATACCCTCTTCTTTCTAGAGTTCCTTGATATCATGTTACCAAATGGATTGCTAGCATCGGCCACCCAGAGGCCTGCTTCAAAGCTAGGATGTCTATCGTCTTCATGGAAGACCACGGCACCGTCATGCCATGGCTTGACATGCTGGAGCACACCGCTGAGTCAGGGAATGAACTGGCTAAGTATGTTTTCTCTCTTGTGCTCCACAGGTCCAATAGAGGTGCCGCCAACGACGCCACTGCCCGGCGATTGTTGCGGAAGGTCAAATGTGACGAAGCAGGCCCGACGACGAACAATGCGACGTGGAAGAACAAGAATTGTGCATGGCGCCACTAATAGGCAAGGGTGGTGTTGTAGGACGACTTGGTGGTGCCACGTGCAGCGAGGCCTAATATGCCTCCTCTGGCCCATCTGATGCCTCGCTAGGACAGGCATCAATGATGAGGCGGAGGCTGCGGTGACATCGTCGGATGGGTAGCATGGGAGCAGTGGGCCCTATTCTGCAGCGAGGAGTGTAGGGTCCACAATGAGTGTCGTAGGTTCTTCCTTGATTGACAGTGGGCATGAGTGTTGATATGTATATATATCTGGATAACATGATCAAAACTTTTGATTTTGGTGATGGTTGATGTTTGATCCTGAGTAGCAGTGATGAAAACTGAGATGTTTTAGTTGTAACTCATGTTATATTTCTGTTTGTGATGGTGTTTGTGATGTTCCACACTATTTTATTGGGCCATCTCTACAAATAGACGCCGAATTTTAAAAATTAACTACTAAAATTCAAAATTTTCAAACGACCTATGTTTGATCCTGAGTAGCATTGATGAAAACTGAGATGTTTTAGTTGTAATTCATGTTACATTTCTGTTTGTGATGGTGTTTGTGATGTTCCCCACTACTCTATTGAGCCGTCTCTACAAATAGACGCCGAATTTTAAAAATTAACTACTAAAATTTGAATTTTTCAAACGACCTCTGATGGAGAAAGAACCAAAATAAAAGTTGTAGATCTCAAAAAGCCATGAAACTTTGTAGTTGACAACTTTTTTATTTGAAATCATCTTGTCATAGAAAACTAAGTTTAAATTTCCAAAAATTTGAAATTTGATTTTTGAATTTTTTAAATGACCTCGGATGGAGAAACTACCAAAATAAAAGTTGTAGATCTCGATAAGTTATGAAACTTTGTAGTTGACAACTTTTTGATTTGTAATTATCTTGTCAACCAAACTAAGCATTCATCCACAAAAGATTTCCAGTTACACACACGTGTTGTAAAAACGTGTCTGTAGTAGTAAAATAAAAGGCAAAACATTTATACCCCTACGGGGATCGATCCCGAGACCTTTAGGCCCACAACCCAGTGAGTTAACCATTGCGCTACGTTCGTAGGTTCAAACAAGGAGTGGTGTTTATTTTTTAAAAGGATTCCAATGCATTAAAACAGGTGGCGGTGGGGCCATCCTGTCAGGGTCCTACTTCAGACCCATGTTATTAACAATCGTCTATAGTAAGCCAATTGAGGAACCGGCCATAGCCGTTTGCATCCAAAGGGCGTCCCTTCACCACTCCAACAAAGATGAGTGGCAGTTCAAAGCATTGGAACAGCCACTCCTTCACTCGCATTCACTCTGGCATCTCGTCTCTCCATTCCTCTCTTGCCTTCCTCACATCACGCGTAGCTACCTCCACTCTTACCTCCACAGCCCGCCGCCGCAGCCGCCATCATTGAAGATGATGAGGCCAGAGAGGTGGCACAACCAGAGGGACGAGAAGACGGGGAGGTTCGCCCGCCATTCCTCGTCCTCGGTAGCGGTGAAGGAAGAGGTGAGCCCCCCGCTGGGGTTTGAGAAGACACCGGCCTTCAAGAAGAAGGCCATCCTGGCCACCCCGCCGAGGTTGAAGAAGAAGGCCATAATCATCACTAGGAAGGAGAAGCACCTGGCGGTGTTGATGAAGGAGAAGCAGCTGGTGGCGGCGATGATGAAGGACAAGAAGGCCTTGTCTGCCACCAAGATATGCGACCACTGCTTCGAGGGAGGAGCTAGGACGTGTCATTTATGGCTCCGCAGCGGCATCAACTATGGCGAAGTCAGCGGTTCAAGCTCCACCCATGACTAGGTAATGCACACTCTTTAGATTACAACTGCTTATATGTATGTTTTCTTTCTTAATTTCATGATAGTTTTGTTAGTAGCCTCTGAATTGGATGAGTTTGTTGCTAAAATAATTTGGCTCATGCCATTCTCTCATCCCGGACCTAGATGGAGTAGAGAAAACAACTTAGTGTAGAATAAATGCAGATGCAACTCAAGTTTTTATAGAAGCAATGTAAACTGTCATATATTGTATTTTGCAGCAGCATTGTGATTTGAGTAGATTGCTTTATCTAGATGTTTATCATAGATGAATGATTTTAATCTTGTGAATAATTTTGATGGTGCCACTTCAATATTTCAGCATTGTGATTTGAGTAGATTGGGTTTTATCTCTTTGGGGCCACTCTAAGTCTTTATGTGCATTGTTAGCAGTAGCTAGATGTTTTATTTTTCTAATTTGCTATGATTCTAGTGTTCACAAGGTCATGGACTTTGTATCCTATAATTGATTATATGAAACTTATATGATTCTGATATGTATGCCGGATAATGAAACTTATATGTAGGTTTTTTGTCACAGTATCTAGATTTATGCTGGATTTTCATATATGTTCCTATAACTATTTTTGTGCATATAGGTTCGATCTTATCAGCTCCCTCTAAGTACCATGCACGAGGCCCTGTAGGCAGTGGTTCTGAAACCCATCATGAAGAGCATAGGCGGTCTTTAATGGAGTGTTGACGAACTCAAGAAAGAGAAGGCTAAGAACGAAGAGAAGGAGAAGCGTCTCAAGAAGAACCTAGACGACCTTGGTGACCAACTGGCGTCCGTGGTTCAGAATGTGCATGACCTCTAGAGCAAGTTGCAGGGTGACATGCCTCTGCCGCCGGCGAACAACTAATGATGATGTGATGCTGTGTTAACTTTTGCTGATGAAACTATGTGAATGTAAACTCTGTGATGACGTACTTTTGGTGATGATGTAATTACTATGATGAAGTAGTAAAACTCTGTGGTGCAAACTCTGTCACATACTTTGGCTGGAAATGCATCTATTTATATATTATTACATATATAGTGTTGCTGGTTTGTCAATGGTTGGAGTGAAAATGGAAGAATATAAGCAAATTCATCAATGCTTTAGTAATAAAAATCACATTCTTCAGTAGACTTAGTTCACATTGCAAGTTTCACATAAGCAACTTCATCACAGTTTCACACAAGCTCACCACTGTTCATAGAGAAGCACACGCCTCAGAACAGGAGGCCAAAGACGAGAGTAGGGAGGATCAGGGAGGAGAGCTGAGCACACTGGTGATCCCCTATACCTCGAGATGGTGAAGCACGGTCGGAGCATGCCTGATCGAGTACACTGCAAAGAGGAACGAGTTAGAGTTAGACTCGAGCTCGACCACATCCATGGCAATGCAACGGACACAGGCGGCGGTGCGGCGGTGCTCCGGCAGATACAGCACGGTATAGGTTAGCCTAAGGGCTCAGGAAGCATCAGCAGCTCATCGCGATGTCGATGCGCTGCTTGGTTGAACTGGGGACGAGGCGGAGCTAGATGGCCGGTGGTGCGAACTAGTGGCGAGGTTGCCGTTTCGGCGTGACCTGCACGTTAGAGGTAAAAGAATGGAGCCGATAAGCATCACGGAGTTGCAGAAGAGCTAAAACAATAAATGGGATCACTAGAGGACTGCCGGAACGAGCTGGCCACGGCGAGCTGCCCATGGCGGGCATGGTGGCACGGCTGCGGCAGCAACCGACGCCAAGGGTGATTGCAGCGGCGAGAGGTGGCTACAGTGGTTCGAGGAGGACCACAAGAACTAGGCGAAGCTGGGAGCGTGGGAAATTGGGAGAAGATGGAACAACGGCGATAAATTTCACCGTCGAGCGATGCGGCGGTGCTCCGGCAGAGAAGAGGGAAAGAGAGGAGCGCCGGCGGCTCGAGCTTAAGACTTGCTCACCTATGCCTGGCCGCCTACGCGGCGTGGCCCTAAGGCTGCCCACCGCCGCCCACTGCAATAGCGAGCCCCTCCGGCCTGATACCCACCACAGCAGCGTGTCCCGCCGGCTACCACGCGCCCCTCCTTCCGCCGCCCGCCTACACACGCGGAGCGCAAGTTCGCCTGTCGCCCGCCTGCGGTCGCGCTGCGCAACTCCGGTCGCCGCTCGTTGCCCGCCAACTCCACCCGCGCTCCTCAAAGCCGCGCAAGAGCCACTGCCCTCTGCTCGTTAGCACGTGCCAACAGCTAAGTGCGCAGGCCAAGTGCTATAGACTTGCATATGGAACACACATCTGCCACAAAGTACAGACACGTATAGAGCAGGACGCGTCTGCAAATAACATACGCGTCTGCAATAAGAGATCTTACTACAGATGTGTGTCACGTACACGCATCCCTAGTGTTTGATCCCGTTATCCGAGACTCAGAAATCTCAACACGCGTCTGTAATAACTGTTGCAGATACAAACGCGTTTTATATACACGCGTCTATAGATTTCTCAGACGTGTTTTACCAACACGCGTCTACAATAAGCGCTTATTACAGACGCGTGTTGACCTCTCCGGACCGGCGACCCCCGCCGACGACTTAGTACAGACGCGCGTTAGGAAGGCGCGTCTATAGTTGTACTACAGCAGACACGCTTTACTGGTCGCGTCTGTGGTGAGGTGGTGGATATGTGGCTTTTTTACATAGACGCTTCTATATTCACTACTTGAATCAACCGGTTTCCTTATTGATGAAACCGTAGGGGGAGATACAAAAAAGGTAGGAGAATGTTTTCCCTAGGAATTTTCACAAGGAAAACCCCCAAGGGACAATTTTGATAGGGAGACGATGTTCCCTACAATTTTGGATCACTTATAAACCATAGTTCATTTTCTTCGTGTATCCTTGAACCCATGCACTCATATAGTCTATTAGAATAAATGCTCCACCATTTTTCCTTTTCTCCTTCAAAAGTACCTTGCAAAACATTGGCATGGATTGCAGTCTAAAAAGGAAAGGAAAAAGAGAGAACACAAAAAAAAAAGAGAACAAGAAAAAGGAGAGGGATGAGAACCATTATCTCAAATGTCCACACGTTCCAAAGAATGGGATCCTTTTTCAGAATAAGGAGGTCATCAATTCTAGACTATATATATATATATCCTTGAGCGTGAGTCCATTCTGTCTCTCACCCTAAACATTTCTACTATGATGGTCATAACAGGACAGGGCATAATCTTCGATAGGAATAATCTTTGGCTCAACAATATGCACAATATAAGTAAGCTTTTTTTATCCCTAACTGAGCGCCACATAAGCCTAAGAGAATGGCCATTGTCCATTGGCATCGATGTACAATAACCACTTGAATGACCTATGAGTACTACTTGAGGAGTATAGTGGGCTAGAGATTTCTTTTGAAATATATCAAAATTGTAAGCATGCTTGAAAGAGGAGGGAAGCTATGTTTTCAATCGAGCTATTCCATTCCTGAACCACCAAAGGCAAGCATCATAGGCACTTCAAACCCTATAGGTATGAGGATATCTTGGAATAATATTTATGCTAGCTTTATATCTTGAGAAGTTGTGAGTTAAAATCACTTTAGTTCTTGTTCAATCTTTTTATCTTTAATTCCCAGACTTTCCTCAGGACGAGCAAATGTCCAACTAGGGGCAAGTTCTTTGTTGCTGGCCCTGAACTCATTTTTTCCAACCACCAAGATGATATAAAGCAATGGATTTCATAAGATACACCATAGCTATATGGCTTAATCTAATGCCTTCTATTAGTTGTGTTTATATGGGTAGAAACATCGCTAGATGAAATTGGACCAAAGTGGCCCAAGGGATGGGTTAACCGACCCTAGCATGGCAAGTCTTCTATTCCTCAGTGGTCACATGCAAGGTAACACATCTAGGAGTGCTCAGAAGCGTGGGATGAATGTCAGTTGAATCCAAGGAACAATATGGATCTCACTTGGAAGGGATGCCCCCACCAATTGCATGAGTAATGCTTAGTAGTAGGGATGAAAACGGATCGGATACGGACGGATATCACCGATATTACATTTGTTTTCATATTTCTGTCTGGGTTCGGATTCAAATACAGATAGTGTCAACCATGCCAGATATGATACGATTGGGTATCGACATCATAAATATGTGATTTGAGTATTCGGATACGGATACGGTATCGGATATTGAATATCCGGACTCGGATATGGACAGATCAGAACTCCTCTATACGGATTCGGTCTTGAATACGGTCGGAAAATATCCGTACCGTTTTCACCCATACTTAGTAGGGTCACCAACCGAGGGAATGCATGCGAGACATACATGAGGTAACGACAGTTGGATGGATATCAGAGGACTTAGGGAGAGGTCAAGCAACCCCCCAGGTCGATCGGCCCACCTCAACCCTAATATTAAATGAAGGTGGAATAGTTATTTTGGTCCTTCAAGTATCATTCTAAGCTCAGTTTCATCCTAAATATAACTATTTCAATCCTTAAATTTTTCTTTCGAACTTAGTTTCATCCTAGAACTATCGAGTTACCATTTTAGTCCTTCAACATTGTATTTTGAGTTCAATTTCATCGGTGCACTACCAAAACATATTTTATTTCTTGAACTTTTCTTTTTAGCTCAATTTTGTTCCTTGTCCTATGTAGAGCGCCGCGATGTCACGCTTGCTACTTGGTCATCTCCAAAACCATGCCGCGATGTCACGCTTGCTGCTGGGTCATCTCCAAAACCACTCATGATTTGAGATAGACAATCATATTTAAGTATTAGTGCCCCTGACGTCATCCTTAATCGCATCAGATATCATGGCCCCGTTCGCTTCGCTGAAAAAACAAGCCGAAACACTGTTCTGGCTGAAAAACAAGTTGAAAAGTACGGATTACCAGAGAAACGAACATGGCCCATACTTTTGATATTTATATCCATATATTTCAAAATGCATATAAATATAGATCTCAAATCCTCGAATATAAATAATCAACTTATCAGAATCTGTCTCTAATTCGGACATCATACTGTTCAATTATAATTCCATTTTTTCATTTAAATAACTAAATATATATTTAGCTCATGGAGAAAACATATTATTTTTATTTTCAATTGGTTAGACGCTAGAAACAGCTAAGGAAAATATTTTGGATCTGCTGCTGCTCTAACTCATCAACGTGTGTTCTCAATGTATTAAAGAGTGTTTATACGTAATTGCTCCCACAAGACGATGTAGTAGCATATACATATACATATACATATACATATACATATACATATACATATACATATACACATACATATACATATACATATACATATACATATATATGATATCATTACAAGGTAACATTTAAAATAATATATTATAATTATTAATGGCCGCTAAAGAGGTTTTAGATCGTTCAGTAATAATGATTTAGTCAAACTTTTTGTCTCTAATTGTGGGCGGTGCTAGTACTGACCAGGCGTGACGGTGTGGCATTTCACATAGGATAATGGACATAATTGAGATGAAAAGAAAAGTTTAAGAAGAAAAATGCACCTTAATAGTTCACAAATGAAATGGAGCCTAAATGTAAAGTTTGAGAATTAAAACAGATATTTTAATAGTTCTAGATAAAATTGAGCCTATAAATAAGCTTTGACGGGTGGAACAAAGTTCATCGATGAAATTGATGATAGCCGAGGGACTAAAATGATTATTCCACCTTATAAAAAGAAAAACTCTAGAAAAAGGATGACCCTACAATTCTGCTCCACAAACTCCACCGTAGAGCAGCTCCATAAAAACCTAGAGTTTTCACCCTTTTTTCTAGTACAGAGTGCGTAAAACTAAAACTATTTAACTAAAAAACGTAGAACAGAGATGGAAAAACGTGGAGCATAGCATTCCCAAACACCCCCGAAACCTGATCTTCTTTCTTTAGGAAAGAGTGAAAAAGGAAAGAAAAAAGAAAAAAGCGAGCAAAATGGCCTAACATTTCTGGAGCAAATTCTACCTCTTGCATTGCATCACAATTTCCGACAGTAAATCTCGGTCAGATTTATCTCTCGTGCGCATCAAAATCCATCGTCGTGGGAAAAAAATGGAGGAAAAAGAGCAAAAGAATCTGACCGAAGCCAAGTTGCCAACTTGGGACGTCGTTTCCCGTTACGCGGCGCAGCACAGCACCGCTCGCTCGCTCGCTCGAGCAAACCCAAACCCTTTCGCGGAGCCCTCTCCGCCGCCGCGCGCTAGCCACCTACGCTACGCCCCGCTAGCCTCCGTTCCGCCGCCCGCCCACCCACCCGCCCCGCCTCGACGGGACTGCTCCGGCCGTCGGCCCGTATCCCCACCACGCTCGCTCCCTTGGCAGGCGAGTCCGTCCCATCCTCCGACCCCACCCGTCGGCCGCCGGGATGGCGACGTCGGGCGGGGACGCGCCGGAGCTCGCCGGTAAGCCCCTCACCTCGCCCGCTGGGTCGCGGGGTGGCCTGCGCTTTATGCCCCCTGTGCGATCCACCGAACCCCCGAATTTGTGCGGGATTGGATTTGTTTGCTTGCTTGCTGCTGAGCATGGTCCATACGTCATCCATGGCTCGATTCGCTTAGCTGTCATAGTACGTTGTCGGTTAGCTGTGCTGCTACCTTGTCATACTCGTATCCATTTACTCACTAGATAATTATTATTACTCTGGTTCTTGATTTCTTGCCCTCAATTGATCATACAATTCACTCAATTTGGTCTTGCACGCCGCCCTCTAATGCCCCTGCCATTGAGGTTGGCCAATTTAGTGTCAAATAAAATTGTACATGGAGGATCCAGAGTGATTAAAAAGCGGCATCTATTGTTTTTTTGGGGGTATGTTTTTTCACACTAGTACTCTGTTCAGCTCCACTTTTTTCCAATTGCGTGGTTTATTTGCTGCTGTCACAGTGTTACTGGTTCAGTTCGTGCTATCTCGTATTTTAGGAGGGGAACTGTGAAAAGACTAAACTTTCCACCTGAAATGGTCAATACAATGTAGCACACTTTTTCTTTTTGGTATTAAAGGGAATTAAGGAAGTTTCTCAACTTCCAAATGAGACAGATGGGCTTTGAATGTGTACAAGCGAAAGCTTCCATGTCTGCATGCTTTATACAACTTTATAAGTAGTTCTATGTAACTTTTTGGTAACTGAGAAAAAGGGGATTTTTTTTTTTTTTGCATAAAGGGATCAGATTCAAATGGTTATCTGCGTTAAAGATTTCTATTGGATGGCTCATGATTTGGCAGCAACACATGCATCAATATCCGTGATCCAGTGTTTCGAGTTTAGTGTGCGGCAGCAGCAAATCAAATTTTTGTGAAGCAAATTTTGAGACGTAAGAACTCCCCACGATATGTTTTACAACCTTGATGCATTCATGAATAATAGATATGACAAAAGTTTTCAAGATTCTATTTTTTTTACTAAATATTTTTGGAATCTAGGTTTCCCCAAGAAATTGTATTGCTTCTTGGGTATCCTGGTATTTGGTTTGGTTTAAATTGTTGGATTTTGGTGCTAAACTAATAAAAATTAAACAGTACTATATTATGGGGAAAAGTCCAACTTCAATAAATTGGGTTTACAAAATCTGTGCAGCCCAATTGATTTTGTACGCTGGCTGTAACAATAAATCATAGAGCGAAAGCAAATGGACACCGTACCCTAATTTTTAACATCATATCAACTGATAATATATCAGGCCGAAGTTGTCAAATCATGGTATTGGAAAGTTACGTGTCATCAGATCAAAACAGGACCTTGTGATAGATCTCGGCACAAATGAGTAGGCACCAACTATTTAAATAGCAGGGATTTGCGTGAGTCAACCCTTCCTATTTTCTCAACCAAAGGGGGAAAAAAAGAACCTTTCGGTGGTCGGCGGCGCCCCCTTCCACTGGAGCACACCTTCATAGCCTCCTCCCTGACGGCATCCATCCCCCCTCCCCCGTTCTCACTCACTCACTCACTTGGCAGGTGTTCCTCCTTGCCCCATTTCCTCTGCCAGGATGGCGCTGAGTGGGGATCCGTTCAGATCTGCCGGTAAGCCCTAACTCGCTTGGATTGTTCGAACTTTCCGCATGGTGTCTCTTCTTCGCTGTGAGCAATCAAACCTGAATCTTTCCTTCTATTTGATCCATCCGGTCGGCTGTGGATGGGTTTGTCTACTGCTTCTGTGGAGCACTAACCTAGCCTATGCATCGTCCATATATAGTTTGATTTTATTCTTGTTCCGTCATGTGATCTGTGGGTCCTGTACTCCTGTGTTGTGACACCATGTTGCTGTGCATCTACCTATGGGTAGTACTGATAGCCGCTTATTTATGTGATGCTTTCTTTTTAAGAATACTCTCTGAGGCCTATATTTGCGCAGTTTGATTCTGTACATGATGTTCTAGATCCACTGCCAGTAAGCAATTAATAGTCGCATTTGTTGAGAATGTTTCCAGAGAAATTCAGATGGCATCTTCTTTAATCAAAAGGAACCCTCCTCAAATAATGTGTATTTAAATCTATGTTGGACTCGAAGGAATGTACTGTTGAAATGTTAATAATGGTTCGGTCAATGTGCTTTAAACCATCTTTTTTTGGTTTAATCAGCATATGGATCTAGGAAGTTTGGTATGTGAATTAGTTCATGAGTGTTGCTTATTCTCAAAAATCAATTATGCATTGGTTGATGCTTTGTTGAGATCAAATTGGTATCCTTGACTCCAAATAGCTTGGCCTTCCATGAAGTTGACCTATGAAGGCCTTCAAGTCCTGCTTAAGGCAGGGAAACATGTACAAACCATTGTTTTCCTTAGGGTTAGATCCTAGAACGTTGATTAATGACAATGTGAAGTTCATGGTTTTGAAAAATGCCATCAGATGTCTCACACGTGGAACCATGACCTATGTCAGGATCATGGCCCTCTGCAGTTTTCAGAACTGAAAATACTGTGGTAATATTTGTTTTTTTTAATATATGTTTTCAAATGGATTCATTTACCAAACTCTATTCAATTTTCCATACTTTTAATGCTGGAATGAGTCACTGCTCAAATGTTGTTCTGGCTTGTGTGGTGGATGGAGGCACAGAGAGAGTATATATGAATACAATAAGTCTCATTGGCATCAGGTTTTTGGGATTAATCTGACATCATGCAATGTTCAGCTGCATACCAGCAACCCAGTAGTATTTTGTCAAATGCCTGTCAGTTCATTGAAATGCCATTAAGCTTTGGTTTCTTTTCTTTGGCGAGGTCATCTTAACACTCCCTTCATGTGACCAGGATTAGGTCTAATTAATTTGCCTGCAACACTTGATTTTTTTTTTCAGCAACTGAGTTACTTTCGACTTGGGTCAGCATCATTTCACTGTGTTGTACACATTTCCCTGGATGACTAATACCTGAACATGATCTTCTTCTGCAGTGATAACAAATGTTTGTAATGCTGCGAGCGCACCTGAAGAAAATAGGCTTGCTGGTGACAGCAACACCATTTCAGAAAATGCCCAGGAATCATTGAGTTCTTTACCAGAACAAGAGTCAAATGATGCTAGTGTTAACACAGAAAAGAAAGAACCTGGCATTTCAAAATGCAAATCGGTGGAAGAAATACCAAAAACAGTGACCGTAAAGAGGTGCAAGAACATTGATTCAAAGAAAGTCTCCTCAAATAACAATAATAATCCAAGCTTTACTGGCAGTCCAGCTCTGAAAAAGCAGCCAACAAAGGGGGACCATCTTTTTCAACTATGTGAAAATGGAATGTCTCCAGACACAAAGCCTCCTAGCACAAGGATATGCATAAATTCAGCGTGCAAAGCTGTCTTCAACTCAGATAATGCATTTTGTAAGAGGTGTTCATGTTGTATTTGCCATGGTTTTGATGATAACAAAGATCCTAGCCTTTGGCTGGTATGCTCATCAGAGACTGGTGATCAGGATTGCTGTGGATCATCCTGCCACATTGAGTGCGCACTCAAACACCGAAAGGCAGGATGCATAGAACTTGGACAATCTATACAGCTTGATGGTAACTACTGCTGTGCTGCATGTGGCAAGGTTATTGGAATACTTAGGTGAGTGATTTTACATCTACCTTGGGGAGTTATCTTAATTTCAGATGGAAAAAGTTTTATATATGGCTTGTTTGTAAGTATATATGGCTTGTTTGTAAGTAGTCACGCTACATGAAGCATTGCTGGTCACTGTATCTTCCCTATGTTCTTTTACCTATCTTATCTCGACCCCTCATTGATTTGGTTGGTTTAAAATTATATATTCTCCTTCATATTGGTGAACCTTGTTGCACTCAAAATATTGGTCGAACCATTCATCAGAATGATATTTCATATCTGTAGTTACTTGCAGCATTATGTGCATATATGATCTCTGCTATGTTTAACTCTTATTCCTGTCTCTTTTTTCTTTTCTTGTTTTGGCAAACACTCTTTGTTATTTTTGGATCTAACTGCGTCTTTGAATATTTTGAGCAGGTTCTGGAAGAGGCAGCTGGTAGTTGCTAAAGATGCTCGTAGAGTTGATAATCTCTGTTCCCGCATATATCTGAGTCATAGACTTTTGGATGGCACAACACGTTTTAAAGAGTTGCATCAGATCGTAGAGGATGCTAAAGCAAAGTTGGAAAGTGAAGTTGGCCCCCTTGATGGTACGTCATCCAAGATGGCTCGTGGTATTGTAGGCCGGCTGCCTGTTGCTGCTGATGTGCAGAAACTTTGCTCTTTAGCAATTGAAAAGGCTGATGAGTGGCTTAGTTCAAACATTCAATCTGAAGCAAAACAAAATGGTAAATTATTTCAGTCTTGTAAAGTTTACATCTTTCAGTTCCACTCTGCAATTGGCAAATTTGACAAACCTAGTGTAATTCTTTTTGCCCTGCAGATACACTCCCATCTGCCTGCAGGTTTAAATTTGAAGATATTACAGCTTCATCTTTGGTGTTGGTTCTCAAGGAAGCTGTTTCCTCGCAGTATCATACTATCAAAGGCTATAAACTCTGGTACTGGAATAGCAGAGAAGCGCCTTACACAGGGGAGCCTGCTGTTTTCCCCAAAGACCAAAGAAGGATTCTTATATCCAATCTGCAGCCCTGCACAGAGTATTCCTTCCGTATTATTTCATTTACTGAGGATGGTGAACTGGGCCATTCTGAATCAAAGATCTTTACCAAGAGTGTGGAAATTATTCATAAGAACACAGAGCACGGAACAGAAGGTTGCTCATCCTCTGCCAAGAGAGCTGGTAAGAGACAAAATGTTAGGTCATTAGGATTCCGGGTGCGTCAGCTGGGTAATGTATTCCGAAAAGCACAAACTGAGGAGAATGGGTACCCCAGTGCATTGTGTAAAGATGAGATTGAAGATTCATGTGATCAGAGTGATTCTGTGATACCAGATAAGGACCAGGTTCCACGTGGCGCCTCCCGCAAGCTCGATCTCAATGAGACCTCAGTCCCAGACCTAAATGCAGAGGTAGTCATGCCAACAGAGTACTGCCAGAATGAGAACGGCTGTAGTTCTGGGAAGAATGCATTCTCAAAGTCGAATGGTTGTGGTGACTCTGAAACTTGTGCGGAGGGGCATATAGGGGATGCACCAGCCATGGAATCCCGGTCTCAGAGTCGCAAGCAGGTATCAGATTTGGAGCAGGAGACCTGTGTTGATGACAGTAATTTGGTGGCTCGTGCAGCTAGGCTCTTGGCACCGAAGTTAGGCCAGTTAGATGACAACTATGAATACTGTTTGAAGATTATACGTTGGTTGGAATGTTCCGGCCTCATTGAGAAGGATTTCAGGATGAAATTTCTAACCTGGTTCAGTCTGAGATCGACAGAGCAGGAGCGGAGAGTTGTTATCACCTTCATCCGCGCCCTGATTGATGAACCCAGTAGTTTGGCTGCGCAGCTGTTGGATTCCTTTGAAGAAATTGTTACCAGTAAGAGGCTAAGAACTGGTTTCTGTACTAAGTTGTGGCACTAACCAGATAGACAAAGCATGAAACTGCTATCTAATAATACTCTAGTATTCTTACATTGGCAAGATTAACTGGGATGACAGTGTAAAAGTACTTCTATTTATTTTCTGATAAATGTTGTTAAACTGATGTTGCTGAGCTTGGGTATTTGCCATGGTGATATATTCTTACATGGGCATAAATTAACTGGGATGACAGTGAGTGTAATGGTGCTTTTATTTGTTTTCTGATAATGCAGCTGTCTGATGTTGCTGTGGCATGGATATTTGCCATGATGATGTATTCTTACATAGGCAAAATTAACTGGGATGACAGTGTAATGGTACTTTTATTTGTTTTTATGATAAACGGTGTTAGTCTGATGTTGCTGTGCTTGGATATTTGACATGGTGATGATATATTACTGGCGTTCTTATCAGGTTTACAGTGTGTCACTTCTTTGTTCGAAGTTCGAATTGACATGTTCTGTTAAAAATCCAGACGTTATTGGCTTAGATTTCAACAATTCAGTTTCAAAAAACCAAACAAGCTGGTGAAAAGTGGGTTATCATTTTGCTGCAACTGATACTATCGTATCCTCCACTTATTGCAATGAACTCAAATATTACAATACTGAGGAGAAAATATATTAATTTGATCACAGGAAAATTAGACGAGTCAAGGGTTCATGTTACCGATGAGCCTGTACATAATGACCATTTCCATGAATAGTCCCAGGTTCATGGAAATGATCATTATGTCCCAGGAAATACCGATGTAAACTAGCTCTAAGACAACTTCTCACCATTCGTATACACGACCATTTAGCCCATATACATGCCATGTAAATGCTACATAGTGGCTTACCGTATTTGTTTAATCAGCCGTTTATCGTATTTATTAATCGCTGTTTAGTCCGTTTGAATGGTCGGTTAGCCTGAATAAATAGCTAAATAGTATGTGAACAGTCCGTCTAAACGTTTAGGCTAACACTGCAACTTCTTCAATGATATTAACTTTTAGCATATAGCTCATAATATGGATAACCACACATGAAATCTTCATTTAATCTTAAAATATGAATGAGACTAGCTTTGATTAAGAACTACATTTTCTCTCTCTTCTACTGAAATATAAAAAATATGCTTAGAGCTACTCATAAGTTACCATTTGAGCTGCCCTTAGGAACTGAAAGAGAGGTGGAGCTCAGACTAGTAAGTATCAGGAGCTAAAAGAGAGGGGAGACTCAGACTTGTAAGACAAACAAAAACTCTATTCTTCTTACACACAAATGTGATCTAGTTGTTCTCCGTCAGCGAACTAGCTACAATCTCTGTATTCTTTCTCCCTCCGATTGGTTAGCTAACATCCTAGTATTGTCATTTGGCCCTAGGTTACTCTCCTCCCCAACCCTATTTCACTTGTCTTCAGAGATCGAAGGGCGCCTATAGATCCCAACACCAAGTTCCTTTTGGATGAGCTCGAGAAGCGCGGAGTTCTCCGCGCTCAACATTGATCATCTCCGCCTCACTGACCTCAAGAGGTGCTAGTTAGAGGCACTCAGCAAGGACCACACCACCTAGTTCGACTAATGCATCACCGACCTCGAGGTTCTCTGTCTTGAGCAGATCTGTGACAGAGATTAGCGAGTGGAAGCGTTGGAGTCTGCGGCAATGTCATTCGATGTCTGGTGTCCGGGAATCGAGGGAGTCATGGATGACCTCAAATTGGAGATGGAAAATTAACCAAACACTTTGACTGACACGTTGACTGACACGTTGTTGGCACTACCAGAGTCAGTCACCGAACGCTCACCTGTCAAACTTTTGACTGACAGGCCCAACGGCCTGCTCTGCACCACTAATAGCAAGTATAATAAGGGGCTGAGAGTGGGCTTTTATGCTAATGTGGATGAGAGAGTGGAGGAGAGAGGAGAGAAGTGGGCTGTAAGTTTACAGCCGAGCTTTAAAAACTTGGTAAGAGAAGAAAGTGGGACATGTATTAATGATGAAATATCCCTTGCTAACTCATTACTATACGGGTGGGCTGATAGTGATCTGTAACTGTTTATACAGCCAGCAGCAAAAGACTGTACTGTTAGCTTTGCTCTAACGGTTAGGGGTTAAGTAAAATTTTTCCTTGCAACAATGAGGATTGGCACTATATCGGTTTCTTCACACTTTTATGGTTGTCATTTCCTTTGTCGTTGGACATTTAAAGCTAAGATCACATAGCATATTGAACTTCCCCATGTTGATTTTCTTGTCTGGGCACAGAAAGATGGAGGGTGACGGGACAATGATGCACGTCAAGGCAATGGCTATGAATTGCGGTATGGCGCCGAAATGCTAAGGGGGTAAGGTGTCAGAGGTAAGAAGGCCCGACATGGCGTGTAGAGTTTGGTGGGAGAAATTAATGGTGGTGGTGGAGAAGAGTGTGTCCTCTGGGAGGCAGCCCGTGCCAGAGAGATGCGATAGAGAGGCCAGTTGAGCGAAAAGGATGAGTAAGGAGAGACAATGCGTGGGTGGAATGCATGAGAAAGTAAGGGTATTTTAGTCTACTTTCAACTAGCTATGAAAAATATTAGGGTATCCTAGACATGAGCTATTTTGTGACTAATTTTTAGCTCTAATTAATATTTAGTCCTAACTCATTTAAATAGGCCATAAAGGAATATGATTACGTAACAACCTATAGAGAACCTCCACTCACATAACTATTTGAAGCATACACTTATGCTTATAGCAATGGGAAATAGTTATAGCAAATCTCAACAACTCCAAGAATCAGACAAGTGGAGAAAGAAGAGAGAAAAAGAAAGAATCGATCAAAACGTTTTACAAGCCCTGCCCAGGAAAGAATAATGTTTATAAACATCTTATGCTATATAAAGGCGTTATTAGAATTATTACACGGTTTATTATGGGCATTATGAAAGCGAAGGTTTGAAAATTCGGAAACGCTCTAACCTAATTATTCGACGTTCGGACGCTCCACCCACTCTCTACACCACCTGTGCTGTGCCCACTCACCCGCTGCACAACCACCCCCGTGCCGCCCTCACCCGGCACTCTGTGCGCCGCCCTCACCCGGCACTCTGTGCGCCGCCGCCCAGCTCCGCGTTGCGCTGATGAGCTCCGCGCAACCCGCAAGCACACCGGTGACCTCCAAGCGCCACCCACCCGCCCTCTGCACACCACCGCCTATGCTGCTCCCCACACCCGACCTCAGGCGCTGCTCCTGGCTCCGTGTTGCCAACGAGCGCACTAGTGACCTCCATGCCCCGACGAGCCTCCATTCGCCGAAGCAACAAGTAGATGTTTGCGCTGAAAGAGCATGTTGCAAACATATGTTTCAAGTGTTTCAGGTGTATCAAAGGTATGTTGCAAGTGTTTTATATTGATGTTGCAAAAGTAGATCGGATGTTGCAAAAGTAGATCGAGATGCTGCATATGTTACAATGGCTATACACGTATGTTTTAAGTGTATGTTCCAAATGTTTCATCTTTATCAGACATGTGTTGCAAGCGTATATTTCAAGTGTTTCAGGTGTTTTGCAAGTGTATCAGAGGTATGTTACAAGTGTTTCAGCTATTTTCGAACGTATGTTACAAGTCACCTAGGTGTTGCAAAAGTAGATCTAGTGTTGCACATGTTGTAATGGACCCACCTGTCGCAACCACCCATTGCAGCTACTGGGTGACATCCAGGCGGGGGCGGGCTCGCTGCTAGGGCGCCACCAAGCGGGCGCGGAGAAATCGAGCGCAAGCGTGGGGGCCCACGCGGTGGGGCGCGTGAAAAAATAGGCAGTCCAGGCTCTTTCTTCACACGGGCACCGTCCAACGCTAGCGCCCCGGATTAGACATCCGGGCGCTAGCAACTCCGTTGAAAATAAACAAATGGAGCGCTCATTTTCGGTGTTCCAATAAATATCATTATTGTTCCACCAATTTAAAGCCATACACTTCCATTAGCCATCGGCAATGTCCCAATGAAGAGATATAAATATGAATGAATTCATGTGAAGACGAAAAAAGAGAAAGAACGAAACGAGAAAAGAAAAGGGAAATGGTGGAAAAGAAACGGCCCATAAGAAGCTCGTGCCGTGCGGGTGCTCCCCCTCGACCCATTAACCAACCCCGGAGCCCGGAGGTCCGAAGTAGACTTACCGCAGCCGGCCCGCCGCCCTTGATCCTCGCTATAACTGAGAGTACAGACTACAGACGACTGGGATACCGCCGCCGCAGCCCTGGACCAGCCACCAGGTGCCGGTCTTCGTCGCTCCGATCACCAGCGACGAGCACCCACCAGCCACCAGGTATTCCACCCCTTCTCTTCCCTTCCTGCTGCGAGAAACCGAGCACCCAAAGCTATTTGATTATTTGATTGATGCCTTAACTATGTTTTTTTTCCCCAAAAATTATCTGGTACACATGTGTACATCCATGTCTTCTTTACTGGATCCACCCCTGCAGTCAAGACTTGATGGAATTTGGTCTGACAATGATAGGATCATCAGGTAAATTTGGTGTCATCGACATCTTCCTCACCAGCCTCCGAAGGAGGAGGGCACTACCAGATCACTCGACGATCTCTACGCCATCTACCGATGGCGAGGATTATGGTTAGTTTCTCAGTCCACTAACGTGTTCACATTAACTAGATTATAGATCTTGTGTCTTGGCTCCTAATTCTCTAATACCGTGGCATCACTAATCTAGTTCATGAAACCCCAACGTGTGGATTATGCCTCGGATTAAGTCAATTATGAGGTTAGTTTACTCTAATTAGTGCCCTAATGCTCACGGTTAGTCCTAATTAAACATGATTATCACAATTAGGCCCTAAATTAATCATGCCTAAGTATATTGTGCTCCAGTTGTTTAGATCATATCGTTTTTTTTTCATGTTTTGGGCCTAGGTTTAGTTAATCCCCATGGTTAATCACGGGTTCATCACATGTTAGTGCTAATTTTACCCAAATTAAGCCAAATTAGCGTCTAATTTTTCCTCAGCTAATGATCTCCATGGCCAATTAGCATCTGGCAATGATGAATCTCACCAAATCAACGCGCACTGAGAGGCTAGGGTTCGGATCAGCATGCAGAAAAGAGGGGAGAAAATTGATTTTGGTTGAACTCAAGTTTTTCTCCAAAATTTCCTTAAACCTAGATCTAATTCCGCTCAAATTTCCAAAAAAAATCTCAATAGTTACAGCATAAATCGACGGAATGTATACTCCACATTGTCATCATGCCTGGCACAATGGCATCGTCGTCGTCCTTCTGCCGGTGGAATCGTTGAGGCATGAGGCCGCACAATGACTCCATTGTCCATTGTGCTTGCGCCTACGCCCGCCGGGACATTTAACTTTTTACCATCCTTACGGATGTCACTCCTTCGTTTGCCATTTTTACACGAGCACCTACGCATTTGCCGTCGCAAACAGTAACACTCCTAATTTTTTGTCATTTTTGGTGATGTGGCATGCCACGCAGTCAACCAGCGTGGCAGCGCCTCTCCTCCCGCTGCTGCTTCTCTCTCCCTCCACTCGCTGACATGTGGGCCCCACCAGTCAGGTTCATCTTCAACCTCTGGTCACCGGAGAAGGGGCAAGCATGCGTGCGGGAGGGGGTCCATGTTCCTATGGGCGCTCTTCCTGGTGGCCATGACGGCCACATACCTGAGCGCGTTGGCACGTGCACGCATGCCTCCAGGCACCGCAGCGCCTCGCCGTGGCCACCGCCGCTCCCGCCGCCTATCCCACCGCGCCCAGCCACCTCCCGCTACAGCGCGGCGGCCATGGCGACGCACGTGGAGGCGAGGTTGTGAGCGCAGGCCAGGAGCACCCGCGCGGCGTGCCTCCGACCTCGACGCGAGGCCCGTCCACTTGGCCCACCCCTCGAGCACCTCCTCGGCGCGCGCGCCCGTGCTCGGGCTCGGGATCCAGCTCCCGGCCGACACGCGGGCCCCACGCCTCCGCCGCGGACACCGCCGAGTCGGTCGTGGGCACGCAGGAGGTCACCGCGGACTCGTACCCGTCCTCGTCCGGCGCCGGCGCCGGCGATCCCACAACCACAAGGAGGAGGCGCGTGCGGCCACTGCGGCTATGCCACGACGCAAGGGAGTTGGCACCATGCACCTTGACGTCACAGGTGGCGCAAAGGAAGGCCGCGTCCGACAAGCAGTGCATGGCCGCCGGCGCGCCGCAGAGCTCGCAGCAGCGGCCTACGCCGTCGCCGTTGGGGTGACCCATCCCCGTGCTTGTAGCCTTCTCCGGTGGCCAGAGGTTGAAGATGAACCTGACTGGTGGGGCCCACATGTCAGCGAGTGGAGGGAGAGAGAAGCAGCAGAGGGAGGAGTGGCGCTGGCATGCTGGCTGACTGCGTGGCATGCCACATCAGCAAAAATAGCAAAAAATTAGGAGTGTTACTGTCGGTGTTTCGAGTAAACACCAACGAGTAAATTTGTTTTATTGCGCGTTGGACCTAGATGGTGTGCTAAAAGACATAAGGTTTATACTGGTTCGGACAGAATATCCCTACATCTAGTTTGCGCTGCTGCTCGTGTTGTTAGCACTGAAAGGTTCGTAGTAGGGGTTACAAACGGGCGAGAGAGGGACAGGTCCAAGTCTCTGATGGAAAGGTTGAAAGGACGCTAAGAGCTTTGTTGTTGCTCAGCTGTGTGTTATGTGATGCGTGATGTGTTCTATTGATCGGTCGTCTTAGTGGGGTGCCCTACATTCCCTTTTATAGACCAAGGGGAAGCAGGGATTACAGATGGGAGAAAGAAGAAAAACCAGAGGCAAATAAGGTCCTTCGAAGGTGTCGGGTCTTCCTTTTCCTCTGAGCGAGCCCTCCTGACACGATAGACGGTACCAGAGATAGCTCCATGCTGGGCGTCTGTCCGCTGATGATGCCATGCTCTAGCTTGATCTGCAAGTGATCACGTCCCATCCCGCCCCGACGGGCGGCGTGACGGACCAGGGTGTTGATCCATGACCCTACGGGGAACAGATAGCCCAGTGACCGCACGTCCATCACTGTAGAGGATGTGAGTCTTCCCCTGGACCATAGTGGTTGTCGTATTCTTCCATCAGGATCCACGCCCGAGGGAAAATGGCGGCACCCACAACACTGTAAGACAAATGCTGGCGCCCACAACACTGTTCGGGCTCTGACATGTCCAGAAGGACTTTAAAGCGCCCGTCTTGTCATATCCTGACGGTACTTTCCTACAGGCATGTAGGCTATGGTCTTTGATATTGCGGTTGACTTGAATGTCCTGCTTTATCTGCGTGCGTAGTCATGAAGGAGCAGCGTGTAGACGTCGGGCGAGGCGGAGCCTGCTCTCAGACATCGGGCGAGGTAGAGCCAGCGCCCGGGGGTCGGGTGAGGCAGAGTCTGCCCTCAGACGTCGGGTGAGGTGGAGCCTATCCTCGGACGTCGGGTGAGGCAGAGTCTGCCCTCAGAAATCAGGCGAGGCGGAGCCTGTCCTCGGACATCGGGCGAGGCGGAGCCTACCCTCAGACGTCGGGCGAGGCGGAGCCAGCCCCCGGGGGTCGAGCGAGATGGAGCCAACCCTTGGATGTTGGGCAAGGCAGAGCCAGCCCCTGAGGGTCGGGCGAGGCGGAGCCAGCCCCCAGACGTTGGGCGAGGCAGAGTCTGCCACAGACGTAGGGCGAGGCGGAGCCTGTCCTCGGACGTCGGGCGAGGCAGAGTCTTCCCTTAGACGTCGGGTGAGGCGAAGCCAGTTCCTAGAGATTGGGTGAGGTGGAGTCAGCCCCCAGACGTCGGGCGAGGCGGAGCCAGCCCCTGGATATCCGGCGAGGCGGAGTTTGACCTCAGACATCGGGCAAGGCGGAGTCTACCTTCACTCAGATGTCGGGCGAGGCAGAGTCTACCCTCAGACGTCGGGTGAGGTGGAGCCAACCCCCGGAGATCGAGCGAGGCTGAGTCAGCTTGGGGCGGGGTCCATGGTCCCGGTGGATGGAATAGGAGTGACCTGGTAAGCGGTGTAGTCGCGCTCTTGATTGTGTGAATGAATCAACGTTCGATGGTCATTAGCTCCTCCTCTTCGGGTACCCTACTATTGGTCCCCGACAGTAGCCCCCGAGCCCCGAGCGATTTGAGCAGAATTTCCTAGGGGATTTTTGACTTGCCAGCGGGTGCACGCAAGCGCACCCAGTGGGTGTAGCCCCCGAGCCTGCGGAGGAGTAGGATACTCCTTCAGAGGGTTTTCTGAAAGAAAGGATTCTGAGAGCCCTGGCCCTTTATCGTTGCCCATGGCGTGCCCTGAAGATGCGATTTCTTCTTCGCCAAGGTCAGACCCTTCGTGGGTATGGTCGTGAGACTTGGTGGTTTTTTAGTCGGATAGCTCAACTGGGAGCCTGTCAGTGTCAGCCCGGCTGAGACTCGATCGTGGGCCAAGACTCCTGTGAGGCTTGTGCGCCTGAGTTTTGGCCAGTCATGGGCCCACCGTTTGTCGTAAGGGTGCCTTGGGACGGCCGTCGAAACCATTGATGGGCCAGCCCTCAAACTCCTGGGCCCAGTCAGGCTAGAGGAACGCTTTTTGACCTGTATCCTTTTGCTGGTAAAGAGTCCTGGTCTGCCCGAGAAGGCGAAACGTCTGGCGTGACTTCGGAGGGAAAGGATGGGGATTGGGGGCGCATATCTCGCGTCATGACGCGGTGGCAGATCATGGCAGGCACGAAGATCTAGGTGGACGGTTGCCTTCCTCGCATCCATCGCCCTATAAAACCAAAGGGTTCGCCCCTAGGGTTTCGTACATTGCCTCCTTGCCTTTGCATCTACAACCTCCGCCGCCAATCGCCTAAGCCTCCCGTATCCGCATCTCAACCATCGTTGAATTCGCATCCATTCACACCAATCCTCCAATGGAGCCGTGGTGCCGCTTCGATATCACCCTCCAACACCTAGAGGGCCTCATTCGTCGCGGTCTTCTATGCAGACGGACTACCGCCGAGGAGTGGTGGCTGCCCGGCGATAAGGACGCGCTGTCGCCGCCCGACAAGTACGTCGTATCCTTCGCTCACTTCCATGAGCGGGGATTCGCCACCCCTGCCCATAAGTTTCTTTGGGGATTGCTGCACTACTACAAGGTGGAGCTGCAACATCTTAATCCTAATGGAATCCAACACATTGCAGCGTTTGTCGCCCTGTGTGAGGGGTTCCTAGGGATTAGTCCCCACTTCGACCTATGGCGATACTTCTTCGCCGTCACCCTCCTGAAGAAGCGGGAGAAGAAGCAGGAGCTGAACATGCCGATGGGATGCGTCGACATTCAACTACGCAACAACCGGGTCAGCGAGGTCCCGCCGATGCGTCTGTCGACCTCCAACAAGGGGTGGCATTTGCATTGGTTCTATGTCAAGAACGACGCAGCCCCCCCTTGCCAGAGTTCACTGGGTGCCTCATCGAAGAGGCCCTAGAATCGTGGAGGAGGTGGGGAGTCAAGGAGAAAGACAAGAGGAAAATCCAAGACCATCTTGCCATCGTCCGAATTCTGAAGGAGAGGGGCGTGAAAGGGTCGGGGATCATCGGTGCCTACCACACGCGGAGGGTGGCACCGCTGATGAGGTGCACGCTTCCCCTGCATATGATGGCACCCAGGGCATCACTCGATGGGACAACGCTCGCCGAGGGAGCACTCTCTCCCTTCGAAGTGGTGCAACACATCAAGGAGGCGATGGAGCCTCTGCGGGACGACGCCGGTGCTATCCTTGATTTCGTATATCCGGTGCCGGGGCATCCCCCAATGTGTCTGGAACTGGGGTACATTGTCTTCGTAAGTTTTCTTTCCTTGTGCCTCCTTTTTAATTGAACTCCTGACCTCTTGATGCTGATATTGAGATAGGGGACCAGCTGAAGAAGCTTGTCCTTATGGATCATCCGGCTCCGCTACCAAAGGATCCGGCCGTGACGGCGGCCAACCGTGCCATGGCCGAGCGACAGCGGAAGGTGAAGGAGGATGAGAGGAGGAAGAAGCAGCAGAAGCTATGCGCGCGGGAGCGCGGGGAGGAAATCGACAGTGATGATGATGACAACGAGGAGGAAGAAGAAGAGGTAGTTGCCGACACCGAGTGGGATGACCTGAGGATGCGGAGCAAGGACCTAGGGGTTCGTCCCCCAAACGTATCCTATGCCCAACGGCGCCGATGTAAGTCATTGACTTCTCTATTTTCTCTATTTTTCTCTGTTTTCAGCGTGACTCACGCCTTCTGTTTCTTGCAGCGTCCTGAGACGGAGCCACTCTTTGGCGCTGGTTCCCAAGAAGAGTGTCGCCATCCAGGTGAGACATCGGCCATCGCCCGACATCGCTCTTGCTTCGGGCAGGAGCGGAGCTGGCATCACAGCCTCGTCGGCCGGTCAGGTGCCACCCGCGGTGGTGCCCGTGCCCTCGGCGGGACAAACGGTCGCCAGGGCTGAGGGAACGCCCTCGGAGGTCGCTGAGCAACTGGTGACGGAAGCGATTCCGCTGCCAACTTCAAAGCGGATGGAGCTGCCGCTCACACTCGTGGTGCCTACCGCTGTGGGCGTGACGCCGCCGATCAAGGCCCCTTCGACGCAAATGAAGGTGGCAGCGACTATGACGAGTCAGGCGCAGCCAGACATAGCCATGGCGGTGCCCGAGGGAGCAGCATGATCCGCTCCACCGGTGGCCCAAGTGATGGTGCCCGACGTAGGCCGGTCGGAGGGAGGCATGGCCGAGGGGTCCCTGGGTGCCGTGGCAGTTATGGAGAGGACCGGCGGGGAGTCGCCCTTGGCTCTGATGTCGGGGGTACCCACTCACCTATGTAGGGCGAGCCACTGCTCTAGTGGATGGATCCGTAAGACCCAACATCGATACTCTTCTTGCTCGACGATGATACTAAGAGCATAGAGCGGGAGAGTCTCAACGAAGGGATTTTAGCCACGCTGGATGCTCTGAACTAGGTCAGGGGTGTCCTGCGTGATGTCGTCGTTCCTACTGACCAGGTATTCACTTAATCTCTCCTCTCACTTTCTTCTTTCTTCATGTATTTTTGTGTTTTGACATTGATCTTCTTTCAATCCCTTATTGCTCGTAGCCGGGAGAAATCCCGGTTCCTCTGCGAGCAGAAGGAGAAATGGGACCGCCTCGCCGAAGAGGCCAGGCTGCATGGGGACATGAGTGCCCAGCTTGCTATCACCCAATAGCGGGTGGCCGAGCTGACTCCCCTGGCCGAGGAGGCGGCCGGGCTCCGGCAGCGGGAGGCCGAGGCATGTCGGGACGCCGAGGATGCCGAGAAGGCGTTCTAGGATCTGTCGGCGAGGGCACGGCAGGACGAGGAGGAGGCCACTAGAGTCCGGAAGGAGCGGGACAAGCTGCTCCAAAGGGGCGCCGAGGCCCGCCAATGGATCCTTGACCTCCTAGCCAAGGTGGAGAAGGAGCAGGAGCTCAAGCTAGGAGCCGATGAGAGGTCTGTGGCCCTACAGCAGAAGGCGAACCTGGACGCCGAGATGGTTGCCGGCTACACAGGGAGCGAGATGAGCTATGCCAGACTATGGAGAGGCTCCGCTCGGAGCCCGGCATGGCCCGTGGAGAGCGCGACCAGGCCGTCCGAGAGCGTGACGATGCACAACAGAGGATCGGCTCCCTACAGGCCGATCTCGGAACCAGGTAGCCCGAAGGCTAGAGGCTAAGAGCGTCTTCGTCAGGCTAGTCACAGAGCTTGCCGAGGTGTGGAGGATCCTTTAGGCGGAGAGAGATGAGCATGATCTCATGTGCGCTGCCATCAGGGTGGTCTTCGATAACCTGGAGGTGGCCTAGTCTAAGGGAACCAGCTTGCTGGCGGCCCGTGCCGTAGATATCACAGTGCGGGTGCGCCAGCTCGAGAGGGAAGCTCTTCGCTCCAGGATCACCCAAGCCTTCGCCATCTCCTGCTCCCACTACGCCAGTAGTATTGACTTGGAGACAATGAGCCTTGGCTTTACGCCTGGCTACGAAGCCTCCGAGCTGGATGAAATAGAGAAGGCGATGGCTCCTGTCGCACAGAACCTGGTGGACAAGGTTGAAGACATAGTTCTCCCCTAGAGGGAATAGTTAGTCAATTAGGTTGGGTGATCTCGGATGAACATCATTGTACACTATGGACAACTGCCGATCCTTTCGTATTATAAGAACAATTTTCTAACTTCATTATTTTGTTTTGTTTGATTGAATTTGTTTCCTTCCCTTTTTGTATGTGAAAAGAGAAGGCTCACATATTCTGACCCTTCCATTCATTAAGACCATAGGGCCTGAGGTGTAAGGGGAGAATTTTGACCATGCTGGTGAGCAAAGACACCATAGCCGCTGAGGCATAGGTGTTTTGTAGTCCAGCCAGACATGACCAATTATTCATTTCCACAAACCTTGCCACTAGGCTTAGCGTGAAGAAGAGGTCTAACGCAGTGACTGTTTCAAAAAAGGTATACTTATACCTTCATCAGCCCCCGAGTGAGGTCCGACCCCTTTGCCGCTGCTGGGGTCGGATGTCACTGAAAATCAAGGGAAGGACAGCGAAACTTAGGAGAATACATCTCTTGTATTCACATGTACCCTCTCCCTAGGATCTTAGCTATCATTCTACGACCGTGCGTTAGGTCTCCTTGTAAGTCCAACCTTCCTTGAGTCCCTGCGCGTGGTGGGGATTTGGTCAAGGGTCGGCTTATCTTTCGGTAGCGGTCTTTTGCCGTCCGATCGACCTGGGCACTGGTTTTACTTCGATGGTAACTGTGGTAGGTTTGGAAAGCCTCCCCCTGATATGAGCGTGACCTCGCTTGCTCCTTATCCATTTCTCGTTAGTGGTCAAGCCAAATGATCGACTCGCATTACCTGTTGAGACAAGATTTCCATGCAGAAATAGAGGATGAGGACATTCCGTGCAAGAATTTAGTTAGGTAAATATGCCAAGCGTCGAGTTTGTGCAAAAATGGATGAGCTCTTCGTTATAGCAAATAGTTTTTTAGCTCTTCTCCCTCTTTTTGTAAAAGAGGTTTTAGTGTATTCCGACCATTCCCATAGTTGAGGTCATAAAGGATGGGAGTGCGGGTGAGCTAGCTCTGATCATGCCGGTGAGCAAAGGCGCCGTAGCTGTTGGGGCATAGGTTTCTCGCAGTCCGCCCAGTTTTACTCAGTGCTTGTTCCTGAAAACCTAGCTCCTAGGACTTAATGTACAGAGGGCAGGCACAGAGAATTTTTATAGGATAAATGTACTTATATCAGCCCTCGAGTGAGGCCCAACCCCTGGTATTTGCTGGGATCGGATGTCACAACGGATCGGGGAATTTTGATAATGAAACTGATAAGTAAAAAATGTGCATTTATTAGGGGTAAAAGCGACATAGCTGCTCGATATTCTAGGCATTGGTGAAGACTTTGCCGTCGATGGTTTTCAGCTTGTAGGCACCTAGCCAGAGTACCTCCGCGACCATGTATGGTCCCTCCCGTCAGGGGGAGAGGTTGTGGCGGTCCTTGTTGCTCTGCACGAGGCGGAGGACTAGGTCCTCGACGTTGAAGGCTCGACCCCGTACCCATCAGCTGTGGTACAATCGCAACGTCTGTTGGTACTTGGCTGAGCGGAGGAGGGCAACATCGCATGCTTTGTCTAGTTGGTCCATTGCGTCCTCGTGGGAGGCCTTGGCTCCCTGTGCATCGTACGCCCTGATCCTTGGTGCTCCATAGTCAAGGTCGGTTGGGAGGACAGCCTCGGCACCGTAGACTATGAAGAAGGGTGTGCGCCGAACTTGTTCAACCAGTTGAAGATCTTGGGCTTGAGGCCCTGTCGGGCCATGCTGTTTGCGCGCTCGACCTGCCCATTGGTTCGGGGGTGCGCGACGGTGGCCCAATCGACCCGGATGTGGTGTTCATCACAGAATCAAAGGAACTTCTTTCTAGTGAACTGCATACCGTTGTCCGTGATGGAGTTTGGGATTCCAAAGCGATGGACGATGTCTAGGAAGAACAACATGGCTTGCTCGGATTTGATTGTGAAGATCGGCCGAGCTTCTATCCACTTGGTAAATTTGTCTATGGTGACAAGCAAGTGGGTGTAGCCCCTGGGCGCTTTTTTGAGAGGTACAACTAGATCGAGCCCCCAAACCGCGAACGGCCAGGTGATGGGGATCATCTGCAGCGCTTGGGCCGGTAGGTGAGTCTGCCGAGCATAGTACTGGCCCCCTTTGCAGGTGCGTATGATCTGCTCGGCGTCAGCCATAGCTGTGGACCAATAGAAGCCCTGTCGGAACACGTTTTCGACCAGGGTTCTAGGTGTGGCATGGTGACCGTAGATCCCACTGTGGATATCATTCAACAAATGCTTCCCCTGCTCGATGGGGATGCAGTGCTGTAGGATCCCAGTGTGACTTCTCTTGTAGAGTTGGCCCTCCACAAGAACAAAGGATTTGGCGCGATGTGCGAGCCGTCGAGCCTCCATCTTGTCCATTGGCAGCGTGCCACAGAGGAGGTAGTCGATGTAGAGTGCCCTCCAGTCGACCGGAGGGTCGGGCTCTATCGCCGGGTCTTCTTCGAGTTCCATGACTTCGGGGCCAGATGGAGCCGACGGTTGGTCAGCCCCGGAGCCTAAATTGGGAGGACCATCACCGGCCCGTTCCGACCCCTCATAGCGAACTGAGGGCTTGTGTTGGTCGCTGGCGAAGACACCTGTTGGCACTGGCTCTCGGCCAGATGCCGCCTTCGCAAGCACATTGGCTGCCTCATTGAGGCACCTCGGGATGTGATTGAGCTCGAGGCCGTCGAACTTATCTTCCAGTCGTCGGACTTCTCAGCAGTATGTAGCCATCTTGGCATCATGGTAGCTTGACTCCTTCATGACTTGATCGACGACCAGCTAGGAATCTCCTCGAACGTCAAGACGTCGGATGCCCAATTTGATGGCAATGCGTAGGCCATTGATGAGTGCCTCATATTCGGCCACATTGTTGGAGGGGAAATGGAGACGAATTATGTACCTTATGTGTACCCCGAGGGGCGACATGAAGACCAGCCCTGCTTCGGCACCCTTCTTCATCAGTGATCCGTCGAAGTACATTGTCCAGTACTCTTGATCGACGACCACGGGTGGCATATGGACCTCGGTCCATTCCGCGACGAAATCAGCCAACACCTGGTACTTGATGGCCGTTCAGGAGGCATATGCAATGCCGAGACCCATTAGCTCGAGAGCCCATTTTGCGGTTCTTCCCGTGGCATCCTGGTTTTGGACGACCTCGCCGAGGGGGAAGGATGTCATGACCATCACTGGATGTGACTCGAAGTAGTGGCGTAGCTTCCTTTTGGTGATGAGGACAGTGTACAGAAGCTTCAGGATTTGGGGGTAACAAGTCTTTGAATCGGATAGGACCTTGCTGATGAAGTACACAGGGCGCTGTACGTTGAGGGCGTGCCCCTCTTCTTCCCGCTCCACTACTAGGGCAGTGCTAACCACTTGTGTGGTGGCCGTGATGTAGAGCAGAAGGGGTTCTCCCTCGGTGGGAGGAACCAGGATCGAGGCCTTTGTCAGGAGCTATTTAACCATGTCAAGCGCTTTCTGGGCCTCGAATGTCCATTCGAAGTGATCGGCCTTCTTTAGAATTCGATAAAGCAGGAGACCTCATTCGCTGAGGCGTGAGATGAAGCGGCTGAGCGCGGCGAGGCACCCCGTAACCCGCTGTACCCCCTTTATGTTCTGAATCAGGCCCATTCTTGTGATGGCTGAGATCTTCTCCGGGTTGGCTTCGATGCCACGCTCGGAGACGATGAAACCAAGCAGCATGCCCCTCGGGACCCCAAAAAAGCACTTCTTGGGATTGATTTTGATGCCGTTTGCTTGGAGTTTTGCAAAGGTTTGCTCAAGATCGGCTATGAGGTGGTCAGCCCGTTTGGACTTAACCACGATGTCGTCAACGTAGGCCTCAACGGTCCGCTTGATGAGGTCCCCGAAGGACTTGAGCATACAACGTTGTTATGTAGCCCTAGCATTCTTTAGACTGAACGGCATTGTGACGTGGCAGAACGATCCAATAGGGGTGATAAAAGATGTCGCGAGCTGGTCGGACTCTTTCATCGCAATTTGATGGTAACCGGAGTATGCATCAAGGAAGCACAGGGTTTCGCACCCCGAGATAGAGTCAACTATCTAGTCTATGCGCGGTAAAGAAAATGGATCCTTTGGGCACGCCTTGTTGAGAAAACGGATCCAAGGGTTTCCACGCAAAGATGTCTTTGTTGTCGCAGAGGAAGTCGACGAGCGCGCTTTCCTATTCAGAGGAAAGCGTGGTACCAATGCGCACCATTTTGCCCTCGGTGGTCCTGGGTTTTATGTGGACTTCCTTAGAGCCTTCCGCTGGCTCGAAGGACCCAGTCGACCTCTTAGGGTCGGGAGCTTCTTCGGTGACCTCTTTCCTGATGTCCGTGAGCTCTTTGGAGGCGACGATTGCTGCGGCATGATCGCAACACTCGACCTCGCACTCATAGGCACGCTGGAAGGAGGTGCCGACGGTGATGACTCCACTAGGGCCTGCCATCTTTAGCTTGAGGTAGGTGTAGTTGGGAACGGCCATGAACTTCGTGTAACATGGTCGTCCCAGGATAGCGTGGTAAGTTCCGTGGAACCCAACCACTTCAAAGGTGAGGGCCTCGGTCCTATAGTTGGATGGACCCCTGAAGGCGATGGGTAGATTGATCTGCTCAAGTGGCATGGCCTGCTTTCCAGGCACGATGCCATGAAAAGGCATTTGGGTTGGCCGGATGCGTGCTCGATCAATGCCCATGGCGTCGAGCGTCTCGGCGTACATGATGTTGAGGCCGCTGCTTGCATCCATTAGTACTTTGGTGAGCTACTTCATGCTGACGATTGGGTCAACCACGAGCGGGTATCTCCCTGGCTGCAGGACGTTCTCCGGGTGGTCGGTCCGATCGAAGGTTATAGTGGACTCTGACCACCGGAGGAAGGCAGGTGTGGTCGGTTCGGTCATGTAGACCTCGCGGTGTGCGATCTTCTGGCGGCTCTTGGAGTCGTAGGCCTCTGATCCTCCAAAGATCATGAGGCAACCATCCAATGTTGGAAACCCGCCATCTTTCTGCTCGGCATCGTCCACGGAGGGGTCAAGGTCCTTCCCGTGCTCCCCTTATTAGAGCCTCCGAACAAGAACCGCCTCATGAGGCTACAGTCTTTGTACAGATGTTTGACGGGGAAGGCATGGTTTGGGCATGGCCCCTCAAGTAGTTTTTTGAAGTGGTTTGGCATGCCCTCCGCGGGCTTCCGACCACCCCTACGGTCAGCGGTGGCCATGAGCTAGCCTTTGTGCCATTGCTTCTTGTTCTTCTTTTTAGCAGGATGATTGGAGGCACCTTCACCGGTGTCCTCGTCCCACCTTGCCTTGCTATCGAGGCGATCGAAGATCGCTTCGACTGCTTCTTTGCCCGTGGCGTGGCTAGTGGCGATGTCAAGGAGTTCCTTGGTGGTACACGGGCCCTTGCGTCCTAGCTTGTGAACCAGGGACTCGTAGGTGGTCCCAGATAGGAAAGCTCCTATGACGTCGGCAACGTTAGGGAGTTCGTTGCATTGCCGGGAGAAGCGCCAGATGTACCCATGGAGGGTTTCTCCGGCCTTCTGCCGGTAGTTTTTGAGGTCCCACGGGTTTCCAGGGCGCTTGTATGTGCCATGGAAGTTTCCCACGAAGATCTCCTTTAGGTCCTCCCAACTTTGGATCCTGTTGGAAGGCTGGTGTTCCAACCATGTTTGTACCGAATCAGCTAAGAACAGTGGAAGGTTGCGGATAATGAAGTCATCATTATCTGCACCACCGGCTTGGCAGGCAAGCCGATAATCTTTGAGCCATAGTTCGGGGGTTGTCATCCCAGAGTACTTCAGGATGTTGGTTGGTGGCCGGTACCTTGGTGGGAAGGCAGCGTTGAGGATGTGTCGGCCAAAGGCCTGAGGGCCTAGCAGGCCGGGGCTCGGGCTTCGGGCTTTGGTCCTCGCTGCTATCATAGCATCCACCACGACGAGGGTGATAGCCGCGTCTGGCTCCCTCTCTTGGGTCATTCTAGGCGCGTCTACGGGCGTCGAGGGTGTTGCGTGCGTCCCAGTTGCGGCCGAGATGCTGACGCACCGGGGCCGCAGTGTGCTGCCTACTTCCTTGTGGTTCCTGGTGGACCGATGCGTCCCTACCGGGGCACTTTGAGAGCATGCGATGGCTGGCGTCGAGCTCGCATCGCCGAGACAATGAGCTCTCGGCCTGTTGCGCCGCCGCACGCTCGAGCAACGTGCGAATCTCATGGTGGATCTAACGATCCTCGGGCATCATGGCCTCTAGAAGGCCATGGAGCAAGGCCGCCTGGTGGCGATGTTCTGGCTTGCCTGGGCGAAGAGAGGGAGGGCTTCATCGTCTGCAATGATCCTCCAGTTCACGTCACGGGCCATGGCGCGTGCGCGCGCACCATCTCCGCGGCGCTCTATCTCCTGGTCAAGCTCCGCGCATTCCTGCTCGAGCTGGAGTCGCACTTCCTCGATCTCTCGGTGTTGGGCTTTTAGCTGCTCCACCAGCATGCGTGGCAGGGCCGCTATCTCCCTCTTGGCCTTGTTGCTGAGGTCGTTTGTTGGAGTAGCCTCCCCCTCATGGACACTTTCAACGTGCCCCTCGGGGGTACCCGTCATGAAGCATTCACGAGATGGGTGATGGCTTCCCCTACTAGAGTCGGAGCCAAAGGGCGACCCTAGCTCCTCTGCCAGGAGGTCATGGAAAGATTCTGTGATGTGTTCAATCACCCCCACGAACTCGTTGTTCATGGGGGATGGGATCATGTGCTGCGCCACAAGGTGGCGAACGGTCGCCACGGCGTTGTAGAGACTGAACGAAAGCACTGTCGGGGCGCTCCGTGTGGGGTGTTCTAGAGAGAGGGGCTCCCCTCCAGCGAGCCATGCCATGTTGGTGGCGTTAGAGAAGATGAGGCGGCGTGGATCCTCCCTAGATGGTTGGGATCCTAGGAAGATGCTGAGCCAGCGCTCAAGCCTCCCGTAGTTGAGGCCGATGGAAGGGAGAGGTTGGATGGCGGCGTGAGCCAATGCCAACTCTCCTCCCACCGTGACGATGAAGTCCAGGTCACCAAAACACACGTGTGCACCCGGGATCCAGCTGATTCCATGGCTAGCCATCCGTGGCCTGATGTTAATGTCAGAACGCGCAATGGTCCCCTACCTGGCGCGCCAACTGTCGGTGTTTCAAGCAAACACCAACGAGTAAATTTGTATTATTGCGCGTTGGACCCGGATGGTGTGATAAAAGACACAAGGTTTATACTGGTTCAGGTAGAATGTCCCTACGTCCAGTTTGCGGCTACTGCTCATGTTGTTAGCACTGAAAGGTTTGTAGTAGGGGTTACAAATGGGCGAGAGAGGGACAGGTCCCAAGTCTCTAATGGAAAGGTTGAAAGGACGCTAAGAGCTTTGTTGCTGCTCAGCTATGTGTTATGTGATGCGTGGTGTGTTCTATTGATCGGTCGTCTTAGTGGGGCGCCCTGCCTTCCCTTTTATAGACCAAGGGGAAGTAGGGATTACAGATGGGAGAAAGAAGAAAATCAGAGGCAAAGAAGGTCCTCCGAAGGTGCCGGGTCTTCCTTTTCCTCTGAGCGAGCCCTGCTGACACGGCAAATGGTGCCAAGGATAGCTCCGTGCTGGGCGTCTATCTGCTGATGATGCCATGCTCTGGCTTGATCAGCAAGTGGTCACGTCCCATCCCGCCCCGGCAGGCGACGCGATGGACCAGGGTGTTGATCCACGACCCTATGGGGAATGGACGGCGCAGTTACCGCACGTCCGTCACTGTAGAGGATGTTAGTCTCCCCCTAGACCATAGTGGTTCTCGTATTCTTCCATCAGGATCCATGCCCGAGGGAAAATGGCGGCGCCCACAACACTGTAAGACATGCTGGCGCCCACAACACTGTTCGGGCTCTAACATGTCCGGAAGGGCTTTAAAGCGCCCGTCTTGTCATATCCTGATGGTACTTTCCTATAGGCATGCAGGGTATGGTCCTTGGTATTGCGGTTGACTTGAGTGTCCTGCCTTATCTGCGTGTGTAGTCATGAAGGAGCAGCGTGCAGACATCAGGCGAGGTGGAGCCCGCCCCTGGACATCGGGCGAGGCGGAGCCAGCGCTCGGGGGTTGGGCGAGGCGGAGTCTGCCCTCAGATGTCGGGCGAGGCAGAGCTTGTCCTCGGACGTCGAGCGAGGCAGAACCTTCCCTCAGACGTCGGGCAAGGCAGAGCCAGCCCCCAGGGGTCGGGCGAGACAGAGTCTGCCCTCAGACATCGGGCGAGGTGGAGCCTATCCTCGAACGCCGGGTGAGGCAGAGTCTGCCCTCAGATGTGGGGCGTGGCGGAGCCAGCCCCCGGAGATCGGGCGAGGCAGAGTCAGCCCCCGGACATCGGGCGAGGCAGAGTCTGCCCTCACTCAGATGTCGGGCGAGGCGGAGTCTGCCCTCAGACGTCAGGCGAGGCGAAGCCAGCCCCCGGAGATCGGGTGAGGCTGAGTCAGCTTGGGGCGGGGTCCATGGTCCCGGTGGACGGACAAGGAGTGACCTGGTAAGCGGTGTACTCGCGCTCTTGATTGTGTAGATGAATCAATGTTGAACAGTCGTTAGCTCCTCCTCTTTGGGTACCCTACTATTGGTCCCCTACAGTTACTGTTTACGATGGTAAATATATAGGTGTCCGTATAAAAATGGCAAACAAAGGAGTGCCATCCATAAAAATGGCAAAAAGTTAAATGTGCCCCTCACAAGTGGCATCAAGCTCGCTGTTGGGGTCACGCTCGCAACACCGCAAAGATGAAGTGCAGTTCCTAGGGATCTCCGCCCATGTGCGCATCGTGGTGGTGAGGGCCCGCCACGCTGGCGCCGTCTTCACGGGCACCGAGGTGAGGCCATTCGACAAGGGCTGCGCACACCCACCGGCGAAGGGTCTCATGCTGGTGCCTCCATCTTCCCTGCCTCACTGAGATCTCCAAGTTGTCGCCCTAAGGTTCGGTCACTCGATGGCTGACCGAGAAAAGCAAAATGGAGGGAGGAAAAAAATGGAGATTAGAGTTTAGGTTCTGGGGTCACCGGTTTTGCTCAAGGCTAGACTCGTGTGAGCCATCGATCTTGATTTGATAGTGAAGATCGCATAGGCCATTAGCAAGCCGGCAACAGAGATCACCACTAGTACAGAAACAAGTTGTACTCCCGGTTGGGAAACACCTTAAGTCCTGGTTTCCCAACCGGGAGCACGAATCCGGGACTAAAGGGCCCCTCCTTTAGTCCCGGTTTCTCTCCCGGGACTAAAGGTTACCAACCGGGGCTAAAGAGGCCTCCCGACCTGGCCACATGGGCCGGCCCTTTAGTCCCGGTTGGTATTACCAACCGGGACTAAAGGTTTTTTTTCTTTTTTTGTTTCTATTTTCAATTGATGATTCGTTTTGGTTTTCGAATAGGTTTTTGAATACGCATTCTACGCTGCTAATAATATACGTATTCTACACGTTTATAATGTTCGAACATTTTGTACAAACTAAAGTATGAAACTAACGTATATATTACATGTATATACATATATTGTATGTTATTTTTTATACATATAATATGTATATATATATTACAAATAAAACTTGCATTGTATATTCTATCATATCCTTGGGATAACAAATTCACTCCATCTGGTTTTGCTTCCATGTTTCGTTCATGTCACTGTAGAACTCGCCGGTGAGGTTTAAGACCTAGTCATTAAGAAATCCTGCTATGGTCTCTTGAATTGCTTTCAGTTGGTCACATCGTATGAATTTTTCCTTCAACCATAGAGTCTTCAATAAAAGTTAAAGGAAAAGTATTAATATATATATATATGTGTGTGTTGGTCACGTGATTACTTATATATATGAGCAATAAAAGAAATTGTGAATATATGAATATATTTATATAACGTACGTTGAGGATTTCTTCAGGAGGCTTTCTTCTTTGCCAGCTGGTGGGCCAACGGCTTCATTTGCGGGGCAGACCTCTTAGGAGCTGGCTGCTTTTGGTCATCATGGGAGTTGGGGCAGACGTTGGAGACCTCCTTGGAGGTGGCGGCGGTGGCGGCGTTGCATAATCATTGCCCGAAGCACTATGATGATCTGGAGATTGAATAATTGGACTTAGGTTGGCGGAGGCCCTACTGTGTGAGTGCAAAAAAGAATAATTAGGTATAAGAAATTGTTATTATTAATAATGCATGTCAATACAAAATTAGTGAAAAAATTGTTTCATTCACTTTTGTCCGCACCTATTGTCTAGCAGTTGAGGAAGCGGCGGTGGACTAGAGACCCCAGGAATAATGATGTAGCGCTTGCGCCATAGTATGAATGTCTTCTCTGCTTCTCCTAGAGTCTTCTCCTCATCACCTCCTGGAATGTCAAGAGCTAGATCAGTAAAACCTTTGTTAACTCTATCCACTGAGACTTTAACATATCCATGTGGTATTATTGCCCCATGGATTCTTGATGTCTTGGTAGGATCTGGAGGAGAAAAAACACTGAGAGCCACCATGATTGTGGCATTCCCTTTTGGAATATGTAGCTCACATGATATAAACAGTGCAGTGATGTCATCCATGGGGAAACGTAGCATTGCGTCATCTTGATTTGGCAACTCCGTGGAAGCGTAGCTACTTTTCAACTGATCAGGGGAGCTAATATTAATGTTGATTCCTGGATCTGATGCCTGCCTTTGGGCACTCATTGCTGTTTGCACTTACTTTATGATTTCGTCCTGCATTCTAGTTTGCATGTCTTTTTCGCGCTCCTGTGCTTGAAGCAACGCCTCCCGTGACTCGCAAACATATTCCTCCAACCTACTGATCCGCACTGCTTCCTCATCCTTCCTTCTCTGCCGGCTTCTGTAGGTATCTCTGTCGTTAGGAAAACCATGCTCCCAAGAAATGTTCCGTCCTAAACCTCTTGTTCGGCCACTGTGTTCAGCAGTCCCGATGGCATACGTCAGTTCATCCATCTCTCTATTGGGCCTGAACGCACCAATAGCTTTAGCTTGTAGAGCATAAGAAAATCTTTGTGTTGCTTTTTTGAGTTTTGGGCCATGAACCAGCTTCCCGGTCTCTAGGTGCAGTCTTCCCCCATGAGCGAAAAACCAATTCTTCGTGCGTTTTTGCCAATTGAGTGATTCTGGTGTGATACCCTTGGCAAGAATGTCCGCTTCCATTTTTTCCCACTTGGGAATGGCAGTCGTGTAGCCACCTGATCCCATGTCATGGTGGTATACCTTCTGTCGGGCATTCTCTTGGTTCCTTCTCACCCGTTCCACACCCTCTTCCGATGTCTTGTACTGTACAAAATCATTCCAGTAGGGCCTCAACTTCGCGAGCGAGCCCCTAGTATTAAAATTGGGCGTTAGGTTCTTCTTGACGTATTTCGTGTATAGGGATTTCTTCCAAGTCTGAAATTGTGTGGCCATCTTCTTTATAGCCCACTTTCGAGCTAGCTCCTTCAATTCATCATCGTTGATATCATCATAATCATCCGCTTGCAACGTGAAATGTTGAAGAATATCATCCCAAATTAAATTCTTATCAAGATCAGAGACAAAACTAACATGAGGCTCGTTGATCTTTTGCTTCCATTCACGGGCACTGATTGGAAGTCTGTCCCTTGCAAGGTACCCACAGTGTTGCATGAATTTCCTTGCATGTGGACCAAGTGGTTCGCCTGTCTCGATATTGAATTCCGATATTATGTAGCGCCCCTCCAATGGTTTTTTCGGGCCTCGAATATTTTTGCTTTTCGCCGTTGTGGTCATCGATCCAGAGGGCTACGTATAAAAAAAGAATAAATAAATATCATGTGTACACATAATAGATGATAGATATTCAAATATATATATATATATAATATTCAAATATATATATGAATATATATACCTCGCCAGTATTTTCTTACACAATATTTTCTTAGTTATTTTCAAGAGCCAGGTATTGACTCCCGTCATCTACATCCTGCTGGTCACCATCGGCAAATTGAGTGCCGATGTTGATAATATCCATCATTTCTTCATCCATGTTGTCTCTTGGGGCAGCCATCTAGCTTTTACACCACTAGATATATCTATAAAAGGTAAAAACCATATATCTATAAAATGGATCGAGTCATGTGCTTAAAATTAATTAAATAACTAAACTCAAAATTCAAGTCTCCAAAGCATAACTTTGATTTCTTATTTTCTAGAAATATTTATTGGCAAGTGATATATATAACAAATTTATATATATAACAATATAAATTTAAAACTCTCTAATATGTATAACAAATATATATATAACAATACAAATTTATAACTCTCTAATATGTATGTATAACAAATTTATATATATAACAATATAAATTTATAACTCTAATGTATATGTATAACAAATTTAGATGTATGTATAACAATTCGGTGAAGTCGCATAAAAATTGACCCACGACTCGGTATACAAATAGTATAAATTTGCTTTTCTGGACGGGCACGCTACCTAGTACTTATGATATTCGTATTATCCGTTTGTATTCAATCTAGTTTCAAAAATAGCAGTGGTACATTTCGGCCATGGCGGTGCTCTACAAGGGTTCAAAAAACAGCAGTGGTACATTTCGGCCATGTTCGGTCGCCAAATTAGGCGATGCCGGCTCGCGGTGATGATCGGATGGATGGAAGCTTCAAGTTGCCTGTGGCGTTAGAGCGGGTATGTGAATAGGCTATTTTTTCCGATTCACGCAACGGTAGGTGTAAATATGAGGGATTTAGCCAAGGATTCCATTCAGAGATCCGCTGGTCGGCGTAAACTGTACTCGATCAGTCAAATGCATGTACATATCAGCATGCCAGAAATAATGGTATGCTCAGGGCAGAATGAGCAATCCTACATCACCGATGAATTTAGACATATAAAGTTCATTGAAAATTTTCAGATATCAAAGCAGCTAGATGTCGGTGGCGTTCAGCCGGTCAATCTGGCCTAGAGGATCCTGCGGATTTGACAGGTGATGACCGGTAACTGTATTCCTGGTGATTGTATCACGTCACGCGATGGACCACCGAGCTCCACAAAGACTAGCAAGCATACGAGCTCCGTTGGAAAACAACAAACTCGTCTAATCGGCCCTGCCGCGAGAACACACACCAAGTCGCAACTGACACGATAATCGCACGACCTGGACACGAAAGCGAGAGCTTGACCGGAAGAAGCGATCGCATGCGTTCCTCCCAAGCAAGCAGCAACAAAGTGAAGAAGACCATGATGAGCGCATGGCAGTGGCGTGCCGTCATGGTGGAAGTGGAACACGATGCACCTGTGCGGCTGTGCTGGCCCTGCGCGTCCGCCGCGCACGCGCCCGGTGGGGAAGGCTCCTCCGCTGCGGCGTCGGGCTCGGGCGCGGGGAAGGTGCGGCAGCGTGGGGAAGGCTCGGGCTCGGGCGTGGGGAAGGTGCGGTGTGTCGGCTCGGGCGGCTCCTCCGCTGCGGCATCGGGCTCGGGCGTGGGGAGATGTCGAGGGTGACAAGGGCGGCGGCGGCAATGGCGATGGGCGACGAAGACGAGAGTGAGGAGGAAGAAGAAACGGCCGCCTTATATAGGGGAGGGAGCTTTAGTCCCGGCTCCTGTAAACGCTCGAGACTAAAAGACCTTTAGTCCCGGCTGGTATTACGAGCCGGGACTAAAGGTGTATTTTGGCGGGCCACAAAAATGTTGCCCACCTTTAATCCCGGGTGATAGATCTACCCGGGACTAAAGTTGGGCTGCAGTTTCACTTCCCACCCGTTTCAAGCTCCATTTGTTTTTTATATATTTCTTTCTATAAATGTTAAAGTTTTGTTAATTGCACAGTAAATTAAATACAAGGCATAAAATTATTTTAAAAGAATATGGATTTACTTTTTCTTTATTGCACACAGGAAAATTGTGTGACCTAAAGTTTTTTGTTTTTTCTTATAAATATTGAAACATAATGTCATTAATAATTACTATTTTGTTAATGCAAAAATGTAGTGTTTAATTTAAATCATTAAAACTTTTGTTTTCGATTGGAAATTTGTTTTCACATCATTTTAACATAAATCTTTTCATTTTTTCATCACTCATTGTCCAAAAGCGACATGGAAATCCCACCATCAAACACAAATTTAATCTGAACATAGAAAAAAAGGAAACACCTAATAAACATCTCTGAATTCATAATTATTACATAATACCTCTAATACACACTATTAAACATCACTATATATATCAAGCGAGCACGGTAGTGAACTTCTTCTTAACGTATATCCCTTGGTTATGATCGCGCCGTAACTATGGAGTGTCCTCATCATTTAGCTGGATGCTTGGGTCTTTGTTCACTGTGAAGGGTGGAATTCGGTCATCCTTTTCATAATCTTCTGATATGTCTGACTTGTCTTCAATTCCAATGATGTTTCTTTTTCCTAAAAGAACTATGTGGCGCTTTGGCTCATCGATTGGGTCATTGTTGTTTTTCTCTCTCTTCGGTTTTGTAGACATGTCCTTGACATAGAACACCTGATTCACATCCTTGGCAAGGACGAACGGCTCGTCTTTGTACCCAATATTGTTGAGGTCCACGGTTGTCATTCCATACTGGTTGTCGACTGATACCCCACCTCCAGTCGCCTTTACCCATTGGCACTTGAACAAAGTTACTTAAAAGTACGTGCATAGTTTAGTTCCCATATCTCCTCTATGCGGTCATAATATGTTTGCTTATTTCCATTAGGGTCGATGGCATCTATGCGAACACCACTGTTTTTGTTGGTGCTCTTTTTATCTTGGGCTACTGTGTAAAATGTATTCTCATTTATCTCGTACCCTTTGTATGTGAGGATATGCCACGATGGCTGCCTAGCCAACAAATACAGTTGCTCATCAATACTTTCATCACCCTGACATTCTTTTTGCAATCAGTCGCTGAAAGTTTCCATGTGCTGACACGTAATCCAAGTTTCAGACTTCCCTAGAAACTCAGATTGGAGCAACTCTTTATGTGTCTCGATATACGGATCCACCAAGGAGGAGTTTTGCAGAACTGTGTAGTGTGCTTTATTAAAATAATTGTCCTGCGTACCAATATATGATTTCTTCCCTAGTATCCCCTTTCCACTTAGTCTCCCCTCATGTCGCGATTCAGGAACACCAATCGGGTCAAGGTCGGGAATAAAGTCAACACAAAACTCAATGACCTCCTCTGTTCCATATCCTATGGTGATGCTTCCTTCTGGCCGAGCACGGTTGTGAATATATTTCTTTAGGACTCCCATGAACCTCTCAAAGGGGAACATGTTGTGCAGTAACACAAGACTGAGAATGCTAATCTCCTTGACCAGGTGAACTAGGAGGTGTGTCATGATATTAAAGAAGGAAGGAGGGAACACCAACTCAAAGTTGACAAGACATTGAACCACATCATTTTGTAGTTTATCTAGATCCATTGGATCGATTGCCTTATGAGAAATTGTATTGAGGAATGCACATAGCTTTACGGTGGCTAGACGTATATTTGGAGGTAGAATTCCTCTTAATGCAACTGAAGCAATTGCGTCATGAGCACGTGGCAGTCATGGGACTTTAAGTTTAGGAATTTCTTCTCTGGCACATTTATTATACCCTTTATATTCGAGGAGAATCCAGATGGTACCTTTATGCTTGCTAGGCATTCAAACATGCTTTCCTTCTCTTCTTTGCTAAGAGTGTAGCTGGCAGGACTTAAGTAATGGCGTCCATCATCTATCTTCTCTGGATGCAGGTTGTCTCATTCTTTCAAACACCGTAGGTCCTGTTGTGCTTCAAGTGTGTCCTTAGGCTTCCCATACACACCCATGAAGCCTAGCAAGTTCACACAAAGATTCTTCGTCAGGTGCATCACGTCGATCGCGCTACAAACCTCTAGGACTTACCAATAGGGTAGCTCCCAAAATATTTACTTCTTCTTCCACATGGGTGCGTGACCGTCGGCATCGTTCGGAATAGGTTCGCTGCCATGTGCCTTTCCAAATACTACTTTCACATTCTTGACCATATTGAGTACATCCTCACCAGTTCGGTTGCCCGGCTTGGTCTGGTGATCTGCCTTACCTTTAAAATGCTTGCCTTTCTTTCTTAGGGGGTGATTCATAGGAAGAAATCGACGATGGCCAAGGTACACGACCTTTCAACATTTTTTCAAGAATATACCTTTAATGTCATCGAAACAGTGCGTGCATGCATTATATCCCTTGTTTGATTGTCCTGAAAGATTACTTAGAGCGGGCCAATCATTGATTGTTACGAACAACAATCCTCACAGGTCAAAGTGCTCCTGTTTGTGCTCATCCCACACACGTACACCTGGTCTATTCCACAAAAGTAGAAGTTCTTCAACTAGTGGCCTCAGGTACACATCGATGTCGTTGCCAGGTTGCCTTGGGCCTTGGATGAGCACTAGCATCATAATAAACTTACGCTTCGTGCATTACCAGGGAGGAAGGTTGTAGATACATAGAGTAACAAGCCAAGTGCTATGACTACTACTCTGCTCCCCGAAAGGATTCATACCATCCGTACTTAAAGCAAACCTTAAGTTTCTTGAGTCATTTGCAAACTCCGAGAATTCTCTATCGATTGCTCTCCACTAGGACCCATCAGTAGGGTGTCTCAACATATTGTCTACCTTACGGTCTTCTTTGTGCCATCGCAACAACTTTGCATGGTCTTTGTTTCTAAACAGACGTTCAAGTGTGGTATTATAGGAGCATACCATATAATCTTGGCAGGGATTTTCTTCGTGGAACGTTCACTCTCAACATCACCAGGGTCATCTCGCCTGATCTTATACCGCGATGCATGACATACCGGGCATGCATCTAACTTCTCGTACTCCTCGCCACGGTAGAGGATGCAGTCATTAGGACATGCATGTATCTTCTGGATTTCTAATCCCAAAGGGCAGACTACTTGTTTTGTTTCGTACGTAGTGCGGGCAATTCGTTATCCTTCGGAAGCATCTTCTTTTGGATTTTTAGTAACTCCCCAAATCCCTTGTTAGATACACCATTCTTTGCCTTCCATTGCAGCAATTCCAGTGTGGTACCCAACTTTTTTTGCCCCGCATCACAAGTTGGGTATAGCAATTTCTTGTGATCCTCTAGCATGCGCTCGAACTTGATCTTCTCCTTTTTACTTTCGCATTCTCTTTGTGTGTCACGAATGGCCTAACCAAGATCATCAGCAGGCTCATCTTCTGCCCCTACCTCTTCTTTAGCTTCCCCTATTGCAGTATCATTGAAGGCACCATATTCAGCAATAATGTCATCATCGTCCCATTGTTCTTCTTCACCTTCTTCCATTACAACCCCGGTTTCTCCGTGCTTCATCCAACAAATATAGTTTGGCATGAAACCCGACTTCAACAAGTGTGAATGAAGACTCCTTGAGCTAGCATATTCCTTCAAATTCTTACATATGACACATGGGCAGCACATGAAACCATCGTGTTTGTTTGCCTAGGCCACACGTAAGAAAGAATGCATGCCCTCAATGAACTCTTGGGAGCGGCGATCAGCATTGTACATCCAATGCCGGCTCATCTGCATTACATGACATACATACCATATTAAAACATAGAACATAATTAATTAATTATACGACATACATGTCACCACACAAGGTATTAATTTATGAAAGTCTCGCTACAATGTAGACAATCCCAACTACCACTAAAAAAACTAAAGCTAAAATGCACTTCAGCAACATAAGGATTTCGCGACCAATCCCAACTAAAACAGACAGATCATGCGTTTGTTCAACATCTATGGGCTTCTTCCATAGGATCACTGCCTCATCAGCCACCGTAGCCGCTTGTGCAAGAGAGTTTTGCACGTGTTCAACATACTCTTTCTCCCAGTACTAGCCTAAACATCCAGTGCCATCCCACTAAAATTAAAATAAAAAATTAGAACTTTAATCACAATCATCATGAAAATAAGTATAAATTGACCAGAATCATCAAATGCGAGAAAATAACTCACATTGCGATCCGGACACTTGTAGAAGATATGGCCCTTGTTGGGACACTCCTTCCTCACCCAGTACTCCATCACAATCTTGTCCTCACACTTGCTGCATGCAATGAGAGGGAGGTCTGGCCTCAGTCGCTTTGGAACCCGATGAGAGGCCGAGGACCCGGAAGCAGTTGCCATCTACTCTCTATACTCATTTTTAATATAATATAAATTTCTCATTTTATAAACAAATAAAATTAAAAAAACTCTAAAATTCTCTATATCTCTAAACCATGAAGTGTGCTATGCATGCTAGAAATGAAAGCTGAATACTAGTTTTGAATAACTACTTTAATCTTCCTTCATCCAAATATGCAAACTTTAAAGTGATTTTGAGCTTAAATGGCTTACAAATAAAAAAATCCACCATAAAAAACCATATATATCTAGTCCACAAAATGAGATATGCTACTGATAAAACATGAGAGTATAAAGTTAGTAACCTTTAGAACCAAAGAATCGATGGAGGAATCGAAGAAATCTTGTGATTACCGGCGATGAGGAAGAAGAGAGGCCGGCGATGAAGCAAGAACACTGAGCTCGAAGTGGCTCGGACTCGGGGAGGAAGAAGGGGTATATAGGAGGGGACCTTTAGTCCCCGTTGGAGCAACCGAGACTAAAGGTCCCTTTCTAATTCTGGACGGAGCCTCCAGCCGGGAGTAGACTTTTACTCCCGGTTGAAGGGACCAACCGGAAGTAAAAGTTAACCTTTAGTCCCGGTTGTTAGATTCAACCGGGACTAAAGGTCCCCTGCAGCAAAAGCCTGCGATAGTAGCCGTTGGGCAGGGACCTTTAGTCCCGGTTGGAGCTACCAACCGGGACTAAAGGTTTCTCTAGTCCCGGGCGCGAAAAATACCGGGACTAAAACCAAATTTTAAAGTGGATCAAAAAATCGTTTCTCTACTAGTGCATGCGCGGCCAAGGCCCAATAGGGAGCCACGCCGTGCTCAGCAAGCCAGGCCAAATGTGGCCTCTTATGGTTCGTTTGCTTGGCACACGTAAAATAAATAAAAAAAAGTGTCATAATCCCTTAGAAAATACCCCAGAGTTACTAGGCTTTTTAGGGCTACAAAATAAATCGTTTGGGCTTCTTATTTTTCAGTACATTATTCACCGTTTAATGTTTTTGAGCAGCAGTGTTTAAATAAGTCATGATGTTTATTGGACATAATTGCTAAAATTGGGCTGACTAAATGTGCATTATCATTACTATTGTTATTTTGGGATAATTTGTTGCCCATTAGAAAATCATGCATTGTTTAATTTTCAAGAAAACGGTTGCTTGAGTGGCATACTTTTAATATAGTAACTATAGAAGGATATCCTACGTGTTGCTGGGGAAATCGTAGATAATTTTAACTGAAATTAGACTATTTATATTTATTTATATTACACATTCATTTACATTATTGCTCTATAAACAATTTTGTAAAAGATACAAATCAAAGTGTGTCAAATGACGTCTTTATCTAACCATACATAATAAATTGTGTCACATAATTGGAAAGGTGAATAATAATCCATTGTCAATATAGATGACAACCAAACTTCCAAACAAACCACGTAGATTAATAGAAACAAAAATCAAAGTAGGCGTCCAGTGCGCACCCATCTGTACCAAAAATAAGTAGCAGCAAAAGATAGCAAAAAATAAATGTGATCTTACCAGTATAGGCTGGCTTGATGAGGTGTTTCGTCTAAGGTAGACACGTAGCAATGGCATCAAAATAGCCTTGCATTCTGCCTCCCTTGCTGCAATACGCACAAGGTGCGAATCCTGGCGCTCTACAGGCTCTTCTCTCACTAAAAAAAGATCATCATGATATACACTGCGAAGGGGAACGACCCTCTGCTGCATACTTATTCATGTGCCCATAATGCACCTGACCACGAGCACAACCAGAGCGGAGAGTTTGCAAAACCTGAACAAATGGTTGTATAAATGTTTTCCACCAAACAACCCACCATATTGAGGATTTGTCGCGTTGGGAGTCAGGGGAATCACATAAATTTTTTTTGCTGCTCTGGACGCAATAAGTGGTCCCAGTAGGCATATGCAATTCCAATGTCCTCTCTTGTGTGTAGACTAGCCAATGGAGTAAAACGCCCTGTTCACTTGGCTCAGCTATATATATATAAATAAATCAAATCCAAATTGCCGCATCGTATGCTTAGGATGATACGGCTCAGCTATATATATAAATCATGTTTTGAGCCAGCATGCCTCCATACCAGCATCCAGCGACGGAGCTTGCATGAATATGTAGGGGGCCAATTCAAAGGTACACTGCTACAGTATTTATCAATAGTAGTACAGACAATTGGAATTCTGTGGAAAATCTTTGTTTTTTTAAGTTCTATCTATATATACTGCAATGAACAATTGAAATCCTGTCAAAGAAAAATGAACAATGTACAGATTTATATACTTGTAAGCTGTAATCCACTAATCAGCAACAGCAAGCATGGTACAAGAGTTGCAGAAATTAATTACATACATACAGCGACATGCAAACCTGTAGAGTGCAGTCGGAGCAAGGGGGGGCCAGGACCCAGTTTGGCCCCCACGTAGCTCCGTCCGTGCCAGCATCCCTCGGTGAATAGAAATCCAAAAGGTTCTTAATTGTCGGTCAGAGTTCAATTGCAAAAAATTATAAGGGCGCCACAAGATATTATAGCTGTTAAGCGTGAATATAAAATAAACAAGGATGGGAAGAACTGTCTGTGTTTCATTGATCTCTTGGAAATATATACATGTGAAGGGATGTGTCAAATGGACACAACCGTTCAGGAAAAGTGAAACTCCAAGGACATGTCCCTTTGGTAACATGATTAATTGCTGATCACTAACACTAATCCTAACTGCTCGTACGGACGGATGAGATCACCACTACGGAGAGACGCCTGTTGGCCATGGATAGATGCTTGTTGCTGTACAGGTGCCATTTCACAACACTCCACATTGATCAACTCTTCCTTGAGATCAATTGCAGCTAAAAGCTATGATTCCTCAAAAAATCTTATGGGAAAAATGTAAGGAATACGTATGTATAGATATGGCATAAAAACTCCTATAAACCTTATTGGAAAAATAAGAAGAAAATAACATATTTGTTTGTGATTTAAATAAACCACTATGCCATTGGTATCCCATTAAAAACACCGGTGAGGAAAAAATATTGGAGATAAGATATATAGATAACTCCCCCAAAAACCTTTTAGGAAAAATATGAGGAGCAATATAAAGTGATATGCCGCTAAAACTCATGTAAAGACCCAATTGGAAAATTATGAGAAAATGTTACGACATATTACTGGTATTGCCTCTTGGATAACTCACATGAAAAATATTTTCAGGGAAAAACCATGGATGAGTTGTGAGGGCAATATGTGTCTTTGATATTTTCCACAAAAACCCCGATGGGAAAAATAGAAAATATGACACATGCTTATGTTAATATTACCTCATTAAAAACTTTAACAAAAAACCTTGTGAGTAAAACTTATGAAAGAAAAGAGTATAATATGATACTAGTACAAGTCAGCATCTAGGAGATGTCTCCCTTGATTCTTGCAAATTTCAAAGTTGTCGCATACCAGTCTCATGTACAAATTTTTGAAACATAGATGTTGGTAAGGACTTAGTAAATAGGTCAGCGAGCACATGACTTGATTTACAAGATGTTTATTTCCCTGCTTCCTTATAATTCATGGGGATAAAACAGCTTAGGTGCAATGTGCTTAGTGACATTACTCTTTATGTAACCTGTTTGCATCTGTGTAACACAAGCGGAATTATTTTCATAGATAATTGTAGGTGATTCTATTGAACCAATACCACATGACTGTTGTATGTGGTTAATCATTCTGCGAAGCCATACATATTCATGTGATGCCTCATATAGTGCAATAATTTCAGAATCATTAGTAGAGATTGCCGTCAGAGTCTGCTTAGAAGACTTCCATGAGATAGTTGTATCTCCATGTAGGAATACAAATCTTGTTTGGGATTTGCCATTATGAGGATAAGATAAGTAATCACATCCGTGTATATAATCATATTGGGATCATATTTTTTTCTAAAGAATAAACTAAGATCCTTTGTGCCATTAAGATATCTGAGGATATGCTTTGCTCCTGTCCAATGATGGTGAGTTGGATCTACACTATGTCTAGCTAGTAAGTTCACTACAAAATATGATATTAGGCCTAGTGCAATTTGCAAGATACATAAGTGCTCTAATAACACTGAAATATGAAACCTTGGGTCCCAGTATCTTTTTCTCCAATATCCCGTGGTCTAAATGGATCTTTCTCCGTTTCTAGAGAACGAACAACCATAGGGGTTTTGGAAGCATAATATTTGTTTATATTGAATTTCTTCAATATTTATTTTTTGGACATAGGCTGATGCACTAAAATTTCTGAGGGAAGGTGCTCAAGCTGTAAGCCTAACCAATATTTGGTCTTACCCAAATCCTTAATCTCGAACTCCATCTTTAGGTGATTGCTTTCTTCATCTATATACTTTGGGCTGCCAATAATATTTAAATCATCAACATATACGGATATAATGTAAAATCCCATTGGAGATTTCTTAGTAAAAACACATGGGCAATCATCATTATTAGTGTATCCCTTCGTAAGAAGGAACTCACTCAGTTGGTTGTACCACATTCGTCCCGTATAATGACTTTGAAGCTTTACACAATACATGTTGCGATTTGCGTTTGGATTCAGAAGTTGGATTCCATTAGGAACCTTCATGTATATGTCCGAATCAAGTGACCCATAAAGATATGCTATCACTACATCCATCAACTGCATAGATAGATGATTATGAACCACCAATGATATTAAATATCGGAAAGTAATTCCACTTATTACCAGAGAATAAGTTTCATTGTAATCAATACCGGGTCTCTGCGTGAACCCTTGTGCTACTAGCCTCACTTTATATCCCACCACCTCATTGTTCTTATTTCATTTTTGGATGAATCCCATATAAAACCTACACGAAAGATTTTGGAAGGTGTAGGTATTGTAGATGTGAATACCCCTCTTTTAGTGAGCGAGGCTATCTTAGCTTGAATTGCTTCTTTCCATTGAGTCCAGTCTGAGCGCTTTTTGCACTCTGCCATGGTCTTGGGATCTGGATCATTTAGGAAGATTTCTACCATTGTTGCCGATGTCCTAGGATCAGAATTTGGGTGCACCGTTGATCCAGGTTTTACATTGTTATCCACTATTGGGTGTCTACCAACTTGAGGTTTGCTTGGATTTACTGATTTGGAGGATCTAGTCCTCGATATCCTCAAATGCTTGCTTTGAGCATTATCCTTAGGTGCGGCTATACTTCTCCCCCTCTTCTTCGAAAGTGGGAGTTCAATGGTTTTAATTGGTACCTCCATTCTTTTGGGCGCATTACGAGCAGGATAAGAGGATTTTGCACCCTTATAACCAGTAAATACTTCTGGTAGATTATTTGCAATATGTTGCAAGTTTATGTTTTTTCTGAACTTGAAGTTCGGTCTCTTGAGTACGTGGATCTAAGGAGGAAATGCCTTGGGCATTTAAATTGATTTCCTAGCATTCACTTTGGTACTTGATGTCTCCCCCTAATATCGGGAAATGGTTCTCATTAAATATGCAGTCAGCATACCGGGCCATGAATAAGTCCCTGTTAGGGGCTCGAGGTATTTAATAATCGACGGAGATTGATGCCCCACATAAGATCCCAAGTTTTCTATGTGAGCCCATAGAAGTACGCTTAGGCAGTGAGATCGGTACATATACAGGGCAACCGAATTTTCACAGATGAGAAATATTTGGCATATTCCCACGTACTAATTGCAATCGGGCGACTGCATGATATGTAGTTGGTCGCAATTGAATTACATCAGCAGCGTGTAAGACTGCCCAACATGAAGTTGGTAGGTTGCAATTTTGAAATAAGGGTCTTGCAATGAGTTTAATTCTTTTAATTAGAGATTTTACTACACCGTTTTGTGTATGGACATACGAGACAGAGTGCTAAACTCGAATTCCTAAAGCAATACAATAATCACTGAAAGCTCTTGAGGAAAATTCAGCAGCATTGTCCATTCAAATTGATTGAATTTGATGTTCAAGATTATGTGCTCTAGTTTAATAACTTGAGCAATAATTTTTGAAAATGCATGGTTACTTGTGGACAAAAGATACACAAAAGACCATCTAGTAGATGCATCTATTAGAACCATAAAATACCTGAACGGTCCAGACAATGGTTGTATGGGGCCACATATATCGCCTTGAATGCGCTCAAGAAATTTTGAGTGGCTCAATTTGGATTTTAACGTGCGATGCCTAAAATTAATTTTCCTGTAGCGGATGAAGTGCACACAAAATTTGAAGATTTTGGGAATTTCGCAGTATTTAACTCATGACCATTAGAATTGCTAATAATTTTTCACATCATCCCTATACCAGGATGACCAAGGCGTTCATGCCAAGTTTTGAATGTGTCAACATTTTGAAAAATTACCTTGCACGCAACATGTGGTACGGGTTTGATGTATGTGTAGTACAATCCAGACGAAAAAGAGAGAATTTTCTCAATAATTTCTTTGCCATATCCGCTTTTTAGTAACGAGGAGAATCTCCTCATTATTGTTATCACAGGTTTCAATATAAAACCATTTTGATGGATATCCACTTAAAAGGGTACGCTTTGAATCGGGATACAATAGTGCATCCTCAATTGTAATTTGGGTACCCATAGGGAGCATGATAGTGGCACGGCTAGAACCAACTATCATAGCATCGCGCCTAGCGATTGTCAAAACATTTCCTTGTCTTTTAGTAAGAATTTGAAAATATTTTGTTTCCCTAAGAATAGAATTAGTGGTGCCACCGTCCACTAGGCATAATTCCTCCTCCATTAGATTGACCCCATAGAAAACTATATATAAATGAAGAATTTAATATGAAATTCTTTGATGATATATAGAATACGTATTTTATTTATTGAATATCAAATGTGCATATAATACATTTATTGGATAACCAACCTATACAGTGATGACATTATTAACTATTACAACACTCAGAACATAAATTGTGCTTATTATTACAATTACTAGGACACTAAGACCATGGAATCTAAGAGATTGGGAGCCTATTCAAGGTCTCCAAACATGTCTTGGAAGCGTATTCCATGATCATATTCTCTGTATTAGAACGATCCTCGCCTCCTAGTATGACATTGTTGCTTGGTTCCTTGAGAACTTGTTGTGAATAACCAGCCTCATGTCAAAGATTGAAGTTTGCTTCATACTTCTGTCCTAGAGCAGCACGTCCACGACCCACGGACTTTAAGTAGAGATCAACAAGGTGACTAGGAGTACGACATTTCTTTGTAGCATGGCTATAGCAACCACACTTTTGGAAATGTTCCTACCATTGTTGGAAACACGATTTTGGGATTTCTTGTTGCATCCGTGCTTGCTTTTACCCTTCTTGGAATTTCCCTAATGATAGGTCTTAGAAGATCCATCATTAAATTTGGGTTGATTCTGAGTGTAGGCATGTACTTGAGGCAATGGGGCAGACTCTATGGGGCGCTGCTGATTATTCCAAACCATAAGTTCAGAATGTTTTTCGACCTCAAGTAAAGTTTGTATAAATTCAGCATAAACATAGAAATTCCTTTCACAGTATTGTTGTTGTAGAATCCTTTCAGAGGGAAGCATAGTAGATAAAGTCTTTTCTATATTATCCGCATATGTAGGTTCTTTCTCATAGAATTGCAACTTTGAGCAAATCCTATGAACAACATGGTTATAATTACTTATAGTTTTGAAATCCTGTAAGCGAAGTTGAGTCCACTCATAGTTTGTCGCAGGCAATAGGAGTGCCTTTTGTTGTTCATAGTGTTGCTTAAGGGAAATCCATAGATTTTGTGGATTTTCTTCCAACAAGTATTTCAGCCTTAAGGTCAGGATGAATATGGCTCCAAATAAGATATAGGGCCGTGTATACAAGTTGATCTTCAAGCAGTGCAACACCCTCTTCGGGTGGTAACACTGCTCGATAAAGTCCATGGGACTCAAGACTGACTTTTACGTCCACAACCTATTGGGGATAATTGTGGACGTCTAGAGCTAGCGATCCAAACTCTTTAACAATCATTGATCCTACACATGGCTAAGCATCGAAACATTTTAAGTTATTAAAATGGCGTGGTGTGTTGTAATGGGATGCAAAATAAAGACAAGATAAATCTTGTTAATGATGGTGTAAAAACCTCTATGCATAATAAGATAATGGAGGTAGTCACCATAAAGGTGTAGACCTCAAATGGGGCATAATATGTGTTATCAGTAGATGCCAAGTAATTTACGAAAGTTGTATGAACACGTCTTAAGGTAGTCATCAAAGATTGATGTAGCCTTAGTTAATTCACAAACAAATTGGGTACGCACGTTGAGGATAGTCACTAAGTTGTAGACTTAGTGTAGATCCTATAGTAGCAACTATGGTGCTACCTTATGTCTGGCCAATAGGAATGCGAATTAATGGTAGTCATCTTTGTGAAAAGATGTAGACAAATGTTCTAATTTGTGATGGGTACGCACGTTGATCGAGGATAGTCACTAAGTGTTTGCTTAGTGTAGATCTTGTAGTTGCAACTATAGAGCTACCTTGTGTATGGCCAACAAACAAATATAAAACATGCACGTTATACAATTTGATGAGAAAAATACACATAAAATGTTGCATCCATAATTTAAGCGCACAGTGCTTTAAAATTAAAAGGCTGAAATGGGCTTAAATAAAATGATCGGTTGCAAAATAAATAAATAAATTGCAAGATCATGGTTGTAATAATAATGATACTTGTTTATTGGATTTGCCATACAATGAGATAGATACTTTGAACAATATCACAAACGGATATTTTACAATGGTAAAACATCATAAGTAAAATAATCGTACATCAACATAGCTTACTGATAAAATTTACAACACATAATTACTAGAGACTAAACATAGTATTATGCGAATTTTTGCTAAAAATAATATAAAGCAGTAAAAAGCCAGCTGGGCCTTCAAATTAGAAATGCATCAATATCTTGAATTGAGCCCAGGTCGGCCAATGCGGGCGGGCACTATGGGAGTGGAGGGAAGGGCAGGCAGCAGGCCTTGGGTCGCCAGCCCATTTGCGTGGCCCTTTAAAAACCTGGATGTGCAGGTAGTTAGGGTTAGGCACTCCTAACTACCGCCGCCGTCACTGGCTCCAGAGACCGCCGTCGCTGCTCCCTGCTCCTGTCACGCCGCTGCCCACCGCTGCTCGCTGTCTTTAGGTCGAGGAGGACTCCTCGTCCTCCGGGGAGTATAAGCCACAGCCACCACCGTTCATGTTGAGCACCTCCGCGCTCGAGAGGTCGAGAGCCAATGGGTTCTAGGAACTAGTGCGGATACCGGGGCGCTGGTCAACAGTTGCCACCCTGCGGTCGAGGAGGCGCCGAAGTATCGGGGGTGTGGTCGAGTTGAGGAAGCAGCCGGTGCTGGGGTCGCCATCGGGGCAGGAGCTGAGGGGCCTGCGCATGCCAAGGACACTCCGGGGAAGGGGCAGCACCATTGCTGGAGGAGGTGTCGACGGGCCAGCCGCGTCGATGAAGTTGTACGGCTGAACGCCACATCGAGCCGCTAGCATGCCGCCGGGGTTGTCGAGGACGTCGATGCCGGGGCCGGTCACCACGTCCTCCTCTTCTTCAAACTTCACGGCATCGAGCATGGGGACGGCCACTTTGTTGAGGAACCATGGATTAAAGTTTCCGCCGTGGAGTCCACTGCCAGCCGCCACTTGAGTCGGAGCGACCGGTGTGGGCGATGGCAGCTTGTAGTTGTACTCAAGGGTGTACGGAATCAGCATCCACTCCGTGCAGTAATCGCACCAGTAGCGAATTGGTGCCGACGACATCTCCTCCATGGGGACTCCGGCGGGTACAGCGGTGGGCGCAGCCACCACATCTTCAACGAGCGACGCCGGGCTTCAATGACGAGCGGCGCCGGTGCTTCGATGACTGGTGGCGCCGGGGCTTCGACAGCGTGCGGTGCGACGTTGCTTGGGCTGGCACCGTCCACGCCATGGCGAGGAGATGGTGGCTAGCTCTGCAGGCGGAGACACGCAGAGGAGAAGCATGGCGGCCACGAACTGGAATCCATCGACGACAAACTGCCGGGGTGTAGGCGCTGCCGAAGGGACCATGCCCATAACCAGGGGCACCGTTTGCGGCGAACACGAGGCCCAAGGCACTTGAAGACGCTGAGGCACTGTCCATGGTGGCCATAGTGGCGGATCAGGCCACGACAAACTCCACTGATGCGGCAAATGGCGAAGAATAGACCACAAATAATGTGCGAAGGTAAGTCGATTCACGCCATGGTGCTTACCGATGATGGTTCAGAGGCATGTGTTGCCGCTGTCGTTCTCCTTCTCTTTGTTCTATAGAGCGAAAGAGACTGATAACATGTTAAGCATGGATGTAAGATGGACAAGGATTGGAAGAACTGTCTATGTTTCATTGATTTCTTGGGAATATATACATGTGAAGGGGTGTGTCAAATGGACACAACCATTTAGGAAAAGTCACGTGAAACTCCAAAGGACATGTCCTTTTGGTAACATGATTAATTGCTAATCACTAGCACTAATCCTAACTGCTCGTACGGACTTTGTACCGATGGATGAGATCACCACTGTGGAGAGACACCTGTTGGCCATGGATAAATGGCTGTTGGTGTACAGGTGCCGTTTCACAACAATAGCGCTTATGGAAGAAATCATGGGCATGTTCCTGGCTGAAAGATTATGGAGTTCTGCACATGTTGTTTACCAAGGAAGGCTTGCAGGCAGAGCAAAGATGCTTATAAGTTGGAAAATGTGATATCCTCTCCCTATTGCCAAAAACCTTCCTCATGTATAGTCCTGCACATCCGACGACAAAATGAATCGGCCAAGCTCGCTTGGAATAGGAAGGGCCCACGGGATGGTTGCTGATGAGACGTAAAGAATAATATAGATAGCATAAAGCTAGTGGCACTAGCGAGAATTGCTATCCCAAGGACATCGAGGCAGCCATGACTAAAATCCCACGGCGGATGTGTGGTCCGTTGCCCAAGACCACAAAGCAGCAAAGCCACAAGGCAAGGAAAGCAGCAACAAAGAAACACGCTGGACAATGATATTAATCCTTTATGTCTATTATAGAAATAATCACACCAAGCTTGAAATGCACCTCCCCATTGACAGCTAGTTTCCCCCATACCTCCAACACGGCTGATAAAAAATTAGGATACATCAAAAAGGAAGGTGCTAACTCATGAGCAGCTAGGACATATTCTTCATAATATTCCCCGTACACAAGCAAACCGGCCATGTGATATAAATCCAGAAGAGTGATGGTGCGCTCGCCACAAGGAAATACAAAGGTGTTTGTTTCAGAATTTCCACCCCTCTAGTAAAGCTCCGAGAAATGAAGGAGAGATGGAATAATATCCAGGAGGAGCAGTAGATTGAACCATAGATAAAATCAACCTGGTCTTCTTGTATAATCAAATGAATGGAGTGATTTTTCAAGATCTCAATCCCCCATGAGCGATATACACGTGGAATAGGCACATATTCCACATCATGGGTTTCCCATCCAAGACCCTTTTCGATCATTCTCGTGACCAAAGTAACAGCCTTATCAAATTTTGGTAAAAGAGGGAGTGGATTGTAACAAAGCCCTAAAATGAAGGACCAGCAGATGTCCACCCATGTGGACCATAATCAGGTGGCTGGATATCTCTAGTGCTTGCATGGGTGGAGATATGTCCATCCTTCATTTTCAGGGCTTTGTTATAATCCGCTCCCTCTTTTACCAGGAGTTGGTAAGGCTGTTACTTTGGGCATGAGAATGGTGGAAAAGGGTCTTGGATGGGAAACCCATGATGTGGAATATGTGCCTTTTCCACGTGGATATCCCTCATGGGTGATTGAGATCTTGAAAAATCACTCCCTTCATTTGATGGGACAAGAGGACCGGGCTGATTTTATCTATGGTGCAATCTACTGCTCTCTTGGAGATTATTCCATCTCTCCTTCATTTCTCAGAGCTTTACTAGAGGGGTGGAATTCAGAAACAAACACCTTTGTATTTCCTTATGGCGAGCCGCACTATATCACTCTTCTAGATTAATATCACACGGCCGGTTTTCCTATGTACGCGGAATACTGCTCATGAGTTAGAACCTTCCTTATTGATGTATCCTGATTTTTTTATTAGACATATTGGAGGTATGCGGAAACTAGTTGTCGATGGGGAGATGTATTTCAAGCTTGGTGTGATTATTTCTATAACAAACATCAAGGATTAATAGCATTGTCCAGCGTTCGTGAGGAACGTTTCTTTGTTGCTGCTTTCCTTGCCTTGTGGCTCTGCTGCTTTTGTGGTCGTGGGCAGCAGACCACACATCCAGGATGGGGTTTTAGTCATGGCTGTCCGGATGTCCTTGGGACGGCAATTCTTGCTAGCGCCACCTGATTTATGTTCTTTGTACTATTCTTTATGTTAATCAGCAACCATCCCGTGGTCCCTTCCTATTCCAAGCGAGCTTTCATAACAGGGGTTTATACAGGCAATCGAGGTTTAATAATATCATAATTGCCTCACCATTAGGCACTGCAATATCAATCTTGTACTAATAATAATCGAGTGCTCAGTTGGAGAGTAGGGTTCTTTTGCATCTCCGGTACTAATTCATAAGCCCAGGTTTCCTCAAGATCAATGTCTCATCTTCTAAGCTTCCACTTATGCAAATTAATGCAAACTTATGGTACAAATTTACTGGCTTAGTGCTTAATGTGGATTGAATGCCTTAGTATGGGCTAGGCAGCCCATATGCATGAGTAATGCAACTATCTATAATACCACAACTTCCACAAACTTATTGACAATATGAAATAATTAAATGTGTGCACCATATACATAAGGACACAGTTCTATTCTTTAGCTCTAAGTTATGTTGAGGTTTGCCATGAATCAAATGTTAACAGGGGATTATCCAGTCTCTCATAATGCTCCTCTTATTGATTTGAAACTTATGCACCTTAATATTATGCCGATTCCTCACACCAACCTTTATGATGTGCCCCAAATTATTTGTTTAATGGAGAGATCTATTCATGATGAGAGTTAACATTAATTAAGGTATTAAAAGAGCTATAAGTTTACCAATGGAACTATAGGAATCAAAGTTTATGATTTCCAAAATCCCAATTTCTCTCAATTATTTGACATAATTTCCCTTGATACAACACGAGTAAGAGAAGTTTTAAAATTTAAGCCTAATCCATGAATTATCTCAGCTCTAATGAGACGATCCATTTCTCCCGTTCAAAATGTGACTTATTAAACAAATGTCATAATTTCGATGAGTCTCGTTGATCATACTTATCTTTATAATTAGCATAACACATAACCATCACAGAGTCAATATGTAAATAATGAATTGCTTAATTAATAGGGAATAATGGCATCATTACATTTAGTCAAAACATCTGTTGTTCCAAGCTTAATCAACTAATGAGGAAACTCAACTAATGTTCTTTTCATGCAGGGACAATGATTACATTATTTGATAACACACAAACTAATGGTAGTGGAGAGTGCAATGACTTCATTGTCAAACTTATGCCATTCAATACTCTAATCATGTGTTCCCCATTGCCATCCTCTGGATAGCACGAATACCCCGTGAAGAATTGTAATGAGCACAACACTTGAGTTAATCTTTCAAGTATCAACATAAGGAATTTATAATAAAATTACATCATGACATATGATTACCCTTTTGCTGAGCCAGTCCTTAAAGCCATCGCAGTCCTTCTGCATATGACCATATGTTTTGTAGAAGTGACATCTTGGTTTCTTAGAACTATGCTTAGCTCTAGATCGTTTGAATTCTCTCGCTTCTCTAAATCAAGCTGACGCTTATGTCATAGGGCGATAAATTTCTCATGATTCTTTTGTCAACCTTTATGCCGCTCTTCTAATGAAGCTAAGAACTGTTTGGCATCATCAGTGTCAAGGATTTATCCCCTAATTTTGACACTACTGCAATTTTTCATAATTATGAGCAACAACCTGTTTGAGCGCTCCAGCTCATACTTATCATCCTCAAATTCTTTAACCCTCTAGTAAAAGGTGCTATCATAATCACCTTCTGTTGTCTAGAGAGTAGGAGCATGCTCACGTATCGCATGATCATAGTTCAAAATTAAGAGAGCCAATTGAATCTCCCCTTTTCATAATGGGAAGTTGGTCCATGATCACAGTTCCCCTTTTCATGAGCATCCTCGACTGGACCAACTTCCCATTATGGAAAGTGGAGATTCAATTAGGTCTCTTAATTTTGAACTGTGATCATGTCATACGTGAGCATGCTCCTGCCATCCAGATAGCAGAAGGTGATTATGACATCACTTTTTACTAGAGGGTTAAAGAATTTGAGGATGACAAGTTTAATGGGAGCACTCAAAAAGGTTATTGCTCATGATTATGAAGAAGTGCATTTGTGTGAAACTTATGGGAGAAATCCCTAACACTGATAATGGCAAGTAGTTCTTAGCTTCATTAGAAGAGCGACATAAAGATTGGCGAAAGAATCATGACAAATTTATTGCCCTAAGACGTAAGGGTCAGCTCGATTTGGAGAAGCAGAAACTCAAATGATCTAGAGCTGAGCATAGTTATGAAAGACAAGATATGGTCATATGCAGAAGGACTGCAATGACTTGAAGGACTAGCTCGACAAAAAGGATAACCATAAGTCACTGATGTAATTTTAATTATGAATCCCTTATGTTAAGGGGCCATTTGGCAGTGCTCTCTGGGAGTGATTCTCCATCCTTAGCCAAATAGCTAAATGTCGAATAGATTGAGGTGGGGAGCAGGCAAGAATCACTTATCTGTTTGCACTGGGAGGTGGGAGCTAAAAAATTTGCTCTCTACTGCTCCCTGTTCAAAAACAACATGAATCACTCTTGAATCAATTCTCACCTGCTCACCGCCCTTCTCCCCCACCATAATCAAGTATAATCACTCCACTAGAGAATCAAGGAGCAAAGCCAAAGAATCTAGGAGTGGAGCTCTGCCAAACAGGCCCTAATACTTGAAGGATTAACTCAAGTGCATGTGCACATTACTAATTCTTCACAAGGTATCTTTACCATCCAGAATGACATAAGTTTGAAGATTAAACCATTACACTCTCCATTGACATTAGTTTATGTTTTATCAAATAATGTAATCTATGTCCCTGCATGAAAGGAACATTAGTTGAGTTTCTTCATTAGTTGATTGTGTTTGGAAAAATAGATGTATTGATTAAATGTAATGATGTCATTATTCTCTATTCATTAAGAAAGTCATTAGTTACATATTGCCTCTAAATGATTATTCTATGATGGTTATGTCTTATGCAATAAATATAAGTATGACCAATGAGATTTTGATCGAAATTATGACATTTGTTTAATATGTCACATTTTGAACGGGAGAAATGGGTCGTCTCATCAAAGCTGAGATACTTCATGGATTTGGCATAAGTTCTAGGTCAATAAGGGCAGCATTATGAGAGACCGAATAATCTCCTAGTTAATATATGACTCATAGAAAACCTCAACATAATGTAGAGCTGAGAAATCAAATTGTGTTCTTATGTATACGGTGCATGCATTTAATTATTTCATGTTGCCAATGAGTTTGTGGAAGTTGTGTTATTATTCATGGGTATGGGCTGCATTACTCATGGGTATGGGCTGCCTAGCCCACACTAAGTCATTCAATTCACATTAAGTACTAAGCTAATAAATTTGTACCATTGGTTTGCATTAATTTGCACAAGTGGGAGCTTAGAAGCTGAGACATTGACTTTAAGGGCAGTCCTAATGAAAAAAACTAGTAGTTTCTATAACATAGGATACCGCACCAAAAAAGTACTTCTTTCCAACCCATGGTTTCTACGAGTAATAATTATTTTCTCTTTCTCTCTCCCAACTCTATCTTCTTCCTCCAATGGGAGTGCGACACAAGCTCCCTAGAAACTGGTGGTTTCTCCCCAATAGCGATTTCATGGTTTCTTGGTGCATTGGGTCAAGAGTAGACCTGATTTCTTCATGAGGAAACCATTTTTATGATTTTTGCTCTCTTTCTTCATTAATTACGTTGCCATGTCAGCGTTTTGCCTACGTGGCAAGTCATTTAATGAGGATAAAAATCATCATCAATACACCATTGGGACTGCCCTAAGGAAATATGGGCTCATGAATTATTACCAGAAAACTGAAAGAATTTTATTTCTGCATCTCAGGCAATCGTAAACTTGAACTAAGAAATATGGAACTACATAAATGTTTTAAGCCATTAAGGGTGAGATAAAGCCTATGAGCTCTAATGAAGTCTAAACTTAGTAGAAATTCATGATGGGATCCACATAGTAGACTATAAATTGGTGTACAAAATTATAAGTGATTACGAAGGGAAGTTGGAAAAGTTCAAGGCAAGGCTTATAGTAGAGGTTTTAATTCGTCGACTAGTCCTATTAACTGGCGACATGATAGATGGCTCAGTTCTTCCTGTCGAACACTGTTACTGTACGGGGCAAGCCCACACTGTTCCTTTTTCGTGCACCCTGATCGATCCATCAGCCACGAAAGAGACCACATACTCGATCGAAGATGCATGTCCGTACCTACACATGGATCGGTGATGGATATTTTCCCTTCTGTTCCTGTTCCTTGAGGCCGTTGCATTGCAGTGCAGAGGGTCCCCAGGCGGGCTCGCTCGCTAATGACCTTTTAATTAAGAGTTCACTGCATTACTGTTTAATTAGTAGTGTTGTCGGTAGGTAAACACATACAACTCCTACTATCGCATTCCGAAATAGTAAAATGAGAAAGCTACGCCTCCTCGGCCACTTTGGCATGCACCTACATTGATATTTGTATGTTTATATGCGGTTATGCCTACCATCTCTTTCGCGCTTCAATCCGAGAGCTGAGTGTGCTTTGTTCGCGTGTAGTAAGGTGGAGGCCAGCAAATTTGGCTGCACATTTATTTGTGCACCGGACAACTGCGCACTTGCCCTGGCTTTGGCTTGGTTGGGGGCAATATATATTAGAGTCTATCTACCGTACAACCGTGTGTTTTAACAAAAACTAAGACTCACTGTTGGCTGCAAGAAAAACACACGATTTTCAACAGAGACAAATCCGTGTGTTTTAGCAAAAGCTAGCACTCGATTGTTGACTGCATGTGAAACACACTCAATTTCCATCAGAGACGCATCCATGTGTTCCAGGTACCTGCAGCACATGAATTCTACCACCTTTAGACTGAAATCCAACGGCTGGCCACAAAAGATAAGGAAAATCTGTAATTTTCCTTACGCACACATAAAGAGATATTCTCAGTAAACAAATGCACAATGAATATGATCTTCAAAAATTACAAAACACAAATATGAAAATTACACATTCCAAATAGTGCAAATAGTACATGTTCTTAATGCGATTATACTTTATATATATATATACACACACACACAAAATCTAGCTCATGAATGTGGAGCCTGCTAACAGTACAATTCAACAGGATAGCATGGTGTATATAGAAAGAATGACAAATTGGGACACAACCACTCAAGCATGACCAAAAACCTTAATGACACATACCTGCACACTGCTGCCAGCAGGCTGACTTTGCAGAGGCCACAAACGGTGTTACACCTGCAAAGAAAAACATAAAAGTGCAATTTACATATCTCACACTGCTAGGTGCCAAAAAGTTTACACATATGAGAGCATACAATTTCCAGAAGCAAAAAAGAGCTAAAAAAACCTTCACATGAGCCTCCACTTGCAACCATATTTGGATCACACAGACCTCCAAATGGCCCTGGCATGCTGCTCGATCACCATTTCCTATGCCAAGGATTCACAGTAGGTCTAGATGGCACATGAAATTAATGATAAAAATAGATCACAATAATGTACATAAAACCAACACTGCATATTGATTTACCATAATAAGAGTATGTAAATATCACAAACCAAGATTATTTCAACATAATAAGAGTATAGATTCAAGCAAAATACTAAAACTGCATACTGATTCTTTATGATGCTCCAACTTCATCCAAATGACATATCATATGTTTCTAAATGCAGGTAAACAAACAGGGAAAAATTGAGACCGGACTAGGAAGTATATATATGTTCAAATAGATGCAGGGCGAAAAGAATGCATTTGCAAATTCTATGTTCACAAATCTATCAGACATCCGTTACAATGACAGAGATGAGCAAAATATTGCCTCACGACTTACTTTACATTTCCTTCCATGTTTCTTCCCCTACTGCAATGGTAGAGAACAGGACAGACACTACAATTCATGGTGTCAAACACACTAAGAAAAATGAAAACATAATACAAATTACAAAACAATAATTAAAAAATTGCGCATTACAACTGGTGCAATTTCTAGTATTAAAAAATATTATATCAGATCTTGTAAGCTTACTTGCAAAATCAGATCCTTCACAAGTAAATAGGGCGGCATTTCTCCATCTAATGCAAACCTGATAGTAGCTGGCACCTGAAATTAAAAACAAAACAAATCAAAACACCGTATTCTTTTCCTGAAGTTGACTCAAGCGTAAACACAGTATATTACAATGTGATAAGATCATGCACAAAACAGAAAAAATGAAAGAGGATAGAGCTATTTTGCACAAATTCCATTGCAAAACAGATCACATGATAAGGAAAATAGTCTAGTGAAGTCCCATCTTACAGCAGATGCATAAATAATTATGAGAGTGCACTACACCACAACACCATATCACCGTCAGACATCTGACGCTAAATTTTTTTTATCGATGGATGATCTGACGCTAAAGATAACTTACAGACAATCTGACGCTGATTCTCTATTTAGAGATTAACAGTACATCGCTATAGGTAATCATCTTTAATGTCGAACTATCTGTCGCTGAAAACAGGTATAGCATCAATCCGTCTGTCGCTAAAAAAAGGGCCCCACCTTGCTCACGCGCCCACTTACATTGAGCTCGCGTGGCCCATGAGTACGAGTACAGAAACCCACCTGCCTGCGCGCCCCGGCTCACGCCCCAGCTCCCACTCGTTCCCACCCTCCCCTCCCTCTCGCCCCAGCTCGCTCCCTCCCCAGATCCCACCGCGCTCCTCCCTGCGCCCCACCGGCGGCCGGCCCCTCCCTCTCCTTCCTCGACGTCGCCCTCTCTTCCCCGACGGCCGGCCCCTCCCTCTCCTTCCCCGCTGCCCCCTCTCTCTCTCTCTCTCCCCGGATCCGGCCGGCCCCTCCCTCTCCTTCCCTGCCACCCCCTCTCTCTCCTCGGACCGGATCCGGTGCCGCCGCCTCCCTCCCACCCTCTCCTCCCCGCCGCCTCCCTCCCTCCCTCCCTCCCTCCCGGATTTCCTGGGATCCGGCCGCCGCGCCACCCCTCCCCTCCGGATCCAGCCCCGCCGCCTCCCACCACGCCCACCCACGACGCCCCACCGCGCTCCTCCCCGCGCCCCACCGCGCTCCTCCCTGTGCCCCACCACGCCCGCCACGCCATGGACGGCGGCGGGAGGCCCTCGGCACGGTGGCTGGCACAAATGACCCCCAAAGCGCTGCAGCGGTGCCACAGACAGGCCTCAGTGCGGCAACCCGGCGTGGCATGGCGCCAGATCCAGTGGCGCGGTGACCCCGATGAGGTAGGCCCTCCTCCTCCTGGATCTAGGGTTCCGGCGAGCTTTTCTCCTCTCTCTCTCCCAACTCCGATCTGTAGCGTGAGACATTCTAACTACATTGTAACAACCTTGCTTGTAAGCTCTACCTGAAGGTCAACCTGAAGGTCAAATGAATGTGACAGGAGGTAGTAGTATGTTAACAGTATTTTGTCAGACTCCACCTACAAAATAATTATGTAGTTACTAACAATATTCTCTATTGATTTCTGAAAATGCAGAACTACTTGTTCGGGTTGTTCTGTTTCATTACTTGTGTGTAGTAGTGAGGATGTAAAGAAAGAGTAGATGAGTAGATAGTTTACCATAGAAGAGAATGGAGTGCTTTGTTCAAATGTTGTCTTACTTGCTTATTGATATTTGTACTTTGTTTTCTAAAGCTGAAAACAGAGTTTGATTTGTCTAGTCTTACAAAGAGCTAAAGAAAATAAATAGCCTATAGCATATGTTCGGTTGGTGTATGAACCTATTGACAATTGTACTTACATGCTCATATGTGCTTGGAGGAAGCGAGGCATGGCTTGGGCAGCAGCAGACATGACATGGAAACCTGTCAAAGAAAATCAAGAACAGGTTTGTTCCCTTTCTATTTGATTTCGTGTTATATTCGATCAATCTGGGCCTGTGTTAAGAGCCACATGTTGTTCTGCTATATCTTTAATTCTTTGTTCATATCTTGACTTTGTAGCATTGCAAGGAGTGCTGATTTACTTTGCTATCTATTTAATTCTTTTTTCTACTATTTGTTTATTTCTTAATAGATTTACTTTGTACATTCTTTCGAGAACAAACCATTTGTAGAATTGCAAAGAGTGCTTGATTTGATTTGTAGGGAAACAAGGTGTCGACATCAACATTCAAGAAAGGTGTAGCTCTCAACTTGTAATTAAATTACGAGCCAATGCATATATACAGGTTCCACATTCTTTGAATTTCGAGCAAATGCATATACATGTCCCACATTACTGAATTCATATGAATACTCCCTGCTACTATGATCTGTACTAGTTAGATTTCATGAGCTCTGTTTCTTCTGCTCTTGTGTAAACTATAGACCTATAGACTAACTGCACATGGGATCTTTACATTTTCTTAATACATGAGCAATGGACTGCAGATTAGTATAACTTTATTACCAAATACCAATACTGCCCCTTCCTTTTTTTGTGCTTATTCACTACTAATTGCATTTGACTCTTTAGTGCCATTTAATTTGCTTGCAAGCAAATATCAAGTACAGATTTATCATTTTCTTCCCTTAGTTTCAGTAGCAGTATATTATCTTAAATTTCTGTACTTGAAATCCGCTGGAGGCTAGAATTTGGAAAGACAATGACCTGTATACAACAACAACAACAACAACAACAAAGCCTTTAAGTCCCAAACAAGTTGGGGTAGGCTAGAGTTGAAACCCATCAGAAGCAATCAAGGTTCAGGCACGTGAATAGCTGTCTTCCAAGCACTCCTATCTAAGGCTAAGTCTTTGGGTATATTCCATCCTTTCAAGTCTCCTTTTATTGCCTCTACCCAAGTCAACTTCGGTCTTCCTCTGCCTCTCTTCACGTTACTATCCTGGCTTAGGATTCCACTACGCACCGGTGCCTCTAGGGGTCTCCGTTGCACATGTCCAAACCATCTCAACCGGTGTTGGACAAGCTTTTCTTCAATTGGTGCTACCCCTAATCTATCACGTATATCACCATTCCAAACTCGATCCCTTCTTGTATGACCGCAAATCCAACGCAACATACGCATTTCCGCGACACTTAGCTGTTGAACATGTCGTCTTTTCGTAGGCCAACATTCTGCACCATACAACATAGCAGGTCTAATCGCCGTCCTATAAAAACTTGCCTTTTAGCTTCTGTGGTACCCTTTTGTCACATAGGACACCAGACGCTTGCCGCCACTTCATCCACCCTGCTTTGATTCTATGGCTAACATCTTCATCAATGTCCCCGTCCCTCTGTAGCATTGATCCTAAATATCGAAAGGTATCCTTCCTAGGCACTACTTGACCTTCCAAACTAACATCTTCCTCCTCCCGAGTAGTAGTGCCGAAGTCACATCTCATATACTTAGTTTTAGTTCTGCTGAGTCTAAAACCTTTGGACTCCAAAGTCTCCCGCCATAACTCCAGTTTCTGATTCACTCCTGTCCGATTTTCATCAACTAGCACTACATCGTCCGCGAAAAGCATACACCAAGGGATGTCCCCTTGTATGTCCCTTGTGACCTCATCCATCACTAAAGCAAACAAATAAGGGCTCAAAGCTGACCCTTGATGTAGTCATATCCTAATCGGGAAGTCATCCGTGTCTCCATCACTTGTTCAAACTCTAGTCACAACATTGTTGTACATGTCATTAATGAGCCCGACGTACTTCGTTGGGACTTTATGTTTGTCCAAAGCCCACCACATAACATTCATTGGTATTTTATCATAAGCCTTCTTCAAGTCAATAAAAACCATGTGTATGTCCTTCTTCTTCTCCCTATACCGCTCCATAACTTGTCTTATTAAGAAAATGGCTTCCATGGTTGACCTTCCGAGCATGAAACCAAATTGGTTCACAGAGACCCGCGTTATTGCTCTCAAGCGATGCTCGATAACTCTCTCCCATAGCTTCATAGTATGGCTCATCAACTTAATTCCCCGATAATTAGTACAACTTTGAATATCCCCTTTATTCTTGTATGCTTTCAAGATAAAGTTTCGAGTTTACACACCACCGGCTGCACTCTCAACTCTGAACTGTATTCTTTGAAAACAAAGCCACATGAACTGTTAGAATGATTAAATTAGAATGCTACCTATACACAAGGTTATAGCAAAACCATCTAAGTATATTTCAAACCAACCTGGATGGAACATATTGTTTTACTCATGCTTACATGAGAACAGGGAAGAGAGCTGATTGACATTGGACACTTTACATGTATAAAAAAAGAGAGGAGAACAAAAGGCCTTCAGATTTGTAATGATAGTCATAATGTGATAGCAATGGGATAGCAGATTCACTAATAGATTTACTTGTACCTGTGATGTGTGGCGTTCAAATCTGAATGTCACTACTGTTTTTTATTAAATTATTACCAATCAACATATGTTCAAGGTTCCTGAGTAAACTAGCTAGGACAATAGTTTAAGTTTTTCAGAGATTGTGATTGTTGTAGAGACGTTGGTCTGACTGTGATTAATTTCTGAGGCCACTCTCTTAGAAGTAGAATTATTTTTTTGTACTGTTTGTATAGTACACACATATTAATCTGCAGTTATTTTATTGATGATAATTTCTACTCTCTAGAAAGAAGGAAGCGACATTGCATAGGAAGGTCCAAGATGCAGCCTACAGAGTCGAAAGGTATGTACTGCCTCCATGATATTTTATCTCTGCAGTTCAGAGCAACTGAAGCCATCAGCTAGACCACTGTTGGGCAGCATAAGCAGCAATTTGGCACTGCATAGCTTAGCTCTGTTTTCTGCAGGTTTGAGCAGCAGCATTTTTATCTCAAGATGCAGGGCAGTGTGGATTCACATAGGTGAAATGTCATGTTCAAGCTACAAGGTGAAACGGTGAATTAATTCTCATGTAATCATTAGCTAATGATCAGTTCCTTGCTTGGGTGATTATTCAAGCTAATTCATATTGTACATGAGCAGATTCTTGCGGCATATATGAGATAACAAGAGCTAGTATGAATTTGTATCTTTTTTCTCTTGGTCTGTAATCAGTTATCAAAATTTCTAATTACTACTATATGAGATAACAAGAGCTAGTATGAATTCTTTGCAAGGAGCATGATATGGCGACCTTTTGCCCTTTAAATGACTGAAGAACACAAACTGCCTGGTCAGAAAATTCATACTTAAGTGATCTCTGCAACTCTAAATGTAGTGATAGTGATGTAGTAGTAATGACATGATTTTGTGCTGAAACCGCTGTGCTGGTTCCTATATGTTCTCTAAATAAAACCCTGAGCCCCATGGTATTGCATATAGATGTGATTCTTGACTGTAGTTTCTATTGCCGTCAGCTGGTTTCCTATGTGTTATGTTGCTTCGTTTGGTTCAGTTGTGCTAAATTTGTATATTTGCATAAACCGAAGATGACTTCTGAGTCTATGTATGCTTAGTGACTTGTTTAAAAGTGTCTTTATCATTTGTCTCATGTAACATTTCTGTTCTTTTTCATCATGCTGCTTTCTGGTTTACTGAAACAAGTGGCGCTTGTTTATTAGGGCACCGCCGGTGACATTTCCTCGCCCAGAGGGGAAGATCAAGAAGATCGAGTTTCCTTAGGATGTGTATGTTAGGAAGTTCAACAAAAAAACATCCGGATTCGCTCTACCATGATGCAATCAAGTAAAATCCTTCTCTTTTCTTATGTTATTTCCTTATAGAAACGTGATCCTGCAACACTGTATAGTTAAAATAGTATTCGTGGTTTTAATTTTCATGTTTTAATTCCGCTTTTCTGTTTGGAGATTTGCACGGGTTCCATTTGTATTGTACATCCTTATATGGGACATGCTTGGCCTTCTCATTGAAGCCTGATAGTATCACGCAATTTATGAATGCTGTTATATAATTGTTGGATTAGTGAAAACAGTTGATTATTACGAAGGATGCACAGTTGCAAATAGATTAATGAGGTTCTTGAATTTGTTGAGTAGCGTTGTTCTTTTGAACATTCTAGTATTAGTTTGGTACCTTGGCGACTATCTTCAGCTTCCATCTGTAGGCTACTGCTTGATAAATGACTCTTTTTCGGTCCGACTACTGATGGCATTACTGTTTTGATCCTATTCTCTGGAATATTTCGTCTCTATTTCTTGGACTTGATTTATTTGTGTTTCTCGCTTTGAACACAAGATGTATTGTTTATCCATCCTTTTCAGGATAAGTGGATTTGATCCACCACCAGCTCGAGTTTTTGCTTGGCGTGTCCTGGAGCTGAAAGAGCAAGGAGTCCGTGAAGATGATGCGATGGCTGTAGCAGATGTAATTTTTCTCCTATATAATCCTTTTGTTTATTTTTATCAAACACCATTAAACAGAAAATTCAATTCTGGGCCTCTATGTACTTAAATTTGAAGTTATGCTACCAGTTTTATTACATATATCTATTGTATAACCACCATCCTTTTTCTAGATGGAGTATCGGACACAGAAGAAAGCAAAGAAGAAAGCATACAAGGAACTGAAAGAAATTGCCCGAAGTGAAGGAAAGAAGCCACCTCCAAATCCATACCCAAGTGCCATAAAAGAAATACAAGCAGAGGAAAAGAAATATGTTATGGATCGTTTATTTAACCCGAAGGTAATTGAGATTGCGAACAAGATGAAAGAGGAGAGAGACAAGTTGCGTCAAGATAGAGCAGCAGGTCAATGGTAGTAGCAGGTATTATTTGGACTGGTCGACTAGGTATGTTTATGACATACGGTCAACTGTCATCATACATAATAATTGTTGCTCATTTGAAATTGATATGGCAAACATGAAACTCATGTGTTTTTTATTCGTATTTTTGTGATTGTAGATGGCCTCTGAAATGCAGTATTTGTCCATACTAGCTCATTCCTCTTGGCTCTATTTCCTTGTATCTTGTTTTTCAAACATCATTTTTCAGTATTTTCTTAGAAGTTCGTGAGTTTTGCCCTCCATTTTGCTACAATGTAATGGTCTGATGCTATTTGGATGGTTCTTGTGCACTTAGCATGACTGCTTGAGAAATACTTTGATGTTTTGTAAGCTTAATCTGATCATAGTCCAATTGGGTCAAGATTAAATGACATCTTTTTTCTACAGTAGCAATTAGCCATGATATGATAGAGCATATACTCCTGGCCTATCATTTGGAAGTTCTCTATGTACAGATGGGGAAAAGGTTTCTCATCAAGCTGATAAATTGAGATGTATTTTGCTTGCTTCGGAAAGTTTTGCTTATAGCTGATATAAGTAAGACTAGATCAAATCAGCAGTTGCATTGTGACATGTTGGCAGAATGTCAGTTTCCCTTTTTCTTGGCTCTTGTATGTTGTGCATGTAATTTCTGCATATCCCTGTGATGAACATTTTAGTAATCTGAGTGCTCATTCAGTTGGTGCTCCCTCCTCATCACTCTGATGGGAGGTTGAAGGAACCAATATCTCTGTATACACTATTGAGATGTGGCATTCCGAGGGATCTATGACCATATTTAGTGTATTTTGTCTGAAAGGATTGCCAAAACAATAAATTTTCAATGACCGCCGTATTCCTATGCATAAAGCAGCGCAATAGTTGACTTGCTATTTTGTCTTTTATGTTATTTATTATCTTTTAATAGATGAACAGAAAGGTATATCACTATTTCAGTGATTGCTAGTTGTATTGAACTTCAACAGCATGCCTGGGTGATCCGAAAGTAGTGCTGCTTTTTGTTTATTTATTCAAATAAATATTGCACTGTGCAGCAGTAAGATAATTTCTAAGGTCTGTGTTATAGCTGTTCAGATGCCTACGCTGTGGCATCAGCGCAAATGCGACGCCTCATATGCGTCGTGGACCAGCGGGTCGTAGGACTTTATGCAATGCGTGCGGCATAGCTTGGGCAAAGGTAGGTGCCAACTGTTCTTCACCACTCACTTCTGTATTACAATTCTTTTTTTACATCAGTGTTGGCTGCACTCTTGTTCATTACTCTGTTCTTGTTTTTTCATGGTTTATATAGGACCAATTGCAACACATGTTAATAGCCTCTATATCAGATTTAAGCATATGGCCACTTACTTTAGTTATGACTATCATGAGTACTTGTTTGAAAGTTTTAGTGTTCAAGCAAACTAAATATGTGAATTATATTTGTGAAACTATGTCATCTCATTCTCTCATTGTAAGTTGAAAGTTGCAATTTGTAACCGAGTTATATTTATCATTGTGTTATTGCACTGTAGTAAATCAATTGAAATAGCAGCAGCTCATCTCGCTCTGTTCGGCAACTTGGTATTGGCTTGTTTCAATTCAGCAACAGCTCAACCATGTGTTTCAGGTTCTGAATTTTTTAGTAGCGGGAGAAATGACAAGCCATCCTTGCTTTTCATCTAGTCAACTACTTAGACGAAATCAATAATATTTATATCTTGTAGTGAAAGAGTATAGACTTGCAGGCATGTAACTTTGCTTCTTTTGAAAGCAGTGTTTATATGCATCTAAAATGGAGTGATTCCTACTTTTGTAATAATACATCATACTGAAGCATAGTAACTTTATCTGATCATGGATCTATGTTTCAGGTTCATGAATGAATCTATTTGTATGAGAAATGTGCACAATGATGTTACTTTTGTATTAATTTGCAACCAAATGGCCTTTTATTTTTTTTAAATGCATTTAAATGATCTCGTCAAACCATCAATCGCTAAAAACATTTGTAACTTCAAATTGTCTGTCGCTATAGAGTACTGGCAGGCTATCTGTCGCTAAAGAGTAGTAGCAGACTATCTGTCGCTAAAAAAATTCTAGGCAACAGACTGTTTGATGCTAAAAGTACTGTCGATTTTTAGCGTCAGGACTTACAGCGTCTGCAGAAGTCTGTCGCTATAACTTTTTAGCGTCAGATTGTCTGTCGCTGTAGCCGCTTTTAGCGTCAGACCATCCATCGCTAATCTTGGTGTTGTGGTGTTGTGGTGAGAGAGGATAGAGCTCTGGCTATCCTCTGGCTAGCTGCTGGTAGGGCAGGGACACAGAGAGAGACTGAGAGAGAGTGTAAGTGTGAGTTTATGGGGTCTGTGTTGCCACAAATCACAATAAACAGATTTCAAGTTGTGTTAGCACAAATCAAGAGTGATTGTACTTTTGAGGTGTGTGTTGGGACAAATCACAAGTAACAAAGATGTGGTGTGTGCTAGCACAAATCACAATAAATGATTTTTTTCTATGAAAGGACAAGGACAAAACTGAGTTGCGTGTCGCCACAAAGCACAAGTTACAAAGATGTGGTGTGTGCTAGCACAAATCACAATAAACAAAGGACAAAGTGTGTTAGCACAAATCACAAGAGACAATTTTTTTCTATGAAATGACAAGGACAAAAATTTAGTGTGGGATGGCACAAATCATAATAAACAAAGGACAAGGTGTGTTAGCACAAATCACAAGAGACAATTTTTTTCTATGAAAATTTAGTTATGACTATGCATATATAGTGAGATTCTCAGTGGTCAGATTTCACACATACAAGTGCAAGGATAAGACAGATGACAACCGGCAATATAACAAGGGTGACACTGAAGTGTAACCTGTTTAGTAGGAAAAAGGAGGATGGTGATAATTCTGCTGTTCCAGGAGTGCAAAGTGCAATAAACATTCTACCAAAACCAGTACTGTAACAAATTAGCTATGCACTACGAAGCCTCTAAACAAGCAGACTGCTAGTTAGTCCTCATTCCTAGCTCGCTCAGAAATTGTAAGCATCCCACAAATATAATTGAGACAAGCAAGCAAAGCCCTACCTATTAACTTGCTGTTAATGCAATTATACTATATATGATCTTCAAAAATTACAAAACACATATATGAAAATTGCACATTTTGAATAGTGCAAATACTACTTGATGTTAATGTAATTATACTGTATATGTATATAAAGACAAAATCTGGCTTATGCATGTAGTGCCTGCTAACAGTACAATTAGCTTGTGCTACTGAACTAAGTCTTTTCCAGATAGAGAGGATGTATTAGTGCCAGCAAAAACATATCAGAAGTCTTTTGCTAAAAAATTAATACGGAAAAACACAAAATTTAATGGGAAATGAAGCGGACATGCACAACACAGGAAAAGCCAACAAGGATAACTTGTTTATCAGCATTAACAAAATAGAAAGACAAACTGGGACACAGCCACAAAAGCAAGACAAATATCCGTCAGTGTTATTGTAATTAGCACGGGCGACGGCCAGCCATCTGTTTGGGGAGAGAAAAAATGGGCTTTGCAAACTACCAAAGTGTGTGTGTGAAGAAACCCTCTACCTCTGAACTGCAAACGCCTTCTCCACCGGGAACAGCTGGTCTCTCCCCATACAATTAGCACTTCCTGCACAACGCACGCTCGACCATGACAAAAGTACTCTAGCTGTACAAAGTTAAGGAGACACAACATGGACCACACTAGCATTGCATCCACAAGACCCACACATCTCATCCAGCCATGCACAAGAAAAATGACACAATGCAGGTTGCCCCCATGTAAAAGGAGAGATTAAAAGGAAAAAAGGAAAAAAAACAAGTATAAAACACAACTAACATGTCTAAAATGCTTGCAAGTCTTCACTAGTTCAGCTTCATCAATCTCGTCCTCTGACAAACGTGGATCCAAAAAAGCTAAGTCGTTTTCTTCAGAGTTCATATCGAAATCATCATCATTCTCCCCATTGACAGATTCAGCATCAGAACTGAAGTCTTCATTACCTAGAAAAATATGAATTAGCTTATAAATAGAATTTCAGTTAAAAACACATGAGTTTCAGTTAGAAATAGAGTTTCAGTTAAAAGCAGAGATTCAGTTATAAAATAGAGATTCAGCCAATTAACTGAAGCAACGAAATGAATGATAGGTTTTAGATTGCAGAAATATAACAAAGTAACGAAGTTCAGTGTGACTGTTAGCACAAATGCACAATATCTCAAGACCTTTCAGGTGCCTGACACAAAAGTTTATTTTCTAGAATTGCTTGTTTCCTCTTGAATTAATAAAGCTGCCCATAAAAAGAAATCTAGCAAACATATACGAAGAATAGGATACTAGCACTTGATTCATACTAAGGTGGCATAAACGGCAATCGTTTTGTTTGCTCTGCATTTAGTAAAGAAAACAAAGACAACACCACAGAGAATTCCAGTTAGCAAATATGATACAGAAAATTTATACAGGTGCAGTAGCAGTAGCACCATCTCATTTGAGAATGATTCATACAGAGGAAAAGCTGCACCAAATCTAGAAAATTGGCCTGACCTCTCATAATTCCCTTTTGAGGAAAAGACTGCTCAATAATTTTCTCATTCCGCCAGCCACCTCAACACTCTTGTGCAGATGAGGCCACAGACCAAGACTAAACAAATCTAACTACCTCGGCCATATAGGTCTGCACAATGAACCCTGTCAGCCAGTAAAAACAGAGAATCCGATTTCAGAGATACCAACAAGGATGCTCATTCCTGGGTTCAACTGGTTGCCCAATAAGAAGCAGTCTGTTGCTGCTTCTCATTGGGTTGGAGTTGTAGAAGAGAAGAGTTCAAACCAATCAATAATTGGTGGATGCAGCTAACAAGTAGCAGGTCCCTATTCCATGTTAACCAGTGTCGTTGTTTCAGACATCCCGGATAAGTATACAATCCTACGACTACTGCTATCAATGTACTCACAAATCACAGGAAGGGGCTGGAGAGAAACCTATAATGCAGTCATGGACAGTCAACTCTGATTTATTATTATATTGTGCATTGAATCAAGAAAGAGATTTCCTGGCACTTGCTGAATTGAACAAATACAACAGACCAGTACGGAGGAGTAGATTTGGTATACAGTAACAAACACACAGGCATATGCAAACAGACCCTCTACTATGTTCATGCCATTAGAACATCACTGACCTCAGCAGCAAGGCAAGAGTCTGAAATACACCATAGATAAACTAGGATACAGAAACACACTAGTTCAGATCTCTTGCACTTCCAATTCAATGCTATGTGATACTAAGATAAGGAAAAACCATAGCACTACAAGACACATGTTCAAACTCGATTTAGCAACAGCCAATGGTAAGTATAAGGTAATGCATGTGAAGACACCACAAGGCACCAAATCTGAACCTATATTGATTTGAACCCGTTGAGAAATTTATAAGGGAAAATTTCAGCATGTGGATAAGCTACACTCCTAATCTGCATTTCGGTTCGCTACACCATGTATCACTGAAATGTTCACATGTCCTGAAAAATCAACTTACAAAGTGACCTATATATCCATGCTAGTCTGCTATCACACCATTCATACTAAAGTGCCATAAAACAGCAACCATTATTTGCTCTGCATTCAGTTAAGAAAACAAGATCTGACGAAATGAAAACAAAAAAACAGAGCATGAACAGAGATCGTAAACTGGCTGCAGTGAACTAGTGAAGCAACCACAAGCAACCTATCAGATCAAATAAACTGAGGGGAACAGAGGCCAACACAACAGATGGAAATCAAAATCAGGGGACCAAAATTGATACTAAAATTCCCCAACCCCATCCCCAACCCTAAGCAGCTCAAATCCGCGGCATTCGACTCCACTAGAACGAACCTCAAATCAGTTAAACCTAGCTGCTCCAAAGACAGCAACCACAACCGCGGTGGCCGCCGGTGTTCAGGATACTGAGGCATTCTTGGCCGCCGCAACGTCGGGCATAGCGTACGAAGCAGCATGAAGCCGGGCGCGGGGGCGAGGGCAGAGGAAACATCGCGGGGCCAGTGGCGTAACGTGGGAGGTGGAGGCGGAGGCGAGCCGCGAGGACTTGAATGGGTGAGTCGGCTGCAGCACCTCGCCGCGGTGGTCGTCGTTGCTGGTGATGCAACGGACATGGGAGGGCTTGGCGGCACCGGAGGGCCTAGCATAATGCGGATCCAGCATACCCAAACAACGATGAATTCACGGAATCGGAGGAAGAAAAAGCAAAAGCAACGATCCTAGAAACTGATGGAATCACCTCTGTGACCAGGGAGAGCGTCACAAGAAGAAGAAGAAGAAGACCGGAAAATGAGGCAGCTAGAAACGGACAGGTGCGGCTCCCAATTTGAAACAGCAAGTAACGTCTAGAGTGGGTCCTACAAATCAGCGTCACAAACCAACCGGCACCAAATCGGACATCGATTCATCGTACGGCGGACAGAAAATTCAAGTGCCAATAAACCACAAAACATATAGATATGATATAGCATTTCTGTATATATTATTGTATATACTGTAAATCTCTTTTGAAAAAGTCGTCGTGTACTCGTGTAGTAGTAAAATTCTCTAAATCTGAGTATAAATAGTGAAGCTGGATACATGGAATTTAGTTATGACAGCTTCTCACAGCATTCAGTATGGACAGCTAAGGGTTTTTTTTCTAGGCACATGGATGGTTAGTGTGTTGGTTTTCTAATTTTTATGGTTGTGTGCTTCTTATCTTATCTGGCAGAGACCAGAAGCATTATGATTTTGAAGGCTTTATATCAACTCGCTGTAGTGTGCTTAATTTTTTTTTCTGTTGATATCTTTCTTTGTCGAATCATCAAACTCGATTACCTTTGTAAGATATATAAGATTGTCAAATAACACAATGATGAAATGGGTAGAGTTAAAAATAATATGCGCCTCCATCTTTTTGTTCTATCTTCTCCCTTCGTCGATCCTGGATTTTATTCTGTAGCATTGATGCCATTAATTAGGCCTCGTGCTAACAAAATGAAAAAAAAGTATTCTTTTTGCGACTAAAAAATAGTAAATTAACAACGAAAATAAATGCTGAAAAGAACTTGTGCACGTAGCATGTAACCTCGCTCTCATTAATTTATGGACTGACTGATTTGGTGCTAACGAAATAAGAAATCGCTCTGCCCCTGCCCAATATTATATAGCCTAGGCAGGCTTCCATTAATTCCATCACTCGACACATCCCACACCAATCGCTTTCTCTCTCTCCCTCTCACGTCACGAGCGAGTCGTCCAATGGCTCGGAGCTGCAGCATGATGCCGACACTGCCGCCGACGTCGCCACTGCTCGGCGCTGTCCGCCTCCTGGCGGTCGTGGGGATGCTGGTGCTCGCCGGCGGCGGCATCGGCGGCTGCGACGGCGCGGTGCTGAAAGCGCACTTCTACCAGCGCAGCTGCCCCGCGGCGGAGGCGGTGGTGCGCGACATCGTGGTGGCGCGCGTGGCCGCCGACCCCGCCGCCCTCCCCGCCAAGCTGCTCCGCCTCTTCTTCCACGACTGCTTCGTCAGGGTACAGAAGCGACCATCGTCAGTACGTTGGCTGCTTTGCTGCGCATGCATGTATAACTGAAGTGGATCGTCGATATGATGTGATGGTAGGGATGCGACGCGTCGGTGCTGCTCGACTCGACGGCGGGCAACACGGCGGAGAAGGACGCGGCGCCGAACGGGTCGCTGGGCGGCTTCGACGTGATCGACACCGCGAAGGCCGTGCTGGAGGCCATCTGCCCCGGCACCGTCTCCTGCGCCGACATCGTGGCGCTCGCCGCCAGGGACGCCGTCTCGTTCCAGGTATGTCGTCGTCTGTAGAGCGAACGCCCGCACACGCTAGCTCTAGAGCTGCTGGCTGACTGCCAGTGCGTGTGGTTGCATATATGCAGTTCGGGCGGGACCTGTGGGACGTGCAGCTGGGGCGGCGCGACGGCGTGGTGTCGCGGGCGTCGGAGGCGCTGGCCAACATCCCCTCGCCGTCGGACAACTTCACCACCCTGGAGGCCAACTTCGGCGGCAAGGGCCTCGACGTCAAGGACCTCGTCATCCTCTCAGGTACTCCTGCTACGTGCGTGACGCTGACGTGCGCGTCGGTCCGGTTATTATTCCTTATTTCCTTTTCACATGTGCATAGTTCTGCATATATACACTACGTACCAATTACTGTAAGCCCTTGTTGGGTTCATTCAAACTCCTGAAAAGTACACTATATAAAAACAAGATTCTCCGTCATATTAAATTTGCGGTATATGCATGCATGGAGTACTAAATGTAGACGAAATCAAAACTAATTGCACAGTTTACTTTAACTTTGCGAGACGAATTTTTTGAGCCTAATTAATCAATGTTTGAACAATAATTCACAAATACAAACAAAATGCTACAGTAGAAAATCTTCACTATGCAAAGTTTGCAGCAAACTTTCCCAACTAAACACCGTCTAAGTAGCAGCTACTAGTGCAGCTGCAAGATGATGCATGAGACTTGCGTGCATACCAATGCACCACATAGGCGGCCCAGAAATCCACTCACAAAACGCCAATATCTGTAGTTTGCTTGCCTAAGCCACGTTGGCTTCGCTCGAAAAAACGAGTTAAAATATTATTCCGTCTAATTTGTGTTCTAACTGAAAAATAAGCTAAAAAAAAGGTTTATAAGATAAGCGAACCGGTACATATTGACAGATCAGATCAAATTAAAATGTTGTTATTACAAATAAAAAATACTACACACACGATGAGTACAGGGCCGTGCCGAGGGGCGTGCAAACGGTGCGAGGGAACAGGGCCTCTAATTACCATGGGCCCCAAATTTTGTTGGATTTACTGGCTACCAACCGTCACTCCATCTTGAGTTCATCACCAGGTGTTTGCAAACTGCTAGTGACTGCCACCTATATACGTAGCTATAGGGGATAAATTCAAGCCCATGCCGTTAACTTTCGTGATGAATTAGCACTAGAACATGCATGAGTCAGGACTGTTACAAAAAAGGTCCTAGGTCATTTTAATCTTTTCCTTCGATTTGAATTTACTATCCTTCGTATCATTATATGAACTTTTTTTCCAGGCAATCATTATGTGAACTATAACTATCTCTCCTTCGTATGATTACGGCTAGTGTTCTAAGGTTAATATGTATATAAGATATGCATGTAGAATTGATAATTATTGTAGTCCTTTCTATCAAAGGATAAAGCCTCGTTTTACAGTTTGATACAGGGCCTAAAATTTTACCGGCCCCGATGAGTACAGTACGGTGGTGGCAGAGTGCACCGGAGCCCGTACCGTGCTGGTGATAGATACGCGGCTTGCATTGCAGGTGGATGCCACGATGATGCCATGAGGCCGTGCCCAAAGTGTAGCTAGATGTCCGGTCGTAGATGAGGCGAAAACGATGGGGCAACCACCACGCGCACCACAGCACAGCCACTGGCTCTCGTGATGCGTGTCGGTGCACCGGCACCGGCCGGGACTGCTCATGAATTCGTGCGCCGATCATGCGTGGCCGTCCGTTCCTGATAAAAAAGTGATAAGCTAGCTACCTCACAGTAGTAGTCTCCCTACGACTCCACTACGTACTACATACACATGGCACTGCGCGATGCATGCATGGATGATGACCGATGATTCAGAACAGAATTACGTACACGATCGACTGATGAAAAATAAAATCAGGAGTACGTACCGTTCGAGGTCTCCATTTGACACTGAAATCTGCTAGCAGGAGTTCGTCACATCCCGAACCACTACGCTAATAATAACAGTCAACTAACCACACGCAGTACACGTACTGCAAATTCTTCCATCATCGGCCAGGCTGAATTTTATTAGCCGGGTGCGTGCCGCCAAAAGACTAGATTTCTTTTAATGACGCAAGGCAAGCCACCAGATTTGTTGCATGCTTGCCTTAATTTGCAGAACGATCAAGTATCTAAAAAGAAGCTGAAGTAGTACTGCTAGTGTAGGGGAGCCAATAATGCGTGGTTGCATGTCATATGTGTCATCAAGGCTCCACGTACGGAACGAGTTAGTTAGGAGGCGTAGTATATATTATTATCCATTTTGTTCCAAGTCAGAAGCAAACACGAAACTGCTCCTTGATTTTAACCAAAAAGGTGATGAGCCACTTGTACTATGCACTTCTAGCGCCCGGACGCCCTTAGATGCAGTCGGTTTTCCCCTATCGTTTGAAACATCTAGATCTACTTTTAAAACATCTAGATACAACACTTGCAACATACAAATAAGACTGATGAAACACTTAAAACATGCATCTGAAACACTTACAAAAACAATTGAAAATCATTGCAAACATAAGCAACGTCTAGATAAAATACTTGCAACATATGTGTGAAACATATGCAACATTCAGATAAACACGCTTGCAACATATGTCAGAAAAAATAGATGAAACATTAGGGACAGACACTTGCAACATACGTGTACAACCATTGCAACATGTGCAACATCTCGATCTGTTTTTGCAACATCCGTATGAAACACTTGAAACATATCTCTAAAACATCTGAAACATTTGAAATGTACACTTGCAAAATGCATCATATCCCGGTACGGCCTTGACGTTGGCCCTGACATTGTGCGCGAAATCCTAACGAACTACAGCTCCCCCGTGGGGTCGTAGACGCCGTAGACTCCGAGCTTTGGGGGTAGGGCGTCCTCGTCGACCAGGGGCTGCGTGGGCTCCTGAGGGATGGGCACGAGGGACGCCTCTGAGAGCTTCTTGAAGGTAGCAACGGCGAGAGGGCAGCGGGCACGGCGCCGGTGAAGAAGGAAGCGAAGGGTATTGGAGGATGATGACGAGGAGGACGGCGCGGAGAAGATGAGAGGGAAGTCGAGGCAGAAAGAAGCAGCAGCAGTGACGGTGGAAGGCATAGCCATGGGGATGGTGTCGCGGTGTCACGGTGGGGCGTCTACTTTACGTCGGCGGCGAGTGACAGCTGGGCAGGCGCGCGGAGCAGCGGGGTGAGCACACGGAGCAGCAGTAGGAGCAGCGGCTCGCGGCGGCGAGATTTCCATTTGACTGAAATCTGCTAGCAGGAGTTCGTCACATTCTGAACCACTACGTAGTACGGACGCACTGCAAATTTATCCATCGGCCAGGCTGAATTTTATTAGCCCGGTGCGTGCCGCCAAAAGATTAGACTTTCTTTTAATGAGGCAATGCAAGCCACCAGATTTGTTGCATGCTTGCGTTAATTTGCAGCACGATCATGCATACAGGGTCTGTTTGGTTCTCCTCCTAGTCAACTTAGCTACTAAATTACTAAAAAAACTGATTAAAAAGGGACTAAAGTAGTTTAGTCATATTAGTCACTCAAAAGTAGCTAAAAGTGAGCTAAAGTGTTCAGTGAACAAGGACTGCCCTTCATTATTGCTGGTCCCCCACCCTGATTTATGTATTTATTATGGATAGTTTGGTTTTTATTGAACTGCTTTAATGGACTTTAATCACTTTTAGTCAATAGAACCAAACAGAAACGACTAAAATTTAATTATTAATTTTAGTAGCTAAATTTTAGTCATGGAAAACCAAACATGGCCATAATATTATCCAATATTCCAAGTCAAAAGCAAACTCGAGCCTGCTCCTTGATTTTAACGAAAAAGGTGGTCAGCCACTTATTAACATTGCACTAGCTAACCACGCGTACTCTCCCACGAGTCAACAAGATGTCATTTTCTTTTCTTTTTTTAGGGAAGAAAGGGGTCTTATATATAACCCGTTCTGTGCATCGCGATCGATCCTATGACATTACTCGATTGATGATAGAAGCTACTCTTCTTAATTAATAAGGTAGCCACGCACTGAAGATTTTTAATGGAACGTGTCACCATGGAAGAATCTCTTCACAGGCCAGCAGTAGCAACCGCCACTGGTGGTTGGAGATGGTAGCCAGCTAGCTCGTCAACCGGCCGCCCTAACGGGTAACTGCCAACAAATGCTAGTGGCCGCCACTCCTAACTAACATCCTCTAATCTGCCCAAGCATATCCTATCCTAGCAGCAAGCTGTACTGCAACAGCAACAGCAATGCGAGGCTTTGATTGGGCTCATGACCATTTAATTGTTGGGAGATTTTGCTACAGGATTTTGCTACAGGACACTAATATTTTGTGAAATTGCTGTGGGACACTGTATTTTTTTTCTTTGCTCTAGACACACTGGGCGGTGTGCCACAGCAAAGAAATTAGTGTCCCACAGCAAAGAAAAAATATTCCAATGTCCCACAGCAAATTTCACATAACTGGAGTGTGCCACAGCAAAATTTTCCTTAATTGTTTGAGGTTCCAGGACCTGCATACCATCATACAGTGGTTGTGTTTCCACGAACGCCCCCCCCCACAAAAAAAAAAAAGCACAGTACAAACAATTAATCAATCTTGTGCACTCATGCATGCAGGTGCGCACACGATCGGCGTGGCCCACTGCAACACCTTCGCGTCGCGCCTCTCCGGCTTCGGCACCTCCGGCGGCGGCGCTGACCCGACGCTGAACGCGGCGTACGCGGCGCAGCTCCGCGCGCGGTGCGGTCCAGCGCGCGTCGCCTCGTCCAACAACGTCACGGCGGTGGCCATGGACCCGGGGAGCCCGGCGGGGCGGTTCGACGCGCACTACTACGTCAACCTCAAGCTGGGGCGGGGCCTGTTCGCGTCCGACGCCGCGCTGCTGACCGACCGCCGCGCCGCGGGCATGATCCACCGCCTCACCAGGCGCGGGTACTTCCTGCAGGAGTTCAGGAACGCCGTGCAAAAGATGGGACACGTCGGCGTGCGCACCGGCGGACGCGGGGAGATCCGCCGCAACTGCAGGGCTGTCAACTCAGATATATGATGACGTGCGACGACTGAGTTCAGTTTGTTCTAGCGCGCCAACGTGGGCAACTGGGCATACATTGCCTGTTTTTGCTCATTTATTTGTTTTCCTCTTTATTTATACTAGCAAAAATACCCGTGGCGTTGCAACAGAATGCATAGTTTACTGTATGATTCTCGGACATCACTATCTATGTTTATCAAATTTATTAATTGGGCTTAATCCAACCTTAAGTGAATCAAATAAATTTTATGACTCGCCGCCTTCGGATTGCATGTTTGGTTGGTGGAGATGCACGGAGAAGAGAGGCGAGTTTGTCCACTCAAATTACGGAAACTATACATATTGTCCAGCTGCTGAACAATTCCTTCGCAATCAGAGAACAAATGATTCAAGCTTGTGTGGTTATTCGTTTCTTATAAATCAAAGGAATCAACGTGTGTAAACGTTATCAAGAGAGAAAGATATTAGAAAACTGGTAAAAAAAAGTATAAACAAACTAATTTAGTCATGCACCAAATGATTTGGTACCTGTATTTTTTTTAGTTTTAATTAAAAATGATGTATCTATGCAAGCGAAAAGATAAACTAAGATAAACCCGTACTATAGAGAAAAAGCATTGTTGTTGCCAGAAGCACAGCTGTCGGTGTTTCGGATCACCGGCTAGTAAATTTCTAATTTGCGCGTCTAGCCCGGATAGTGTGCTCAGAGGACACAAGGATTATACTGGTTCGGGCAGAACGTCCCTACGTCTAGTCTGCTGCTGCTCGTATTAACGGCACTGTCTATAGTAGGGGTTACAGATGGACGAGAGAGAGAACGGATCCCAGGTATCTGATGGAAGGATTGAAAAGTGCTGAGAGTTTTTTTCATCTGCTCAGTGTGCTCGTGCATCTGTTTGTGTTGCGTTGTGTTCTCCTTTTATAGAAGAAGGGGAAGATGCAGGTTACATCAGAAAAAGAGAAGAAGAGAAGAGGGAGAAAATCGAGGAGAAGAAGCCCTCTGGGACCGCCGCGTCCTTCTTCTCCTTCATGCGGGTCCTGCCGACGATGTAGATGGTGACAGGGATGGCTCCACGTCGGGCTCCTGTTCACCACTGGTGCTATGCCTCGACGTCATCAGCTGGTTGTGGCATTTCATCCCGTCCCGACGGACGGCGTGGTGAACCGACGTGCTTGTCAGCGGCCGTATGGGGATTAGGCAGCATAGCGCCTACGCACCCATCACTGATGGCAATGCGAACCCCCGGGCATGGCCTGTCGTAGCCATAGGTCACGTCAAGGCGTATCCGCGTCCCTCTATTGTTAGAGGTTTGACCCAGGCCCACACGCTTGGACCCGTAGTGGTTGGGGGTGGTACGGACCCCGTCGGGCGAGACGAAGTCCGCGCCCAAGGGGTCGGGCGAGACGGAGCCCATGCCCTCAGGGTCAGGCGAGACGGCTCCCATACCCTCGGGGTCGTGCGACACGGGGCCCATGCCCGAGGGGTCTGGCGAGGCAGAAACCGTCCCTTTGGGGTCTGTCGAGACTGAAATACGTCCTTGATTATCTAGGTGAGTTGTCGTCCGCGGTCCTTAGATCCCTTCTTCAGGTATCCCTAATACTTATACCCGACAATAGCCCCCAAGCCTGCGAAGGAGTAGGATACTCCTTCGTAGGCTTTTTCGGATGGAGAGACTTCGAGGGCTTCGATCTTCTACTGCCCGTAGGACGCCTTGGTGGGTTACGATCTCTTTCTGTTGCGATCGGACTTCTTTCAAGGGCGTGTAGCTGTGGGATTTCTTTGGGGACTAGAGAGAATTTTCCTTAATTCTAGCCCCTCTTAGGCCTCGATCAATTTGCCATTGTCACGCGACCGCGTATTTGGTCTCTTCGTGAGTCCAATAACCCCCTGAGCCCCTGCGCGTTGCGGGGTCCGATCGAGGGGTCGCCTCGTCTTGCAATCATTCCCCCTCAAGCATTTTCTCGACAAAACGAAGGGGTCGAGCCGTGCCATGTTTTCCTTGGTGGATGAACCATTGTGCTCGGTTAGCTGTTAACGGGCTGGTTCGAGTGGGGCCCCGGCGTCCCATTCGTGGGGGTCCGGCATGGGTCAGCTAGTGATCGACTCCAGATTCCTAATGACCAGTCCATATAGTTCTTGGATCCGTTCATCCGGTCCCAAGGGCTTGCTGCCTTTCTTCAAGGAAAAATCATGGACAACGCGCTGGCCAGGACTCGAACATGGGCCGGGATGCCCGTAGCACTCGTGCGCTTGGGTATTGGCCGCTAGCAGACCCATCCTTTTCCACCCCTCGCTCTAAAGGTGCCCTAGAGCGGTTGTGAACCCATCGGTGGGCCAACCTTCAAACTCGTGGGCCGTAATGGGCCGTTAGAGCATTTTTAGCCCCATATCCCTTCCTTACCTACGACGGTTCTCGGCCCATCTCTCGGGCGAACCATCATCCGGCGCGTCCTTCGAGGGAGCGGCTAGAGGTAGCGTGCGCATGATCTTCATGGGGAGAGGGGGCGATGTGACGCGACGCCGAGCTAGAGGATATCGAGAAGGAGGTGGTCCCTTATAACACCCTCGGTGTTACACCATAAATCATCTACTAAAACAGGTCATGAGCATCATGTCTATGTGTTAATGCATGTGATAAAGTGTGTAGATCAAATTCTATAACTTGAAACAATCAACAAAAATGCGAAATGAAAGTTGATTCGATAGTCATGTTATATCACTTAAGGTTGAAAACTAATTTTTATTAAACAAAAATACTATAGAACATGTATGTGGTCCTTAAATAAAGTTTGAAGTACAAACTTTGTAGATGACAATGAAATACTTAAGGTAAAAAAATGATATTACTAGCTAATATTTTCACTAGCTTAGAAATCGCAAATTGAAATCAAGTTCAGCTCAAAAACTTAGAAATTTCCAAGTCTGCCAACAGCTAGACATTGCTATGGTTAGCAATTTATTGTGAGAGATTGGGTTAAAGAGTGGTGTAGTGTTATAGCTCGATTTGGTAGTCTCATGTGCCATCTTGAGCATGGTGAAGGTGGTTTAGGTCCTAAAGCAACCGTTTAGTTTTTGTGGGCGCTTTAAAATTCGTGCACAACACTGTTTTAGGCCAGTTGGCCGCGTGGTCGCGATCACCGCGCTCGGACGCTTGGCGTCGCTGCGTTGGTTGCACATGCAGCGCTACCATGCGCGGTCATCCGTGGCCGCCTCTAGCCTAGCTATGGCTCGGCTGCCGCTGGCCCCGCCGTGATGAAGCCGCTGCTACTGCCGCCTACCCGCCCCTCACTACGACGGAGCCATTGTCGGCGCCATCACCTCGCTGTTGCATCCGCACTATTGCCCTGCCTCGCATTGCCGCTACGGACGCCACTGCGACGCTGTGCTACGCTGTCGCTCGCCTTGTCCTAGCAAGCACGTGGGCTGTCCTGGCTGCCCCACATCGTCGCCTCGTCTTAATGATGTTGCGGCCGCGCATGCCGCGCTCCCACCTACCTCCGCGTGCACATGGTTTGGCCGCATTGTTGTGTAGCAGGTGCACAGACGCCACCTTAGGTCCGGTCGGCCGCGTCCCGCCAAGGCGAGGATAAGCCGAGCCCACCTGTCGCGCTGTCTCTCTCTTTCCCTCTATCCCTCTGCTTTTCGCCGCCATCGAGTCGCGGTCACGGCAAGTCAGAGAGCGAGCACCTCTCATCAATTCCTTGCGCCCACGTCTCTGCCTTCACGTCTCCTCTCCAACCGCTCCCACCCCACCTTGATTACGGCCAGGCCGAGCTCAAATTTTGGAGCTTTGCTCCCGCTGTCGCGCCATTAAGGCCCAGCCTACCTCGCCATGGCCAGCTCCAACCTGGCCATCTCGCGTCGAATTGACCGCACCACTAGCCCCGCCTAGAACCCCTCTTCATCGTGCGCACGCTAGTCACAGCTCTAGTGCCACCTCCTCGTCGCTGATGCATCCGTGCCTTTGCGGTCCACCGTTCATCTCGCAGCGCGCACGTGGCCAGCCTCGCTCGGGTCGTCTCAAGCCGAGCTGGCTTCTCAGTAAGGTCACTGGTGAGTTGTCATTGCTCACCCGCTACTCCTATTGCCTTGTTGTTGTGGCTCACCAGAACACCGTCACCATTGCCACAGGGTGCCCGCCGTCGTGGAGAGGTCCTTCTATGATGTCCCGACTCATGCGACTGTCGCCCATTGCGTCGCGTCGACCCCTTGGTGAGATTCGGCCTCTTATCTAGGTTAGCATGGGTCTCGGGTGGCCGGCGTTGTTGCCAGTGCCACCGCTCACCGCGCCGGAGCGTGCGGGGGAGGTCAGGGACCACGCCGTTGTAAAGAGAAGAGAGTACAAGGGTCTTCTTGCATAAACGTTGTCTGTAGAAATAGTACGCATAGTCTTCGTGTTAATAGAGGATAGCGCGGGGGTGTTTTTGCAAAAGTGCCGGCGCGTGCGGGCTTCCTCGCCGCGGGCCGCCTCGCGTGCGTGGGCTGCACCGCGGGCCACCGCGCACTCGCGCGTGTGTTGCATCGCATGGGCCGCACGTGTGGACCGCACGGGAGAATTCGTTTTTCTTTTTCATAAGGAATTAGAAATAGTTTTCTAATTTGATTTTAGGCTGATCTTTGGTAATTAATATAAAATCATGTAGGTATCCAAAAATTGTGAAACCAATTTTGTTAAGTTCCTAAAATTGTGCTCTATTTGTTAGTGTATTTAGTTCATATATATACTTGTTGATACCAGGAGCTATTAAATCATTTGAGAATGCTTAATATTATTAGGTTAAATACTGTAGGAATTTTTGTGGTAAATTGGTGATAGGTTTAACTCTGAAATTTTTATAGTAGCTTCATTGTATTATTATGTGCTCAATGTAATTTTTGTAGCCCTAAAATATACTATTTAATATGGTAGCAAAATACCCATTAAGGCTAAAGGAATAATGTCATGATATTGGTTTATAAAAATTAAGCACTTGTAGGGTGAGCTTGGAATCTATTTGGTAGAGATAATGATTAGCTCAGTATCTTAGTTATTAGAGCTAGCTTAGTTGCTTAGCATGTGTATTCTTATTTTAAGAGTTGTAGTTGCCAAAATATTAAGTGTTGCATCATCATTGCATGCATGTAGAGAACGAGTTGGTGGAGTTTGTGTCCGCCGGAGAGCAGAAGTACGAGGTGGTGATCAAGGAGTATGAGGAGGAGGTCCTTGTGCAGGAGGAGGTCCCAGAGCCATCACTGACTGACTTAGCTGACAATCCGCCTGCCCAAGGCAAGCCCCGGTGCATAACCCTTATTTTGAATGATCACTGGATATATATATGTGATGTGCATTTATGTTACAGGATTTATATTGAATCTGCATGCATAGACAAACCTACCATGAGTCCTACTAGCATAGGTCGAGTAGCTGCTATGCTTAGGCTTTTGGTAGCGTGAGTAACCTACCGTTACTCACAATAGGTGCTTATTACTCTCATGATAAAATGGTGAAAGGAAATGGAGACCGAGCAGGAATATGGTATGGGTATTGGTGGGTGTAATAGGTTCTGTCCCGCGGCCAACGGGGCATAGCTTGGTTACACCATTTTCCCTATTTGTGTCAGTTAATGATCGTCCATTGCTGTGGATTCTAGTTAGGTCACAGACTCATTATCCTGAGCACATACTTGCTTATGGGAGCGGGAAGGCTTGTTGCTCTCTTATTGTAACAACCCGGGTTTTTGGAGAAGCCAAAAATACGAACTTTTTAAAATTTTTCCTGCAATGTGTGAAGCATGTAGATGCTAGGTCAAACAAAGAACAATTTATAAATAAATTGTTGCATACATATAGTATTGCTTGTAGGAGCTTGCTGGAGTTTCTTGGTCGAGTTTGGGTTTTGTGTCGGAGTGCACAGATCCGTAGGACTTTCTCTCATTCCCACTGATTCCATCTCAATCATTGAGATGTCTTCTCCTCCAGAATTTCTTCCGTTGGACTCCCTTGAACCTCTCTCTCGAATTCTTCTCAGAAAACAACCATAACCCGACACTATTGTTGCCGTGGACTTAACCCTAAACCCGTAGATAACCCCTAGAGGGACCCCCACTAGGAGCTGTACATGTTGGTAACACGTGTATACCAATTTAGGAGCTTTTGGAAGTAAATATAATAGAGGAATAAATAGATAGGGAATTAGAAAAGGGGAAAGGAAAATAGGAAAGCCAAACCGGCCCAACCAGCTCAGCAGTTTGGCCTGCTCGCGCCTGACCGGCCCAGCCCGCTCACGCCCACCTCGCCCTGGCTTGGCCCGTGACTGATGCCCTAGCCTCCTAAACCCTAGGGCAGCGCCCAACTCCTAGACCCCGCCGCCACTGCTCACAACGCCCGCTCTCGCGCACGCGTCCTAACAGCGCCTCGGCTTCCGCTCCGCTTGATGCGCGCCATGTGTCCCTGCCTGTGCACGGACACCGAGGATCATCGGCACCCCCTGGAAGCCCTAACCCTTGCGCTATAAAAGCCACAGCAGCCGGTGCCTCTCCCGGACTCCCTGTAGCCACCGCCGTCACCTCTCTCTCTCCCTCTTCTTTGCTCATCCATGGCAGAGGGCCACGCCACCGGCACCCATTGTGCTGCCCACCACCTCTCAGCCATGGTCGCCAGCGCCGAGCTCAACCTCCACTGCGTCTGCGAGCTCCTTCTCCAACTGCGGCGTCCACCACGCCGACCTTGCCACGACGCATCCCCACCACCTCCTTTCGTCATGCCATGCGCCACCAGCCGCACCACGAACTACCTCCGTCGACCGATGCCCATGCTCCCTTGTCGCCATGACGTCGCACCCAGCCTCGACGCCGTGCCACGCCCAACCACCACGCCGTGTAGCGCCCCGACACCACGGCATCGCCCTCCATGTCGTCATCCTCTGCTCCAAGCCGGAACACCACCACCTCGATGTCATGCCTACGACTCTGTCTCCAGCATGGTCGCGACATCATCTACGACGCGGACGCCTCGCTGGAGCCCGACGACCTCGCCGTGCCCTGCCTCCACGACCCCGGCACTTTGACCATCTGCACGGCACCGCAGCAACATGTCACAGCCATTGACCCACCACCGCGCCGCTACCCTAACCACCATGAGCCCAACTGTGAGCACTAGTTCCCCAAACCCCACCTTTTGTCTGATGTCTTGATGCCTGCCTGACCGGCCTTCGAGCCGCTGACCGTGTCTACCCGTGCACCGCTGGAGCGCCGCCGCGTTCCCATGATACCACCTCGTTCTGACCTCCTAGAACTAGTAGAGTTAGCACAAGGCTGGCCCATGGACCAACGAACACATGCACGCACGCACATGGCCCAAGCGCGGCCTTGCCGAGCCACTGGTGCTCAGGAACGCCGACGCCGCCCAGACACGACCACCATGCTCGCCATGGCCAGATTCCGCCGTGGATCAGCTGCGTTCTGGCCACCGAGGACCAGTAGAGCTAGCATAAGCCCATGCCCGCCTCGCCGGCATGACCGCTCGCGGAGCGCCGCCGTGCCGGCAATGTTCCGCCGGACTCCGGCCACCTCGTGACCCGAAGGAAGGCTGTAGAGTTTTTCCCTGGATAGCCGTGTGCTAGCCACTAGTGCCCACGACCACGATCTGCCGCACGGCGTGCCCCAGCAAGCCACTACACGACACCTGCACGAGCACGCACGTACCAATCTTCTCTGTTCCGGTTGCCTAAGCCAAGCCAAGCCACAGCCTTGCCAGTGGCCTCGACGTTCATGGCGCTTGGCTGTCGTCTCGACGCCCCTGTGCAACAGCTGATAGCCACACCGCACTCATGGAACCTCACGTGCCCAAGCCTCCACAAGGATCCGACTCGCCATCTGTTTGCACACTTGGACACCTTCACCCTGTAAAGAACGCCGATGCCGCTAAGTCCCCCGATCACACACGGACCTAGAGCCTCACAGCCATGGACACTTGCCCTCACCTTGCCAGACGAAGACCAAGACAGAGCCTTTTATGGCCGCTCGCCGCACGGGCACGCGTGCACTCACACGCAAGCACCGTAGTGGCTTGGCATGTGCCTTGCCGCCACTACAATCGACCACTGCCATTCATGCTCGCACACACACCATCCCAAGAGCTCCAGCCTTGCTTTACCCCGTCGTTTGTGGACGCACGCCATGAGCTGTGGACTTATGCACGCTCACTTGCATGTGGTGACGCAAGGCCGTGCCTCCGCATGACGTTGCGTGAGCCTCGGGACCACACCACCGCGGCCGTTCGCATGCCCATGCACAGTCCTACGCTGAGCCGTGTGTGCGAGCCAACGCCATAGCCACTGGAGCTAAGTCCGTGAACAACAGCCGTCATTCGACCAAGCCTTAGCCACGTCTTGGCCAGCCGCAGCTGTGTCTAGCCAACTATAGCAAGATGCAGCTAGCCGCAACTGGCTATAGCTGGCCACAGCTAGCCAAAGGTAGCCATAGCCAGCCTTGGCCAACCATAGCCACTTGTAGCCAGCCGCAGCGAGCCACAGCGAGCCGTAGCAAGCCACAGCTAGCCACAGCAGGCCGTAGCTGTCCTCAGCTGGCCAGAAGAAGCCACAACCCTCCGGGACAAGTTACAAGAGCCTATGGCCCTCCACATCTTTGCCGCGAAGTCGAATCCTAGTCGAACGCCATTCCCAACACCGGCGAAAGCCCCTTCCTGCTCATTCTTATACTCGTTCGTCCACTTACAATACATGATCTTGATTTATCTATATCTATCTACACCATGCCCTTGTGCAGGTCTACCTATCCCCCTCGCTATGGAAATATGCTACTCCATTCATCTTTATGTTTGCGACTTTGTATCTTGTGTATTGGAGTTTAATTGTCTGAGGACCGTGCCTTCAAGCCGGTCGAGAGATCGTACCTCATTCGACCATTTCGGTCGTGGGTTCGCCCCACCATGGCCGTAATGGCGAGCATAACTCGCTCCCTTGTTTTTAGTTGTCTCCGACGTACTACAATTATTAGTAATCCGATTCAGCCCTAGGACCTGGCCATTGTGGACTGAACATTGGTGTGGATATCACCCGCACACAATGAGCCCTTTGTGGCCTAACTTAGTGGACGAGTTGGGATATGATGATTGTAGAAGACGGATGCCAACTCGTGTAGGTTAAGCTCATGGCCATGAGTCCCCTCACCATGACCATCAGGCTCTACCTCTTCTCGCCTATGTTTATCCTGGCCACCTTATATGATTGCACCACCTTGACCATAGCATTCCTTCAGATCTAAGCGGTGACAACCGCACTGCTGCAAACCAAGGGAATAGCCTTGTGCCGTTTAGTTGCAAGGTCATGATGCCCTACGAGTTGGTTTGGATCGTGGGACTGTATCTCTGTTCTTCCAACCTTCGTCCGTTCCATGATGAGTTGGTTGAAAGAGAACGGATTCCATTCTTCTCTCTTTGGTTCTCAATCCTCGTCGATCCAGTGAGATGTAGATTGAGCCCCTTGCTTGTTTGGTGTTTATTGCACTCTTGATTCCATCCCTTTGATCCTCGTCGGCTTCTATGGCGAGTGGATCAAAGGAAGGTGAATCTCGTGTTCTTCTCTTTTGATTCTTTCGTGCTTAAGCCCTTGTATGTTTGTACCCAATTGGACCGTAGCATTTCAGTGGTTCTCACGGTGACAACCGCACCGCTAAGAACCCTAGGATGTCTTAGTGCATTATAGTGCACCTAGGTCTTGGTACCCTACAAGTGGATTGGGCACTCACGTCCTTTTGTGTGTCGCTCCTTTTCGATGCCTCGTCCCTTGCCATGGTGTGTGTATTGGAAGGAGTAGACGCTTGCCATGTCTTTCTCTCTTGCTCCACCCTTTCTTGGTCCTTGTCAATTACCATGGTGTACAGATTGAGAGAGACCGGAATTGTATAGCCGCACCGTTCAATTCACGTCAATCCCTATGACGCCCGGATCAAAAGACTGTGAGCCATGGTGTTTGCTTAGGATAAGCTAAGGTCTTGGCTATTTATCTTGAAGCCGTACAGGTCGACCACAGTTGGCCCGGGAAGTACAGGCTAGGCCTTGACTTAAAGCTCGTGCTTAGTGAACAACCACTCCTATTTCTTTGGCCCAAGGATCGGACATCAGCCGAGAGGGCCAAGTCATTTCCTCTTTGTGTCCCTTCTAGGTCTTGTTGGAATATTGTTTGTTCTCTTGCCTTGAGTGTGTTTTGGGAGGTGATCGCCTCAAGGACAACGTTGGATCAGAACCCGATGGGGGAGGAGAACGTGATCGATGAAAGGACCCTAGGAGGAGGAGACCTTGCTGATCGACTACACTGACTAACGAAGATTTGTACCACTACTACCTCGACATCGTAGGTGTCATGGCAGCACCCTCTTTTAGAGAATCCTATTAGACATTGCATAATATCTAGAACTGCTAGCGCTTTATAATTATTCCTTGCTATTGCTTTGATGCATTCTACTACCTGAGCCATTATTACTCTGATGCAACCCACTCTACCATGTCACCCTGCTTTGCGCATTCGCTCACTTATATATGCTTACTTGCCTGCTTGTTTGCATATTATACCACTATACTTACTTTTAACTCCACTTCGCATTATATCTGGGATGTGATGCTGGTGGTGAACCCCTGGGAATGGTTTGGCTATGGGTGCTGGACTTGGTGGTGTGTGAGCGTGCTGCGTGTGTCTTGGGTGCGTGGAGAGTGAGGGTTGTGTCGACCGAGCTGGAATAACGATGAGCCTAGGGCGAGTCTTGCCATGTGGTGCTACCTGGGCACTTGGATATGGAATACCTGTGGCGGGTAAATGGTAATTGGAGGTGGCCTTGGGTGTGAACCTGTGATGGGAGGAGCCCAGGGTGGAGGTGCTATGGTGGCATGTAAAATGGAAACCCTAAGAAGATATTCTGGCTTGGTCAATCCCTAAGGACTTACTAGTACTCAGATTCACCGGGAATCCTTTACATCCCACTCGCCCTATATGGTGCGGGACGGTCGGACTACTTGGTAGAGCGATGCTACTACTGCTAGGCGAACATGTGCAAGGAGGTACGGGGTGTGCGGTTCTTCCCCCACACCCTTCCGAGACTTTAGGAGGCCTTGTGGACCCGGCTCTTGATATCCGGAGGGCCCCGACTCTGTCTACGACTCACAATATCAGCCATCCCAGACTAGACTTGGGATGTTCTAGGGCTGAGAGGTAGGGTGGCATCGTTCTAGGCTAGCAAGCGACCGGAATTCTGCCTAGGAGATTCTAGACTCCAAGGATGGCTAATCTTGTGGGTATGTAAAACCTCTGCAGAGTGTATGGTTGATCGATCGATACATATGCCGACTTGTCGGCTATGGACCTTTCCTGGGTTTCGCTTAAACTAGATAGGAGATGAGTCCTTCTTTCCTCCCTCTAGGGTTGGGGTATTTTCCGGTCGTGAGCCTTGGGGGCTGCGGGCTGTTGAGACAAGGCCGAGAGGGAGTTGGCCTGTTGACCTGAGTGTGTGAGATGAGATATGGTGTGGTGGTGTGGAGATGGTTTGGGATGGATGGTTGGTGGATGGATATGGATGGTGTGGTGGTGAATGTGTTAAAAACTAGATATTATTACTATATTACTAATGTTATTTACTTCTGATGCGCTAAGGATGCAAACCACAGCCAAATATTAGGATTGCCAGATCCCTTGTTTATCCTTTCCACTAAAGCTCATCGGTGCTGACCATGGCCTGCACACATCTGGCAGTGTGCAGATTTCCTGCTTCTCAGAGATGCTGACTTTAGAAGGATTAGGAGGTCTCGTGCCTACGCTCAAGTTTGGTTCAGAGATGGAATCTACGCTGCACTACGCCAACTCTGATGATGACTCGTGAAGGAGGAGCCTTCACTCGATAGTCTTCCACTAGATTAACTCTATAATAGGTGTGTTCCCCAGTGATGTAATATCTTGTATTCTTGTAATCTTACGATGTATGACTGTGACATCGACTAAAATATGATAATATGATGGAATCAGTTCTTGGTTTTATCATATTAAAATTCATTATGTGGATTTTCCCTTCAAGGAAAAATTGAGGATGTTTCACTTATCGTGGGTTCCGGCTCTTTCTGGACCTACTGATTGGAGGCGAGAATGGTGGAGGTCTAAGCATCACACTGAGTTTGGGACTCAGGAGTGGGGGCTTGGAGTCCAAGTTTGGACGGGGACCTGGACCCCTTGACAGGAGAGTGGTGGGTTGGTCTTGCTTGTGCCTGGGGTACAAGCGGGGCATGTGTTTCAGGGTACCTAGCTGGGATATATTGGTTCACAAATCACCGTGTGATACGGTACAACTTGTCTACGATCTAGCACCATAGTAAGAACTAGAAGATGAAAGATGGTGAAATGGATCTGGTTGCACAACTCTTGCTTGAAAGTAGATCAGGTGCTTATATAGAATGGTTAGCTAATGAACTAATCATGGCTACTAATAAAACACATACATAAGGATTCACTACTAGTAATGCTTTTCGTAAAAAAAGAAAACCCAGCAAACCATAAAGCTTATCATATCCTTTGGAGTCAGGAAATTATTCCCACTAGTCGGGTAAGTCTTGCGAGTACATTGAGTACTCAAGGTTATTTACCCCTATTGTAGTTGCAGCTTGAGGAGTGGCTGTTGTGTGGAGGATTCTTCTGGTGGGCACAGATGGATCCTTGTATCTTATCGTTAGATGTTTATTTCAATTCCGCTATTTTAAATTCCATAGTTTGAACTTGGTATTGTAATAATGTATTTCCGAGAACTCTTGTTGTATGAAATGGACTAAGTATTGTAAACTCGTTCTCATTATTGGATCCTGGGTGAAAAACATGGATTGTTCGAGTTCTCCCTTAGGGTGTGCTCGATGGAACCGTCCGATGTAGTTAACTTTCGGGGTGCTTAGTGTCTGGTGGAAGATGGGCGCCTTCGAAAGCGTGCTATTTCGGGCGGTTCTACAACATCTCTCTAGCACAGGACTTATCTGCCAAGATAGAGGATGAGATCATCCCCTCGAAAAATTAGTTAGTTGGATAAATGAAGTGGTGGTCTTGTAATAAATGAACAAGTTTTAGTTCTTTTGTTTCGGTCAAACAAACTTTTGGGTACTTTTTTCTTTTTGTGTTATAAAAAGGTTACTGCATTCTGACCCTTTTCTGTTGTTAAGGCTACAAAGCTTAAGGCGCAGGCAAAAGAACCCTGATCACGCTGGTGAGCAAGAACTTCATAGCCATTGGGGCGTAGGTTCCTTGTAGTCCGACCAACTTTACTCAGTGTTCGTTTCCACAACTCTCGCTTTTCGATATTAACATGAGAAGGGGTTGGGCACCGCGATTGTTTCTGAATAGGTATGCTCTTATCAGCCCTCGAGTGAGGCCCAGCCCTGTGCCGTTGTTGGGGTCGGGTGTCACTAAGGATCGAGGACGAGATAGCGAAAAAGAAAGTATTTTTGTATTTTGGAAACACCGTTCTTAGTTTTCATGGGTACATGCATATGCTAAGGATAAAAAGGACGTAGCTGCTCAATGTTCCATGTGTTGACGAAGACCTTGCCATCGATGGTCTTGAGCTTGTAGATGTCGGGTCGGAGCACTTCTGCGACGACATATGGTCCCTCCCACAGCGGAGAGAGCTTGTGATGGTTTTTGTTGCTCTGGACAAGGCAGAGTACCAAGTCCCCGACGTTGAAGGCCCAACCCCGCACCCGATGGCTGTGGTACTGGCACAACGCCTGCTGGTACTTAGCCGAGCTGAGGAGGGCAATGTCGTGCACCTCGTCAAGGTGATCCATGGCATCCTCGAGGGACGCCTCGGCTCCTTGCTCGTTGTACGCCCTGACCCTCGACGCTCCATAGTCAAGGTCTGTCGGGAGGATAGCCTTGGAACCATAGACAATGAAGAAGGGTGTCCTGTAACAGAACCGCCCAATTTATACAAGATCAAGTACGGCTGTCCCCGCTAACACGTTGACACACACATACTTTCACTTATATAAACCCGGTAGTCCGCCGAGTGTCCCGAAAGACCTCGGTAAATCAACATCACAACCAAGATCGTGTGATTAAGCAAATACACATCACATACATAGGGTTGTAGCGGAAATAATATTACATATGGGTTCACAAATAAAAGTACAAGTTTGGGTTTCAAAACCGCTTAGTGAAAACAACATAGCTTTCAAATGATTACATTAATATAAGTTCCAAATATATTGCTAGCATAAGTGACATCATCCGACAAAAGCATATAGATGAGAAGTAACTATAGAATCACCGAGCCCACCGGCGGTTAGCCATCATCTTCAACAGGCCGAGAACTCCACCTGCAACAAGGTGGGATAAACCCTGAGTACTCGAATGTACTCAGCCAGACTTACCCATCGGAAACCAAAACAAATGACCCAAGGATCATGCATAGCTTAATTTAGTGGATCTGGCTAGACAACCTTTTTGCATAAAAGCTTGAGTAACCATTAGCATTATTCACCTGTACTAGCAGTGACTTTCAGCCATTACCTACCATCTATATTAGCACCTGTACTAATCAATCACTTGATTAAGTTGCAAACAATAATAACCATATCAGGTATTTCATGGCTCATTGTCATTATCATCATCATCATCATCATCATTTAACCATATCTTTAAATTTAGTGAATCTACGTTGCCGCTGCTCAGTCAAGTTCTCACTATCCAGGAGAGACGGTGATTTCAATCGATTCCTATCCAGCTGGAGGGGTATTCCTAAACACAAACCCTGCTTCCCCCGTCAGGGTCGCAAACGAGTCACCTTTGGTACGATTCAGGAGTCACGAGTCCGAACAGATCGACATTCTCAGAGAACCACTCTGCCAAGGTTGTTCAGGACTCTAACCCACCTTGGACTTATGCCAATGGCTCTCCGCACATCCTTACTTCCTCCAGAATGCACGCCACTGCTCGCGTCCCCGGCCTGAGTCAAGCTACTAGGCTTCGTGGTCGGAATGACTTATCTGGCCAGCTAAGTGTTAGGCTGCGTTCAACATGACATGAGGACGTACAGCGTATCGGTCCTTAAACGACATAGACTGGGATAGATTCACACCCAAGACCTCCATGCCTTGTTGCTGCACTACCATCATCCCATCCGGTCTCCTTTCATTATTAACACATGGTTCTTTTTCATGATAGCAAATATAGCCAACCGTGACCAGAGCTCATCCTACATCTCGCAGGTGACAGGAAATCACCCGACTTCTACCGGTCTATGCATAGCTAAGCATCATTCGATCCTACACTTAATTAGGATTCACATGATTTTATCTGGACAAGGTAGGGATATAATGCAACAATTGGTTCCAACCAATTCCTATACTTAATGCATCATCAACAATAAGAGATACTCAATATATTTGTAAAAACATGGGAGGCTTATAATGCTCCGGGGCTTGCCTGGAATCCGACACAAGTCAGTTCAGTTAGCTTGCACCGTCTTGGTGACACCTTCGATCCTGGCACTTGCTTAGTCCTTCCATCTTCGGGATATATCCACCAAACCAAATCTTCGGGTTTGGCTCCAACATCGCATCCTTCACGTGGTGCATCTAGCGTACCTAGATGAGATGCAATATACAAGTGCATAAATATGAAGAATAGTACCATGAGACGCATCACAAAATAGCAAGCAAGACAAGCATAGTTTACACTAACACACTTAAGTACTTTGCGATGCTTAACTTAAACATCACATAATCTATCATGCTAAGATGGCAAAGATGACGACAACACCAAGCATGACACAAGTTTTCCAAGATCTCAGGTGCTCTAACTCAGTCATCATTCGAGGCATAAGTCACACTTAACAATATACAAGCAAACACCATAATTGGAACCTACCAATTTTTGGACATGCAAACAGCAGCTACAAGATTTAGCTATAACTGGAGTTACACAAATCCAAATGACTTGCAAGAAGACATTTTGGAAAGCTTATGAAATTATCTATATTTCATCTATAACCATCACAGCATGATTCCCAAGTTAAGTAGGTCGAAATTATACCTTTACAGAAACTGGTTCACACAAAACAGAGAGCAACAAATCCTGTATTCTAACTTTAAACAGTTGTAACTCAAACACTACTCAGCCAAATGATACTAAATTTTAACAGCAGCTAGATACATAAATTATCTACAACTTTTGTATAAACAAGTTTCACAACAAAGCACATTATCATGAAGAACTTTGCTAGGTTCCCAGATCTGTCCATAAACCACATTTGCAAGAAAATAAATATTAACTTATGTTGCAAACACATAATTAGGAAAAACCAACTTTACCGACATGTCACACATGACTAAAGAACACCAAAAACCTAGTGTCCATGACCAAATAAATTCTTTTAATGCATTTCTTAATTTATTTTAGATAACAAGGTGACTTAATGAACATATACCAAAAGTATACAATAATTTCTACAAAAATTATAGTGGATCACATATCCTCTCAATAGTCTACTGTACAAATTTCACTCCATTTGAATATGTATAGCAACCTCTATGAAAAAGACAAGTTGCTAAAGCAAGAAATCATGTGAGAGCGAGATAAACCAATAACTCACTCATACTTCATCCAATACTTATGAAATTTTTACCACACACCAAATATCACATGAGTAGCATGCCACAAAAATTTCACTTCATTTGGAGCCCTAGATCTGCAGTTATGGAAAATAACAAATTCAACTAGCATTACAACCTTACTGCACAAATCTATTTTTACCGCAAAATATTGAAACTAAAACATGATATATTATAGATCTAATGCATAGAGAATTTTACAAGGATTCCAAAAAGTCCTCATTTACTATTTTACGATATTTATACTAATTACTATAAATTTTCAAAGTTCAGCTGATTTCTAGCAAAAAGGTCCTTATCGTCACTATTCATCTGAGTCTACGGTTCTACAGAAAACCCCCTGGACTTGTTTCTCTTCTCGCGCGAGATCCTCCTCTCCTTCTCTGGCCGAGCAGAGCAGAGGAGCTCGCCGGAGCTCACGATTCCAGCCATTGCGGTGCTCGTCGGCGGCGAAGGAGGGGTGCTGCGGCTGCGACGGGCTCGCGCGCGCCCGTGGGTGTCCTCAGCACAGCCGGAGGTGTCTCATGGCTGCCTGGCCACGGTGACCGGTGGCCCGACGGCCGGCGCAGCACGCTGACGGTGGCGCGAGGGCGGCAGCGGCTGGCTACCCTAGGCGAGGAGGATCGGCACATGACGGCGAAGGTGTTGCGGCACACGAGAGAGATGGAGGGGGCCCGCAAAGGCCGGGCCACGGAGACAAGCGACTGCTGCGATAGTTGCTCCGGCGGCGGTACTTTCCGGCTAATGTGCCATCTACTCAGCTCGATAGGCTCTACTAGAGGGTGGACGAGGTATAAGAGATGGCGGGGAATCTATGGGCGAGATGGGGCGAGGCGATACACGGTGGCGAGCGCGCGGGAGCTCGACGGAGCTCTCAGCGGCAATGGAGACGGCGCCGGCTTTCGTTTTCACGGTGCCTCAGACGCGCGCGAGAGGGAGAGAGCGAATGAGAGCGATTGGGAGGGCAGACGGACGCGGCCTCCTTGCGGTCGACAGTGGGCAGCGGCGCTAGGCCGGCCACGGCGCGTGGCGGCCACGCGGCGGCCGGTGTCTGAGCCCGGTCGCCACTGTGCCGAGTTCAAATTTTCAGTATTCAGTCTCCGATCAACCAACTGATAGAGCAAATTTGAGCAGCTATATCTTCCAAACAGAGATGATCTAGCTCATGGTGTAGTTGACAAAGTTGGAGATTTAAGTGAGGGCTACAACTTTTCCAATTGGAGCTTGAGCTCATTCGGCTTGGTTAGGGAGCTACAAGGCTAACAAGTCAAGTACATGAAACTGAAAATCTGTTCTCAGACTTAGAAAATTTCCAAGTCTCCAATTAGACCTAAAAACTGACTTGTGGGCCCTTTTTGAGCATGTTCTGCACATTTTCATGAAATGGTCATAAAATAACTTTTGTTCCTTATAAAATTTGCTACAACTTTGCTTTAGGTTGCTCAGACATGCAAACACTCTAAGCTGTACTTTTTATACAGTCAAACAAGAGAGCTCTAGGGTCAACACTAGTCAAACCATTCCTTGGAAACATAATTAGGCAACATGGTCAACATGAACATTGTTCCTAATGACATTCTAAGTGTAGCTAAGTTGTTTAAGAGGATAATTGGCCACACCACATATTGGTCACACCAAAATCAAGCATCATATGCATTGAAACCAGGAAAACAAGTGAAATGTTACTTTTGTTTCAAAGCCATGTTTCATATGTTTCATGAGTTGGTTGCATAGTAATAACTAACCATGTTTCACTAAAGTATGTAACATGTTTCAAAAGTGAGTTGCACATGTTGCACTTAAATGTTGTACACTATTTATTTCACAAAACAACACACATGAATATAAACATATGTTGCAATGTTTCAAAAGCATGTTCCAAACAATCTAATCTCATGAATGAATGAACGATGCTTATGTTTATGAAATGCAAGTAGAGTTGTTTGAGCAAGGTACCAAGGTTTGGTTGACTTCATAGGTTTCCATCCACTTGATAAAGCAATTCATGCAAAGATATGACTTATCATTTCATGTGACTTTTTGATTCCAAACTTTATGAAACTTTTCCAGTGATCCATGTGGGTGGAAATTGATGTGAGGCACATGAATATATTCCAATAACACCAGCCAAGCATATATCTTGAAAAGACCTATATGTAAAGCAAGGGTGCAATATCCGAGTTTAGGTTGGGGCTCATTTCCATAGGTTTGACCTTGACATCTCCATCACCACTGAACATGTCATGGTTGAGTTTAAACCCATTGCTTAATGGGTGACAAACACCTGGGGTGTTACAGCCCTCCCCCCTTAAAGGAATCATGTCCCGAGATTTGGTGCGAAAGACTTTTAAGGGAAGAGAAACTTGTCATCCAGTTTCCAACATCAGTGATAGCATTAGGCTACTTAACTTCGAAGTATCAGAGAGGCTAATTTGGTCACGACACTTTCTGATACTTGCTCTTCATCGTAAGCTGTTGTCTGAAGAATTTCCTTCGTTGGCGTCCATAAAGCATTGTTTCATTGGAAGAAATCCGAGATAGCACTGTCCTGCGTACTTCATCCTCGATATACGAAGAGTGATACAAGTGTATACTAAATACTTGTAACATCTACTTCCCTAGTGGATATAGCATGGACCTTATGGACTTTGCACTAGACCACAGTCAGTCGATGGATATTCCTCGCAACGGTGCTATATTTGTTCCCAAGGTTTGAAAAGCAGTTCTCTACTAAAGTGGCTTGAGCACAACTCCTCATAAAGGATGTGGTCATAGACGGGGTAAACATCCTTTGAGGGCATGAGAAGCTAGCTAACCAATATCCAAACTGGTTGTAGCGGTGCACTCACTCATATGTCAACAGATGAAAAGCTACATAATGTTCCATGTGTGCAGTGCTCTTTCTCTGATAACAATACCGTATTACCTGAGTCAGTTGAGTGAGTGGTAAATGTAATAGTTGACTCTGTCGGCTCAACATTCTCGATGATCATTCCTTAGGGAGCCTTTGGATCCAAGTTGCAACTGTGATCAGGGTTGAATCTGATGCAACCTCTTGGGTAAAAACACATATAAGGTACCAAAGGCATGTCAGCATTGGAGAACCATTGACGCAGAAGGATGCTAGCGAGGCTTGGAGGACAACACAAGTTGCAAGTAATCACAAAACTAGGGACTAGTTCACTACCAAGCAGGTTGAGTACAATTTACCTTCGTGGTGCAGTTGCACAGCAAGTTGGGTTGACTTGCATCGTAGCAAAACCAGCTTTCTTAAACTATATTTGACGTCGAGGCTTCCATTCTTAGGTCCATCAATATCTCAAAAACCATAATCCAAAAATCTATGGTTTGACACCTTTCCAATTACTTTCGAATTGCAAGGGCACAATTTGACTTCTAGAACACCTGGACTGCTCACGCATTGCTGATCTAAGAGGGCAAAAGCAAGGCACATAGGGGTGCAATTAGTCTTCTCAAGGGTATGGAGGGTTGTCTAACGGCAATACACCTACAAGTTGTAATTTCTTGGTATGAATTACAAACACAACCATCTAAGGCAAGGGATTATCGCAGTCTCAGCGAAATTGCAGATTCTGTACCCTTTTGTTTTCTATTCAAATCTCACAAACTACTGCTCCAATATGCACAAATTTTGGTGGGCATGTAGATCCATGGGTCTTCTAATTACTCACCAAAATTCAACTCAACCGGACACCGTTTGACCATCCAAACAATTCATCTATCAAAACTGCTGTGTTCTGAAATGGCAGCAAACCAAGCCGACAAGATATCTCTCAAATCCGATGTTTTACTCAACCAATACTCAAACCAACTTAAGACATTGAAGGGTCCTAAGCAAGGAATGAGATCACCAAGTTTGGGATCAATCCAACTTCATTTGAGTCACTAATCGTTGGCTTGAAGATGTTCGGTTCTGTACCTTAAAATCTAGACAGATTTCTCATTCTTCTCTTTCTTTGCTTCACACGTTGTGGTGTGTGTTCTATACTCTCGATTTCTTTGTATAGCAGCAGCAGCAGCTCTTTTCTCTGAGGATGTAGACTAAGGTTTTCCATATGTGGTTCTCAGGAAACAACTTAAATTGTTTGATTTAGACACCAACTTGATGATGCACAAGCATTGGACTTGTGGGCTGTTTTCGCAGGGCACAAGGCATTATTCCACATGTAAGGCATTCCTACAGAGACAAGGAACCGTTTTTGAATATTCTCTGGCACTTGGTCCAATAGAACCTGGAACAAATCTGTTTGTGGTACCTATGGGCACAATGATGCTGATTGAAACTAGGGATGTGCTTTCGCTAGCTCCTTATGTAGCCGATACAACGTCTTGTACTATCTGTGTGATTGTCCAAGATGGAATTGACTTGATAGCACAGGTTTTGGGAAAACAAAGGAGTAGTTGCATTGCTCAACGGCTTGTTGTTACATTGCCTAACATTGCTCTGCGAGACATAGCCTTTGTAATTAGCAAAAGTTGTCACCTAGCTGGAGGTTAAGCTTCCAACTAGTAACTAATCAGTTGGCTCTCAACACTAAAAGGTCCCAAATCTTCACTCTTGACAATAAGAATTGTGGTCGAAGCATAAACCGATGGTCTCCATTGAAGTTAGCAGAAAAGGGGTCACACTAGAAATGGTTGATCTCGACTGTGTGATCCACATGCACATAATGATCAAGACTTGGATAGCCAGGTCATAATCATAATGTGACGTTCGATTCTTATCTAACTAACAACTTATCCAACATTAAGGGTTGTGTGCCTTTCTGATCCAACAATGATGACATAAGTTGTTCACTAGGTGACGGACGTCAATACTGGGACAACCAAGTGGAGTCACTTGTCTACCACCTCTTGCAGTCTGTTAATGTTTATGCTGGTGATATGTTCTTCAAAGGTTATCTTCCAGACGACATCAGGAGGAAGCTCTACTACATATGGTCCTAATAGATGGATCTTTTGATAAGATATGGGGAGATAACCAAGAAAGGATCACAAGAAAATATCACATCGACTGTCGTTTCATAATGGATCATGACTAGCAACCCTGATACCTACGCGTGCCGAGCAGCACAACCTTGTGTGCGCGCCCACAGGAGGCTCTCGGTTTTGTCGTGGCACCATAGACTATTAATCGTAACACCATTACTGAACTGACAACCAAAGTGAAATTTCTCGTGGCACCAATTAGATTGTAAGAACAAGCATTGTGTAAAAGAGGGATAGCAACAAGGATAGTCACAAGGTTAGGAATCAACAAGGAGGCGATCTAAAGATCAAAACACAGCGCAAGAGAACATAGCTTATTTGCCAAAGACAACTGAGCAGGGGACTTCTTGCCTAATTTCCATATACGCCTCGTGTCCACCAAAGTGAGTACTAGATAAAGATTAACCTGAGATTTGGTCTTGTCGAGCAGCATCATGCGATCAAGACTGATAAACATCTAGAGACTTGAAAGGGTTGGAGGCAACATAAATGAGATTCAAGGGACATAGCCAATGCACTGACTAGGGATTGAGTTGATAAAGCAATGACATGATCTGCGAGGAAAAGGTTCCAAAGCCAGGGTAGATAGCGATTAGCGTTGCACCAGATCAGCTGTAGGAGAAGGAGCAATGAGGTCCGACAAGGATTTTTGAGCAGGGTCCTCCCACATAGGAGCGGAACAACCACGACACATGCAAGCATTCAAGGGAACTAAGCTTGGGCCTAAGGTCAAGCAAAGGCATAGATAAAGTCTTCGTAGCGCAACGTTCAAGGCTAGCAACCACATGTACAGGCTCAGGTTCCTAAGAGAGAATCTAATTGGAGGCGACAACCGTGCGATTACATAACTTGAGCGTTGTTCTAAGATAAAGCTATTTGACATTCATATGCTTACCGAGGACAAACGAGGTGACAACTATGGCACTAATTAGATAACAAGCATACATACCACATCATAGTTTCAAGCAAGCATTTGAGAGATTCAATCAAATTAGCTTAAGCACAATTACTAAGCACAAGGCTCACACACATAACAAGCATTTACCATACAAGATTTAACTACAAGCTTGGCCCAAAACCAAAGCAAGCTAAAGCATCCACTTAGTATATGCACAGAAAACTGAACAACAGTACAGTAGGCACAGGTTTCAAGCATAACTGAAGTTGTAGGCATCAAACAAGGTGATCCTAGACTTTAGATAAAGCTTATTAAGTTGTCTATAACTTTCTTATTATCATATGAAGATGATCCTACAGCTAACAAGACCAAACAAGATAAAGAAGACATCTCTGCCTAGATTTGGACAGATTATGTCATTCCATTTTGCAAGCTCATAACAGGAGATTTAGATCACCAAAAGCAGTGCTATTAGACATTTTGTCTAGCTTCACACAGGGAAGACAGTAACATCACATGGATCACAAGTTACTTACTATTAGAACAAGGTGAGGGAAGCATATTTATGCACAAGCACAATCATGATGCATGCTCGTCCTATTCGTCCTCGCGAAATTGCCAGCCTAAAGTGGCAATCACGTTCTATGTCGATGGCATAACACGTACTCTCTCGATAAATAGCTAGTCGTCAGCTATATTCAATCTACGCATTCGTGGTTAGCGTACCTGCAGGCAAATTCATTGCAGCCCATCCCCACAAGAGATAAATAAGCACACAATGAAAGCAGTAAACTAAGATACTCTCCATATATACATCCCCAGATGTATATACTTCGATATCCATAGCTACCCGATAAATATACCCACAATTAAGTACCTTCATATATACATGGGTGTAACATGTAAATATTCCAGTAACCACAGCTAACTCTCCCCTAGACCGACAGTTGGACGGTCATGCTCTCACAACTCACACTTACCTGAGCATAGAGACAATTGATCCATACATTACCATTCAAGCGAATGGCATCCATACAATAACACGCCGTATGGACGACGAAAGTAAAAACCCCCATGTTAGTACTTAGATAGCCACCTAATAGTCCTTAACTGGGCATAAAGGAGGATGTCGCTAGCATAGTTTTACAAATTAGTTTTGACAAATTTGCCTGTAGCTAAAGTTTTAGTTAAAATAGGCTTTTTAAAACCAAAACTTTGTTTTTAAAACAATGTACACGACAGTATTATGCTTAATCTTGCTCTGATGCTAGCTGTAACAGAACCACCCAATTTATACAAGATCAAGTACGGCTGTCCCCGCTAACACGTTGACACACACATACTTTCACTTATATAAACCCGGTAGTCCGCCGAGTGTCCCGAAAGACCTCGGTAAATCAACATCACAACCAAGATTGCGTGATTAAGCAAATACACATCACATACACAGGGTTGCAGCGGAAATAATATTACATATGGGTTCACAAATAAAAGTACAAGTTTGGGTTTCAAAACCGCTTAGTGAAAACAACATAGCTTTCAAATGATTACATTAATATAAGTTCCAAATATATTGCTAGCATAAGTGACATCATCCGACAAAAGCATATAGATGAGAAGTAACTATAGAATCACTGAGCCCACCGGCGGTTAGCCATCATCTTCAACTGGCCGAGAACTCCACCTGCAACAAGGTGGGATAAACCCTGAGTACTCGAATGTACTCAGCCAGACTTACCCATCGGAAACCAAAACAAATGACCCAAGGATCATGCATAGCTTAATTTAGTGGATCTGGCTAGACAACCTTTTTGCATAAAAGCTTGAGTAACCATTAGCATTATTCACCTGTACTAGCAGTGACTTTTAGCCATTACATACCATCTATATTAGCACCTGTACTAATCAATCACTTGATTAAGTTGCAAACAATAATAACCATATCAGGTATTTCATGGCTCATTGTCATTATCATCATCATCATCATCATCATTTAACCATATCTTTAAATTTAGTGAATCTACGTTGCCGCTGCTCAGTCAAGTTCTCACTATCCGGGAGAGACGGCGATTCGAATCGATTCCTATCCAGCTGGAGGGGTATTCCTAAACACAAACCCTGCTTCCCCCGTCAGGGTCGCAAACGAGTCACCTTTGGTACGATTCAGGAGTCGCGAGTCCAAACAGATAGACATTCTCAGAGAACCACTCTACCAAGGTTGTTCGGGACTCTAACCTACCTTGGAATTATGCCAATGGCTCTCCACACATCCTTACTTCCTCCAGAATGCACGCCACTGCTCGCGTCCCCGGCCTGAGTCGAGCTACTAGGCTTCATGGTCGGAACGACTTATCTGGCCAGCTAAGTGTTAGGCTGCGTTCAACATGACATGAGGACGTACAGTGTATCGGTCCTTAAACGACATAGACTGGGATAGATTCACACCCAAGACCTCCATGCCTTGTTGCTGCACTACCATCATCCCATCCGGTCTCCTTTCATTATTAACACATGGTTCTTTTTCATGATAGCAAATATAGCCAACCGTGACCAGAGCTCATCCTACATCTCGCAGGTGACAGGAAATCACCCGACTTCTACCGGTCTATGCATAGCTAAGCATCATTCGATCCTACACTTAATTAGGATTCACAGGATTTTATCTGGACAAGGTAGGGATATAATGCAACAATTGGTTCCAACCAATTCCTATACTTAATGCATCATCAACAATAAGAGATACTCAATATATTTGTAAAAACATGGGAGGCTTATAATGCTCCGGGGCTTGCCTAGAATCCGACACAAGTCAGTTCAGTTAGCTTGCACCGTCTTGGTGACACCTTCGGTCCTGGCACTTGCTTAGTCCTTCCATCTTCGGGATATATCCACCAAACCAAATCTTCGGGTTTGGCTCCAACAACGTATCCTTCATGTGGTGCATCTAGCGTACCTAGATGAGATGCAATATACAAGTGCATAAATATGAAGAATAGTACCATGAGACGCATCACAAAATAGCAAGCAAGACAAGCATAGTTTACACTAACACACTTCAGTACTTTGCGATGCTTAACTTAAACATCACACAATCTATCATGCTAAGATGGCAAAGAAGACGATAACACCAAGCATGACACAAGTTTCCCAAGATCTCAGGTGCTCTAACTCAGTCATCATTCAAGGCATAAGTCACACTTAACAATATACAAGCAAACACCATAATTGGAACCTACCAATTTCTGGACATGCAAACAGCAGCTACAAGATTTAGCTATAACTGGAGTTACACAAATCCAAATGACTTGCAAGAAGACATTTCGGAAAGCTTATGAAATTATCTATATTTCATCTATAACCATCACAGCATGATTCCCAAGTTAAGTAGGTCGAAATTATACCTTTACAGAAACTGGTTCACACAAAATAGAGAGCAACAAATCCTGTATTCTTACTTTAAACAGTTGTAACTCAAACACTACTCAGCCAAATGATACCAAATTTTAACAGCAGCTAGATACATAAATTATCTACAACTTTTGTATAAACAAGTTTCACAACAAAGTACATTATCATGAAGAACTTTGCTAGGTTCCCAGATCTATCCATAAACCACATTTGCAAGAAAATAAATATTAACTTATGTTGCAAACACATAATTAGGCAAAACCAACTTTACCAACATGTCACACATGACTAAAGAACACCAGAAAACCTAGTGTCCATGACCAAATAAATTCTTTTAATGCATTTTCTTAATTTATTTTAGATAACAAGGTGACTTAATGAACATATACCAAAATTATACAATAATTTCTACAAAAATTACAGTGGCTCACATATCCTCTCAATAGTCTACTGTACAAATTTCACTCCATTTGAATATGTATAGCAACCTCTATGAAAAAGACAAGTTGCTAAAGCAAGAAATCATGTGAGAGCGAGATAAACCAATAACTCACTCATACTTCATCCAATACTTATGAAATTTTTACCACACACCAAATATCACATGAGTAGCATGCCACAAAAATTTCACTTCATTTGGAGCCCTAGATCTGCAGTTATGGAAAATAACAAATTCAACTAGCATTACAACCTTACTGCACAAATCTATTTTTACCGCAAAATATTGAAACTAAAACAAGATATATTATAGATCTAATGATAGAGAATTTTACAAGGATTCCAAAAAGTTCTCATTTACTATTTTACAATATTTATACTAATTACTATGAATTTTCAAAGTTCAGCTGATTTCCTACAAAAAGGTCCTTATCGTCACTATTCATCTGAGTCTACGGTTCTTCTCGCGCGAGATCCTCCTCTCCTTCTCTGGCCGAGCAGAGCAGAGGAGCTCGCCGGAGCTCACGATTCCAGCCATTGCGGTGCTCGTCGGCGGCGAAGGAGGGGTGCTGCGGCTGCGACGGGCTCGCGCGCGCCCGTGGGTGTCCTCGGCACAGCCGGAGGTGGCTCGTGGCTGCCTGGCCACGGTGACCGGTGGCCCGACGGCCGGCGCAGCGCGCTGACGGTGGCGCGAGGGCGGCAGCGGCTGGCTGCCCTGGGCGAGGAGGATCGACACATGATGGCGAAGGTGTTGCGGCACACAAGAGAGACGGAGGGGGCCCGCAAAGGCCGGGCCACGGAGACAAGCGGCTGCTACGACAGTTGCTCCGGCGGCGGTGCTTTCCGGCTAATGTGCCATCTACTCAGCTCGATAGGCTCTACTAGAGGGTGGACGAGGTATAAGAGATGGTGGGGAATCTATGGGCGAGATGGGGCGAGGCGATACGCGGTGGCGAGCGCGCGGGAGCTCGACGGAGCTCTCGGCGGCAATGGAGACGGCGGCGGCTTTCGTTTTCACGGTGCCTCAGACGCGCGCGAGAGGGAGAGAGCGAATGAGAGCGAGTGGGAGGGCAGACGGACACGGCCTCCTTGCGGTCGACAGTGGGCAGCGGCGCTAGGCCGACGACGGTGCTAGGCCGGCCACGCGGCGGCCGGTGTCTAAGCCCGGTCAGCACTGTGCCGAGTTCAAATTTTTAGTATTCAGTCTCCGATCAACCAACTGATAGAGCAAATTTGAGCAGCTATATCTTCCAAACAGAGATGATCTAGCTCATGGTGTAGTTGACAAAGTTGGAGATTTAAGTGAGGGCTACAACTTTTCCAATTGGAGCTTGAGCTCATTCGGCTTGGTTAGGGAGCTACAAGGCTGACAAGTCAAGTACATGAAACTGAAAATCTGTTCTCACACTTAGAAAATTTCCAAGTCTCCAATTAGACCTAAAAACTGACTTGTGGGCCCATTTAGAGCATGTTGTGCATATTTTCATGAGATGGTCATAAAATAACTTTTGTTCCTTATAAAATTTGCTACAACTTTTCTTTAGGTTGCTCAGACATGCAAACACTCTAAGCTATACTTTTTATACAGTCAAACAAGAGAGCTCTAGGGTCAACACTAGTCAAACCATTCCTTGGAAACATAATTAGGCAACATGGTCAACATGAACATTGTTCCTAATGACATTCTAAGTGTAGCTAAGTTGTTTAAGAGGATAATTGGCCACACCACATATTGGTCACACCAAAATCAAGCATCATATGCATTGAAACCAGGAAAACAAGTGAAATATTACTTTTGTTTCAAAGCCATGTTTCATATGTTTCATGATTTGGTTGCATAGTAATAACTAACCATGTTTCACTAAAGTATGTAACATGTTTCAAAAGTGAGTTGCACATGTTGCACTTAAGTGTTGTACACTATTTATTTCACAAAACAACACACATGAATATAAACATATGTTGCAATGTTTCAAAAGCATGTTCCAAACAATCTAATCTCATGAATGAATGAACGATGCTCATGTTTATGAAATGCAAGTAGAGTTGTTTGAGCAAGGTACCAAGGTTTGGTTGACTTCATAGGTTTCCATCCACTTGATAAAGCAATTCATGCAAAGATATGACTTATCATTTCATGTGACTTTTTGATTCCAAACTTTATGAAACTTTTCCAGTGATCCATGTGGGTGGAAATTAATGTGAGGCACATGAATATATTCCAATAACACCAGCCAAGCATATATCTTGAAAAGACCTATATGTAAAGCAAGGGTGCAATATCCGAGTTTAGGTTGGGGCTCATTTCCAAAGGTTTGACCTTGACATCTCCATCACCACTGAACATGTCATGGTTGAGTTTAAACCCATTGCTTAATGGGTGACAAACACCTAGGGTGTTATAGGTGTGTAGCCGGTGGCCCGGCTAGGGGTTGTCCTCAGGCTCCAGAGCACCACGGGGAGCTCCGCGACCCATCATCCGCCAAACTTGTTCAACCGATTGAAGATCCTAGGTTGAGGCCTTGTAGGACCATGTTGTTCACACGCTTCGACCTGCCCGTTTGTGCGGGGGTGTGCCACGGCGGCCCAATCGACGCGGATGTGGTATTCATCACAGAATTAGAGGAACTTTTCCCGGTGAACTACGTGCCGTTGTCCGTGATAATGGAGTTTGGGACTCCAAAGTGATGGACGATGTCAAGGAAGAACAGCACGGCTTGTTCGTACTTGATCATGGAGATCGGCCGAGCCTTACATTATAAACTTGTCTACGGCGACAAGCAAGTGCGTATAGCCCTCAGACGCTTTCTTGAGAGGTCCGACCATATTGAGCCCCCAGACCGTGAACGTCCACGTGATGGGAATCGTTTGGAGTGCTTGGGCTGGGAGGTGGGTCTACCGAGCATAGTATTGACACCCTTCGTAGGTGCGCACAATCTGTTCAGCATTGGCTACCGTCATCGACCAGTAGAAGCCCTATCAGAACGCATTTCCGACTAGGGTCCTAGGTGCGGCATGGTGCTTGTAGACCCCACCGTGGATATCTCTCAGCAACTACTTCTGTTGTTCGATGGAGATGCAGTGCTGCAGGATCCTAGTGTGGCTTCACTTGTACAGCTCCCCCTTATTGGAGCCACCGGACAGGAACCGCTTCATGAGGGTGCAGTCTTTGCAAAGGTACTTGACGGGGAAGGCATGGTTCGGGCATGGCCCTTCGAACAGCTTCAAGAAGTGGTCCGGGGTACCCTCGGTGGGCTTTCGACCCCCCTTGTGGTCAGCAGTGCCCATGAGCAAGCCCTCACAGCGCTTGTTTTTCTTCTTGTTGGGGCGGTTGGAGGTGCCTTCGCTAGTGTCCTTGTCCTACTTCGCCTTGCCCTTAGGACGGTCGAAAATCACTCCGACTGCCTTCTCGCCCAAGGTGTGGCTGGTGGCGATGTCGTGGAGCTCCTTAGACATTCATGGGCCCCTGCATCCCAGCTTGTGAGCCAAGGACTCGCAGGTGATCCCAGACAAGAAGGCTTCTATAACGTCGGCGTCAGTGACGTCGGGCAGCTCATTGCACTACCGGGAGAAGCAGCCGGATGTACTCACAAAGAGTTTCTCTGGACTTCTATTGGCATTTTTGAGATCCCACGGGTTCCCAGAACGTGTGCAGGTGCCCTGGAAGTTTCGCAAATCTCCTTTAGGTCCACCCAACTTTGAATCTAGTTGGGCGGAAGATGCTCCAGCCATGTTCGCGCCAAATCAGCCAGAAACAATGGGGGGTTGCGGATAATGAAACTATCACTATCTACTCCACCGGCTTGGCAAGCAAGCTAGTAATCCTCGAGCCATAGTTTGGGGTTCGTTTCCCCGAAGTATTTTGGGATGTTGGCTGGAGGTCGGTACTGTGGTGGGAAGGTGGCGTTGAGGATGTGTCGGCCGAAGGCCTAAGGTCCTAGTAGGTCAGAGCTTGGGCTTCGGTCCTCGCCACTGTCATAGCGTCCGCCGCGATGAGGGAGGTAGCCGCGGCCGGCTTCCTCTCTCTCATCGCTTCATCCACGTCTATGGGCATCCAGGGTGTTACGTGTGTCACGGTGGAGGCCAAGACGCTCATGCACCGGGGCCACGACACGCCCCCCACCACTATGCGGCACTTGGTAGACATACACGTCCTTGACATGTTCTCCCGAGGGTGCGCGCTGATTGGTGTCAAGCTCGTATCGCCAAGATAGCGAGCTCTCCGCTTGCTGCACCGCCGTACACTTGAGTAGCATGCGGATCTCACGATGGGTCCGATGATCCTCTAGTGTCACGGGCTCTAGGAGCCCTCAGAGCAAGACCGTCGCGACAGCGATGTTCTGGCTTGCCCGTGCGAAGTGTGGGAGGGCTCCATCGTCTTCGATGATCCTCTGGTTCACATCGCGGGCCATGGCGCGTGCACGCCCATCATCTCTGTGGCGCTCGATCTCTCGCTCGAGCTCTGCACGCTCATGCTCGAGTTGGAGTCGTGCATCCTCGAGCTCCTAGTGCCATGCCCTTAGCTATTCCACCCGCATGCGAGGAAGGGCCCTTGCATCTTCTTTGACCTCATCGTCGAGGTCATTCGGTGGGGTAGCCCCTCCCTCGTGGATGCTTTTGATGCATCCCTCGGGGGTGCCTGCCATAAAACATTCTCACGAGGGGTGATGGCTCCCCCTGCTGGAGTCAGAGTGGGAGAGCGACTCTGAATCTCCCACGAGAAGGTCGTGGAAAGATTTCACGACGTATTCGGTCATCCCCATGGACTCGTCGTTCATAGGGGATGGGTGCATGTGCTGCGCCACGAGGTGGCCAACGGCCCCCGCAGCATTGCGCAGACCGAACGGGAACGCTGCGGGGGTGCCCCGGGTGAGGTGTTCCAGGGACAGCGATTCCCCTCCTACGAGTTGCATCATGGCATTCGCGAAGGAGAAAGTAAGGTAGCGTAACTCCTCTCGGGACGGTCGGGGTCCTAGGAAGGCGTCGAGTTGGCGCTCCAGCCTCCCGTAGTCAAAGTCGAGGAGCCAGGTGCTCTCAAGGACATGGGCCTCCGGCGCGTGCTGCTGTAGCTCCTCAAGCGCCTCGACGATCGCGTCGAGGCCGGTGGAGTGGAGAGGCTGGATGGTAGCGGGAGCCTGCGCCAACTCTCCCTCCGTCGTGACAATGAAGTCCAGGCTCCCGAAGCGCACGTGCACTTTCAAGATGCAGCTAACGCTATGACTAGCCATTCGAGGCCTGATGTGGACGTCGAGACGCGCAAAACCCCCCTACCTGGCGTGCTAACTGTTGGTGTTTCGGATCACCGGCTAGTAAATTTCTAGTTTACGTGTCTGACCCGGATGGTGTGCTCGGAGGACACAAGAATTATACTGGTTCGGGCAGAACGTCCCTACATCCAGTTTGTTGCTGCTCGTGTTACAAGCACTGTCTGTAGTAGGGGTTACAGATGGGTGAGAGAGGGAGGGGATCCCAAGTCTCTGGTGGAAGGATTAAAAAGTGCTGAGAGTTTTTTTAGCTGCTCAGCCGAGTGCTCGTGCCTCTATTTGTGTTGCGTTGTGTTCCCCTTTTATAGAAGAAGGGGAAGATGCATGTTACATCAGAAAAAGAGAAGACAGAGAGAGATGGAGAAAATCGAGGAGAAGAAGCCCTCTGGGATCGCTGTGTCCTTCTTCTCCTTCATACAGGTCCCACGGACGCTGTAGATGGTGACGGGGATGGCTCCACGTCGAGGTCCTGTTTACCACTGGTGCTATGCCTCGACATCATCAGCTGGTCGTGGCGTTCCATCCCGTCCCGGCGGACGGCGTGGTGAACCAACGTGCTTGTCAGCGGCCATACGGGGTTTAGGCAACACAGCGCCCACGCACCTATCACTGTTGGCGATGCGAACCCCGGCCATGGCCTGTCGTGGCCACGGGTCACGTCAAGGTGTGCCCGCACCCCTTCTGGTGTCAGAGGTTTGACCCAGGGCCACACGCTTGGACCCATAGTGGTTGGGGTGGTACGGACCCCGCCGGGCGAGGTGGAGCCCGATCCCGAGGGGTCGGGCGAGACAACTCCCGTACCCTCGGGGTTGGACGACACGGGGCCCGTGCCTGAGGGGTCTGGCGAGGCGGAGACTGTCCCTTCGGGTCGGTCGAGATTGAAATACGTCCTTGATTATCTAGGAGAGTTGTCGTCCGCGGTCCTCAGATCCCTTCTTCGGGTATCCTTAATACTGGTACTCGACAACAGCAAATCTGCAATCTGCTCACAAAAATCAAACATTAATTTTTTTTGGAAATATTTTTTTACTGAAAACTTATTTGTATTGTCATCTAAAGTAATTATGAAATTAGTAGTACTTGTGAAAATGAAATACTTAGAACATTATTTTGATGTATTCTTAATCTGGTGAGAGTCTATTTGTAGTTCATTATAGATGGCAGAGATAGCTGGCTAGTTCTACCAGACTCAAAGAATAGCTTAGTATGTGCATATAGAATGAAGGTAATGGCTAGATTCAGAAATGGGCAAGCACTATGCTACGCACTCAGTCCATGAGTCGTGGACCTGCGGGGGGGTGAGGGTGCGGTCCACCTCGGACCGTGTCCACCTCGAAGGGTTATGGGTTCTTTTAATCATGGATATAGATCTTAGGATGGACGGCTAAGGATGTCTTTATTTATATCTATATTTAGATGGTATATCTTGATTTATTTTTCTAAAAGAAATGGACTTATTTAGGCGTGACATAAGCATGATGTCATCAAACTAATAAGGACCATTGGAGTGAGGCACATTGCTTCTTCGCTGCGCGCACGCATGCAATGGGCGGGGGGTGTGCGCTTGCGCGTGCCTACGAGTGGGCCGGATTTCTCGCACGAAGAGAGGCGGACGTGCCCAACGTGAATACGGGAAAGAAGAAAAAGATAATAAAGAGAAAAAAAATATACGGATATGCCAGACAAAAAAAAACAGAATTCGAATAGAGATCAGACGAAAAAAAATTATGGCAATAAATGTTGCCTCTTTATCACTAGGTATAGATTATATTTAGGGGAGTAGGTCACTACTGGGTGGTAATTAGTATACATACATATATACATGTATAACTGGAGGTGGTTATGTTTTTTACCTTGGATTGGTTCTTGCTGTTGTACGTCCTCATGGTAGTACATTACTTTGCTGTTCATATATACAGTACATTACTCTGGTGTTCATATATACAATAGATGTGGAGCTGTCAAAAGTCAGACGAATGAATTGACCAGGAAATTGCTGGCTGTGTGTTAATCCCGTCAAGATCAAGGTCATAGTTGCATCCCTTATTCAGAGGGGCAAAGCCCAGTTATTGACCGTGGCCACCCTGATTTTTCTTTTCAAGTTATAGTACTCAGATTTTGACCTTTGGTCTTGTTCGCTTGTCTTATAATTTGTATTTTTCAGCTTATTTTTTTAGCCGGAATAATATTTTTCTCTTACAACAAATCAGCCGAAACAATGTTTCAACTTTTTTTTTACGAAGCAAACGGGGCCATATGCACCCCCAAAGTCCAATAGACTGCACCCCACCAGCCCAGCGCCCAAACCTGCAACTTCGATTAAGGAAGGCCTAGAACTGCAAGATCGATTGTTTCTCGTAACCTCCGGCTGTTATTGTGATACGTCGTTCCATCTTCCGTCGTTCCGTTTCAGCAAGTCCGTGTCGTTTCGTCCTCTCGGCTTCTAGCTTTTGCAGGCCCGCGGCGCCCTTGCCTCGCTCTTGCGCATCCAGCGAAGATTGCCGTCACGGTGTCACCCAGAGGCTGGCTACTCTGCAGGCCGTAGCTATCTAGCTACGAGCCTAGGACCGGCTCCGTCGCTGGAGTACTCTTGCTACCCAACAGGCCAACACCCAACAAGCATCAAGGATTTAGGCCCCGTTCGTTTCGCTGAAAAAACAAGCCGAAACACTGTTCCGCCTGATTTGTTGTGAGAGAAAAACATTATTTCGGCTGAAAAAACAAGCTGAAAAGTACGGATTATAAGAGAAGCGAACATGGCCTTAAGCCGGTATGAAACTAAATTAGATGCTCCCATGCAGCAATGCCTTTTTTGTCTTTCTTAATTAATCTGATTTTATGTACAAATTAGGTCCCTTTGGAATACGAGATTTTTTTCTGTTCCTACATTTTTTTGTGAAAAATAAATTGTTTCTAAAATTATTATACACTTTCTACGAAATTCCTGGGTTCCAATGCGGCCATAAAGCTATAACTGGTTATTGTTTTACTTTTACAACGATCTATAGTGTTAGGCTAGCTATTTGTGTTTGATTACAAATTTATATGTTCTTTTTATTGGGCTGATGGAACGGTTTTCCATCCAAAACAAAAACACCAGAGCCTGATAGTGTCAATAATGCCGAGAATTACAAGCAAGCATTCTCAGAGAATGGTGGAGACTAAAAACATGATAGATAGTTGAGAGGATTTTTTTTCAAGCATAATGACTGTGAAAACAACTTTACGCAATCGCATTGGTGATAAATTTATGAATATTTGCCTTATTTGCCACGTGGAGAAAGAAGAGATGACGAAAGTCAAAAATAACACCATGGTTCGTCATTTCGAAAATGCAAGGACGTGGATTTCTTAATCACTCGGTTTTTTAGTCACACCCGCCCCTCAAATTTTCTTCTTGCTTTGCCACTGTTAGTCACCTTGCTAAATACTTAGCAATTACTAATTAAAAAATTCTCTTGGTAATAGATTCCTAGGTACAAAGGTTAATTAAAAAACTAGACATTGGCACTCCATGTTTGGATCTCTTGTTGCTAAATTTAGCATACTACTCCCTCCTATCCAAATTATAAGATGTTTTATTTTTTTCTCGATACATAGTTTTTTGTTATACACTATGCCTACACACATATAATAAACCACAATGTGTCTAAGAAAGTTAAAACGTCTTATAATTTTGAATGGATGAGTAGCTATTATTAGTAGTATATAATATTTCTAAAGCCTACTACCACCAGACTTGCTACTCCCTCCCAAATTAACACTACTCTATAGAAACCATTTTTCCCAACTCTACTTTTATATATATACAACAAACCCTAGCATAGCCGCCGCTCCCCTCTCTCCCCACTCTCCCTCTTGGCCCCTAGTCTCTCTCTCTCTCTCTCTCTCTCCCCCCTCACCGCCCCCTTCTTGTGCCCCTCCTTCCCTACAACTTCATCACCCCCTCCTTTCTCCCCCCACCCGTGCCTTTGCCCAACGCCACTACCACTTCCTCCTCCCCCACGGATGCTCCAGATCTAGGCGGTCCCTCCTCCTCCCCAACACCATCGCCCCCTCCTTTCTCCCCCACCCGTGCCTTCACCCAACACCACCGCTGCCTCCTCCTCCCCCACGGACACTCCAGATCTGGGAGGTCCCTCTTCCCCCCAACATTGTCGCCCCTTCTTCTTCCTCCCCCATGGACACTCCAAATCTGGGTCGGTCCCTCCCCCTCCTCCCCAAAACTATCGGCCCCTCCTCCTCTCCCACGGGCTCTCTAGATCTAGGTTGGCCCCTCCTCCTCCCCAACACCATCGCTCCCTCCTTCTACTCCCATGTTGGCGTTGTAGATCCAGGCCGGCCCTTTGTCCTCCATGGCAAGGGCAAGGCAGATCTAGTTGGGCATGGTGCGTCCTAGGGTGAGTCGTGATGGTGCGGGCGTGACTAGATCCACCTAGCGGCTCGGCAGCGACGATGATGCAAATAGGAAACATAGGTACAACCTTGTTTTTTTCAAACAATTACAAATGCCTTATTTGGCCGGAGTTCGAATGGCTCCAACTATAACTGCCCTTGTCATTTTTGGCCAATAGAATGGGATACACTAGAGGAGCAAGAGTCCCCGATAAAACCCACCAAACGAGCCTTAAGAGAGCCTCACTGTAACACCCTAGGTGTTAGGCTTGCATAATTGCACTTACATTGCATAACATAAGCATCATTCATTCATGCATAAGCATTTCTATATGAAACATTGCTATGAAACATGTGAAACATGCTATTGTTCTTTTAAGTTTCATTGTATGTATGCTTCATGATCATGTGTGATTGAGTGCAAGTGATTAATGTTGGTAACTAAAATACCTTAGCTACACTTAGAATGTCATTAGGAACAATGTTCATGTTGACCATATTGCCTAATTATGCTTCCAAGTAATAGTTTGACTTGTGTTGACCCCTAGAGCTCTTTTGTTTGACTGTTTAAAAAGTACAGCTTAGAGTGTTTGCATGTCTGAGCAACCTAAAGCAAAGTTGTAGCAAATTATATATAGAACAAACTTTGTTTAGAGCCCAAGTCATGAAAATGTGTGGAACAGCCCCAAACATGGCCCACAAGTCAGATTTGGGTGCTGATTCAGCACTTCAAAAATTTTCTAAGTCTTGCATTGAGTTTCAGTTTTAGGGTAGGCTACTTTGGTCCTTAATAGTTTGAAAACCGTGGAGTTTTATACAAAGTTAATATTGACAATGTTGGAGCTTACCTGTAGCTCTACCACTTTGATTAACGGACCTCTTGCTAATTCACCGTGGTTTAGGACTTAGGAGGGGAAGAAAACTCGCTGACAGTCGACTGATGCTGCACCTGATGATTATCCCAGCCGGTTAGTCGTGGCCGACAAAGCTCAGGTCGCGCGCACCATTTGGAGGCCGTACACCAGCGCTGCCCCCGCTAGTCAAGCCGTTGCTGCCACGATGACGGCACGCGCCTGATAGCTCGCTTACTTGCTTCCTCCACGCCTCCACGCCTCGCCAGTTCGCCAGAAGCAAAGCACCACGCTTCCGCCATTGCTGCCAAGAGCGTCGCCGTCGTGCAGCTCCTCCGCCGGCCAGCCACTGAGATATCGCTCGCACACATAGAAGCGCCTTGCACTGCTCTACTCGTTCGAGCCCTTCGTAGTCTTGTTCGTGGCCAGGTGAGGGCCCTTTGGCCGATTTCATCGTCGTCGCCATGGTTGTCGCCTCGCCGGAGCGTGAGCTCATCGTGGACCTTGATGACCGGAGCTCTGCTGTGCTCCCCTTTCCTCCACATTGTCTTCCTCGCACTTTGTAGTTGCTCTAACCCTACTTCACCTAACCGCTACCGCTCGGACGTCGCCGGCGGGTGAGCTTCGCCGGAGCAAGCTCTGCCACCGCGCGGACCTCTTCGTGGCCAGGTGTTCCTCAAGCGTCTCCTAGCACTAGAGTAGCATAGATAGTTTCGCCTGAGCACCGTGGTGCCGTAGAACCTCTTGCCTAGAATCGTCGTGGCCGGAGCCAGCCTGCGCACCTTCATGCCACGCCGCCGTGCCGCCATGGCCGGCGACGAGCCACCTCCCGCACGCCTCTTTGCTAACCACCGGTATGAATCGATGCGGGAGAGTGAGGTGAACACCTTGGTGGGGTCGGTTTCGCCGGAGAAGTCGCCGCCGGCGAGATAGCACCGATCCCGTGCCATCCCAGGCCGTGCTCTGCTTTGGTTTGACTGACCAGCGGGGTCCACTGATCTGTGGGTCCCGAGCGTCAGTGACTGTAATAGGAAAAGCTAGCTCATTTGTTCAGTTTTGAATGCAACTTTGTGGAATTTATATCTCTAGTTTGGTGAATCCAAATTAGGTGGTTCCAATTTTGTTAGGATCTTTTTAAAGTGTAGTATTTAGGAAAATATAACATGAACACTTGTAGTAAAGTTTATGGAAGAATTAAATTGCAACTTAAAATGTGTTTTTAAATAAATGCAAACTTGTTTAATTCATATCTAAAGTTCCAGTGCTCCAAAAATTATGAACTTTGTATGGTGAGCTGTTTTTGATGAGTAGAAGCTCTAGTAAAATTGTGAGAGTCAGCGCATGAATGGTTTTTGAGTTATTAATTTCCCTTTTATAATTAGGTGATCCTTGTGTGAATTTGAATAATTAATCTATGAATCCAATGCTCATGAAATTTATTGGAGGTTGTCCTACTACCTTAAGGATGCTAAAAAATATAAAATATGTTTCTTGACACTTTTCACTAGGTTTTCTATTTATGCTATTTTAAGCCCTGCTGGCTTGTCATTTTTGTGTAGGATGTTATATTTATTCAAATGATGTGAAATTTATACAGTAGTCTATTCGGGACATGTATAAACTACTGTAATATTTGTGGAATTTTCTATACACTTTGGATATGTGTTTATTTTTTAACCTAATTATCTAAATGAATTAATAAAGGTATGAAAATAATTTATTTAGGAATGGCAACTAAGTTTTCTAGTGTTCATTTGATGTATGTTAACTTTTGGTAGCATTGGTAGTACTCATGGTGTATTCTTGTATGTAATGAAATATTATTTTTACTATAATTCATTTATAGTGACTTTCTGGATAGATTTTAGAGTTAAGCAAATTAACTGATGAACTTGATGTTTTTTGTGAATTTGGTCAATAACAAAGTTATAGGGAACTTGCTTATCTAGCTTGTGTCAAAATTTCAAGGCATTTGGCCTAGTAGTGTGAGAGTTATATCAGTTGGAAGTCAGCACTCCCAACAGCCTACTCTCTGGAATTCACAGATAGTTTTGTAAGATCAGTCTGTTTGACCTAGTTTGAGTTTGAATTAGACTTTGGTGATTAAACAAAAGTTGTAGACAATTTTATAAGCTTTCCAGAAAGTCTTAAATCATGGTATTTGGACCTGTAGAACTCCAGTTATGGATCAAACATGTAGCTTCTATTTGCAGCCTGAAAGCTGTTGAGTGCAGTGAATAACTTGTTTGCTTGATATGAGTCGATGTGATGAGTTAGATGCTAGGCTAATTAAAATAACTTGTTAGTTGTAGGTGATAGATCTCTTAGTGAAGATGAACGACTTTATATTAGGTTGTTAGAGCTCGGTGAGTGTGCCGTTCTTGTTTTCTAAAAGAGATATGCACCTACTCGGTAAAATAGATGTTAATTTTGTATCATCGTGTCTTTCATGCGTCCATCTATACATGGCTGTACATTTCATCATCACCTTCCATCTCTTGTGCATGCATGATTCTTATACTATGCATATACATGCAAAGGTGTTCCGGAGGGAGTCACGCTTCTGGAATTCAAGCAAGTGCTTCCAGAGGAGCAGCAGCAAGCTCAAGGGCAGGAGGTGCAGGCCCTTGAAGAAGGTGCCAACGTGGAAGAAGTTCTTGAGTGTCCCGATCACCAACCTTCATCTTTTCTAAAAGGCAAGCCCCGGAGCATTTTAAGTCTCCTATGTTTTAAAAATGGTTACTTTGAATATCTTTATTTATGATGCATTAAGTGATTGGATGCAAACACTTGTTGTATATATATCTATTCCTTGTCCAGTAAACGTACCCTGAATCGTATTTAGGTCCAGGAGCGAATCAAAGCTTAGCCTTGCTTAGACCGGTAAAAGTCAGGTGATTTCCTGTCACCTGCAAGTTAGGATGATGTCTGGTCACGGTTGGCTATATTTGCTATCATGGAAAATAATCATGTGTTAATAATGAATTGTGATCGGGCGGGATGTCGATAGAGAAGCAACAAGACAAGGAGGTCTTGGGTGTGGATCTATCCCCGTCTGTATCGGTTAAGGACCGATTCGCTGTACGTCCTCATGTCATGTTGAACGCATGCCTATCACTTAGTTGGTCGGATAACTCGTTCCGACCGCGAAGCCGAGTAGCTCAATTTAGGCCGAAAGTCTAGGAAGTGAAAGTGCGCACCCTGGCGGTAGTAAGGATGTGCGGGGAGCTATTGGCGTAAGTCCGAGGTGAGATTGACCACCTGGCAGAGTGGACTCCCTAAGGGTGTGGCGCTGCTCAGAACCGCGATTCCTGAGTTGTACCAAAGGTGACCTAAGGCTGTCTTCGCCCGGTATGCCTGGGTTTGTGTTAGGAATACCCCTTCAGCTGGATAGGAATCGATTCGAATCGTCGTCTCTCCCGGATAGTGAGAACTTGACTGAGCAGCGGCAACGTAGATGCACTTAATGAAACTTGATGGTTAAATTGATGATGATGATGATACAACATTATACTGGATATAGTTACTAATGTTTGGAGTTAATCAATTGCTTGCTCTAGTACATGTGCTAATCTAGTTGACAGGTTAATATTGATAACTTGCTGCTTACTCATAATTTAAATTATGCTCTCATATCACTAAAGCTTTTATGCAAAATGGTTGTCAAGCAAGATCCACCGATAAAGCCTTGCATACTCCTTGGTGTCATTTATTTTTGGTTTACGACGGGTAAGTCTAGCTGAGTACGTTCTTGTACTCAGGGTTTATTCCCCCTTGTTGTAGATGACGTGCTCTATAATGGCTACTACAAGTATTGTCTCCACCCTACGGGGGATGAAGACTAGATCATGGGCATGATCATCTATGTTATCTCATCATGTTGCTTTTGCTGGATATGACTATGGAACTGGCTTGTATTTGAGCTAAGTGTGTGTGATGGTCTCAATCTACTTTGCTTCTTCTATTTGTGAACTCGTTTTGTAATAACTATGTGAACTCTGATGTATGAGGTACTTGTGAACTACTTGTGAAATGGATGTAACATGTGGCTTGTTATGTTGAATTACCGTGATCTTGGTTGTATGCAAGTTGGTTTGAGATTCTTCGTGGTTTCAGTTGACTACTAGGTTTATATGGGTTCAAGTATGACGATTCGATCACTCTAGTGATTGCTTTCGTACTTGTGCTCTTATAAATTGGTCGGTTCTGTTACACTCACAAACCCATATGAAAGCCAACCAGGCCTGCCCACATCCACATGCGCGTGTCATCTACAACTTGGAAAAAGTCCATTTTAATTTCCTAAACTATCATCATGTCTAATTTTCCTCCTCGAACTCTAGAACCAGACATCTTGCTCATGAACTCTAAAAGCCATTCAATTTTATATCCCTGCTTTGGATTGAAGTGGTTTTGAAGGCGGTTTTATCCTTTTTAGGTAATAAAAATCTAATAAATACTTGATAAGATTTATAAACCATGGAAAATGCCTCTAACATTCTGAAAAATTCGAGAAAGATCGTAGAGATAGGTTGGGACCAGAAACCCACACCCCCAAAATATCTAGAGCTCATGAAAATATCTCTAGAAGCTTAAAAAATACATTTGACACTAGGAAATTAGAAAATATCCAAAATAATCGAGAAAAGTCCGAAAACATTTAATGGATATCTAAACATTTTTTTACAAACTTTCTACAGAAAAATGTCATCTAATATATTATTTTGAGTTTGTCATTTTAAAAACGTTTTTAGACACCAATTATAGTGGTATGTGAACTTTCTATATTTTTTCTACATATTTTCCCCATTTTATAGATCTAAATCTTATTCTTGAAAGTTTCTAGAGATATTTTATTGCGATTTATCGTCCAATCTATCTAAAGGATCGATATCAGGATTTTTAGAAACTCTGTAGCATTTTGTGCGGTTTTAAAACTTTATCAAATATCTACATCATTTTTGCTCAAAAAGGAGAAAACCGCCCTTGAAACCACTTTAAATCAGGTTAAAGAAAATCTAAACGGTTTTGAGTGGTCATAGGATAAGAGTAAGACGCCATTTTGAAGTTTAAAAAGGGAAATATCAAAGTACGACGATACTGATGCTGCAACTTCATCAACCAGAAAGGGGCCTAGCGTCACTCTGCAATCGATCACCAGTCGGTCCATTCAGGCCCAGGGCCCGGCCCAAGCAGCAACGTGCGTGCGTGCGCGGTGCGCCCGACGACGCCTCATCATCAAAATGCCAAATTGGGGGGAACCGGAATCGCAGGCGGCTTTCCAAATTCTGCGTCTGCCGCTCCCGCGCGCAAATCCAACCGCCAAGCCGAAACGAATTGCTTTCCCTCCCCCCGCCCAGACGCGAGAGATCCCGCGCGCGCGCCCGCCCGCCCGCTCCCCGATCCGACGGCCCTGGCCTCCTCCACGTCAGCGATCCGCGCGCCCGCCCGCTCCGCCAGTCATCCACCGCGGCCTCTACATAACCCCGCCGCCTCCGCTCCCATTCCACTCCCACCCAAAATCCCAAATCCACCACCGCCACCACACCAGTGATTCCGTCCGACGAGAGGAGAGACTAGTGTGGGAGGAAGAGAAGAGGCGAGTATGAGTTCCGGCGGCGGCAGGGGCAAGCCCAAGGGCACCAAGGCCGTGACGCGGTCGACCAAGGCCGGGCTGCAGTTCCCCGTCGGCCGCATCGCGCGCTACCTCAAGACCGGCAAGTACGCCGAGCGCGTCGGCGGCGGCGCGCCCGTCTACCTCTCCGCCGTCCTCGAGTACCTCGCCGCGGAGGTAACTACCCCCAATCCATTTCTTTCTCCCCCCCTCCCTTCCGCGAATCCGTTCGGATGATTGCTGAATCCTTGCCGTGTGCGCCGCCCGTAATCGCTTGCTTGCTTGCAGGTGCTGGAGCTGGCGGGCAACGCGGCGCGCGACAACAAGAAGAACCGCATCGTGCCGCGCCACATCCAGCTCGCCGTGCGCAACGACGAGGAGCTCAGCAAGCTGCTCGGCGCCGTCACCATCGCCGCCGGCGGGGTGCTGCCCAACATCCACCAGACGCTGCTGCCCAAGAAGGCCGGCGGCAAGGGCAAGGCCGACATCGGATCCGCGTCCCAGGAGTTCTAGGCGGCGGCGGTTGCAGGCTTCTCTCTGTCTCTGGTTCGAACCATGCTTCAACATGAAGGCGCTCCGCCGTTCAAGTTTCGTCGATTAGCAGCAGTATTAGCGTCTTGTCTTGTCTATGGTTGGTTAGGTTTAGGTTCTGTGATGGATGGTTTATCAGGTGGAGTTTGTGGTGAATGAAAGCTGCCTATATGTATCAATCAATCTTGCTGGAATGGACGAAATGGTCGGTTGCTGTTACTTGCTGTGGTCCTGTCTCCTATTTTTGTTGTTGATTTTGTTTCTAGGCCTTGTTTAGATACCCTCAAAATTTCAAGTTTTTTCACTCTCTTTCATCACATCAATTTTTAGCCGTTTGCATGGAGCATTAAATGTAGGTAAAAAAAATAATTAATTGCACAGTTTAGTTGGAAATCACGAGATGAATCTTTTGAGCTTAGTTGGTCCACGATTAGATAATATTTACCAAATAAAACGAAAGTGCTACTATTCATCGGGTTGAAATTTTTTTCAATCTAAACAAGGCCCTGTTCAGTTGAGGTTGCTACTGACTGATCTGCGGATGCCTTGTTTCTCGGTTGTGATTACTGCAGTCTGAAATTCTTATGTTTCATTCAGTACCTGTGATGCCCAAATCCATGTGCTCATCAACTGCTTGTGCTCATCAACTGCTACTATACTTGTCGGGTATATTGAACCGCCCTGTTATTTCTGGAACGAGGGATATTTGGAGGGATAGCCATGATATGAGGTGCAGCTAACCATACCTGCTTGTACCAAGCACCCCTATGGCAGGAGTGGAGAGTGGAATCTGAGGGAAAAACTCCTTGGGAAGCTACTCAAGTGGTTGCTTTTAAGGTGCTGAGCAAGATTTATGAGCAACACTGGGATTAGTTTACCGGCAGTGTCGCTGGTACTTTTTCTTGGGTGGATCCATCTACAGCAGTTCGGGCACAGCGCAACCGCAATGCGTTGATCCAAGACCGAAATGAGCGGGCAGAAAGTTCTAGTCCCGTTATGAGTGCAATGTTCGCCGTGATGAAGATGTTTTATGCTCGTCAGGACACCCAGGACTTCTGGCAGGGGTCTTATACCACTTGCATGGACAGGCTCATGAGAGCCGAAGCTGCACAGCGGAAGTTGAGAAAGCATGTGTGCAAGCAAAAAAAGACAGCTAGAGAGGCTCTTTGGGACACAGATGACGCTCATGGCGCACTGGGGGCCATCCAGGCTCAGATGGCACAAGATGGCCAAGCCAACCAGCAGAGGGATGCAACCAAAGCAGCAAGGGTTGATTATCAGGCTATGCTAGCAGGACTGCGGGAGCAGCTAGAGGTCGCTCGCGCCGAGGCCTTCACTGCTACATGCTAGCGGATCTTAGCTAACAACCGCGCAACCCTGGTAGAAGCAGCACGTGACAGCCGAAGCCGAGGCTGCGCAGCAGGCACGCGTTGAGTGGGATTTGCGCCATCAGCTTGCACATACCAAGAACGTGGTGATTGATCTTCAGCATGAGGTGTATTTTCTGAACAACCAACTGCACCCGATTCTTGATGAGGAAGAAGATCCGAAAATGTTTGTTGAAGATGATGGTTGGGAGGATGAAGAAGTGGTGCCCGTAGATGAGGACGATGCTATCTCCGACCTTGACAATGACCACGCTGATGAGTAGAGCAGCTTAGTGACTAGTTCGATGCGCTAGATGTACCCCCTGCTATCTTTTATAATGGACTTGTAGTTTAAGTTTCAGTATTCGTGATGTAACTTCGATGTAATATTGCAACCTTGCATGTTGGTCCACTATGGTTCGAACTCTAATGAAATTCCAGTTTCGGTTTACTGGTAAAATATGATATGCATGCGAACGAGTTGCGAGTACGATAAGTAATCAAATAGGTGTTGTTATGTTGTGGAAATGAATTATTGTGCCTCTATTTTATTGTATGAATTCCAATTCTCTCCAGTAAATTCAGTTTGGCATTATTATACAATTCTTCTGTAATTTCTTGACATCATCCAATAATTACTTATTGTTGCAATTTTACAAATGACTCGCACTCACACTGGGGCTGGTACCAGTCAGGGTGGTAATGATGGTGACCTACCACCACCATCGCCACCCTCTGCGAATGAGTTTTTCGCATAATTCTTGGGAAACCAGAGAGCAATGGAGGAAACACTGCACCTCATTGCGCAGAATACTGCCCGTGCCCGCTAGCAAAATCAGGGGCTAGACCCCAATCAATATAGCTCTTTCAAGGACTTTTAGGACACTAAGCCTCCCGTCTTCAAGGAGGCAGAAGAACCGCTCCAAACGGATGAATGGTTAAACACTATTGAGCAAAAATTCCGACTGTTGAGGGTCACTGAATAGATGAACGCAAAATATGCATCCCATCAATTGCAAGGACCGACAGGGATTTGGTGGACTCATTATCTGTCTACCCTACCTGCTGGTGCAAATGTCACCTAGGAACAATTCAAGACAACCTTTAAGGGGCATCATATACCTCCGGGGCTGATGCGGATGAAGGCCGCTGAGTTTATGAAGCTGACACAGGGGATAAAGACTCTGACCGAGTATATGCGTGCATTCAACAACTTGTCCAGATATGCACCTGAATTTATGGATACAGAAGAGAAAGATAGCAAGCTTCAAGAGAGGCCTTGGCACCAAGTTGATGAAAACCATGGCCAACTCTAGATGTACTACATATAATGAATTTGTAAGTGATACCCTCACGCAAGAGAACCAGAACAACTTACATGCGACAGCAAAAGGCCGCAAGCGAGCCGCTGAGGTGGGTGCCTCAGTCTCATCTCAATCAAGGGCTTCCATGGTAGCAAGGCCACAGTTCTGTCCCCGGCGCCTAAGTTTAGGCCTCCCCAGAAGAAAGCCCAGGCCAGTCGCCCTCAGAAGGCATTTCGTAAGGCATTCACCATTGCCCTGCCCAAGGGTAACGCAGGCCAAGGAAGCTCAACAGGGCAAGAAGTAACTAGCCATGCTTCAATTGCAATCAGACGGGCCACTGGGCCAAGGAGTGCCCCTATTCCAAGAAGAGTGGAAATCAAAACCAGGGTAACCAAAAGCAGGCCAATCCTAAGGCACGTCTTGGGTACGTGCACTATACAACTATGGAGGAAATTCCCACAGGGAAAGTTGTTACCGCTGGTATGTTCCTTGTAAACAAACACCCCATAATTATTTTATTTGATTCTAGAGCTTCGCATTCATTTATGAGTCAGACATTTGCATCTAAGCATGATCAGAAGATTGTGGTTGTAGACAAGGGTGGTTATAGTATAAGTTCAGCTGGGTCTACTATCTCTACAAACCAAATAGTCAGAGATGTGCTCATCTCCATACAAGAGAGGGAGTATACTATGGATCTCATAGTATTTGTAACACCCCAGGTGCTAGTCACAAGTTAAGCAGTGGATTTGGACTTAAGTAGGATATGTCAAGCAATGATCATGATCTCTAGTTCATAATTTTGAAGTGATGATGAAGGTGTTGAGGTCCAATCTATGAAATTGAGTCCCAACGTGAACTTGGACAACACACCTTGCTTACATGTGGACCCTGGTTAAGATTTTTCAAGAGTAATGTTAAACATGCTTATTTCATGTACATTACATCAACATGCATCCATCTTGACCAGTGGGAGAGTTTCATGAAGTTTGGAGCCAAAAAGTCACATGAAATGATAAGTTATAATCTTTCTTGAATTGCTTCATCAGGTGAATGGGAACATGAGATGTCGACCAAACCTTGCAACCTTGCTCAAACAACTCTAATTCAACTCATGAACAAAAGTCATGAACGGTTCATGTTGAGCAAATGTCAAGAAAATGCTTCTAAGTGTGGGAATGGCTAAAAATTGTCTTTTTCATGGTATGGTTTTGACCTGTGTTGACCAACTATTTGGAGTGCTTGCATGGAGTTGGACCTTAAATAAAAGTTGAAGGTTGAATGGAGTAAAACAAACTTTATTTTTGGACCAAGGCCTAATTCAACTCCTAAGTGGCTCAAACAGTGGTCTCAAGTTTGAATGCAGTGCTGTTTTGGCTCTCAGAAATCTGTCCCTGATTGGCAACAGCGAGTTGACATGTTTGTGAATTTTTATCTTCTAAATTTGTGTGATAGCTCGATTGGATTCCTTACTATGAGTTGGAGTACACTGTGTGGAGGAAACAACTAAACAAGTCTCATCACTTTTGGAGCTCGTTTGGATGTTCAAATTGAATTTCAAAAACAGAACCTCGCACTGTTCGATCCCTATTTGGACTGAATGTCTAAACCCTGAATTTCAGTTTCGGGTACTACACTTTGGAGCCTTGTATCTCTCTAACCAAGCTAAACCAGTCTAGGATCCTTTAACCAAAGTTGCAGAGCAAGGTGTGCACAACAAACTTTGTTTAAGGGTCATAAGCTAGTTTGGTCCCTAACTTAGTCAAACTGAGGCCTCAAAACTGAACCCAGTGCTATTTTTGATCTAAAAAATTTGGCTATCTGAGATTACAATGTCGATGATGATTGGCATTTCACGTTCTCAGATTTTTGTTAAGCAACTCAAGTTGAGCCAAATATAAAAGTTGGACTGCATGTTTTGAAGAAGAGCATGCAAAAAGATGGCACCAGTTTGACTTTGTTTTGACCATCAATTTGGATTTTTGCTCATCGCTGTCAACGTGCTGACATTATCATGTTGGGCTCTAATTACCCACTAATATGTTGCTCTAATGGCCGAGCCCCTAAATACATGTTGAAGAGCATCCAGAGGAGAAAAATTTTGCTTCAAGGCGCCGGATCTGAATCTGCATGGAATATGCCGAAAACGGCATCCCAACCCTAGCACACCATCGGCCGCCACCTGTTCGTTGAAATGGGCGCATGGCCTTCATGCGCGAGAGCGCGCCCCACCATGCCGACGCGCGTCCCACCCCTGCCACGCCTCTACGCCCCCCAGAAGTGGACGCCCGCACTCCTCCCCGACCTCACTCGCTCTCTCTGCCACTCGCTCCCCTCCTCGCTCTGTGCCAGAGTGCGGACGCCGAGCTCCACCATGGCTGCCACCGAGCAAAGCTCGCTGCCGCTGCTGCGAGCCGCCTTCGCCCCAACTGGCCTCGCCTTCGCGTTCCTCAAGCCACCTCGTGCGCGTCGCGCCTCTCCTCCGAACGCCTCCACCACCGTGCGCTGCAGCCGTCGGCGCCCACCCGGCCATCGTCGCCAGCACGTGTGGCCACGCCGCGTTGGGCCACCGTGGTGCGAACCGCAGCTACCAACGGATGCGCTCGGGCCCCTAGGTGCTCCACTGCCTCTTTCCCATTGCTGCCGGCCCCTGTTGGCCAAGGCCGGCCGGCCCCAAGCCGTCCCCTGCTCTGTCCCATGAAGAAGAGAAGGCAAAGGACCTCACGCAACAATAGAAACAAGTGCAGGGGCTAAGTGCAAAGTCTGTGACTCATGTGAATAGTGCCTGGAAGGACCTTTTTGCTGGAATTTATTTTCGTAGAAGTTCAGGGGCCTCGGTGCAAATGTGTTTGCATTTATTGCTTTTATTTGGCTGAAATTTTTTCATAAAAATAGCAAATGAACACTTTTTAGAATCCTTGTGAGTAGATATACGGAGTAGAGTCATAATATGATGTGTTAGTAGAAAATTTCTCCTGTTTTTATTTATTCTTGTAAAGTGCTTTTAAATACGCTTTTAAGTTGGACAGATGCATATCTTGAGTTATAGAAGTCAAAAAATGGTAATTTCGGTTGTGTTAATCTTGTGATGACATGATCTAGCTAATAAAAATATTAAACATGCTAGTTGTGTACTGTTTTTATAATGTTTTGATTTAGTCTTGTTAAATAGGCAATTTTAACTTATTTTGCTTGTTATTCTCATATCTAAAGTTGTCGTGCTTCAATTGCTGTGAAATTTTTATGGTAGGCTGCTGATGTTACATGTGTGCTGTGGCAAAAATTTCATATTCATTGGATAAAATATGTCTGAGTTATTAATTTAACTTGTTTAATGCTTATTAAATGGTTTATAAATAATATAAGTATGTAAAAATGTAAAATGTGGTTCCACAACCTTTGTATGATGTTGTTATGTCATGTTGATACATAATATGGCTATATGTTTATCGAAAATGTTGAGTTTTAGATTTATCTTGCTATTACATGTTTTCTTGCAATAGCAATTTGTCTTTTTCATAGTGATCAAATTATAAAATTTGAGCATGTAATATTTCTACAGTAGCCATGTTTTGATAGCACCTATCACTTGTAAAAATTCCAGCTCTCAACCCTTTGTTTAAGATATCACATAAAAATAATATATATATTGCATTATATAAGTAAAGGATGAAAGATTGATAATAGATACATGTGTTGATGCCATGTAATACTTCTAATAATTGGTTCTAAGTAATGTGATTGCTTGGTCATGATTAGGAGTTGCATGGAGCTGCATATATAGCAACAAAGTGTTAGTTGTTAACAACATAAATAATAAATGCATATAGTTGTATCTCTGCTGTTATGGCTACATGTACAGTTCTGTGGTGGTGATATTTTCATGATGCAAATGATGCTTTCTGTAAATGTGGTGAATACAAAAGTTGTAGATAAATTCCTTATCTTGCTTTTTCTATAATTTAATGATTTTAGGCCTGATGGTTTAGGAGTTTTAGATTTTATAAATTTGCTATCAGTTTTTGCATGTCCTCTGAACAGATCTGAATGATTGTATTGTTTGGCTTATTTAAACATGGAATCATATTTTGGTGACAATAGGAGAGTTGTAGTTTTTTTCCTAAGATTTCTAAAATGTCTAAGATCACTACTTTTGGTGGTCTAGAACTTCAGTTATAGTTGTTCAAAGTGGAATGGCAGGTTATGTCCAAATCTGGATAGAGATGCCTTCTTGGTCTTGTTTAACCTTGTTAGCTGTAGAATCATCTTAAGATGATAATAAGACATTTATAAATAACTTAATAATATTTCTATAAAGTTAAGGATCATGTTTGTTGGATGAATATAACTTAAGATATGCATTTCTGAAGTTAATATCAGTTTTCTATCCTTAGTTGTATAAGCTCTTCTTCATGATGTATTTAGACCTTGTTAGTTGTTGAATCAGCTTTTGGTGTTAATAACAAAATTTTAGATAATTGCATTAGCTTTCCAGAAAGTCTAGGGTCACACCTTTTGCATGCCTAGAACTCTAGGTATGGTTAAAACAAGTGACTGTGGTGCTGCTGTTCAGAATCTGTGTTTGTACCTAAAATTGTTTGCTTCACCTTGCTTTGCTTTGTGTGTTGCTAAGTGTGGATCATGCCTTTGATGGTGTTAAGTTAATATTCCTAAAACCTTGTGAAACTTGTGTCATGCTTGGTGCTGCCTTCCTTGCTATCCTAACATGATAGGTTATGTGATGCTTAATTAAGTAACGTGGAGTGCTTATGTATGTTTGGTGTAACCTTGTGCTCATCTTGAATACTTTTATATGAGGCATCTCATATTGCCATTCTTTGCATTCATGCACTTGCATTGTTGCATCTCATCTAGGTACGCTAGATGCACCCCGTGAAGGACGTGATGTTGGAGCTGAACCCAAAGATGGAGTTTGGTGATTCCATCCAGAAGATGGAAGGACTAAGCAAGTGCCGAGATGGGAGATGCTCGCCAAGCGAGTGTCATCTAACAAACACTGACCTAGTGTTGGATCCTAGGCAAGCCCCGGAGCATTCTAAGCCTCCTATGTTTTACAAATATCAACTTGAGTCCTTTTATGTTTGATGCATTAGGTTATAAGAGTTGATTGAAAACACTTGATGCATAGAACTACCTTGTCCATATATATACCTTTAACCCTATGTAGGTCTAGGATCAAATATATGCTTAGCCATGCTTAGATCGGTAGAAGTCGGGTGATTTCCTGTCACCTGCGAGATATAGGTGGATACTGAAACACGGTTGGCTATATTTGCTATCGTGGAACAGAACCATGGGGTAATGTAATTGGAGGCCGGGCGGAGTATATGTGTAGGTTGACTCATGTGATTCCATCTGTGCGGGTTAATGATCGTACCGTTGTTGGCACTTCTATCGAGATTGAACGCATGCCTCTCACTTAGCTGGCCGGATAACTCGTTCCGACCGTGAAGCCGAGTAGCTCAACTCAGGTCGGGCCCTGTTCTATAAGAGTGCGCACTCTAGATGGTAGTAAGGATGTGCGGGGAGCCAGACGTGAGCCCAAGGGTAGGCCGGGCCTAAACGTCCTACAGCTGGTTGTCTCTAATTGTGCGGCGCTGATCGAACCCATGGAATGTGGACCTGAGTTGTACCAAAGGTGACCTAAGGTGACTGTTGATCTGGTATGCCTGGGTTTGTGTTAGGAATTAATTTCGAGCTGGTTGAAATCGATTCGAATCGCCATCTCTCCCGGATAGTGAGAAACTTGACTAGCTCTAGCATCGTAGTAATTGAACTCTAGAATTGGATGGTTATGATGAATATGGAAATGTTACAGCGGCTATGGTTACTATTGTTATGCTACTAATGATATACCACATGTTTGGCATAGGTTAGTTGCTAATCTAGAGATGAATAGCTATAATTAACTTAATGACGAAATTATAAAATGTATAGCTGAATTAGTGGCTTTTTATGCAAAATGTTGTTAAGCTAGCTCCACTTATAAAGCCTTGCATGATCCTTGGAGTCACTTTATTTCTGGTTTATGACGGGTAAGTCTAGCTGAGTACATTCGAGTACTCAGGGTTTATCCCACCATGTTGCAAGTGAAATTCTTGGCCTGAGGAAGATGGTGGCTAACCACCGATGGGCTCGATGACTCTATATTTATTTCTCATCTATATGCTTTTATCAGAGGATGCCACTTATGCTAGCAATGTAATTGGAACTTATATTAATGTAATCATTTGAAAGCTATGTTGTTTCTCTTAACTGGTTTTGAAACCCAAACTTGTACTATTATTTGTGAACCTATTTGTAATATTATTTCCGCTGCCACTCTGTGTATGTGACATGTATTTGCTTAATCACGCGATCTTGGTTGTGATGTTGATTTACCGAGGTCCTTCGTGACACTCGGCGGACTACCGGGTTTATATAAGTGAAAGTATGTGCATGTCAACGTGTTAGCGGGGACAGCCATACTTGATCTTGTATAAATTAGGCGGTTCTATCACAGCTGGTATTAGAGCAAGATTAAGCATAATACTATCATGTACATAGTTTTAAAAACAAAGTTTTGGTTTTAAAATGCCTATTTTGACCAAAACTTTAGCTACAGGCAAATTTTATCAAAACTAATTTGTAAAACTATGCTAGCGACAACCTCTAGTTAAGCCCAGACCTTTAGGTGGCAATAAGTAAACTAATACTAACTATGGGGGATTTACTTTATTGCAATTTTTATTTCGTCATCCATACGGCGTGCTATTGTATGGATGCCATTCGCTTGAATGGTAATGTATGGATCAATATACCTCTACGCCCAGGTAAGTTGTTGAGTGGCATGACCGCAAGATGTGAGCGTGTGGTCAAAGGGGAGAGGTAGTTTTGATACTTAAGTATATATATCTCATATATATATGGAAGTATTTAATTGTGGGTTAGCTTTGGTATGGCTATATATGCATATTCTATATGTATGTATAGACGTATTTACTGATGGGTAGCTTTATTACAGAAGTATATATATAGTGGGTATATATATATATATATGGAAGTATTTAGCTTGCAACTTAGAGACCATATTTTCAATTCCGCATATATATAATTGTGGGGTTAGGCTGAAATGAAATCCTTCTGTAGGTACGCTAACCACGAATGTAACCAGATTGAATATAGCTGATGACTAGCTATATATCGAGAGAGTACGTGTTTTGCCACTGACATAGAACGTGATTGCCACCTTAGGCTAGCAATTTGGTGAGGACGAATGGGACGAGCATACATCATGATTGTTGCTTGTGCATAAACATGCTCCTCTCACCCTTGTTCTATGAATGGGTAACTTGTTGTAACCATATGGTCATGTTGTGCATGACAGAAAACTAATGTGCTAAATGTAAGTAAAACTTGTTTTGAAGAGATATCCACCTACTCAATAAAAAGGAAATAAAAGGTAACAATACCTTACCACCATGTTTCGCATGTTTATATGTAGTGGTGTTGCTGTAGGTGACTGCTTGTTATGTTCGAGCTTGGTGCTTAGTAATAGTCACTTAAGCTAATTTGATAGAGTTTCTCAAATGCTTGCTTAAGACCATGATGTATGTGTGGATGCTTTGTTACCTCTTTTGTCCATAGTGAGCATACGAGTGTTGAAGAGCCTAATCCTTGAACTACACTCAAGTTACATAAATCTCATGGTTGTCTCCTAGTAGATTCCCTTTGCTTAGGAGCTTGAGCTTGTATGTGTGATTGTTAGGCCTTGAATGTTGTATATCCATTCCTTGCTTGACTCATGAGCCCAAGCTTAGTTCCCTTGAATGCTTGCATATGTCGTGGATGTCTTGCTCCTGTGTGAAGACCCTGCCCAAAAATCCTTATCGGACTTCTCTGCCCCTTTATCCTACAGATGATCTGGTGCAACATTAACCTCTCTCTGCCTGAACCTCGGAGTCTTTTCCTTACAAATCATTTCATTGCTTTATCAACTGAATCTCTGAGTAGTGTATCGGCTCTATCCCTCGAATCTTGTTTGTTTTATCTCCAGATATCTCAAGTCTCTAAATATTTATCAGTCTTGATCTCATGTTGCTACCCCACAAGACCAAATCTCATATTACTCTTTTGCTTGGTAATCTCCTTGGTAAAAACAAGGCGTGCGTGGAAAAATAAAGTAAGAGTCTCATGCTCAGTTGTCTTCATTGGATAATCTATGTTTCTCTTATGCCATGTCTTTACCTTGGACCACCCCATGTTGACTCCTAACTTTGTGACTACCTTTGCTTGCTATCCCTCCTTTACATAGTGCTTGTTCTTACAACCCAATCTGTGCCACTTGAAATTTCTCGTTGGGTGTATGTTCAGCAATGGTGTTACGATTAGCATTCTACGGTGCCGCGATGAAACCGAGAGCCTCCTATGGGTGCACACATAAGGTTGTGCTACTCGACATGCGCTAGTATCGAGGTTTCTAGTCATGATCCATTGCAGAACTGCACCGATGTGTTATTTTTATGTGAGCTCTTCCTTGGTTATCTCTCTCGATCCTATCAGAAGATCCCCATGACTTATCAGAAGATCCATATATCGGACCAAAAAGTAGGAGAGCTTTCTTCTAAAGATGTCTAGAGGATAACCTTTGAAGAACAGGTCACTGACATAAACATTAACAGACTACAAGAGGTGGTAGACAAGTGACTCTGCTTTACTATCCCTATACTGACGTCGGTCATCTAGTGCGCAACTTATGTCATCCCCGTTGGATCAGGCAAGTACACAACACTTAAAGTTGGACAAGTTATCAGTTAGATGATAAATGGACCAGGATATTATGTCCTATAATAGGTCACCTAGTGCTTGTGAGCTTTCTATCCAAGTCTTGATCTTTATGTGCAAGGTGATCCTGCAGTCAAAAACCAACTTTCTTCAGTGACCCCTTTTTTCTGCTAACTTCCATGGTGACTGTCTGTTTGCACATCAAATACAATTGTTGCCATCAAAAAGGAAGTTTTGGAGCTTTTAAATGTTGAGAGACAACTAATTAGTTATCAATAGGAAAGTTAAGTTACAGCTAGGTAATAATTCTTTGGTAGCTCAGAAGGCTATGTCTCATAGAACAATGTTAGACGAAGAAACAACAAAGCCGGCCAGCGATGCAAGTACTGCTTTCTTCTCCAAACCCAGTGTCGTCAAGGCAATTCCATCTTGGACAATCACACAGATAGTACAATATGTTGTATTAGCTAGGTAAAGAGCTAGAGAAAGCACGTCCCTAGTTTCGGTCAGCATCAATATGTATATGGTGCTATCAAAGGATCTGTTCAAGACTCTATTGGAGGAAGTACAGAAGGGTAGTTGGAAACGGTCCCTTATCTTTGCCAGACTGCCCCTCCACATGGAATATGCATTGTGTCCTACAAAAATAACCCACAAGTCTAATGCTTGTGCATTGTTGAGTTGGTGTCTAAATCAACGGTTGGAGTTGTTCCCTAAGAAGTATGTAAGGACAAACCCTAGTCTCTCTCCTTAGTAAGAAAGCTACTGCTGCTTCTATAAGAAGAGTTAAAGAGTGCAGAACACACTCCCCAATGTGTGAAGCAACGAAAAAGAAGAGCAGGAAATATGTCTAGATTTCGTGGCACTAAGCCAGTTATCTTTAAGCCGGTGATTAGAGGCTCAAACATGGTTGGATGGTCACAAAACTTGGTGAACTCATTCCTCGCTGAGGATACTTCGATGTCTTAAGTTGGTTGGAGGATTGGTTGAGTAAAGCATCGAACTCGAGAGATGTTTTGTCAGTTCGGGTCACTAAAATTTTAGAACAGTGCTGTCTTGGATTCCTCCCAAAGTAACAATGCTTCATGAAAGTCAATGAAAGAAATTCTTTAGACAAAATTTGCTACGAAGAGCAAGTATCAGAAAGTGTCTTGACCAAATTAGCCTCTCTAATGCTCAAAGCTAAGTAGCCTAAAGCTATTCCTGATGTTGGAAAATGGATGACACGCTTCTCTTCCCTTAAAAGTATTTCACACCGAATCTTGGGGCGAGATTCCCATAAGGGGAGGGCTGTAACACCTTGAGTGTTAGTCACAAGTTAAGCAGTGGATTTGGACTTAAGTAGGATATGTCAAGCAATGATCATGATCTGTAGTTCATAATTTTGAAGTGATGCTGAAGGTGTTGAGGTCCAATCTATGAAATTAAGTCCCAACATGAATTTGGTTTTCCTACAACAATAGTTATCAAGAAAGCATCAAGATGACTCCTTTCAAAGCGTTGTATGGCCATAAATGTAGAACTCCTCTGAACTAGATTGAACCCGAAGAAAGGAGGTACTACGGTATTGACTTTGTTAAGGAGGCCGAAGAGCAAGTTCGCACCATCCGACGACACATTGAAGCCGCTCAATCAAGGCAGAAGAGTTATGCGGACAAAAGAAGAAGCCCTATTGAGTTTGAAGTTGGTGATTATGTATACCTAAAAGTGTCACCAATGAAAGGAGTACAATGGTTTGGTGTGAAACGAAAGCTTGCACCTAGATATGTGGGACCATACCAATTCATTGAGCAATGTCAAAGAGTAGCCTATAAACTCTAGCTACCTCCAGAAATGAGAGCCATTTTCATTGTCTTTCACATTTCTCAACTGAAGTAATGTTTGTGAGTTCCAAAGGAAAGAGTTGAGACTACGCATGTCAAGATAAAATCTGATCTAACCTATGAGGAGAAGCCAGTACAATTGTTGGATAGTAAAGAGAGAGTAACTTGGAACCACATGATCAAGTTCCATAAGGTGATGTGGAGTAATCATGGTGAACGGGATGCAACTTGGGAAAGGGAGGATTATTTACGCAAAGTTTACCTACCTTTTATAAAAAATGGTAGGTCATTCAAATCTTGGGGCGAGATTTCTATAAGGGGGGAGAGGCTATAACACCCTAGTGTTAAGAATTGCATTTGGCACTTACATTTCATGAGCACAAGCATCATCCATTCATTCATGAGCATGAGCATATGAAATTTCATTTCATTCACCTTATGTTATCACGTGTGATGCTTAATTATACATGCATATGCTTGTGATCATGTGTGGCCAATGCAAGAGATTGTTGTTTTGTCACAAAACACCTTAGACACACTTAGGATGGAAAATGGAACCATTTTTGTATTCATGACCTAGCCCAATTTTGCTTCTAAGTCATGGTTTACTTCTAAACACCTTTTTCGTGATGCTAGTTTGACCAAAGTTGAACAATAGCTTAGAGAGCTTGCATGGCTATGACCTAAAGAAAAGTTGTAGTTCATGTCATGTAGAACAAACTTTGTTTAAGGGTCATGAGCAGAATCAATGCTTAAGTGGGTCAAATAGAGCTCCTAATTTTCAATTTGGATGTTGTTTTGTAACGTAGAAAATTTTCTAAGTCTAAACCTGATTTTAGTTTCCATGTGCTCTACTTTGGAGCTCTATAGTTTGAAACCATCGCGAATTAGACAAAACATTCTAAAGCAAAGTTGTAGATCTCTTATAGCTCTACAATTTCTATTAATGGACTTTTTGCTAACTCGAACCAGATTAGGAGATATAGAGGTGCAAAGTGGCACTGTCAATCGGCCATCGCCGGTCTGAAACCGGATGAGCAACAGTAGCAGTGGCCGACCATGCACAGGCACTGGCCACCGCGTGGCGCCCGTACGCCGAAGGCGGCCCCATGACGTTGTGCCTAGGGGAAGAAAAGGGACATCGGGTGCTCACTCTCTCCACTCTCACTTGCTCCTCTCACCCTGCCTTTCTCTCTCGCTCACGCAGTCGAGGCGGGTGAGCTCGCTGCCACCATGTCTAACCGCCGTAATTGGCTCAACCTCCTACACCACCAGATGCGGATTGATGAGGGGAACACGTAAGTGGTGACACTACCACCGGTGACCTCGCCGTCGGTGAGATTTCGCTAGTCAAACCACCGCCCCTGCGTTGTGTCACTGACGTGTGGGGTCCGTTGACCACGGGGCCCAGCTGTCGGCACCTTTGTGGTGCACTGGACCGGGTGCACGTAGCCTTTAATAGGGTTTTGGTGTTTTAGTTTTTTTTTTCAGATTTGAATGCAATCTTGCAAAAATCATATCTTGAGCTAGGAGTATCCAAATGGAGTGAACCAAATTTTCTAGCTTCATCTTGAAATGTACTATCTGATAAAAAATATGAAACTTGCTATTTGGAGTAGTTTTCTGTGTGAATTAAATTAAGTTGGTTAAGTGCTTTTAAAATGGCCTTTATCTTGTAAAATGCATAACTTGAGCTAGGGAGGTGGTAAAATGTGTTTTCAATTTTGTTGGTCTTGTGTTGACATGCTGTAGATAGGAAAAATGTTGAACCTACAGTAAGCATGCTTGGAATATGATCATTCTATTTAACTTTGATTAAATGCTAGTTTCTGGTGAAATTAATATGGGTAAATATACATAACTTATTATCATGAAATTAATTACACAGTGTTATTGTGCTATGATGAAAGTAAGAAAAATATGAAATCTATTGTTTGACACTTTTCACTAGGCTAAACCATTTATGCTAATATAAGACTTGCTAGTTTGTCATTTTTGTAGAGGTTGCTATACATATCTAAATGGTATGAAATTTGTACAGTAGACTATCGGGAGCATGTATGAGCTACTGTAATTTTCTCAGAATTTATTGTGCAATGGAAATATATGTTCTTTGTTTCACCGTATTATTTAAGGAAATTAATGAAGGCATGTAAATAATTGATTTGGGCTTAGCCCTTATGTTTTCTAGCATGTTTGTAATGTAAATGAACTGTTGGTACCATTGAGTGTGTACAAAATTGATTGGTTGTATGCAGTTAGATATTTATTGCTCTATGATTCAAATTGAATGACTGCATGTATAGTTTCTGTTGTCATGCTATTTTGATGATGAAAATGAAGTTCGCTGTGAATCTTGATAATAACAAAGTTGTAGATAACTTACTTATCTACCTTGTGCTAAATTTTCATAGCTGTAGGCCTAATGGTTTGAGAGTTATAGCTGATTGAAGTTGCTGTCAGTTTTGCTTGTTCTCTGGACAGATCTGGGAAACTGATTTGTTTGACCTTGTTATCTGTTGAATCATCTAGAGATGATTATAAGGAAGTTGTAGACAATTTCATAATCTTTCCATAAAGTCTTGTGTCATGTTTGTTGGATGTATGAAACTCCAGTTATAGCCAAAACAAATAGCTGTTGTCTGCAGTCCAGAAAGTGCTTAATATGAGTTTATGACTTGATTGCCTTGCATAAGCTTGATGTTATTGTTAGGTGCATAGGCTAATTAAGATTAGTTGTTAGCTGCAGGTTCTAAGCCTCTCAATGATGATGAACAACAATATCTTAGGTTGCTAGAACTTGGTGAGTATTTGTTTCTTATACTAGAGAAGAGATATACACCTGCTCAGTAAAAATCAAGTTAAGTTAATAACAGGAGATATGCACCTACTCGATCAACGAAAATTAATTTTTGTTATCACCATGTCACCTTGTCTCTTAAGTATACATGTGTATGCATTTCATCATATCATGTCTACATTTCATCTCTTATGCATTCATGTTACTTACTATGTGCATATGCATGCAATAGGTTCACCGGAGGGAGTCAGCCTTCTCAAGTTCGAGATCGAGCAGCAAGAGGACCCGCAGGGCTACGGCAGAGGAGGCTCAGGGAGACGGAGAACAGGACACTGAGAATTTGCCCGAGTGCCCCGACCATCAGCCGTCCGCTTTCCTAAAAGGCAAGCCTTGGAGCATTCTAAAACTCCCATATTTTATAAATGTCATCTTGTGTTCTTTATGTTGATGCATTAAGTATAGGTGTTGTTTGGAACCACTTGATGCATATGCCTTTCCTTGTCCAGAATTATATCTTGAATCCTATGTAGGTCCAGGATCGAATATATGCTTAGCCATTCTTAGACCGGTAGAAGTCGGGTGATTTCCTATCACCTGTGAGATATAGGTGGAGACTTAGTCACGGTTGGCTATATTTGCTATCGTGGAAAATAACCATGTGATGATGAATAAATAGAGACCAGGCAGAATCTTATATGTTCGTGGTGTTGTGACTTATAGTGATTCCGTCTGTGTCGATGAAGGACCGGATCATTGAAGGCCCTCTTGTCATGTTGAACGCATGCCTATCACTTAGCTGACCGGATAAGTCGTTCCAACCGTGAAGCCGAGTAGCTCAACTCAGACCAGGAATCATTCTGTAAGAGTGCGCACACTGAAGGTAGTAAGAATGTGCGGGGAGCCAGTGTGAGGCTAAGTGCAGGTTAGAGTCCTGATCGACCTGGCGTCCAGTAGTATCCCTAAGGGTGCGGCGCTGATTGGACCCACGAAATTTGTATCTGAGTTGTACCAAAGGTGACCTAAGGCGACTAATGATCTGGTCTACCTAGGTTTGTGTTAGGAATAAATACCCAGCTAGTGGTAATCGATTTGATTCGCCGTCTCTCCCGGATAGTGAGAACTTGGTAGAGCTTCTTTCCTCGTAGTAATTGATGGAATGTGATGGTTATGAGGAATATGAAAATGCTTCACTAGATATGGTTACTATTGTGATGACTTAATTGTACACAACATGTTTGGCATAGGTTGTTGCTAATCTAGAATGGAATAGTGATAATGAACTTGATGATCAAATAATAAAAAGGTGTAGCTCAACTAGTGGTTTTTTATGCAAAAGGGTGTCAAGCTAGCTCCACTTATAAAGCCTTGCATGATCCTTGGTGTCACTTTATTTCTAGTTTATGACGGGTAAGTCTAGCTAAGTACATTCTTGTACTCAGGGTTTATTCTCACTTGTTGCAGATAATGTGATGTATCACGGCTACTGCAAGAACTGTATGGCTCCTGCTATAGATGAGGAGTAAGACCAAGGGCATGGTCCTTCTATGTCATCTTATCTTAGTGCTTTTGTTGGAGATGACCCTGAACTGGCATGTATTTGAACTACGGGTGATGTTGGCCAACCCTAACTGGTCCCATCTTCTCCCTCTAGTGCTCGTTTCCGCATTGCCTTGAGCCCTAGTACCTTGCCCTAAGACGGATGCATGTCACCGGTAACCACCTCGTCAGAACGGCAAGCGCCATCACCATGCGCTGTGCGCCGCCTAGCTCCGCGCATGTGGTCGGACCTCATCGCCGCTCCACCATGGTCGGAACCTAACCTTAGATTTCCGCTAGGGTTCCCTAAAGCCGCAACCATGATTCCCCGAGCACGTCATCGCCGGAGACGGTGAGCCCGCCACTGCGCACCCTTGCCGAGCATCCATGGCCATCGTCGAGCTAGCTCTAGCGAGCCCCTTGGCCAACCAAGCCCACCAGTAGATGTGCGGGGTCGAGTTGAGTCTGAGGTGAAGACCTCATCGCCGGTAACCTCACCGTCGGTGAGCTCCGGCCGGTCAACCGCCGCCCTATCTCGATGTCACTGAAGCGTGGGGTTAGTTGACCAGCGGGACCCGTAGCTATGGACCCCGAGTTGGATTTTGATTTTTCTTTTATTCTTTTCTAAAAATTACAACAACTTCTAAAATTCATAACTAAATGTAGAAGTGTCCAACTTGGGTGATCCAAATTTTGTTGGATTCATCTTGAAATGTACTATTTGGTAAAAATATGAAACTTTCTGTTTGAAGTAGTTTTCTAGGTGAATTGAATTAAGTTGGTTAAGTGCTTTTAAAATAGCCTTTATCTTGTAAAATGCATAACTTGAGCTAGGAAGGTGCTAAAAATGTGATTCCCCATTTTGTTGGTCTTGTGTTGACATGCTGTAGCTAGGAAAAATGTTGAACCTATAGTAAGAATGCTTGGAATATGATCTTGCTATTTAAATTTGATTAAATGCTAGTTTCTGGTGAAATTAATTGGGGTAAATATATGTAACCTATGAGCATGAAATTATTTACACAGTGTTCTTGTGTTATGGTGAAAGTAAGAAAAATATGAAATCTGTTGTTTGACACTCTTCACTAGGCTAAACTATTTATGCTATTATAAGCCTATGCAACTTGCCATTTTTATAAAGGTTGATACATTTACCCAAATGGCATGAAAATTTTACGGTAGACTATTGGGGGCATGTGTAGGCTGTTGTAATTTTCTCAGAATTTACTGTGCACTGCAAGTATTTATCCTCTAATTCACCTTGCTATCTAAGGAAATTAATAAATGCATGTAAACAATTTATTTGAGCTTAACCATGATGTTTTCTATGGTGTTTGTGATGCATATGATCTATTGATATTAGTGGTGGTGTCTAGATTTGACAGGTTATAGGCAACTAGTTAATCAAGGCTGTATAATTCAAGTAGATGACTGTAGGTATAGTTTTTGTTGTCATGATGTTTGCTGGGAATCTTGTTAATAAAAAAGTTGTAGATAACTTACTCATCTGTCTTGTCCTAAAATTTTATGATTATAGGCTTAATGGTGTGAGAGTTATAGCTTCTAGAAGTCTGCTGTCATATTTGCTTGTCCTCTGGACAGATCTAAAAGATGTAATTGTTTGATCTGGTTAACTATTGAATCACCTTAAGATGAATACAAGAAAGTTGTAGGTAATTTGATAAGCCTTCTAGAAAGTCAAAGATCATGTTATTTGGGTGTATAAAACTCCAGTTATGGTCAAAACAAGTAGCTGTTGTCTGGCAGTCCAGAAAATGCTTTAAATGGATGTTTGTTTAGTTATTAGAGAGGAGATATGCACCTACTCAGTAAAAGAAAGTTAATCTTGTTATCACCCTAATACCTTGTTGTTAAGGACATTTATGTTTATGCATCATATCATATCATCCATATCATTACCTGTGCATTCTTGTATCTTATTTTGTGCTCATGCATATAGGATCGCCAAAAGGAATCACACTATTGGAGTTCAAGGCAGAGGAGGAGAATTAGGAGGCACCACAATAGGTAGCTCCTGAAAGCGAGGAGTAGGCTCCTGAGGAATTACCAGAGTGCCCCGATCATAGGCCTACATCCTTTCTGAAAGGTAAGTCTCGGAGCATTCTAAGCCTCCTTTGTTTTTATAAATATCACTTGAGTCCTTTATGTTTGATGCATTAGGTTATAAGAGTTGATTGAAAACATTTGATGCATAGAACTACCTTGTCTAGAAATATACCTTGAACCATATGTTGGTCCAAGATCGAACATATGCTTCGCAATGCTTAGCTCAGTAGAAGTCGGGTGATTTCCTATCACCTGCGAGATATAGGTGGATACCGGAGCACGGTTGGCTATATTTGCTATCGTGGAAAAGAATCACGTGATAATATAATTGGAGGTCGGATGGAGTCTATGTTTTAGGTTGACTCATGTGATTCCATCTGTGTCGATTAAGGACTGCATCGTTGGAGGCTCTCTTGTCATTTTGAACGCATGCCTCTCACTTAGCTAGGCTGGATAACTAGTTCCAACCGCGAAGCCGAGTAGCTCAACTTAGGCCAGGCCTCATTCTATAAGAGTGCACACACTGGAGGTAGTAAGGATGTGCGGGGAGCCAGATGTGAGCCCAAGGGTAGGCTGGGCCTAAACGTCCTGGCAGCTGGTTGTCCCTGATTATGCGGCGCTAATCGAACCCGCGACATGTGCACCTGAGTTGTACCAAAGGTGACCTAAGGCTACCATGGCTGGTGGGCCTGGGTTTGTGTTAGGAGTACTACCCAGCTGGTTGCAATCGATTCGAATCGCCATATCTCCCGGATAGTGAGAAACTTGGCGGAGCCCCTTCATCGTAGTAACTTGGTAAATGGTGATGGTTATAATGAACATGGAAATATTACACCGGCTATGGTTACTATTGTAATGCTACATTAATGTGTATCACATGTTTTGCACAGGATAGTGGCTAATCTAGAGATGAATAGCTATAATTAACTTGGTGATTGAATTATAAAATGTATAGCTCAACTAGTGGCTTTTCATGCAAAATGTGTCAAGCTAGCTCCACTTATAAAGCCTTACATAATCCTTGGTGTTAGTTTATTCCTTGTTTATGATGGGTAAGTCTAGCTGAGTACCTTCCCGTACTCAGGGTTTATTTCCCACTTGTTGCAGATGGCACGATATACCATGGATATTGTAAGAACTGTTTCTCTCCCATCGTGGACGAGGAGTAAGCCATGGGCAAGGCTCTTCTATGTTATCTAAGCTATGATGCTTTTGTAGGATGTGATCATAGACTGGCATGTATTTGAACAATGCTGTGTGGGATGTTAGTTTCAAAACTATATTTGCTTTCGCTACTACTGTTGAACTTGGTATTGTAATATTTACATTTGAACTCCGATGTATGTTGAAGTATTTGTGAACTTTATGTAATATGTGGCTTGTATGTTGAACCATGTACGATCTTGGTTGTATGTTGGCAATGATTCGAGATCCTTCATTATACTCGACGGACTACCGGGTTTATATGGGCTCAAGTATAACAGTGTGACCGCTCCGGTGGTTGCCATTGTACTTGTGCTCTTATAAACTGGTCGGTTCTGTGACAGGGTTCACCATGGTGGTGGGGTAGGTAGGATGGTGGTGCAATGGCGAGTCGAGGCCATGGCGAGAGGTAGCAGTGCAGTGCCGAACTGCTATGGTGAGGAAGACAATCGGGGCGCCGTCTCCTTCTCCGGCCAGCTCGGGTGACTCTGGTGGGCTCGGCTCCTTCCCTCCCTCCTTCTCCTTCCTTCTTCTCCCTTCTCCCCTTCTCTAGCTTGGCGTGAGTGCGGGTGAGCCACCAGTGGCGGTAGGATGGATAGGAGAGGGGCTAGGGCACCAGGGGTGCCCTCTTATAGGGAGACCACGGGCATGGCGACCAGTGAATGGTGAGGAGAGGGGGTAGGCCAAGTGTAGGGTCATCAAACCCCTAGGGCTAGGGTTTTGGGGTTTAGTGGGAGTGCGGGGGTGGTTGTGCGCCTGCTGGCGCTCCCAATTTTAGAATTGCGGCGGTCAAGGGAAGGATGGTGGTGGCAGGCACAGCTGTGAGAGGCGCGGGCCATGGCGCTTGTGTTGTCATCTTGTCACAACGCGAGCTGGGGCAAGCGGGGTGGCATGGATTGGTGATGTGGTGGGCATCCCCGCATGTATGGGCAAGGGGCAGGGGCATGGACGGTGGGCATGGCGAGCGGCAGGGCGCGGTGCTCTGCTTTGCCTAAAGCAGAGAGGGGAGCAAGGGTAGGGGATGACAGGGTGGGCCTGCCCATCAGCGGCAGCGGGAGGCGATGGTAGTGGCGTCGCGACACGGGGGTGCGGGTATGGGCCGCTGCTGGGCCAGCTCAGCTATGCGCGGGCGCGGGCGCGCCCGCGGGAGCGCGGACGCGGTGTTGGGCCGCGGCGGCTAGCTAGGCTACGTAGGCAAAGCAGGCCAGCGGGCGACGCGCGCACGAGCTGGGCCGGCGGCGGGCGTGAACTGGGCCACGGCACGGGCCACCGCTGCTGTTGGGCTGCTTTGGGTTTTCTATTTTTCTCCTTTTCTAATTCCTTTTCTATTTCTATATCTATTTCTATTTCTATTTCCACACTACACCTAGGGCTCCTATGCATGTATACATGTGTTGCCAACATGTATACATCCTAGTGGGGTCCACTAGAGGTCATCTAGGGCTTTAGGGTCCAAGCCAAAGGTTTAATTGATTTTATTGCATCACATAAAATCATGAAGAAGCAACTCACAAGTGGAATTAAAATGCAAAATGCTCAACCATGCTAACTTGGGTTCTACTTGTGCAACTACATGGGTGGTTTCCTAGTATGCACACTCACCATGCATTGGTTTAGTTAGAAAAAATTTTAAGTTTGGATTTTTGGTTATTGGAAAACCTGGGTTGTTACAACAAGCCTAGGAGATTTGCTTCCTCTAGTGCAGGACAAGCTGGTTTTGGGATCGGGGGCATGCCAGTCAATTTGACCCTGCAATTGACAAGGAGAGAAAATGATTCGTAATTTAAGGCGGAACATGTCGGTGTTGCTCCAGACAGTTCCATTATATGGCTATTCAGCCGATCAAAAGGGCCATCGACTACAGAGTCGATGTCCATGCAGAGTATGATGCGAGACAGTGAAAGCAAACGTCATCGACTGTTTGACATATGTAAAGAAAGATAATGCAACAGAGCCGATGGGCATATGATGACTTATGAAAGGCTGATTAACCAAGACAAAAACAAGTAAACTAGTAACATCGGCTGATTAACCAAGATAAAAACAAGTAAACTCATAATAGCCGATGATCATGTAAAAGGATGTAACAAGCAAGCATAGGTTATCGGCTACATAGCCGATACAGAGAGATTAAGGTATGGCATGTAAGCAGTCGACTGTTTAATACAAATAAATCTACAAACTAAATAGATCTATCCTATCACCATTACCAAACAGTTCAAACTGATGAAGCGTTGGCAATGGTAACAAATTAAAGCTAACAAGTCGATAGATCTATCTATACTTCAACAGAATCATGAAAACAGACTATAAGCATGAAGACATAAGCCATCGGCTGTATAGCCGATGGAAGGCATAGCAAACGAACAAGGTCATATTTTGACAACAAATAGATCCATTAACTAACAAAGTCTAATCTAAAGTGGCCCGTCACATAGTTCGATATGATGTAGCGGTTATAGCAGACGATAGATATACTTATAGCAAAATAAGCCTCGAACGCATACTATGTTTGACCAAGATCGAGATAGAACAGCCGATATAATAGAACCTAACATCAAAATAGGTTGTAGACGTGGTATGGCAATCAAGATGGCAGATTAATATAATAAGATGCCGATCTATCTCGATCTCGATCAGGTAAATTGGTGATATTGCTAAAATTAGTATAAATACCAAAGATAGCAAGATCGATAACTGGTGATTTGATATCAAACCAAGCAAGAGATCAAAAGATGCAGCCTTACTAGATTAGACACAAATCGATAACTAACTAGAATCAAATCACGCTAGAGATCAAACGATGCAGCCTACCGAGACAAGACACTAGTCGTGACGGTACTTACAAGCAAACTGGAGATCAAAACCGATGCAGCCCTGGTCACCGAAGAACTCGCTGAGATTCTATAGTACTCCTACTCCTAAAAGTTTTGGCATGAAGCTGAAAGTTGTATTGATCTGTGGTTGATGTCCATTACAATAGACGGGGTTCATATTTATACCCTGGGCCTAACTCAAGTTCTAGTCGAATAAGACTATTACAAAGACTTGGAAAATAAGAAAATGTCCTATTTTTAGATACACTGAACTCTACGATTCCCTTTCTGGTAGAGTCTGACACGTTGTCGCCTTAGTTGATGCCGTCCATGCTTTAATCTTTAAAAAATGGCCTCTTCACGTCTGGATCAGCTCTGATGTCATCATCCAAATGGCTAATTGTAAATCCAACTACTTGTGAGCCGATTTTGCCTCTAACTGTTCATGGGCCGAGCTCGTATATGATGCAATCTTGGTCTCTTCCCCAAATCTCGGGTTCTCGCGTTCCATTCCAAAATTTGGTGAAACAATTTTTGAGCACTTTTAAGCAATTCAAGAGGGGGTTCACCACTGAAGGTAGCACATAGTAGGTGTAAGCAGGAAATTAACCTAGTGCTAACAAGTATATACAAGGCAAACTACCCCAAGTAGCGGTCACACATCATGTCAAAGATGAACCTAACACTTGCATTTGATCAAAATTATGAAGATATTTCAAGTTTTAGTTTATCACAAGTATTAGTCAAACATGTGTGTGCGAGAGGTCGTAAGTACTGCCATGCCTAACTTTTCAACCATGCGGAGCCTATGTCATAAGACAACCAGGAGCTCAAGGCAATGGTTTCAATCATCCACTACAAGGCTTAGGTTCATCCTAAGTGCAATAGGAAGCAGTCCTGATACTTTGAGGTGGGATAGTACAGACCCATCTAGATCTTTTCTCATCATTTAAATTGGATTTCAATTTTAGCACAAGAGTATCGGAGTTGTCCAAGCAAATGAATGACTCAAAGCATGAGACATAGCAGCCTAGCATACACATGATAGGAGCAGGGATTTCAACATATCCTACACATGCTAGTTGCCAATCTCAGCAGTGAACAGATTTTCATGTTTCATCATTTGTTAATCATGTTCACAAGTTGTAAAAACAAACTTAGCTCATAACATGTGTCAGGTGATCAAAAAGAGCCTAAGCTTCAAGCACAATCATGTACACACAGAACATACCAATTAGAGCATAATTTCACTCTAATAGCTATATTCATGAAGCTCAAAAGAAGCTCTATCATACATGATGCTATGCAATGCAATTATGATACAAAAGCCAAAAACAAAACTAAGCTACAAAAGAAAACCAAAACTAATGTACAACAACTAAAAGTTTCCCTCCTCTATAAAGGGAAACAGACACCCAGTACCCCTCGCAAGTGAGCAAAAGAAGCTTGGTCAAGGGGTTTGGTTAGGATATCGGCAAGCTGATTTTGGGTGTCAACATGGCTCAAGTCTATGTATCCTTTCTCATAATGATCACGCAAGAAGTGAAAGCGCACATCAATGTGTTTGGTTTTTGAGTGGAGAACTAGATTTTCGGCTACACTTATGGCACTCGAACTATCACAAAGCAATGGTACTCTAGTGAATTCTAAGCCAAAATCTCTCAAGGTGGCAATCATCCAAAGGAGTTGGGAGCAACAGCTAGCGGTAGGAACATATTCAGCTTCTGTTGTGGACTGGGCAACACTAGATTGCTTGTGAGAGGACCAGGAAACAAGTGAAGAACCAAGAAACTAACAAGTCCCAGATGTGGACTTTCTATCTAAATGGCAGCCAGCAAAATCCACATTAGAATAAATGCAAACAGAAAGCGAGGAAGAAGCAGAATACCAAAGCCCAAACTTAGGAGTGAATTGGAGGTATCTCATGATCCTTTTGATGGCTTGGTGATGAGATGTGCGTGGCAAAGCCTAAAAGTGCGCAAACAGACACACCATGAATTGGATGTCCAGTCTTGTCTCCATCAGGTATAGCAAAGACCCGATCATGCTACGGTACTCCTTCTGGTCCATGGCTTCTCTTTCTTCATCAACGTTTAGGGCCGTCATGGTCGACATGGGCGTCCAAAGAGGCTTGGCCTCACCCATATCGAACTTCTTCAGTAGATCCTTGGTGTACTTCCCTTGGTGTACGAAGGTCGCTTCCTGGGTTTGCTTGATTTGTAATCTGAGGAAGAAGGTCAACTCTCCCATCATGCTCATCTCAAAGTCCCTGCTCATAAGATCTACAAACTTGGCAACAAGTGCATGAGAAGAGCCACCAAAAATGATATCATCCACATAAATCTAAACTATGAGAGTATCATTGCCTTGCTTGAGGGGAAAAAGAGTTTTGTCAGCAGAACCCATTTTGAAAGCCTTTGCAAGCAAAAATCTTTTCAAGCGCTCATACCTGGCTCTATGGGCTTGTTTCAAACCATACAAAGCTTTTTGAAGTTTGAAAACATGGTTTGGAAACTTGGGATTTTCAAATCCAGGGGGTCGCCTAACATATACCTCTTCCTCTATGTACCCATTCAGAAAAGCACTTTTTACATCCATTTGAAACAGCTTAAAACCCTTTGTAGCGGCAAAGGCTAAAAGGATCCTAATGGCTTCTAAATGAGCAACAAGGGCAAAGGTTTCCTCATAGTCTATACCCTTCTTTTGACAAAAACCCTGAGCTACCAACCTAGCCTTGTTTCTGACGACCACCCTATCCTCACTCTGTTTGTTTTTGAAAACCCATTTGGTTCCTATGTAGTTGCAGTCTTGTGGAGGTGGTACTAAAACCCAAACATGGTTTCTCTCAAAGTTTTCAAGCTCCTCATGCATGGCATTAACCCAATTAGGATCAGATAAAGCATGTCCAACATCCTAGGGCTTAAAAGAAGCAACAAAAGTAGAATGAGCAAAGTGTGAGATTTGATAAGACTTGGACCGCGTGACTCGCTGGTCAATGTTGCCTAACATCTATTGAGGTGGATGGCATCACTGAATGTGCCATGGTGCCTCCCTTGCCGAAGTCACCTCCCCCTCAACAGCAGCTGGTGCTTCCTCAGGTGCAGCCGACGCAGGCTGAGGAAGCTACTCGTACGGTTCCCAAGTAGTGGAAGCTGAGGGATGAGGACCATGAGCTAAAGTAGTCGAAGCAGGCTCGATAGGGGTAGCTGGTGGAGTTAGCTTGGGATCACCCTAATCGGCATCTTCTTGCTCCTCCATGAAAATGCTTTCGCCATGCTCTTGTTCACTTGCACACCCAAAGACAGGGGTTGTACAAGGCATTGTTTCATCGAAGGCGACCACACAGGTCTCCATGATGCGGTTAGTTTCAAGGTTAAGAACATGGTAAGCTCTTGAGTGAGAAGCATAACCAAGAAATATACCATCTGAAGACCTGGACTCAAATTTGTCCAAATTACTTTGTTTTAGAATGAAGCACTTGCACCCAAACACCTTGAAATGACTCACCTTGGGTGGGTGTCCAAACCATAACTCATAAGAGGTCTTTTTCATTAAAGCCTAAAGGAAAATACGATTTGCAGCATGGCATGCGGTGTTGATTGCTTCAGCTTAATATCTTCTAGGAGTCCTATGCTCATCGAGCATCATCCTAGCCATTTCAGCCAAAGTCCAATTTTTGCGCTCAAGATGCCATTTTGCTAAGGAACATAAGGTGAGGAGAACTGGTGTTTGAGACCCAAAGAAGAGTAGAATGTTTGAAACTGAGTATTCTTGAATTCAGTGCCATTATCACTACGGATAACTCTTTTGACTTTCTTTGGTAACTCAGTCTGTAACTGGAGAATCAAGTCTCGAACCAAAGAAAATGCCTCATTCTTACCCTCCATGAAAACACCCAAGAATACCTCAAAAAGTTGTCAACAACCACTAGCACGTACTACTTCCCACCCTCCGAGTGTACCCTAGCTGGCCCAACAGTATTCATATGCAGCAGCTTACTGGATCGCTTTGTCATCACTTGGTTTATCGGGGGATGAGAAGTAGCCACCATGTTACCATGACGACAAGGATGGCAAACCAAATCTTTCTCAAATTTCAATTTAGGCAATCCTTGGATGAGACCAAGTGAGCTCAACCTAGCTAGTAAGTTGAACCTCAGTGGCCTAGTCTCCTATGCCATTTCCACAATTCTGAGGAAGATCCGGCCACCAAACATCGAGAAGAGCTAAAAGAGTGTGAAAAATCAGCTTGAAAGACTCGGCCAAATGGGGTAATCCAACAAACAAGATCCCCCTGAGAATCAAGAACTCATGATAGGCTTTCTTAAAGCACACTTCGAAACCGTCCTCAAGGAGTTGCGAAACCGAAAGCAAATTGAAATGCAAATTAGAGACCAAAGCAACATCCTTGAGAACAAAGCTCCCGTTGACCCGAATGGTAGCACGGGAGACCACCTTACCTTTGCTATTATCCCTGAAAGTGATGTACTCCTTGTGTTGCACGGGGTCAAGGCTGGAGAACCATTTGGAGTTTCTGGTCATGTGGCGTGAATAGCCAGAATCAATGACCCACGTGTTCTCCAAGCCTTCGTCCAGTTCAATAGAATGACATGGGGTGAGCAAATAGCACAACACTAGGGTTAGTAAACTATGAAGGATACCATGTCCCATTTGAGGAAAGCAATCACCACGATGCAGAAAACATGGTCTACTAAAGCTAGGGGACTAAAAGCCACCACCACGGGACTCATGGTCACATTGACCATGACCCGAACCCCGCTAGGAACGACCACCATGTGGTCTCATAGCCTGAGGCCTAGCACCTTGAGGCATTGCACCTCTAGGACTAGCACTGTGCCTCTGAACAAGCGGTACATGTATGCCATGGGGAGGACGATACATGTTCCAGTTGTTCAACTTGTACTCTTACCGCTCATCTCTCTTCCTCCTAAAGCAGAACTCCTCAAGGTGACCATCCCTATGGTAGTACTCACAGTGATACCTCACCTCTGTCTTAGGTGGTTGGTTCACTCTCTTGTGGGTATGGTTCACTCTTGGTTACTTTTGGGCTTTAGGAAGGGGATCCTTAGAGATGTTGGGTATGTTGGGTAGAGTGTCAAGTGGGTTCCTGAGATGGTTAGGTTTTGGAATCCACACTTGTTTCTAAGGTGGGGCTTTTGGAGGTTCATCAAACATTCCATTCTTGATGGTAGGCAGAGTGGGCTTAGGTGGAGTGATTTTGGTCAAATTGGGAGTAGTGGAAGGTTTCTCACTTGGTTTCAAACCACTGCACTCACCAACCTTGCCATAGAGATTTTCACCCCTTCTCACCTAAAGCAAAGCCTACACCCGGTCCACCAATTTCCCTCCTGAATTGGTTAACCATCATGCCCAACTATTGCTCACTGCAAGACACCTAGCTCAAGATGGTCTGAAGGTATGTGTTTTCTTCCTCAGTTCTCATCTTGTCATGTCTGCAGGACTCAAGCTCTAGCTCCAAACCCTCACAAAGTGCACACTTAGCAACACCTATGATATCTAAGCTAGCCTTCTCAAGCAAAGAGATCTTGGCAACCTTCTCTACTAGCTTACATTGCAAGCCCAAGCAGGACTTGCATGCACCCAACAAGACATGCCTAGCCTTCACCTCCTCAAGCTCGTCTAACAGAGCGGCATACTTTGTTTGCAAAGTTGCAAAGTTTGACATGTGATTCACATAAGAATCACATTCATCCTCATTAGACACCACCACAGCAGACTTAGCAAACTCAAGCTCCTTAAGCGTAACCTCTAGCTTGTCCTTATACCCTTTCCTATTACGAGCAGCGCACTTATGCACCTTATCTTGGTTAAGGAGAGTAGCATTCAAGGTATCGATCTTAGTGGCGAGCTCATCAGTGGAAAGTGATACCTGAGAAGTACAATCATTGTCGATGAGTGCATCGCCCTTGCCACCCCCCGCATCATCACCAAGCACCATGGTGCAGAAGCCTCTATGGGTGGAGTTGGTGAAGAACCAGAGCCCGTTGAGCTTCTCCTTGACCTTCCTCTTGGACTCGTCGTCGCTCGAAGAGGAATAAGCATGCTTGTCGATGGAGTAGATGTCGAGGTCACTGAGGGATGCGAGGAAGGCATGCTCTTGGGCCTTGGCCTTCTTGAGGTACTTGCGCTTGATCGCCTCCTTGTCGAATCTTCCCTTGGACTTGGGGTTGCTAGAGATGTACTCGCGCTTGTCCTTGCACTTGCCGGCATCGCGCTTGCCAAAGGAGTGCTTGTTCTTCTTGGGGCAGTTGGTGACAAAGTGGTCAGGGTCACCATAGCTGAAGCAGCCCTCCTTCTGACCACCCCACTAGCAGTTCATGCGGTTGTTGTGAAACTGTGAGAACCAGCTAATGATCAGCGCCAGCTCCTCATCCCCAAGTGCCTCTATCTATTCCTCTATGACAGAGACCAAAGAAGACAAAGCAAAAGAAGCTTGTGAATTGTTAGCCAAAGAACCACCAGTACCTGAGACCAAAGCCATGGTCGGTATAGAGGGATTCTCAATCTTTGCTCGAGTCTGGTGGTTGATCTCGGTGGACTTGAGCTTGCTGAATAGCTCATCCATGGTGAGGGTCTCATTGTTGGATGACTGAATAATAGCGGAGACCTTGACATCCCAAACCCTCCAATCTAGGGCGTGTAGTAACTTGAGAGCCCTCTTGTGATCATCATAGGGTAGCTGCAACTTATTTGCCTGCATCTTATTCACAATTGACTAGAAGTGAGAGAACATATAATCGACAGACCCTCCAGTCAATTGAACAAAGTCCCCTCATGATACCTTTCAAGGGTCAGCCAGATCTCTTGAGCCATAGCGAGGTGAGACACCCGCTCAAACTCAGAAAACAAAAGGCAAGAAAAGATTTCATTATGAGCCTTGATATTTTCCTCATGCTGGTCAATCTGCTCCTGACCGATACGAGCAGCAAGCACCATGTAATCTGAATCCTCATAAATATCCCAAATCCATGAGCCTATGCTCTAGAGATACGTAGACATGCGGATCTTCCAATATGGGTAATTTGTTCCATCAAAGAACGGCGGCTTGCCTGAACCGCTCTCCATGTCGCCTTCGTAGATCAAGAACCGATTAAGGTGGAATGATCCTTAATCAGCTCCGATACCAATTGAAGGACCGAAAATGGCGACCAGAGAGGGGGGGTGAATGGGGGCCATAAATTTTCTTTCTAAAAATTAGGACGTTGTCCCAAATTCAACCCCAAGAAGCAAACACACGAGACAACGAGTAATCCACGAGCCAACTTGGTGGCTGGGTGTCTCCGGCGATGACAAAGAGACACAATGGGAACCTCAAGAACTCATGAACCTGAGCAAACAACGGAACATAGAGAAAAGATGAACCTAGACATAGGCAGACTATCTAGAACAGGTTCGGACTATCCACGGGCAAAAACTGCTAAGATCGACCGAGTAAAAATGTTCTGGACGTGGCTGAACTATGACCGGTGGACTGTTCGCGGTCAGATGGTGGACTATCCATGAGTGAAGCATTGGTCAGGAATAGGGAGAGATTCAATGAACACTAGACTTAGTGGTGCTAGCAGACTGTCCGCGGGTCACAGACGGACTGTCCGTGGCTCGCGATTCAATCCCAAAAAATAGTCGCTCGAAAATCGCCTCAAGAACAAAATCGACGGATTTGCGGCCAAATCAAAACCATCTTCCACCAAATTTGGACCAAATGATCACAAGGAAGATAGTAGGCTATCCCTAAAAGATCATCACCCAAAACTTAGCCAATTGATGGTAATTTTAGATCACGCAATGAACACTGATTTTTCTCCCAAAAACAAAATCGGCCAAGAACTTTGTGCTCATGTGGATTTAGTCAAATTCACTTGGTGAGATTATTCAACACACATCCTAGCACAACTTGAACCAATAAAAACACCCTAAAAGCTCAGAATGAGGAGATCGAGCAAGAACAAGAGAGGGGGGAAAAGGGAGAGGAAAAAAGCCAACACAAAAACAAGAACGAACACAATTCTTGACGCCCAGAGGACACTGAGAGGTTAGGGCCTCTCTTCCCACTCCAAAAGATTCATAGTACATAGATGAAAGTTTCTGGAACAACTGTGGATCACTACAACAGTCTAGAGGGAGAAGACCTAGCAAGGAGAAAGGGAAAATGGCTAACTAAAGTGATAAGGCTGATTGGGGTAGCCACCTCTTATTTGTAGAGGCTATTACACATTCCTAATATGCCCCCTAGGTAATTAGAGCAAACCACCTAACCCAAAGTATTTTGCCTCGATGCAAGCCTCACGATGACGCCACGTGCCGCCTCCGATTTCTATTGGAACCGCACCCGGGTTTTGAGGCCCAAACTTGAAAACCATCCACCGATGGTTTTGCGGCCCAGACCACCAAACTGCTCAACACGTGTCACTATTGTCCTCGATCGCTCAGCCGTCAAGTCTTCCAGAGCCTCTGCTCAACTTGCCCGTCCGCCATTTTGACTTGGTCAACACGGTCCATCTCCCATGTACACTTGCACTTGTCGATGACGCTAGGTGTCAGCTATCGATGGTCAATAACGTCAACTATAAATTATTAATATGATATATATTTATCCTAAAAACCAATCACCAACATAGGTTTAGTGGTTTAAACAAATTATTTCCACAAGTTTTGGTGATTTTGTGAATACAGGGAGGAAATAGGTTAAAGTGGGCCATATTATCACAGGAGATCAGATCCAACCGCAACGAAACCAACTCTACTGGGCTTTAATCCATCAATCATGGGCTAGAGAAGAAAATCTAGGTGGATGAGGACCATGGTGGGGTCGGCCGACCTCCCAGGGCCCACCAATCAGCACCAGTTATTTTCCACCAACTTTAAGGATGAATCTCCACCGTTTGTTTAGGTCGGTTTGATCCAATGGTGGGCAGAAGAATTGATGCGGATCGATGACATGGCGATTACTTGTTCCCTACTCAATCACCCCTATAAAAGGACCCTAGACCCCTGCCAAGTAGGCATCGGTTGAGAGATAAAATCAGACATCTGTCTCATCCAGATCAAGAACCACCTCAAGAGAGAAAAGCTCCACCAACATATATTCATTGCATAGTTTAGTTTAGTTAGATCAAGTAGAGTCGAGCTGCTACTCGGATTCTGGATCTAGTCACCGGAGGCTTGGTATAGCCCTTTTATCCTTTATATTTATCTACTTGATGACATTACTCTTTATTATTATTACGTTCTTAGTTATTATGTTCTTAGTTTACATTGAGTATATGCCTAGTATAGTTAGAGTTATCACTATATCTATGGATAGGATCACAGAGTGCTCAATTAAGTGTTCAAACTGGTTGAGTAGCTGAACCTTGTGTAAGCGTGGTGCTTATACATTATTTTGCCTGTGGATGCACCCTGCATTCCGGATTGTGGTAGATTTACATGGGGTGACAACCTTGTAGATCCTCTGTATTCCACATCCTGTTTATAGGACTAGCAGGACCTAAGTCGCTATGAAGAAGTATATTACTATGCTTCTCCATAGAGATGTCCCCTTGTATAAGTATAGAGTTAATCTTTTGCTATTGTTAGTATATACAATGACATGTTTTGCTTTGACTTCTAATTAAGAATAACTTAGGAATTTATCTCACTTGTATTTTAATTAGACTAGCTATTGCTATATTTGGAGTCTTTCTGAGTGTTATGCTTATCATATACATACATTATTATTTGATGCTTATCATATACATACTTTACTATTTGACTTACCCTTGTTTAGAGTAAGTGTTTAGCTTATTGATTCATCATTAAGTATAAGTTATCAATATCTTTCATGCCACTTTCCTCCCAGTGGTAAAATATAAATAACGATACCTGAAATACTCCCGGTGAAATACTACAATGGTATATCTGTGTGCTTGTAGAATTCTAAATTTTCTAGTTCACACTAACAAATACCAACATCAGCCACCCACTGTAACATCCCTAAAAATCCCAAACCCAAAAATCACAACTTTCAAAAACTTTTTCCTAAAAGGCCTTGTTTGGTGAGTGATCATGCTAGGAAGCCACCCTAGTTGCACAAGTAGAACCCAACTTATATGTTTGAGCAATGCATTGATTCAAACCCAGAGTGGCCTCTTTTCGGAGTTCATGTATTGTTAATCAAAACATTATTCAACCCTTAATTAATTTGCTTGTTTTGTGTGGGCCCAAGCCCTGGTTAGACCCTTGACCCCCTAAGGTTGACCTAGGTGGACCCCACTAGGGTTGTATGCATGTATGTAATACATGTATAAACACAAGGTGCTAGGGTTGGAAAAATAGAAATAGAAAGTGGAAATAGAATTAGAAAAGTGGGAAAAGGAGAAAAGGAGAGAGAGCAATCAGCCCAAGCTGGCCAGTTTGGCCCAGCTCGCCCGCCCTCGCAGCTCCGGCCCAGCTCGTGCTCGGCCCAGCACTCACCCGTAGCTCCGGCCCTGTAACAACCTAGATGTTAAGCATGCATTTGGCATTGGCATTGCATGAGCACATGACATCATTGATCATTCATGAGCATGAGCATCTCAAATTTTATCTCTATGATTGCTTATATCACATGTGTTTGTTACTAAATGCTTTACATATGCTAGGATTTACATGTGACCAATGTATAAAATGTTTGTGGGACCTTAGGAGTACCTTAAACATGTTTAGAATGTCACATGGAACAACTTTGGTATTCATGACTTGGACCCATTTGGCCTCTAAGTCATGGTTATAGTGTAAGTTATCATTTTCAAGTTGCATGATTGACCTAAGTGGAACTATAACATATATTGTCTTCATGGTAGTGTAACCTTAAGCAAAGTTGTAGTACTTGACTAGAGTAACAACTTTTATTTTTGGGTCAAGACCTGATTCGGTGCATAGCATGCTCAAAAACAGTCCACAAGTAGCCATAGAATTACTGTTTTCGACTTTGAAAATTTTCTGTCTTGAGCTGGTTTATAGTTTCAATGAACCTATGTTTGATGCGCTATAGATTGTAAATTAGGATAATCTAGACTGAACTCATTTAATCAAAGTTGTAGATCTCATGTAGATTTGCAATTCTTGTTAAAGAAGTTTTTGCAAAGGACGAACTGTTTAGGAGTAACGATCGCGTGAAATCGCTCTGTTCATCGTGTTCATTAGGGCTTGATGCGTTTCAACGCTGGTGTCAATGGCCGACTAAGGGTAGGCCAGGCACATTGTGTGGCGGCCATATGTCGGCACCGGCCTAGCCGGTTAGGCCATCGCGGAGGGATAAGGTGTGCGCCCCTGCTGCTCGCTCCATTTCACCCTCGCACCCCGATCTCTCTTGCCCACGCCAGAGCAAAGCAGAGCACCGCACCACCGCACCATCATCGTCACTCTACCATGCCTGATCATCACCAACATTGCACCACTGCCCAATCCAGCTCGCCAGCAGCTCCACCATCATCACCTCTTCCACCCCGAGCCACTAGCACCACTTGCCGAGCCAAGGCAAGGGCTCATTTTGCTTCACCGCCACTGCGCCATCACCGGAGCGCCACCGCACGCTTGGCTCACCATAGCCACGCCATTCCACCCTCTTCTTCGGTCTATAGCCGCTTTGTGGTCCATATGTTTAGGCAGGAACTAGGTTAGACGTTACTGCGTGGTCGTGTGGGAACACACCGCCGCTCCCGTCGTGGCCGCCATGGCCGTGAGCTTGAGCTCACCGTGGCCAACTGTCTTGGGGTCACTCTAGTCCCTGCTCTTAGTCATCTCTACATGGCCTTGTGACCTAGATCCAGTAGGCTAGATAGAGACTCCTCTCTCACCATCGGCTAGCTAGAACAGAGAGCCCCGTCATAGCACACCGTGCGTCGCCACTTGGCCACGCACATGACCAAGCTTTTCCACTGCGTCACCTTGGCCTAATCCTCATCGTAGTGCTGCGCTAGGCCACCAGGATGGAGGAGCCATCCTCACCGGCGCATGCCATTATCAGAGATGGCCGGCGCGCCACTGCACAACTGCACCGTGCCGCCATCACCGCGCGGTGAGGGTGCTCTAGTGCACCACCGGTCCATCGAAGGGTACCACTCGGTGTGGGAGATCATAGGGAACACGTTGGTCACAGTCATCGTCGGTGATCTCACCGCAGGCGAGATAGGGCTAGCTAGAGCACCTCCTCTACTGTGGAGTCGCTGATGTGTGGGTCCTACTGACCAGCGGGCCCCATCTGTCAGTCTGTGTAGTGATTGATTTCTTATTTGTTTTCACAGATTTGAATGCATGTTTCAAAAATTCATATCTATGGCTAGGGGTGTCCAAATGGGGTGAACCAAATTTTGTTGGATTCAACATGAAGTGTAGTATTTGATAAAAATATGCAATGCACTGTTTCTAGTATTTTTCTAGGAGAATAAAATGGAGCTTGTTAAATGCTTTTTAAATGGTTTCTATCTTGAAAAATGCATAACTTGAGCTTGATATGTGCAAAAATTGTAATTCAAATTTTGTTGAGTTTGTATTGACATTCTATAGCTAGGAAAAATACTAAACTTGTAGTAAACATGATTGGAGTAGGGTCTTTCTATTTATCTTTTAATAAATGGTGTTTTCTGAGGAAATTCATAAGCATAAAAATAAGTAACATATTGCCATGCAAATTTTTGTAAAGTGTTAATGGGTTTTAGGGAAGCTAAGAAAAATATGAAATCTATTGCTTGACACTTTTCAATAGGCTAAACTATTTTTGCTAAAATAAACCTAAGCAACTTGTCATTTTTGTATTGAGGGTTATACTTATCCAATTAGCATGAAATTTGCACAGTAGAGTTTTGGGGTCATATGTATGCTACTATAATTTTCTCTGAATTTATGGAGCACTACAAATATTTATCTCATAAATCACCTTATTATATAAAGAAATTAATAAAGGTATCTAAATAAATTAGTTTGGCATAAACATAATGTTTTCTGTAGTACTTGTGATGCATATGATCTGCTGATAATGGTAGTTGTGCTTGAAGTTGATTGGTTATAAGCAACTACTTAATTATTGATTTATAATTCTGCTAGATGGCTGCAGGAGTAGTTTCTGTTGTATTGATAAATTCATGATGATAATTACATTTCCTATGAAACTTGTTATTAACAAAGTTGTATATAACTTACTTATATTACTTGTGTCAAATTTTCATGGTAATATACTAAATGGTTTGGGAGTTATAGCTATTAGAAGTCTGCTATCAGAATTTGCTTATCTACTGGACAGATCTGAATGATTGAATTGTTTAACCTAGATAGCTATCAAATCATCTTGTGTCGACTAAATGAAAGTTGTAGGAAATTTTATGAGATTTCCAGAAAGTCCTAGATCACAACAATTGGTTGAGTAAAACTCTAGTTATGATTTAAACTTGTAGCTATTGTGTTGTGGTCCAGAAATGGACTTAGTGTGGATTCTTGAAAATTCTAGAGAAGAGATATGCACCTACTCAATAAATAAGAATTCAACTTAGTTATCATCTAAGTAACTTGATATAATCATCAGCATAGAATCATTCACATTCTCATGTCATATCATTCACAATCCTTCTTATGCATCCATGATACTTACTTTATGCATATGCATGCAATAGGTGCAGCGGAAGAAATCACGTTGTTAGAACTCGAAGCCGATCCACAAGAGGAGAACCAGGAAGCTCAGCACCAAGAAGCTCCAAGCGAAGGTGATCCTGAAGTTGATCATCTCCAAGAGTGCCCTGACCACCAGCCGGCCATGTTTGTGAAAGGCAAGCCCCGGAGCATTCTAACATCCTATGTGTTCTAATACCAACTTGAGTCCTTTTTATGTTAATGCATTAAGTACTAGGAGTTGATTGGAACCACTTGCTGCATATACCTTCATTGTCTAGAAATATCTATCTTGAATCCTATGTAGGTCAAGGATCGACCTTTATGCTTAGCCATGCTTAGACCGGTAGAAGTCGAGTGATTTCCTATCACGGTTGGCTATATTATGCTATCGTGGAACATAACCTGGTGATGTTGAACAATTGGAGATCGGGTGGAATCTTATATGTTAGGTGTGGTGACTTATAGTGATTCCATCTGTGTCATTTAAGGACCGGACGTTGGAGGCCCTCTTGTCATGTTGAACGCATGCCTCTCACATTATTGGCCGGATAAGTCATTCCGACCGCGAAGCTGAGTAGCTCAAATCAGGCCGGGGACACGAGCAGTTAAAGTGCGCACCCTAGAGGCAGTAAGGATGTGTGGAGAGCCAATGGCATGAATCCAAGGGTGGGTTCGAGTCTCGAGCTTCCTGGCAGATTGGTAGTATCTTTGAGGGTACGGCGCTGGTCTTACCCGCGATTTGGACCTGAGTTGTACCAAAGGTGACCCGATGCGACCCTGACGAGGGGAGTATGGGTGTGTGTTAGGAATAATTTCCCAGCAAGGTCGAAATCGATTCGAATTGCCGTCTCTCCTGGATAGTGAGAACTTGACATGAGCCCCCTTCATCGTAGTAATTGATGAAAGTAATGGTTATGTGGATTATGGAAATGCTCAACTTGATATGGTTACTATTGTGATGATTTAATGGGACACAACTTGTTTGGCATAGGATAGATGCTAATCTAGAATGGAACAGGAATAATAAACTTGTTATTTCAAAGTTAAAAGATACTAGATAAAGATTGGCTTGTAGGCAAAGGATGTCAACCAGCTCCACTTATAAGCCTTGCATGATCCTTTGTGTTTCTTATTTTTTTTATGACGCGTAAGTCTAGCTAAGTAGCTTCTTGTACTCAAGGTTTATTTCCCTATTGTTGCAGATAATGTGATGTACCACGGCTACTGTAAGCACTGCTTTACTCCTGTAGTGGATGAGGAATAAGACCATGGGCATGGTCATTCTATATATCATCTCACCCTTGTGCTTTTGGTTGGAGATGACTGTGAAAACTAGCTATGTATCTAAACTACTATTGATGTCCTTCAGAACTATGTTGCTTTCGATACTGTTAAACTGTTGTTGTAACAACTATGATGGAACTCCGATATATGACAAACTATTTGTGAACTTGTTGTAACATGTGACTTGTATGTTGAATCATGTATGATCTTGGCTTGTATGTTGGTTGATTTGAGATCCTTCGTGATACTCGATGGACTACCAGATTTATATGGGCTCAAGTGCGGTGGTTTGACTGCCCCGGTGGTTGCTATTATACTTGTGCTCTTATAAATTGGGCGGTTCTTTTACAGCTGGCATCGGAGTAGGATTAAACACTAAACTTGTCACATGTGTAATTAAAACAAAGGTTTTTGTTTTATAAACTTAATTTCTACAATTGTAGTAATAAGTTTAGAGTGTTGAAGATTGAACTTAAAACTATAGTGTGCCAGTGGTCATCTCCTTTATGCCTAGTTAAGGACTATTAGATGGCTATTTAAGTACTAACACGATGGTTTTTACTTTCATCGTCCATACATCGTGTTATTGTATGGGTGCCACTCACTTGAATGGTAATGTATGGATCAAATGCCTCTATGCCAGGTAAGAAGGTAAGTTGATGAGTGGCATGACCGCAAGAAGTGAGCATGCGGTCGGGGAGAGCTAGCTATGATACGGTCGTATATGCATGCTTGCATGAGTGTATGGTGCATATTTAATTATGGGTAGTGTAATTGATCATCAGGTAGCTTTGATACAGAAGTATAAATATGGGATATATATATATGGAAGTATTTAGTTTACTGCTTTCATATATATCTTGCTATCCTTGATATTCAACTTCAAGCCCAAATTTACCTTTCTGTACATATAACTATTGGGTTGGGCTGAAATGAATCTTCTGCAGGTACACTAACAACGAAACGTGTGGCTCATTTAGTTATGATTATATTGAGAGAACGTATGTATGCCACCGCGTACATTGTTAGGATTTATTTCTCTAAGTTTGTGAGGACATACGGAACGAGCATACATCATGATACGTCATTCATTCATGTCATTGCATTGTTCCTCCCTCTTGCAAGATCTTATTGTTAAGTAACTCTTTTCTATAATCGTGTGTCTCACTAAATTGTAACATTTGCTACAGATGGCAGCCCCAGGAGACCCTGTTGCAAGCGGCACCTTTTTGGCACTATTTGGGACTCCCACTTTACTGTGGAGGGTACTCCACTCTGTCGGGTATGCTGAACCGCCTCGCTATTTTTGGAGCGAAGTGGTAACTGAGGGACAACGGTGGTACGACGTGCGGGTCACTGTCACTGCCCATGTGGACAACCCTTAGTGGCAAGGATGGAGTCGAGTCAGATGGACAAACCCCTTGGGAGGGTGCCCAAGTGGCCGCTTTTGAAGTTCTCGGCAAAATATGTCAGGAATTCGATGATGAGTTTGTCAATGGGCCCGTTGGATCTTTCCCTCGAGTGGATGCATCACAGACCGCTTAGACCCAGCCAGGCGGTAATGCTTTGGTAAGAGACCGGGATGAAAGAGTAGGAAGTAGTAATGTTGCCATGAGTGCCATGTATGTAGTTATGAGGATGTTTTACTCTCGCCAGGATAGTTACATCAGTTGTATGCATGAGCTCCAAAGAGCATAGGCTGCACAGCGCAAGATGCAAGGACATGTGCGCAGGCACCGAAGGGTAGTTAGTGCAGCTCAGAATGAGATAGGTAATTGTATGATAGCCTTGGAAGCTCATCGGGGGCAGTTTGTCCCTGCTGTTGCTGAAAGAGATGCAGCTAGGGCTGAGTTATAGGACGTCCATGCTAAGAGGGATGAGGTCATTCACCTTGCTGAGACTAGGGAGGTAGCTAGGATCTAGACTGTGTTCTAGGCTGCTAGGCAGGCAACAGAGTTTGATCGCAGAGAGCAAGAACTCATACGCTAGATTGAGGAGCTTCAGCTAGATGTTTATAGTCTCAATAACATGGTGAACCCAATTCTTCCTCTAGCTCCAGTGGTGGAAGAAGATCCCAATGTGTTGATTGCTGAGGATGATGGCATGGAGGTGGACGCCTAGGATGAGCTTGAAAAGGAGGAGACTGAGCCTTTTGAGGACGACCACGGTGATGGTGTGTCCGACATCAACAGCGACCACCCTGAGGAGTAGATTAGCTATAATATCTAGCTAGATGCATTAGCTCTCTATCTTCGATCCTTATGTAATGAACTTGTAATGTAGGTTTTGATTTCATGATGTACCCCTTTGATGTTATTGGAACCGTGCATGTAATACGTGTGGTGATTGCACTTTTTAATGAATTCCCAGTTGTTTTTGGCAAGAAAAATTTGGCATGTATGGAACGCGTTGCGAGTACGATAAGTGGTCCTATTGGTGATGTTATGTTGTGGAAATGAATTATTGTGCCTCTGTGTTATTGTATAAATTTGAGATTCTCTCCAGTAATTACAGTATGGCATGATTATACAATTCTTTTGCAATCTCTTGACATCATCCAATAATCACTTGTTGTTGCAATTTTGTAGATGACTCACACTCGTAGAGGGACTGGTACTAGTCGTGAGGGTGATGATGATCTCCCACCATCACCATACCCCACACCAGCGGAAATGATGGCCTAGCTCCTGGAGACCCAACGGTATATAGGGGAAGTATTGCGTGGGCTTGCGCAGAACATCGGTCGTGGACAGAGATGGGACCAACCCTAGGGACTCGAACCAAATTAGTATAGTAATTTCAAGGACTTTTTGGACACTAAACCTCCTATCTTTAAGGAGGCAGAGGATCCATTGCAAGCCGATGAATGGCTCAATACCATTGAGCAGAAGTTTCATCTCTTAAGAGTTACAGAGCATATGAAGGCTGAATATGCCTCACATCAGTTGCATGGTCCAGCAGGCATTTGGTGGACTCATTACCTGTCTACCCTCCCTGCTAATGCTCGGGTTACATGGAATGAGTTGAAGGCTGCTTTTAGGGGGCATCATATTCCCCTAGGTCTTATGAGCATGAAACATATAGAGTTTATGAGACTTACTCAGGGCACCAAAAGTCTCACTGAGTATTTGCATGCCTTCAACAACCTCTCTAGGTATGCGCCTGAGTTTGTGAATACCGATGCTAAGAAGATTGCAAGCTTCAAGAGAGGACTAGGTCCAAAGTTGATGAAGACTCTAGCAAATGACAAGAGTGAGACCTACAACAAATTTGTGAGTGACGTGCTCACACAAGAGAATCATAATAATATTTATGCTGCATCCAAGAGTCGCAAGAGGGCCTTTGAAGCCGGTGCATCTCAGTAGAGAGCTCCAGTGGTGGCAAGAACCCAATACCGCCCACCTGCTCCAAAATACCGGCCACCTCAGAAGAAGGCCCAGCCAAGCTAAGCAAATAAAGTGTATCATCGGGCATACTCTATTGCTCTACTGCCTAAGGGTGGTCCAGGACAAGGCAACTCGAAGGCACCACCTAACAATCAACCATGTTTCAATTGCAACAAGACTGTTCATTGGGTGAGGGAGTGCCCTTACCCCAAGAAGAAGAATTTGAAGTTAGCAGCTGCAAATGCATGCCCGGGGTATGTGCATTATACCACCATGGAAGAGATTCCCTCTGGCGAGGTTGTCATAGCTGGTATGTTTCTTGTGAACGATTACCCTGTAGTTGTTCTGTTTGATTCTGGGGCTTCACATTCATTCATGAGTCCAACATTTGCATCCAAGTATGATTAGAAAATATTTGTAGTAGACAAAGGTGATTATTGTATAAGTGCAGCCAGGAATAACATTTCTATCAATCAGATAGTTCAAGATGTACTTATCGAAATAATTAAATGAGAGTGTACTACAAATTTAGTGATATTACCGAGATTGGGTATAGATGTGATCTTGGGTATGAACTGGATAAAGAACCATGGTGTCCTTATTGATACATTGACTAGAACCATTATGTTGAGAGACCCCAGGAATAACGATGCTTTTCTAGTACCTCTTTCTAGGGAGTTTGATCTCCAAAACATGGCCAATGCTATCCAGCCTATGGCCCTTGTTGATATTCCTGCAGTATGTAAGTTTCGGATGTCTTTCTAGATGAATTGTCTAGGTTACCACCCGATAGGGATATAGAGTTCAAGATTGAGTTAATACCAGGTACAACACCCATCTCCCAAAGACCTTATAGAATGCCACCAAATTAGTTAGCAGAATTGAAGATCCAATTGCAAGAGCTCTTAAAAAAGGGTCTCATTGGCCCTAGTTCATCACCATGGGGTTGTCCAGCCGTATTTGTGAAAAAGAAGGACAAGTCTTTGCGGATGTGTGTGGACTATCGAGCACTCAATGCTCTTACTATCAAGAACAAATATCCTTTGCCTTGTATTGATATCTTATTTGATCAATTGGCAAAAAGCAAAAGTGTTCTCTAAGATTGATTTGAGATCAGGTTATCACCAAATCAAGATTAGGCCTGAGGACAAACCTGAGACGGCTTTTTCCACTAGGTATGACCTTTATGAGTATTTAGTCATGTCCTTTGGGTTGACCAATGCTCCTGCCTATTTCATGTATTTGATGAACTTGGTATTCATGCCCAAGCTTGATAAGTTTGTGGTCGTGTTTATCGATGATATCTTGATCTATTCCGAGAAGGCAGAAGAGCACTTGAGAGTGGTGTTGTCTAGGCTAAGAGAGCATAAGTTATATGTTAAATATAGTAAATGTGAATTCTGGTTGAGGAAAGTACCTTTCCTAGGCCATGTTTTATTTGAAGATGGAATCTCGGTGGACCCATCCAAGGTGTAGGAGGTTCTTGATTGGAAAGCCCCAACCTCCATTCATGAGGTTCGGAGTTTCCTTGGTTTAGTAGGATATTATCGTCGGTTTATTCTAGGTTTCTCCATAATTGTGAAGCCCATGACTAGGGTGCTTCAGAAGGATGAGAAATTTGTATGGACACCGGAGTGTGAGGCAGCTTTTCACACTTTACGAACATTGCTAACTACTGCTCCTATTTTAGCACAGCCTAACATTGAGAAACCTTTTGGTGTGTTTTGTGACGCATCGGGTACCAGTTTGGGGTGTATTCTAATGCTGGAAGGCCGAATCATTGCTTATGCCACGCGGCAACTGAGAAAGCATGAAGTCAATTATCCAACCCATGATTTAGAATTACCAGCAGTTGTCCATGCTCTTAAAATTTGGAGACATTACCTGCTTGGTAATGTTTGCCATATCTACAACGATCAGAAGAGCCTCAAGTACATTTTCACCCAACCTGAATTGAACATGAGGCAGAGAAGATGGTTGGAATTGATCAAGGATTACAACCTAAAAGTATATTATCATTCGGGAAAAGCCAATGTGGTGGCAGATGCCTTAAGCCAGAAGTATCAGTGTAATCCTTTGTTAGAAGATGGTTTCAACTTATTGCATCCGGCAGTCTTACACAATATCACTGTTAGTTGCTCTCTTGAGTCTAAGATCATTGAGTTCCAAAAGACTGATGTGGGTACATTCCATATCAAAATCAAGATGAAAGAGGAAGAAACCAAGCATTTTCGGCTAGATGTGAGGGGTGTGCTATGGTTTAAGGATCGACTTGTAGTGCCAAAAGATAAAGAATTGAGAAACCAAATTCTAGAGGAAGTACACTCTTCCAATTTGTCCATTCACCCTGGTAGCAGTAAAATGTACCAAGACCTAAAAACACGCTTTTGGGGGACAAAAATGAAGAAAGAAATTGTATCATTTGTTGCTAGATGCGATAATTGTTGTCGGGTAAAAGCCATCCATTTGAAGCTGGCTGGACTACTTCAGCCACTGTCTATCCCAAGTTAGAAATGGGATGACATCAGTATGGATTTTATAGTTGGGCTTCCAACCACTAAAAAGGGTCATGATTCCATATGGGTAATTGTTGACCGCTTGACTAAATCTGCACATTTCGTCCCTATTAAGGAAAGATATCGACCACATCATTACGTCGAGTTGTACATTGCCCAAATCATACGATTGCATGGTGTGCCTAAAAGCATTGTGTTAGATCGAGGACCGCAGTTTGTTAATCATTTTTGGGAACATCTGCACAAGCAGCTAGGTACCCAACTAATCCATAGCTCTACTTATCACCCTTAGAAAGCGGGTCTAACTGAGTGAGTGAATCAGATTTTAGAGGATATGTTGAGAGCTTGTGTGATTTCTTCTATGGTTTCATGGGAGAAATGGCTATCTTTGGCCAAATTCTCCTACAACAATAGCTATCAAGAAAGCATTAAGAGGGCTCCATTTGAAGCTTTGTATGGTCGAAAGTGTAGGACTCCTCTGAATTGGATTGAGTCTGGTGAAAGAAGGTATTATGGGATTGACTTTGTCAAAGAAGCTGAAAAACAAGTTCAAATTATTGAACAACGTATTGAAGCTGCTCAATCAAGACAAAAGAGTTATGCAGATAAAAGGAGAAGTCTCATTGCATTTGAAGTTGGGGATTTTGTATATCTGAAGGTGTCTCCCATGAAGAAAGTGCAAAGGTTTGGTGTGAAGCGAAAGCTTGCACCTAGATATGTAGGCCCATACAAGATCATTGGATGAAGAGGACCAGTAGCCTACAAACTCTAGTTACCTCTGGAAATAAGAGCTATATTCAATGTTTTCCATATCTCCCAACTCAAGAAATGTCTTCGTGTGCCCGAAGAAGCTATTGAACCCGCTAGTGTCAAGATCCAGTCGGATTTAACCTATGAAGAAAGACCTATTCGAGTGCTTGAGACAATGGAAAGAGTGACCCATAGCAAAGTAATTAAATTCTACAAGGTGGTATGGAATAACCATAGTGAGCAAGATGCTATGTGGGAGCGAGAGGATTATCTTCGTGAGGTCTATCCGGTTTTCTACAAGAGATGGTTAGTCGTGCAAATCTCGGGACAAGATTTCTTTAAGGGGGAAAGGGTGGTAACACCCTAGATGTTAAGCATGCATTTGGCATTGGCATTGCATGAGCACAAGCATCATTGATCATTCATGAGCATGAGTATCTCAAATTTTATCTCTATGATTGCTTACATCACATGTGTTTGTTACTAAATGCTTTACATATGCTAGGATTTACCTGTGACCAATGTATAAAATGTTTGTGGGACCTTAGGAGTACCTTAAACATGTTTAGAATGTCACATGAAACAACTTTGGTATTCATGACTTGGACCCATTTGGCCTCTAAGTCATGGTTATAGTGTAAGTTATCATTTTCAAGTTGCATGATTGACCTAAGTGGAACTATAGCATAGACTGTTTGCATGGTAGTGCAGCCTTAAGCATAGTTGTAGTACTTGACTAGAGTAACAACTTTATTTTTGGGTCAAGACCTGATTCGGTGCATAGCATGCTCAAAAACAGTCCACAAGTAGCCATAGAATTACTGTTTTTGACTTTGAAAATTTTCTGTCTTGAGCTGGTTTACCGTTTCAATGAACCTATGTTTGATGCACTGTAGATTGTAAATTAGGCTGATCTAGACTGAACTCATTAAATCAAAGTTCTAGATGTCATGTAGATTTACAATTCTTGTTAAAGAAGTTTTTGCAAAGGACGAACTGTTTAGGAGTAACGATTTTGTGAAATCGCTCTGTTAGTCGTGTTCATCAGGGCCTGATGCCATTTCGACGCTAGTGTCAGTGGTCGACCGGGGGGTAGGCCAGACACACTGCATGGCAGCCGTACACTAGCACTGGCCTGGCCGGTCAGGCCAGCATGGAGGGATAACGCACCTGCTTCTGCTGCTCGCTCCATTTCACCCTCACACCCCGCTCTCTCTCGCCCACGCTAGAGCAAAGCGGAGCACCGTGCCACCGTGCCATCGCCGTCGCTCTGCCATGCCCGCTTGCTACCATCGTTGCACCACCGCCCAATCCAGCTCGCCAGTAGCTCCGCCATCATCACCTCTTCCACCCCGACCCGCTAGACCCACTTGCCGAGCCAGCGTAACGACGCATTTTGCTTTGCCGCCACCATGCCATCATCGGAGCGCCACCGCGCTCTCGGCTCACCGTAGCCATGCCATTCCACCGCACCTCCTATCCTCCTCTTCTCCGGTCTATAGCCGTTTTGTGGTCCATATGCTTAGGCAGGAACTAGGTTATACGTTACTGCACGGTCGTGCGAAAACACACCGCCACTCCCACCGTGGCCACCATGGCCGTGAGCTTGAGGTCACCACGGGCAACCGTCTCGGTGTCACTCTAGTCTCCGCTCTTAGTCGTCTCTACACGGCCTTATGACCTAGATCTAGTAGGCTAGATGGAGACTCCTCTCTCACTGTCGGCTAGCCGGAACAGAGAGCCCCACCACAGCGCACCGTGCGCCGCCGCTTGGCCATGCATGTGGCCAAGCTTTTCCACTGCGTCACCATGGCCTAATCCTCGTCGTAGTGCTGTGCCAGGCCACCAGGATGGAGGAGCCATCCTCACTAGCGCATGCCATAGTCGGAGATGGCCGGCGTGCCACTGCACAGCTCCGCCGTGCCGCCATCACCATCAGCGAGGGTGCTCCAGTGCACCACCGGTCCATCGAAGGGTACCTCTAGGTGCGGGAGATCGCGGGGAACATGTTGGTGTCACAGTCGTCACCGGTGATCTCACCACCGGCTAGATAGGGCTGGCCGAAGCACCTCCTCTACTCTAGAGTCATTGACGTGTGGGTCCTGCTGACCAGCGGGCCCCATCTGTCAGTCTATGTAGTGATTGATTTCTTATTTGTTTTCACAAATTTGAATGCATGTTTCAAAAATTCATATCTAGAGCTAGGTGTGTCCAAATGGGGTGAACCAAATTTTGTTGGATTTATCATGAAGTGTAGTATTTGATAAAAATATGCAATGCACTGTTTCTAGTATTTTTCTAGGAGAATAAAATGGAGCTATTTAAATGCTTTTTAAATGGTTTCTATCTTGAAAAATGCATAACTTGAGCTTGGTATGTGCAAAAATTGTAATTCAAATTTCGTTGAGTTTGTGTTGACATTCTATAGCTAGGAAAAATACTAAACTTGCAGTAAACTTGATTGGAGTAGGGTCTTTCTATTTATCTTTTAATTAATGGTGTTTTCTGAGGAAGTTCATAAGGATAAAAATAAGTAACATATTTCCATGAAATTTTTTGTAAAGTGTTAATGAGTTTTAGGGCAGCTAAGAAAAATATGAAATCCATTGCTCGACACTTTTCAATAGGCTAAACTATTTTTGCTAAAATAAACCTATGCAACTTGTCATTTTTGTATTGAGGGCTATACTTATCCAATTAGCGTGAAATTTGCACAGTAGACTTTTGGGGTCATATGTATGCTACTGTAATTTTCTCTAAATTTATGGAGCACTAGAAATATTTATCTCATAAATCAACTTATTATATTAAGAAATTAATAAAGGTATCTAAATACATTAGTTTGGCATAAACATAATGTTTTATGTAGTCCTTGTGATGCATATGATCTATTGATAATGGTAGTTGTGCTTGAAGTTGATTCATAATTCTGCTAGATGGCTACAGGAGAAGTTTCTGTTGTATTGATAAATTCATGATGATAATTACATTTCATATGAAACTTGTTATTAACAAAGTTGTAGATAACTTACTTATCTTACTTGTGTCCAATTTTCATGGTAATATACTTAATGGTTTGGGAGTTATAGCAGTTAGAATTCTGCTATCAGAATTTGCTTGTCTACTGGACAGATCTAGATGATTGAATTTTTTAACCTAGATAGATATTAAATCATCTTGTGATGACTAAATGAAAGTTGTAGGAAATTTTATGAGCTTTCCAGAAAGTTCTAGATCCTAGCAATTGGTTGAGTAAAACTCTAGTTATGATCTGAACTTGTAGCTTCTGTGTTGTGGTCCAGAAATGGACTTAGTGTGGATTCTTGAAAATTCTAGAGAAGAGATATGCACCTACTCAGTAAATAAGAATTGAACTTGGTTATCATCTAAGTAACTTGATATAATAATCAGCATAGAATCATTCATGTTCTCATGTCATATTATTCACAATCCTTCTTATGCATCTATGATACTTACTTTATGCATATGCATGCAATAGGTGCAGTGGAAGAAATCACGTTGGTGGAACTCAAAGCTGATCCACAAGAGGAGAACTAGGAAGCTCAGCACCAAGAAGGTCCAGGCAAAGGCGACCCTAAAGTTGATCATCTCCAAGAGTGCCCTGACCACCAGCCGGCCATGTTTGTGAAAGGCAAGCCCCGGAGCATTCTAACATCCTCGATGTTCTAATACCAACTTGAGTCCTTTTCATGTTAATGCATTAAGTACTAGGAGTTGATTGGAACAACTTGCTACATATACTTTCCTTGTCCAGAAGTATCTATCTTGCATCCTATGTAGGTCAAGGATCGACCTTTATGCTTAGCCATGCTTAGACCAGTAGAAGTCGGGTGATTTCCTATCACCTACAAGCTATAGGTGGTGACTTGATCACGGTTGGCTATATTGTGCTATCATGGAACATAACCTAGTGATGTTGAACAATTGGAGACAAGGTGGAATCATATATGTTAGGTGTGGTGACTTATAGTGATTCTGTCTATGTCGTTTAAGGACCAGTCGTTGGAGGTCCTCTTGTCATGTTGAACTCATGCCTCTCACATAGTTGGCCGGATAAGTCATTCCGACCGCGAAGCCGAGTTGCTCAACTTAGCTCGGGGATAGAGCAGTTAAAGTGTAGCAGTTAAAGTCATTTTGGCCGGAGCAGTTAAAGTGCGCACCCTGGAGGCAGTAAGGATGTGTAGAGAGCCAATGGCGTGAGTCCAAGGGCGGGTTCAAGTCCTGAGCTTCCTGGCAGATTGGTAGTATCTTTGAGGGTACGGCGCTGGTCTTACCCAAGATTTGGACCTGAGTTGTACCAAAGGTGACCCAATGTGACCTTGACGGGGGGGGGTATGGGTGTGTGTTAGGAATAATTCCCCAGCTAGGTAGGAATTGATTCGAACCACCGTCTCTCCCGGATAGTGAGAACTTGACATGAGCCCCCTTCATCATAGTAATTAATGAAAGTAATGGTTATATGGATTATGGAAATGCTCAACTTAATATGGTTACTATTGTGATGATTTAATGGTACACAACATGTTTGGCATAGGATAGATGCTAATCTAGAATGGAACAGGAATAATAAACTTGTTATTTCAAAGTTAAAAGATACTAGATAAAGATTGGCTTGTAGGCAAAGGATGTCAACCAGCTCCACTTATAAGCCTTGCATGATCCTTTGTGTCTCTTATTTTTGGTTTATGACGGGTAAGTCTAGTAGAGTACCTTCTCATACTTAGGGTTTATTTCCCTATTGTTGCAGATAAGGTGATGTACCACGGCTACTGTAAGACTTGCTTTGCTCCTGCAGTGGATGAGGAATAAGACCATGGGCATGGTCAGTCTATATATCATCTCACCCTTTAGCTTTTGGTTGGAGATGACTGTGAAAATTGGCTATGTATCTAAACTACTGTTGATGTCGTTCAGAACTATGTTGCTTCCGCTACTTTTAAACTGTTATTGTAACAACTATGATGAAACTCCGATGTATGACAAACTATTTGTGAACTTGTTGTAACACATGATTTGTACATTGGATCATGTACGATCTTGGCTTGTATGTTGGTTGATTCGAGATCCTTCGTGATACTCGATGGACTACCGGATTTATATGGGCCAAGTGTGATGGTTTGACTGCCCCAATGGTTGCTATTGTACTTGTGCTCTTATAAATTGGACGGTTCTGTTACAGGCCCAGTCGCGGCCATAGGCCTAGCCATCCTCGCATCCGCAACCATGCCCTGTTTCCCCTCTGTGTGACGCTGATGACCACCAGGACCCCACCTGTCATCCCCTTACCCTTTCTTCCCTCTCTGCTTTTGCCGTGCTCCTCCACCGGCATGAAGCTGAGAATGGCAAGGCCATCCCGCCCGTCCTTGTTCAAATTGCCTTTGCCATAGCCTTGGATGGATGCCAAATCGATGATCCGTGCCTCCATCACCTCCCCCAGCTAAGCCACGCCTACCAATGACATCACCGTGTGGCCCTGTGCCTCTGCCACCCTCGTACGATGAGTCTGAAAGGCCGCCGCTCCAAATTGGAGGCGCTAAGGAACCCGCGCGCTCCTACCGAGCCCCAAACCCTAGCTTGGAGCCCTGGATCACCCTACATGTGTCCCCCAACCCTTCCCCACTGTCCGCCGCTCACCATCAGCTAGCTCGAGCTATAAAAGCCCCGCCTCTGGTGCCCTAATCTTTTCCATCCACCCCGCCACCACCCGGTGGCCACACACACCACGCCAAGCTAGAAAGGAGGGAGGAGGAGGAGGAAGCGGAGCTGCCCCGAAGCCGATCACCACCATGGAGCCGCTACCGGGGCCAGAGACGACGCCCTGGTCGTCTACACCGGCGTAGCTACTCAGCACAAAACTGCACCACCTCGTCATTGCACCGACATGCCACTGCAGCGCCATCCTAGCCCCTTTCAAGCCCCATGGTGAGCCCCTAAACCCCTGCTCTAGTTTGCCGACGTGCGTACCATGGCCACCACCGTGTTCTCTGCCCAAGAAGGCCCAAAGGTGGAGCCTTTGGCCATTTTTGAGCACCACACACACGCATTCATGCCTGATGGCCGTAGCGTAGCGATGCCGAGCCACCTAGGCTCGGGAACGCTTACTCCGGTGCACTCCACTCACAAGTGCTCGATGCAGCCATACCCCACCACTGAGGAGCCCCGTTCTGGTGAATCCGGGATGGTAGAGGCAGAACCACCACCACGGTGAGCCTTCCCTCGCCGCGGGATGCACTTAGCCCCTAGTCATGCTAGCCTAGGAGCTCTAGGGTTGCCAGTCATGCTTGCACCATCAGCGCGGCTGTGCGCTCTGCCACCGCCATGCTAGAGCTGTTCCAGCCAACTCCAGCTACCTCATGCGCCGAGGAAGGGCCGTCAAGCTTCGCCATGACCCCACACACCCCGTAGCATAGCTGGTTAGGTGAAAAGCCCTGTCTTGACCCTAGTTCGCCGTAGCCAGACGTTCACCCAAGCTCCACCGTGTCCGCAACCACAGTGCGGACTCCGCCTTGACAAATGGTCACCGGCGCCGCTCGCATCGCATCCCTAGAAACCCCAATTGAGCGAAAGAAGTCGCCTTTGGCCCCAATCGTGAGCATAGCCGCTCCACCATGACCCGCCACTGCCGCCATGATGCTAAGGCCATGGTTGGCCTCGCTTGAACCATAAAGCTACACCCTTTTTGCCTAGCTATGTCCACCGGAGCCCTAGGAAGTAGAAGGAACCCCGTCGGATCCTTGTTTGGCACTAAGACACGTGTCACCGTCATCGCCATGCCGTAGCGCCTGCCGCATCACCATCACCAGCCGCTACATGTCCTAAGGTGCCATCTTTCGCCTCTCGTTATGTTCGTCGTGACCCCGTGACGCCTTAGGGAGCTGTAGCTGCCCCACCGAGCCACCATAGTGCCTAGCCACATGAGCTCACCACTGGTCAGAGCATGGCAGAGAGTGAGAGAGCAGCTGAGCCACTTCCCCGTCCGACCTCACATGCACGCAGTGCACCGTGCATTGTGCGCGTGAGCCCTGCGTGAACCCGGTCCAACCGTGGACCAGACTATGGTCCATGGTGCGCCGAGCTGTGGTCCACCGAGAGCTAGCCCACGTAGACCAAGACCATTAGGAGCCCAAGCCATCACGTGGCCAGCCCCAGAGACCGACATGTGTTTGGGCCGGCCCGGCCCAAACCGGCCCAACCCGGCCCATGACCCGGCACAGTGGGCTAGTCAAGCCCAGCCAACACTGACTGTTGACCTAGTCCCACCTGTTAGTGACTACATGCTCGCCGACCAATAGGAGTCTATCACGTATCACTCTAAGGGTTTTTACCTCCTTTTTCTTTTTTAGAAATTGATTAAATCTTAGAAAAATCATAATAAATCCATCTGACCTCAAAAAAAAAATGAAACTAGTTCTTTAGTTTTCCTAAAAATGAGCTCTATGTCATAGGACTATGTTTGAGTGCATTTGGATCTTTTGGTTTTCTGTTGCTTCTTTGTGATCATCTATAGGAGTCGCTTATTGTGGCCATATATCTCGTTTAATAGTCCCGGATGGGCAGGACTTGGAGGAGGACGACTACGAGTACACTGAGGAGCTAGGAGATGACCAGTCTATAGGTGCCATGTCCGATTCAACCACGTAGAATCCTATTAGACAGTCAATAATGTAGTTGCTAGTGCTTTACTTTCATGCAAATGATCTATGATAGGTTGCATGGTAGAATTGCTTGAAGCCATTACCTTGATGTAACCTTTACCCCTACACACTCGCTGCTAGGCTAGACTCTCGCTTATATACTTGCTACTTACTTCTACTATGCATTATATCTGTGATGCGATGCTTGGTAGAGGATTGTTTGTGAGTGGCTAAGACACATGGTGCCAATAACGAGATGATAAGTTGGGGAGATCTTGGCATGCGTCTTGGGTGTGTGGTGAGGGTCGAGTCAACCGAATAGGATTCTATGATAAGAATTTGGGGCAAGTCTTGCCAAAGGGGTGTGACCAGAGTGCTCCTTGAGAGTCCTACCTATGGCAAGTACTAGTTACACTAGTACAGAAATCTTAATGGAGGTGGGCGAAAATGCTTAATGGAGGTGGGCATTGCAACCGCCTCCAATCAAAGGTCATGGTTAATCATGACTTTATGGAGGCGGTTGCCCTGCCCACCATGGTTAATTGTTTAACAGAGGTGGGCGCCTTAAGGCAACTGCCTCCGTTAATGATGATTAACGATGGTGGTAGCCCTAAGTTGCCCGTCTCTATTAAACAATTAAACGAGGCAGTCTCTATAATGCGACCGCCACAGATAAAGATTTAATGGTGGCGGTTTGTTGTTACTTGCCCGCCTCCGTTAATATTTTCCCATTTAAAAAAATAGCCTCTACAATTTGATTTGAATTTAAATTTGAATTCTATTTTCACAAATCAAACATGTATAAAAGCAAAATCAAGACATATATAAACACATATTGCACATATCGAGCACAAACATATAACACATTCATTGGTGTCCTCCATCGTCAACAACATCATTCAAAGTTATTACACATGCATGATGTCAAATGTTTACATGTGAAACTAAGATCACCCCGCTATCAACTTTTGTTGGAAAAGAGGTCCGGCAACATGTAATCCTTGATTTGTAACTTGGTGCTCCAGTTTCTGATCTTCTCGAACTTCGAATCAAGCGCTAACTCGCTTTCCTTGTTGAAGAATGGTAGCCCTTCATGCACGCACTCTGTGACAAACTTACATATGTCTACTTCTGTTTGTCTAAAGTTTTGGTCGACTTTCTCCCTTCGCCACCATTCTTGTGCTGTCTTTAGCTGTCGCCAGCTGCTGCTAAATCTGGTGCACATCCTTAGGTACTCGCAAACATAGAATCCACATAGAACTGAGGGCATAGTGGGGCACTCAATCATCATAGCTGCTGCCTCAGCATAAAAGGGTTCACATCATTGCATATGCCATTGCCTCACCACATTTTTTGAAATTTAAAAAAGTTCATCATTGCAAATGCCACAGAGAAGCTCAAACATTACCAAAGCAGAGTAAATCCAGATCCAGATCATGCATAGAGTAAGAGTAGTAGGAGAGCAGCCAGTAGTAAGAGTAGGAGTAGTAGGTAGTAGTAAAAGTAGTAAGTAGCAGTAGTAAGTAGTTAGCAGTAAATAGCAGGTACTAGTAAGAGTAGCAAGCAGCAGCAGTTAGGTAAAGTTGGTAGTAAGTAGTAGTAGTAATAGAGTAGAGAAGAGAGAAGAATAGTAGAGGACAACTTAATAAGTAGGAGTAGTAGAGGCATTAGAAGCAAAAATGTGACAGTGTTCAAGCAAATTCATAAAGTTCAGTTAAGATGAGTAGTACCAAATTTTAGCTAAGAGTAGGAAGTAGGCAGTAGAGTTGTAGTAGAATTAAGTTAGGAGAAGTATAGTATTAGTACAGGAGGTGTAGTAGTAGAATTCAAAATTTGCTCTGCATTTGCTCAACATCCCAAATTTTGCTCAGTTAAGATGAGTTAATTGGCATCACAAGCACCAATTGCTCAGTTAATTAGAAAGCATCAGTTAAGATCAGTTAAGATGAGTTAATTTGCTCAGCATTTGCTCAACATCACAAAATTTAGCATTTGCTCAGCATCATCATAAAATTGGCATCACAGGCATTGGCATATGCTCAGCATCATCATAAAATTGGCATAACAGGCAATGGCATATGCTTAGCATCATCATAATATTGGCATAACAGGCAATGGCATATGCTCAGCATTTAAAATTGGCATCACAGGCAGCAATAGAAATCCAAAAATCCAAAAATTGGCATAACATTAGCTAGGGTTCGTTAGAATCACCATCAGGGACAGGGACAAGGAAGAAGGTCGGAGCTCCTCGGCGTGGATGACGAAGAAGCGGGTCCACCCTAGAGTCACCTCGGTGCAAGGAAGGAAGCCGATGCTGGGGACGAGGAACGACGCCTGGGACGATGAACGGGGGCGTGGTGGCGAATGTCCTCTGCACGGCGAACGGTGATGGCGGCGGCGGCTATGGTTCATTGTTGATCTCGGTGGCAGCAGCTAGGTTTTGCTAGTGCCCCCAGTGGATCTCCTCAGTGCGGAGGGTGAAGAGGAACAACGGGGGAAGAGCTCAGAGTCGGGGTCAAGGTCAGGGGTGGGGGAGAGCACGACACTGGCGCGGCGATGGCGGCGTTGCTAGGGTTCGCTAGTGCCCCCAGCGGAGCTCCTCAGCACAGAGGGCGAAGAGGAACAGTGGGGCAACAACTTGGAGTCGGGGGTGGGGTCGAGGGAGGGGAGAGCACGACACTAGCGATGGCGAGAAAAAAATTAGTAGCCCTTTGGGGTCAAAACGAATGCACTGAAGGACTTAGCCATTTGTGGAGCGGGCTGTGGCTTATATAGGTGGGCGCTTAACCAAGGCGGGCAAATTACAGCGCCCGCCTCGGTTAATATTAACCAAGGCAGGCCCTAATACCGCCCGCCTCCGTTAATATTAACCACGGCGAGAGCTGTAAATTTCCCGCCTCGGTTAATTTTTTTAAGTTAGTTGACATTTATATTAACTAAAATCATAATTTCACTCGTTTTAATTTATCTAAAATTGATATTTATTACCTAATCCAAAGTAAGTATTAGTATTAGTAGTAGGAGTATAGTATTTGTAGTTGATTTGTAGGAGTAGTATTAGAGTAGTAGTAGTAGTACTCTAGCACTTGTAGGAATGAAGTAGTAGACTAGTAGTAGAAGAGTAGCAAATGGTAGGAAGTAGTAGTAGACTAGTAGTAGAGTAGGAGTAGTAGAGGTAGCTAGAGTTGTATAGTAGAGGTAGTAGAGTAGGACTAGGAGAGGTAGTAGAGTAGTAATAATAGGACTTAACACAACGATGCATACATAAATGTGTGGCATGTATGGTTCCATTATAATAATAAGTTACAAAAACTTGTCTTCAAATGAGTCCGATCCCTACATTATTACATAAATGTGTGGCATACATATATCATTTTGCTGCTAGTGCTCCCATGGTCCTCTTTTCATCGTCAGGGTGGGCCCAGGGCCTAATCTTGGACTTGTTGCAATGGTCCTCGACGGCCTTGATCTTCCTTGGATGATCGGTAAAAAGCCTGAGCTCTGCGTAGTTGTATTCTTTGGGACTCTAGACCCCATTAGCTCCCACGATCCTCTGCTTTCCTGACACAACCACGTGCCTCCTATTGTCCTCTGGCATCACATAGTAGGCTACTTGCATGACCTCGGTTTCTAGTACCCACTGATCATCTTTGTACCCAACACTTTGGAGCTCCACGGTGGTGAGCCCATAGTCATCCATGACAACCCCCTTTGGTTTGACCCACTAGCATTGGAAGATGGGTATCTGTAGTTCATCGCCATAGTCAAGTTCCCATATCTCTTCAACCAGCCCATAGTATTGCCTTCTCTTCCCCGTGGACTCGTCAATGCCCTCATATAGAACACCGCTATTCTGTGCTGTGCTCTTCTTGTCCTTCTCTTTTGTGTGGAACCTATATCCATTGATGTCATACCCTTGCCATGTGGTGATTTGGGTGCATAGGCCGGACGCAAGCCTTTTAACGGTCTTCGCTTCATCGGCTTCTCCATGGGGTATGTCCTACTCATGGAGCCACGCTGTAAAACTGCTCCCCCTAAATTGTGCACAATTTTTTAGGGTTTTGCAGCTCAAAACCCTAAAAATTAGAAGAGGAGCCACGAGGAAGAAGGGGGCGGCGGTTGGGTTTATAGCCACAGAAATAACAAAGGCAGGCAATGTAAGCAAAACCGCCTTCGTTAATCACCTATTAATGGAGGCGGTTGGTTTACAACGGCCGCCTCGGTTAATAGAACAATGGAGGCGGTTCTTGTAAGGCGACCGCCTCGGTTAATAGCAATTAACTGAGGTGGTTGGGCAACATTGACTGCCTCCATTAATTTGCAATTAACCGAGGTGGTCCCTTTAAGGTGACCACCTCTGTTAAATCTTAATCGAGGTGATCGCTCGGGGGTGCTGGCCTGCCATGGAATAATGGTGGCATGCAAAAAGTGTGCCTGCCTCCATTCAAAATATGCTGACGCCACGCAAAAGAAATCATGTACTACTGTTAGTGGTATAGATTCTAAGGAGGAGTGTCTTCATGGGGCAAATCCTCGAAATAGTGGTGCTGCTAAAGCACAATGCGATGTTAGCCTATGAGAAGATGTCTTGTTTGGTCATCCTAAGGACTTATACGTTTTGGAGACCCGTTCATAGGAACCTTACACACCACTCGCTCCTGTGGGTGGGAAACGGATGTGGACTAACCTTGGTGATGCCACACTGCTAGGTTGTAGGTAACAGTGTAGGGAGTTGAGAATGTTTGGACCTAACCCTCCTCAGACGCGTAGTGACCTTGGCGTCTTGGCATTGCGTTTCACAGTCTCAGCATGCCGATGGACTCCGGGGTGCCTCAGGGCTGAGTAGCAGGGTGGTATCATTCTAGTTTGGAACGCAGCTCGGAATCAACCTAGGTGGGGCACTGCCGATGATGGTGATTTGGTGGATCTACTGTAAACCACTGTAGAGTTTCTGGTTGATCAATCGATACATAGTCGTTCTTTTACGGCTATGGACCTTTCCTATGTTACTGCTTCACTTGACTAGAGAGAGGAGCCCTTTCTTCTTCTTCCCCCTGAGATGTTGTTGGTTTCCGGTGTGACCTGATGAGGCAAGGTATGAGTGGGAGCCATCCTTGTCACCTAGAGAGTGAGAGTGTGGTGATATGTGTGGATGGGATGGATAGATGTGTGTGGATGAGATGGGTTAAAACTTGTGAAACAATTATAACATATTGATGAAATTCGCATAGGAATACTATAGCCATAAATAGGTTCTTTTGCTCTACCCTTGCATTCCACTTCCACAAAGCAACGCAAAGCATAATGTGGGAGCCAGTGGCCAGTACAAATTATACTAATAATTATTTGGCAGGGGATGAGCCTGGGTATGACTTTCTGGCTGATGGATGGGAGGATTAGAGGCGCTTGTCCTACGCTCAAGATTGCCTGTGGATAGGAGCTTCATTCCACTGCGAAGATGCATTCACTCAGATGTTGTTCTGGATGCTGTGTGATTGTTTACACCAAAATTTAGTCGCAGGGACTCGAAAGCTCCCAAGATCATGTCACCAAGGAATAAATTGCATGCAGATCGGAAATAGCTGATTCGGATGTAGAAATTGGAATCGGCTCTCCTCAGATAACACCAGCGGATAACAGCAAAGGTTACGTTCGGTGCCAGGACGAAACATGCCGGACTCTATAGAAAGGGAAAGATTAGAGTCCAAGTTATCTTAAATTAGGAATGTTTTCTTTAGGGACAAAAATTGTGATGAGTCGTGCTTAGACAGGAGTCGTGCGCAGACCCCGGGTATAAATATCAAGCCCCGGCTATTGTAAAGAGAAAACAAGAACCAATCAAATACAAGTCAATTTACTTTTTTCGGCTCTGGCCACCCCTTAGGAGTAGGAGTAGAGTAGATTTGGGCAAGTTCTTCAGCAAGTATGGCTGTATCGATCTAGTCGACCTCCACTGCTTGTCTGTAAGTACCGTCATGGTTTATACCTCTGCTCATATGGCTGCATCGATCCGGTCGACCCCCACTGCGACTCTGGTATAGGCTTGTTATCGACTCTTGTCTAATTCAAGTATGGCCTGTGTGATTCTGCCTCACACCCCACTGCTTGAATTAGATCAAGGTCAAGTTATTGGCTCTACCTTAGTATGGCAATCTTTGGTAGATTCATTAAGTTACCGATATTGCTTATTGCTTTCATTGTTTATCTAATTACAGCAATATCACTCTGCCCGATTGAGATTGATCTGGATCAGCCTTATATCTTGTTTAACTCATCATTTGCTAATCTAAAACTGATCTAATCTACATCTTAAACAATGAGTTATGTTTTTATCGGCTGTTTTGCGTCAATCTTAATCGTGCATAGCGTGCGGTTAAGGCATGTCCGATCTCGAGTAGATCTATTAGTTAATGGAAACCGTTCCATGGCCCATCATCATGGCCTATGGGATTCTGCCTCTCACCCCACTGTTGGCACCATGAAATGGGGATCGTTAGTTGGTAGACCAATTCCTGAGGAGGCATGACCTTAACTGTGCGCTATGCCTGAATCGGCTGTTTAGCCGATATCGAATGCTTTCATGAACAGTTCACATCACGAGACCATTGAAGTAGAGATAAGTTGAAAGATATGTTAGCCCCATAATCTTATTATTGTATTATGGCCTGCATGATTCTGCCTCATGCCCCACTGATATTAGTAATGAGTTATGGTCATCGAGTCTATTGTTGTTTCTACGGCCTGCATGATTCTACCTCATGCCCCACTGGTCATGGCGATCGATGAGATCTAACATGTTCATTAGATTTATCTTTATTAAATGGTTAAGTGGTGTTGAATTGTTTCTTTATATAAAAAGGGGTCCGGTTACTTATAATCATTGGCTCAGTTTAAACCGATCAACATTGATTTCTTATTGCCATTGATTAAATTATTGCTCGAATTATATTTATCTTGGATGATAACCGATTCTTCTCACACAACCCCATGAGCTTTAACCGAGTTATTCTTATGAATATGCTGGAATCGACTATTTAGTCGATCTCCTCTCATATCGGCTCTCAGAGCCGCACATTCGGGACTGTCTGGCAACACCGGCACTTTCTGCCCTTAATTACTGATAAGCTTTCTCTCCTTGTCAATTACAGGGTCAAATTGACTGGCATGTCTCAGGAGGATTGCGTAGGATCGACCACCCTTGCGCTGAAGCTAGGCGGATCTGCTCCATCGAGCGGACCCTTTCGGCTTGCTGCGTGTGTCCTTGGCACAGAGACAAAAATTCTATGTCGACACACATTTCTGGCACGCCCGGTGGGACACCACAATCGTCATGGCGGTTCACAACAACGACAACATCCTTATGGTATGTTATGAAGACCTACCTGATGAAGATAAGGATACCATCAACAAAGCTATAGAAGAATTTTAGAAGAAGTGTTTGTTGTCCTACACCAAAACACGTGACATCACAATTATTCGGAAATTTCCACTACCAAGAGTTCTACTACACGGACAGACAGATACAGTCGAAGCTGAAGAAAGGCGTTTCTTTATGGAAGCCATAGACAAATCTATTCGTGATGCTCTATCAAGCCACAATGAAGCTTTCGTTGACGCATTTCACAACGCCATGAAAGAGGCAATTCATGGAATTCCAGTTGGTCAGGTTGGATCGACTTGTTACAACATTCCAGATTCATCGACCCAAGGGACTAATCAAGTCGGTACCAGCCATCAAGAAGTAGCACCAGCTGGTAATGGTGATGTCCAAGCACTTCAAGGTTCATCTGAACAAACTCCAAGTACTACTACGAATCAGATATAGTACAATCCTGGATCATCAATATAGCATGTGCAACAGCCGGCGGGGCAGAGTCAGAACTGGATGATCAATTTCGGCACATCAGGCCACATACCGTTGTCGGCTCAAAAAATAGCACCATCAATTCAAAGGATCCGTAGAGATATAGATCCTTATGTCTACAATCAGAGACTTCAAGCAGCAAGCTAGCAGAGGACCCAGCAGATTGAGATTCCACAAGGGTATCACTATGGCATAGATTATAACACTCTCCACATGATATTGAATCCAGGATATCAAGGCACATAGGATTTCAATCCACAGATGGGTCAGCAAATACCGAGGAATCTAGGTCTACAAGCTGACGAGTTGTTGCTGAAGGTGACCGAGATGATGAAAAATTAGTTCGGCCTGAAGCCAAAAGGGCTGACCTTTTCGTACAAATGCTCATATCCAGAGTGGTATGATTTGGTCGCTCTTCCTACAAATTATAGGCTCCCAGAGTTTGCTAAGTTCACTGGTTAAGACAGTACAAGCACGATAGAGCATGTCAGTCGGTATCTTACACAATTGGGCAAAGCATCAGTTGAGCATGCCCATCGAGTTCGTTTCTTCTCGTTATCCCTGTCAGGGCCAGACTTCACATGGTTTTCATCACTACCAGTCAACTCCATTGTCAATTGGGCTGACCTAGAGAAGAAGTTTCATACATATTTCTACACTGGGACTAGGGAAAAGAAAATAACCGATTTGACAACCATGAGACAGAGGACTAATGAATCAGGCACTGAGTTTCTTCAGAGATTCCGAGAGACTAGGAACTTGTCCTTCTCATTGAGCTTGGCAGATGATCAGTTAGCTACTTTAGCCGTTCAGGGAATGTTGCCAATGTGGAAAGAAAAGTTGCTAGGGAAAGAGTTTGACAACTTGGGTCAGTTGGCTCAACGAGTGACAGCGCTCAATAGCCAATTCTAGAGTATACGCAGAGATACCCGATTCTAGAAGAGTACCACAGTAGCCGAAGCTTATAATCCATATTCGATTGATGACGGCTATGAAGATGAAGAGAAAGAGGTTGCTGCAGCTGAATGGAATTGGGGCAAAAAGACAGTGATGGTGCCAAATCCTTGGGCAAGAGGAGTCGAGGAGAGCTATGACTTTGATGTCACAAAATCGGACAAGCTCTTTGACTTCTTACTTGAGAAGGGCCAGATCAAATTGCCGGACAATCCTATTATGTTGCCCCCTGAACAATTGAAGAATAAGAAGTTCTGCAAGTTTCATAATGCTACTTCTCATTCCACCAATGAATGCAAGATTTTCCGGCAGCACATATAGAGAGCTATTCAGCAAGGGAGGTTCAAGTTCGATACGCCTCGGAAGATGAAAGTTGATGATAATCCTTTCCCAGGAGATCAAAATATGGTTGATGCCGGGCTATTCAAAGGAAAAACTAAGGTTCTAACATCGGCCAAATCAAGAGAAGCTGGAACAGTTGATCCCAAGATACAAATATCGGCTGATGAATATAGAGAGATTAGAAAACATCATGATCAGCAAAAGAGCCGATATGAACAGGGGAAAGCGTCAAAGGATGAAGCGACAAAGCCACGAGTTACATCTCGAATCTTGTTGAATAAGTGGCAGCGGCAGAAGGAAAAGGATTATCAGCGATGGTTAGAGGATCAAGAATACCAGCGTCAACTAGAAGAAGAGAGGTATGAAAGGAGGCAAGCCGAATCGCACTGGAATTGTCCTTTCTTCAGATACTGCTGGAACGAAGGTTTGAAATTACCTACCAGACATAACTGTCTAGAATGCAGCAATCAATATTGGGAGTTTAGGCAATCTCAAATCAACCACCGGTCTATCCATGCCTAGGATACACATCATCATAATAACATGGATCGACGCTTAAAAAATAAAAGTATTCATGATCGGTTAGGAAAAAGAGTTGTTGACCAAGACTGGGCTGATCATGAAAAAGGAAGCAACCAGAGGAAACATGTTTGGCAGAAAGGCCAATGGTGCCCTGGAGGTTTAACAAGGAGCTAGAAGAGAAGAGTGCAACGCCTAAGGAATAAGGAGATGGAACAGGCTCAGGCATCCAGTAAAACTCAAGTGTGGCGTACCAAGCAAACAACTGATAGAAAGCAACCATCGGCTAATATCCAAATGGCTTTTCTGTTGCCATAAGAAGTTAGAGCTCCGGTGGATCTGGAAGTTTATTCAGACTTCGATGAATCAGAGTATGAAGAGATGGTTGCCAAGTTAATGGTTGTACAACAAGCAATATTTGATAAGCCAGTCAAGCATCGGCACTTAAAGGCTTTATATATGAAAGGTTTTGTTGATGGGAAGCCGATGAACAAGATGTTGGTGGACGGAGGTGCTTCTATCAATCTTATGTCTTACGCCACTTTCCGTAAGCTTGGCAAGGGACCATGAGATCTGCTTGAGACCGACATGATGCTTAGAGACTTCGGCGGAAATACATCCAGGACCCGGGGGGCAATGAACGTCGAACTGACAATTGGGAGTAAAACTCTACTCACCACGTTCTTTGTCATCGATGGGAAAGGATTATATAGTTTACTCCTCAGTCGTGACTAGATTCATGCAAACTGTTGTGTGCCATCGACCATGCATTAGTGTTTGATTCAATGGCATAGAGATGATATCGAAGTGGTTCATGCAGACGAGTCTGTGAGTATTGCAATAGCCGATCTAGTGTTTTGGGAGTTAGGAGACTTCGAATGCCTTTCTGGCAAAACATGGGAAGGAGGCTTCATCAGGATTAATAATGAAGGCCAATAGCCGGTTCAAGCAATCGGCTCTGAAAGTTTGTTTTGATCAATAATCGTGGTGTCACGTCGGCCATTGAGTTAAGGAAAAACAAGCATTGAGTCTTGGAGATGGGTTTAGGCCGACGTATGTGAATGCTGAGTTAAATGTAAGTGCGATTCATAGTTAATGGATTTCTTAAGAGAAGTTCTATTTCGCTTAATAGGATGCTTGACCTAGGATGATCAATTGTTTGACCTTTGGAATGAAAAGTTCTGCAGCAAGAAATATCTAAAGAGATGTCATCTTAACATTCGATCAATACTTGATAGCCGATTCATTTAGTTATCGGCTCCAATAGCCGGTACCAGAAAGGTATCACCTCTAGTTCAAAAAATGAAAGATCTTCGAAGACAGTAAAAGCCGATACGATACGTATCGCCTATAGAGCAAAAAACAAAAGAGCAAGAACAGTCATGCACGAGGACATTGCACTGAGGCGCATTCATGAAAGAGAAGTCTTTGTTCATTGGTTCCCCTAAGTACAAACTAATCAAAGACCTTGTTCACCACATCCTGAGAGGAAGTGATGTCTACTACGGCCTCCGCTGCCATGGTGAATTCTTCAAGCAGGTCCTCGTGCTCCTCAGGGCTATCGCCTACTGGGAAACTAGTCTCCATGGCGTGGAGCTCGTACCCTGTCTGAACCTGCGCCGTGGTCAGCGCCACTGATAAATCGTGGTGAACGCCATGGAGGGCGATTTCCTAAACACGGGCCGGGATGTCTTGAAGGCGAGCGTCGATAGAGGAACCCTGGGCATTGACGGCGTCCATGGCCGCGTTCGCCGCCAGTTGGAGAGACTCCAACTGCGCTATTAGGGCTGAGGATCACAAAAGAGGAAGGGCTATCAAGATAAAGATAGCCGAGATCAGAATAAAGGCATTCCTAAGGCTCATCGTACTTGCCACTGCGGCATCCGATTCAGTCAGCCGTGCTTGAGTGGCGTTAGCCTCTTCCTCGGCCACATGAAGAGCAGCCTAGGAAACCTCAAGGCGAATCTCCAGTTGGCCAGTCTCCTAGGTCGCCTTGGAGTAACGGTTCTGAGCCATCCTCCACTCATGAAGGTAGCGTCGGGCGTTGTCGCCATTGTAGGAGTCGAAGGAGTCCGACGATGAGGCCGGCATAGGAGATGCGGCGTCAGAAGGCCCGCCGGCCCTGGGAAGGGGACGGAGACTGTCATTCACAACAAACCTATAGGCGAGTCAGAACTGTTCATCATCATAAACAAGAAATGTCAATCTCACCTCATGCGCCGAAGACGTTGGTTCATCGGCATATTCTCTTCCGGGATTTCCTCCGCCGCGCGCTTGCCTCGGTGGTCTTCGCCGGCCATGAAGAATGATTGGATCTATGAAAGGGAGAAGAAAAAAACCGCTACAGGGTTTCCAGCGAGCAGCGAAGAGTAAAGGAACAGTTGCGAACGGATATGTGTTTGAGGCAGAAGCCATCGGCTGGTATTTGAAGACATGAAGCGAAGGGACGGACACCTTGAAACGCGCAAAGGGCAACTGCAATTAGTAGAAGGCAAAGCGCCACTTCACCAATGTTGAAGAGAATACATCATCAGATGACCAAGGATAGAAAATCAAGAGGCTCTTTTAATGAAAGTCATGTCTTCAGACTCAATTAAACAAAGATCAGAAGTCTAGGATCGGTGGTATCGGATCGGCTCTTTGGCTGAAACAAAAATGCAATTGAACAACAGGGAACATGATCGATTCTACACAAGCTGATGATCTCGATGCTGATTCAGATAGCTCAACCTGTTCTGACCTTGGCCAGTAGTTCTCGTTTCTCTTGTTGAAAGGCATCAGGTATCTTAGCCAGAATGGGCTTGTGACAATCAATGGCAGTAAGATTCTAGAAAAGACCTGGCATGGACTACTTTTGAGAGTCAAGAGCAGAGGAGCCGAAAGATTTATCAACCGAAGACTACAAGAATTTTGTAACGGACAACTTAGAAGGTTTGAATTACTTTTGGTTGCATGCTCTCGAAAACTTTGAAGCCGATAAACTAAGGACTGAGGGTCAAAATTAAGCAATTTTCTGAAGAAGACTTAGTCCGGAAAATAAAATCGCCGATCGAGTCAGGGAGCAGCAGATTCGGCGAAAAGTCACCCAACTGGGAAGGACCTTATTGGATCAAATATTATGCGCCTGGTAATACTTGTATTCTGAAGATATTGAGAAGGGAAAGGAAATTCGGCAGAGCAATCAAATGGGAAATATTTGAAGGAATATTACCCTAGCATTTGGATTGGTACTTAACAACTGATTTTCTCGGTCGTCAGTTTTAATAGCCGATACCAGAAGGGTATCATTGCTAGCGAGAGGGTAAAACCGAACGGGTGAAAGCCGAGTACGATGCTTGTCGATTATGCCGACAAAGTGATGCGTATAAAATGAAGCACAAAACAAAGGGAAATCACTCAAAGCAAGAAAGTTGTTTGCTAAACGTCACCTATTACAAGCTACGAGTTGGAAAATACTTTGCCTACTATATCATCGGCCAGGGTATTAAAAGCTATAGAGTTGGCAGCGCTCATAAAATCCTCAACCAAGCGCTCGTGCTCCCCAGGGTACATTGCGTTTGGAAAACCATGGGGAAGAAGCCGAAGATTATGACCCGAATGGGCTTGTGCAGCAGCCAACGCCATGGCGGCTCCACGACGAACTCCATGAAGGGCGACCTCCCTAACATGATTCAGGATGTCGTGCAAGCGAACCACCGGAACGGCGCCCCTAGCATTGACAAATCCCGCTGCATGATCCGTGGCTTATCGAAGACTCTCCAACTGAGCGGTTAAATCTAAAAACATTCAAGAAAAGAGTGATCAAGAATCTTGAGGACAAAATCAAGGAAAAAGAACAGAGAAATAATGACAGACATCTCACCCATGATTCTAGCTTCAGCCCTGGCCAACCTTTCTCTCATAAGGCTAATCTCAGGGGGTGATCGGTCTTCAATCATGGCCAGAGCCAATTCCGCTAGGGAGAGGCAGTTGGCTAGATGCTGGTCGGTCCAATCAATGGAGGCCAGCAGATTGTCGTTACTGATCTGTCGCCTTGAATGATGAGGAAGCTGGCGGCGGATTGATGCCAAAGCTGACCCCGAGGGCTAGGCGGAGCTTGCCCTTTGATCCGGAGCGATGAGAGCACCCCAAGATGCATCCTCTTGACAACGAGGGCATTGAAGTGATGATGTGGATCCATTGAGGGCTTCTTCAACAGACCTCTTGTTGTTCTCCATGACCTCAAACCCACATAAAGGCAGGAGATATACTAAAGACGAAGAAGGGTTGAGACGAAGAGGGTTGTTTTTTGACTCACAGCCATAGCCCGAGAGAGCGAGAAAATAGATTTCAATGGAGGTGTGAAATTGAAATCGGAAACACAAACGGATCAGCACTCCGGAAATTTAGGGGACGGATAATGAAGAGATAATGGACTCAAATTTATTACTTCTCCAAATTACAAAATATCATGGGATGGATACATTGACCAGAGATTAACTCACCAGAACTTCTTTGGATTGAAGGGAGTCCGAATTTCCACAAGGCCGAAACTCATTGTGAACCAAGTCGCATCGGCCCATCAATAAAGTTATATCCGAGAGGAAGAAAGGTCGCCCGCCTATCATATGCTCAACAAATTTCTCAATGAATTGAGGAACTATGGGAAAGAAGCCTGAGGCTTTCCCGGTGGGCGTTTGAAGGAGTAACAAAGGGAAGGTGATCACACATTCTAGCTCTCGCAGACACTAGAACAGCTTTGTGAGCATGGAGAGAAGACTCAGGTAATATCACAAGAATTCTTCTAACCGCAATAACTGGTCTTCTTGCTCAACGAGGCGCTAGGGTAAGTGACACAATCACCCTGTGCACAAGAATTCTTCTAGCCGCTCAAGATCTTCATAACAAAAGGGCAGACCATGGCGGGGCTGGCAGAACTAGAGGCACTCGAGAAAATAGATGGAAACAAAGCATGGCTGAATTGTTGAGTTACTCTCGCCAAAGTTGGATGGGCATTTTATAGCCGGCCCGGGAAGATGAGTCCAAGTGCCCGTGAAGCGGTGATGTTCTTGTAAAAGGTTTTGAGGCATGGGCTTAGGAGTGGGCGCAAGCAGCGACAAATAGTGGACCCCAGATCAAGGTTTTCTACCCGTGACTGTGGACCAATCAAGGATACCATCATCATAATTTTGGAATAAAATTACTTTTATCCTAAAATTGGGGGCCATGTGTTTACACCGAAATTTAGTCGTAGGACTCGAAAGCTCCCAAGATCATGTCACCAAGGAATAAATTGCGTGCAGATCAGAAATAGCTGATTTGGATGTAGAAATTGGAATCGGCTCTCCTTGGATAACGCCAGCGGATAACAGCAAAGGTTACGTTCGGCGCTAGGACGAAACATGTCGGACTCTACAGAAAGGGAAAGATTAGAGTCCAAGTTATCTTAAATTAGGAATGTTTTCTTTAGGGACAAAAATTGTGATGAGTCGTGCTTAGACAGGAGTCGTGCGCAGACCCCGGGTATAAATATCAAGCCTCGGCTATTGTAAAGAGAAAACAAGAACCAATCAAATACAAGTCAATTTACTTTTTTCGGCTCTGGCCACCCCTTAGGAGTAGGAGTAGAGTAGATCTGGGTGAGTTCTTCAGCAAGTATGGCTGTATCGATCTAGTCGACCTCCACTGCTTGTCTATAAGTACCGTCATGGTTTATACCTCTATTCATATGGCTGCATCGATCCGGTCGACCCCCACTGCCACTCTGGTATAGGCTAGTTATCGACTCTTGTCCAATTCAAGTATGGCCTGTGTGATTCTGCCTCACACCCCACTGCTTGAATTAGATCAAGGTCAAGTTATTAGCTCTACCATAGTATGGCAATCTTTGGTAGATTCATTAAGTTACCGATATTTCTTATTGCTTTCATTGTTTATCTAATTACAGTAATATCACTCTGCCCGATTGAGATTGATCTGGATCGGCCTTATATCTTGTTTAACTCATCATTTGCTAATCTAAAACTGAACTAAACTACATCTTAAACAATGAGTTATGTTTTTATCAGCTGTCTTGCATCAATCTTAATCGTGCATAGCGTGCGGTTAAGGCATGTCCGATCTCAAGTAGATCTGTTAGTTAATGAAAACCGTTCCATGACCCATCATCACAGTTTGTGGGATTCTGCCTCTCACCCCACTGTTGGCACCAGCGAAGGGACTAATCAAGTCGGTACCAGCCATCAAGAAGCAGCACCAGCTGGTAATGGTGATGTCTAAGCACTTCAAGGTTCATCTGAACAAACTCCAAGTACTACTACGAATCAGATATAGTACAATCCTAGATCATCAATACAGCATGTGCAACAGCCGGCGGGGCAGAGTTAGAACCGGATGATCAATTTCGGCACATCAGGCCACATACCGTCGTCGGCTCAAAAAATAGCACCATCGATTCAAAGGATCCGTAGAGATATAGATCCTTATGTCTACAATCAGAGACTTCAAGCAGCAAGCTAGCAGAGGACCCAGCTGATTGAGATTCCACAAGGGTATCACTATAGCACAGATTATAACACTCTCCACATGATATTGAATCCAGGATATCAAAGCACATGGGATTTCAATCCACAGATGGGTCAGCAAATACCGAGGAATCTAGGTCTACAAGCTGACGAGTTGTTGCTGAAGGTGACCAAGATGATGAAAAATTAGTTCGGCCTGAAGCCAAAAGGGCTGACCTTTTCGTACAAATGCTCATATCTAGAGTGGTATGATTTGGTCGCTCTTCCTACAAATTATAGGCTCCCAGAGTTTGCCAAGTTCACTGGTCAAGACAGTATAAGCACGATAGAGCATGTCAGTCGGTATCTTACACAATTGGGCGAAGCATTAGTTGAGCATGCCCATCGAGTTTGTTTCTTCTCGTTATCCCTATCAGGGCCAGCCGTCACTTGGTTTTCGTCACTACCAGTCAACTCCATTGCCAATTAGGCTGACCTAGAGAAGAAGTTTCATACATATTTCTACACTGGGACTGGGGAAAAGAAGATAACTGATTTGACAACCATGAGACAGAGGACTAACGAATCGGGCATTGAGTTTCTTCAGAGATTTCGAGAGAATAGGAACTTGTCCTTCTCATTGAGCTTGGCAGATGATCAGTTAGCTGCTTTAGCCGTTCAGGGAATGTTGCCAATGTGGAAAGAAAAGTTGCTAGCGCAAGAGTTTGACAACTTGGGTCAGTTGGCTCAACGAGTGACAGCGCTCAATAGCCAATTCTAGAGTATACGCAGAGATACCCGATTCCAGAAGAGTACCACAGTAGCCAAAGCTTATAATCCATATTTGATTGATGACGGCTATGAAGATGAAGAGAAAGAGGTTGCTGCAGCTGAATGGAATTGGGGCAAAAAGACAGTGATGGTGCCAAATCCTGTGGGAAGAGGACTCGAGGAGAGCTATGACTTTGATGTCACAAAATCGAACAAGCTCTTTGACTTCTTACTTGAGAAGGGCCAGATCAAATTGCCAGACAATCATGTTATGTTGCCCCCTGAACAATTGAAGAATAAGAAGTTCTGCAAGTTTCATAATGCTACTTCTCATTCCACCAATGAATGCAGGATTTTCCGGCAGCACATACAGAGAGCTATTCAGCAAGGGAGGCTCAAGTTCGATACACCTCGGAAGATGAAAGTTGATGATAATCCTTTCCTAGGAGATCAAAATATGGTTGATGTCGGGCTATTCAAAGGAAAAACTAAGGTTCTAACATCGGCCAAATCAAGAGAAACATGGCCTATGTGATTCTGCCTCACACCCCACTACTTGAATTAGATCAAGGTCAAGTTATCGGCTCTACCTTTGTATGGCAATCTTTGGTAGATTCATTAAGTTACCGATATTGCTAATTGCTTTCATTGTTTATCTAATTACAGCAATATCACTTTGCTCGATTGAGATTGATCTGGATCGGCCTTATATATTGTTTAACTCATCGTTTGCTAATCTAAAACTGATCTAATCTACATCTTAAATGATGAGTTATGTTTTGCGTCAATCTTAATCATGCACAGCGTGCGGTTAAGGCATGTCCGATCTCGAGTAGATCTGTTAGTTAATGAAAACCGTTCTATGGCCCGTCATCACGGCCTATGGGATTATGCCTCTCATCCCACTTTTGGCACCATGGAGTGGGGATCGTTAGTTGGTAGACCCGTTCCTGAGGAGGCATGACCTTAACTGTGCACTATGCCTGAATCGGCTATTTAGCCGATATCAAATGCTTTCACGAACAGTTCACATCACGAGACCATTGAAGTAGAGATAAGTTGAAAGATATGTTAGCCCCATGATCTTATTATTGTATTATGGCCTGCATGATTCTGCCTCATGCCCCACTGATATTAGTAATGAGTTAGGGTCGTCGAGTCTATTGTTGTTTCTACGACCTGCATGATTCTACCTCATGCCCCACTGGTCATGGCGATAGATGAGATCTAACATGTTCATTAGATTTATCTTTATTAAATGGTTAAGTGGTGTTGAATTGTTTCTTTATATAAAAAGGGGTTCGGTTACTTGTAATCATTGTCTCAGTTTAAACCGATCATCATTGATTTCTTATTACCATTGATTAAATTATTGCTCGAATTATATTTATCTTGGATGATAACCGATTCTTCTCACACAACCCATGAGCTTTAACCGATTTATTCTTATGAATATGCTGGAATCGACTATTTAGTTGATCTCCTCTCATATCGGCTCTCAGAGCCGCACATTCGGGACTGTCTGGCAACACCGGCATGTTCTGCCCTTAATTACTGATAAGCTTTCTCTCCTTGTCAATTACAGGGTCAAATTGACTAGCACGTCTCGGGAGGATTGCGTAGGATCGACCACCCTTGCGCTGAAGCTAGGCAGATCTGCTCCATCGAGCGGACCCTTCTGGCTTGCTACGTGTGTCCTCGGCACGGAGACAAAAATTCTGTGTCGACAGTGATGTAGTGTGATTCTGCCCTATGGCGATGTAATAAATTATTAAACCCTTCTACTTGTACTTCTCAGACAGGTATTCAATGTATGACTTGTGGTATCGACTGTTATTTGATAATGTGATGGCATGAATTCCTGTGACTATAACATTATACCTCGTATCCGTGGATTTCCCTTCATGGAAATTGTGGATCGTGATAGTTGGTATCAGGAGCCATGCTTGACCCTAGGACGAGACCTCTAGGTTTGGCCATTAGAATGAGGAAATGAAACCTTGTCCCTTTGGTTATATACCGACCTTGCATTCCTTTATGCAAGGTTTATCTTCTAGCTGACTTGCTTACCCCTTCTTCTGGTCTGTTGGATGTAGATGGCACCCTCCACCTGGCTTATGATCGATAGATAAAGCTATGGAGGTTTTGCATAGTTGCTTCGTGAGGTGCTCTAGGAGCTTGGTGTTCACACTGAGTTGATCGAGTACGTCTGCAGCTATGAGATGGGACCCAATGGACCCGAGGGCCACATGGTCATCACGATCAGGATTCCTGCAAGTGAGACCTTGCCAGAACTGCACGCTATCACCTCTCTTGCTGTGGATATGTCCATTGATGCATGTGTGCAGTCAGTTTCATGGTCAGCTCTCCGACTCGTGCTACATGATGCATACGAGCATCTCAAGAATGGACCATACCATTTGCTTCCCCAAGCTCTGCATCTTGTCAGGAGTACACGGGAGTAGTTGGTTGCCGCTGATCAGGCCGCCTTTAATGAAGCAGACCGTTGTCTCTAGGTTTTGGGTTAGTACATCCTTCACTAGGATCAGTACATTATGGATGTTGAAGCAGAGAACCACTGCTACCATGACATGTTGCTCAGAGCGGATGAAAGTTCTTGGTCCAAGAGTAGGAGAAGGCCTAGCTAAGAGAAAAGATCTACTCAGATCACTGTGATCTGCAGTATAGCTTAGCCATCTACAAAGAGCAAGAAAAGAAGCTAAAGAGGGAAATTGTAGATCTCAGGGACAAGATCAGAGACTTTGGACTCCGTAATGATTACCTCAACTGCAAGGTGTTTGAGCTTGAGGATGCCCTAGAGCATAGGAAGATTACCCTGAAGCACAAGCATGACAATGAGAGGAGGTATGGATTCCATAAGCTAATGCTTGAGAACTATCGCAACCTCATAGAGAAGGACATGGTGGAGATGAGGAACAACACTACTCACAACCAGATTCACCTAATCAAGTACATGAGGTACACTAAGTATCTGAAGGATAAGGTGAATAGAATTGAAGAGGCTTGGGAAGCTTCCGATGCAAGGCGTGTGAAGGAGTACCAGGAGCTACAAGAGACCCTTCCACGATAGTCACGTAAAAGGCCACGCAAGGAGAAGTTCTGCATTGAGCCTACCTGTCTCAACCTACCCACATGTTCAATTGAGGCACTCCCCGAGGCAAAGAAGACTCAGGAGTTGCAAGAAGCCCTAGAGTTCATCAAGAGGATGCACCATACTAATGCTGAGCTTCGTGAGATGGACTGTACCCCTTCCCCACCACCTCGTCAGGGTTAGATTCCTGGAGAGTTCCAATAATGTAGGAGTAATGGAGATGATGTTGCCCTACATGTCAAAGGAGGCATGACTCACTGGTTCAAGATAGAGTAGAATGTCCCTCTTCTGGACCTACCTACGAGTAGAGCGTTTTGCGTGAATCTGCTAGCGTAGCTGCTGGGATATCGCTGTGTAATAAACCCGTGTAATGAATGCTTGAGTCTTAATGCATCTTTTGGTTGTTCATGCTTCTTTGATTGAGTGTACGACTAGATGAAATGTTTTAAAATAAACTAATAAATCCTAACCCCGATAACTTGTGTAGCAAGATGTCGTGCCACCGCTCTAACCACCTGCTTCATCGTTCCTCTTCCCCCGCACTGGCTGCCTGAGGCTGAGGAGGTCATCATGGAGGACGCATTGGTCATGTCCCTCTCCACTTTAAGGAGGATGGACTGCGTGCTGCTACTCCTGAGGCACCACTTCCAGAAGGTGGCCCAGTTCCACCACCAGCCCAAAAACCACCAGCACCAGAGCCACCTATTCAGGAGAACATTCCGCCGCCTCCCCCGCTTTTGGCTGATGTGATGGATCATCAAATGCGTCTCATGGAGACCCTAGCTAAAGGACTACTGCATCATTCGGATGGACCGACCAATGATTTCCAGAGGAAGCTCGAGGGTTTCCTGAAGTTGAGGCCTCCTACCTTCGATAGCACTAAAGATCCCATTGCTGCGGAAGACTGGCTAAGAGAGATAGAAAAGAAGCTTGACCTCACCACTTGTTCTAAGGAGGAGTGTGTAGGCATTGCCACTCATCAGCTCATAGGCGCCGCACGTGCTTGGTAGGACAGCTTTAGTGAGACACACCCTAACCCACTCCACATCACTTGGGAGGAGTTTGCTGAGGCTTTTCGTGAGTACCACGTACCCGAGGGAGTGATGGATGCGAAGGTAGAGGAGTTCCACAACATTGCACAAGGATCTTAGGAGTACACCAATCGTTTCATCAGGATGATGCCTTATGCACCTGACAAGACTAGGACTAAGAAGAAGATGTATTTCTTCAAGAAGGGCTTGAACACCCGCATCAAGTTGGGTATATCTGGCCATACTTGCCACACTTTGAGGGAGATGGTCAACAAGGCCATGGAGGTGGACTGAGACCTCTACAAGGAGAAGAAGCGTAAGACTAAGAGTTCGTCCTGCACCCCAGCACCTCAGAAGCCACGTGCGAACGTACCCTCAATTCCTCGTCCCCGCACAACTCAAGGAGTTGCACCAGCACCAAGTCATGGAGGTGGTACCTACACCACTAATTACCACCACCCCACTCCAAGTGCCAGCACCTGGAAGGCAGCTGCACCCACTCCTATAGGCAGCATGCCTTTCATTTGCTTTGGATGTGTCGAGCCTGGCCACAAGGTCACTGACTGTACCAAGAAGAAGGCTGCTCCACCTGCACAGGCTTTCACAAGATAGACCCCTGTTTAGGGAACTCCATACAAGAGTGCAGCATGGAGCCACCCACGGTTGACTCAACCACATGACTGCAAAGGAAGCATAAGATGCCCCCGACGTAGTGTACGGTATTTCATTGTTCATGGAGCTAAAGCTTCAGTGTTGTTTGATTCTGGTGATACATGTTCATACATATCCACCAAGTTTGCATGAGAGCATGATATACCAGTGACTCCCCGTAAGAAGCCTATAGACACTAGCTCACCTTTGGGCAACATTCGATGCACAAAGAAGTGTCAAGGAGTGAGTATCCTGATTGATGGATTTCCTTTTCTAGCCAATCTTACCTTGCTTCCATCCGATGGCTTGGACGTTATTTTGGGAATGGCTTGGTTGACTCAACATAAAGGAGTGATCTCTTGCTCACCAAGATATGTGGAGATAACCCACCCGAGTGGCCAAGTGATACGCTATGAGCCCAACCTTGAGAGGACAGTTTCCATGCTATGTGCCCTGGAAGCCACCACTATAGAGGAGGTACACATAGTCTATGAGTATCCTGACATGTTCCCGGAGGAGTTACCAGGAATGCCACCAGATCAGGACATAGAGTTCGTGATTGATCTCTTGCCTGATATAGGACCTATTGCAAAGAGGCCCTACTGCATGGCAGTCAATGAACTTGAGGAGCTCAAGAAACAGCTCAGGGAGTTGTCTGAGAAAGGGTACATTAGGCCAAGTGCTTCACCTTGGAGTTCTCCTATTTTGTTCGTGAAGGAGAAGGATGGTTCCATGAGGATGTGCGTAGATTATCGGAACCTGAATGTTGTGACGGTCAATAATAAGTGTCCTTTGCCATGGATAGATGGCTTGTTGGATCAGCTAAAGGATGCCAAGTTCTTTTCCAAGATTGACCTTCGATCTGGTTACCATTAGATGAAGATTCGACCTGAGGATATCTCTAAGACAGCCTTTGTCACCAGAAATGGGCAATATGAGTTACGGTGGTATCTTTTGGACTTACTAATGCCCCCGTTTACTTCATGAACATGATGAATAAAGTATTCATGGAGGAATTAGATAAGTTTGTGGTAGTGTTCATAGACGATATCTTAGTCTATTCAGCCACGACAGAAGAACACGAACATCACTTGATTGGCCATAGCTCAATTGGCTATGAATGACATGGTGTTTCTCATTGTGAGCAAAACCAGCAGGCATCCTCCATTGGTGAGGTATTTGAAGCATTAAAGGGTAAGGAATCCACACTCCATCTTTCCCCCTTATTGGATATGATGTACATGGCACCGGAGGCTCCCATGGTATGGGTGAATGTGTAGAAACATGTTGCTGAATTGAAGCCCCAACTTGTGGTTCTACAATATGTTTTGGAGGCTCAACTTGTCAAACAAAGTATATGTGGACATGCTGGGAGACCGCCTAGACACGTGGCCTCATATCTCAAATATGGGTACCCTGATCTTCAGCAAGAATAAGAGACCGTATACAAATTGATATTGTTTTGCATACGAGCCAAATAAAATATCTGTAACCATACATTTACTTAATTTGGCCGTATAACTCAAAGACGTATATGGATATCTAATCAACTCTTGGCTGTAAAAATTCTTAAGCAATGTGTCAACTAAGAGCATCTCCAAGAGTTTCCAAAACCCACTCTCAATCTTGATTTTTTTTGGCAAGATTAAAAAAACTGCTCTCCAACAACTCCCTATCTTAACTCTCAATCTTTCCGCACTTGGGAAAATCGACTGAGCCGTGCGGAAATATACGCGCGCGTATCCATTGGCCAATCTAGAGGTGGAAGGGTGTGGCGAAGAATAAGGAGTAGGACAGGGTTTCCAATGCAAATGTACAAGAGATAAAAAAGCAGTTAGGGTGATTTAGAAATAGTCCAGGATTCCTGATATAAAATTGTCTTCTATATTTTAGGAGCGAGATTTTGGAAACTGTCGGAGAATATCAACAAATATACTCCCAACTTTTTTTGGCCACTTGGAAAACTCATTGATTTACCAATTGTTTTTTGGGAACTATTGGGGATGCTCTAATTTAGCTTAATTACTAGCAACCTATATAATTTATTTGACCGATCATGGCATATTCACAAGCCAAACTATCCCATCAATAGTTACATCATCCCAAGAGTGTATGCTCTACGCCTCACGTCGTCTCTCTGTGAGGTGGCTCGGGGCAACACGCCGCCGCCATACCAGTGCCTCTCCATCGGCCTGCTCCCTGGGCGCCGCCACCGCTCTCCGGCGAGCGTTGGCGGCGGCCACGATAGCGCTAAAAAAGGCAGCCATCTACAGCCCCTTTCCTCCCTCCCCCCTCTCCCTCCCCAGGCTCTCCCTGCTCCTCCCATTGTTGGGTGGCCGGCGATGGATCCGCGCCCGCCGGGACCGGATTTGGTGCCCTCCGCCCCGGATCTTTAACCTTCGAATGCTCCATCATCTGCATGCTCGCCCAGTTGTCTCGAGCGATTCCGGCCTCTAGGGCGGCCAGGGGCCTGCCACGCCCACGCCTTGTGCTAGCGATGGCGGGCGCACTGCACCTGTCCCCAGTGAGTAGAGGCCAGGCCTGCTTGGCAGTAGGGCTCGCGGCACTCACGCCCGTGGCTTACGGTCTGCCAGGGCGGCGGTGGCTAGGTCAGGGTCCTTTGTGCGCCCTCTAGCACTGTGGCGGCACGGATGGCTGTTGGGCAGAAACCACTCGTGCCTCTCTAGAAGCTCGAGGTGCGACTGTGCTCTGGATCTACAACGCACTCAACGTCGTCTGAGTTCGTCATGGGGGAGCTTGTTCCTTACCGCTGCTTCTGGTGTGACACTATTCAACATTTTGGTTCTGGGCATAAGCTTAGCCTGGCTCTTGGTCGGGCCGACGATGGTGATGCTCCAAGCGATGATGGTGATGCTCCAAGCGTCATATCCAACCTTGGAGGCTTCGTTGTAGAACCATGTTGTGTTAGCATTGATGGCGCAGGTCTCTGTACAAAATCCCTACCTTAGAAGCCTCTAAGGCCAGCGGCGGTGGCATCCTCGGTGTCAATGTGTCATCCTTTTGCATCATTCCCTCTTCCTAAAGGCGTTGTCAAAGAAGCACCTGCTCCTGCCACCCCGTGTGTGGTTGTCACCGGCGTCAGGTCCTTGTTGTACCGTCGGTCCATGGGGGTTTCCTTGTTCTTGTGTGTGTCTCATGTCCTTCTTCTTGTAGTGGTTGGCCTACGGGAGTGCTTGTTTGGGTCATTCTACTGGCGGATGCTTGGCCACCATCATTGGCATTTGTAGCAGATACTTTGCCACCACCGTTGTGCGTCTCCTTCCTGGCAGATGCTTGGTCGTCATTGCTTCTCTGGCGGATGCTTTGCCACTGTTGTCGTCTCGTCTCTTTTTGGCAGATGCTTTGTTGTCGAGACTGCGTTGGTTTCTTCTATAGCAGATGCTTTGCCGCCAAGGTCACGGTGGTCTCCGTTTTGGGGGATGCTTTGCTGCCAATGTTGTTGGTATTCCTTGGGTTAATACTTTGCCACCGTGGTTAGGTCTTCAGTGTAGGCAACCAATGCATTGAAGTTTTTTTCTCGCAGGTTTAGTCTGTCGGGGTTCTGGGGCAGGGGTCCCTCCCCTCACTTTTTCATGCTGCTCTAGTTTGTTTCAGGTCGTTTACTACTGTCTTAGTGGTTTGTAACCTACTGTCTCATAGTTGTGTCGTGTAATTCTTTTCCTCTTAATGAAATACGTGCTATGGCATGTTCTAAAAAAACATCTAGTATAGAAGCCAACTTCACAAGATTTTATTGTAGCGGCATCTTAACAATTAGAACCGGTGGCCAAGGAGTTTTTTACCCGGGCACATGGGTGGCAGTGTAGTTTTCAGATTGAGTGTTATTAGTGTATCTTTTTTTAAAGATCTTTTGTAAGGATGTGTGTATCCTTGTTATACAGAGACCGGAAGTGTTTCAAGGCCTTTGTATCATCTCGATGTAACGATCTTGAAATTAATAAAGCTTTCCTTATGGGAAAAACATATTTTAAATCATTAAACAAAGAGTTTCCTCTATGCTCTATTCCATCTGTCTACCATCACCACTTCATATATGTTGCTACAGCCAGGTATTTTTCTTCGAGAAAACAAGCTACAAAACACGTACGTACGCTGAGTATGCAACACATAAAAAGGGTATAATATATTTTTGTGTTCATGTCACTGGTAGAGAACCGAGCTTTACTCCCGGTGGGGAACCCCCTCTAGTCCCGGTTCCCCACCCGGGAGCAAGCATCCGGGACTAAAGGGGGGTCCTTTAGTCCCGGGTCAGGAACCGGGACTAAAGGAGGACCTTTAGTCCCGGTGGGTAACACCAACCGGGACTAAAGGTGCCTCCTGATATGCCACGATGGCCGGCACCTTTAGTCCCAGTTGGTAATACGAACCGGGACTAAAGGTTTTTTTTCTTTTTTCTTTTCTTTTCATTTTTTTTGTTTTCGAAGTCGTATTGTACGCTGCTAATTATACATTTATATGCGCGTATAGTATGTTTCGGTTCAAGCACAATGAACGTATTAAATCACACAATTCAAGCATAGAATATATATATATATATATGCATGCATGCATGCATCATATATATATTTACAAGCATGCATGCATATGTGTATTTTACATTATATTATTTCATGTGCATATATTACAAAAAGATTGCATTACAGTTGTTGTGATATAACAAGTTTCCTCTCATCCTCTAGCTTGGCTTCCATGGCAGTGTTGGGTCGAAGTAGAACTCGCCCTTGGAATCAATGACCTGCTCATTAAAAAATCCGGCTATAGACTCTTGAATTGCTTTGATTTGGTCTTGCCGTATGACCTTTTCCTCCAACCATCGAGTCTACAGGTTTGAATTAAAGGAAAATAAATTAATATATGTACATATATATATAAAGACATAGTAACACAATCAATAATAATAATTAAATGAATATATAGTGTATTTTTAACATACTTTGAGTCTCTCTGTAGGAGTTCTTTGGGAGACCACCTTGATAAACTTGCAAACATAGTAACCACAGTAGTTGTTCCCCTGTTCCTGCCTCTTGCAGTCTTGCGCCATAAACGCACTTCCCTGTCTCCTGGTCTAGTGTTCCCCCATGAGCGAAAAACTAATTCTTTGCACGTTCTCCCCACTCAAGTGATTCTGGTCTGATACCCTTGGCAAGAAGGTCTGCTTCCATTTTGTTCCACTTCTTAATGGCAGTCGGGTAGCCACCTGATCCCAAGTTATGGTGGTATGTCTTCTATTGGGCATTACGTTGGTTCTTTATCACCCGACTCACACCCTCTTCCGAAGTCTTGTACTGTACAAAATCATCCCAATAGGGCCTCTGCTTTGAGATCGGGCCTGGGACAGTAAAATCTTGTGCTATGTTCTTCTTGACATACGTCGTGTATAGGTGTTTCTTCCAAGTCTGAACCTGGGTGGCCATCTTCTTCATTGCCCAATCCCTAACTCGCTCCTTCAATTCATCACCATCAATTATATCATCATAACCATCTGTTTGGAGCGTGAAATGTACCAAGACATCTTTCCAAATTAACGTCTTGTCACGATCGGAGACAAAACTGATATGAGGAGCATTGGTCTTCTTCTTCCATTCACGGGTACTAATCGGGAGCCGGTCCCGTACAAGGTAACCACAGTGGTGCATAAATTTCATTTTATTCGGCCCCCCGGTTCTCCTGTATCCACATTGAACTCCGAGATGATGAAGCGGCCCTCCAATGGCTTTTTGGGACCTCGAACATTTTTACTCTTCGTTGTAGTTGTTGATGTCGATCCAGAGGGCTACAAAACATAAACATTATTTTTAATGTCATGAGCACACATAAGATATATGATAATATATATAGCTAATAATAAAAAATATATACTTGGCCAATATGTTGTTGCTCATTTTGTTCAAGAGCTAAGTACTGACTCCGGTCATTTGCATCCTCTTGCACGTTATTTTTAGCACCATCATCGCCGACAACTTGAGTGCCAGTGTTGATCAAATTCATCATCAACTCCTCCTCATCCATGTTTCTCGGGTCGGCCATCTAGCTTCAAAAAACAAAACCAATATATAGTACGTCAAATCTTTGCTTACATGCGTAAAATCTATGAACAATATGCCACACATGGGTGAACGAGGGCGGCGGTGCTCCGCCGTATACATAGAAACGCATGGGCGAACGAGGGCGGCGGTGCTCCATGACGTATATATACATGCATATGAATACAAATGACGTATATATACGTGTCGGCGCGGTGGCCGGTGTGCTGACGACGACGACGTGAGGCGGGCCGGCGTGCTGACGACGACGACGTGAGGCGGGCCGGGGCGGTGTCGGTGCGTAATGTTGTGATCCCATGTACCATGTGAACCATGTAGTCATTCATCATATGAGAAAATTCTATGCTGATAATGTAAGTATAAGTCATTATGAAATGTAAGTATATGTGTCTTATTGCTAATATAACCATTACTATTTGAGACCGGTCACATTATTACCAACTATGTCTTCTAGCTTGAAATCAAGTAAAGGTTGTACATGTCTTCTAGCTCAACAACTTCAATAGAAAGTTCTTAATCTAACTTGAAAGGGTTATGAACTTCATTGCGCTGTATTTCTTTTTGAGACCGGTCACATTATTACCAACTATGTCTACAAATCGATTTCAGGGTGATATACCAACCGTCTTTATAAATCAATTTATGGTGGTAACTTGAAACATCAATCGTAATATCTGTAACTATTTTTAAAGATAAATGGTGAGTAGCCACTGTATCGTCGTACGCTTAATTTGTCGTTTTCGTTGGTGTCATTTGGATGACGCGCGTCGATTCTGTGGCGCTAATGACGAAGACTACGCTTTGTCGTCGTCGTTAAGGAATGGCTGGTGGCCGACAACAGCTGCTTGTGCACACTCGCGGACGATGAACTTAAACATTTTTACAACACATAACACATCCAAGCAGCGAGGTCGTATCAACGCAGCAGCGAGAGCAGCGAGGTCCGGCGCGGTGTACACATTTTACAACACCAAGCGGGGTGGCGAGGTCGTCGGCGCTAATGACGAAACACATTCAAGATCGCATCAGCAGCGAGGTCGTCGGCGCGCGGTACACATTTTTACAACACCAAGCAGCGGCTGGCGAGGTCGTCGGCGCTAATGACGAAACACATTCAAGATCGCATCAGCAGCGAGGTTGTCGGTGCTAATGACGAAACACATTCAAGATCGCATCAGCAGCGAGGTCGTCGGCGCTAATGACGAAATTAACTTACCAAAACTTACCTAAGCAATGATCGGCGCGCGTTGGGCGGGCAAGCAGCAGCAATGAGGTCCCTCTGTGCTGGGTGGCGTGGGGACCGCGGACGCACGCGAGGCGGTGGTGACGACCGGGGTCCGGCGGGGTGGCGGCGGCGTCCTCGGTGTGGCGTGGGGGCAGGGGAGAGGAATCGGCGAAGAACGCAAAGAAGAAGATGGCCCTGGTATATATAGGCCATACCCCTTTACTCCCGGTGCCATCCCCCCACCGGGTGTAAAGGTCCTTTACACCCGGTGCGTATTACCAACCGGGAGTAAAGTACCTTTTACTCCCAAGCGTCTTACCAACCGGGAGAGTAGTATATTTTTACTCCCGGTTGGTAACACGCACGAGAGTAGAGTAAAAAGTTTTTTTTGATGAACCCGAAGCTGCATGACCCACCTTTACTCCGGGTGGGCTTCCCACCCGGGAGTAAAGGTGGCCTTCAGTTTCATTTCCCGCCTATTTTAAGCAATAGTCTTGTTAAATACAATAGAAATGCAATAGTTTTTGTTAAATACATAGTAAATTAAATAAAAGGCATAAAATTATTTTGTTAAAAATATGGATTTTCTTTTTCTTTATTGCACATAGGAAAAATCTATAACCTAACTTTTTTATTTTTTGTTACAATTATAAAACATAATGTAACTAATATTTATTATTTCGTTAATGCAAAAATGTAGTGTTTAATTAAAATTATTAAAACTATTGGTTTTGGACAGGAAATTTGTTTTCACATCATTTTAACGTTAATATTTTAATTTTTCATCACTCAATATCCTAATTTACCTTTTTGAGAGAGAAATCCCACCAAATCAAACATTGATTTAATTTGAAACACGACATAATAAACATCTGAATTCACAATTATTACATAATATCTCAAACACACACTACATTAAATCACTATATCATCAAGTGGGCACAGCAGTGAACTTCTTCTTTACGTATGTCCCTTGGTTATGATAGCGTCGTAACCATGGAGTGTCCTCATCATTTACCAAGATGCTAGGGTCTTTGTTCACTTTGAATGGCGGAATTCGGTCATCCTTTTAATAATCTTCTGACATGTCCAACTTGTCCTCAATTCCCACGATGACTCTTTTCCCTGAAAGAACTATGTGGCGCTTTGGCTCTTTGGTTGAGTCATTATCGTTTTTTCCTCTTTTTGGTTTGGTAGACATATCATTGACATAGAACACCTGATTCACATCCTTGGCAAGGACAAATGGTTCGTCTTTGTACCCAATATTACTAAGGTCTATTGTTGTCATTCCATACTCGTTGTTCATCGTTACCCGCCTCCCGGTCACCTTGACCCATTGGCACTTGAACAATGGGATCTTCAAAGTAGGTGCATATTCTAGTTCCCATATTTCATCTATGCGTCCATAATATGTCTGCTTATTCCCATTCGGGTCTGTGGCATCTATGTGGACACCACTGTTTTGGTTGGTACTCCTTTTATCTTGGGCTACTGTGTAGAATATGTTCCCATTTATCTCGTACCCTTTGTATGTGATGATATGCCATGATGGTTGCATAGCTAATAAATACTGATTGCTCATGGATGCTCTCATCACCTTGACATTTTTTTCGCAACCAACCGCCGAAAGTTTCCATGTGCTTACGCGTAATTCAAGCTTCAGTCTTCCACGAAACTTCGGATCATAAGAGATCCTTGTGTGTCTCAATATACGGATCTACCAAAAAGAGGAGTTCTCAGAGAACTGTGTAGTGCGCTTTATTGAAATAATCATCATCCGTACCAATATATGTTTTCCTCCCTAGTGTCCCCCCTTTCGCTTAGTCTCCCTTCATGTCTCGATTCAGGAACACCAATCGAGTCAAGGTCGGGAATAAAGTCAACATAGAACTCAATGACCTCTTCTGTTCCATAGCCCTTGGCGATGCTTCCTTCTGGGCGAGCATGGTTGTGATCATATTTCTTCAGGACTCCCATGAATCTCTTTAAGGGGAACATGTTGTGTAGGAACACAGGACCGAGAGTGAAAATCTCCTTGACTAGGTGAACTAGGAGGTGTGTCATAATATCAAAGAAGGAAGGAGGGAACACCAACTCAAAGCTGACGAGACATTGAACCACATCATTCTGTAGTTTAGCTAGATCAGTTGGATCAAATGCCTTCTGAGAAATTGCATTGAGGAATGCACATAGCTTCACGGTGGCTAGACGTACATTTGGAGGTAGAATTCCTCTTAATGCGACTGGAAGTAATTGTGTCATGAGAACGTGACAGTCATGGGACTTTAAGTTACAGAATTTCTTCTCTGGCACATTTATAATACCCTTTATATTCGAGGAGAATCCAGATGGTACCTTGATGTTGTTTAAGCATTCAAACATGATTTCCTTCTCCTCTTTGCTTAGAGTGTAGCTAGCGGGACGTAAGTAATGGCGTCCATCATCATCTTCTCCGGATGCGAGTTGTCTCTTTCTCTCAAACAACGCAGGTCTGTCGTCAGACTTCAAATGTGTCCTTAGGCTTTCCATACACACCCATAAAGCCTAGCAGGTTCACACAAAGATTCTTCGTCAGTGCATCACGTCGATCGAGTGCGGACCTCTAGGACTTGCCAATAGGGTAGGTCCCAAAATATGGACTTCTTCTTCCACATGGGTGCGTGACCGTTAGCGTCGCTCGAACAAGTTGGCTTCCATGTCCTTTTCCAAAGACGACTTTCACATCATTGACCATATCGAGTACATCCTTACGGTTGGTTTGCGAGGCTTGGTCGTGGTGGTCCGCCTTCCCTTTAAAATGCTTGCCTTTTTCTTTCTTACGGGTGATTTGCAGGAAGAAATCAACGATGGCTAAGGTACACGACCTTTCGACATTTTTTTCAAGAATACACCTCTAATATCACCGAAGCAAAGTGTGTGCATGCATTATATCCCTTATTTGGTGTCTCCGAAAGATTACTTAGAGCAGGCCAATCATTAATTGTTACGAACAACAATGCTCGCAGATCAAAGTGTTCCTGTTTGTACTCATCCCACACACGTACAGCTTCTTTATTCCACAAAATAAGAAGTTCATCAATAAGTGGTCTCAGGTACACATCGATGTCATTGCCGAGTTTGCCGGGCCTTGGATGAGCACGAGCATCATAATGAACTTTCGCTTCATGCATAACCAAGGAGGAATGTTGCGAGATACTTAGAGTAATGAGGCCAAGTGCTATGACTACTGCTCGCTCTCCAAAAGGATTGATACCATCTGTACTTAAAGCAAACCTTAAGTTTCTTGCGTCATTTGCAAACTCGGGAATTCTCTCGTCGATTGCTCTCCTTTGGGACCCATCAGCAGGTGTCTCAACATATTGTCTATCTTACGGTCTTCTTTGTGCCATCACAACAATTTTGCATGTTCTTTGTTTCGAACAGACGTTTCAAGCGTGGTATTATACGAGCATACCACATAACCTTGGCGAGGATTTTCTTCCATGGACGTTCGCCCTCAACATCACGAGGTCATCTCACCGATCTTATATATCATGACGCATGGCATCTTGGGCATGCATCCAATTTCTCGTACTCTTTGCCACGGTACAGGATGCAGTCATTAGGACATGCATGTATCTTCTCTATTTCTAGCCCTATAGGATGGACAACTTGTTTTTTGCTTCGTAGGTAGTGGCGGGCAATTCATTGTCCTTGGAAGCATCTTCTTTTGGATTTTAGTAACTCTCCAAATCCCTTGTCAAATACACCATTCTTTGCCTTCCATTGCAGCAATTCTAGTGTGGTTCCCAACTTTTTACGCCTCGCATCACAAGTTGGGTACAACAATTTCTTGTGATCTTCTAGCATCCGCTCGAACTTGATCTTCTCTTTTCACTTTCACATTCTCTTTGTGCGTCACGAATGACCCGAGAAAGATCATCACGGCTCATCTTCTGCGGCTACCTCTTCTTGACTTCTCCCATTGCGGTATCATTGAAGCACGCACCATCGGGAATAATATCATTGTCGTCCCATTGTTCTTCTTCACCTTCTTCCATTACAACACCGGTTTCTCCGTGCTTTGTCCAACAAATATAGTTTGGCATGAAACCCGACTTGAACAAGTGTGAATGAAGAGTCCTTGAGCAAGGATATTCCACCGTATTCTTACATATGGCACATGGGCAGCACATGAAACCGTCGCGTTTGTTTGCCTCGGCCGCACGTAACAAAGAATGCACGCCGTCAATGAACTCTTGGGAGCGGCGATCAGCATTATACATCCAATGACGGCTCATCTGCATTACATGACATAAATACCATATTAAAACCTAGATCATAATTAATTATTTATACAACATGCGTGCCACCACAAAAGATACAAATTTATGAAAGCATCGCTACAATGTAGACAATCCCAGTAGATATTTTTGCACGAGTTCAACATACTCTTCCTCCCAGTAGAAGCCTCATTAGCCGCCGTATCTGCCTGTTGTGCAAGATATTTTTGCACGAGTTCAACATACTCTTCCTCCCAGTAGAAGCCTGAACATCGTCCACTGCCATCCCACTGAAATTAAAACAAAAAATTAGAACTTTAATCACAACCATCATGAAAATAGGTATAAACTAACCATAATCATTAAATACGATAAAATAACTCATATTGCGATCCGGACACTTGTAGAAGATACGATCCTTGTTGGGACCCTCCTTCTTCACTCGGTACTCCATCACAATCTTCGTCTCATCACGACACTTGCCGCATGGAATGAGAGGGAGGCCCGGCCGAAGTCGCTTTGGAAACCCATGAGAGGCCGAGGACCCGGAAGCAGTTGCCATCTACTCTCTATACTCATTTTTTAATACACTATAAATTTCTCTTTTTATAAACAAATAAAATTAAGAAACTATAAAATTATCTAGATCTCTAAACAATGATATTTTTAATGGTCATTGTGTTCTCGTCTTTTACTGCGGCAGGTAAGTAATTCACATGATATTTCCACAAATTAATAGAAGAATGGGAGTGTACACACATAACAGACTACTGCGACAATATCAGGACGTGTGAATAAATAACCATCCGTACTAGTTGACCTTGCTTACGTGATCATCTCGGCGAGCATTTCTCTACCGGACGGCACCGTACTTGGTCAAGGAAGAGCTCTGATTCTACGAGGAAGGGAACACGGTCTTCCACGACCGTTGCCGCTTTCCCTCGTAGAATCAAATCTCCTCCTTGACGTCCGTTACCGCTCGGCAGAGAACATGCTCGCCGAGATGAACACGGTCTGCAAGTTCAACTAGTACGGATTTTCTATAATTTTCTAACTATTTTCTAAGTTTATATTTATATATATACTACGTTTGGGTACGGTGATTGACAGACTACTGCGACGATATCGGGACATATGAATAAATAACCATCCATACTAGTTGAACTTACTTACGTGATCATCTCGGCGAGCATTTCTCCACCGGACGGCACCGTACTTGGCCACGGAAGAGCTCCGATTCTACGAGGAAGGGAACACGGTCTTCCACGACCGTTGCCGCTCTCCCTCGTAGAATCAAAGCTCCTCCTTGACGTCCATTTCCGCTCGGCAGAGAACATGCTCACCGAGATGAACACGGTCCGCAAGTTCAACTAGCTACTTTAACCTTCTTTCATGTAAATATGCAAGCTTGAAGTGATTTTGAGCTCAAATTGCTTACAAATGAAAAAAACCACAATAAAGAACCATATATATATATATATATATAGTGAACAAAATGAGATAAGACAATGGTGAAAAATGAGAGTATGAGATTGGTAACCTTTACAACTGAAGAATCGACGGAGGAATCGAAGAAATCGACGGAGGAATCAAAGAATGGATGGAGGAACAATGGAGGGAGGGAGGAAGCAAGAACACTAGTGCAGTGAGCTTCAAAATGTGCTGAGCTCGGGCTCGGGGAGGAAGAAGGAGACGGCCGGGATATAAAGGGGGGACCTTTAGTCCCGGTTGGTGGCTCCAACCGGGACTAAAGGTAACTTTCCAACCCCGGGCGCAGCCACGGCCCGGGAGTAGACCTTTACTCCCGGTTGGAGCCACCAACCGGGAGTAAAAGTATACCTTTAGTCTCGATTGGTGGCTCCAACCGGGACTAAAGGTCCCTGCCACCTCTGTCTGGCGCAGTAGCCGTTGGGCAGGGACATTTAGTCCCGGTTGGAGACACCAACCGGGACTAAAGGTATTTCTAGTTCCGGACGCAAAAAATTCCGGGACTAGAGCCCATTTTGACCTGTCTCCAACCGGGACTAAAGGTATTTCTAGTCCCGGGCGCAAAAAATTCTGGGACTAGAGCCTATTTTGACCGAGGATCAAAGGTCTGTTCTCTACTAGTGTGTTACACGACTCAGAGAACCATGCATATCTAATAATATAGATAAATGTGCTCGGTGTATATTGATAAGCAAACTCACGTTTAGTTATCAAATGTAAGCCCATTTCCAACACCAATTTTTTTAGTATTTTTATAGTACTTTTACCCTTCACCAAATGCTTGATGGCTCGGAAGTCCTTCGGTTTCCCTCTTGAGGCATCCTTATTTTCTCATGATTTCTACATCCTTCGCCTGAGGCAATGTACCTAATTACATGTTGAGCATCTCAGCCCCTGCTTTCCAGCATGCTATATTCCTGTGAAAGCGTCCAACTGAAGCTTATCATTTTCACCCTCCATCAAATCCTTGTTGGCTTGAGTTACCTCCACCTTCATCTTAAGGTGCTCCAATTCCGTCAAGATTTCTTCCTTCTCAGCATCAAATGCCTTTGCAGCTGCATCTTTCTCCTCCGCCAATGCACCTAATTCCATCATGAACCTCTCAACCTCCAACCGAAGCTTATCATTTTCAGCCTTCACCTTACCATAATCATCCTCCAACTCCAGGTTCTTTGCCAGAGCTGCCTTGAGGCTCGACTCCAAAGATTCTACCCTTGCATCCAGCTCCGCCTTCTGGGCCCCCATAACCTTCAACTCCTCCACCTTGTCCCTGATTTGCTTCTTCGCTTCTTGTTGGTACGCATCGGCTGCTTTCATGAGCGCCAGAACCGCCTTCCTTGCGTCCTCCAGCTCCTCTGCCTTCTCCTTAATTTGCTTCCTTGCCGCTGCTTGGTAAGTATCGGCGGTGTCCATTAGCATCAGGCCTGCCTTCCTCGTGTTCGCCAATTCCTCTACCTTTGCCCTAATTTGCTTCTTGGCTTCCTCTTGGTACCTATCGGCAGCATTCATGAACAGCAGGCCTGCCTTCCGGGTGTCCTCCCTTTGCTTGGCCAGTTCACCGGACAGTCCGGTGTTTTGGCGCTCCAGCTCTCGCACCTTGTGCCCCAGTGTGAAGACCTGGGTCGAGGACATCTGAGCATCCCTCGTCTTCTCCGCCAGTTGCCTCTCCAGTTGACGCTTCTCGTTGTACAGTCTGGACTTCTCTTGCTCTAGCCGCTGTGCCCTATAATATTGGTCAAGATATTCTGCAGTGTATGTTTTAGAAAAGGGAGTAATAATTACTAATTAGTGAAGAGAGATATGCATGGTAGCACGCTGCACTGCACACAGGGAGATGGGATTGATTTGTTGAAAGAAATAAAAGTATGATGCCTTGGCGCACCTCTGTACCAATAATTATAATAATACGGCATGTTGCAGAGACTTGCGCTTGCTTTCTGCCGCTGTTCTCACGCGCGCACTCGTCCAAGGTGGAAGAAGATGCAGGCGGCGCTGCTGCCCCAGCTAAACGATGCAGAGCCCGTCGTCCTGCATGCATGCCCCTGAGGATGGAAGCTGCCTCGATCGGTTGAATATCTATGTATATAAGGGATCGGAAGAATGAAAAGAGAGAAGGAAAGGATGGAGTGTGGATGAGGAAGGCGAAGGCGAAGGAGAGAAGGCATATATGGAGTGCTGCTGGTGAATTAAGAAGAGGCAGCTGGATGCATGGAGTGTTGGTGAGGGAACAAGTAGAGGAGGGAAGGTATGTGCTGCCAAAGAGTGAGGGAGTGGGGCTCAGCTCTCATGTGTCTGGTCCAAGGCATCTCGCACGAGCTTTTTATTAATTGATGTCAGTTTGTCACTCACGATGTTACCCTTAGCTTGTGCACTAGTGCTGAATACTCCATTGTACACTTGTACTCCTTGCTGGATGTAGTCTGATCTCATCTGCTATTAGGTAACACCGTAACAGTGAGATAGGTTTTCTTTTTTTTTTCTTTTTCTTTTTCTTTTTCTTTTAATCAAGCTAAGGTCATTCTCCATTTTCAGCTATAAGCTTTGTTGTGGTACTCCTAAATAACTATGATTCATTCATTTAATTAGAATCGGATGGTTAGGATCATCTATTACTTTTTAGGAGGTAATAGATGAAATATATATTTATTTAATTATTAATTTTATAAAATATGATAAGTAAGGAAAGTTTAGATATAAATAGCTTTTTTCTAGATCTAATTGATGCATGCATGATCTATTGGATGTGATAAATCCTTTTATTTTGCTACAGTGAATATGACATAATTTGATTACCATAAACTGCTGATCTTTTTTTATGCATGTGACTTTCCTTCCTAAATCGCCCGTGATATTCCCAAATGCATACATGGAAAGGAAGGGTCTGTGCCAACAATGAAAGGCGTGCACGTCTACTTCTGTTCTCCCGTGATGAGGGAATTTAGGAATATTTTTTTTCTCTTCCTATACTAATTAATCAATCAATTAATTTAAAAATCTAAAAAATCAATGGCTCAGATTTGTTTGAGATATCTCCTAGAAAGTAAAGGGAGTATCAGTGAAGGGACCATGACACCTAAGAGGGTGGGTGAATTAGGCAACTTAAAAACTACTTCTAACTACGGCCTCTAATTTTCTTCTAGTCAAAACCTATGTAAAAAATAAACTATCTAGATGTGCAACTAAGATTTTGCTAGATGTATTGTTGTCTCTACCTTAAAAGAGTTATGCAACCTAGATTCTAATCCTATCAACTATCCTATCAAACTAAGCTAGGAAGTTAAGCACACAACCAAGGTATATACTATAAATGCGGAAGCTAAAGTGCGGTAGAGATGCAAACTCCCGTCGACAACTCCGGTATTTTTACCGAGGTATCGAGAACCTCCTCGCTTCCCCCTAATCCTCGTTGGAGCGCCTTGCAAGGATGTCCTTGCAAGGGCCAAGCTCCTGGTCAGGTAACTCCGTGGATAGCCTCGGACCTTTCCCCACGTGTAAGTGGGTCTCCGAGATGTCCTCTCTCGAACAGCTCCCCGCCGTCTTCCGGCCAAACCACCGTGGGTCTCGTTCGATCTGGTACACGGTGGCGGCCACACCACAAACGCAGTTGGTGTGGTCTCGCAATACTACAAGCCCCTCCAGTGTACAACAACGCTGCGCGCAAGCACCTAATTGCAAGAGGTATGCAAACCTCACGAAACACTAGGCCTAAACCTAGAGCAAGCACATAAAAGGTGGTCTAACTAGCCTAAGCACTTCACAAAGCACCTACACTAATCACCATGTGTATCACTAAGCACTATGCAAGTGGAGAGCTCTAAAATGGTGTATCAACACCCTTGGTATGTTTACCAACTCCTCCATGCTCCTTTGGGCCGGTTGGGGGGTATTTATAACTCCCCCCACACAATAGAGCCCTTGCGCTCTTGCTGCCTGCGCAGGCAGCTGGCGGTCTGACCGCCACACCGGACCGTCCGATCGTGAGCCGTGCCAACAGTCAGCTGTTGCGCCCTAACGGTCGCCTGTCATTCCTGGCCCCACCGACCGTGCCCTCTAGTAGTCCGACCGTGCCCTCTGGTAGTCCGACCGTGGCGTACACAGAGGTACGCATGGCGCTTGGGCCATTAGACTGGGCCGACGAGTACCGTCGGATGGTACATTGGCCCATATTTTGAATCCACCCGTTTTCCCGTGTGCTTGATCTGCTGGCAGTCCAACCACCATCTCTAGCGGTCCCACCTTCAGTGGGCGTGCTGCTCACAGCTCGAACCGCCCGACGCCACTGCTTGGCTCAATCCGATGCTCACTGTCCGACCACCCTAGGGGCCGGTCCAACCGTGAGATAGGTAGCCTTTCTTCACGCTATATTCTCCGTTGATCGTCCGGGCTTCTTCTTCTTCTTTGCATCTTGGATCCTTGTCTTCATTTGTGGGTCATCAACACATCTTCTTGATTCTTCCTTTAGATGTTGATTAACTTCTTCATGTTCCAATTCAATCCAAGTATGCCCTGCATCCTATTGAACTACATCAAAGACACTTGCAAACATATTAGTTCAACTTGGTCTTGTTGATCATCAAACACCAAAATCCAAACTAAATGACTCATGGGGTACATTTTCCTTACAATCTCCCCCTTTTTGGTGCTTGATGACAACACAACCAAAGCAAGCAAATACTAGATACAGAAATTAAAAATGCAATCTACTTGATAGGACGCAATGCAAAGGCAAAATCATATGATGCTAAAAAGATATTACTTGGAAACACAAGTAATACTTATCTTGCCCTTGCCAATGTCCCTTTGTGTGGTATTATGGACTTAAGCCTCCCCCTTACTCCATAATCCTCTTCCTCCGTTTCTTGGACCATCTCCCAAAAATGGAATTTTTCCATTTTCTTACAATCTCCCACAACCAATATCATTTGTGTGCTTGAAAAATTTTGAATTTGTGATTTTGGTATTTATTATTGGTTGGGCTTGCTTTTGGTCCTACAAATTTTTGTGATCCTTTGTATGTGGCTTGGAAGCACGGTGGAGATTGATTCGAACCACTATGGAAGCACAGTAGAGATTTATCCTCAAAGGCGGTGGATACTTCATGTCGAAGGAGGGTGTTGGTATTTATTAACGCAAACAGAAATAATCCGCAAGCACATGGAATTCCCGTTGTAGCATTTCACCCGGAAGTATTCAGGGTATCGTATTTTCCATAGGGAACGGAGGTACTCTTCTAGCTAGTTCATCCAAGGACAACACTAGGGTAGAGTTGGTAGAGGTTGAGATGGATTCATATGGTTTTAGAGTCTATGGATAGTTAAACTCTACTTCTACTTGCTTACTTCGGGCATCGGAGCGCACCTGGTCTGTCAGGCGATACCGGCATGTGGCTCTATGCCGCACCCGAACGTGAGGGATTACAAAGGACGGACAGGGTTGTCACCATCTGCCACCTACCCCTCAACCATGGGGAACGAGGCAAACAAAGGTGTCCTCTAGCCTAGACACCATATCTATGCTATCGACTACTACTCTAGCGTTGTAAAGGGTTATCCATCTCTATCAGGATCCCTCTACTAGAGTATCTGCTACGAGAGTGGACGATGAACCCGCAAGCAAATAGGAGTAAAGCTTAGCTAAACAAAAGACTTAATTCCATAAGAAACACGAACACTCACTTAGCGGAAGACTCCGTTGAGGTACAGGTGTTCATCGAGGTACAAGCGGGGGAAGACACCGATAGGTCCAGCACTTCCCTGAACTCTCCCTACTACTTTTCTCGAGCTAACTAGGGCCTAAGCCCTTGGAGTGATGCTCTTTGCTCTTGTTCTTGCTTCCTTGGTATGTTCTTCTCTTCGAGTGAGGGGAGGCCTCCTTTTATAGGTGGAGAGGAGGGGATTTGTCCCTAGAATATTCCTTTATCCTCACATAATGTGGGCAAACACACATTTAGGTGCAATGAACCTAGACCAAACTACTGCAACCGCCTTTAGAATGTCTGTAAGTTGCAGCCCATGCGAGATGGGTCCAGTTGGGCCAGCTAGGTGTGCGGGCGCACCTAGGGTGCAATCGCAACCTGGCTAGGCCCAATCGCCCCCATCTTCAATGGGTGAACTCTAGTGAGGTTTGTGACTTGGCCCATGATGGTTTGGCGCAGAGTTGAAGTGGTTTGCCTCGGTTATGGGCTTGTCCTCCACTCGTTTAGGCCCTGATTCTTCTAGTGTTTGGGCCTCTCTCCTTAGGGCTTGCATAAAATGGTGTTTGTACTTTGCTCCTCTGCAAATTCTTAGCCCTTTTATGTGCATTTCCACAAATGCGCTCCTGCAAACGGTCAAACACCAAAACTCATGGAAGTTATTAGTTTTAAAGCCCTATTTCTAAGTTTGGTGTCTGTGTGCTAGGATTTTTTGCCAGTGTTGGTGGTTATAAAAGTGAGTTAAGGACCACCAACAAGCTCCCCCACACTTACTCCTTTGCTCGTCCTCGAGCAAAGCTTATAGATAAAAGTAATCATGAGTATAACATCCTAAGATATATGGCTTATATGAAAATTATTCCAACATATTCTTTACACAAGTGGGATTTGTGGCATTAGCTAACATGTTTTCTTGGGTTGTTGAAATGTGGAACAGTTCTTGAAATAAAGTCATCTTCCAAATTTCACATCTTAGCAATTGCAACTTGGAGTTTTCAAAGTTTTTCTCAAGAAAAGTATAGTTTACTTTGTACTCCTCAAATGGCACTCTCAAATCACTCAATGGTGTATAAATCCTCACCAAGGCATAGCAATTTTTTACCTTATATTGTTTTCTCCTACTTCTAAAAAGGTTTATGTGGAGCTTTAGGTAGGGATAAACATGATAGCATACTTGTATTGCATATGTTGTAAAGTCAAATCGAGGATCCAAGGAGAGAAGTGTCATACTCTTAGATCAAGATGTGCATGTGTGTGGACAATGGTAAACTAAAACTATACTCCTTTAGTAGATATGATCTCTCTCTATAACTTATTATTTTGAAACATGGCTTATCTTTTTTTTAATACATGAGCCTTCATGTGCTCATAATTTTTTTGTACTTGGACCTTCTTGTGTCCATATTATTTTTAACTTTCGCATAGCCCATGTATCTTTTTCTAAATCACATATTTAGAGAGAGATCATTATCTTTTAGAACATGGAGTATTTATTTAACAAACATATTTTTGTTTACTCCTAGTGTAGGAGCAGAATTTTTAGTGGATCTGAATGAAAGCATGTTTTTGTGTACTCCTAGTGTAGGAGCAGCGTGAGTATGTGGATTGTATGTGATCTTGATCTTGGGAGCATGATAATTCTCTCAACAAGGGTCAACAAGACTGGACCAAACTCAACACAATAACAAGCAACGTATGTAGAAAGCTTGAAACTTGCAAGATGTCATATTTGGCTTTGGTAGGGATTGCTCACCAATTGAGGAGTATGTGACACTATGGTTTTATAGCATTTTTATCAAAAAAAATCTCCAAGTACTTTGAATAGAAATAGTAGGATTTCTAAGTCAGAACTATATCACACCTCACAACAACTTAGTCAACATGATTGTCCTATTTAGAATATTTTCCACAAGCATAAGTGTATGTATATGGAACAAACTTTATGCAAGCTTCTATCTTAAAAATGTTATGGACATGTCACTTTTCAAAATTTTAAACGAAGTATGGTTTGCAAAATTGCATAGGGGTATTATTGGTTCGTCTGAGTTTAGTTTTAGTGATTAGGATTATGTTTGTTTTAAACCCAAGATTGTAGGGAGTTGAGGGTATTGTTGCACAAACCATCGTTGAAGATGAAGGAACTAAGGAGAGTCAGAGATGGTTTGGCTAAACCAGGGGTTTAGCCAATCCTCTCTGGGGCTATTTGTCCTGTCCTTCTTGCATGCTGGGTCATTTGATGTTGTGCAATGTGTTGGTGGGAGATCTCGAATGTGTGTTCGTTATGCATGAGAGATCTCCCCAACACTTGTTCTTGTACATGTTTATTTAACAGAGAAACGGAAAACAAAAGGAATAGAAACAAGCATGGCTCTAATGGCTTTGATCACCGTGGAGCCTAAACCTTTTTTTTTATTATTATTATTATTATTATTATTATTTATTATTAAAATTATATTTTTTTATTTGTTCACCAATCTTTTTATATTTTAGCATAACTCAAGTAAGCCTAATGTAAAATTTGCAAAACAATCCTAGCCTTGACTTATCTCCATCATAAATTACATCCATTGTTTATGAAAGTAATTACTCAAAGTTCATTAACCAGAATTCGACACCATGTTAAATTTTGATTAAAGAAGGCTATTTTAACCTAAGCACCATGCTTAATTTAAAAAGCCTATGGATGTACCTTAAGATTACACCCAAACCAGAGCATACATCATAAACAAGGGAAGCGAGATCTTGAATGATCAAGTTTTATTCTTATGGAGATAAATATGAGTTAAAGGGGGTTGGTGAACATTTATTACATTTGCATACCTGAGTGTACTTACCAGCAGCATATGTGGATGGAAGTTTTGAGACTGCTGCAGTGGTGGCTTGATCGTGGTGGTAAGCAAATGCTTAGGAGAGGAGAACCCTTCTTGCTTGTATGTGCCCGACAGCAATACTGGGTGGAGTTAGGCTACACATTGGTGTTTATGTGGGACCAGCCTGCTCCTTCTCTCTCTTCCTCTTTCTTTTTTTAAATATCATAAAAAATTCTCTCTTTTTAGCTTTATCTTCTTCTTTTTTTATCTTTCTTTTCAGTTAGGCAGAGCTGACATCATTATTCCCTTTTTTAACCAGGATGGCCTTTGGTGTGTATGAAATTTGAGACTCACCATCCTCCCCCACACTTGGTGTTTACACCAAAATTTGGAAGAAGAATCGTAGGGACTCGAAAGTTCCCAAGATCATGTCATCAAGGAATCAATTGCGTGCAGGTCGGTATCAGTTGATTCGAATGCAACACTAGAATCGGCTTCCTTCAGATAGCGCCAGCAGATAACGACAAAGGCTACGATCGGTGCCGGGACAAGGCATGTTGGACTCTACAAAAAGGTAAAGATTAGAGTCCAAGTTATCTTAAATTCGGAATGTTTTCTCTAGGGCCAAAATTGTGATGAGTTGTGCTTAGGTAGGAATCATGCATAGGTTCTGGGTATAAATATTGGACCCCGGCTATTATAAAGGACACACAATCAATCAAATACAAGTTACTTACTTTTTTCGGCTCCGGCCACCCCTTGGGAGTAGGAGTAGAGTAGATCTCGGTGAGTTCTTCAGCAAGTACGGCTGTATCGATCCGGTCGACCTCCACTGCTTGTCTGTAAGTACCGTTATGGCTTATACTTCTGTTCGTACGGCTGCATCGATTTGGTCGACCTCCACTGCGACTCTGGTATAAGCTAGTTATCGACTCTTGTCTAGTTCAAGTAAGGCTGCATCGATCCGGTCGACCTCCACTACTCGAACTAGATTAAGGTCAAGTTATCAGCTCTATCTAAGGGTGGCGTTCCTTCGAATAGATTCATTAAGTTACCGATATTGCTTATTGCTTCCATTATTTATTTAATTACAGCAATATCACTTCGCCCGATTGGGATTGATCTAGATCGGCCTTATATCATGTTTAACCCATCGTTCGTTAATCTAAACTGATCTAATCTACATCTTAATGATGAGTTATGTTTTATCGGTCGTTTTATGTCAATCTTGATCGTGCATAGTGTGCGGTTAAGGCATGTTTTGTCTTGAATAGATCTGTTGGCTAATGAAAACCATTTCATGGCCCGTTATCACGGCCTGTGTGATTCTGTCTCACACCCCACTGTTAGCACCGTGGAGTGAGGATCGTTATTTGGTAGATTTGTTCCTGATAGAGCAGGACCTTAACTGTGCGCTATGCCTAAATCGGCTGTTTTAGCCGATTCGATTGCTTTCACACATGTAGTTCACGTTACGAGACCGTTGAAGTAAAGATAGGTTGAAAGATGTGTTAGCCCCATAATCTTATTATTGTATTATGGCTTGCATGATTCTGACTCATGCCCCACTGATATTAGTAATGAGTTAGGGTCATCAAATCTATTATTATTTCTACGGCCTGCATGATTCTGCCTCATGCCCCACTGGTCATAACGATAGATGAGATCTAATATGTTCATTAGATTTATCTTTATTAAATGGTTAAATAATGATGAGCTGCTTATTCTATATAAAAAGGGATTCGGTTACTTGCAGTCATTGGCTTAGCATAAATTAATTATTGTTGACATCCTTTTGCCATCGACTAATGTTTGTCTAAATAACGAGATCTATCTTGAGCGATAACCGATTTACCTTCCATAATTCCATGAGTTTTAATTGATTTATTCTTATGAGTATGCTGGAATTAACTATTTAGTCGATTTCCTTCCATATCAGCTCTCAGAGCCGCACATTCGGAACTGTCTGGCAACACCGACATGTTCTGCCTTAAATTACTGATTAGCTTTCTCTCCTTGTCAATTACAGGGTTAAATTGACTGGCACGTCTTGGGAGGAGTGCGCAGGATCGACCAGCCCTGCGCTGAAGCTAGGCGGATCTCTAGCTCCATTGAGTGGACCCTTCTAGCTTGCTCGTGTGCCCTTGGCACAGGATGAAATTTCGTGCCCACACATTCTTGGCACGCCCGGTGGGACACCAGAATCGTCGTGGTGGTTCACAACAACAACGACATCCTTATGGTACATTATGAAGATCTACCTAATGGAGATAAAGATGTCATCGACAAAGCTATAGAAGAGTTTCAGAACAAGTGTTTGTTGTCCTACACCAAAACACGTGACAACACAATTGTTCAGAAATATCCACTACCAAGAGTTCTATTACATGGGCAGACAGATACAGTTGAAGCTGAAGACAGGCGTTTCTCTATGGAAACTGTAAACAAATCTGTTCGTGATGCCATATCAAGCCATAATGAAGCTTTCTTGGACACATTCCACAACACCATGAAAGAAGTGTTTCATGGGTTTCTGTTGGTCAGGTTGGGCCGGCTTATTACAACATTCCACATCCGTCGACCCAAGGGACTAATCAAGTCGGTACCAGCCATTAAGAAGCAGCACCAGCTGGTAATGATGATGTCCAGGTAGTTCAGAGTTTATTTGAACAAGCTCAAGGTGTTACTACGAATCAGATACAGTATAATCCTAGATCGTCAGTACAGCATGTGCAACAGTCAGTGGAGCAAGGTTAGAACCAGGTGATTAATTTTGGCACATCGGGCCACATACCATCGTCGGCTCAAAAAATAGCACCATCAGTTCAAAGGATCTGTAGAGATATAGATCCTCATGTCTATAATCAGAGACTTCAAGCAACAAACCAGCAAAGGACCCAGCAGATAGAGATTCCACAAGGGTATCATTATGGCACAGATTATAACACCCTTCACATGATTCTGAATCCAGGGTATCAAGGCACACGGGATTTCAATCCACAGATGGGTCAGCAGGTGCAGAGAAATCCAAATTCACATGTTGACGAGTTGTTGTTGAAGGTGACCGAGATGATGAAGAATCAGTTCGGTTTGAAGCCAAAAGGGCTGACCTTTTCGTACAAACGCCCATATCCCAAATGGTATGATTTGGTCGCTCTTCCTGCAAATTATAGGCTTCCAGAGTTTGCTAAGTTCACTGGCCAAGACAGTAAAAGCATAATAGAACATGTTAGTCGGTATCTTACACAATTGGGTGAGGCATCAATTGAAGAGGCCCATCGAGTTCATTTCTTCTCCTTGTCCCTATCAGGGCTAGCCTTCACTTGGTTTTCATCACTGTTGGTCAACTCCATTGCCAATTGGGCTGATCTAGAAAAGAAATTTCATACATATTTTTATACTAGGACTAGAGAAAAGAAGATTACCAATCTGACAACTATAAGGCAGAAGACTAATGAATCATGCACTGAGTTTCTTCAAAGGTTCCGAGAGACTAGGAACTTATGCTTCTCATTAAACTTGGCTGATGGTCAGCTAGCTACTTTAGCTGTTCAAGGAATGCTCTCAATGTGGAAAGAAAAACTGCTGGGACAAGAATTTGACAACTTGGGTCAATTGGCTCAACGAGTGGCAGCGCTTAATAGCCAATTCCAGAGTATACGCAGAGATACCCGATTATAGAAGAGTACCACAGTGGCCGAAGCTTATAATCCATACTTAGTCGATGATGGCTATGAAGATGAAGAAGAAGAGGTTGCTGTGGCTAAATAGAATTGGGGCAAAAAGATAGTAATGGTGCCAAATCCTTGGGGAAGAGGAGTCGAGGAGAACTATGACTTTGATGTCACAAAATTAGACAAGCTCTTTGATTTCTTGCTTGAGAAGGGATAGATCAAGTTGCCCGATAATCATGTTATGTTGCCCCCTAATCAGTTGAAGAACAAGAAGTTCTACAAGTTCCATAACGCTACTTCTCATTCCACTAACGAATGCAGAATTTTCCAGCAGCATATATAGAGGGCTATTCAGCAAGGAAGGCTCAAATTTGATACGCCTCAGAAAATGAAAGTCGATGATAATCCTTTCCCAGCAGATCAAAACATGGTTGATGCTAGGCTGCTCAAAGGAAAGACTAAGGTCCTAACATCAACCAGATGAAGAGAAGCTGGAACAGTTGATCCCGAGAGGTAAATATCGGCCGACGAATATAGGGAAATTAAAGAACATCGCGACAAGCAAAAGAGCCGATATGAGCAAGGAGAGACGTCAAAAGAAGGGGCGACAAAGCCGCGAGTTACATCTCGAATTCTGTTGAATAAATGGCAGCGGTAGAAGGAAAAGGATTATCAGTGTTGGTTGGAAAAACAAGAATACCAGCGTCAACAGGAAAAAGAGAGGTACGAAAGAAAGCAAATTGAATTGCATTGGAATTGTACTTTCTTCAGACATTGCTGGAACAAAGGATTGAAGTTGCCTACCAGGAGTAACTGTCCAGAGTGCAGTGATCAGTATTGGGAGTTTAGGCAATCTCAAGCCAACCGCTGGTCTATCCATGCTCAAGATGCATATCACTATAATAACATGGATCGGCGCTTAAAAATGGAAGTGTTCATAATCGGCTGGGAAAAAGAGTTGTTGATCAAGACTGGGCCGATTATGCAGAAGAAGGCAATGAGAGAGAATATGTTTGGTAGGAAGGCCAATGGTGTCCAGGAGGTTTGACAAGAAGCCAGAAGAGAAGGGTGCAACGCCTAAGGAACAAAGAGTTAGAACAGGCTCAGGCATTCGGTAAACCTCAAGTATGGCATGCTAAGCAAATAGCCGATAGAAAGCAACCATCGGCTAATATTCAAATGGCTTTTCTATTGCCATCAGAGTTCAGAGCTTCGGCAGATCAAGAAGTTTATTCGGATTTCGATGAATCAGAGTATGAGGAGATAGTTGTCAAGTTAACGATTATCCAGCAAGCAATATTTGATAAACCAGTCAAGCATCAGCACCTAAAGGCTTTATATGTAAAAGGTTTGGTTGATGGGAAGCCAATAAACAAGATGTTGGTGGACGGAGGTGCTTCTGTTAATCTCATACCTTACACCACTTTTCATAAACTTGGCAAGGGACCAGGAGATCTGATTGAGACTGACATGATGCTTAAGGACTTTGGAGGTAATGCGTCTAAGACCCCGGGGGCAATGAATGTCGAACTGACAATCGGGAGTAAGACTCTACTCACCACATTCTTCGTCATCGATGGAAAAGGGTCATACAGTTTGCTCATTGGTCGTGATTGGATTCATGCGAATTGTTGTGTACCATTGACCATGCATTAGTGTTTGATTCAATGGCATGGAGATAATGTCGAACTGGTTCATGCTGATGAGTCTGTAAGTATTGCAATAGCCGATCTAGTCTTTTGGGAGCTAGGAGACTTCGAATGCTTTTCTGGCAAGTTATGGGAAGGAGGCTTCATCAGAATCAACGATGAAAGCCAACAGCCGATCCAAGCAATCGGCTTTGAAAATTTGTCTTAATGGATAATCCAATAGATGGTATAGATGGCAAACTAGGACATGGTTTCACATCGGCCGATGAATTAGAAGAAGTAGATATTGGTTCTGGAGATAGACCTAGGCCGACGTATGTAAGCGCCAAGTTGGACCCTGAGTATAAACGAGGGTTAGTTGATTTGTTAAAGGAATTTAAAGACTGTTTTTCTTGGGAGTACTATGAGATGCCTAGTCTAGACTGGTCAATTATCGAACATCGGTTGCCAATCAAACCTTGATATCGGCCGTTTAAACAGGCTCCAAGGAGATTCAACCCAAACGTGCTTGATGATATCAAAAAGGAGACTGAAAGGTTACTGGAAGCAAAGTTTATCCGACCGTGCCGATATGCAAAGTGGATATTGAATGTTGTCCCTATATATAAGAAGAATGGAAAATTAAGAGTTTGCATTGATTTCAGGGATATGAACAAAGCCACACCCATGGATGGTTATCCGATGCCGATAGCTGATATGTTAGTAGATGCAGCAGCCGGGCATAAGGTTATTAGCTTTATGGATGGCAATGCAGGGTATAACCAAATTTTCATGGCTAAGGAAGACATAGCAAAGACCGCTTACAGGTGCTCTGGCACAATCGGTTTATTCGAGTGGGTTGTGATGACCTTTGGTCTGAAGAATGCCGGTGCAACTTATCAAAGGGCGGTGAATTATATTTTTCATAAGTTGATCGGCAGGATTGTTGAAATCTACATCGATGACGTGATGATAAAATCCAAATGGTACAAAGAGCACCTGGCTAATTTGCGATAGACTCTGGAATGCACAAGAAAACATGGTCTAAAAATGAATCCTAATAAGTGTGCTTTTGGAGTGTCAGCTAGACAATTCTTGGGATTTATGGTCCACGAGAGAGGAATCAAAGTTGGTCAGAAAAGCGTAAAAGCAATTGATGAGGCAGTTCCCCCGACTACTAAGACAGAGTTGCAATCTCTGCTTGGTAAGATTAATTTCATCAGAAGATTCTTTTCAAATTTGTCAGAAAGGATCCTGCCGTTTTCTCCCTTGTTGAAGTTGAAAAATGATCAAGAATTCAAGTGGGGTGACATACAACAAAAGGCGTTTGTAGAAATAAAAGAATACATGAAGTGTCCACCAGTGCTGGTCCCTCCTCAGCAAGGTAAGCCTTTTAAGTTGTACATATCAACTGATGACAAGACAATTGGATTGGCCTTGATGCAAGAATTTGAAGGAAAAGAGCGAGTTGTTTTCTATCTGAGTAGAAGGCTCCTAGATCCAGAAACAAGATATTCTCCCACCGAAAAGTTATGCTTGTGCTTATATTTTTCTTGCACTAAGTTGCGACACTACTTATTATCGGTCGAATGTATGGTTGTCTACAAGCCTGATGTGATTAAGCACATGTTATCAATGCCAATACTGAATGGGAGAGTGGGAAAGTGGATTCTTGCGTTATCGGAATTTGACTTGAAGTACGAATCAGCTAAAGCAGTCAAAGGACAAATAATGGTCGATTTTGTCACCCAGCATCATAAGCCAAGCATTGGTTATGTAGAGCCGATGCCTTGGACATTATTCTTTGATGGATCATCATGCAAGCAAGGTGGTGGCATTGGTATTGTTATTATTTTGCCTCGAGGGGGAAGTTTTGAGTTTGCTCTTCCAACTAAACCAATGATTACCAACAACCAAGCGGAGTATGAAGCTATTCTTAAGGGACTTCAACTTCTTCATGAAGTAAAGGCCAAAGCAATTGAAGTATTTGGAGACTTACAGTTAATTATTAATCAGTTGATCGGCCTATATGAGTGCAAAGAAGATACTTTGAAAGGATACTATGATGAGTGCCAAAGGTTGCTCAAAGAATTTCTTCATGTCTCTTTCCAACATATTCCGAGAGCACAAAACCAAGAGGCTAATCGTCTAGCTCAAAGTGCGTCAGGATATCGAGTGTTTCGAGAAGTCTTGAGTAGTGAAGCCTCGAATAATGATTGGAGAATCGAAATAGCCGACTACCTTAAAAATCCATCACACAAAGTTACTAGAAAGCTAAAGTATAAATCGACTAAGTATGTTTTACTGAATGATCAACTGTATTACAAAATAGTCGATGGAGTATTACTCAAATGCCTAAATCGAGAGGAAGCTAAGGTGTTGATGGGCGAGGTGCATGAAGGGATATGTGGAGCTCATCAATTGGCTTATAAGATGAAGTGGATTATTTGTAGAACTGGATATTTCTGGCCAACGATATTGGAAGATTGTTTTGAATATTACAAGGGGTACCAGGATTGTCAACGTTTTGGTAATATCCAGAAATTGCCTGCATCGGCCATGAATCCAATAATCAATCCATGGCCGTTTTGAGGTTGGAGAATTGATTTAATTGGTCAGATTTTTCCACCCTTAAGCGAAGGACATAAGTTCATATTGGTAGCAACAGATTACTTCACTAAATGGGTTGAGGCAATTCCTTTGAAGACGGTAACCTCAAAGAACATGGTTGATTTTGTCAAGGAGCACATTGTGTATCATTTTGGGATTCCTCAAACTATAAGTACCGATCAGGGGATAGATAACGAAGAGATAACAGATTCAGACTTATTGCTTCCCCAAATTACAAAATATCATGGGATGGATACGAAGAATTTACATTTACCAGAGATCAACCCACCAAGGCTTCTTTGGATTGAAGGGTGTCCGGGTCCCCACAAGGACGAAGGTCATCGTGAACCGAGTCACATCGGCCTGTTGATAAAATTATGCCAGGAGAAGGGGAAAGGCCGCCCGCCTAACAGATGCCCAGCTGATTTCTCGGTGACTGGGAAACTGTGGGAAAGAAGCCTGTGGCTTTCCCGGTGGGCGTTTGGTGGAACAAACAAGGGGAAGGTGTCCACACATCTTAGCCCTTGCAAACACTAGAATAGCTCAGCGAGCATGGAGAGAAGACTTAGGTGATATCACAAGAATTCTTCTAACCGTAGTAGCTGATCCTCTTGCTCGACTAGGTGCCAAGATGAGCGACACAATCACCCTATGCACAAGAATTCTTCTAACCGCTCAAGATCTTCATAGCAAAAAGATAGACCATGGAGGGTCTGGCGGAGTCAGAAGCACTTGAGGGGGCAGATGGAAGAGAAACATAGCTGAATTGATGAGTTGGTCTCGCCAGGGTCGGATAGACATTTTATAGCCAGCCAGGAAAGATGAATCCAAGTGCCCGTGAAGCAATGATGCTCTCATAAAAGTTTTGAAGCATGGGCTCATGAGCTGACATAGACGGCGACAAATAGTAGACCCCAGATCAAGATTCTCTACCTATGACTGCAGACATATTGGAGATACAGACGTGATAATTTTGGAATAAAATTACTTTTATCCCAAAATAGGGGGGCATGTGTTTACACCAAAATTTGGAAGAAGAATAGTAGGGACTCGAAAGCTCCCAAGATCATGTCATCAAGGAATCAATTGCGTGCAGGTCGGTATCAGCTGATTCGAATGCAACACTAGAATTGGCTTGCTTCAGATAGCGCCAGCAGGTAATGACAAAGGCTACGATCGGCGCCGGGACAAGGCATGTTTGACTCTACAAAAAGGGAAAGATTAGAGTCCAAGTTATCTTAAATTCAGAATGTTTTCTCTAGGGCCAAAATTGTGATGAGTCGTGCTTAGGTAGGAATCATGCGTAGGTTCCGGGTATAAATATTGGACCTCGGCTATTGTAAAGGACACACAATCAATCAAATACAAGTTACTTACTTTTTTCGGCTCCGGCCACCCCTTAGGAGTAGGAGTAGAGTAGATCTCAGCGAGTTCTTCAGCAAGTACGGTTGCATCGATCCGGTCGACCGCCACTGCTTGTCTATAAGTACCGTCATGGCATATACTTCCGTTCATACGGCTGCATCGATCCGGTCGACCTCCACTGCGACTCTGGTATAAGCTAGTTATCGACTCTTGTCTAGTTCAAGTAAGGCTGCATAGATCCGATCGACCTCCACTGCTCGAACTAGATTAAGGTCAAGTTATCGGCTCTATCTAAGGGTGGCATTCCATCGAATAGATTCATTAAGTTACCGATATTGCTTATTGCTTCCATTATTTATTTAATTACAGCAATATCACTTCGCCCGATTGGGATTGATCTAGATCAGCCTTATATCCTATTTAACCCATCGTTCGTTAATCTCAACTGATCTAATCTGCATCTTAAACGATGAGTTATGTTTTATCGGCCGTTTTATGTCAATCTTGATCGTGCATAGTGTGCGGTGAAGGCATGTTTTGTCTTGAATAGATCTGTTGGCTAACGAAAACTGTTTCATGGCGCGTTATCATGGCCTGTGTGATTCTGCCTCACACCCCACTGTTAGCATAGTGGAGTGGGGATCGTTATTTGGTAGATTTGTTCCTGATAGGGCATGACCTTAACTGTGCGCTATGTCTGAATCGGCTATTTTAGCCAATATCGAGTGCTTTCACACAAGCAGTTCACGTTACGAGACTGTTGAAGTAAAGATAGGTTGAAAGATGTGTTAGCCCCATGATCTTATTATTGTATTACAGCCTGCATGATTCTGCCTCATGCCCCACTGATATTAGTAATGAGTTAGGGTCGTCAAATCTATTGTTGTTTCTATGGCCTGCATGATTCTACCTCATGCCCCACTGGTCATAACGATACACGAGATCTAATATGTTCATTATATTTATCTTTATTAAATGGTTAAATAATGATGAGTTGCTTATTCTATATAAAAAGGGATTCGCTTACTTGCAGTCACTAGCTTAGCATAAATTAATTATTGTTGACATCCTTTTGCCATCAACTAATGTTTGTCTAAATAACGAGATCTATCCTGAGTGATAACCGATTTACTTTCCATAATTCCATGAGCTTTAATTGATTTATTCTTATGAGTATGCTAGAATCGACTATTTAGTCAATTTCCTTCCATATCGGCTCTCAGAGCTGCACATTCGGGACTGTCTGGCAACCCCAGCATGTTTCGCCTTAAATTACTGATTAGCTTTCTCTCCTTGTCAATTGCAGGGTCAAATTGACTGACATGTCTCGGGAGGAGTGCGCAGGATCAACCATCCCTTCGCTGAAGCTAGGTGGATCTCCAGCTCCATTGAGCGGACCCTTCTGGTTTGCTCATGTGCCCTCGGCACGGGACGAAATTTCATGCCGACACTTGGACTTTTGGGTGAAAGTCAAGTGTGCAGAGTTGGGGTCTCTTGTGTTCCATCACCAAAGAGCATCATGGTGTATAGTTGATGCATCTCCCATGTTTTTAGGCATCATATGTCCCTTGTTCTTCTTGATCATTAACCTAAAATGGTTAGCAACCAAGAATACCCGAAGGTGCATACTATCCTGATAGCATGTTCTTACTTTTATTGAAGAGGAAGTTGATTTTGTTATGATAATCTAGGGTATCTCCCGACAGTGCTTTGTTTATGGTCACAAGCTCGACCATGGGAACTTCATCCTGCAGCTATCAATGGTGGTGTAGTTCCCAGCTTCACCACTAAGTATTTAGCATCATTGTTCAAGCTACAAGGTTAGTACCACCGTGCATCTATAGGATTTGCAATATTTATGGTAAACAAAAGAATCCAAAACCATCCTCTTAAAAAGTTTGTAGACGAAGATTGTGATATGGTTGTGGTCCCCATAGGAGCACGAGGTACTAAGCAAGATGTCCATGGCATAGAAGTTTCTGTTCTCAAGACATATATCATGAAGGATCAACATTGAATCTCGACCACTATCGAGAACAACATTTTTATGGCCAGAGGGACATAGCTTAGGTTCGAGTGAGGGTGATGATGGACATTCAGTTTCATAAGCAAGCTTAGGTGACACGAACGGGGATATAAACTTCATGTCCTCAAATGGGTTATGGGTAAGATACTGCTTCGCCATTGGATTTTTTGAGTGAGAGATATCAGTGGCAGAAGCAGGTTTTCCCAACTTTTCATTAAGGCTACCTTGAGATGTTTTTTTGGATAAGCTTTTCAAAAGGGAAGCCTATGAGAAGATTAAACTCAAGGATGGCAAAGAGGTGGAAATCTAGGTAAGGCTACCTCGATTTTGTCCATTATGATTGGCACAGCCTTGACAATCCCACGACACTCAAAGATGAGTCCTGACTAACTTTTGAAGAGTTTGTTGGTTGGGACTAATGGCATGTTGCCTAAGAGAGTTTCTGCAAGGAATTCTGCCATGATATTAGTCTCGACCATGGGGTTGTGAAGGGCTTCTATGACGGTTCCCCAATGAACAAGGCATGGGCGTGGAAGGTGAAAGAATCCGAATTGCTTCGGAAGAATGTTTCACTTCCATTAACCATTCCTTCGATGGTACTTTGGGGGAACTTCATCAGGAAGATTGGGCAAATGAGAGCGAGGAGGTGTCGTAGGTTTTTTGTGCCAAGAGTGATTCGAGGTATTGCCATAATCCTCAAATTTGATAGGGAACTCCAAAGGATGAATTACTCTTTCTTTTGGTGTTCGTGGTTCGGGTGAGGGCTCATGAGTCAAATCTAAGGACGGTATGGGTTTTGATTTAGCTGATGAGGACTCCTCAAAGCTTGACATGACTTTTGCCTAGAGGGGTTTGGTTTTTATAACGGAAGAAGTGTGTTTGTCTAGGAAGTTTTCAAGGAAAGTTACTTGTTTTGTCATAGGTTTGTGTGTGAAACGTCCTCTAGTGGTCATGTCAAGGCATAGGTCAGACTCCATGTCAAGACCCAAACAAAAGAGTCACGTCAATATGCTGTTGGGTAAAGACAAGTCTGGGCTGGAGTGTATTAAAACTAAAAACCTAGCCTGGGCTGCACCTATGGATTCCTTCTCGTACTGCTGAAAATCGAGGATCACGCTTGGTAGAGAGACGATACGAGACATAGGGAAGAATGCAAGATAAAACTTGTCTTTAAGTTCATCCCAGTCCCCATTCGTACTTTCTATGGCTTGAGTGTAGCATTGTTTCATCTTCCCCGTAAGAGAGAAGGGAAACAATTTCCACTTTAGAGTTCTCTGTGTCATGCCAAAGATGCTTAGGCATGAACACATTTCCTCGAACTCGTGTAGGTGATGATATGGGTTTTCTCTATCAAGCATTAAGAAGGGTTGTGCTCGAACCATGGCTATCAAACAAGGGTGGAGTTCACAGCCAGAAGTATGGGTTGGTTTTGAAGGTGGCTCCAGGAATTCGCCCTTTGAAGCGGTAAGGTTTGGAGTTGAAGTTGGCTTTATGGTGAAAAAGATAAAAGAAATACTTTTTTTTCTTTTTGAAAAGATAAGATACGAGGATGAACTAGGTTTAAAGATGATATAGCAACGGTTCCCTAGCAACGACACTAGAAATGCTTGTTGGTATTTCTTAACGTAAACAGAAATAATCCGCAAGCGCATGGAATTACCATTGTAGCATTTCACCCGGAAGTATTCAGGGTATCATATTTTACACAAGGAACAGAGGTACTCATCTAGCTAGTTCCTCCAAGGACAACACTAGGGTAGAGTTGGTAGAGGTTGAGATGGATTCCTATAGTTTTAGATTCTGTGGATAGTTAAACTCTACTTCTACTTACTTACTTCGGGCACTGGAGCGCACCTAGTCTGCCAGGCAATACCGGCCTGTAGCTCTACGATGCACCTGAACATGGGGGATTACAAAGGACGGACAGGGCTGTCACCACCTGCCGCCTACCCCTCAACTGTGGGAAACAAGGCAAATGAAGGTAGCCTCTAGCCTAGACACCATGTCTACGCTATCGATTACTACTCTAGCATCATACAAGGTAATCTGTCTATATCAGGAACCCTCTACTAGAGTATCCGCTATGAGAGCGGACGACGAACCCGCAAGCAAATAGGAGTAAAGCTTAGCTAAACAAAAGAGTTAATTCCATAAGAAACACGAACACTCACTTAGTGGAAGACTCCGTTGAGGTACAGGTGTTCGTCGAGGTACAAGCGGAGGAAGACATCGATAGGTCTGGCACTTCCCTGAACTCTCCCTCACATCTCTCCCTACTACTTTTCTCTAGCTAACTGGGGCCTAAGCCCTTGGAGTGATGCTCTTTGCTCTTGCTCTTGCTTCCTTGGTACGTTCTTCTCTTGGAGTGAGGGGAGGCCTCCTTTTATAGGTGGAGAGGAGGGGATTTGTCCCTAGAATATTCCTTTATCCTCCTCATAATGTGGGCAAGCCGATGTTTAGGTGCAATGAACCTAGACCAAACTGCTACAACCGCCTTTAGAACGTCGGTAGGTGGTAGCCCACTTGAGATGGGGCCGGTTGGGCCAACTGGGGGTGCGGGCGCACCAGGGGTGCGGTCGCACCCTGGCTAGGCCCAATTGACCCCATCTTTGGTGGGTGAACTCCAGTGAGGTTTGTGACTTGACCCATGATGGTTTGGAGCAGAGTTGAAGTGGTTTGCCTCGGTTATGGGCTTGTCCTCTACTCATTTGGGCCCTCATTCTTCTAGTGTTTGAGCCTCTCTCCTTAGGGCTTGCATAAAATGGTGTTTGTGCTTAGTTCCTCTGCACATTCTTATCCCTTTTATGTGCATTTCCACAAATGCCCTCCTACAAATGGTCAAACACCAAAACTCATGGAAGTTAGTTTTAAAGCCTTATTTCTAAGTTTGGTGTCTGTGTGCTAGGATTTTATACGAGTGTTGGCTGTTATAAAAGTGTGTTAAGGACCGCCAACATAGGGGCTGATAGGAGGGGGCCACAGGTCAGCCGACCTAGTGGTGGGGTCAGCCGGGCCCCCTTCACCCATTCACGTACATCTTTGGTGGTTTGTCTTGGACAATGTTCATGTGGCCCTTTTGAGTTGATTCCTTTGCGGTTCATCTAAATTACTTGACGTATTGTGGCCCACTTTGGCCTATAGAATTGTTAAATTGACCTACATGCAAATATTCACCAAGACTTGTGGAAATTCGTTAGTTTAAAGCTTCTAAACCTTTGGTGATGTTTTATTTTAAGGAATTGAGCAGGTAAAGTTGACGGTTTATTTTGCTATAGCGATCGTCAACAAGCTGCCCCACACTTGTTCTTTGCTCGTCCTCAAGTAAAGATTAAAGATAAAGTATCATGAGCATAACACCTTAAAACATGTAGCTAACATAAAGGGTATCCCAAAACATTCCTCATACAGGTGGGATATGTGGCATTGGCTAACATATATCCTTGGACAGTTGAAAAGTGGAACAGCTCTCGAAGCTAAGTCATCTTCCTAGACTCGTATGTTCATAACTTGGAGTTTTTAAGGTTTTCACAAGAAAAGCATAGTTCACTTTATACTCCTCAAATGGTACTCTCAAATCGCTCAATGGTGTTTGATTCCTTACCAAGGCATATCATTATTTTGCCTTCTTTTTGTATCATCCTACTTTTAAAAGGTCTATGTGGAGTTCAGGTACGCATAAATATGAGAGCATACTTGCATTGTGCATATTGTAAAGTCAAAACAAGGATCCAATGGAGAAAAATGTCATACTCTTAGATCAAGATGTGCTTGTGTGTGGATATATATGGTGGATGTATACTCCTTTTGTAGATATGATCTCTCCCTCTATAACTTATAACATTTTTGAGACATGGCTATCTTTCTTTTTCTTACTAAACATGAGCCTTCATGTGGTCATCATTTTTTTATACATACTTGGACCTTCATGTGTCCATATATTTTTCTTCTCTTTTTTCTCATACTTTTGCACAGCCCATGTCTCTTCAACTAATCCATATATTTAGAGAGGGATCACTATGTCTTAGAACATGGAGTATTTTAAAGTGGAACCTAATGGAAAGCAAGTTTTTGCCTACTCCCAGTGTAGGAGTAGAACATTTTTGGGTGGATCTAAATGGAAAGCATGTTTTTGCGTACTTCCAGTGTAGAAATAGCACATATATGTGGCGTGTACGTGATCTTGATCTTGGGAGCATGATACATTTCTCAACACGGGTCACAAGGTTTGACTAAACTCAACACAATAACAAGCAACATATGTAGAAGGTTTAAAGTATGTAAGAACATCATATGGCTTTGGTAGCAATTTCTCACCATTAAGGAGTATGTGACACTATAGTTTATAATATTTTTATCAAAAACAAAATCTCGAAATACCTTGATTAGAACCGGTAGGATTTCAAAGCCAGAACTATATCACACCCCACAACAACTTAGTCAATATGATTGTCCTATAAAGATATTTTTCCCACAAGCATAAGTATATGTATATGGAACAAACTTTATGCAAGCTTCGATCTCAAAAATGTCATAAACATGTCACTTTTCAAAAATTTAATCAAAGTGTGGTCTTGGTTCATTTTAAATTGCAACAACATATCAAACTATTCGCACATGTACCAAGAAGATGGAAGAAATGTCAAACCAGCATTTCGAAGTGAAGTATTAATAGTGGAAGCTGGCAGCATCTTGTTCATTATGCATCATTATTGCAGATTTAGAACTTTCTCTTTTGGGTCCATCAAATTTCCCCCGACACTTCATTCGAAGTGTGTCCTGGTCACAAAGGCAAGGTAGAGATCAAGTGCATGGGCTCTGTTGGTGGAAAAAACACCAACAGAACCAAAACTTTATTCATTTTTCTCTAGCCTTAGGCACATTGAATATGATAAGGTTGATGTTATGTGCCTTGTTCATTCTTATAACATGGATGATATGATCAGAAAAATGAGCATGAATGTAGTATTTGAATACATTTGACAAAAAGTGTTGAGTTGCTTAACCTATGGAGGGGTTGTCCAACTTTTCATTTCATAACATAATGTATCAAACTTTACATGATCAAGACTATCATCTTCTAGAGATAAGATGTGCAACATTTTAGCTCATTTGGTTAAGACTATGAAATCGAGAAGGTGGTTCTATGAACAAACTTAAAGAACAAGACATGTTGAGTTAGTCAGGTTGGATCAAGTAAAGTTGTAACTCAAACATGTTTGTTTCATCATTTATGTGCATACCAGAATCAAGGAAAAGCTTTTAAATAATGTACACTTATCTTAAGATGTTACCTTTGTCATTGAAACACAATGGCACCATGTGACAAAGGGTAGATGGCTTGTGGTAGTCCTTTCTTTTTGCTTGAAGCTTTCCTTGCTTGGCTAGCCTCGCATCTTGTTCATGAGCTTCTTGTCTCCTAGATTGAACTTCTTCTTTCTCATCATGCCATTTTTTTGTTTCTTTCTCTTGTGAATCATGGCATTGTGTTCGGACCATTTACTCCTCTCACTATTTCTTTCCTGCAAAAGGATTAATGGACAACACATACCCGAAGGGATGCATATAAATTTTGAAGAGAGGATAGTGTTGTCATTGAGCTAAAGGTCATCTTCTATGCTTAAGACAAGTTGGTTTTAATATTTTAATTAGCATAGAACATTTATCCATGTTTTAAATAATGTGCCTTTATTGTCACCAAAGCTTCTTCAAATTTTAAACAAGGTTAAGGCAAAGATGTGTAAAATTATTTTGAAGAATACCTCAAACCTTGATTTGTTTCCATGAATGATCTCCTTACCTTTCCAACAAAATTTGGAAATTTTCCTACCGGCGAGGGCTTATGGTTTTAGGTCCGGTGAGTAGGACTTCTCCCTTGTAGTTTTTCTTTGTACTATCCGATCCAGGAGACGAGGATGCGGACAATTGCATGTTCTTCTTTATCAACCTTTCTTGATTTTCGTTGATTCTTGGTTGACAAGATGCTATTCATTGGAGTTGCAAACTTGAGCTCCTGCATGATGGTCTTTGTCTTCTAGCGGCGTGGCAGAAAGTTGTCTTCTCTATTTGTTAGCAATATGCCAGCAATCTTGATGGTTGAGGGAGGAACCCCATTGGTTCTTACATGAAAGCTTCATCTCCAATGACTTTGGGATCTCATCGTGTGACCACGGCCTTACTAGACACCATCGACAGACCTTCTATGACATTTGTTGACATGTGGATGCATGCCATGATATAGTGGCATCTCATCATCATGGTATGTGCGAGTTGGTGTCTTCAAAGATGATGAAAGCAAGCATCAGATTGACTAATACGAGCTGAGTTGCACCCTGCTTATCATCACTATCCTAGCTTGAGTCTTGAGAAGGCTCAATGCTAGGTTGTCTTCGACATTGCTTGTAGCCTATTGATTTGTTCATCCACTTCCTATGAGTGAGTGCTTTTATTGTAGATCCGTTTTATGGCTCATCTTTTTCCTCTTTGTTCCATAGTTGCAGTGGTGGTTTGGTTTGGATATACCAAACCATGAACAGGCATAACTTATATTTATTCATCCCTGCAAAATGTTAGTGGACACATACCCGAGAGAATATAACAAATTTGAAATATGGGTTGTTGTCCATAAATTATGTGAATTACATCTATGCTAATGAAAAGATTGTTTAGGATTACTTTAGCATAGATTTTGTTTATCATATTTTATATAAAATATTTGTTTGTCGCACTCTAGCATGGTTCAAGGCAAAGGTAACTTACAGCAAAATTGAATAAACTTTGCTACTTACAGTTCTTCCCTCCATGATGAATGAGTTGTGTCTTCTTTGCACAAAGTTTGTTGGAGTTCATTATATGCCTTGCTTCATCTCCGATTTGAATTCATCTCGGGACTTTCCCAAATTGAATTTGAGAGTTTTCTACGGGGTTAGTCCAACAAAATAACCATTGTCTACACAAGCAATTTTTAGTTCAAACCAAAATATACTATGGCAGGCAAAGGTAGCTGTTGGTATATTTAACGCACAGATAAATCCTCAAGCGCATGGATACCGCTGTAGCTTCCACCCGGAGGTATTCCAAGTATCGTATCCACAGGAAAACGTGTGAGACTAACTATGATCTAACTTAACAAGGGGTAGCAACTAGGTTAAGGTTTAACTTAACTAGGAGTAGCAATAGGGATAAGGATAAATAGGAGTGTAGAGAGGATAACTAAAGTTCTCTAGTTCTGACTTGGGTATGCTTATGTCTTCTACTATCCTTCTAGGGACATTACTAGGGAAAGACACTAGCAGAGGGTGCTTTCCTTCGCAATCGTGTCCTACGTGCAGCTATAGATGGGAGGTGGACTACAAAGGATCATCGAAGCTATATAGTATAGGCTATATAGAACTTATGTCACTCACATGATCTACCACCTTCTGGAATGCAAGGTGCATCCACGATTAACCCAAGTTGTGTGTATGTGATCTTGATTTTAAGAGCATGACAAACCTCTCATAAGGGTCAACAAAGCTTGACAAAACTCAATGCAAAAGCAAGCAACATATATGTGGGGGTTTTCTTAGCCTAAATAACATGTATGGCTCTGGTGGGAATTCAAGCTTACCACGTCTCATTTGATTTAGGAAGGCATTTTAATCTAAGCACCATGCTTAATTTAAAAAGCCTTTGGAAGTAAGATCAACACACCTCTTGGTTCAAAAATCAAACTAAACACCTCATCTAATTTGATTTAAGAAAACAATTTAAACTAAGCACCTTGCCTAATTTAAAAGGTGTATGACGATACTTCAAAACCTTAAGCATACTATAGCAAACAAAGGTAGCATGAAAGCATTATAGAGATTCATTCGAATAGAGATGAAAGAGCATGATCATGGTGAGAGATTTTTTTACAAAGCATGAACCTTCATGTGCTCACATTTTTTTCCTTTTTCTATACTTGGACCTTCATGTGTCCATATTTTTTCTTTATTTAATAAATATGCAAGTGGGATGGATATATGAATGGAACTAAACATGTTGTGGATTTGATGTGGGAAAATTTAAACTAATCAGAGTGGATGCATGGATTATTCAAAGTAAACATGCAATGGAACACAAAAAGTTTAAAAGATAACTACTCATTAAATTTTAAGTCCATGAGCAAGACTATCTCACCTTTCTTGATCATACTTACCATGACTCACATGATGGAATTTGTGAGTAGTGCATCATTTGTATTTGTCACTTGAGATGTGATTTGAATTCTTGTGACGACGACCTTTTTCTCCAATCTACACCTGGTTAGAGAATATATATATGTCTATATAAACCTATGAGATGGTAGGGTTCCAATGTTGATGGATCTTGAATGTTCAGGCACCCTAGGGTTCTTCAATGTTTCTTCTTTTCTTGTGGGAGTTTGCCAGAAGGTCAAAACGGCATCTGCTGTCCTGTCTTATTCCATAGTTCAACAGAACAGAGGTAATCCTACTAAAGCTAGTGGTATGTTAATGATCTAAATCTTTATGCCAATTGTTTCCCCGGCAACGGTGCCAAAAATGCTTGTTGGTATTTATAAGTGCAAATAGAATATAAAGGATTCTGCAAGCGCACAGAATACCTTTATAGCATTTTAACGGAAGTATTCCAGGTATCGTTATTTATATTTTACCACAAGGAAACAATGGAGTAAAGACTTATTGAATATTAAAGGAGTATCTATCCGTCAACATACCAGTATGGCTAGAGCAGGGGTGAAGGTAATGATAGGAATTAAGGATAATCATACTTGGGGGTAGATCTATAAGATAATGTAAACTAGTCAACTCGGGAGAGCAACAAGTGAGGTAGATTCCTGTGACATTCTTATTACATGGTCAAAGTATATATACATCCAACTATAATTAAGACTAACTCTACTCTTGTGCACTTCGGGATGCCGCTTAGATAGTAAAGTACCCACAATAGATAACTCTACCGACGCGACTACGGTCCTACAATTTAAGAACCTGCTCAATTCAAAGTGGACTAAAAAGGATGGACATGGCTGTCACCTCCCGCTGCTACCACCCAACTAGAGAACAGGGTGTACTCACAGGCAAAGCATTGTATAAGCACCATGCTTACACGAGACTCGACTACTTAGCCCAATCGATAAGCTAGCAGGCTAAGCGCTCTATGAACCCACACACAAAAGTAATGATAACCTCAACTAAGCAAGATACATATTAAAAGTAAGCATAGCCATGTAGATAGGAATGTGATGAATTTATAATAAGTCTTACAAGATGTAGAAGTGAAGATACAAGGCTTTGTCGAGCCTCTAAGACTAGATCCAGAACTTGAGCATGAGCCCCACTCGACCCTCACTCCCGAGCAACTAATCTACTACATTAGAGAGTCTAGACCTAATCCTCCTAGTGTATCTTGATCTCTGAATGAGAGGTATGAATTAGGGTTTTAGGATGCTCTAGGGAGGGGGTAGGGGCTGCTTTATATAGGCCGGAGCATCAATTATGGACACTCGGATCAAACTGACTTGAAAGAACGGCGTAGATACAATCTAGGAGGCGGTGGAGAACAGACATTCGAAGGAGGGGCTAACAGGTGGGCCCAGGGGGTCGGGCGGACTGCAGGTGGGGTCGGTCGGCCCCACATGTTAGCCACCTGCCCTCCGCTTCGGTGGTTTGCCTTCTGGAGTCTTCTAGAGTCTTCCCACATCGGTTTCGCTGTGGATAAATGTGATTTGCATTGATGAATAGGCCCTCCTTGATGGTTTTCAGAGTAAATTCTCCTGCAAACACAGATTCACCAAAACTTGTGAAATTTATTAGTTTAAAACCCTAGACCTATGTTGGTGATCCTTTTTATGCATTTATATAAGTTATATTGATGGTTTATGATTAACGTTAACCACCATCAACAATGCACAGGTCTGTTCAAACTCTTGTAGGTGTGAGTATGGGTTTTCATCGCCTTCTCCCGAGAAGGACTGATCCCAAATCAGTTTTATAAAACACGGGCGCAGCTCATAGCCAGGTGTTAGGATAGGCTCTGAAGATTTTGGTGGCTCTAGGCTTGCGCTTATGGGTTTAGCATATTGATATATAGGTGTGTTATCCATGCTAAAAGAAAAATTAAAACAAAAGAAAGAATAAAAGATAAAAGGTTAAGCTAGGCTCGTAGTCAATTCAGCAACCGTTTCCCCAACAATGGTGCCAGAAAGCTTGTTGGTATATTTAGCGCACATAGATAAATCCGCAAGCGCATGGATACCGCTGTAGCTTTCACCTGGAGGTATTCCAAGTATCGTATCCACTGGGAAACATGTGAGACTATGATCTAACTTAACAAGGGGTAGCGACTAGGTTAATGTTCAACTTATCTAGGAGTAGCAACAAGGCTAAGGATAAATAGGAGTGTAGAGAGGATAACTAAAGTTCTCTAGTTTTGACTTGGGTAAGCTTATGTCTTCTACTATCCAACTGGGGACATTACTAGGGAAAGACACCAGTAGAGAATGCTTTTCTTCGCAACTGCGTCCTACGCGCGCCTACAAACAGGAGGTGGACTACAAAGGATCAACGAAGCTATATAGTACAAGCTATATAGAACTTATGTCACCCATGTGATCTACCACCTTCTGGAATGTAGGGTGCATCCACGATTAACCCAAGTCTAAGCACCATGCTTACACTTACGATTAATACTTTACTCCCCCTATGTAGAGAATAAAGCACTCAAAAGTGTCGCAAACTTGATGAATAATATAAATAAGATGCTTACTTGAATCAGAAGTTGATTACCAGAGAAATTTCAAGGGCAAGCTCAGATAGAACTTGAATATGCCAAGGTACAAGCCATAGAGAGAGCACCAACAGGCCAGCACCTTCTCCATACTCTTCCCTCAGTCTCCATCTCATTATTTCTATTTATAAGACTAGATCCTATGGAGGACTAATCTTCTCTTGATAGCTAGCTCTGATCCTGACGAGGAGAATATGAATTAGGGTTTTAGGATCTACCTAGGGAGGGGTATAGGGCTGTTTATATAGGCTAGAGCGTCCATTGTGAGCCCTAGGATCAAACCGACTTAAAGGATGGCGTAGATGCAACCTAGGAGGCGGTGGGGAACCAACTTAGCAACGAGGGGCTGACTGGTGGACCCCAGGGGTCAGGTGGCCTACATGTGGGGCTGGCCGGCACCACATGTCAATTTCTCGGGCTCCGCTTCGGTGGAGAGCCTCCTGGAGTCATCTAGAGTCTTCCCACGTCGGTTTCGCTGCAGAATTACGCGATTTCCTTTGACGAATATGTCCCCCTTGGCTGCTTTCTGGATAAACCCTACTGAAAACAAAGATTCACCAAAACTTGTGGAATTTGTTAGTTTAAACCCTTATACCTATGTTTGGTGATGGAATTAAGTATATTTGCAGGTTAGGTTGATGGTTTATAATTGATGTTAGTGACCGTCAATAGTAGCATGAAAGTACTACAGAGATTACCTCAAAAGGAGGTGAAAGAGCTTGATTTGTTACTTAGTAAATTGAGCATGTCCTACAACCATGATAAATTAGCAATATGGCATGAGATGTTTTAGAGAAGTCTATCCCCCACACTTGAATTTTGCAATACATAAAATCAAGTTTGGATGATAAAACTCTCCCATGAATGTTATTCAATGTTGCATGATGATTGGTTGGGTATACCTTGTGTTTTCATCCTTCATTCTTTTTGCTTCAAACTCGAAATGGTTAGTGACAAAAATACCCGAAGGAATAATTTCACAATTATATCTCTAAGCTCATTCCACAAAGGCATCACCATTCATTTGGGGAAACCTTCAAATTGTGCCTTATGTTGGTGAAGTGGTTTTCCCTTCAACACCAACCTTCGTGTACCTGTCTCAAGATTCATACCAAAACACTATGAGACTTGCATTATTTATGGTAAACAAAAGCATCTACAACCACCCTTTCAAAGTTTTTATGGACAGGAAGTATGAGGGGGTTGAAGATCTCATGTGTGGTGATGTTAGAGAGACAAATTAATTTAGGAGATTTTTCATGTGAGCATGGCTTTGATGGGGTGGCCATGAAGTAGCTTCCATGCTCATTGATGGCATCTTCCTTTTCAAGCTCCAAGATTGATTTCTCATGAATGTCCAAAATTTCCCTTAGATTGATGACTCTTAGGTTGATTTTGTCCAAGTCCTCCTCCAAACTTGGATGAGCCATGTTTATTAAAGAGAATGATGTAAGCCCACCATTTGGATCTAAAACAGGTTTAGGTTCTACCCTTAAAGCTTCGGTCTCATCCAACCATTCTTTACTTATAAAGTCATATGAATTCTTGATATGATCCAATCATTGTCGTTGCTCTTCTTGGTTAGATTTGTGGCCTTCATGACCCCTATGATTTAGGTGTCTTAATGGATTTCTAGAGTCGAGGATAGGATCATCATATGATTTGGGGGCAAGGATGGATTTAGAGATGGGTTCAAAGCATATGTTGGTTGTGGGCATAGAGGGAGAGAGGTTAGAATTTGTTTCTAGATAACTTGGTTCTCCTTCTATGGGCTCACTTGATATTCCATCCTTGGATTCTTCCTGATGTTCCTCATAGGAATTTGATTTGGGAGGCTTTCTAAGAGATTCTACCTTGAGAGGATTTGAATTATGTTCCCTTGAAGGTCTCTTATGTAGCTGGAAGTTTAAGGTGTTTCCAAAATCAGTATCGAAAAGGTCATCCTCGATTTCCTCCTTCGACCGTTCAGGTTCAACTATCTAAAGTTCCTCCTTGAGTAGCTTCTCTTTCACTTCTTCAGGGAATTCGTCGTGTACACTGGTGTAAGGGGTGTTCTCTAGGATTTTGTCAAGAATGTTCCTTGCTTCACTAGCAGACAAACGAAGGAGAGCTCCTCTAGAGGCTAAATCTAGGAATTTCATAGATTCCTTGCTAGGTCCCATATAAAAATGTTGAAGAAGGATATGGTCTTGAATAGCAAGCTCGGGGCCAATGGTGTAAAGACTATTAAAACGAGCCCATGACGCGCCAAGAGATTCTTTTTCTTTTTGTTTAAAAGCTAGAACCTCTATTCAAAGGCTGACTACTCTGGAGATGAGAAAGAAAGATAAGCAAAAGCTAGAACATAACGTTTCCCAATCTCCTTGCATACTTCCTACAGTTTGTCTATGCCAAAGTTTAGCTACTCCTGTTAAAGAGAACGGAAACAACTTCCATCTTAAGGTCTTGTCTGACATGCCAATAATATGCAAGCATGTATAGGTCCATTCAAACTCTCATAGGTGTAAGTATGGATTCTCATTGCCTTCTCCCAAGAAGGATTGTTCCTAAATCATTTTTATTAAACATGGGTGTAGCTCATAGCCAGATGGTAGGATAGGCTTTGAAGATTTTGGTGGCTCTAGGTGCACATTTGTTTCTGTAATGATTGGCTTTGACTAGAATTTGAATTGAATTCAAATTTAACTTGAAAATGAGATTGGAAAAATGTATTTGGAAAAAGAAAAAGGAATTCTTTTCCCTCCCCTTCTTTTCTCCACTTTTGGCCCAGCTCCATTTTTCTCAACCGCTAGCCCGCTCTCTCTTTTCCCCTCCCTCTGTTTTTCTCCCTGAGCCGGCCCGCTTGTTATCCCGTTTCCTTCCTCCCGTTTTTCTCTTGGGCCGGCCTAGCTCGTGCGTAACTGCTGCCGCCACGCCTCCCTTCCCTCTCAGCCATTGATGACCCAGCCCCGCCCGTCAGTGCCTTCCCCCACCTCCCGCAACCGCCGCGCTTGGTCAAGCGAAACCGCCGCCGTTCCGCGCCCACTCCCAGACGTGGGAGCGCCCCTGCCTCTACAAAAAGGAAGCCCCACCCGAGCTGCTTCCCCCTGCTGTTCCTCGCTCCCTCTCGCATTCCCCCGTGCACGAGGAAACCGCACGCGCATCGCTGGGATCCGCCATCCGCCCCTCCGCGCGAACAGCCATCCCCGAGCCACCTCCGTCCTTATTTTGCTCCGCGGTGAGACCCCTTGCTCCCCTCCTTTCCCCCCGTGCTCTCAATTTCGTGTTTCATGGCCGTTTGAGCCCTATTCGCGTGCGCCCGTGAGCTCTCGCCGCCGGCCATGGCTGCCCCCGCGCCAACCGCAACCTCCAGCCGCGCTCTAGGCCTAGACGAGTTCGCCTGTTTCCCCTCTCTCTCCCGGTGCTCTCGGTTCATCGAACCGTCGGCCGTAGCGCCCGTACCGATCGTGCCGGCATGCTCCACGCCGCCGGCCATGGAGCACCGCTGCCGGGGCCACTGTTCCGGCCACCACTTCCTTCTCCCTCTCCCCCAGATCTAATCCAGGCCGTCTGTTGCTTGATCCAATGGCCCAGAACGTCCGAAACCCCTTCACGGGTTATTTTTCTAAAGAGACCCCAGGTTTTGATAAATAGAACCCACCGTCCATAGCACGTTTCCTGAGTACGCTTTCTCCTTTTGAAAACGTAAAATAAACTATTTTAGTCCAAAATACGTTTTCAGTATTTACAGAAATGCCATTGCACTGTTTTGCTCATAGAATCACCGTTTTAGCTCCAAATCGACCCGTTCAACTTGCGTTAGTTTCATAATTTTGTAATCTACATGTTAGTACCACTATTAACCCTGTTTGCAACATTTAAATTTTGAGGTTAGGTTTAGTTAAATAAATTGCTATAGGAAATCCCGTCTAAATCATAACTTTCGCGTTTTAGCTCTGATTTTCGTGAACTTCGTGTTGACGTGATCGTAGCAAGACGTAGATTCTTTTCATAAACATTTTATCTTGTTTTCTATACTGCTGGTGTACTATTCTAATAATAGGTTTGTTTGCTTTGCATGAATGTTCTTGAAATGTTGTATGTTGCCGTGTTGGTCGCGTTCAAACGGTGAGGAGAACGTTGGTGATCAAGAGTTCGTTGATGACCAGCAGGACCAGCAGGAGTTTGCTAACCAAGGCAAGTATAGCATGGGATCTACCTTGATGCTAATTCACCTTTATTAATTACTCATTTGCATGTGTCTAATTTTGATACCCGTAAGGACATCCTAGTGATTGATTATCCTATTCCTTGTCTCCTATGGGTTATATGCATATGGGTAGTTTGCTAGCGCTCAATGTAACTATACATGAACTACATAATTCACAATGGTTCTATGGAATGAAAAGGTAAATTTGACTTTTAAACAACTGAATTATAGGGCAAAGTAGCAAATGACTTTCGATCATGATGCTCTCGACCCTCCATAAGGACTTATCTGTCAGCAAAAGCTAGGACTGACAGTGCAACCGTGAGGGTCATATGGCTCTGACTTTAGCTCAGTAATAGGACCTTTTCTAGCTTGTTAGAGGTTACCTTTATGGCGCAAAAGGGGCTTGCCACGTTGGGTATAGGACTGCCTTTGTTCCTATGTGTATAGCCGCGATGGATATGTGCCATAGGAAAGGGGGGTTCCTACATCTGCCTGCCAAGGAAACCTAGCAGCCCTAACTTGTTAGAGAAACCTATGAAATGGCTTCATAGTGTACCCTGCCCGCTCACCTTGGCAGTGATATGGGAGTAATTAACCCAGGCATATGGGAGTCATGACTCACGGTGAATGTGCACCACCTCTGCAGAGGGTTACAAACTGTTATAACAGCCGTGCTCATGGTCACGAGCAGCCCGAAAAACTCACAAAATAAATGGCTACTCATAATGTTGTTTATACATGACGACTATGATGATAATATGATGATGTTTCATGACTCAATTAGTTCTGATATATGATTATGTGGGTTTAAATGGGAGCTTAAGCATAACTTGATAATACTTGATAATAAAATCTTGACTTACTAAAAGTGCTAACTGCAGTAAACCAGTGTCAACCTTTTTGAGCTTCATAACCCTATGTTATCTTGTTGAGTATGGGATGTACTCATGCTTGTTTACTTTCTATATTTGGATAAAAATCCTGGATGGGTAACAGATGACAACGTGTATGAGGAGTTTCCTGAGGACTATTAGGCTTGTGGCAACTAGTTGACCGTCCCTGTGTTGGAGCTTCCACGAGAGAGTTGTCTTTTATTTTCTGCTGTGTTGTGTAAGACAAAGTTATGTTATTAATCGTGATGTAAGAGACACCATGATGATACTTTTTGTAATTTGTCAGCTTGTGTGTGTGACTGATCCCTAGGCACACATGAGTTTGGTGCATTCAATTTTATCCTTAAAATTGGGTGTGACAAAAATGGTCCTTTAGACATGCCTTGTTGAGGCCAGTATAATCAACACACATTCTCCATTTCTCGGTCTTCCTTTTCACAAGAACGGGATTAGCTAGCCAGTCGGAATGGTATACCTCTTTGATGAACCCGGCTGCTAGGAGTTTGGCGATCTCCTCGCCTATGGCCCTACGCCTCTCATCGTCAAAGCGACGCAAGAGTTGCTTGGCGGGCTTCGAGCCTAGGATGAGGTGTAATGCATGCTCGGCGACCTCCCTTGGTATGCCCAACATGTCAAAAGGTTTCCACGCGAAGACATTGTGATTAGCGCATATAAAGTCGGCGAGCTCGCTTTCCTATTTGGCCAGGAGCTTGGTCCCAATCCGCACCGTCTTGGTCGGGTCAGTAGGGTCGATCCCCACCGCCTTGGTTTCCTTGGTCGGGTTGAAGGCACTCGAGGAGGTTGGCTCGTTGCAGTCTGGGACTGCTGGAGTCGATGAATTCCCAAGCCTCGGGAGCTCGGCGGAGTTGATGACGGCCGTGGCAAACTCGTAATGCTCATGGTTGCACATGTAGGCATGCAAAAAGGTGCTACCCACAGTGATGACGCTGTTCGGTCCTGGCATCTTCAACTTGAGGTAGGTGTAGTTGGGGATCGCCATGAACTTGGCGTAGCTTGGCCACCCAAGATGGTGTGGTAGGACCATGGAAAGTCCACAAACTCGAAGGTGAGGACCTCCGAGCAGAAGTTGTCTTAGTCGCCAAACATGACGGGTAGGTCGATCTACCCGAGTGGGTACGCCTACGTCCCTGGGATCACGCCATGGAAGGGAGAGCTCACTGGGTGGAGCTCCGACCGGAGATGCGCCTGTCATCGAGGGTGTCAACGTAGAGAATGTTGAGGCCGCTAGCTCTGTCCATCAGCACCTTGGTGAGGCACTTCTTGCAGATGATGGGGTCGATGACGAGTGGGTAGCGACCTGGTCGGGCGATGTGGGAAGGATGGTCTCTTTGATCAAAAGTGTTCAGGGAGTTCGACTAGCTAAGGAAAGATGGGATGGCCGACTCGATGGTACATGCCTCTCTATAGCGTACCTTGTGCTAACGCTTGAAGTGGATGGCATCAGATCCCCCAAAGATCATGATGCATTCCTCAGGGTTAAGGAAGCCATCATCATCCTTGCTTGCCATGCCTCCTTTCTTGGCCACCTCCTCCTTGCCCTTCCCTTCCTTCGACTTGCCATCCTATCGCAGAAAGTGCTTGAGGAGCTCACAGTCCTTGTAGAGGTGCTTGATGGGGTAGGCGTAGTTGGTGCATGGACTCTCCATGAGCTTGTTCAAGTGGTTGGGATGGCCTTGCTAGGGACACTTGCCCGCATGATCGACTATGGCGACCAAAGTTGGGTTGGCCGGTCGGCACCGATCCTTCTTGTTCTTCTTGCCCTTTTGCGTGGAGGGGCCCTCGCCTTGGTCCTTGCGCTTGGCCTTGCCACCGCCTCGACCATCATTGAAGACTGCCCCGACCGCCTCCTCGCTAGAGGCATGGTACGTGGCAATGTTGAGCAGGTCATGGGTGGTACGGGGCTTCAGACAGCCGAGCTTGTGGATCAAGGACTCTCAGGTTGTCCCAGAGAGGAACGCGCTGATGATGTCCGCGTCGATGACACAGGAAGGGAGTTGCACCACTTTGAGAACCTATGGATGTAATCCCATAGGGACTCATTAGGCTCCTGCTGGCAGCTCTTGAGGTCCCATGAATTCCTAGGATGGACATATGTTCCCTAGAAATTTCTGACGAAGACCCTTTTGAGATCCGCCCAGTCGTGGATGCTGTCGGGCGAGAGGAATTCGAGCCATGCTTGAACATGCTCTCCCATGCAGATGGGGAGATACTGAATGATGAAGTGGTCATCATCCACTCCTCTTGCTTGGTAGGCGAGCCAGAAGTCTTCGAGCCATATACCGGGGTTCGTTTCCCTGGTGTATCTGGCAATGTTGGTGGGTGGTCGGAAGCGCGGTGCGAACGACGCTCTCTGGATGCGACGACCAAAGGCCCATGGCCTCGGGCCATCCAGGCTAGGGCTCTGGTCATTTGGTCGACCACCATGCCTAGGATGTGTGTCCCCGCACTCAATGGTCAGGCCAGGGCCTGTGCCGCCTACTCTCAATGGACGTCATCATTGTGCTAGGCATGGAGTCGATTGTTGATGACGTTGCGAGCATCACGGTTTTGCCTGAGCCATTCGTGCACAAGTGGTCGATGCAGAGTGGGCGCTGGGTCAGGCTATGGTGCAGCCACGGCCTCGTGCTCCATGCCTGGAAACTGTAGTGGTGAGTGAATAGAGCGATTCGACTGGTGCGGCCCCATTCCCCTGGTGGGGCAAGAGGCCACGACCCGATGTCGCAACACGGAGCTCAATGCCTATTGAATGGCGGCGGTTTCCACCAGCGCCTGAAGGTTCCAGTGGATTGCCAGTTCCTAGGGGTCGATAGGCTCGGGAAGGCCACGTAGAAGCATTGCCGCAGCAGCTATGTTCTGGTCAGCTTGAGCAAACTGTGGGGGATTGTTCCCTCCATCTAGGATGTTACGCTGGACTTGGCGGGCACAACCCTGAGCACCGCTCACCAGGTTACATGCATGTGGCATAGTGTGTTATGCCAAGCATGCCAGCGTAGGTGGTGGCTGACTCTAACGCCTTTGTCGTAACTCCTCGCCGTGCTCCTGCGCACGTGTGAGGGCCTTCGCTGGAGGGTCTAGAGGGGTGTGAGTTTGTAGAGATTCCGCTCAAGGGTCCTCATTGTGCTCCTGCACACGCGCGAGGGCCATGGCACACTCCTGGGACAGACGGTAGCCAGGTGCCTTGACGTCGCCGATGCTAGAGCCGTCGCTTTCGACCTCATCATCTACGAGGTCATGAAAGGAGGCAGGAGCATAGCCCACCATCCCCACGAATTTGGATGTGAGAGGGGGTGGCATCAGCATCCTTCAGAGCCCCCTCGCATACGTGTCCCCTGGCGATGTGAAGCCGTAGGGGAACCGGTCACACAGCGGTCATAGTGGGGACAACGGGGTCCCTCCGGAGAGTCGGTAGAAGGTGTTAAATAATGAGTAAAGAACAACATATACGTTACTCACCATGGAGTTTGAGCCCAGCATGGGCTTGAGGTGAAGCATGAGGGTTTCGATGTTGAGGTCATCGGGTGGCCCGGGGCTAGTGGAGGGCACTCCTCCTCCAGTGGACGCCAGGATGAGCACCTCCTCGTGGAGGCAGAGTATGCCAAGATGGTCAGCGACGAAGTCCAGACTCCCAAAGAGGAAGGTCTGGAGTGGCACAAAGATAGGAGGAACCCACATCCCAACAGGTGGGAGTGTGGGGAACTCTAGCGAGCCAAAGTGAATTGTATCGCTCGAGCCTACCATGACGAAGATGGTGGAAAGGTGGGCCATCTGATGACCAAAAGCATGAATGCATGTCGTCCTCCCCGCGAACGGCGCCAACTATCGGTGCGAAAAGTGACCAATAAGTAAATATTTGTAGTTTTGCCATGCATTGTGATCGGATGTGGCCTAGCACTCAATGACACATGATTTACATTGGTTCAGGCAACATGCCCTACGTCCAGTTTTAGTCGGTCGGTGACTTTATGCCTAAGCCCAAGTACTCAAAGTTTGTTGTGGGGTTACAAACGAGTAGGAATAAGAAGGGGGGTGTTAAAGGCCTAGTCTGACTATCAACCGAAGGGCCAGAGTGATGGGGGCTCTAACGTGCGCTAAGTATTGGAGCGTATGCTCTGTGTAGCTTTAGAGTTCTAGAGCTAATGATCTATTCGAGTTCTCAGGTCCTCGAGTGCTCGAATCATCTAACTTCTCTTTTTTGAGGAGAGCTAGAGAGCCAGAGAGCCAGAGAGCCTTTTAGGAGAGAGCTCATCCCCTTTTATAGTTGAAGGGGATGGCCTTACAAGTTAGAGAAAGAGAGAGGATGTATACGTGTGCTACCAAGTCTTGTTGCCCACGCTATTGGGTACGAGACGGTAGTCGGCGCCCACAATACTGTTTATGTCAAGATGCATGTGGCGGGCTCTACCGTGTTCGCCTGGTATGGCAAACGTCGGTGCCTACAATACTGTTTCTGTTTTGACATGTCTGCAAGGTTGCATAGTGCCCATCTGGCGTGGTCTTGTGGCACCGTCCTGCAGGTGTGCAGGGTATGGCAGGGTACGGTCCATGGTATTGCAGTTTGACTTGAGCGCCTTACCTTATCTGCTCCACCTGATCCCTAAGCCCTCACCAAGCGGGCATCCCCGGTCAGTCGTTCCTAGTCGGCCCCAAATCGTGTCGGTCAAGGAAGAGCCACGAGCAGAGGTTCGGTGTATCCCCGGTCGAAAAAGGAGGTTGGAGTCAGACTGTGTCCCCACCTTGGCTAGGCCTCTCGGTCGAGGACCGGATCATTCTCCTAGCCTATCATTACGTATCTGGGCTGGCCCGGGAGGCGCGCGTTGTCACTATACCGTCTACTGGGCCGAGTTTTTTTAGGGAAGCGGGTCCATTAGGGACCACGGGTTTATGAACCCGACACCTAGTGTAAAGTACACACTTTACACTACAAAGTTTATTAGGGTATAATTCCAAGTATTTTAGTGGAATTCAAAAATTAGAAGGCCACAAATTACCTTAAAAGAATTTTTTATTCTTGCTCATTACACCACACATTTGCATTGCATAACCTATAATTAATCTTGATTTTAGTGAATGCAAAGCATGGTTAGCTACCATGGATGCTTTCTATGCACGATGATGACATGACCAAGTTTTAGTGATGCTTAACAACAGGGGTGTTACAGCTCTTCCCCCTTACAGAAATCTTACCCCGAGATTACGAAACACCTAAAGCCTAGGGTTAAGTAATGGAAAAGGAAATGTGTCAACACATATTACAAGCAAGATTTCCATAAAACTTCAAGGAAGATTGCAAAAATTTACATCAACTATCAAAAGGAAGGTTGCAACTATAGAGGAGTTAGCAACCTAAGGAGATGCAAGGAAATACGGATAATTCTCCCTCAGATAATCCTCTGATCCCCAAGTAGCTTCCTCTTCTGAATGCTTGTTCCACTGAACCATATAGAACTTGATCGTTCTATTTCGAGTGACTCGATCTTTCTAATCTAGGATTCTAACAGGATATTCTGCAAAAGTCAAGTCTGGTTCAAGTTCAACTCCTTCAATTTCAATGGCCTGCTTGGGCACTCACAGACACTTCTTCAACTGTGATACATGAAACATATTGTGTACAGCTGATAACTGTTCAGGTAACTTAAGGCGATACGCCACATATCCACACCGTTCTGTGATTGGAAAAGGACCAATGTGTAACACCCTAGTGTTAAGCATTGCATTTGGCATCTGCATTTCATGAGCACAAGCATCATCCAAGCATTCATGAACATGAGCATATGAAATTTCATCTCATTCTTATACATTCTCACATGAAATGTTGATTTTATATATATGCTTATGCTTGCAATCATGTATGATCAATGAAATGGTTGGGAGGTCATGGAAACACCTTAGACACATCTAGAATGATAAATGGAACAATGTTTGTATTCATGACATAGGCCAAATTTGCTTCTAAGTGTTGGTTTCATTTGAAATGCCATTTTCATGATACTAGTTTGACCAAAGTTGAACTGTAGCTTAGAGTGTCTGTATGGCTGTGTGACCTAAATAAAAGTTGTAGTACTTGACTAGGGTAACAACTTTTATTTTTCAGTTAAGACCTAATTCAGTGCCTAACATGTTCAAAAATAGCTCCAAAGTAGCAAGGAGATGTTGTTTTGAGACTTGCAAAATTTTCTATCATAATGCTGTTTATAGTTTCAATGTACCTCACTTGGGAAGCATTGTAACTAGCTAACCATTGTGAATTAGGGGATGCTTCCTAAAGAAAATTTGTAGATTACATGTAATTCTACAACTTTGGTTAATAAAGTTTCTGCAACGAATGAATATCACAACGAAGTAGCGCTATCAGGCTTCGTTAACAACTCTGGTCGTGTGGACGTTCATGGCGTTGTGGCCGATCGGCCGTAGGCCGTGGCCGCCACGTGGTGGCCGTATGCTGGGTCAGCCAGGCTGGTCAGGCCAGCATAGGGAGAAAAGGCGTGCACCTCTACTGGTCGCCTCCATTACCTCCTATCGCCCTACCTCACTTGCTCTTGCTGCTCGCCGAGCAGAGCCACGCCGCCATCGCCACAGCTGCACCACTGCCACGCAAGCTTGTCGCCACCGTAGCACCGCTGTCCCATAGCTCTCGCCAGCAACTCCACCAACACCTTCCCTACCTCCCCGACCTACTTGTGCCTTCATCGAGCCAAGGTAAAGGCCTACGATTCCTTTCCACCGTCGTGGCCATTGCCAGAGCACCAGCGAGCTTTGAGCTTAGCGTGGCCGGCCTCAACCAGAGCCCCTCCCATCCCTCTCTCTGGTTTCGCCCACCCTGCAGGCCATAATTGCTCAAGCCATGACCCATTTAACCTCTACCGCCACATCCCTACTAGAACACGCGTGCGCACCATGCACGGCTACCATTGCCGCTGTAGGTTCGAGCTCGCTGTGGCCGACGTTGTTCGCTCTCCCTTTCCCCTTTCGCATGTTCGGGTTAGGACAAAGTTAGGTATAGCTCATGGTAGGACATTAAGGCCGATGCAGGCATCATTGGAGTAGAATGCAGCCTTCTACCACCGTGCTCTCGCTGCCCTGGCGCCATGCACGTGGCAAAGCTCGTCGGCGCCACCTCGAACCCTAACTTGCGCCTTGTAGCTTCGCTAGGTCACCGCGTAGATGTAGCGAGTCTTTTCTGAGCTTGCCATGGCCGAAGCTCATTGGAGCACCGCCGCGCAGCTCCGCCGTCCCCTATGGCCACCATCGAGCCTACTTCGGTGAGTCTCTGGACCAACCAAGCTCACCCATCGATGAGGGACATCGAGGCGAAGTCGTCCGTGGTGACATCACCGCCGGTGACCTCGCCGGTGACGAGCTATGGCCGGTCAACCGACTTGCTCTGTTCTGTGTGACTGACACATGGGGCCACGCTGATCACGGGGTCTAGTTGTCAGCGTCTCTGGGTTCATGGACCGGGTGCACTTAGCCGTGAAGTCAAATTGAAATCTGATATTCTTGATTTATTTTTCCAAATTTACATGCAAACTTCCAAAATTCATATCTCATGCTAGGAGTGTCCAATTTTGGTGAACCAAATTTTGTTGGGTTCCTCATGAAATGTAGTATTTGATAAAAATATGAATCTACTATTTGGGGTATTTTTCTAGGAGAATTAAATTGAGCTAGATTAGTGTTTTTTAACTTGTTTCAAATTTGTAAAATGCATATCTAGAGCTAGGAAAGTGCAAAAATTGGGATTCCAATTTTTCTAATCTTGTGTTGATATGTTATAGCTAGGAAAAATGCTAAACTTGCAGTAGGCATACTTGGAATATGGTCTTCTTGTTTAATCTTAAATAATTGCTAGTTTCTAGTGAAAATAAATGAGGTAAAAATACATAAGTTGTGATCATGCCAATTTTTGTGCTGTGTTCTTCTGTTATGGTGAATCTAAGAAAAATATAAAATTTGTTGCTTGACACTTTTCACTAGGCTAAACTATTTTTGCTAAAATAAGCCAATGCAACTTGTTATTTTTGTAGAGATGGCTATACTTATCCAATTGGCATGAAATTTGTACAGTAGACTTTTGGGTTCATATGTGAGCTACTATAATTTTCTCAGAATTTATTAAGCTTTGGAAATATTTATCCTTCAAATCACCTTATTATATAAGGAAATTAATAAATGTATATGAATAAATTAGTTTGGCTTAACCATGATGATTTATATGGTCCTTGTTATGCATATGATCTATTGATAATGGTAGTTGTTCTTGAAATTGATTGGTTATAAGCAGCTATATAATTATTGCTTTATAATTCAACTAGATGGCTGCAGGTGTAGTTTATGTTGTATTGACAAATTCATGATGATAATTACATTTCCTGTGAAACTTATTATTAACAAAGTTGTAGATAATTTACTCATATAGTTTGTCTAAAAATTTCAGAGTCATAGGCTAAATGATGTGGGGGTTATAGCTGTTAAAAATCTGCTGTCAGATTTGCTTGTCCTCTAGACAGATCTGGAATATTGAATTGTTTGACCTGAATAACTATTTTATCATCTTGAGATGACTATAATAAAGTTGTATACAATTTTATAAGCTTTCTAGAAAGTCCAAGATCATAGTATTTGGTTGGGTATAACCCCAGTTATGGTCAAAATATGTGGCTGCTGTCTTGCTGTCCCAAAAATGCTTTTTATGGGAGTTGTTTAAACTATATGAGAAGAGATATGCCCCCACTCAGTAAAAGAAGATTTATGTTCTTATCACCTTAATACTTTACTGTGGAGAACTCGTATGCACATGCATTTTGTCATATCATAGCATCCATGTCACTATCTATGCATTCATGATGTCTTATTTCATGCTCATACATATAGGATCGCCCAAAGAAGTGACTCTGCTGGAATTCAAAGGAGAGGCGAAGGACAACCAAGAGGCACCACAACCCGTAGCTCCCGAAGGAGAGGAGCCAGACACTAACAAACTCTCAGAGTGCCCTGACCACAGCCCCACCTCATTCCTGAAAGGCAAGCCCTAGAGCATTTTAAGCCTCCTATGTTTTAAAAAATATCACTTGAGTCCTTTATGTTTGATGCATTAGGTTATAAGAGTTGATTGGAAACACTTCATGCATAGAACTGCCTTGTCTAGTTACATATACCTTTAACCCTGTGTAGGTCCAGGATCGAAAATATGCTTAGCCATGCTTAGACCGATAGATGTCGGGTGATTTCCTGTCACCTGCGAGATATAGGTGGATACCGAAGCACGGTTGGCTATATTTGCTATCATGGAAAAGAACCATGGGGTAATGTAAATGGAGGCCGGGCGGAGTCTATGTGTAGGTTGACTCATGTGATTCCGTCTATGCCGATTAAGGACCGTACCGTTGTTGGCACTTCTGACAAGATTGAACGCATGCCTCTCACTTAGCTAGCCGGATAACTCGTTCCGATCACGAAGCCGAGTAGCTCAACTCAAGCCAGGCCCCATTCTATAAAAGTGCGCACTCTGGATGATAGTAAGGATGTGCAGGGAGCTAGACGTGAGCCCAAGGGTAGGTTGGGCCTGAACGTCCTGGCAGCTGGTTGTCCTTGATTGTGCGGCGCTAATCGAACCCGCGAAATGTGGACCTAAGTTGTACCAAAGGTGACCTAAGGTGACCGTTGATCTGGTCTACCTGGATTTGTGTTAGGAATAAATTCCTAGCTGGTTGAAATCGATTTGAAACGTCGTCTGTCCCGGACAGTGAGAAACTTGGCTAGCTCCAACATCGTAGTAACTATATTATGGAATGATGGTTATCATGAACATGGAATTATTATACCGACTATGGTTACTACTATATGTTACTAAATGATATACCACATGTTTGGCACAGGCTAGTTGCTAATCTAGAGGTAAATAGCTATAATTAACTTGATGACCAAATTATAATAGTATACTTGAATTGGTAAGCTTTTTATGCAAAATGTTGTCAAGCTAGCTCCACTTATAAAGCCTTGCATAATCCTTGGAGTCACTTTATTTTTGGTTTATGATGGGTAAGTCTAGCTGAATACCTTCTCATACTCAGGGTTTTATTCCCATTATTGCAGATGGTACAATTTATCATGCCTATTGCAAGAACTGCTTCTGTCCCGCCATGGACGAGGAGTGGTCCCTGGGCAAGCATCTCTTATTAATCCTTCTCATATGCTCTTGTGGGTGTGATCATGAGCTAGCACTGTATTTGAACTATGATGGCAGATGTTAGTTTCAAACTTTAATTTGCTTCCGCTGCTATTTTACTTGAACTTGGTTTGTAATAACCTAAATTCGTACTCTGATGGATGAACTGTATTTGTGAACTTTATGAAATGTGTGACATGTATGTTGAATCATGTATGATCTTGGTTGTATGTTGATGGTTAATCAAGACCCTTCGTGGTACTCAATAGACTACAAGGTTTATATGGGCTCAAGTATGACAGTGCGACCGCTTGCGGGCTGCCATTGTACTTGTGCTCTTATAAATTGGTCGGTTCTACTACACAATGTATCGAGGTGCTAATTTTCCCCGAACTCCAAAATGGTTAACTCCTTTCATCGGTGACACTTTCAAATATACGTGATCTTCCACCTTGAATGCTAAGTGTCAACATCTTTTATCTGCATAGCTTTTTTGATGAGACTATGCCGCTTTCATATTGCCTGCGTAATGCGAACCTTCTCTTCAGCTTCCTTCACCATGTCTAACCCAAAGAACCATCTTTCTCTAGGTTCTGACCAATTCAGTGGAGTTCTACACCTTCTACCATAAAGAGCTTCAAAAGGTGCCATCTTAATACTTTCCTGATAACTATTGTTGTAAGAGAATTCCGCTAAAGGCAAACATTCATCCCATTTATCTGAATAAGTGAGAACACAAGCTCTTAACATGTCTTCTAGAATCTTGTTGACACTTTCAATCTGTCCTCCAGTCTGCGGATGGTAAGCTGAACTATGGATAAGCTTAGTGCCCATTGCTTTATGCAACTCTTTCCAGAATTTGGAGACAAACTGTGTACCCCTATCAGAAATAATAGTCTTTGGTACCCCATGGAGACTTAGGATCCGTGCAATATATATCTTGGCATAGAAGACCACTGGATCCGTTGTCTTTACTGGTAGAAAGTGAGCTATCTTAGTAAGACGATCAACAATGACCCAAAGGGAATCAAACCCTTTTGATGTTTTGGGCAACCCAACAATAAAGTCCATACTAATGTCATCCCATTTTCAGATGGACAGCTTTCACTCACTGACAAGTATCACACTTGGTAACATACCGAGCAATCTCTATCTTCATTTTGGTCCACCAGAATCTCTGTTTTAGATCCTGATACATCTTATTACTTCCTAGATGAATAGAGAATCTGGACAAGTGAGCTTCATCAAGGATCTATTGACGTAACTCAGGAACTTTCGGCACTACCAGACGATTCTTGAACCAAAGAACACCTTCATCATCAATCCAGAAACATGGGGCCTTTCCTATCACAACTCTTTCTCTGATACCAGCTATTCCTTTGTTTCCTTTCTAAGCAGTAACAATTTGATTCTGAATAGTGGATTCAACTGTAATGTTAGCTAAATTCACTTGTGAAACAATCTCTAGATTCAACTTTTCCATTTCCTGACACAGAGTGCTATCAAACAGCCTTGCTGTCAGACAATTGCAATGAGACTTACGACTGAGTGCATCGACAACAACATTTGCTTTGCCCGGATGATAATGAACTTCCAAATCATAATCCTTGATCAATTCTAACCATCTTCTCTGACGCATATTTAATTTAGACTGGTTAAAAATATACTTCAAACTCTTGTGATCAGTATAAATGTGACAACTACTACCCAACAGATAGTGACGCTAGATCTTTAGTGCATGAACAACAGTAGCTAACTCCAAATCATGAGTAGGATAGTGTTCTTCATGATGCTTGAGCTGTCAAGAAGCATAAGCAATTACTCGGCCTTCTTGCATCAATACACACCCAATACCAATTCTTGAAGCATCACAGTACACATCAAATGGCTTTTTAATGTCCAGCTGAGCTAGAATAGGAGCGGTGGTCAGAAGCTTCTTCAATGTTTTGAAAGCTTCATTACATTCAGATGACCAGACAAACTTGGTTTGGTTCTTTAACAATTCAATAATTGGCTTGGATACTTTGGAGAAATCAGGAATGAAACGACGATAATATCCTGCCATTCCTTGAAAACTGTGGACTTGGTGAACAGAGATAGGTGGCTTCCAATCTAGGATATCTCTCACTTTGCCAGGGTCTACAGCAACACCCTCGACAGACAGAACATTACCAAGGAATGGCACTTCATCAAGCCAGAATTCACACTTGTTAAACTTAGCATACAACTAGTGTTCTCTCAGATGGCTTAGAACGATGCGTAAGTGTTCCGCATGTTCTTCTTTGTTCTTAGAGTATATCAAGATATCATCAATGAAAACAACCACAAACTTGTCAAGCTCTGGCATGAAAACTGAGTTCATTAGGTACATGAAGTGAGCTGGAGCATTGGTTAAGCCAAACTACATGACCAAATATTCATATAGACCATATCTGGTAGTGAAAGCAGTCTTTGGAATATCTTCAGGACAAATCTTTATTTGGTGGTAGCCAGATCTGAGATCAATCTTAGAAAACACTTTAGCTTCTGCAAGTTGATCAAAAAGTAGATCAATGCGCTGAAGGGGGTACTTATTCTTGATAGTTACTTCATTAAGCGAACGATAATCAACACATAGCCTCAAGGTTTTGTCGTTCTTTTTCACAAATATAGCAGGACATCCCCAAGGTGATGAACTAGGTCTGACATAACCCTTGTGAAGTAACACTTCAACTGAATCTTAAGTTTTGCTAACTCTTTCGGAGGCATCCGATAAGCTCTTTTGGACACTAGAGCGGTGCTAGGTTTCAACTCAATCACAAACTCGACATCTCTATCTTGATGTAGACCAGGTAAGTCATCTAGAAACACATCTAGAAACTCTCACTATAGGAATATCTTTCACTTCCTTAACAGTGGTTCCATAAGATCTCTCAACTGCTCTTTTAGGAGTAGGTAGACGGATAGGCAACTTAGAACTGTGATCTAGTGAGTTCAACTGTATAGTTCTATTCAGAGTATCAATGACAGCTCCACGCTGGCATAACCAGTTCATGACAAGGATCACATCAATGTCCTGACCCTTAAGAACAATTAGATTGGTCAGAAACTATTGAATCTGCCTAAGTATTCCATCACACTCTGATCTCCTTGCAGTATCTTAAGGAACTGTTCTATCTTCATATCCCTCACACCATCCAGGATATAGTGTGTCCAGAAAGCAGTGCAAAAGTCAGCCCACGGAACCTAATGTCCCTTGGGTTGTGTTGCAAGGAAACTTGCCCACCATGCGCCTGTAGGACCCTAGAGTTGTTGTGCTACAAACAGAGTCTTCTGGATATCATTGCAGTGGAGAAGACCAAACTTGGTTAATTAATTTGATACTATTTTGACATGTGTAACTTGGTTAATTAATTTAAGTATGTTTAAATGCCTTTTATGGATTAATAAAAATAACAAATGATTTCCATAAATCCTTAAATGAATTTGATGTGATTTTGGATTTGATTGTGGACCTTGGAACACCAAACCCCTGTTCCTTGGCAACTTAATTCCTTTCATGATGTGCTCATAATTAACTTGTTAGTTAATAAATAAAATAGTTTACTCAATAGACTAGTTAGTAAATACATGTGTTTAGGTCATGTAATGATCCTTGTTTGCTCTCATGGTTGATCTTGTGTAATGTTAGTTAAATACCTTGCCTTGCTTGATTAGTATAATATAATAAGTGTTGCTCTCATGTTAAAAAGTAATTAACTTAATAGTTAATTAACTAAAATGCTTTTATGCTAATGACCCTAGTTCTTTGGTGAAGGAAAGTTGTACTCAACTTCCTTAACTTTGTTTATCTTCTGTTATCCATGGCGAGTGCCGTCTCGGCGGCTATGGCAATCCGCTGCGACGGGAACGGTTGCCACGGGTGATGCTAATGGAGAGAGGGGGCGCGAGTGGGTCGAGCGGGTGCACAAGGATGAGGAGCTGCTAGGCTCATGAGGAATTGGATGGAGGGTGATCGCGCGAGGTGAATTCCACCATCGCGTTGAGATCACCGGCGGTGAGCGAAGGAAGGGAAAAGAGGGGACACCGATGGCTCGGTCAGTTAAAGGAGAGGTCGAGGCATCCGCGGCTGCTAGCAGCTGCTTGCGCTTGGCGACGCAAGTTGCTACGTGCTGGGCACGCGAGAAGCGGCGCGAAGAGGCGGTGGTGGTTGACAGTGAGCAGTCGAGTAGTCTGCTACTGGTTCTACTGTTCCTCGACTGAAACCCTCTTCTTCCTTCCCCTTGTTCTCTCGATTTTGCAAAGCAACTTCAAGATCGATCTTAAGCAACATTGATCATCTACATGAGATCTCCAACATTTTAAAGGATCAATACTTGAAACTCATCGGTTTTTAAGATTTTAAATTTTGAAGATAGGCACATTGCAACTGAAACAAGATTTCAGTTATGGTTTGGAAACTGTGTTAATTAAACAATTTTGAGCGATTAATTAAAGGGTAAACATCTATCAAGCTTAACAACCAATTACACAATATAAAAGCACAAGGGTTGGACCAAGCAAAGGAACAAAAGTTTGACATATTTTATTTATGAAAATTGATTTAATAATTCACCAAAGTTTGAACTTAAACACTGAATTCTAGGGACTTAGGCAGAAATTGCCAAGTGTGAAATTCAGCACCAAATCCAAACTTTGAGCTCATATTTAAACACGTTTGATTCAGAAATATCATCAATTCTTGATTCCATAACATAAAGCACACTTTGAACTATAAAGTTTATATTTACCAAATTTTATTTGTTTAAGCAATATTCTCATATATAAAATCACAAAGATCCTTAATTACTAATATTGACAGCATTTCATGCAACATGGGAAACATATTATAAAAAACATATGAAACACCACAATGCAACATATGAAACATCACATATGCAACATTTGAGACACCATATTTGCAACATATGAAACACATGAATGCTATAATTGAAACATGAGTTGCATTAATGAAACATTACTTGATGATTATGCTTAATGATGCTCATGATCATGTTTTAAGTGCTTTTTAACATCTAGGATGTTACAATCATCCCCCCTTAAAGAAATTTCATCCCGAGATTACGGAGTGACAAAAGCCTTGGGTTAAGTAATGGAAAAGGAAATGTGTCATGCACATTAACTTACAAGAAGTTCATAGAACAACAAGGATTGATTCGAGAATTACAACCGAGATCAAAAGAAAGTTGTAATTAACAAGGGATTTAGAAAAAATTAGGAGAAGCACTGATGTGACTTCCCCAAAAGAGATTCTAAGGAGAGAGAAAGTACATTAATTGTGGACTATAATGGACCATGACCATAGACCTCGATATTAGCAAGCATTTAGCTGTACTTCCTTATGGTTGCGAGCCATAGGAGACCGCAGGTTTCAATGTTGCACCGATGTCACAGATCATTGTACCACCATAGGGCATAATTGCAGCAACTTTCAACAAACAGATGTTGGCTATTAAAATCAATGGAATAGCATGTGTTAGGATAGAAGAAATTAAGATATGACACTGTAGCGTCCGGTTTTAAGGACAAAACCAGATACACATCATATGTGAGCCCAGGAAGTCAAATCTCACATATAGCTACAAATAAAGGTAATATCCATAGACAATGCTTAATATATAACATACTTAGTATAAAGGATATAACCTTAGACAGCAAACAGCGGAAAGACAACTCCAATCTTCAGGTGAAGACTCCAATTCCACAGAGACAACTGACTGATTGATCACAAGCCTAATTCCTCCAAACTCTAGCAATCTGGTACCCATCCGGGTTTTTTCTAAAGATTTAAAAAGTAAAGCAAGCATAAGTACATGTCGTACTCAACAAATATAACATGGGGTTCATGAGGCTCAAAAGGCTGACACTGGTTTAACTGCGTTTAGCTTTTAATGAGTCATCTTTTAGCAATTGGGTGGCAACAAGTTTATCCACAAGGCCATATAAACACATGATCAGGTAAACATGAATAGTGAATAGCATAAACAGTAATCATTAGTGAGCATCTTCATCATCAGTATCATCTGTGTTCATCATCTATTCTGTAAGGGTTCCAAGGCCGCTCGTGACCATGACCATGGCTGATATACCAGTTTTACACTCTGTAGAGGTTGTACACTTTCACTGTGAGTCATGATTTACCCTTTTGCCTAAGGTCACGAGCCTCTTAACCCACTACCAAGGAAGGTCGGTAGGGTTCACTATGAAGCCTTTTAAAGGTTTGTCTAACAAGTTAGGGCCATTAGATTCACTCGTCAAACAGATATAGGAACCCCCCATATCGAATGGCATAATTCCATCATGGCTATACACATAAGAGTAGAGGTTGTCCTATACCTGATTCGGCAAGCCATTCTTACGCCAATAAAGGTAACCTCTAACAAGCTAGAAAAGGTCCTCATACTGAGCTAAAGCCAGAGCCATGTAGCCCTCACAGTTGTACTATAAGTCTCGAATGATCACTTACAGATAAGTCCCGGGTGATCACTTATAGATAAGTCCTTAGGCAGAGGAATCTAGAGTACCATAAAATAGCCCAATGCTCTAGCCCCTGGTTCCATGTTGCTAAAAAATATTTTTTAATGTTTATTGCATATACCATTAGTCAAGTTACAAGATCATGGCTTTAGTTGAGCACTAGCATCGTACTACCCAATGCAATAACCCATAGGAATCAAGGAATACAGGATATCAAATAGCTAGGAAAATTACTATGGTTGCGAAGGAAGACACATGCATATGATTAAATTATTAAAGTGAATAGGACAACAAGGAAGATCCCATGCTATACTTGCCTTAAACTTATATCCTTCTTCTATTGATTCGTAACCTCAAAAGGATTGCTTCTTGATCACCACGTGAAACTCACTGACTAGACAAGATCATTAAGCACCACACATGCATCCATGCAATCATACATGAAGCAAACATAGATCTAAATTAGAACAGTACACCAAACATAATAAATAGTAAGTAAAAAGGTTTTAAAGATGTTCTACACGTTACTACGAACACACAGACGTAAAAAGCACTCTAATCAGAGCTACGGTTTGAAAGAAAGGGCTACCGAAAGATCTACTCATCAGAGAAAATATAAACCTATAAGCTTCATATGTTTTAACTATATAAAAACTTATATAAATTAAATTAAGTCAAATTTAGATTTGAATTATAAAACTAAAGTAAAACAAATCATATCTTATTTATAAAATCTAGTTGCATAATATTTATTCAAATTAGAGTTTAAACCATGAAATTCTAGAAATAGTGACATGATAAACATTGTTACTAATGCATAGATCTCATTGTAATGAATCTAGCGCAACTTGAATAGGTCAAATCAGAGCTAAAACGTAGAACATATGAATTAAACAAGATTTCCTTTAATAAAATAATAGATTAAATCTAACCTCAAATTTTATAAGTTGAAAACATATCTAATAGCAATATGAACATGTAGATTATGGAATTACGAACCTAACGCCAGTTGAACGGGTCAAATCAGAGTTAAAATGGAGAAAATATGGCCTAATGAAGATAGTGGCAATTTTGTAAATATTTTGAAATCAATTTCGTACTAAAAATAATTAAAACTGAATTAAAACAGTCCTATGGACCGGGCGTCGCTTTTGGAAAAACACATGGGTCAAAACATAAAAACTAGGGGCATTGATTGAATTATTTTTGAACTACTCAGGATGATGGGTAGATTTCTGGAAAAGCTGGGGTCTATTTAGCAAAATGGCCGGCGAAGGGGTATCTTCTATTCCTGGCCCTTGATCACAGATCGGTCGGTTGGAAATAAATCAGAAAGAGAGCAGGTGGTGTGGCCAGCGGCGAGCTTGGCGGTGGCGGCGAGGAAGCTCACCGGTGATCTCGAAGAAAAGCCTATAGGCTACGACGGAGCGAACCGAGAGCATAAAAAGCAAGAGGGCGCCACGGCGAACTCACCGAGATAGATTTCAGTGACGGGGAGCGAATGAACCAATGGCGACGTTGGCTTGAACTCGACGGCATCAGCAGCGCTTAGGGTTAGCTATGGTGCAGCATCTCGGCAAGGCGGCTGTGGCTCCGACGCTCGGGATAGGAGGCGACACGGTGCGGGCAATCGGTATTTAAGGCTGGGGAAGGCCTGGGGCGCATGGCAAGGCGGTGAGGCGTGGGTGGAGCAGACTCCAACAATGGTGGTGAGAGTCCATCACGGGCACGTCGTGAGGAAGAAGACGTCGAGGACGCTGACAAGCGGGTCCCACAAGTCAGCGACAGAGGAGGCGCGGGAGAGAGGAGCACGGCGCGGTTCGCTGGGCCGCTTGCTGCTGGACCGGCTCGGTAGAGAGAAAGCGGGAGGAAGGGAAAGTGGTGCTAGGCAGTGCGAAGGAAAGGAAGGCTGGGCAGCCTTCGGGCTGTGGAGGGGAGGCAGGCCAAAAGGGAGTAGGCCGCGGGCCAAATTGAGTGGGGGAGGGATTTTCCAAATCCTTTTCTATTTTGTTTTCAAAACCAAATTCAATTATGAACGAAATCAATTTCAAATAGAGTTTCAAATATACTTTTCACTCAAATAAAAATGAGACATTTTGGTAAGTTTTCCAAAAATAAATTTTACAACTTTTTAAATTCTTTTATTTTCAAATTTTCTTTTCTTTTATTTCAAAGCCAATTTCAAAAGCATTTTGAATTCATTTTGCATTTTGGATTCAACCACTCTTTGCAATGAATCAAATGCACTGGCATATATGCACATCCATGTTGCTACTCCTTATAATGAATTTTAAATTAATGAAAATTTTTATTTTCCTATATTTTCATGAGCACATAAATTCCAAATTAAATCATTTTAGCTCTATTTCCAAAAATTCAAATTTTTAGGGTGTTACAGACACATGTATAGGTTGGGAAGCCAAGGATTTGTTCCAGGTTTTCGTACTGAGTTGGCATAGTAAACAGGTGCTTCCAGAAGTTCCCAAGGATTAGAAACTTATGGAGCAACAGATCATCAAGAGGTGGTAATTGGCAAAAACCTGGTACATGACGAGATTCTTTGGAATAGAACAACTATAAGGCGGAATAGCTACCCCCGGAATGAAAGGAGGGGAGTCTTAAAAACATTTCAACCTTATATGGATGATATGATGCATGCTCTTCCTATACGTCTTCACAACGTTAGTCAGAAAACAAGTTAATTATATAGGGCATTATTTTATACACTATCTTTACTCTGGTCCAGACGAGATGTTTGAAAGATATCTGGCGGAACAATGTCAGAGAAGTTTGACTCCTAACTTGACCTGCGTTGAAGAAGAGTTGAAATATTTTTGGCATCTTCTTCTTGAGTCACCAGAAAGTCTTCACGAAACTTGGACAACAAGCATAAGGGAGGTTAAGGAACATTTTTAATTTGTTACCTTCAAAAACTTTTAATTTGTAAATTCCTTTTGAAGTTACAACATTACTTTTGAACTTTTCAAAAGTAATGTTGTTGCAGATCCATGTATGAGCTCCGATACCAGCGACTAACTTGGCAATTTCTGCCTAACTCCCTAGAATTCAATGTTTAAGTTCAAACTTTGGTGAATTATTAAATCAATTTTCATAAATAAAATATGTCAAACTTTTGTTCCTTTGCTTGGTCCAATCCTTGAGCTTTTATATTGTGTAATTGGTTGTTAAGCTTGATAGATGTTTACCTTTTAATTAATTGCTAAAAGTTGTTTAATTAACACAGTTTCCAAACCCTAACTGAAATCTTGTTTTCAGTTGCAATGTGCCTATCTTCAAAATTTAAAATCTTGAAAACTGATGAGTTTCAAGTATTGATCCTTTAAACAAAGTTGGAGATCTCATGTATGATCAATGTTGCTTAAGATCGATCTTAAAGTTGCTTTGCAAAATCGAGAGAACAAGGGGAAGGAAGAAGAGGGTTTCAGTCGAGGAACAGTAGAACTAGTAGCATACTGCTCGGCTGCTCACCATCAACCGCCACCGCCTCTTCATGTTGCTTCTCGCATGCCTAGCACATAGTAGCTTGCGTGGCCGAGTGCAAGCAACTGCTGGCAGCCGCGGTTGCCTCGCCCTCGCCTTTAACTGACTGAGCCGCCGACGTCCCCTCTTTTCCCTTCATCCACCCGCTGCCAGTGATCTCAACGCGATGGCAGAAGTCACCTCGCTCGATCGCCCTCCATCCAATTCCTCCCGAGCCTAGCAAGTCCTCATCCTTGCACACCCACTCAACCCAGTCGTGCCCCCTCTCTCCATCAGCATCACCCACGGCGACCGTTCTCGTCGCGGCGGACCGCCATAGCCGCCGAGATGGCGCTTGCCGTGGCTAGGCTGCTACGGAGTAGCTCCCATTCTCTTGCTTGTTGTGCTAGCTCCCTTATGACCTGGTGATGCTTATCGGCCTGCTTTTGCCTTGTTTTGCAGTGTCGAAGCCACCGGAACGTTGCTTTGCCACCCAGTCCACACTGCCGCACCTGCCCTCAGCAACGGCGACATGTCTCTACCGTGACTTCCCTTCAACCACCTAGTATAGCATGGTTAGGGTGAGCTACTAATGCTGTATGAGTCCTTATATTAACCATTGTCATACCATAGCCACCGTAACGCAACCACGTCGACGTGATCTGCCCCGTCGTGCCGCCACGGCCGTGGGCAAGCTCGTCGCTGACCTTAATCCGATCAACCAGTACCTTAGACGGATGTGTTAGGTCACGGGGAATGTGTAGGTACCCGCAAAGCCACCAGTGACCTCATCATTGACTAGGTTCGCCGTCTGGTATGGTCACAGCCAAGCTCACGCCGAACCCTAATTCGATCAACCGGTACCCTAGGTGTGTGCGCGAGGCCTTCCCAAGCACGTAGGTACTGGTCGTGTCGTCGGCGAGCTACGCCGCTTACCCCCTGGCGTACCCGCAGTCAGCGCGGGTAGGGTCGGGTTTGACCCTAGTCCCGCGTGTCAGTGAGAGAGGGTAGGAGAGAGGCGGGTAAGAAAAGTCCTGGCGCAGGAAAATAATTTTATCTTTTTTAGAAATGATTAAAAGTGCAGTTTCTTTCTAAATTCAAAACTAATTAGTGGTACATGATAAAATTATGAAATTTTATATGTAGCCTTTTTATGTTGTATTCTACCTAGGAAAAATATGAAATGGTTATTTTCAATAGTTTTACTATGCTTAAAAATTACCTCTTTTAATTAATAAATGTACCTTCCATGATTTTTATAGGCTAAAATAATTATCGTTTAATCATGAAACTTTTTGTGTATGCTTTAAATGCTTAGACCTGCTTTCCTAAAAATTATTGTACTATTTTGATAATTTTAAATTATCCACTTAATTACATGCTTTAATTATTAATTAATAAATACCAAAATAATTAGGATAAATCATAAAATGACTTTGGTGTGTTTTATACTTTGATTGTAGACCTTGGGACACCAAACCCTCTACTATTTCTAGGCAAATTAAATAATTCTTTGATATGTTTATAATTAACTTGTTGGTTAATAACTAAAAGGACTTACTTAAATGTTTAAATTAGTAGATGCATGTTTATAAGCTTTGATTGCTCCTTGTATGCAATAGTTTGAGTAAGTGATTATGCTATGTAAATGATTTTCATGTTAATCTCCTTGTAGTCCATGATAGTGTAATTCCTTCCAAAATAGATAACTAATTAACTTGTTAATTAATAAATAAAATAGTTACCCAAATGATTAGTTAGAAGATGCATGTGATTAAGTCATGTGATGATCCTTGTTTGTTTTCATGGTTGAACTTTGTGTAATGTTAGTAAAGTACCTTGTCATGCTTGACTAGTATAACGCGATAGGTGTTACTTAATTGTTAACCACATAAAGGACTTAATAACCAAATAATTCTAATGCTTTGTGAAGCGTAACCCTAGTTGTACCACGAAGGAAAGTTGTATTCAACCTTCTTAGATTAGTTTAAGTTCTACTATGCACTTATGTGTCTTTCATCATGCATTATGTCATGCATTCCATCATGTTAAGCAAAGCATCATTTATTACGTGTAGTGCTTACGAAAGTGAGAAGACTCATGTTGATCAAGTTTCGGAGAAGGTCCATCCACCGTTGGTGTTAGTGTCAAGTCTAACTCTTATAGATCCTCTGTGGAAACTAATCTTCTCTGAAACGCAGGCAAGCCCCGGAGCATAAACCCTTCTCTAGTATTTACAAATCTTTATTATACTTTAAGTCTTGCGAGATGTGGATTAAGTGATTAGGAGTTGGTCGAATATCGTTGCTGCATGATTACCTTGATATTCAGTTATCCTTCGTTCTACCCTGTTAGTATGGATTGGTCGATATCTCTAATGCTTAGTAATGCTTAGACATCGATAGAAGTCGAATGATACTTTCATCGTTCATGAGAAATAGGTTAACTTTGGCTCTACTTTTGGGTCGTGTGAATACTATGATAATGCTAAATTGAGACTAGGCGGGACTTGGTGTTACGGGTTCATGGGTAGACAGGTTCGCCTGTTCGTGCTTGTCTCGCCTATGTCGATTGAGTACCGTACTGTTGTAGACCTGTCGTGTTCGAGACCTTGCAGTACTGGCCACATACTCTGATAAGCCTGATACCTCGGCTATTCCATTATGTGAAAATACAACTGCACACTGGGCGTGGGAGATGGTGAGAGTAGCGTGTACACATCTTGTGAATCCACTAGGAGTGGCGCAGGAAGGTGGAGTATGAGCCCAGCGACATGACCTCGATTAGCAGCTCAAGTCAGATCCTGCAACAGGGGTCAACAAACCCTGAGTACTTGAGGGTACTCAACAAGTCTTACCCGTCCAAAAGAAAAGACTCCAAGGGCTTGCAGGTTGAAAGGAATGTTTGAAGCAAGAATAACTTTTGTAGAAAAGCTTACTACTAGTGGATCCTTATTTTCAATGTTTTCGCTGAGCATTAATTCATTTGCAGTATCCAATTTGCACCTATTCTATATCAATCACTTCATTAAGCATCTCGTCTCATCTCAACTTATATCATCTAATATCCATTAGTAACCATGCTTCATTGATTAACTACGATGATGGTGCGAAGATCAAGTCTCCTATTACCGTAGAGCAAACAATGATTTGAATCGATTAGGGCTAGCTAGGGTTTCCTTACCACACGACATATGTAGGTCCTAGACCTACACATATCAACCTTCACTCGGATCCTCCAAAATGTGAACTGGTCCGCACTACCCGAGAATACAGTACTCCACCTCCCTATGCCATCCCGAACGGATCCACAGGATAGGTACACGCTTCTCTCGCCATCTCCCACTCCCAGTGCATAGTTGTCTTTTCGCATAATGGAATAGCCGAGGTATTAGGCTTACTGGAGTATGTGGCCAGTACCTGCAAAAATCTTGATCCAAGGGCCAACAACGAACGGTCCTTAACCGACACAGGCGGGACGGGCATGACCAGGCGAACCTGTCTGCCCATCTTACCTTAACAACCAGTCCCGCCCAGTCTCAATTTAACATTATCATCATGGTATTCTCCTGACCCATAAACAGAGTCAAGAAGAGCAAGGTAAAACCTATTTCCCGTGAACGATGAAACCATCATTCGACTTCTACCGAAGTCTAAGCATTACTAAGCACTAGAGACATCGACCTATTCATACTAGCAAGGTATAACTAAGGACACCTAATTATCAAGGAAATCATGCAGCAACGGTATTCGACCAACTCCTAATTACTTAATGCACATCTCACAAGACTTAAGGTGTAATAAAGATTTGTAAATACTAGAGGAGGGTTTATGCTCCGGGGCTTGCCTGCGTTGCAGAGAAGGTTAGTTCCACATAGAGATCCAGTAGTTGGACTTGGCACCAACACTGCTAGTGGATGGACCTTCTCCGAGACTTGATCAACACAAATTTTCTCACTCTCGTACACTAAACGTAATAAATGATGCTTTGCTTAATATGATGGACTACATGCCATAATGCATGATGCACAATGAGAAGCATTCAAGTGCATAACAGAAGATAAACAAAGTTAAGGAAGTTGAGTACAACTTTCCTTCACCAAAGAACTAGGGTAATTAGCATAAAAGCATTTTAGTTAATTAACTATTAAGTTAATTAGTTATTAACATGAGAGGAACACTTATTATATTACACTAAGCAAGCAAGGCAAGGTATTTAACTAACATTACACAAGATCAACCATGAGAGCAAACAAGGATCATTACAAGACCTAAACACATGAATTTACTAATTAGTCAATTAAGTAAACTATTTTATTTATTAACTAACAAGTTAATTATGAGCACATCATGAAAGGAATTAAGTTGACAAGGAACAGCAGGGGTTTGTTGTTCCAAGGTCCACAATCAAATCCAAAATCACATCAAATTCATTTAAGGATTTATGGAAATCATTTGTTATTTTTATTAATCCATAAAAGGCATTTAAACATACTTAAATTAATTAACCAAGTTACATATGTCAAAACAGTACCAAACTTTCTGTGAAGGTAGGTCTAAGCACATAATATTTACACAAAAAAAGTTTCATGATTAAAGGGTTTATTTTTTTATGTATAAAAATCATGCAAGGTACATTTATTAATTAAAAGAGATAATTTTAAAGCATAACAAAATTACTGAAAATGCTTATTTCATATTTTTTCAAGGTAGAGTATATGATAACAAGCAAACACAAAAATTTTCATAATTTTATCACTGCTAATTATTTAACTATGAATTGAACAAGAATCAGCACTTAATTAGCATTTTCTAATGATCAAAAACATTGAAAATCGTTTGTCACTCAGCCCCCTGCCAGCCTCTGTGACTGACAGGTGGGACCCCAGTCAACCGCACATTGCTCCCGCTCGCAGCCACGGGTGCACGGCGTTGACCAGCAGGTGCTCACCGGCAGCCATGCTGGTGCGGCGGATCTCCGGCGTGGCGTCAGCGACTCATGGCGAGATCTCCAGCTATGCAAAAGTCACCGGCACATCCGCCTCAATCATGCGAGCATGCCCAAGGGGTCTGTTGGGTGCGTTAGGGTTAGCAGCGCGGCTGCCCGCGACAATGGCGGCTCGACGGAGCTGAGCACGCCGGCGCGACGGTGCTCCGATCACTACGACGCGGTAGAGGTTAAATGGATGGCAGCATAGCATCAGGGTCTCACCATGACTCAAGAATGGCTACTGGTTGGGACGGGATCGCAATGGAGCTAGGTGACCGGCATCGGAGGCGATGGAGGCGGCGCGAACCGACGGACACGGCGGCGTTCCGACGGAACCTGTGCGGTAGAGATTAAAAGGGAAAGCCAATGAGCATCGCGGCATAGCAAGGAACCCGAAACACCAAGAGAGAGAGCGAGAGCTGCTCTGGAGTGAGTTGGCCACAGTGAGGTACTCACGGCGGTGATGGCGGCACGCCTGTGGCGGCAAACGGCGCCGAGGGTGATTCCGGCTGAGCAGACTGGCGCGAGCGGGCTCAGGTGATGAGCTAGGTTAAGGCGGAGCTAGAGCTCCGAGTAATTGGGCGGAGGTGCCAAGGCAGTGGCCAATTTTTCTGGCGATGGGGTGCTTGGCGGCGGTGCTAGAAGAAGAGAAAATGAGGACGGTGGCTGGCACGGCGAGATAAGGACGTGAGCGAAACGTCGAGGCTGGACAGCATCTGCTTGCGACGTGTCAGGAGAGACACCTGCATGTTTGGCGGCGCCGTTTGCCACAACCATTCGGCGGCGGCAACAGGCAGGCAGGCAGGCTGTTACCGGCGACGACACTGTAAGACAGCCCCTCTTCTCCTTCCATTTTCTCCAGAATCCACATAACAACTCAATGATCTCCAAAAATAAAAGTTGCTTATCTTGTTGTGATCTCCAACATTGCTTTAAGCCCCAACCTCTAAATCTAACTAGATTAGAAGATCTAAGGTAGAGATCAAAGGTAGATTGAAACTGCAACTCTGAACTTTTCAGTTAGGGTTTGAAACTATTTCAGTTAGCAACTTTGAGAAATCAATTAGTGATCAACCAGTTATCAAACATATCAATTAATTACACATTATCGTAGATCAAACATAGCACCAAACAATTTGAACAAAGTTTAGACAAGTTTTATTTATGAAATTTCATTTGATAAATCTCCAAAGATTGAACTTATTAACTGGTTTCCAGGGACTTAGCCATAAAAATGACTGTGTAGTCAGCATTAGTTCAACTTTTGGAGCTCAAATTTAAACATGTTTAACTTGGAAACATCATCACATATGGATTCTACAAGAAAGAGCAAACTTTGAACTACAAAGTTTATATTAACCAAATTTTAATTGTTTTAAGCAAAATCTCATATATAAATTCACAAAGAACCTTAATTGATATTTATGACAACATTTCATGCAACATATGAAACATAGCAATTGCAACATATGAAACACTATATATGCAACATAGCAAAGCTATAAATGAAACATCACTTTATGCAACACATGAAACATCACATGTGCAACATGGACATGCTCTTATTGAAACATAAAATGCATTAATGGAGCATTACTTGATATATGAATGCATTTATGCCTTAATGCTTGTTGATTATGCTTCATGATGCACATGATCAAGTTTTAACTGCATTTTAACATCTGGGATGTTACATTCTCTATATCCTAAAAAATTGGGTTCGGATCAAATCGGAGGATTATTTGTGTCTCTTTCATCGCTATAGATCCAAGTCACCGGCATCTATCTCTACAACAGTGCTTGGTTTCCCAAGTCTGCTTTGGGCAAGATGCCAAGGCACTTGGTTGATCTACAATATGTTCGATTGGATCGATGTTTGTTGGTTCCTTTGACTATGGATTTGTCTTATTCCTCCATTTTACCTTTTAACTCCCCTCCTCTTCTTTTCTCTTTGCTTGCAGCTACAGATTGTCTGTCCAATTGAGGAGCAATAACTAAGCAGGAGGAATCTTCATAACTCGAATCGTTTATGCTTAGAAGCTACCTTGCACAAATGATTTTTCCTTTGTTTTGTGAGGGGTATTTTGGTAACAAATGTTATATCCCAAAACCAAACCCAACAAAGACCGAACAAGGAAAATTGTTAAATCACCATATCCCAACCAAACCCACCTATATTTATAACCCATCACATATCCCTATCCCAAACCCAGAGCCTACCCAAACACCACCAAAAGATTAAACCTTATGAAACATGGCAAATCCTAACTATTTCTCACTAGAAACATTTCGATTGTTGCCATTACTAATGAGTGCATATCTTTGTTGAGTAATACTAATACTTAAGGTCGCACTTTTACCAGTTATGGAGCTCATGAAGTTCTCATGCCTAGGCCCAACATTTAAACACCAAAACCACCTGCTGCACCAAGTCAAACACCAATAGAGATAATAAGAAACGTATAGTATACAGTGCATTATCTGTATGATATTTGAATTCACACTTAATTGAACATAAAATTTGATGAAAACATTTAACATGAAAGTGAAAAAAAGATCTATCTAATGACGATGTGATTCATCCTAGCCTCTTAAACATTCATCAAAAATAGCATGTGAATCTAAAGTTACACCTACAAGTTGGATATTTTATAAATGGACATGCAATATATATGCAAATAAAATAGAATTAAGAAATGGGGATTTACCCATCGAAATTTTTGACATAAAGGTAACCAATTTATGGGATGTTGGCTGCTGTGTGGTGAGTTGTGCACCATACATGTGTGCTCTCAATGCAATATGCGAGAGCCCAAAGGTGGAACCACGGAGAGGTTGTCGATGCATTGTCGGTGCAGGCAGTGCTGTTTGGCCCCAGCCATAAATGGGTTACCTTGCTTGCTATCCTTTTTTAGATAAAGGATAGTTCATATCCGGCTTCATCTATCTACCGATAGAATCAGGCCAATTATTACAAAGTTCGGCCCGTAGGCTAGCACGCGAGCTGTAAAGAGTCTCCAACTTACAGCCAAACACACGAATGAACAAAACGAAATAGAAGTCTTGACTAAATGAGACCAATATGTCTATTTGACAACCACCCATTGGAGCCAAAGAAATGCAAGGCCGACGTCTCTAGATGCTGCCCTGCTAGGATCAGCTGGTCCCGTCGATCATCACACCGCTGCAATCTTGCCCATTGCCGGAGCCAGTGAGTTCCCCTGAAACGAAACTGCAAAAAAGATTTTGGTCTACATTTGACAAAAACCACCTCGTTTCTCGTTATCTAAACTGCCCAACATAAAGCCGATGTTGTTGTTAATAACAATGAATTATGATGGTTACTAGCCATCTTTGACCACCTATTAAATAGGTCATCTATGGTTTGGGGGGCGATATTCCAAACAGTAGATGAACAGCGCGCCACAAGAATTTAGCATAAACACAATCCAAAAAAGGTGTTGAATGGTTTCGGGAGAGTGACAAAAGCTGCACCTCGTGTCACCATTCCAGTTTCGCCGGGCAAGGATGTCCTTAGTTAAAATCACACCCTTTTTAGATACCACAAAAATATTTTTATTCTCGTAGGAACTTTAATGTGCCATAAGTCTTGTGACACTCTCACCCCATTGTTAATCAACGTAGCATACATGGATTTGACAGAAAAACTTCCTGATGAATGTAGCGCCCAAACAAAAGCAACCCGTTCCTCCTGTAAGTTTACATCGTGTAAAGAAGCAACAATTCTGTGCCAATCCCTTAGGTTCATACCCACTAAATTTTGGCGAAAAGAAATATTTAGTGGGGATGAACTAAGAACCTGTGCCACAGAGTCTTGTTTTCTTCTTACAATATTAAACAACGTAGGAAATTTATCTTTAAGAGGTTTATTTCCCAACCAAGTGTCTACCCAAAACCGGGTTTGCGACCCGTCTTTCACCTTGAACGAACCAAAGCCCATAAAGGTGTCTTTGACATTCATCAAGCTTTTCTAGAATTGAGAGTCTGCTGGTTTTTTGACACAACTCCCTAGAGTCTTATCTTTTATGTATTTATTCCTCAAAAGTTCCTGCCACATGCCATCCTCATTAAACAATTTAAAAAGCCATTTACTCAACAAGCACTTGTTTTGTATATCCAAATTCTGTATACCTAAACCACCCTAAATTTTTGGTTGACACAAAATTTCCCATTTGGCTAATCTATATTTCCGCTTGTGTTGGTCGTTTTGCCAATAGAATCTTGATCTAAAACAGTCAATTTTTTCTAACACACCTCTTGGGAGTTCGAAGAAAGACATCATAAACATCGGTAAACTAGAAAGCACCGAGTTTATTAAGACCAAACGACCTCCAACCAAAAGCATTTTACCTTCCCACCCACTAAGCCTCTTTTCAATTCTGTTCTCAATCGTTTGCCAATCTTTATTGTTTAGTTTCCTAGTGTTCATAGGTAAGCCAAGGTAACGAAAGGGGTACTCCCCAATCTCACATCCAAATAGCTGCGAATAAAACACTTCATGGTCTTTAGCTTTACCAAAACAAAAGATTTCACTTTTGTGGAAGTTTATCTTAAGCCCCAATAGTTGTTCGAAAGTGCTAAGTATTAGTTTCATATTTATCGCCTTCCCAACATCATGGCTCATAAAAATCACCGTGTCATCCGCATACTGGAGGATAGATAGACCATCTTGAATAAGATGAGGGATAACCCCTTCAACTTGACCTGCTTCCTTTGCTCTAGCAATCAGTATGGCCAGCATGTCCGCCACTATATTAAATAGTATTGGCGACATTGGGTCACCCTACCGTAAGCCTTTTCTTGTTTGGAAGTAGGATCCTAGTTGGTCATTAACCTTAATATTAACATTGCCACCCTGCGTGAATTGTTCCACCCATGAGCACCATTTGTGTGAAAACCCTTTCATCCTTAGAGTTTGTTGTAGAAAACTCCATTTTACCTTATCATATGCCTTTTCAAAATCAATTTTGAAAATAACCCCATCCTGTTTTTTCGAATGAAGTTCATGTATCGTCTCATGGAGTATTACTGCGCCCTCCATAATATTTCTACCTAGGAGAAAGGCTGCTTGTGTTGGTCTAATAATCTTCTGGGCTATGGTAGATAATCTATTGGTTGCAACTTTGGTGAAGATTTTGAAAGAGACATTCAACAAACATATTGGCCTGTATTGTTGAATCACTTTCGCATCCTTCTTTTTGGGTAACAAAATTATGGTTCCAAAGTTAAGGCTATTCAGTGGCAAGGAACCCCGATGAAATTCTGTAAACAAAGCCATCAGGTCATCTTTTATTAAAGTCCAGAAGACCTGATAAAACTCTGGAGGAAAACCATCTGGTCTAGGTGCCTTATTATGTTCCATTTGGAAGATCGCAGCCCTCACCTCATCTTCTGAAAAATCATCTGTCAAATACTCATTTTCCAGAGCAGATACCTGTGGAATGTCCTCAGTCTATAACTCATCCAACATGATGGGAGAGTTCTCCGATGGACCAAACAGGTTCTTATAATAATTGGTGATATGCATTTTGAGCTGAGCATCACCACTTATTATATTATTCCCATCCTCCAACTGAAAAATACGAGTTTTTCGATGTCTACCATTTGCTAACAGGTGATAGTATTTTGTATTTGCATTACCCTCTAGAAGATCTTTCACTTTAGCCCTTTGGTACCATTTAAGTTCTTCCTCTCGGAGTAATTGAGCAAGCCTATCATTTAACACATGTTTTAGATTAAATTCCATTTCACTAAGCATAGAAGTTTCTGCCTTTTTATCCAATTCGTCAAGTTTATTTAGAAGTGTCATTTTTTCTTTCTTGTAAGCACCACTTACATTTTTTGCCCATCCTTTGAGGTATTGGCATAGCCTTTTGATCTTAGCTTGCCACCTCTCTAAAGGAGTGCCTTCGACTAATACGCTATGCCACACATCTTGTACCATGTCACAAAATTCATCTCTCAACAACCACCCCAATTCAAATTTAAATTGGGGTTGATAAGATGAAGATGGATTATTTGTGCAAAAAATAGCGGAGTGTGATCAGAAATCTCTCTAGACAGTGCATGTACAGTAGTATGCGGATACTTGGACTCAAAATCTGTACAAACCAGGATCCTATCTAATTTTTCGAAGGTCTGATTTTGTAAATGATTAGCCCAAGTAAACTTTCTTCTTGACATTTCTATTTCTCTGAGATTTAGAGTGTCAATCACGGCATTGAACATGAAAGGCCATCTATCATTGTAGTTGTCATTATTTTTCTCATCCGGTCTATGAATAATATTAAAATCGCCACCTATAACAATAGGTAGAGCTTCTTTTGAACATACTCGCACAACTTTGGATAAGAAATTTGATTTGTGATCTAGTTGCGCCGGCCCATAAACTGAAATCAAATTAAACTTAAAATCATCTTCTTTGTGAAGTACTTTGAAACGAATAAAAAAATTCCCTTCTTCGATTTCACCAATGTCGAAAGTTAACAAGTTGATACCTAGAATCATGCCACCAGACCTACCCCGTGGAGCCATGCAATGCCAAAGAAAATCTCTGCCAGCGCAAATATTATTCAAAGTGGATTGCGGAAAGTTGGCTCTACCAGTCTCTGATAAAGCAATAAAATCTAAGTTCTTTTCTTTTGTTAGGTCAGAAAGAAATCTATATTTTTTAGTATCAGCAAACCTTTTGCAATTCCAAAAAATACCTTTCATCTAGACTTGTTTTTAAAATTTTTCTTATATCTAGAGCGTGTCCTTTTGTTTTGTGATACAGGGGTCTGTAGACACAAAGGGTCACAGCCCCCATCACCTAGCCCTTCAAAAAATTTTGAACAAATTAGATTTAAAGCTTCTAGGTCTATGTTATCTTCCGTAGAACATACAGTCGAGACATCATCCAACAAAATTTTGTTTCCCTCCACTAACTTGTCATTCTCATTCATTCTATGAAATTCTAGATCTCTTAAAGACTTTAAAGAATGCGACATTGCTTGTCCATTATCCCCAAGAACAACCCCTAACGAATTAGTTGTAGCTAACAAAATAGAATCATCGAGAGTATGAAAAGAGTTTGGCTGAGTTCCTTTACCTTTGCCCGGAGAGGAATCCAAGTTTTTGCGTGCTTTCAATTTCGTTGCCTTCTCCAAAGAGTCTTGGTCCGCAGTTGTCGCATTCCTTTTGCTTGATCTCATAGGTGACACTGTCCCACCATTTTGCACTATCATTTTATTGAGAAGACCAGAGTCATTCTGAGTAGTCATCAAATTAGCCTTCCATTGGCCAGTACCATTTGCTATCATCCCACTCTGAGTAAGCACTACCACTGGTTTATTGCTTGTTATCCTATGCTTGTTAGTTGTCCATGCTACCGCTTGTTAGTTGTCCATGCTACCGCTTGCTTGGATTTGGATGCAACATGTGAACGATGGAGAGATGAGCCACCGAGATGAGTTGGGAAAGGGCCTTGTGTCATCAGTTTGCTGGGCCAACCAAACCAGCAGATGACTAGGGCCTGCTCGACTAGGCCAACAAAATCTATGTGAGGTTACTTGAATTTTTTGGTTACACCTAGGGTCGTGGACATAGATTCCCTAGGCCCATATATACCCCTGACTTTCAACAAAGTGCAAAAAATGTGAGGCACCACAAACTACATCCCAATGAATGTAATATGAAGGCATCACATATCACAAAGAAAATTGAAATTTTTATTTTTTGAGAATTCAACGGAGGGGGAGAGGATCCCTCACCTGCTTCATTTCAACATTAGTTTGCCCAAGAGGGCTGAATGGGTTCGAAATACATAAGTTTTCCGCGCCACCGCGCATCACAACTTCGCCTAGAGTTTAAATTGAAATTTTTATTTCATTGCATAATACCAACAATTCACCATTGCATTAGTAATGCAACACATTACAACCAAGTTATTTGGAGACGCACGGTGATAAGAATGATAAAATGCTACCTTTATTCTTCTCCTGTGCCTCAGCAACTGTGAGGTGTAGCAGCTCATTGTCCTTGCTGAGGGCATCGTTCTCACTCTTCTTTTCCTCCAATGCCGCCTTTAGTTTCCCATTCTCACCATCCTTTTCAGCAACGTAATTCTCGAGCTCCTCAATTTTTAGCTTCAGCTTGTTACCTTCAACCTTCTCAGACACTAGTGCTTTCTGGACTGAGATCTTCTCATCATTCAGGCGTGAATGCTTCGCATCAAGCTCGTTACAGGATGCTTGCAGCTGTGACACAGAAACGCGGATCTTCACCAGCTCATCCTTCAGCCTATCAGCCACGGCATCTTTGTTGCGCCCTACTTCCTCAGCAGCTTCCTTGCTGGCGTGGATTTCCTCTATCTTCCTCTTGAGGCTCTCTGCTTCCTTCATCAATTTGGCCTTCTCAGCGTCAAAAGACTTCACAGCTGTCTCCTTCGCCTCTGCCAATGCAGCCAAGTCCATCTTGAGGCGTTTCACCTCTAATTCAGACATGGCATGTTTCTGCTCTGCTATTAAAATCTCCAAACGAAGCTTATCCTTTTCTCCCTCCACCAAATCCTTCTTGGTTTGGATTTCCTCCACCTTCCTCTTAAGATCCCCCAATTCCTTCATGATTTTTGCTTTCTCGGCGTCAAATGCCTTTGCAGCCGCCTCCTTTGCCTCCACTAATGCACCCAATTCCATCTTAAGGCTCTTAGCCTCTGCTTCGGACATACTTCGTTTCTGCTCTGCGGTCAAAACCTCCAACCGAAGCTTGTCATTTTCACCCTCCAACAAATCCTTGTTGACCTGGAATTCCTCCACCTTCCTCTTAAGATCCTCTACTTCCTTCAGGATTTCTGCCTTCTCAGCATCAAACTCCTTCGCAAGAACCTCCTTGGCCTCCTCTACTGAACCCAATTCCATCTTGAGGCTCTTAACCTCTGCTTCAAATAGACTATGCTCCTGCTCTGCAGTCCAAATCTTCGATCGAAGCTCCTGATTTTGACTCTCCACCGAATCCTTGTTGGCCTGGATTTCCTCTATTTTCCTCTTAAGGTTGTCCATTTCCTTCATGACTTCTACCTTCTCAGCTTCAGATGCCTTTGCCGCTGCCTCCTTTGCCTCCACCAATGCACCCACTACTTGCTTAAGGCACTTAACCTCTACTTCAGACTGCCTACATTTCTCCTCCGCTGCGAAAACCTCGGACCGAAGCTTATCATTTTCTCCCTCCACTAAATCCTTGTTTCTTTGGATTTCCTTCAGCTTCCTCTTAAGCTCCTCTAACTCCTCGGTGATTTCTGCATTCTGTGCATCAAACGCCTTCGCGGCCGCCTCCTTCGCCTCCGCCAACCCACCTAGTTCCATCTTGAGCCTCTCAATCTCTGCTTCAGACATGTTGTGCTTTTCCTCTGCGATCAAAGCCTCCGACCGAAGCTTGTTGTTTTCACTCTCTACCAAATCCTTGATGGCCTGAGTTTCCTCCAGCCTCCTCTTGCAATCCTCTGATTCCAGGATGATTTTTGTTATCTCATAATTAAACTCATAGTCAGCTGCCTCTTTTGCCTCCGCCAGCGCGCCTAATTCCTTCTTCAGCCTCTCAACCTCTGCTTCAGACTTGCTACATTTTTCCTCTGCGACCAAAACCTCCGACCGAAGCTTATCATTTTCAGCCTTGAAGCTTCTCTCCACCTCTTCCTTGTGGCTTGAGATCGCCTTTGTCACCTCCAATTGCTTCTCCAGCCTGCCCTTCTCGCCGACCAGCTGGGTAATTTTGTGCTCCAGTTCCCACACCCTGTCCCCAAGTGTGGAGACCTGGTGCGATAGGGTCCTCACCCTATCATTTGTGAAGAGATCTGCAGCATTCATAGTGTACGTTTTAGAGGAGAGGGCTGGTACACACACACCAAGTACTGCACAGATAAAAAAAAGGAAAGTTGATGACTTGGCACACACCGGCAAACCAAGGCGCGGTCGGCGACGACATGTCGGTCGGCTGTCGCTGTTGTCACGGACTCGTCGGAGGAATGGAAGATGCCTAGCTGTCTCGCTGTGCACCAGCCAGAGTAGAGGAATATATACCTGCTGTCTGCTGAAGCTGCCTCAGCTGAGTAGGGTAATAACTGAATATATACAGAAGGAGGAGAGGATGAAGTGTCCATGACTCCATGAGCCAGAGGAAAGAAGCGTGGGGAGACAAGGGAAGGGATGGAGTGTGGGTGGAGAGGAGAGATGGAGTGTCGATGGTGGAAGAGGGATGGGTACATATAGGTTTTGTTTGGTATAAGAAGAACATTGAACAAGGTGGGCATATTCTGACTATCTAGCCAGTGGCCATTGCTACCAGTGCAAGAAAGGTGAAGAATCTCTGTGGCAAGAACGAATCAGTAGAATGCAGAAGGATGATGAAGAAAGAAACGAACGACCTCTCATGGAAAATTTAAAATTTAAAGCCGCAGAGATCGTTCATGAGTAACTGCAGTCGCAAGGCATCCTTTTCTTTTCTTTTCTTTTCTTTCCGCAACAGTGCTCGATCACATTATTCTTGTTGCTTCCGTTGCAAGAACTCAGAGGACTGAACGGTTAGATTCCTCGCAACTCCCAAGGTAATGTAGTACCAGTACCTCTTTTTCTCTTTTTTGTTAAAAAAGGAAACTGAAAAATCCTTGCATCGATCAATCTTCTTGCAGATTTATTTGAATGTTAGGCACCCTGCACGCACGCATCTAACACAATGGCTGTGCTTACTTGCTGCTTGGAATGGATGAACGGCTCCTTTGCCACCCCTTTTACTTTTTCTGATATTTTTCCCTTCTTTATTTATGGTTCCTGATCTGTAAACTCTTTGTTTGGCGAATTAGTGCTAATCACCACAATCTGAAAAGAGCTTTGCTGGTTATGGTCAATCTATGTACAAGTGTTCACATACGTACGGTTGACAAAATCATGTGATCATCACACATCAGCTAGCATCCTAGCATGACGACTTGGATGTTCTGTCAGCCTGAATGTTTCTGTAATGCACACTGGAATTTACTTGCTTCATGGTGGCATGCCAATGCCAGTGCTGGAGACAGATGATCCGAATGTTACTTTGTTTTGGCCGTCAGTTGTTATAGCTGCTTGCAATCAGACTCATGTGCTATTTTAGGTTAATATCTGAATCAAGTGTGTTTATGTGGCCGTTCATTCTCATGATCAAGAAATTCACCAATGCAGAAACCTGAGCAGTATATTCTAGCATTGGTATCTGAACCAAGTGGTAATATGCGTGTCAAATTTTTTAGCTCTCTGTCATTCTGAATGTGTAGTAATAATTTTCATAAGAATCTAAACTGCTCAGTGCAGAATGCACAGCATGTCAATGTGAACTCTCATATAAAAGACAGAGTATAGCTGGAGATAATTCGGGTAAAAGAAGGCTAGAGGATGAAACATGCTTTATTTTATTGTGAGGGGGAATCTGAACATCAAATGCTATTTGATTCTGTGGTAGCTCTGAAATCTGGTTTATTTTTTCTTATATGGTCACTGTTAGTCTAGGTAGTAATTTCGAATCAATTGCGAAATGTGGGGTAATATGGTTAGTTCAGCGGGTCTTTTAGGGCTATGGAATCCAAAAATGGCATGTGCTTTCCCAGAGAAGGATGGAGAAATATGCTGGCGCTGTGGAAGAAAACCATTCCAATGGTGAATAACTCCAGGATTTTATGTCATCACTAACACGGAATCAATGCAGCTGGGAAGTTGGAGGTACTGTTGGCAAGACAGGAGGGAATGGAACGATGGGTTTTAGCAACCTGGTACAGTGGAAGGGCCTCCTGCTAAAGAGGAAATCAGAGACTCCAGAGTTATAGGACGATATCAGAGGCCAAGAGTTCTGAAAGCTATGGCATGGACTTTGAGGCGTAGTGATATTGGTTGATGTTGATGCAGCTTGGAAGATGAATTCACAGGAAGCACAAGCATTATTTGCAGCTTCGTGACTTGTATAACTGGATAATTTCTACTTTTGGAGCTTAAACTGCCGTGACGTGGGCAGATGGGTTTCCCCTTTTTGTTAGTGCTGTAAACGTAATATCGTTTCTGTTCATTCTCATGTAGCCCAAGTCTGCTTATAACATGTAGCTCAAGTCTGCTTATAACATGTCCGCTATCTGTAATGGATATTACTGCAGAATCCACCGTCTGTTTGTTCTCACGGCATCAATCATCACAAGACAATTCAGATAACTTCACAAATTCTGATCTCGACACAGGTATCTTGTTTTATCTTTTGCTTGAATCATGTTCGAATCGACACAGTTATATGAGCAACTAGCTGGAGAGGGGGAGAGATTAAGAAAGATATGAACTCTGTTATTGTAACAAGCACTCCTCTGTTCTTAAGATTCCTAATCTGAACCCTTCCCATGCTTGCTCCTGCCTCTATTCTCTTCCTATCGCTGGTGCTAACAATTGGTATCAGATTCTTCGATCTATTCCCCTTCAGCCATCTTCTGATTTCTCCAACTTTCTCGATTAGTTGAGCACCGGTAACAGCCTCAGGTTGTCGAGCTCGATTTGGTTTTTCCGGATCTGAGTTCCGTAATTCCTAGCGCACACTAGCACTCGGATTCGAGCGATTGCGCGCTGGATCGCAGCCCGCCTCCACCGCCACCACCACCACCGCCGCATCCGCACTACACCCGCTTCACTCGTAGCCGCGGCGCCATGAATCCTGAGTCAAAGCTTCTCCTTGACGAGATGAATCGCCTTTTCGCCGAGCAGAAGACCCAAATCGAGAAGGGTTCGAGGAATCCGACTGCAAGCTCGAGGATCGCTTCATCGACAGCCACAACAAGTTCGAGCTGCGGTTTGCCACCGTCGACGACAACATCACCAAGCGCATCACGGAGGTCGACGACACCTTCTCCAAATGGTTCGACGAATCGGACCTCAACTGGGAGCGTCGCATGCGGCAGATCTCTCTCATCTCCGAGTCGGAGCAACGCCAAGATGCTCTCGTCGCTCCCATCACGCAGGCGGCGGGCGAGTTGCAGAGCTAGCGCCAGGAGTCCGAGGGTGTCGTGCATGATCTCAAGCTGAAGGTGGACAAACTCACCAAATACTGGGATCGATCGCTCCTCGACAACGCTTCGGCGTCGACAGGCGTGATCTCCCACGTCCCACCTTCGTCGGAGCAGACCGCCGCGCGTCCTTCTGCGGGTACTACGGCTGCTCAGCCCAACGAGCACCACGTCGAAACGATGCCACGGGTCGATGGGGTTGGGGCAAGCTTCCCCAGCTCCATTGCCCGGCCAATGGTACGCACCCTGAACCCCTTCCAAATTCTTCCCTGTATCATGGGGTAGCATATGAGAATCAGACCCGAAACTATCATTCTGATAACCACCACACTGACAATGGTCGCATGCCTAAGATGAATTTCCCTACATATGAAGGGGAATACACTAGGTTGTGGGTTCAGCAAGCTGAGGATTATTTTGACATGTATGATGTCCCTCTTCATAGATGGGTCAAGGTTTCCCGTATGAATTTCCATGGTGCTGCTGCACGTTGGATAGAATCCTTAGCTCAACCTGATCGCATACCTTGGCCTGATTTCTGTAAACAGCTCCATGATCATTTTGGCCGGGATCAGCATGAACGCTTTTCCACTCTCTTTGATCAGCTTAAGTCCTATGAAGCCAATCCTGATCTTCATTATTATACAACTCGCTTTTTTTATGGTCTTCGGGCTGATATTCGGGTGGTAGTTACTTTACAACGTCCTGCCAACCTCGATACTGCGTATCTGCTTGCTCTGTTACAGGAAGAAGTGGGCGATTCTGCCAAGAAGTTTGAATTCCACGTGTCTGACCGTGGAGCAAGTGCCAAGGGCCATGGCCGTCCTGCATTGCCGTTGCCACGGCCACTTCCTCAAGCCGTCGCCGAGAAGCCGGTGACTAAAGCTCCAGTGTCAGTTTCTGAAGATAAGATGACAGCATTACGCTCTTATCGCCGAGCTCGGGGCTTGTGTGACTTCTGTGCCGAGAAGTGGTTTCGTGGTCATAAATGTGCCCCTACTATACCATTGCATGCAATGCAGGAGATATGGAATTTATTTCAGCGGGAAGCCTGTCGTGTAACATCCTAAATTTTGCATGATTTTAAAATAGGTGAATTTGATTTAATTATGTATTTTATGAGCATGCAAATTTAAAAAAAATAAAAACTTTGTTAAAATTAAAAATCAAATATAAGGCTTACCTACATTTGTGCATTCATGCTGATGCATATTTATTTTTGAGATGCTTGGGTTTGATCAAAATTTGTAAAATGATTTAAATTTGAATTTAAATTGGATTTGAAATTGTGTTTGAGAAAATAGAAAAGAAATTCTTCTTCTCCCTCTCACTCTCTTTTGGCCTGGCCCAGCTCTTTTTCTTTCCTGCGCAGACCAGCAGCCCAGCGGCCAGGTCGGCCCACTCCCACCTTCCCCCGCTCGGGCAACTTGTTTTTCTTCCCGTGGCCCAGTAGCTGACCCTCTCCTCCTTCGCCTTGCGTGGCCCAACTAGGCCCAAGTCGCATCGGCCCAGCCAGTCGCGTCACTGCGCCGCGCCTCCTTCCCACCCGCAGTCGCTGCCAGGCCGGCCCCACTCGTCAGCGCCGTTCTTCTTCCTTCCCGCGCGAGACCAAGTCGGTCACGACCGCCGCCTCCGACTCCACCGTTGTTACGCCTCCTCCTTGCCGTGGAGCCCAAGGCTCCCCACCCCCATAAATAGCAGCCGCCGACCCCGCCGCTCTTCCTATTCTGTTTTGAGCAACAGTGCCTCGCAGAGACGCCGCGCGCCGAACCCTAGCTTCCGCCGCCGCACGCCGCGCCGCCGATTCGGCGCGTCACCGCCACGGTAAGCCTCTGGCCGAGTTTCACCAAGCGCCATAGAAGGTCCCACATTCATTTTCCCTCTTTTCCTTCCTCTCTCTTGCTCGCTGTGTGCCACCGGATTTTGCAGAGCCCCGCCGTCCCGAGCCCCTGCTCACCTTTGCTTGCTCGCTGCTGTCTCTGAACCCATAGTCAAGATAGTAGTCATCTCCTCTTCCTCCCTATGTACTTGATTTGGCCGATTAAGCCCGGAATCGGTAGAATGATGAACGCGCTGCGAGGTCCCCTGCTTATTCCGGCCATGCGCTGCCGGCTCACCGCCGGCAACGTCTTCTAATCCCGGCCGCTCAGATTCAATCCGACGATCGAGATTGTGTGGTACCCCTTCGCTGCGATTCTTTCAAAAGAACCCTGTCTTTTCCAAATTTTGATCCCGACGTCCCTACAGTTTTTCTAAAGAGCCCCTGTACTTCTTTATCATGCCCGCAGTCCCTGGCCTGAATTTAAAATCTGATTTTATTTATTTTAAATCAAAATTGAGTTCTATTTATTTACAAAATTACCACTATCTTCATTAGGTCATATCTTCTCCGTTTTAACTCCTATTTGACTCATTCAAGTTGCGTTAGATTCGTAACGACATAATCTATGCATTAGTATCAATGTTTTCCATGTCAAGAGCTCTGGAGTTTCATAGTTTAAATCCTAACTTGAATAATGATTATGCAATTGGATTTTTATAATTAAAAGTAACTTAGGGTTTTTCACCTCTGTCTTTTGTCAATAAAACAAGCAATCTTATATTGGTTTTCTAATACCAATATCATTTGGCTTAAAACAATTTAGATATTTCTCTGGAGTATCTTATATATGTTTTATAATTAAAATAAATAAAGCCTATAGTTTCTTTTCGAAGCAAATCTATCGGTAGATGTATCTTTTTCACCGTAGCTCCGATTAGAGTGCTTTTTGCTTATGTGTATTCATAGTAACGTGTAGAACATCTTTAAAACCTTTTTACTTACTGTTTCATATGTTTGGTGTACTGTTCTAATTTAGTTCTATTGTTTGTTTCGTGTATGATTGCATGGATGCTTGTGTGGTGTTCTATGATCACGTCCAGTCGGTGAGCTATACGTGGTGAATCAAGAAGTAGATCTTTGAAGGTTTGGACTAGAAAAGGATCTAAGTTTAAGGCAAGTATAGCATGGGATCTTACTTGTTGTCCTATTTACCTTAATATCATTTTAATTCATGCTACATGTGTCTACCTTGACTACCACTAAGGATATCCTAGTCTTTTGTACTTGTACCTTGATACCTATGGGGTGTTGTATTGGGTAGTATGATACTAGTGCTAAACTAAAGTCATAATCTTGTAACTTGACTAATGATATATGCAATAAATACTAAAAGATGTTTTTTAGCAATATAGAATCAGGGGGCTAGAGCATTGGGCTGTTTTTATGGTGCTCTAGATTCCTCTCCTAAAGGACTTATCTATAAGTGATCATCCGAGACTTAAAGTGCAACTGTGAGGGCTACATGGCTCTGGCTTTAGCTCAGTATGAGGACCTTTTCTAGCTTGTTAGAGGTTATCTTTATTGGCGTAAGAATGGCTTGACGAATTGGGTATAGTGCGGCCTCTGTCCCCTTGAGTATAGGCTGCGCGTCATTGTGCCATCGGGGAAGGGGGTTCTACATCTGTTTGTCCAGTAAATCTAATGGCTCTAACTTGTTAGACGAACCTTTGAAAGGCTTCATAGTAAACCGTGCCTGCTCACCTTGGAAGTGTTTTGAGATTTATAAACCCGGGCATATGGGTATCACGACTCATAGTGAAAGTGTACAACCTCTGCAGAGGGTAAAACTGGTATATCAGCCGTGCTCACGGTCACGAGCGGCCTTGGAATATTTACGGAATAGATGATGAACACTGATGATAAAGATGCTCACTAATGATTACTGTTTATGCTATTCATTATTCATGTTTATCTGATCATGTGTTTATATGGGCTTATGAATAAACTTGTTGCCACTCAATTGTTAAAAGATGACTCATTAAAAGCTCATTGTCGTTAAACCAGTGTCGGCCTTTTGAGCCTCATGAACCCCATGTTATATTTGTTGATTACGACATGTACTTACGCTTGCTTTACTTTTTAAATATTTGGATAAAAATTCCGGATGGGTACCAGATTGCTAGAGTTTGGAGGAATTAGGCTTGTGATCAACCAGTCAGTTGTTTCTGTAGAATTGGAGTCTTCACTCAAAGATCGGAGTTGTCTTTCCGCTGTTTGCTACCTAAGGTTATATTTTTTATACTAAGTACGTTATATATTGAGCATTGTCTTTTGATATTACTCTTATTTGTAGGTATATGTGAGATTTGATTTCGTGGACTCACATATGGTGTGTATCTGGTTTTATTCTTAAAACCGGATGCTACATGTCTGAACCTCAGTCTGAACATATTGACAACCCTGAAACTCCTGATGAGCAGTTGTTCCTGGCTATCTCTCATGAAGCTCAGCGGGGTTCTCATGGGCGTCGAACTATTCAGTTCCTTGTTTCGGTCAGTAACATACCAGTGACAGTTTTCGTGGACTCGGGCAGTTCAGCTTCTTTTCTGGCCACTTCCATTGCTGATCAGTTATCTCATCTGCCATGAACTCCGTTACAAGCTTCTGTCAAGATTGCTAACGGTCACATATTACATTGTACCACAGCAATTCTGGGATGTCAGTTTAGCCTGGGTGATCATTCTTTTCAGCATGACTTGCGGATCTTGCCATTGGACTCCTATGATTTGATCCTTGGCATGGATTGGCTGGAGTTGTTTAGTCGGAAGGAGGTGCACTGGAAGGCTAAATGGTTATCTCTGCCCTACAATGGCACTACTGTATTCTTACAAGGTCTCACTGCATCCAGTGATGAGGACATGGTTTTTCAGATAGTAGCTGTGGAAAATACGGACACACCCGGAGCTGAGGCTGCGTTACCACCTAAAATATCTGCTTTGCTCGCTGAGTTTGCTGCAGTCTTCACAGTGCCGTCCTCCTTGCCGCCAAAGCGTTCCTGTGATCATGCAATACCACTCATCAGTGGCGCCACTCCAGTAAATATAAGAGCCTACCGCTACCCTCCAAGTCTCAAGGATGAAATCGAGCGGCAGGTTAACACCATGCTCGAGCAAGGTCTGATTTAGCCGAACAAATCACCATTTTCATCGCCGGTGCTTTCGGTACATAAAAAAGATGGAACCTGGCGATTTTGCGTCGATTACAGATATCTTAATGCAATGACTGTGAAGTCTGTCTACCTGATTCCCATCTTTGATCAGTTGGTAGATGAATTGGGCTCGGCATCCTGGTTTTCAATTCTGGACCTTCATTCCGGATACCATCAAATTCGTCTTCAGCCCGGCGAGGAGTATAAGACGGCTTTCTCCACTCACGCGGGCCATTTCGAATTTTGTGTGGTTCCGTTCGGTGCAACAGGCGCCCCTGCAACTTTTCAGGGTGCTACGAATTCAACCCTGGCACCACTATTACGACGATGCGCGTTGGTGTTTTTCGATGATATTCTGGTTTACAGCTCGTCATATGCCGAACATTTGGAGCATTTGCATCAGGTCCTTACTCTGTTGGCCCGGGATCAGTGGGTGGTTAAGCTTAAGAAGTGCCGTTTTGCTCAGCAGCAGATTCACTATCTTGGACATATTCTGAGCTCCCAAGGTATTCGTACTGATCCGGACAAGGTCTCAGCAGTGCTGCAGTGTCCCGTGCCAAGTAATGTTCGTGAATTGAGGGGATTTCTGGGACTCGCTGGATTCTATCGCAAGTTCGTCCGGCATTTTGCTATTATGGCCAAACCTCTCACTCAGTTGCTCAAAAAACATCAACCCTTTGTCTGGACAGAGGATCATCAGAAAGCATTTGAAGCCCTGCAACAGGCGCTCTGTTCAGCTCCCGTCCTAGCCATACTGGACTTCACAAAGGTGTTTGCTATTGAAACCGATGCTTGTAAGTCAGGGGTTGGGGCTGTTTTACTTCAAGGCGGTCATCCTCTTGCCTATGTGAGCAAACCTTTGGGACCAAAAACACAAGGCTTATCCATTTACGAAAAAGAATATTTGGCCATTCTCATTGCCGTGGAACAGTGGAGGTCCTACCTGCAGCTAGCGGAGTTCATCATATACACCGATCAGAAGTCCCTAACTCATCTCAATGATCAGCGACTTAATACTATGTGGCAGCAGAAAGTATTTTCAAAGTTGCTGAGCCTTAGTTATCACATTGTGTAGAAGAAAGGGGCTGATAACAGTGCTGCTGATGCGCTATCTCCTCGGGGTCATCCTGAAGGAGTGTGTTGTGCTATCTCAGCAGCTACCCCTCAATGGTGTGCCGATATTATTCAGGGCTATCAGTCTGACCCTCAAGCTCAAGCTCTGCTTATTAAGTTGGCCACTTCACCAGCAGTGTCGTCACCTTTCTCGCTTCAGGAGGGCCTCATCCGTTTCAAGCAGCGGATCTAGGTCGGTAACAACCATAATCTTCAGCAGCAACTGATTCGAGCATTCCATAGTACCCCTTTGGGTGGTCACTCGGGAATTCCAGCAACCGTCAAACGGCTTCAGCAACATTTTGCTTGACCCGGTCTCAAAAAGCATGTTGATCAATTTGTCCGTAGTTGCCCAACTTGTCAACAAGCCAAGGTGGAACGTGTCAAATACCGGGCCTACTCCAGCCACTCGCCACACCCACAGCAGCGTGGCAGGTAATTTCGTTGGATTTCGTTGAAGGGTTGGCTCCATCTCATGGTTTTGACTGTGTCATGCTGGTGGTCGATCTGGAACCAGCTCCTCTAACATACTAAACTACTATGTCCCACGACGTAGTGGCGCCCGATACCTTTCATTTCTGATCCAGCGGCGGGAATCAGATTCTGATCCAGCACATGAAAGAAGCAGGAGGCCACACACACGCCTCAGCCCATGTACACGATGCGGCCCAACTCGATGTGGCCCACGAGTTCAGGAAGCATAAAACACGGGAAGTGCGAGCAACAACAGCTGCCAGCCTCAGCCATCATCATCCGGGCGCGCTGGCGGAGATGACTGCTTGAGGCTGGAGCGTTCCTTCTCCCACTTGTGTTTTATGCTTCCTGAACCCCGGCGCTGGAGCAGGCAAGCAGATCCTTGGAAAATTTCTCAACTCCATCTCCCTCATCCTCCGCAAAGGAACGGAGTGCTCCAGCCACTCGCCGTCGTCATAGTGCCCGTGAAGATGGCCACCGGTCGGCTGCTCTGCTGCTGATGGCCTCCCTTGGCACTGGAGTAGGCAAGCAGGTCTCGGGGAAGGTGCTCTCCTCCACCGCCCTCATCCTCCGCCTTCCTATCGGCTTGTCCCCGCGTTGTCTGCACCTTGAAAAGCCGAACTCCAATGTTCAGAGTTTAGACTAGCAGCAACAGCACCTTGAGAAGCCGAACTCCAAAGTTCAGACTAGTAGTAGACAAGTAGTAGTGTTGAATTGTCATTGTGTAACTGATGTGAGTTGAGATTGGGGCTCAATTGTTTGTGATGATTGAATAATGCTTGCCAATTTGAGAGTATAATTATTATGAATTTGATACTTCAGTGTTGTGATTTTTTATCTGAGAACTCTGAAGGGCAGAATATGTACCAGTTCTACTACAATGCTCATTTGCAACATAGCAAAAGAAAGCTAAGTTATATGTACAGAACTAGAGTTTTTGCATTCATGATAATTGCCAAATAGCAAAAAAAAGCTAAGTTTGCCCACCTAGGAGCATATCATCTAGCACCAGATTTGTGGCAAAAGAAACCTAAACATTTATGTCCACCTGAGAGCGTCCCCAATGTTACATACAATTCTCATACTTCAAAATACTAACAGCTCTTCATAACAACATCACCAGAACCTAGACAGAAGGTCATTGGTCATTGGTCCCTGTAAGTTAAATGAAGAAGTAAGTTCTTTTAAAAAGGAAATATTATCTCAAGATTTGTAAAGTAGCTATATTATGAGCATATTACCGTCAACATTTGAGTGAAGCTAACTTGTGCCTGTGCTTATGTACCACCTGAATTGGAAGCTTCAGAAAAAAATGGACAGAATGCACCTTGTGCTTGTGCTTGTGCTCCACCACTAACTGTCTCTTGTTCATGTACAACATCATTATTACCTGCTTCGCCAAACTGAGATGTAGCTTTGTTTTCTCTCCTTTTTCTAACCTTGTGCTTCTTATCGAGCCAGGTTCTTTTTCGTTTTGAACTTTTTGTTTGGACATCCCTTTTCTTTAGGCTAGCATTAATCAACGATGTCAAGTGTGCTGTACTTGAATCCTGAACAGTGCTTGTACTTGTATTGACCTTTTCTGTAATTTGCTTACCAAGGATGTCAAGTGTGCTGTCCACTAACATTGTGCACTCAGGAGAGTTAGCTGCTTGGTGTGCCAAATTGAGAAATTTGTGGGACATATATTTCAACCGAAGCACAGCATCCATATTAGGATTTTCAATTATGTTTCTCCCTTGGTTGTCTTGTACAGTTATAGTCCGTGCTTCCCGTGTCCAATGCTTTAACACGTATTGTGGTGGTAGTGACTTGATATTCATCAAATCAAGAACCTTAAGAGCATGGCTACACAATATCCCAATTCTATCAAACTGCCTGCAGCTGCATGCAACTGTTTCCTTCAAAGGATCACCGATAACTTTATATTCCTCCTCATAAGTAAAATCCCCTACTAGATATTCATTAGTACCATCTAGTGCTTTGGTGCAAGTGGCCAAGGATCTTTCATATTCATCTTGAAAAGCTTCAAAAATAATAGGCGTGTACAGCTTGCTAGCCTGCACCAACATAGGTGGCGGCCTCATCATACATATTTTAGGCATATTTTTCCTTGAATCAAATTCTGAATTTAGTTCATTATTTCTTTTCCCTTGCACCACCCTTTCAAAATGTTTAAAGAACCGGATGATATCAAAATCTGATTTGAAATGGATTTTCAAGTCATTGTTTAGACTCTCACTAAGTTGTGTACTTCTCATTCCTAATGTGAAGACATCCTTCATATAACATTCAGCCCATTTTTCTTTCAACTTATAAATACTGTCTAACCAAGTTTGCTTGCTCACCTTTTGCCTCATGAGTTTAAATTTTTGTTCAAATTCTGCAATGTCTTCATACTCAAACATGCATACACTAAAATCTGACAGAACACTTGTTTCCCCATTCTCCTCCTTTTTCTTCTTCCTTTTCTTCTCTTTTTTCTTCTCTTGACTCTTCTCCTTTCTATTCTCTTTGTTCTCCTCTTCATTATCCTCTTCATGTAGATGTTTTACTGCATTTTGCATGATGTGAAGGTGCATAATCCAAGCCATGTTTATGTAAACACTTGAGAAACTGCCTTCCCCATTGCAGCATCTTGATCTGTATAGAATGTTTTAGGTTGCTGTCCATTATGAGATTTTAGAAAGGTCTCAAATAGCCACTTGAAAGATTCAAATGTTTGATCATACATGAGAGCAGCCCCAAAAACAACAGTTTCTCTAAAATGATTGAATCCAACAAATACACCAAAAGGCCTACTCTCCTTATTTGTTCTAAAAGTAGTGTCCAAACTAACGACATCACCAAAATGTGCATAGTCCATGATCATTTTAGCATCAGCCCAGAATATATTTGTTATCTGTTCTTCACAATCCATTTGCAGTGCATATTGGAATGATGGGTTCTCAATAATTTTGTCATGAAAATACTTGAGCATGCTACCTGCTTGGCCGTATGCTATCCCTCGTTGGCGCTTGGTCCGCAAATAATTCTTGTGATCACGAAGGGTGTAGCTAAGATTGAGTGGACCACCAACTTGATGACTAGCCAACTCATGTGCAGCTTTTGGTCCAATTCCTGCATCATCCTCTGTTTCAATTTCAAAAGCTTGTAACTCTGAAATTTTCCTTTGTGACGCCATTAAGTGTAAGATTTCTGGCAGGTGTAGTGCATGATTGTGTTCCAAAACCAGGTTAGACACTTTCAGATTTTCATTTTCTCGATCCATTTTCAGATTCATGTGGACTTGGCAGTCAGTTCTAGTTTCAGCTCGAGGGCATCTTGTTAGATGATCTCTTTTGTTCGGCAATCGATGACCCTCCTTTGCACAAACAAATTTGCATGATGTAATCTTGCCATCGGATGGTCTTTTGTTTGTATACCTTTTCCTGACATCAAAGCCTTGCTGTCCACCGTAGCTAAACCAAAATGCCCAAGCTTCATTTGAATTTCCAAATTCCATGCCAACGTGTGGTACCAAACTAGGCAGTATTTTTCTAGAACAAAAAAACATGATTCACTTGTTAGGATCATGATTCAGAGAAAATTCATTTGACGTCAAATAACATATATGAGAGTAGCTGTACGTGGAAAATTCAGATTTGAGGGTAGCAATTTCAGAGAAAATTCTACTACTAATTCTAGATCTGAGAGTAGTTGTACATGGGATTCAAATAACAAAATTCATTTGACGTAAAATAACAAGTAATAGAATACAGAGGGGTTGTGTTACTCACTTGTTAGGATCATGATTCACTTGGTTAGCTTCTTTTATGTTTGGCCTCTTCTTCCATCTCCATGGAATAGAATACAGGAGCAGATCAACTTGTCCCTCCGGTGCTTGAATAACCCAGGGAATCGTCTTGTTCGTCGATAGAGTAATCTGGCGGCGATCACTCCTTGCCAGGTCCGTCTGTGCAGCCCTCTCGCAACCGCGCGCCCTTTTTTTCGGCAGCACGGCCCTCTGCCCGCCATTTTCCTCGGCTCGCGCCTTTTTCCTGGTCGCTCGTGCTACAGGAATGGGCCACAAATAGGCTTATGGACATGCGTATGCGTATGCGCTTGTTCTTTGCCTATTTGCTTCCTACCGCTTGATCAGGAACAAACGGCAGCGGGCGCCACCACGTCCCAGGACGTAGTAGTTCAGTATGTTAGAGGAGCTGGTTCCGGTCGATCTATTCTCCAAGTATAGCCACTTCATCGGCTTGAAGCACCCTTTTACTGCCTTGTCAGTCGCTAAACAGTACATGTTACATGTTTACAAACTGCATGGTCTGCCAATGGCAATGGTGTCTGACAGGGATCGAATCTTCACCAGTCAGCTGTGGAAGGAACTTTTCAATCTTGCTGGAGTGGAACTTCGGATGATCTCAGCCTATCACCCTCAGTCTGATGGATAGACTGAGCGGGTAAACCAATGCATGGAGGCGTTTTTACGCTGTTTCGCCAACGCTGCTCCATCGAAGTGGTTTGACTTCCTTCACCTTGCGGAATTCTGGTACAACACTTCCAGGCACTCTTCTTTGAAGCAGTCCCCTTTCTTTGTCTTGTATGGCCAATCTCCTCGTCAACTGGGTTTGGATCCACCGGCAGCGTGTACTGTGTCTTCTCTGGATGAATGGTTACAGCAAAAATCAATGATGCAAGCCCTCATCCAACAGCACTTAGCTAGAGCTCAGAAACGCATGAAGAATTGAAGATGCAAGCTGACAAACATCGGACAGAACGATCTTTTTCAGTGAGCACCTGGGTATATGTGAAGCTCCACCCTATGCCCAGACATCAGTGGCTGCCCGTGCTAACCAGAAGTTATCTTATGGCTTCTTCGGGCCATACATGATTACAGAGAAAGTGGGATCGGTTGCATATAAGCTGCAGTTGCCATCATCATCCGCCATCCATCCAGTCTTTCATGTCTCACAACTCAAGGCTGCGGTACCGGTAACACACACTGCTTCTCAGTTACCCGATTCATTTGATGGCTTACAGGTTCCTCAGCGCGTCCTTCAAAAGTGGTTTTGTCAGGCTCTGAAGTGCGCCTTCAGGCTCTAATCCAATCGTCCGGCTTATCTGCACAACTGGCAACTTGGGAAGACGTTGAAGCGCTGCGACAACGTTTCCCCCGCGCGCCAGCTTGGGGGCAAGCTGTGTCTCAACAGGGGCAGGGGGCGGGGGGGGGTGAATGTCAGCAGTCCTGGTGTGCCAACTGAAGAAGCCGGCGTCGACCGTCAAGACGGTGAGCATGGCCACAAGGTTGATGATGGGCCGAGAAGGAACAAGAGGGAGCGCCGGCCCAACGAGCGCGTCCGGGGCCCAGAATGGGTGTGAAGCCAAGTCGACCGCAAGGAGCCGTAACCGAGTAGTATATGAGCAACTAGTTGGAGAGGGGGAGAGATTAAGAAAGATATGAACTCTGTTATTGTAACAAGCACTCCTCTGTTCTTGAGATTCCTAATCTGAACCCTTCTCGTGCTTGCTCCTGCCTCTATTCTCTTCCTATCGCTGGTGCTAACAAAATCCGGACTAGCAAGCAAGTGGCTGTCATCATGAAGCAGGGATTGACAAAGATGCTTTAGTCGATAATCTGAAGATTGAGCTAGAGAAGCTTCGTGCAGTGTTTCTATTCCGCACAGCAGGGACATTACCATCATGCATCTCAAAATATATAATCTGGTCGCTAACAAGTTGTGTTACTCTGTAACGCTGATCAGTTGGTACTATATATGCAATAAATTAAAATATAAACAAAACATTTCTCTTCCTTTGTGATATCAGAGATGTGATGTTCCCTTTCCTTCTCATTTTTCCGAGTTTGACGACCTGCATTTTCAGCACTTGGGTAAAAGTGCCAGATTAAGGATTATTTACTCAACAAAGCTACGTTCCCTTAAATAATGACCCTATTATGAGTTTACATTGATAATAAGGTTTGCGCTTTATTACGGTCATTGGTATCCCTAATTATGTTACATATCTATCGAGTTTCAAAATACGGCACCCGCTCATTTGGTGTGTCTTTCTAGTAGATCATATATCGTGACTATAAGATCACTTAAGATATTTTCCTCTAGAAGACAAGTTAATAACTAGGGTGGGAGCAAGTATAAACAATTTGGGATGGAAATTGAATAGGGGAAATCCACATTTTCCAATCACATCCAACAGAAACAACATTTGTATTTGAAAAAGTTATATACGACTGAAAATGGATACATGAACATTTGATTTTGTTTTTAAAATATGAATATAGTATTGAAAAATAATAAGTTCAACTAATATTTATTCTAGAAAACAAAGAAAATTTAATAAAGAAAAATCTACTGATTGTTGTTGTTGACAATATGATTTAAAATAACTACAATGTAATTGAGAAAAAAATTGATTGAAACATTAAGCTTATATATTTTTCATGCATCTAACACAAAATTTGACAAAAATATTAACATTATGGCTAAAATAGTGACTTTCATATCTATTCATTTGTAATATAACCCTAAAAACTAAGTAATTCCAAAAATAGAAAACAAACTAACACTTTATAATGCTATAATTTTGTCCATCTATCTCGACATTGATTGAAATATCAACTTGTTAGTTGACAAAAATATTGATAATGTTTGTCTGTCAAAGTATTAAGAATATTATTAACCCACTAGTTGTTCAAAATAGTCATCCTGATATGTTTTTGTTCGGAAATAAAAAATCCTAAATTTTGGAAATATGTGTATGATTTCTAAATTTGGATTCAAATTCAAATGATATTGTTTGTATTTGTATTCACGGATATATATTTGAATTCATAATCAGACAATTAACATGGAAACTCTAAAGCTATTATGGTTATCTAGTGTCACCAAGTGATGTTTAACTATGCATGTGCATTAAACATAGTGACGTGGTGAGAAAGCAAGTGAAAATGCTAAAGCATGTGCTTAAGGTGTTGGTGTTCGATGGAACACTTCTTGGAGTTGGCATATTTGAAAAGAGCTTGAGAGAGGAGCTGTTTGGTTGGCTTTAACCCCACTAGAGCACTAGACAAAAGGCTTTGTACTTAACCCGGGGCTAATTGTCTCCTTTGACTGGGTCACCAGATTTATACGGTATTGCCTATGTCGAGGGTCAAGCTTGAGGCTTGTTTTGCTTGCGGAGGACCAGGAATCTAAGGACTCGCCTCAACGAGGATGTAGGTTGCCGGCAAGCAACCAATCCTCGGGGATAAATATTCTGTCACTTGACCTATGCAGTTTGCCCTCTCTACACTTGCATTTACATTGCTATTATTGTTCTTGTGTAGTTGCTAGAGTATCTCTCCTAGTCGAGTAGTTTAGTTCGTGTAGTTGCTTTTTGTTACGTAGCTTAGTTAGTCGAGTAGCTTGCCTCATGTAGACTGTGTGCTTTATTAGTAGTGATAATCTTTACTAGACCATAAGAACTACCAACAACCTTTATAAGACAAAGTTTTAAACAATTGTCAATAACAAAAACCAGTCAACGCACTCATATCATGACAAAGTCAGAATTATTCAATATGTATTGCCAAAGAGAAAACATGATAACAGATACAACCAGGCATACATATATTCATTTTTTTGTAATGTTGGTTTCCTATTGTCTCCCATTACATGATCCATCACTGAAGTGCCCTCTGTGATGCTAGCAATGATCGAGCTGTACCGGAACCTTGTAACCTTAGAAACAAAGTAAATCTCAGATTTAGTTATCCATGTTAAATGGATTGGACTATGCATCAATAGAGTTTGAGTAATAGCATAGCAATAGCAATACTAGTACTTCCATCAGACAAAAAAAGTACTTACTTGCACATTTGGTCCCTGGTGGTACTGGCTTGCCACAATTGCTTGCTAGACAAACAAAATTACACTACCGGAGACGGCTTCTTTGCCGAGTGTCCCAAGCTTTGCCGAGTGCTTTTTATCGGGCACTCGGCAAAGAGGTTGTTTGCTGAGTGCCAGAGAGAAAGCACTTGGCAAACAACTGGCACTCGGCAAAGAGGTGGGGCACTTGGCAAACAATAACACTTGGCAAAACTGGTCTTTGCCGAGTGTTATTCTCCTGACACTCGGCAAAGGGCCGCCGCCGTTAACGGCCGACAGCCGCCGTTAACCCTTTGCCGAGTGTCTTCTCCTGACACTCGGCAAAGCGGTGATTTGCCGAGTGTCATTTTTTGACACTCGGCAAACCATATTTTTTTTTTACTTTTGACCTCCAAACTTTTTCTGCAGTCCTCATACAATACCTGGTACTCCATGTTCCAATGTGGCACATTTCTCGGACTTTTTCTATATTTCTTTAATTTATTTCATTTAATTGAATTTTCTTGTATAATTCAATTTATAACGGCTAGTCATTCGAATAATGAAAAAAAATGAATGGAAAAATGATATTCATGTTATTTAGTATAATGTGAGCCCGTATTCAGGACCAGACCACCAATTTCGAACATCTTTTTCATGAAACATGACCACGAACTTGCGGTCGAGTTGTTTTTAAATTCTATAAAAAGCAAACGAGGTCCGAAAATCATGAAACTTGTCAAGATGTCATGATATCATATGTGGAGGCTGTGATAAAAATTTGAGAAGGCTTCGCGCAAGTTGTCATATACGATGCTTGCAAACCGAAGAATCTCCGAAGAAGTTTCATGATTTCGTGAAGAGGCCGACGAGGTGGTAAGCATCGTACGTGACAAACTTGCGCGAAACCTCCTCAATTTTTTATCACAGCCTCCACATATGATATCATGACATCTCGACAAGTTTCAAGATTTTCGGTCTTCGTTTGCTTTTTATAGAATTTAAAAATAACTCGACCGCAAGTTCGTGGTCATGTTTTGTGAACAAGATGTACGAAATTGGTGGTCTGTTCCTGTATACGGCCTCACATTATACTAAATAACATGAATATCATTTTTCCATTTATTTTTTTTCATTATTCGAATGACTAGCAGTTATGATTTGAATTATCCAAGAAAATTCAATTAAATGAAATAAATTAAAGAAATATAGAAAAAGTTCGAGAAATGTGCCACATTAGAACATGGAGTACCAGGTATTATATAAGGACTGCAGAAAAAGTTTGGAGGTCAAAAGTAAAAAAAAATATGGTTTGCCGAGTGTCAAAAAATGACACTCGGCACATCACCTCTTTGCCGAGTCAGGAGAAGACACTCGGCAAAGAATTTTAAAAAAAAACCTCTTTGCCGAGTGCCAGATCGGGGGCACTCGGCAAAGGGGGGATTTAATCCCGCCGACCCACACACACCGCACACACGCACCCGCCCCCACCCGCGCCCCGCGCCGCGCCGCCGGAGGAGGAGGAGAAAAGAGAGGAGGAGGAGGAGAGGAGGAAGAAGGTTGAAGAAGGAGGAAGGGAAGGAGGAGGAAGAAGGAGGAAGGAGGAAGAAGAAGGAGGACGAGGAGGAGGCGCCCCGGCCACTACCAGCAGCTCGTCGTGGACGTCGCACAGATCGAGTCCGGCAGGGTGCCCTTCCACTGGTACGCCGTTGCCCCGCCGCCACTGTGTAGCTAGTAGAGTACCTTAGTTGTAACTAGTTGTAATTAGTTCTCTTGCTAGCTCTCTAGTATAGAATTAGTTGCAAGATTGTTTGTTTGTGTGGAGGAGGCTTGCTTGTGGTGCTTCAGAGCTATAGCACTATTTTCATGTTTCGTATGACCATCACATATTGTTTGTTTTTATGGCTTATTATAATCTAGTAGGAGGCCAATAACTGTATAAACTCTGTGGTACTATACAGCGTATTCTTGCATGTTAGTTCTGTCCCCGCACATCTTTAATTTGTAGATCTATTGCTAAAACAGTAGACATGATTTTTCATGTGTCAAACTTATAAACGCTAGGGTTATACAGATGACCATCTGATTCATGCTATTTCCATTAGAATGCCACACGTAGCTAGTTGTACATCACAACAAGCTAAGCAAGAATAAAATTTGCCATAGAAGCTCCACTCATTAACATATAAAATAACAGATCGAACTATATTATACTTGTTCGTATAAACCAAAGATGAAAAATCGTTGTCGAGGAAAGCAAACCTTTTAGTAGTAATAGTACGCATAGAGCATACCAGAAGGAGATAAACTAGTACTTGAAGCAAATCTCACAAGCACACAGAGTTACATGTCATCCGATTATTGTGCCCTGAATAGAACAAGTTATCAAATGTATCTTCCAACTGGATTACAAAAAGCCAGGCGGAAATTCGTCATCTTTTAAATATCGCAACATTCCTCCAATATTGGGTCTTCTTAAATAATCTGCATATGCTATAATTAGTTTATATAAATCAAATAGCTGCCCTTATCTAAAAAAAAAATCAAATAGCTGCAGCTGGAATTCGGCCATCATTATTTAGACCCTAGGAATTGAACAGAGGAAAGGATGCTCCACGAAACAAAGAAACAATCATGACTAATCTTTTGTTTAGACCCTAGCTATCCACAATTGCAAAGTGAACATCAATGATTCTGTGGTATATATAATATGTAACAGTTATTAAAGGGAAACAGAGTAATATTTTAATGTGAAACCCACTTTTAACTTGAGTTAGCAATGGACTTCTCAACTATATATAATAATATAATAACTATGTTCGAACATTCCCCATTCTGATACTGTTTCGAATATATACACCATGTTCTCAACTATCATAATACAGTGCTTTTCTCTTTCAATAAAACAGCATCAGCCGACTTATAAGCCACAGAAAAGATGGTGGGCGGTGGGAGTAGGAGGAGGAGCAGCCGCAGGAGGGAGCCGTCGCCTGCCGCCCCGTCGCGTGAGGAGGAGGAGCAGGTGCCCCAGGAGGACCTCGAGGAGGCGCAGGAGGACGACGAGGAGGAGGCGACAGCAGGGGGTTCCGCTTCCTCTAGTTCGTCGAGCGTCTACTTGCGAGGTCCCGCGAGCCTCCCTCAGCGACCGATACCTCGTGAGAGACGCCCGCTGATTCGACCCGAGGGGGAAAAGTAAGTAACTTTAGATGTTACCACTACTTTATATGATATGTTGAAAATCAAAATAGAAACTAATATTTTTTTTAATCACTTGGGCAGGAACTGGACGATTGTGGCGAGTGGAGGTGGTCACACATGCCAAGTCAATGGCATCCTCGGTCTTCTGTGCAAGGAGCACTTCCCTGGCCTGGTTGAGTACGCCGGAGTGACGGGGCCGGCCTACTCGTTTGACCACTATGCCACCGCCCCCGATGCTGCAGATCGGGCCCGTAGGGTATTCAACAACAAGGCGGAGCGAGTGAAGCAAGAGTTGTGGGTAAGTCTTCCTCGCACTACATTGCTCAATACATCGCATTCATTGGATATTCTTGAAATAATGAATGGATACATCGTGTTTGTATGCAGGATTTCTTTAGATGCCAGGACGGACGTGAGGCCAGGGCGGATGCGGTGGCTACCAAATGCTGCAAAAAACTCGTCGTGGACATGCATTACGAGGCGCGTATCCAGGCCGTCATAACTTACCACGGGACCGTCCTTGGAACGAAGGTCACCAAAAGGGACGCAAGAACCATGACGCTGACTCAGGACCAATACCTGCAGGTAAATACAGAACATTAATACTGATTCCTTTTGAGATTAAGTAGGCTTAATTTCATCTTCTGATATGTCATGTACTTGATGGCCTGTAGATGATTCCTTATTGGTGTGCCACGCATCTCCAGTGCTGGGAACAGATGGTGGACAAGTGGTGCTCACGCGAGTGGGAGGAGACGCACAACTTGTGCTGGGAGCGGTGTTTGATGATGCCAGGTGTAGCACACTATCAAGGCAGCCACAACCTCAGCGGATACGCAGAAACATGGGTACGTGAATTCATTTATTTATTCTAACGCTCAATTTTGCATGATTTCTAATCATCTTGCTGTTTTTCTCGCAGTCGGCGTCACATGGTGGCCAGCCTTGCTCCATCTTCAAGGCATTTGCTATGGCCCACAAGGGCAAGGCGACGTCCGACGTCGACTACAACCCGGAGGACGGGGCCGAGGCATACAGCAATGCGACCGTCCACAACCGCCTCAGTGAGTATACATCGATGGCAAGGGAGGTCCATGGGCCAGAGTATGATCTGAGCACTGAGGACCTTGATGGAGAAGTCGTCATGAGGGTGGGAGGAGGCAAGAAGCATGGGCGTTACTGGATTGGCGATGGCGCAATTGACTCGGCCACTACTCCCAGTCTCTCCCAGATTCGAGCAAGCAGCACGAGTAGGAGCCCAGCCATACGACCTCGGCAGGACACTTCACACCACCGGGTGGAGGCACTCGAGGTTATTCCTAGTTTATTCGTCGTTCATTGGTTTTTTCGTACCTTTCCTTTGCATTATTGAAACATTGGGGTGAATATATTGTAGGCCCAGCTGGAACAAGAGAGGAGGATACGGGAGCAGATGCAGGCGAAGATGGAGAGGGTGGAGGCCGAGCGGGAGGCCGAGCAGCGGAGGATGGCAGAGATTCTTCAGTACATGCAAAGTCTTGGCGCCGCTACAGGTGTAGTTCCTCCACCTTCGCTATTCGCTCCACCTCCAACTCCACCTCCTCACTATTCTACTCCTATGAGTATAAATGTTTTAGTTTGTATGTTCATGCTTACGGTCAAACCTAGTGGAGTATGAAAGTTTTATTCATGTATGGTATATATTTATCTTGTCTCACACATGCAATCTCTTCTCCTTTGTGTGGAATCAATCGGCGGCATCGAACGATCCTCATGCTTCAGCGAATCCTTCACCAAATTAGTCTCATTGGCCATCTTGGTGATGATACTTGTGGTTGTTAATGGTACTTCTATTTGCAATTGTGGTTGTAGATGATGGAGCACTTGGATTACTTGTAAACTTATTTGTGATATATTGTGAGACATGTGACGTTTTTGATATATATGTGACGTTTGTGATATATATGTGGTGTTGGTGATATATTTGTGTTGTTGATGATATATATGTGATGTTGGTGATGTTTGTTATATATATCTTCTGTTTGTTTAGATGGAATATAAAAAACAAATAAAAAAGGTTGTTTTCAGTCACTTTGCCGAGTGCAATGGCCATGACATTCGGAAAAGTGACAACCTGAGAACATGCCTAGGAACATGCTTTGCCGAGTACAAAGGCCATTGCACTCAGCAAACATCACAAATTTGTCGAGTACCACGGGCCAGGCACTCGGCAAAGGTCGCCTGTTTGCCGAGTGTCTTGCCTTTGGCACTCGGCACAGTGGCCATCTTTGCCGAGTGTCTGAGTCAACGACGCTCGGCAAAGACGCGACCTTTGCCGAGTGCTTGACCTTAACACTCGGCAAAGCCACCGTCACGGTGGCGCTCACCGTCATGGCGACTTTTCTTTGCCGAGTGTCAGATTAGCACTCGGCAAAGAGGTCTTTGCCGATAAACTGTTTACCGAGCGCCCTTTGCTGAGTGTAACACTCGGCAAAGGCTTTGCCGAGTGTATATCGGCCTTTGACGAGTGCCTGAGGCACTCGGCAAAGAAGCTGAATCCGGTAGTGTTAGCAATGCTTATCATTTTCTCATCTGCACTGTCCATGTGACTACACATGCCAGCCATATCATACTTACTACAGATCTTAAAGCAGGCTACATTTGGCTTATGATAAGCGCCATGTTTGATGGATATGATGCATTCTTTGTTAATATTAATGCTTTGTATCTTTTCACCCGAAACATGTGCTACAGTACACATAGCAATCAGTAGAGTAAAAACTAGGAGACGAAGGATTAGTTTGGTAGCCATATTGACACTTGTGCGAGTATGATATGGTTGTATCACGACTAATTCCTAGGTATGGCTTCTAGACTAGACCTGAAATGGTGAGCCTTGATCCCTATGTGTTTCATAGTAGTAAACCGTTGTCTATTTATAGCACAAAAAAGTAGATTGGTCATAAAATTAATGTCCAAGAATCTACTAAGGGATAGATCTGCATTAATATCGAACCAAGGTCATAGTGGAAAAAAGAAACTAATGTTCACATATCCTTCAACAAGCTTATACTATCCATTTACATCTCCATCATAAAGAAAAATTAAATGTTCAGAATCCTGGAATTAGCATATGCTCATATACTTCAGATAGTACATAAATTCACGAGTCGTTAATTTTGGTATGTAACACAAGTCATTAAATTTTGGCATCTTAGCCCTTCAAATCTTTTTCTTCTTTTAAATTTCTAGCTATGAAGGGCAGAATTGAATGATGTAGATGTCCATGATAAAAATGAGTAAAGTGCACAAATGGTCCTCAAACTTGTGCGACTGTGCCATCCCAATCCCTGAACTCGTAAATTGCTTATTTAGATTCTCAAACTTGTTTAGTTTTGTCACCCTAGCCCCTAAACATGCAAATCTCTCATTTAGGTCCTCAAACTTATTCATGTGTGTCATGTTGGTCCCTATTATAAATCACCTGTTTAGATCCTCAATCTATGTCCACGTCACCTAGCCAGTCCAAACAAGTCTAAACCCATGCCCATATGCTGATGTGGCATGCTGACATCTGTGACCCCTATGTTAACTAATTATCCCTCCTCCTTCCACTCATATCTCCTTTCTTTCTTTCTTTCTTGCAAGCTTGAGCTTGAGGGAGGCATGGATTAGGAGGCACGACTGAAGCCTAGGGGCGACATTATCTAGGTGGGCTGCGGGCGTGGCTATGGTAGCACTCGGCCAAGGGTCCCACATGTTAGGATGCCAAATGATTGGAACGGCTGGCTTGGAGTTGAGATTAGGTGTGGCAATGGTTATCTTCCTATGTATCTAATCTCAAGGAGGCGCTGCCATTGGCGTGTTCCCAAGCCGAATGGAGGAGCGGTGGTGCACCCTAGGGGACGAATTTTTTTCTCTCGAAAACACAGGAGATTTGCGCATCATTATATTAAGAAGAATATGGGTGAAAGAACCCAACACAAGTACACCACACACCCCAACACAACGCACTCACACACACAACTCAACACAGCAGACCTAGCTCACTTAAGCTGGCTGAAACACAGACCAAAGAAAACTAATCTCCTGGGAGGTGGGCTGACAAGAGGGATAACCCTCGAGCCCCTGCAAAGGTCCACAATCGTCGTTCTTCACCAGCTATGGCAAAAGCCCTAGCAATACTTGGAGCCGCTCCATAAAAAACACAACGATTGCGATGGTTCCAAAAAATCCAAGCCCCCAACATGATTAGGGAATTAACCCCTTGTCTTAACTGCTCTAAGTTGGGGGACGAAATGAAATAAGGCTAGACGGTGCAAGGCAAAGTTGACATGAACCGAATGAGATTGGGCGGCAAAGTTGACACGAACCGAATGAGATTGGGCGGCTGAGCTCTAGCGGCGGTTTGATGTCAGGCGGGGAGGCTCTTCCGTGCAAATGCAGTGGCTCTCCGCCCCTGCCGAGGCTGTGCCGATGAGAATCGAACATTGGTGCTTCTGTGGTCACCCACAAATCTAGGTGATGTGTTTGTAGCACCTGGTTTGTAGTGGGAATAATGAACGAGGGGATAAAACAAGGACCAATTACTACAATGCCCTTTTTGCATAAATAAGATTTTACTAAAACCTTTTTTTCAAATCAACGGCCAATATAATAATATGCATATATATAGTACCTAAAAGTACTAGCTTCCCTCCGCCAACCACCGTAAAAGAGCTCGACAGATAAGTGTTCCATGTATATTGATAAGTAATCTCACAATTATTGTTTTGTTATCAAATGTAAAACCGTTTCCAACACCAATTTTATAATATTTTTCTTCCAAAAAGAGGATGTGAATGTTTTCAAGGGAAAAAATACTGGCTAAATATTCTTCTTAACCCTCTCAACCTCAACTTCTGACAGGTTATGAGATTATGCTCTGCTATCAAAACCTCCAACCAAAGTTTGCACCCTTCACCATATCCTTGATGGCTTGGAAGTCCTCCGGTTTCCCCTTGAGGCATCTAGCCTCATCATTTCAACATCCTTCGCTTGAGGCAATGAAGAATCTAATTACATGTTGAGCATCTCAGCCCCCTGCTTTCCAGCAAGCTATATTCCAAGCTCAGCTATCAAAAGCGTCCAACTGAAGCTTATCATTTTCACCCTTCATCAAATTCTTGTTGTCTTGAGTTATCTCCACCTTCATCTTAGAGTCCTCTAATTCCGTCAAGATTTCTTCCCTCCCACCGTCAAATGCCTTTGCGGCTGCATCTTTCTCCTCCGCCAATGCACCCAATTCCATCATGAACCTCTCAACTTCCAACCGAAGCCTATCATTTTCAGCCTTCACCATATCATAATCATCCTCCAATTCCCGGTTCTTCGCCACAGCTGCCTTGAGCCCCGACTCCAAAGATTCTACTCTCGCATCCAGCTCCAACTTCTGCGCCCCCATGACCTTAAGCTCCTCCACCTTGTCCCTAATTTGCTTCTTCGCTTCTTGCTGGTACGCATCAGCTGCTTTCAATAGTGCCACAACCGCCTTCCTCGCCTCCTCCAGCTCCTCCGCCTTCTCCTTAATTTGCTTCCTTGCCGCTTCTTGGTAAGTATCAGTGGTGTTCATTAGCATCAGGCCTGCCTTCCTCGTGTTGGCCAATTCCTCTACCTCTGCCCTAATTTGCTTCTTGGCTTCTTCTTGGTACCTATCGGCAGCATTCATGAAGAGCAGGCCCGCCTTCCGGGTGTCCTCCCTTTGCTTGGCCAGCTCACCGGACAGTCCGGTGTTTTAGCGCTCCAGCTCTCGCACCTTGTGCCCCAGTGTGAAGACCTGGGCCGAGGACACCTGAGCAGCCCTCGTCTTCTCCGCCGGTTGCCTCTCCAGTTCACGCTTCTCGTTGAACAGTCTGGACTTCTCTTGCTGTAGCCTCTGTGCCCTATGGTATTGTTCAACATATTCTGCAGTGTATGTTTTAGAAAAGGGGTAGTAGTTACTAATTAGTGGAGAGAGATGCATGGGATCACGCTGCACTGCACACAAAGGGGAGATGGGATTGATTTGTTGAAAGAAATAAAAGTATGATGCCTTCCTTGGCGCACCTGACCAATAATAACCATAATACGGCATGTTGCAGAGACTTGCACTTGCTTGCTGCCGCTGTTCTCACGCACTCCGAAGGTGGAAGATGCATGCGACGCTGATGCCCCCAGCTAAAAGATGCCAATGTGGATGGAAGCTGCCTCTCGGGTGAATACCTATGTATATAAGGGATCGGAAGAATGAAAAGAGCTGAGAGAAGGAAAGGATGGAGCGTGGATGAGGAAGGCGAAGGGGAGAAGGCATATATGGAGTGGTGCTGGTGAATTAAGAAGAGGCAGCTGGATGGATGGAGTGTTGGTGAGGGAACAAGTAGGAGGAGGGAAGGTATGTGCTGCCAAAGACTGAGGGATGGGGCTCAGCTCTCATGTGTCCGGTCCAAGACATCTCGCACGAGCTTTTTATTAATTGATTGTCAGTTTGTCACTCACGATTTTACCCTTAATAGTGAGATATGTTTTCCTTTTTATTAATTGACTAGTGCAGAATACTCTATTCTACACTTGTACTCCTAGCTGGATGTACTCTGATCTCATCTGCTATTAGGCAACACCGTAATAGTGAGATATGCTTTCCTTTTTCTTTTTATTTTAATCGATCGAGCTAAGGTCATTCTCAATTTTCAACTATATGTTTTGTTATGGTACTCCTAAATAAATGTGAGTCATCCATTTTATTAGATCGGATGGTTAGGATCTATCATCTATTACTTTTTAGGAGGTAATAGGTGAAATATATTTTTATTTAATTTTAAATTTTAAATAAGGAAATTATTAGATATAAATCTTTTTTCTAGATCTAATAGATGCATGTGTGTGAATGTGATAAATCCTTTAAACAACGGAGGACTAGCGCCCGGAGCCGGACGACGTATGAATGCGGTGTCCCGTTTTCTACCCTCAGGGCGCCTATGGATACAACTTCGTGCTCCGTGCCTACTGCCTGCCCATAAATGCAACTTAGTGCTCCGCTTCGCCTGGTGCTCCGCGCCTACTGTCCGCCCATAGATGCAGCTTCGTGCTACATGCATGTCGCTATGCCCATGGATATAGCTTTGTGCTCCGCACCTGCTGCCGTGCCCGCTTCACTTCCCCGTTGCGCATGAGGGGACCACCTTCACCTACGCCCCCTTGTCACGCCTGCTCATGAAACACTTGCAACATAAAGCATTTGTTGTAATATACGTCCAAAACAGATAAAACATTTACAACATACACTTGCAACATGTGTATGGGCACTGCAACATATGCAACATCCAGATAAAACACTTGCAACATATATTTGAAACAGCTGAAACATTTGAAACAAAAACTTGCAACATACGTGTATAGCCAGTGCAACATATGCAACATCTAGATAAAACACTTGCAACATACGTTTGAAACATACACTCGCAACATACGTGTATAATCATTGCAACATATGCAACACAAGATCTACCTTTACAACATCTAGATGAACCATATATATACATACATCTGAAAGCATGAAATATACAGTTGCAACATGTGCTCATCTACATGCTACCTCCCAATGGACGCTCGTTGACACGGAGCTTGACACCGGCACGGAGCTCGATGCCACGGCACGGAGGTTGGACCTCGGCTGTGCACAGCGTGAGTCCGGGCGGGAGACGTGAGGTGCGACGGAGTGCTGCGCAAGGCGTAAGCGGCACGCGGCGCGAGGCGCGGGCGAGGCGAGGCGAGAGCAGCGAGCGGTGCAAGGCCGTGGGCGCGCGAGGCACGAGACCGCGGGCGCGTGAGACATGAGGCGCGAGTCACGGGGCAGGCGGGTCCGTCCGTCCGATGCTTGGTAGAGAGCATCGCCGTTTAAACAATATTGAATATGACATAATTTGATTACCATAAACTGCTGATCTTTTTTATGCATGTGACTTTACTTCCTAAATCGCCCGTGATATTCCCAAATGCATACATGGAAAGGAAGGGTCTGCACCAACAATGAAAGGCGTGCACGTCTACTGTTCTCCCGTGATGACGGGATTTATGAATATTTGTTTCTCTTCCTATACTAATTAATCAATCAATTAACTTAAAAATCTAAAAAAATCAATGACTGATTTGTTTGAGATACCTCCTAGTAAGTAAACGGCAGCATTGCCCATTCTTTATAGGACTATAAGCGCGCATTAATGGATTAATCTTTGAGACAAGCATATGACTACTGGCAGGATCAAACACGTAACATGTCCTCATCGACAAGCCGCGCCGGCCTCGGCACAAGGCATCGGTTGGTCTGGCTGTCCTTGTTTCCAAACGGAAGGCATCGACTGGTCTGGCTGTCGTTGTTTCCAAACGGCCTAAGTTTTAGACATAGGGCACCTATATCACTCTGGCCTTTAATGTCAGCCGCATCCTAAACCAAAAGTGCAAGCTAGGGCCTCGTTTAGATGCTGAAAAAATTTCAACCCGATGAATAGTACCACTTTCGTCTTATTTGACAAATATTGTCCAATCGTGGACCAACTAGACTCAAAAGATTCATCTCGTGATTTTCAACTAAACTGTGTAATTAGTTTTTTTTTTTACCTACATTTAATACTCCATGCAAACGGCTAAAAATTGATGGGATGAAGAGAGAGTAAAAAAACTTGGAATTTTGATGTCATCTAAACAAGGCCTAGGTGTCCTTGGTGGTGCCGGCCCAGGCGGACGACAGCACAAGGAGATGACACGAGCGCTCTGGAGCCGACGGGCCACACCTAGGGGGTGCGCTCGACGAAGGCAACACATAATGAATGCAACTTCTCAAGGGACATGTAGTAGCACGCAAGCACTATCAACGCAGCAGGCAAAAAGTGCCCGCACAGTGAAGGGACACAGGCGTCGAGAGTCAGCCGCACATCGGCGGAGGTCCTGCAAGCGGTCACAAGTCCAACACAACTCATACGCTAGCGTAGCCAGGAAGATTAAGCCATCAAAACATCCCTCCACGCTAGGCATGGCAAGTCTACTTATGAGGATGGCAACCAAAGGTCCATAGAGTGCGGGAGCAACCGAGACTTGTCCAACAATAATGGGCCAGAAGCATGCGGTCATCATGCAAGGCGTCCGGCCAGCATTAGCTAGCCATATCCACTCATGGCCGCGGGGTGCCCACAGCTGCAGCCAACCAGCAGCAGCTAGCCGAAGTAGCGGTGGAGCCAGGATTTCATCCTTGGATATTCCCACTTCCACATAAAAAAATTCAATCGATACTTTAGAGTAGTACTTGCCCATAATTAAAGTCACAAAAAGTAGTCAAATAACCAATTATTTAGCTATAAAATATGCTAAAACAAACTAGTAATAAGTAATAAAGAGAACTTACAAAATACTATAATGTTGCTTTCCCTTGCGATTCTTCGTGACTTGAAATTGCAAATTTGTTATTACTCACCTTACAATTGCAAATTTGTTATTTGTAAAATGTAAATACTCTTATCCTCAGTTGGACTGGACGTACAGCTCCTCAGCTGCAGAGGTTGCACCGCAGTATAGTCAGAGGCACGGAATCAGAGGGGATGAGTAACGGTGAAGCGGTGGAGGGCTAGAGAGGCCTAATCGCCTCATGGGCCAGCTTGCGAGGTGGAAGAGATTGGGAGCCAGGCCAAGAGTTTGTTTTTTGGGCCGCGGTGGGCAAAAATAGCGAAAATATCACAAAATACTTCATTATATATATTTATATGTATAAGTATACATACATCTATATATCAAAAAAGTTGGGTACACTAGTAGAGAACAGACATTTCATCCGAAGCTAAAATGGGCTCTAGTCCCGGCATTTTTTGCGCCCGGGACTAGAGAGACCTTTAGTCCCGGTTGGTGTCTCCAACCGGGACTAAAGGTCCCTGCCCAACGGCTACTGCGCTCGACACAGTGGCAGGGGACCTTTAGTCCCGGTTGGAGACACCAACCAGGACTAAAGGTGGACCTTTACTCCCGGTTGGAGCCACCAACTGGGACTAAAAGTTCTCCAACCTTTAGTCCCGGTTGTTAACACTAACCCAGACTAAAGGTCCTCCGATGGGTTAGTTCAAAAGGGAAGCATCCCATCCATTGTTAGATGTGTTGTGTAGGTGGGGTGGCAAGCTACGCGCGAGGCAATGCATGAGGTCTTGGGTTCGAATCTCACGGGACGCAGCGGTGGGAGACATTATTTTTTTAAAGCTGGAAGGACCTTTAGTCCCGGTTGGTGTTATGCACTGGGACTAAAGGGTCCCCTTTAGTCCCGGTTCCCGACCCGGAACTAAAGGAACCCCCTTTAGTCCCGAATGCTTACTCCCGGGTGGAGAACCGGGACTAGAGGGGGTTCTCCACCGGGAGTAAAGCCCGTCCCTCCACTAGTGGTATTCCTGAGAGTACCCCTAGATCCGCCCATGAGCCAAGCTGGCCACAGCAGGCTGCCGGCCGGGCCGCCGGGGAGGCCGTAGGGTGGCTAAGGGCCGGTGGAGCTGTTGTGCAGTGGAGAATGACAGAATCTTGATGTCCGCAATCAAAGAATTCTTGCTTTGAGCCTCAAAGACAGTTTTTGATTTTCTTTTTGAGATGTTATGAAGTAGGGGAGCTGTATCCTTAGGTGCTATGGGTAGTTTTCTTGTTAATTTTTGGACCTGCACTAGTAGTGCTTATTTTGTAGTCATGCAGTTAGTAAACTGTTTTCCCGGTGTTCATCTTTCGGAATGTATTAATTCCGAGAATCTAAAAACTTTTATGATTATCACATTAATGGCAATGCAGTGATCTGTTCCTTTTCACTAATTCTAGTTTTCAGCTATGCTGCCTTTGCTTTCTCATTTCTATATATAGACATGGGAATTAATTTCATCCAATGCTGCCTTGTTTTCGCAAGACAAATACTCAAAATTTATGTGCATGTGGCATACACAAAATAAATTATAGCAAAGGGCCCGGAGGCGGGCGGACAATTGAACCGCCTCGGTTAATGCCTGGGATTAACCGAGGCGGTCATTTTTATTAACCGAGGTAGTCATAATCAACCGCCTCGCAAAATCGATTTACGGCGGAGGCAGGCCTTATAAAAGGCCCGCTTAGGAAAATTAGGCCATTTTCGGAGGCGGGTCTCTTAAAATGGCCCGCCTCAGTTAATATGGCCGAGCCCACTAACTGTTGGATGAAGCCCATCTGAGCCTGGTTTCTAACTAGGAGTATATATACCAAGAAAACCCTAGGACACTCTTCCAGTCCCATCCTTCTCCCAGCCGTGCCCCTTTCCCTCATGGCGCTCTTCGCGCTCCTCTCCCTCGCAGTCGCGTGTCCCTCCCTCCGCTCCCGGTTGCAGTCGCACCCTCCCTCTCTCAATCTCTTCTCTTCCTCACTTCTCTTGGAGGTGGTGGTCGAGGGCCGGCCTTCCTTAGCGGTACGGCATCGCCGGCACAGCGTCGCTGGTGCGAAGGCGCAGCGCGGCAGCGGCACGGCCACGTGGGCGCGGAGGCGCAGTCTCACGGGCACGGACGAGCGGGCTCATGGGCACGGCGACGGCCCGGCCCTCCCCTCCCCTCCCTCCTGGTGGCAAGGCTCTCCTCTACCGGCAGGCAGCATGGTGGGCGGCCGGATCTCGGCAGGTGGGCCGCTCGCCTTCCCCCTCCACCTTTAGATGCGGCGGCGAGCGGCTCGATCCAGCGGCGGTGTCCGGATTCGGTGGTGGAGGCCGGATCCCGGCGGTGGGAGGTTGGATCCGGCGGCAGGTGGCGGATCCCGTGGATGGGCTCGGCGGGCTTATCCACTGGTTTTCTTTTTTTGTTTTTCTGTTTGATTTACTAAGGCGGGCAGTAATCCGCCTCGGTAAATAATTGATTAATGGCGACCTTTGGGCCGAGGCGTTTGTGATGCCCGCCATGCCTCAGGCTCGGCGAGCCCTGAGCACTCTCTGAGCTATCCAGGACTCCGAGCCCTTCGGCGGCGCCGTTACATGAAGCCACCGCATCCATGACCTTCAGTTTCCAAAACCACCGTGCACCACCAATACTTGCGGGCAACCTGCAGCGTAACTAGCCATGTGATGTGAAGCCAACACACCTTTTTCCCACCGAGAGCTCAGCGGAGGCGAATCTAGCCAACTGTTCTTCGGCTTTTCACGGTGCGCCGTCAATCTGCTAGTAGCCCGGTGTCCAACATGGCTACACGGTTGGTTTTCTCTACCACGACCTAGCAACGGATCTCGCTATGTAGTGCTCTGGCTGCCCACCTGCCTGCTGGGTTTGTGAAAGCGCATGTTGCAAGTGTATGTTTCAAGTGTTTCAGATGTTAAATAGGTATGTTGCAAGTGTTTGATATGGATGTTGCAAAAGTAGATCGGGATGTTGCATATGTTGCAATGGCTATACACGTATGTTGCAAGCGTCTGTTTCAAATGTTTCATCTGTTTTTTCAGATGTATGTTGCAAATGTATTTACCAGGATGTTGCATATGTTTCATACATATGTTGCAAGTATTTTATCCGGATGTTGAATATGTTTTTGTAATGGCTTTCCAAGTGTCTTTTGTTTTTTGCAAGTGTTTCAGACGCATATTTGAAGTGTTTCATCTGTCTTTAGACGTATGTTGCAAATGTTCCATCTAGATGTTTCAAAAGTAGATCGGATGTTGCACAAGTTGTTATGACGCCGGTGGCTGGCAGACAGCGGCAGGCTCCTTCCTCGTGCGGCACGCCTCTCTCTCTCCTCTCCTCTCCCTCCCCTCCCTTCCCCCTCTTCCCTTCCGTTCCCTCCATCTCGACGCGGTAGTTCAAGCTCTGTGAGCATGATCCCCACAGATGTGGTAGCCCGATGAGCATGTGGAGGTGGTGGCATCGGGTAGGCCGACGGTGGGCGCGATGCTCGCGTGGTGGCCCCATAGCAAGCTGGCGACTAGACATGAGCATCCGTCTGGGCGTCCGGGCACTTGTCCTGCCATTTTAACTTCCCTCCTTTTCTTTTTTCTTTGCTTGCAGCTATAGATTGTCTATCCAATTGAGGAGCAATAACTAAGCAGGAAGAATCTTCATAACTCGAATCGTTTATGCTTACAATCTACCTTGCACAAATGATTTTTCCTTTGTTTTGTGAGGGTATTTTGGTAACAAATGTTATATCCCAAAACCAAACCCACCAAATACCAAACAAGGAAAATTGATCAAATTACCATATCCCTACGAAACCCTGAAATGTCTAATGGCTAGAGGGGGGTGAATATCCTATTAAAAATTCTACAACAACACTAAAGTCAAGTGGTTAGACAATTATGAGGTGAAGCAAGTGTTGCACTAGCCTACTAAAAATGCAAGCCACCTAACCACAATTCTAGTTGCTATAGTCTCTATGTCACACTCAAGGCTAGGTCACTACCACTAAGTTAGTAAGATCTCAAAGACTAACTAAAGAACTTCACTAACCAAACTAGATAAGACACAAGCTAGCTCTCAAAACTAGTTACACTAAAGAGCTTAGCTACACTAAGAAAGTAAATACAAGAGAGGTAGCGAAATTTATACCGCCGTGGCAAGAGATGATCAATCAATCAAAAAGAAATCCGGAGATAATGATGACACAATGATTTTTCTCCGAGGTTCGCTTGCTTGCCAGCAAGTTAGTCCCTATTGTGGCGATTCACTCACTTGGAGGTTCACGTGCTATTAGACATCACACGCCTAACCCACAATTGGGTGCCGCACAACCAACACAAGATGAGGATCCACAAGCCACACGCAATCCACTAGAGTACCTTTTGGCTCTCCGGCGGCAAAAGGTCAAGAACCCCTCACAATCACCACGATCGGAGCCGGAGACAAGCGTCACCCTCCTCTCGACGATCCTCACTGCACCAAGATGTCTAGGTGGCAGCAACCACCAAGAGTAATAAGAGAAATCCACAGCGAAATACAATCACCAAGTGCCTCTAGATGCAATCACTTAAATCAATGCACTTGGATGCTCTCAAATCTCACTAGATGATGATCCAATCAAGCAAGGTGAGTTAGAGAGTGTCGGCTATGCTCACTAGTGTGTATTCTCAATACAAACAGCAAGAGAGTGAGCCCAAGCCAGCCAAGGGCTTAAATAGAAGCCCCCACAAAATAGAGCCGTTAGGCTCAACATAGAGACTTTTGCGCGTTGACCGGACACGTCGATCAGATCAACCGGATGCATCGGTCTCAGCGTCCGGTCCTCGGATTCGTGCCATGTGTCACTGAGGTTTAACTGCGTTTTTGTTGATTTTCAACGATTAGATACACCCGTGCCCGCACTTAAGTGATGATCGGACACAGCCGAGCAGGACCGGACGCACCAGCGTCGCGTCCGCTCACCCTCGCACCCGCTCAGCCAATGCCATGACCGGACGCACTGCTTCGCCACCTGACGCTTCGACACCGTGGAGTCAGGTCAATTCCAGAGAGGGTCTAGAGCCGGCAAAACATGACCGGACGCGTCAGATCGGCCATGGCAGGACGCTCCCGTGCGTCCGATGCCCTCTGGCCAGCTTCAGTGCCCAACGTCATCGTACGTCACAGACCGAGAGCGTGCCTTCACTGCACGCCATTGATCGGACATGGCTGCTAAGTCCGGTCGCTGCCAGAGCAGCATCCGATCACCTCAAGACAACCCCTTTTCTTTTCCAACTTCTCCACCCTTGCTCAAATGTGCTAACCACCACGTGTATCACCTTGTGCACGTGTGTTAGCAACTTTTCACAAACGTTTTTAAGGGTGTTAGCACTCACTAGAATCTAAATGCATATGCAATGAATTAGAACATGTAGTGGCACTTTGATAACCGCATTTCACGACGAGTTTCACCCTTCTCATGGCTATCTATCCTAAATGTGATCACACTCACTAAGTGTCTTGATCACCAAAACAAAATGGCCCTATGGATATCACCTTTGCCTTGAGCCCATTTTGTTTTTCTCTTTCTTCTTTTCCAAGTTCGGAGCTTGATTATCATCACTTCATTTCATGTGGCCATCTCCATCCATGAGTGTCACTTAGCTCCATCACTTGGGTTGGACCAACCTATCTCAAATCCACACTTAGAGCATAGGGTTAGTCCAAATAGGTTTTATCAATTATCCAAAACCAAACTAGGGCTTTCAAACCCTCCTATATTTATAACCCATCACATATCCCAATCCCGAACCCAGAGCCTATCCAAACACAACCAAAAGATTCAACCTTATGAAACATGGCAAATCCTAACTATTTCTCACTAGAAACATTTCGATTGTTGCCATTACTAATGAATGCATTTCTTTGTTGAGTAACACTAATACTTAAGGTCGCACTTTTACCAGTTATGGAGCTCATGAAATTCTCATGCCTAGGCCCAACATTTAGACATCAAAACCACCTGCTGCACCAAGTCAAACACCAACAGAAAAAATAATAAGAAACGTATAGTATACAATGCATTATATGTATTATATTTGAATTCACACTTAATTGAACATAAAATTTGATGAAAACATTTAAGATGAAAGTGAAAGAAATATCTAACTAATGATGATGTGAACCCAAAGATACACCTACAAGTTGGTTATATTTTTATAAATGGACATGCAATATATTTGCAAATAAAATATAATTAATAAATGGGGATTTACCCATCAAAATTTGACATCAAGGTAACAAATTTATGGGATGCCGACTGGTGAGTCGTGCACCATGTGTGCTCTCCATGCAATATGCAAGAGCCCATAGGTGGAAACATGGAGAGGTTGTTGATGCATTGTCGGCGCAGGCAGTGCTGTTTAGCCCGAGCAAGCCACTCTCATGCCTGCCACGTGATTTGTCCATGCCACCGCTTGCTTGGATTCGGACGTGGAGTTGTCAATGATGGAGAGATAAACCACCGAGATGAGTTGGGAAAGGGCCTTTGTCATCAGTTTGTTGGGCCAACCAAATCTACAGAGATGTGACTAGGGCCTGCTCGACTAGGCCATCAAAATCTAAGTGAGCTTACTTGAACCTCTTTTGCACATTGATAAAAAATTCAGGGGCACTTTGACAAAGGGGCCCTAGGCTCATATGCACCCCTGACTTCAATCAAAGTGCAAAAAAAATGTGAGCACCACAAACTACATCCCCATGAATGTAACATGAAGACATCACATATCACAAACAAAATTGAAATTTTTATTTCAATGCATAATACCAACTATTCACCATTGCATTAGTAATGCAAGACATTACAACCAAGTTATTTGGAGCCGCACGGTGATAAGAATGACAAAATGCTACCTTTATTCTTCTCATCAGCCTATCAGCCCATTAGACTACGAGCCAAGTTATTCAGGCCCTCGTTAAAGGATGCTTGCAGCTGTGACACAGAAACGCGGATCTTCACCAGCTCATCCATCAGTCTATCAGCCTCGGCATCTTTGTTGCGCCCTGCTTCCTCAGCAGCTTCCTTGCTGGCGTGGATTTCCTCTATCTTCCTCTTGAGGCTCTCTACTTCCTTCATCAATTTTGCCTTCTCAGTGTCAAAAGACTTCACAGCTATCTCCTCGCTCTCTGCCAAAGTGGACCAAGTCCATCTTCTTTCACCTCTAATTCAGACATGGCATGTTTATGCTCTCGCTATTAAAATCAAACGAAGCTTATCCTTTTCTCCCTCCACCAAATCCTTCTTGGTTTGATTTCCTCCACCTTCCTCTTAAGACCCCCAATTCCTTCATGATTTTTGCTTTCGGCGTCAAATGCCTTTCACCGCCTCCTTGCCTCAACTAATACACCAAATTCCATCTTAAGGCTCTTAGCCTCCGCTTGGACATCTTGTTTTCGCTCTACGGTCAAAACCTCCCTCAAGCTTGTCATTTTCACCCTCAACAAATCCTTGTTGATTTTGGAATTCCTCCACCTTCCTCTTAAGATCCTCTACTTCCTTTCAGATCCTTCTGGCTTTCAAGCATCAAACTCCTTCGCAAGAACCTCCTTGGCCTCCTCTCGAACCCAATTCCATCTTGAGGCTCTTAACCTCTGCTTCAAATGGACTATGCTCCTGCTCTGCAGTCAAAATCTTCGATCGAAGCTCCTGATTTTGACTCTCCACCGAATCCTTGTTGGCCTGGATTTCCTCTATTTTCCTCTTAAGGTTGTCCATTTCCTTCATGACTTCTACCTTCTCAGCTTCAGATGTCTTTGCCGCTGCCTCCTTTGCCTCCACCAATGCACCCACTACTTGCTTAAGGCACTTAACCTCTGCTTCAGACTGCCTACATTTCTCCTCCGCTACGAAAACCTCGGACCGAACCTTATCATTTTCTCCCTCCAAAAAATCCTTATTTGTTTGGATTTCCTTCAGCTTCCTCTTAAGATCCTCTAATTCCTTGGTGATTTCTGCATTTTTTGCATCAAATGCCTTCGCAGCCACCTCCTTTGCCTCCACCAACCCACTCAGTTCCATCTTGAGCCTCTCAATCTCTGCTTCAGACATGTTTTGCTTTTCCTCTGTGATCAGAGCCTCCGACTGATGCTTGTCATTTTCACTCTCTGCCAAATCCTTGATGGCCTGAATTTCCTCCAGCCTCCTCTTGCGATCCTCTAATTCTAGGATGATTATCTCATAATTAAACTCATAGTCAGCTGCCTCTTTTGCCTCCGCCAGCGCGCCTAATTCCTTCATCAGCATCTCAACCTCTGCTTCAGACTTGCTACATTTTTCCTCTGCGACCAAAACCTCCGACTGAAGCTTATCATTTTCAGACTTGCTACATTTTTCCTCTGCGACCAAAACCTCCGACCGAAGCTTATCATTTTCAGCCTTGAAGCTTCTCTCCACCTCTTCCTTGTGGCTTGAGATCGCCTTTGTCTCCTCCAATTGCTTCTCCAGCTGGGTAATTTTGTGCTCCGGTTCCCACACCCTGTCCCCAAGTGTGGAGACCTGGTGCGATAGGGTCCTCACCCTGTCATCTGTGAAGAGATCTGCAACATGCGTACTGTACGTTTTAGAGGAGAGAGCTGGCACACACACACACTAAGTACTGTGCAGATAGAAAAGGAAAGATGATGACTTGGCACACACCGGCAAACCAAGGCGCGGTCGGCGACGACATGTCTGTCGGCTGTCGCTGTTGTCACGCACTTGTCGGAGGAATAGAAGATGCCTAGCTGTCTCGCTGTGCACAGCCGGAGCAGAGGAATATATACCTGCTGAAGCTGCCTCAGCTTGGTAGGGCAACAACTGAATATATACAGACGGAGGAGAGGATGAAGTGTCCATGACTCCATGAGCCAGAGGGAAGAAGCGTGTGGAGACAAGGGAGGGGATGGAGTGTGGGTGCAGAGGAGAGATGGAGTGTCGGTGGGGAAGAGGGATGGGTATATTCTGACTATCTAGTAACGAACGACCTCTCATGGGAAATTTAAAATTTAAAGCCGCAGGGATCGGCCATCAGTAACTGCAGTCGCAAGGCATCATTTTTTTTTCTTTCCTTTTTGCAACAGTGCTCGATCGCGTATTCTTGTTGCTCCCGTTGCAAGAATTCAGAGGACAGAACGGTTAGATTCCTTGGCTCCTTGCAACTCCCAAGGTAATGTACTACTAGTACCTCTTTTCTCTTTTTTTTATAATCTATAAGAAAAAACAAGCAACAATTTTTGACAACGCATTATTCATATTTATATAGTGCATCATGGATGGATCTTGTAGTAGTCAATCGGGGCTTCGGAGCTGGAGTTTGTAAAATTTCCGTGTCCAAACGGGGCAGGTACGGTCCTTCCATAATTCCACAGGCACTGACCACTGAGGCGAAGACGGTCCGCATATAGTTCCCAAACAAATAATTGGTAGATGGATGAGTTTTTCAAGTGCCTAAAAAAGTTAGAAGCACAGTTTTCAAAATATCGATCCTAAAATATAGAAGACAATTTTAAATCATCAATCTTGAACTATTTTTACATTATCCTAACAACTTTTATATTTTCTTTCTCTCGCATATTTGCATGAGCATCTTATTATTTTCAACGTCCTTTCACCTTTCTATTGGTCGATGGGTCTCGTATCGTAATGCTCGTAACAGAACCGTCCAATTTATAAGAGCACAAGTACAATGGCAGCCCGCAAATGATTGCATTATCATACTTGAGCAAATATAAACCCGGTAGTCCGTCGAGTACCACGAAGGGTCTCAATTCATCGCTAACATACAACCAAGATCGTTCATGATTCAACATACATGCCACATGTTACATAGAGTTCACAAATACATTGCCATACATCATAGTATGATTAAAGTTATTACAACCCAAGTTCCAAATAAAGTAATAATAGCGAAAGCAAAGTAGTTTTAAAACCAACATCTCTCACCATTGTTTAATACAAACCAGTTCATGATCACCACCCACAAAAGCATCAGAAATAAGATATATAAGTAGAAGCGCCTTGCCCGGGGCCTACTCCTTGTCCACAGCGGGACAGAAGCAATTCTTAAATAACCATGAAAGACTGTGTTATCTGCAACAAGTGGAAAATAAACCCTGAGTACAAGAAGGTACTCAGGTAGACTTACCCGTCATAAACCAAAAATAAAGTGACTCCAAGGATCATGCAAGGCTTTATAAGTAGAGCTAACTTGACAACATTTTACATAAAAAGCCACTAATTCAGCTATACATTTTTTTAATTCGGTCATCTAGTTAATCATAGCTATTCTCCAAACATATGGTATATTATTTAGTAGTATAACAATAGTAACCATAGCCGGTGTAAGATTTTCATATTCATCATATTCCATAATCCAATTACTACGATGAAGGGCCTCCATCAAGTTTCTCACTATCCGGAAGAAACGGCGATTCGAATCGATTACAACCAGCTGGGTAGTATTCCTAACACAAACCCAGGTAGACGAGATCAACGATCACCTTAGGTGACCTTTGGTACAACTTAGGTCTAATTCGCGGGTTTGATCAGCGCCGCACAATCAAGGACACTACCAGATGCCAGATCGATCAGGACTCTAACCCACTCTTGGCCTCACATCGGCTCCCCGCACATCCTTACTACCTCCACTGTGCACACTCTAACAGAACGGGGCCCAGCCTGAGTTGAACTACTCGGCTTCGCGGTCGGAACGAGTTATCCGGCCATCTAAATGAGATGCATACATTCAAAATGACAAGAGGGCCTCCAACGATGCGGTCCTTAATCGACACAGACGGAATCACATGAGTTCACCTACACATAGACTTCGCTCGGTCTCCAGTTATATTACCACATGGTTCTGTTCCACGATAGCAAATATAGCCAACCGTGCTCTCGGTATCGACCTATATCTCGCAGGTGACAGGAAATCACCCGACTTCTACCGGTCTAAGTATATATTCGATCCTCGACCTATACAGGGTTAAAGGTATATATCTAGACAAGATAGTTCTATGCATCAAGTGTTTCCAAATCAATTCTTACAACCTAATGCATCAAACAGAAAGGACTCAAGTGATATTTTGTAAAACATAGGAGCCTTAAAATGCTCCGGGGCTTGCCTTTCAGGAACGAAGTGGGTCGGTGGTCAGGGCACTCTAGAAGTTCCTCAGTAGCTTGTTCCTCGCCTTCGGGAGTTGCTGGCTATGGTGTCTCCTGATTCTCCTCCGCGTCTTCTTCGAATTCCAGTAGGGCTACTCCTTTGGGCGATCCTATATGTATGAGCATGAAATAAGATATCATGGATGCATAGATAATGACATGGATGATATGATATGATATGATAAAATACATACTCATAAGTGTCCTTAACAGTAATGTATTAAAGTGATAACAAGATGAATTTTCTTTTACTGAGTAGGTGCATATCTCCTCTCTAGTAATTAAACAAACACCTATTTAAATATTTTCTGGGCTGCAAGATAGCAGCCACTTGTTTTGACCATAACTACACATCCAAACAATATGGTTTTGGGCTTTCTAGAAATCTTATAAAATTGTCTAAAACTTCCTTATAATCATCTTAAGATGACTCAGTAGCTATATAGGTCAAATAATTCAATCTTTCAGATCTATCTAGAGGACAAGCAAATCTAACAGCAAAATTTTAAAAGCTATAATTTTCAAACCATTAGGCCTATGACCATGAAATTTTTGGAAAAGCTAGATGAGTAAGTTGTCTACAACTTTGTTATTGACAAGTTTCATAAAAAAGATCATTATCATCATGAATTTGTCATCACAACAGAAATTACTCATGCAGCCATCTAGTTGAATTATAAAACAATAATTAACTAGCTGCCTATAACCAATTAATTCCAAGCACAACTACTAATAATCAACAGATCATATGCATCACAAGCACCATAGAAAACATCATGGTTACGCCCAAATAATTTACTTATGTGCATTAATTAATTTCCTTATATAATAGGGTGATTTAGCGGATAATTATTTTCAATGATCAATAAATTCGCATAAAATTACAGTAGGTTACATAAGATCCCAATAGTCGACTGTACAAATTTCATGCTATTTGGATAAGTATAGCAAACTCTACAAAAATGACAAGTTGCATAGGCTTATTTTAGCAAAAATAGGTTAGCCTAGTGAAAAGTGTCAAACAACAGATTTCATATTTTTCTTACTTTCACCCTAGCTTAAGAACACTATGTAGAAATTTGCATTATGACAAGTTATGTATTTTTACCCCAATTAATTTCACCATAAACTAGCATTTGATTAAGGTGAAATTGGAAGACTGTATTCTAAGTATGTCTACTATAGGTTTAGTATTTTTCCTTGCTAGAGCATTTCAACACAAGACTAACAAAATTGGAATCACAATTTTAGCACCTCTCTAGCTCAAGTTATGCATTTTACAAGATAAAAGCTATTTTAAAAGCACTTAACCAACTTAATTTAATTCACATAGAAAACTACTCCAAACAGTAGGTTTCATATTTTTAACAAATACTACACTACAATATGAATCCAACAAAATTTGGTTCACCCAAATTGGACAACCCTAGCTCAAGATATCAATTTTTGAAGTTTGCATTCAAATCTGTGAGAATAAATCAAGAAAATCATTTCAACTCTGACTGACATCTGGGCCCCGCGGTCAACGGGTCCCACCCGTCAGCGAGACCAGCGTCAGGGTGCGGCCTTGGACTAGCAAGAACTTATCGTCGGTGAGGTCACCGGCGATGAGGTCTTCAACATCGTGCTCCCCACGACACCCCGCGTCGAATGGTACCCATGGTTAGCTTGGCGGTTCACTAGAGAGACCTCACCGGCGAGCATGGCGGCTCGATGGCGATGCGTGGCAGCAGACTCGATGTCTCTGGCGGTGGCACGGTCAGGTAAGCGTGGCTATAGCTTCTACTAAACCTAGCAGAGCTCTACGGTGCAGATCAAGCTACTGTGGCGCGGCCATGAGCTCCGGCCACGTGCATAGAGGCGCGGCGGCGCTTACCGTTCTGACATGACAGTGGTGGGTGATGGGTCTATATCATAGGAGAAGGTTCTAGGGTTCATGGCAGCTCAAAAACAAACACAGGAGGGGGAGGACGGGATCTAGTTAGGGCCGGCCGCGGGAAGCTTGAGCTCGCGGCCATGGCAATCACGCGCGGTGCGGTCACGCATTACCGCGTGGCAGCGGCGGTAGCGGTTAAACCAACTACGACATGAGCATCTACGATCTATGGTGATGACGAACCAATAGAGAAAAAGGTAGGAGCGGTGTATAAGGTTGGCCACGGCGAGCTCGAAGCTCGGCGGTGCTTCGTGGCCATGGCGTGAATGCTCGAACAATGGCAGTGGTGGGTCAGGGTGGTAGAGCTTTTCATGTTAGAGCTATGGGCGAGGTGGATTGGGTGGTGGTGCTGCATGGGCAGCGAGCGCTGCCGGCGGAACTTGGCAATGGAGACGGCGGCGCTCGGCTTTGCTGCTGTGGGCGCGAGAGCGAGCGAGACAGAGCGAGAGCGAGTGAGGGGAGTGAGTGAGGGCAGGGACGCACGGTGACCTCTTCAGCGCGCGCCTAGCCGTGACGTGGCCCAGTCTCGGCATGTGCATGCCACGCAGCAGCCATGGCCTGTGGCTGGTCGGCCACTGCTGCTGCTTGATCGGTCGGTTTTAGACCGACTGATAGCGTGTTTTCACACCATCATTACTCCTAATCCGTGGTGATTTAGCAAAAACATCATTAATAGAAATTGTAGAACTATAAGAGATCTACAACTTTGCTTTAGAAAGTTTTGTCTAATTCACAATGGTTTCCAAACTACAGAGCTCCAAAGTAGAGCACATGGAAACTGAAATCAGGTTTAAACTTAGAAAATTTTCTAAGTTACAAAACAGCATCCAAATTAAAACTTAGGAGCTCTATTTGGCCCACTTAAGCACTGATTCAGCTCGTGACCCTTAAACAAAGTTTGTTACCCATGTCAAGAACTACAACTTTTATTAAGGGTGCACTACCATGCAAACACTCTATGCTATAGTTCCACTTTGGTCAAAGTAGGATCATGAAAAATGACATTATGAGTAAACTAGGACTTAGAAGCAAAATTGGCCCATGTCATGAATACAAACATTGCTCCATTTTCCATCCTAGATGTGACTAAGGTGTTTTTGTGACCTCACAACCATCTCTTGCATTGGTCACACATGATCACAAGCATATACATGTATATAATCAACATCACATGTGATAATATGTAAAGGATAAGATGAAATTCCATATGCTCATGCTCATGAATGCTGGGATGATGCTTGTGCTCATGAAATGCAAGTGCCAAATGCAATGCTTAACACTAGGGTGTTACAGCCCCTCATCCCAAGATTTGAAAGACCTACCATTTTTCATAAAAGACACACCAGGCAATATGTGACACTGGTTTGTTGTTGCTGGCCGATGAGGGACTAGATAGTTAGGAGGTGGAGATTAAGAAGGGAATGGCATTTGATATGTTGGAGCATCTCAAGTATTTCCTGATGGATTAGGTCATTCGGTTTCATAGGCCTTATTATGTGAACCACTCCGACAAGAACAAGAGGTACACGGTCCTTTGCAAGAATGGATGTTAATGGGGTCTATGGGCTCGGAGGCAGAGAAATGAAAAGTGGGAGATTCACAATGTGAGGCAGCCTCACACATGTCGATCTTCGAAGCCGAAGGGTGTGCACGCACAAAACACAGCCTGTTACATTGGTCGTTGTCTTGTTGGCACGGTTAGGGCCGATAGTGACACATCTGTTTCAAGCATGATCAAGGCCATATTTGGGTTCACTGGTTATAGAGTGAAGTACTCAAAGGCATGGCATGCAAAGCAGCATGCTATAGAGTTGCTATGGGGCGATTGGAAAGAGGCATCCAACCAAGTTCCTAGGATTCTAAGTGCCATGAAACACTACAATCTAGGCCATAGGTGGTATCATTATGTGGGTCGCATTGTCATGGATGTGGATGGCGTTCCGAAGCATGTTCTGTAGAGAGGTTTTTGGTGTTTTGCTCATTCCACAAAGGCCTTCAAGCATTGTCGTCCCTTAGTACTTGTTGATGGTACATTCCTGACATGCAAGTATAGGGGTGTATTGATGATTGCCGTTGGAGTGGACCCGGACAATCAACTTGTCCCTTTAGCATTCGCTTTGGCTGAGGGTGAGAACGATGATAGTTGGTGTTGGTTCATGAAGCTTGTGAGACAGCATGTGCTCCGTTCATCTTGGAACATATGCATGATCTTAGATCGGCATCATGGTCTGCTGACAGCTACGAAAGAGCATGTAGATGGACGCCCTCCTCTTGAGCATCGGTGGTGCATGAGGCACTTTGTTACCAACATATGGAGGAGGCAGAAGAAAAAGGAGGTAGTGCAGAAGTTGAAGTCACTATGTGGGTATCGAACCAAGGAAAAGTTCAAAGAGACGCTTGCGAAGTTACAGAAGGTCCTCAATGCTAGGGCAAAGACTTGGCTTGAGGATCAGATGCCTCAAAGGGACAAGTGGGCTCTTGCATTCGATGATGGAGGTCTTCGGTATGGCGTGATGACTACCAATTCTTTAGAATCATTCAACAAGGTGTTCAAGGGTATCCGTGTAGTCCTTGTGTCAGGTATTGTGGAGTACTCATTCAGGAAGTGCAATGAATACTTTGTCAATCGATGGTACATAGCAAAGGCGTCCAAAGAGAAATGGGGTAGAGCCGGTAGGAAACACTTGGATCTCTTGGAGATGATAGCTTGCAACCAAGTGGGGGAGGCCTTCGGGCTATCGAGGTTAGTGTACAATATCAGGTCAGCCGAAGGAACAAACCCAGGGGGCAAGAAGTATGGTGGTAGGAATTATAGGGTGGACCTTAACAAAGCGGAATGCTCTTGTAACATTCCATAACTCCTCCATGTGCCTTGCTCGCATGTCATTACAGCTTGCAGATGTAGGGGTCTAGACCATGAAAGTGAAAAGTTCATGTCTCCTTTTTACCTCATGTCAAACACTCTCAAAGTGTGGGAGTCGAGCTTCGAGCCTTACCTAGATCCGACACAATGGCCCGAGTACTACGGGTTGGATTATGTTCCCGACCCGAACCTTCTAAAAACAAAGAAGGGTAGAAGGAAGAAAAAGTAGCTCCGAGGAGTTATGGATGCATCAAATGGGTATGGTGAAGATATGCATGGTTTTGGTGACTTTGATGAGGCACCGGGACAAGTATGTTGCTCCAAATGCCACAAAACTGGTCATACCGCTACCACACCAAAGAAGCATAAGAAGTCAAAGAAATTAGAAACACGAAACGGGAGTCATAGTGGTTCGATGGTTATAAAGGTACATACATAGATTAAAAAAGGTGCTGCTTATATATTCCTTGCATTTGTTCATTGTTTTTGTACCATCTACCATGTTTCATTTACTTTTTCCATATTCTAACGTTGTGTCATCATTTTCACAATTGCAGCATGGCGCACCTGCAATTCCCCCTTCTTCAGACCTACTATGACAAGGACCACCGAGCGCACTTGATGGTAGACAATGGTGCGGTAAGTGATTTACACACAATATTTCCTTTTCATGTATAATGTCTTTAACCCTGCTATCGATTCTAACATTGTTTTTCCAGTCCTTGGTCCCGCTGCATCCCCGAACTCACCGACCGCTCGAGTGGGACGAGCGCTACGCTCCGTACCTCTCAAGAGCAGGAGCCAGTTTTCTGGGCTTAGCTAGAGCTATCAATGCTGGCCTCCCAAACATGGATGGTCCCCTCCTCACCGCCTTTGTCGACAGGTGGCGTTCGGAGACCCATAGCTTCCACCTACCCTCTGGAGACATGTCCGTGCTCATGCAAGATGTTGGCTACATTTTGGGCCTTCGCTTGGATGGTCCGGTAGTGACAGGCATGGTAGAGCCACTGAACTAGAAGGATATGGTGGAGCCGTTTACCGGCCACCGCCACCGCCACCCGGCCCTGAAGAAGGGAAGAAGAAGAAGATGTCGGGTGTCATCTTAGCTTGGTTGCGGCAACGCTTCAACAGGTGCCCTCCCCATGCACCGGACGATGTCATTGAGAGGCATGCCCATGTCTAGCTATGGCACATGGTGGCGCAGTTCCTATTTCCAGACACTTAGGGAACACCATCTCGTGGATGGTCCTACCCTAGCTACGTGAGCCATGGGAAAACATCGCCCAATATAGTTGGGGGTCTGCCACTCTTGCTTGGTTGTATCGGCAGCTATGTGAGGGATGTAGGAGGGCCAACCCCAATTCCAACATAGGTTGTTGCACATACTTCTTCAGATTTGGATTTGGGAGCGCATTCCTATCGGACAGGTGCATAGAGGTAGAGTTGTGGTAAGTACCTTGCATTTAATTGCTATATGTGTTTCATTTACTGCATGCACTATGTGAAATCCTTAGAATTGTTTTGTTTTTCAGGCTTGGACACATGGTGACTGTCCTCCCCCCGTATGCTACCTTTGGATGGGAATTAAGTCGGTTCGGGGTTAGCCGCAACAACGCTACGTTCAATACTCCAATGATTTGGATGTTTTAACTCCAAATCAGGTTTGTTCTACCACCGAGGCTTCCATTTATTTTCTTTAGAAAGTATCAACAAGGCCATGTACTAATAACACTAGTTATAGGTTGAATGGGATACATATGACAGGCGAGACGTACGAGAGTTGAACATGGCCCCATGTGTTCTGGTTGAGAAGGTGTTGTGGCGATCTAATGTAGCGATGATCTTCTACTATGTGGTCGAGCACCACTTGCCCAAAAGAGTGATGAAGCAGTTTGGTAGGAAACAAAAGTTCCCTCTATAGCATGAGTTGACAACCCATCAGTTGCATGAGTAAACTAGACTTTGCATGTATCATGACTCACCATTGCATGCATTGTACAAGGCCTCAAAATGTAACATGTGTCGTCCTTGTAGTATTTCGAGGAGGAAAAGGTTCGGCGGCAACGACTGGCTTGTGAAGCATCAAAAGTACATGCAAGAGTGGGAAGCTAGAGAGAGGGTAGAACCGACTTATGGGGCTCACTATGTGACCAGCGAGTACCGTGAGTACCTGGCATGGCTTCACAGGTCCACAAGAATCACAGTGCATCCACCGGTCTCGAGCATTCCAATAGATGAAGGGAGCGATGATGAGGACACGTATGATGTGATGACAAGGATGAGCATGCAGCCGCAGAGAGCGCCACTTGACAACTAAATGGTAAGTGTTTGAATTGAACTAGGCCTTCACGCAGCTTAACTTGAAAATTACATGGTAATGATGATTATGCATGTACTCTAGGCAACTCAGCTAGCTCACCTTTCCAATGAGGCCGGAGTTTACCTTGGACATGCAGGAGGGACTGACTATACATACCTTGAAAAATTTGTCAAGGTAGTACCCCTTTGCCTATGTATTTTCCTACTCACCCGGAATGATATGTAACCACTTCTCATTTAATATGACCATGGTTGCTGAAAGTGTTGACATCCTATCGATGCATGGCTCGTAAGTTGAGTTGTATGATAGCCAAAGATGTACAAGTGGCACCTCCCACATCCCAAGGACGACAAACCCGTACAAACCAAAGGGCAGCGATTGAGAGATCGGAGAGCCCCGTGCAAGATGTAGGGATGATGAAGACGACAACGATGGAGATGATGATGACATCAATGATCCAATGTATGACCAAGACGATCTGACGGGTTCCCAACTTACTGATGCTCCTCAGGGTACACAAACTCAGGTGCGTGTGTCATTACCAAGTAGTACATGAGATTGTTATAAGGGTGTGGATTCAACAGTTCAACTATGCCCTTGAAATAAAGTTAGTCATGTGGTTGTTTATCTGCTAGTAGTATGTTAAGCTGGAAGAAGTATGTTAAGTAGTAGAAATGGTAATCAACTTGGTCATAAAGTGCTTATTGTGTAATCTTAGACTAACCCATGAGTGTTCATGATAGTGGATGGCCAACATCATTGATATTTTGTGAAAATGACTGCCACTTTACTATTTCCTCATGTTACTTGTTTGACATCTATGTTGTATATGTTTTGTGTAGAGTTTGTCCCAACGCCCGCAATGAGGTCAAGGACGAAACATGCGAGGACGTGCCCATGACTACTCCGACGTCGGCAGTCCTAATCTCCAACTGACACATCTAGGCCGCCTACGTCATCTCGAGAGGCCTTCACGCCTAACTAATCCATCTCAAGCATGCTTTGTGAACTATGTCCTTCTTTTTGTTGCCTATGTTGGTCATGGAACAACTATGTTGACTATGTGCTTATTTGGACATTGTCGATGACTTGTGAACTATGTGGACTTTGTCGATGACTTGTGAACTATGCGAACTATGTGGATTTTGTGAACTATCGTCGTGTATGTGGATTTGATATTATATGCTATGTTGGTCATTTGTCAACTTGTCACCCATGTTGGGCATCTATGAACTGTTATATGCTATATTTGATGTCTCAATTGTATTTATGTGTTAAGAAGTGTGGAAGAAATGGAAAAAAATTGTTTCCAGGCCTGTCGCGCCAGCAAGGGTGGCGTGACAGCCATCACAGAACACTATGCAAATGGCTGTTGCGCCAGCCAAAGTGGCATAACAAGCATGTCACATCAGAGTCGATGGCGCAACAAGCCTGTCGCGCCACCCAGGCTGGTGCTACAAGGACTCACTAGGCTAGCCTAGTCCTCTCTGGTGTTGATGGCTGGCTGGCGCGATAGTATCGTGCCAGCGGAGGTGGCACGACAGAGCAATGCTAGTCAGGCTGGCGCGACACTATCACGCCACCAGCGCTAGAAGCTCATCAACTCGGCCTTGCTATTGTCAAAATTCAGCTGTTGACCGGTCACTTGAGGAAAGTCCTCTAAAATCCTATTACGAGTCTTCCATGATGGTATCTCTACCCCGTACCTCATCCTCACCTCCATCTACTTCTCCTCCCACATCCAACGCTTCCTATCTTTTTCGAGAGGCAAATGTATCTTCAGCTTCTCCACTAACTCTCCACGACCAGTGAAGTCCTCCTAATTACATGTCCTCCCCACCTAAGAAAACACAAAGCAATGAGCAAACAAACCGGTGTCCTATTTTCATGTAGTAGCTTCACCGATTCAGTCAACTCACCCACAACTCAGATGGCCCTCCATAAGCATTGCCACAGTAGTATCCGTATCCTAACTCGGACAAAACAACTCCTTCATGAGCCTTGATGCCACACTTGCACTTACGGTCCGATATCTTTATGCATGGCCATGGCTTAATGCCTACTTGAAACTCCGCAAAGTCTCAGAAGGCCAGTGCGATTTGGGTCCATAGTTGTACTCCTCAAAGTCACAGGATAGGAACCCTCTTTGCAAAAAACACATGTTCCAAGTGTAACATTGTATGTGCAAAACTCAAACAAGCTTAGAGATAGATTGCTTTCATGAGAACCTACATAATCGGCAATCCACAACGATAGAAGGCAGTGAATGCTCCATGTTGGCTAGGAGTAGTTAGTCATGCCAACACTCCACAATGGCAAAGCAGCGTCAACCTTCTCTGCCTCTATCATTTTTGGAGGGTTCGGTGGCGGTGGAACCCAATGAACAAATTTTGAATATGGAACACTCTTCCAAGGCTCATAAGGAAACAACATAATCAATAGATCAAACATTTCATCACCATCGATCCACTGATAGAAGCTGCATCCCTCTAGGTAGGCATCAAGTGTCGGGGGACGTCACTTTAGTTAGCAATAGTAGAAAGCACGCCCAGCTGACGCGGGATGCCTTGACTGCTTCACAAATGCCAGCAACCCACAGTAACACAACGGTGTTGTCTCTGCTGGTAGGAAAGGACCGATAGCACCATGATCCTTCGGATGGTGCACGAATTGGTTGTCATTTGAAACAGCCATTGAACCTATTACAAAGTAGTTCAACAAAGCAAACATATGAACCAATACTATTACACATTTCAACAACAATTTCTATCTCAATCATCTCTATAATCATGTAAACCCATGAAGCCAATCCCTAAAACAAACTTATTGAATGTAAATGATGTCTATACATACATAGTCCAACTCATCTATACATCTAATCACCACAAAAAAACTTCAAATCACACACTTCCATGAAAGTTTACTATCAACAGTCCAACTCACACTGCTATCTAAACCAGTGCACTCAAACCCTAATGCACTGGCAACCAAAACCAATCACAAAAATCATAAAAGTTAAACAAGTACAACATGAACCATAATATATTAGACGTGATTAGCCAAAGCAACTCTCATTCAACCAAATGAAAGACAGTATTGCATACAGCAGTGTAAACCAGAGAAGTATATAAACATCAACTAAACACAAATAAACAACAGAGGTGAGGGAGTCATACCTCATGCACGAGACCATTCAAACCTAAAATGCAAATGCAAACTTGATCAAAGGCAAATAGAGAATGAGAGGAGGAGATGAGAGAGAATACAGCAGCATGAACTCACCTCGAGCTCACCTAGAATGAAGGGAGAGAGAAGAGAGGGAGGAAAAAGGAGGTGGGCCACGGCCTTTATATGGGCCTATCACGCCAGCCCACCTAGCGCGACAAAGCTGCCACACCAGAGTCACTGGCGCTACAGGCCAGGGCCACGCTCCGTCACGCAAGCTACGATCAACGTCGGGTGCCACCGTGGTTGGGCTTGTCGTGCCAGCGCATGTGGCGCGATAGCGTGGTACTATCGCGCTAGCCACGCTGGAGCAACCAAAAGGGTCACTTTTACAAATACTTTTTTTGGATTAGTATTAAAATATTTATTTAAAAAGGATTAAAAATAAAAAAATTCCCTCCCCACGTGGCTTCTCCATGTTATTAAACAAATCTTGACGCTTCCACTGGGACAGAACCGCCTCGCACCGCGCACCCCTACGCCTCGTGACGGACCTGCTTCGCGTCGTGTGCCCCTGCGCCTCATGCCTCATGCCAGACCCGCCTCGTGCTATGCACCCTGCTTGAGCCTCATGTCGCGCGCCGACTGTGCCTCATGCCTCATGCCGATGCCGCCTGTGCCTCACGCGCTGCACTCCCTCGTGCCCGCGTCAACGAGCCTTCATTGGGTGGCAACAAGTAGATGAGCATATGTTGCAACCATATGTTTCATGTGTTTTAGATGTATGTTGCATGTGTTTCATCTGGATGCTGCAAAAGTAGATCTGGTGTTGCAATGGCTATACACGTGTGTTGTAAGTGTATGTTTCAAATGTTTTAGCTATTTTAAACGTATGTTGCAAGTGTTTCATCTGGATGATGCATATGTTGCAGTGGCTATACACGTATGGTGCGAGTGTGTTCTCTAAATATTTCAACTGTTTCATCTGGATGTTGCATGTTTTCATCTAGATGTTGCATATGTTGCAGAGGCTATACTCGTATGTTGCAAGTGTATGTTCCAAATGTTTTACCTATTTTAGATGTATGTTGCAAGTGCTTTATCTATATGTTGCATATGTTGTTGTGGTTATACACATATGTTGCAAATATATGTTTCAATTGTTTCGCCTGGTTTTAGTATGTTGTAGCCGGTGCTGCTCCCCACGTGCTCTGAGTCACGGGCACGCACGCGCTGCAGCACCCATCCAACGCTGCCTATCTCTATCATGCGAGCCAGCTCTGACAGTCGGACGTGCATGCAACGGACGATTAGTGCCCAAACACGCGAGCACCCCCTGGTCAAAGTGCATGCACGCATGTAGAGTGCCAGAGCGGGCCAGCACCCAACGGACATAGAATCAGGTGCCACTGCACCACCAGGCTTGGTCCCCCACGGTGGAGCATGCAACAGGGGTCAACACATGGGTTTGGATATGCGCGTTGTGCGCCCTCCCTTTCTCTCTCGCATTGGGTACACGCGCGTTTTGCTCTTTCTTCCTCACAGTGGGGTACACGCCATGTGCTCCCTCTCTCTCACATATAGTTAGGCGGGTCCACTTACATGCTCTTCCGGGCAGACGTAGCAGCAGCCGGAGGAGGCACGGGGGCGCAGCAGCACGCGGGCAGGCGCAGTATGTGCGAGCGTTCGAACGCGCCTGTCTGTTCGGACGTCCAGGCGCTAGCATGGCCCATCACGATATATATATCCGTGCAATTAGGATGATTTTTGCAAGTGCGGAAAATTGGGAGTTGAGATAGGGAGTTGTTGGAGAACAATTTTTTCATTCTTGCCAAAAAATCTAAATTGGGAGTGGATTTTGGGAACTATTGGAGATGTTGTTAGCTTGTTTTGGTAGTATAGCAATCATATTTTGGCGACCTTGCAAAGCATGTATTTTTTTCATTAAAAGGGAATTAATGACAGTACATATTAGCAAGCTCAAGCTTACCAAACACTGAGGAAAAAGACACAGAAAAATAGAAAAAAGCAGGCAACACCGTGACCGGAAAGGAGATGACAAACAGGGCCCCAGTTAGTCAGATGGGCTCGGCCCAGTGGAGAATAGGAGTTTCGGCCGGTTTGGTAGAGAACAGAAGAGAAATAAAATGAGTTGGGCTCAGCCATGATAGATTTGAGTCCTATACTTTTTGATAACTCGAACGAAACCTACCGAATTTCGAAATTAGAAATTTGCACTATATAAAACACTAATGTTGTTAATTGAGCAAGCATGAATACGACAAACGAAAATGTATAACATATACCAGACATTTGTTTTGACAAAAAAATTATATAATTAAATGGTCGGTAATGCTCCACCGCGCTAATGCTCCACCGAGGACCCTCCGTGCGGACCGGGCCACAGTCCTGCTCCCCTCGCCATGGCATACACGGATTATTAAAAAAAGTGCGATATTTTCCCCATTTACATCGACTTTATCCGCCGCGACATTTCCCACCCCCGCACCACGGCCGCCCCGGCTCCTACTCCTGTTGCGCGCGCCCGCCCCGCCACTCCTGATGTTGCTCCCAGCACTGCTCCTACTCCGCACGCCTGCCCTGCTGCTCTCGTCGCTGCTCATGCTCCTATTCTGCGTGCCCGCCCAGCTGCTCCTGCTCTACTGCCCTTCTCACCCGACGATGTTGACAGGTGCCACCAGCACAAGAAGAAGCGGGCCCTGGCACGGAAGTCCTTCAGCCTCGCCTCCTGTGACGGCTGTGGCGCGCCAGCGCTCCAATGCAGACAGCGAGGAGGCCACACTAGGATATGATGCATGTTGCAAATGTATAATTTAAATGTTTCAGATGTTTTAGAGGTATATTGCAAGTGTTTCATATGGATGTTGCAAAAGTAGATCGGGATGTTGCATATGTTGCAATGGTTATACATGTATGTTGCAAGCGTCTATCTCCAATGTTTCATCTGTTTTTCAGACGTATGTTGCAAGTGTGTTTATCTAGATGTTACATATGTTGCGCATAGATGTTGCAAGTATTTTATCTGGATGTTACGAATGTTTTAGTGACTTTTCAAGTGTTTTCAAGTGTTTTTTGCAAGTGTTTCAAACGCATGTTTCAGGTGTTTCATCTGTCTTCTTTTGTATATTGCAAGTATTGCATCTGGATGTTTCAAGAGTAGATTGGGATGTTGGACATGTTGTAATGGTGTTTCAAGTGTATATTCCAAATATTTCAGATATTTTAGACGTACGTAGCAAAAGTAGATCCGGTGTTGTACATGTTGTACTGGGACCCATTAACCGCAGCCACCTGCTTGCAGCTGCTGGGCCCCGTGCATGAGTGCGGGAGCCGAGGGGCGCGAGTGGTAGGCGTGGGAATTGGAGCGGGCGCAGATCGCCCCCTGTGGGCGTGCGCATGCACGAAAAACAAAGCGGCGCGGGCCCCACATGAAGCAGGCATAGGCATACGGGCTGGCGCAGTATATGGGGTGCAGCAGGCACGAGCGTCCGGACGCTAGCGCTCGGATCGGACATCCGATGGCTCGGACGGGAGAAACCTATTAGTTTTCTTATTAGTGGTGACTATTCACACACCAAAAAGGAACTTTCGGTGTGTGACAGGCAAATTCTGTATACAAACAGGTACTAACGCCGGTGGTACAACGCCATCGTCTAGACTTATAACGGTGACGTGGCCGGATAAAAAGAATGGATACTGATATTGTAAATCCTCAAAGTATGATCGTTAACTACTATAAAACAAAGACGTAACTCAACAACGGAGTAGCAGCTCGAGAGCCGAACCAATACTACGCCAAAAAATAGCGTCCGCAAAGAAAAACCAACCCACACACTGACGCAGAAAACCCGCCAACATACCACAAAAAACAGGTCAGTTACAACATTTATACAAACGCAGTTACACACTCGACATATATGGATTAACATGGCAGGATAAAAACTATAGACAATACGAATTTAAATCAGCAAAATTACAGATAGTAACTACTTTAAAACCAGGCTATAAACAACTGAATATCACCTCGGGAACAGAACCAAATACCACGGCATATATATGAAAAAAAATATAGAACACCTAAATAGCCCTGCAAACGTCGCCACCGCCTGGCATCCTGCCTTCCCACAAATTTATTTCTTCTAATTCCTCAACCAAAAAAAAATTCAACTCTAATTCCTAAGCTGAAGTTCTAAACTACAATCGGATTCACGAAACAACAACGGAAAATAGCAAAATTGCCCGTGCTGTTGCAACAGGACAAAAAAAGGTTGTCAATGTTAATATGAAGCAAGGAGAAAAAGTTGTCAATGTTAGTAGGAAGCAAGGATGAAAATGTTACACATATATTTATCTTTTATATTATATCATTCTATAAAATTTAAAATCTATAATTTATTTTATGGTGACCATGGCATCCACAACATAAATTAATATCGAGGATACTAATATGACAATATCCTATTAAGGTTGTATCGAATTAAATATAATTTTCACAGATTTTTTCTTATATTGTAAGATACAAAATATTTACTCATAAATACATCATAACTTTAATTTTCATAATACCCACGTATTTGTTGTCGTGCGTGCCGCCGATCTGCACGCGACAGCTTCAGGATCTTTGTAACGGTCGAGTGACACATAACACCCCATGGGGCAAACCAACACACATAACATCTAACTATCCAGGTTATTATGCTCATAGCAAAATACATGATTCACAAGCTTTATACAGTTTTAGTTTCTCCCTCTAGGCTTAACTCTTTGGTATTTCGCTCGGATTCTTATTGCAGATAACTTGTAGCTCATCTTGGATTCACTCGATCCAAGTTCTACTATGCAGCGGTGAATAGAGCGCTACCTCGCATCCACCGGGGCAACAACACCTGCAAAACAACTTAACGGTAGCACCGTGAGTACATTTTATACTCGCATGACTTAATTCCAACATATCATATATATTTGGTGGATGCAATGGGTATCATTAGGTATTTGTATATTTGCAGAAAAGCAATGGCGTTTATTATAAGTATGACATGCTATGCTATATCACAAGAATGAGAGTATTCACATAGTATGTATATAAGTCAAGGTACTCATGTTCCATCAAATACGCTACCATGGGTATAGAAAGTAGGAACAACCGAATGGTTCCATCCCGAGGGACTTCAGGCTTTCAAAACTCCGTAGAGGTGTACAACTGTACCCACACGGAAGAAGGGGACTAACCACCATACCTTGTGCACAAGATAAGGGTTGCCTCACGTCTTCCAACCTTTCCCTAAATCAGCCCGAGTATCCTATGAAAGGTTCGACTAGTGCCTGGTCAATGTCCCGGACATTCCCGACCAGCGCCACCCCCTTGCTAGTTTCACAGATAAACCGGTCGCAATTTACCTACTTGGCTTGTCAACCCCATCCGCGACATGTGGTATGTATAGGTGGTTACTCGGACTCATGTATCCCAATAAACGGTCCTTAACTGCTCCACGAGTTTCGTTGTTTGAGATCCCACGCTCACAACGACCTACCCCTCGCATGACTGGAGTTACCAAAGTGGTGTTCAAGCTATAACCTTTAGTGAAGTTATTCCTTAGCTAGATTAGTGAAGTAAGTCAAGTTGTATCCTCATTGATTTTAGTAGTCAATTATCCAAGTGTAGCATCCTACACGCGCAAGTATGAGTTCCCTTCTCATGCTCGACTTCTACCGTTGCTAAACAACTAAGCAATAGCAATTAAGCATTCCCATTCCCATTGTTTAGATGAGAGGCTTCTAATAGATTAAAGAGTGACTCTAAGTGTAGAGTGAACAAGATTAATACCCAAAACTACATGTAATGCATAACTCATAATGAAACTCGATAAGTATCCAAAATAGGGTTCATAGTAGTGGGGTGTCTGCCTAGTTTTGCCTCTCAAATGAATTCAAAGTTGTAAACAACAACTCACATGCACTCCTTATGCTGCTCGGCTCCTGAAAGAAAACAAGGATCGAGGCTCAGATAACTGAGGAAGGCTCAGGAACAAGACTCGGTTTAGGAGTTAGGATAGGGGCTTCTATCTATGGCTCTATTGTTGCTCTTTTCTAAAACCATGCTTAACCTAGTATTGTTGACCTCTTGGGTAAGTTCACTAGACAACTTCATCCTTACTGTTAACTTGACGGACACTCCGACCTAGGTGGCGGACACTCCATCGGGTTAGGGCTTTGAGGTGACTTGGCTCTGGTTCAACTCTGCTTGGATTGACGGACACTCCGTCGAAGGTGACGGACACTCCGGTAGGAACTAGGAGGTCTCGGGTTGTTGGGTTACTGTTCTCTATAAATCATTGGAACTCCGCCCCGCCATAGGTGACTGATGCTCTGGTATGGGTTAGGTGCTCTCGGGTTCATTGGCTATAAGTCTTTATAATTCAACAGATACTCCGTGGGATACCACGAACACTTTGGTGGTCCATGTCGATAGAAGATAAGGTTCCGGTGGCTGATTTTTTGGAGCTATCGGACACTCGATATGACGGACACTTGTCAAATGGTCGACATAACCTATGTTCTTGGGTGATCTTGGGCTTTCAACTTAGATGTGCTCAGCTATGATCTATGCATGTGCAAGATATCTCTAGGATAGCTTAGGTGACTCACTAGGCTCATGATAGCTAGGTTTAAAGCTTATTTTGCTAAGTGTGGCTATAGGCTAGGATCAAACTTAGAGATACAAGAACTCAAGGGTGAACCATGAGATTAAGATAAGGACTTTAGCTCTGAGATCTGAGAGCTTCCATAGCACAAGGTTGAAGATCCAAACCTTCTCTACTCTTGCTTCTTTATCCATGAGTTGGCTTGGCTCCATATGAACTCTTTCTTGCAATATACCAATAAGATGGTTCAAAGGACTATCCATGAAATTGTTGAGAGATTGAACTAGATAAGAAGTCCTTGAGCTTACCTACACATGATGGAACTACCACCAGCAAGAAGTCTTCCATCTTGCATCAAAATCCATGGATTAGCTCATTGGCTGAAAAATCCAAGAAAAGAGGATGGTTCTTCTTGAGCTCACCATGAAGGGGTTGAGGGGTAAAGGGTGTCCATGGGATGCTACTGGTGCTTCCCTTCTTCCTCTCCTTCATCTTCTTCAATCCTTCCATCAATCCCTCCCCTCTCTAGCTTCTAGGGTTCTTGCTTGTTCTTGAGTGAGTTAGAGAGAGAGAGAGTGAGTGTTGAAAATGAGAGGATGAGTGAGAGAGTGGCTTTAGCTGAGAAATATCTCTTCCCATTCGTGTTGATATGTGGGTTCCACTCCCTTAAGTGATAGACAACTCATTTCCCACTTACTGTTGTTGCACTATGATATGTCGGATGGTCCGATGGTATTGGCGGACGGTCTGGTAGTCTCTATCTTTGGTGAATTGGCTAAGTCACTGGATGGCTTTGTATTGTAAACCGAATTACCATATCTTGAGGTGTTCTCCGAGGTTGAGTTGATGTTGATGATGTCAATAGGATATTCCTTAATCCATTTGGGTTTCTCTCCATTGCTCTGGGTATAAGCCTGACCAGGGATATCGATAGATAACTATGGGTTCCCTTTTGGTAGGTTCTCGATGGTCAATCTAGTTCAAGGCATCAGGGATTTGTTCATGAGCTTGGATGCCTGTTCACTCGGAGGGTCAAAAACTACTGCCTAGGGTGTAATGAATTCGGGATGTTACATTTCTGTTGTTAAATATTGAGTTCCTTGACTTTCTCTGGGAATCTATAAAAATATATAATTTTAATATATATGATCACAGTCGGTGAGTGTTGACGGTCGCTAACATCAATCATAAACCATCAACATAACTTATATAAATGTATAAAAAGTATCACCAACATAGGTTTAGGGGTTTAAACTGACAAATTCCATGAGTTTTGGTGAATCTGTGTTTTCAGCAAGGTTTATCTAGAAAACCGGCAAGGAGGACATATTCGTCAAAGCAAATCACGTTTATCCATAGCGAAACTGGCGTGGGAAGACTCTAGAAGACTCTAGAAGGCAAACTCGTAGGTGGCTGCCATGTGGGGCCGGTCGGCCCAACCTGTAGGCTGCCTGGCCCCCTAGGCCCACCTGTCAGCCCCTCCTTGAAATGTCGGTTCTCCATCGCCTCCTAGATTGCATCTAGCCATTCTTTCAAGTCGGTTTGATCCGAGGGTCCAGAATTGACGCTCCGCCCTATATATATCAGCCTCTACCCCCCTCCCTAGAGCCATCCTAAAACCCTAATTCATATTCTCCTCGTTAGGATCAAAGACAGCTATCAAGAGAATATTAGTCCTCCATAGGATCTAGTCTTATAAATAGAAATAGTGAGACAGAGAGTGAGGGAAGAGTTTGGAGGAGGTGTTGGCCTGTCGGTGCTCTCTCTACGGCTTGTACCTTGGTGGATCCAGGTTCTATCTGAGCTTGCCTCTGAGATTTCTCTGGTAATCAACTTCTTATTCAAGTAAGCTTCTTGTTTATATTATTCATCAGGTTCACAACTCGTTTGAGTGCTTTATTCTTTATCCGGGAAGAGTAAAGTAGTAATTGTAGTGTAAGCGTGGTGCTTAGACTCTGGTTACTTGTGGATGCACCCTGCATTCCAGATCGGTGGTAGCTTGTGAGGTTGACTCTTATAGCCTTGTTTAATCCTCTGTAGTCCACCTCCCATTTGTAAGGGCACGTAGGACGTGGTTGCGAAGGAAAGCATCCTCTGCTAGTGTCTTTCCCTAGTAATGTCCCTAGTTGAATAGTAGAAGGCATAGCTTACCCAAGTCAGAATTAGAGAACCTTAGTTTTCCTCTCTACACTCCTATTTATCATAACCTTGTTGCTACCCTTAGTTAAGTTAGACCGTAGTTAGCCTCACATGTTTTCCTATGGATACGATACTTGGAATACTTCAGGGTGAAATGTAACGTCCAGTCCCGACATACATGGCCCCAGCCCACTCTTCCTAGGAGTGGTCCGACCCGCGTAGCAACCCGCTTGAACTTTCGTCCTCGCTTCGTTCAAAACGGTTAACCGAAGGTTACTACGCGTCCCTGGCCCTGGTATTTAAGTCGATCCAGCGAATTCAGGATTTCCAGTATGGTACTAAACCTGGTTGCACAGTATTTTCGCGATGCTACAGTAACCACCGTGAACAGTGATCCGAATTTGGCCTGGCCCAATTCGGATGAACAGTACCGCGCTACAGTAACCCGCTTTGGATGCTACAGTAGCCGGCCTTATTCTGCTACAGTAACACCGGCCCATACTGGATTTTTAATTGGGCCCACTTTGGCACATTAGGATGTTACAATCATCCCCCCTAAAGATTCGACGTCCCCGTCGAAATGCCAGATCAGCTTACCCTTTCGGGACATTTACCCCAGGATCCGACGCCGCGCAACGTACTTCTTCTTCGCGGCCGGCAACAACTTCGGTGATCCCGTTTCACCGTGGTCGTGGCTCTCCGGTGAGCCGTTGTTTCGATTAGCGTAGCTCTCGCGCCGCCCTCGATCTTTGTGATGCTTAATCCGTTGTTGCTTGCTCATTTTGATCACCACGATCGCCGGCACACCATCACCGACGATCCTTGCTCCGCCCGCCGCTGTTGTATCGCCGACCCACGCCTCACGCTTGCTTCTCCACCTTTGCTCTCCGCCTCCGTCGTGTTTGTGGTGAGCTGCTGGTGCTTCTGTACCGTTTATTTGATCGTTGCGTCTCTCCGCCACACGGCGAGCGCTGCCGTGCCACCGCGTCGCCCGCCATGGTCGGTGTAGTGCTCGGTTCGGTCCGTAATTGGTCGCGTTAGTGCCATAGATCGATACGTTGAGACGAGTGATCATGTTAGTACCCTTGTCGTCTCTCGTGATCTCACCGTGAAGTTTGCGCCGGTCAGCGCCGTCGTTGTCGTAGTCAAAGAGACCGGAGGTTAGGGATGACATGTGGGGTCGGGTTGTCGATGACTCAAAGCGTTCAAATGGATTTTTCTATTTTCGGAATGAATGAATAGTGTCTGTTTTTGTTATTTTTATGTAGATTTATTTAGAGCTCCAAAAATTATGAAAATTTTTGTGTGACTTCTCTATGATGTATATTATATAACAAAAATTTGAAATCTTGATTTTCAGTATTTTTGGGGTATGATAAAATTGCTCAATTAATTAATAAATGACTTTCCATGATTTTTCTAGGCTTATTTATGTATCCAAAATTATGAAAATTATTTTGTCACTTAGTTATCATGTAATGAGCATTTACAAAAATTTTGAGCTCAATTGGAATAAGTTGATTTATTTCATAATTTTTAATTAAATAATTAATTCATAAAAGTGAATTGTAACCTTTAATGATTTAGGCTTTGATTGAACTTTTGATTGAGTGATGTCCTTGGGTCATTAGTGGATAATGATCTTTGGCAATTGATGTATGTATTGAAATAGATTTAGTTAGTTTGACTTGTAGCTGCATCAAGGAAAGTTGTATTCAAGTTGTTTAATTTTGTATCCATCATCGAGCATCATGTTTTGTATTCCGCATCATGTTAAACATGGCATTGTTACTACGTGTAGTGAGCGAAGGTGAACCCGTGGTAGTTAATCAAGTAGTTGAGGAGGTTGAGCCATCTGTGGAGGTTGGTGTTGATATCTCGTGGTCCAGACTCTGAATCGGACTTTTTCGTCACAACGAAGGCAAGCCGGATACATTTAAACCTACCTTGTGTTTTACAAATTGATTTCGCTTTTGCTTTTCAATACTCGCATTAAGTGATTAGAAGTCAAGTGGAAACCTAATTGATGCATTACCAACCTTGTTTTCCTTATCTACCTTGTTAACCATTTTAATTGTGATATGGCTAGTTATGCTTAGTCATGCTTAGATAATAAAAGTCGGGTGATTACCGTCACTGCGAGTTTTATATGGAACTTTGGTTACTTATGTTATCATGAAATATGAGCATGTGAAGTAATAAATCTAGACCCAGGCGGACTCGGTGTGTGTGAGCCATAAGACATGGAGGTCTTGTGAGCGGGTTCTTTGCGTGTCGATTAAGGTCCCATCTGTTGTTGAACCGCTCGAGGTGAGACTTTGTAGTACTAACCGCATACCGGTAAGCCTTAACTTGGCTATTCTATTACGAGAATGGCTACTACTCGCGCCTTTGGGAGTGGAGAGATGGCGGGAATAGCGTGTACCCACGTGGCCTGGAGTGTGGAGATCAGATTTCTCGGGTGGCGTATGGACCCGTTCTTGTTTAGAGGATCCGAGGGTAGGTTGATATATGTAGGTCGGGGACACCGCATATGTCGTGGTGGTCTGGAATTCCCAAATTGGGTTTATAATCGGTTCAATCGTTGCTCCTCGGTTATGGAGACTCTGTTCATCATCGTAGTATTAATAACTGGAACTTGAGTATGGTTTGAGAAAGTGTTGGATATGAAGTTTCATGATCTCAATACGGATCGTGTCGGCTTTGTATATGATCTTATGAAGTTTTAAATGTTGAAATAAAGAATTTTGTTAAAAGAGCTTTTACGCAAAAGAACCTTGATTATTGCTAAAGCCATACCTTGAATCCCATGAGCCTGCATTCCTGAGTCTTATCAGTTTTTATTTCGGTTAAGTCTTGTTGAGTACTTTCGTACTCAGGGTTCGTTGACCCTTGTTGCAGGTGAGGCTCATGAGCAGATCTGTTTTGGATCGTGCTGCATGACTGTTGTTCAGTGCGATGACGATAAGTAATGTGTGGCCCTTGGGCAGGGCAGCGGTATTTGTGTGTTTTGTATTATATTATAATGCCACTCCACTACCTTGGTTTGTATTAATAATCGAACTTAGTTTGTAGGGTTTGAAATAAATGTTTTGTAAACTAAGTTATTGTAAGACTTCCGCTGATTTACTCTGGTGTAGATATTTGAATAAATGTTGTAATACTGCAATGACTCTGTAATGTGATCCTGCTCGGAAATCGTGGATGATTCGGGGTTCCCCGAGGACACCCGACAGTCTTCTTAGGTTATCGGTAACATATGCATAGATGTCAAAGGTCGTTGGACAGTGACAGGTGCATGTGGGCCCAATAATTTAGGAGGTTCTGCCACATGAAAGTTACAGCGTTAAAATATGCCAACAAGCTTTCTGGCGCCATTGTCGGGGAAACTATTGTTGAATTAACTACAAGCCTAGCTTAACCTTTTATCTTTTATTCTTTCTTTTGTTTTACTTTTTCTTTTAGCATGGATTCCACTCCTATCTATCAATATGCTAAACCCCCAAGTGCAAGCCTAAAACCATCAGAATCTTCAGAGCCTATCATAACACCTGGTTATGAGCTGCGCCTGAGTTTAATAAAATTGATTTGGGATCAATCCTTCTCAGGAGAAGGCAATGAAAATTCATACTCACACCTACGAGAGTTTGAACGGACTTATGCATGCTTGCGTATCGCTGGCATGTCTAACAAGACCTTAAGACAAAAGTTGTTTTCATTCTCTTTGACGAGAAGAGCTAAACAATGGTATAGTCTAACCATAGGAAGTATGCAAGGAGATTGGAAAACGCTATGCTCTAAATTTTGTTTATGTTTCTTTTTCATCTCTAAAGTGGTTAGCCTTCGAAAAGAGGTTCTAAATTTTAGACAACTAGAATAAGAATCTCTTGGCATATCATGGGATCATTTTAATGACCTCATCATCACTGGCCTGGAACTTGCCATTCAAGACCCTGTACTTCTTCAACATTTTTACATGGGCCTTAGCAAAGATTCTAGGGAATCATTTGATGCAGCTTCTAGAGGATCTTTCCTTCATTTGTCTACTAGTGAAGCAAGGGCTATGCTTGATAGAATTAGTGGAAAGACTCCCTACACTAGCATTCCTAATAAACTCCCCGAGGAAGAGAAGGAATCCTTTCCAAAATAAGAAGAGGAAGTTTTGATAGCCAAATCAAAACCACTACAATCCCAAGATGTAGCTATCAATCCCGAACCACCAATACCCCAAAATCCCCCAAAAGAAGAAGGAATTCCACCTTTGGAAATCCCTATTGACATTAAGGATGACCTCTTTGGTGCTGATTTTGGGAGAGCATTAAATTCTCATAAGAGACATTCAAGCGAATATAATTTAAATCCTCTCAAGAAGGGATCTCTTAAAAGCGTCCTTATTCCCATGTGTGACATTGGGAAGAATTCAAGGATGGCATGTCTTGTGATGCCATAGAAGGAGAGTCTAGCCATTTAGAAACCACTCCTAATCCTCTCCCCTTCTATGCCCACATTAGATGTCTTATTTGAACCCATCTGTCAACCCATCATTGACCCCAATGATCCCTCTTATGCTCTTTCTCCTAAGTCTCATGATGACCCTAGAAATCCATTAAGACAACCGAAGTATAGGAATCATGAAGACCACAAGGATGACCAAGAAGAGCAACGACAATGGCTAGAATGTATTAAGAATTGGCTAGAATGTATTAAGAATTCATATGCCATTGCTAAAGATTGGATGGACAAGGACAAAGCCTTATGGGTAGAATCCAAACTTGGTCTAGATTCAAATAGTGAGCTTAAATCAATCTCTTTTACAAACATGACTCATCCAAGTTTGGAGGAGGCCTTAGACAAGATCAACCGAGAGCCACCAATCCATGGGAAATCTTGGATAATAAAATGTCCAATGAATATCATAGGCATGGAATGATGAAGACAATGTTTCCGCCTATAGACATTCATGAAGAAACACCCTTGGAGCTTGAAAAGGAAGATGACATCGATGAGCATGGAAGTTATTTCATGAAAACCTCATCAAATCCATGCTCACATGAGAAATCTCCTGAATTAATTAGTCTCTCCAACATTGCCACACACATGAGATCTTCATCCCCCTCGTGCTTCATGTTCATAAAGACTTTGAAAGGGTGGTTGTAGATGCATATGTTTATCATAAATATTGCACATCTCATTGGCATGAATCTTGAGATAGGTACACAAAGATTGGTGTTGGAGGAGAAACCACTTCACCCATTAGAAGCGTAATTAGAAGGTTTCGAGGACGAGCTTTTATCCTAAAGCCAGCACTTTTAGAAGATAATATGAGTTTTCACCTTCTGCTATGATACCCTTGTGAAATGAGCATAGAATATAATTGTGAAAATATTCCTTGGGTATTTTTGTCACTAACCATTCCAGGTTTGAAGTAAAAAGAATGAAGGATGACGACGTAAGGTCGTCCAACCAATTATCATGCAACATTGAATCACATTCACACATGAGAGTTCTATCCATCCAAACTTGATTCTGCCTTGCAAAATTCAAGTGTGGGGGATGAACTTCTCTGAAAAATCTTATGCCATACTGCTAATTTTATTGTCTCTACCTTTAAGCCTTGCTCAATTTGCTAAACAACAAGCATGCTCTTTCATCTCTATTTGGATAAATCTCTACAATACTTTCATGCTACTTTTGTTTACTATAGTATGCGTAGGTTTTGAAGTATTTTCATACACCTTTTAAATTAGGCATGGTGCTTAGTTTAAACTATTTTCTTGAATTAAATTAGACGCGGTGTCTAGTTTGATTCTTGAACCAAAAGGTGTGCTGATTTTACTTCCAAAGGCTTTTAAATTAAGCATGGTGCTTAGGTTAAAATGCTTCCTAAATCAAATTAGACGTGGTGTCTAGGTTGATTTTTGAGCCGATAAGTATGCTGTAGTAGACACTTGATATTTTGTTAGACTAACCCCTACAAGAAACTCTCAAATCAATTTGGGTAAGTCACGAGATGAATTTAAATTGGAGATGAAGCAAGACACATGATGAACTCCAATAACGTTGCGCAAAAAAGACACAACTCATTCATGGTCATGTTGTTTACATTGTTCATCAGATTTGTGACTCTTTTGAGTGCTTTATTCTCTTCCTAGGGGGAGTAAAGTATTAATCATAAGTGTAAGCATGGTGCTTAGACTTAGGTTAATCGTAGATGCATCCTGCATTCCGGATCGGTGGTAGCTCACGAGGGTGACTCTTATAGCCTCGTTGAATCCTCTGTAGTCCACCTCCCATTTGTAAGGGTGTTTAGGACACAGTTGTAGAGGAAAGCATCATCTGCTGGTGTCTTTCCCTAGTAATGTCCCTAGTTGAATAGTAGAAGACATAGCTTACCCAAGTCAGAATTAGAGAACCTTAGTTTTCCTCTCTAGGCTCCTATTTATCCTAACCTTGTTGCTACCCTTAGTTAAGTTAGACCGTAGTTAGTCTCACACGTTTCCCTATGGATACGATACTTGGAATACTTCTAGGTGAAAGCTACAGTGGTATCCGTGCGCTTGCGGATGTATCAGTGTGTGTTAAAATATACCAATAGTGAGGACTTAGTTGGTATCTGTCATGGATTGGTCTATTTGTTCATGATTATAATAGATACCTCTCTCGATTTTCATATTGTAGGCCTGGTTTGATTGCGCTGGTATATGGGTATAACTTGTAGATACATTTATTTGGATTAGATTGATAATAAACTGCTCAACATTTTAGTTCATAGTTTTATTATTAGGTGGACCATCCGTGGACCAGGTTGTAATAATAAGGATAAATTTTCGCTATTACTTGGACACGGGCGTCCGACCCTATCTGGACGCTCTCTTCATGGGTCTACACAGCGGATAGCCCAACAGTGTGTTGCTCCCCATCGCACTCGCATCTGGCTATCGGAGCATCATCATGCATCCGCCGCCCCACCACCCCTTACCCCATCATGTGCGCATGTCCCTTGCGCATGTAGTGATCTTCCTGTACCATGCCGCACCCCATCACTAGCCGCGCCGCCACCATCGCGTGCCTCGACCCTATCCACCGGCATGACCCCTGTCCACCTCGCCTGTCGTGGCCATGGAGGGCACCATACCACCACCACCCTAGCGCCACCAGGAAGAGGTCGTTGCTGGTCCGGACTTCATCTCCCATGTAGGAAGGGGAGGCCTGCTGTAACAACCCAAGTTTTTCCAATAACCAAAAATCCGAACTTAAATTTTTTTTCTAATAAAACCCATGCATGGTGAGTGTGCATACTAGGAAAACACCCTTGTAGTTGCACAAGTATATCCCAAGCTAGCATGTTTGAGCATTTGCATATTAAACAACTTATGAGTTGCATCTTCTTGATTTTATGTGATTAAATAAAATCAACTAAACCCTTATAATAAACTTGATGTGTGAAGGTTGCCAACCCTTGGTTTGGATCCTAGAACCCTAGATGACCCCTAGTGGACCCCACAAGGGTGTATATATGTTGGCAACACATGTATACATGCATAGGAGCCAAAGAAGTAGAATAAAAATAGAAAAGGAATAAGAAAAAGGGAGAAAAGAAGAAAGATGAAGCAGCCTAGCTGGCCTAGCCCATAAGCCGCTATGGCCTAGCTCCCCTGCATGTGCCCACGCGTGTTGGCCGTAGCTAGCCCAAGCAATGGCCCACACCACGCCCCCGTGTCATGATGAAGCCCGTCGTAGCCCTTACCCATGGTCGCTGACCGATGGACCCCGCCTGTCATCCCCTTCCTCCCCTCCCTCCTCTGCTTTTTTCGCCATGCTCGAAGCCAGCATGAAGCTAAGAACGGCAAAGGCCATCATGGCTGTTCCCATCCACTACCACCTCGCACACACCCCTAGATGTCCGCCATGTCGGTGATTCACGCCACCACCTGAGCCAGCTGGCGCCCACCTACCTGCTGACGCGATCGACATGACCTGCACCCTGCCGCACCCCTCTGCCACCATTGTACCCGCCTTGATCGACGCCGTTCAAAAACAAGAGCACCAAGGCAGCCACGCTCACCCCCACTCCCTAGAACCCTACCCAAAGCCTCCAGATCACCCTACATGTGTCCCTTCCTTGCTCCCGCTATCCACCACCACCTTGATCAAGCTCAGGCTATAAAAGCCTCGAGCTAGTGCCCTAGCCCTTCTCCCATCCACCCGCCACCACTGGTGGCAACACAATCACCAAGCCAAGACCGAGAAGGAAGGAGGAGAGGGGGAGAAGAGAAAGAGGGAGGAGGACCAAGCCGCCAGAGCACCACCGAGGTCATCAGAGCGGAGGATGCTGCCCCGAACAACTACACCAACGAACTGGCTCTCCCTGCACTGCACCACTTCATCACCGCACCGCTAGCCTAGCACCACCACCACCACCAGTGAGCCCTGGGTTCCCTGTTCTGCCCTTGCCTGTGTGAACACCATGGCTGCCGCCATGTTCTTCCACCTTGGAAGACCCAAAGGTGCCGCCTTTCACGTCGCCTAGCACCGCACATACAGCGCGCTCATCAAACGGCCGCAACGCAGCGATGCCGAGCCACCTTGGCTCAAGAATGCCTGCGCCGGTGCACCCACACATGCTCGCACTCACTGTGTAGCCATACCACACCATGATGAAGCTCCATTCGGTGGATCCAGGATGGTAGAGGTAAAACCGCCGCCTCAACGAGTTTCGCCTCGCCGCGGGATGCATGTAGCCTAGCCGTGCTAGCCTAGGAAGCCCTAGAGGCACTAGTCGCCTTGCGATGCTAGCATGGCTGTGCACTCATGCCACCATTGTAGCGAGGTCATCCCGACCAACTCTAGCCACCTCGCGCGTCGAGGGCAGGCCATTGAGCTTTGCCTTGAACCCGCGCACCTCGCCGTGAGGTTGATCAAGCGCAAAGCCCTCGCCTTGCCCAAGTTTGCCATAGCTATGGCCTCGCCATAGCACCGGCTCATAGCTTGCCATGGTGTAGGCTCCGCCATGCCTTATGGTCGCCGCCGTCAAGTCTTTTACCTCCCCATGGCCCCCATCGAAGGAAAAGGAGCCACCTTTTGCTCTAATTGAGATTGTTCCAACCTCACCGCAGCAAGCCATCGTCGCCACATTGCCACTACCATGGCCAGCCCTACTAGAGCCCTTAGGGTCACACCTAGCCCTTAGTTGTGTCCGTCAAAGCACCAAGAAGCCATGGGAGCCCCATTGGGGCTGTGCCAATGTCCCAAGTACCCTCGACATCAACCCACGCTGCCACGAGCTGCCACGATGCCTACGTCGGATGCCTAGGGACCTAAGTCGCCGCCTTTAGACCACCATTGAGTTCCCTATGACCCCATGATGTCGTAGACCCCATCAGCTACTCCGCCAAGCCACCATAGTGTGCTAGTGCATGAGCTCACCGCCAGCAAGAGCACCGCCATGATAGGAGAAGAGGTGGTCATCTAGCCTCGCCTAGGACCGCATGCACTTGGTCCACCGTGAGCCATAGGGAGGATAAGAAGCGTGGACGCGGTCCACCATGGACCCTGTTTGCGGTCCATGGACCATGGCCACATTGTTCGCACGCACGTAAACCCAGCCTGGAGGCCCGTGTGCTTGCCACGTGGCTGGCCTAGCTAATTGACACATGTCCAGGCCGGGCTGGCCTAACCCGCCCGCTTGAGCCTAGTACGAGCCCAATCAACATTGACCGTTGTCCAGTCAACATTGACCGCTAATCGGCCCCACCTGTCAGCGACTAGATCCACCTCTCCCAATCAAAGCATGCCACGTGTCAGCACCAAATTAACCCAACCCTTTATCTTTTTAGGAAATGATTTAAACTTGGAAAATTCATAGTAAATTCATATGACCTCAGAAAAATGTGAAACCAGTGGCCCAAATCTTTGTAAAAATGAGCTCTATGTCGTATACTTGTGTTTGAGTGCTTTTGGATCTTTTTTATTTTCTATTGCTTCTTTGTGGCTATCTATAGGTGTCGCTTATCGCGGCTATATGTCTCATTTGATAGACCCAAAGGAGGCGCAGACTAAGGAGAACGACCCTACTACGGAGGAGCTTGGAGATGACTTGCTAGGTGCCACGTCCCACCCAACCTCGTAGAATCCTAATAGACATGCTATAATGTAGATGCTAGCGCTTTACTTTTATGCAAATGATATGTGATAGGTTGCATGGTAGAATTGCTTGAAAGCCATTACCTTGTCATAACCTATACCCTTGCACACCACTTGTTAGGCTAGATGATCCTTACTTACTTGCCACTATTTCTACTATGCATTATATCTGTGATGTGATGCTTGGTGGAGGATTGTTTGGGAGTGGTTAAGGCACTTGGTGCCGATAATGTGGTAACAACTAGGGAGATCTTGGTGTGCATCTTGGGTGTGTAGTGAGGGTTGAGTCGATCGGGCGGATCTTATGACGAGTCATTGGACGAGTCTTGCCTAGGGGGTTGCGACCTAGGCATTCCCTAAGAGAGGTACCTATGGAGGGTGCATGTGAGATGAGTAGATCCTAGGGTGGAGTGTCTTTGTGGGATGAAGCCCCGGGATGGAGGTGTCATCGAGGCACTAGGTGTTGGTTATCCCCTTTGAGAAGATATCCTATTCGGTCCTCCTAAGGACTGGTATGTCGAGAGAATTAAAATCATAGGACCCTTCGTACACACCACTTGACCCTGTTTGGGTGAGGGACGGATGTTGACCTATTAGGGTGGTGCCACTATAGTTGGGTTGTTAGCGGATAGTGTAGGGAGGTATGGGTGTGTGACCCACACCCTCCTAAGACAGCATAGTGACCTTCGGAGGCCCGGTACTACTTCTCACTATCTCTGCGTGCCGATGGACTCTGGGGTGGCCTAGGGTTGAGTGGTAGGGTGGTATTCCACTAGTTTGGAAGATAGCCTAGTATCAACCTAGGTGGTGCACGCGTGATGATGGTGATCTTGTGGATTTCTAGGTGTACACGCTCTGCAGAGTTGATCAATCTATACGTATAGTCGAGTCCTTGGATATGGACATTCCTATGACCTACGCTTCTCTTGATTAGTGAGTGGAGTCCTTTCTCTCTCCCCCCTGGGTTCTTGTGTTGGATTCCGATATTGGTCGATGAGGCAAGGCATGAGAGGGACTCATCCTTGTTGCCTAAGAGAGTGTGAGAGCGGTGAGATGTGTGTGATGGGATGGGTGAACGTGTGGTTGAGATGGGTTAAAACTTGACATATTATTATTAAAACTTGACATACTCACATAGGAAACTATAGCCACAAATAGGTCTTTTGTTCTACCCTTGCATTCCACTACCACAAAACAAACGCAAAGCATAGGGTGGGAGTCGGTGGCTAGTACAAATCATACTAATAATTATTTGGCAGGTTCTGAGTCTGAGTATGACTTCTAGGGAGATGGTTGGGAGGATTAATGGTCTTGTTCCTACGCTCAAGTTTGGTTCATGAAGATGGAGTCGACGCCAGCTGTCATTCTACTTGATGTTGTTCCCGTTGCTGCATGCTCTGAGTGATTTCGCCAAGTGGCGATGTAATAATGAGTAAACCTTGCTATTTGTACTCTCTTAAGATAGGTATTCGATGTATGACTATGATATCGACTATTATTTGATAATGTGATGGAATGATCACCTAGGACTATCACATTATGCTTCGAATTTGTGGATTTCCCTTTGTGGAAATCAAGATCATTTCAGTTGGTATCAGAGCCATACTTGACCCTAGGACGAGACCCTTAGGTTTGGACGATAGAACTATAAGTGGAACTTGTCTTTTTGGTTATATGTGCTGACCTTGCATCTTTTTAGGCATGGCTTACCTCTTTTCTAATCTGTTGATCCTATTTTATGGATCGATTTGTAGATGGCACCCGCAGTTGAGGTTCCCATCGATGGTCTAAGCTACAGGGGTTTCACTTAGATACACTATGATGTTCTTGAGGAGCTTCGTGTTCCCACCAAGTAGATTGAGTATGTCTATCATTGTGAGCTAGGGCTCGATGGACTGTCAGGGCCACATCATCATCCACCTCAGGGTTCCTACAAGTGAGACCCTATCGGAGCTACACGCCTTTTAGGAGCTTGAGGTGGAGACCTCCATTGAGGCTTGTGTCTAGTCTGTTTCATGTTTGGGCCTTCGTCGTGTGATGCATGACGCCCATGAGCACCTCAAGAGAGGACCGTACCGCTTGCTACCTCGAGCCTTGGACCTCACCCAGAGTACTAGGAGACAAGTGATGGCCGCTGAGCAGACTATCTATGCCAAGGAGGGCCCATGCCTTCAGGTGTCCGGATAGTACATCCTCTGCCAAGATAGGTACATCATGGAGGTCAAGTCATAGAACCACCATTACCGAGACATGTTGTTCTGGGCTGACGAGGCCTTCTTGGAGGAAGAGAAGAAGAAGGAGCTGCTCAAGGAGACCATCTGCATGGAGCATCAGGGATATGGCTGCATGGAGGCCTACTACAAGGCGCATGAGAGAAAGCTCAAGGCAGAGATTGCAGATCTGAGAGACAAGGCTAGAGACTTTGTGCTCCGCAATGACTATCTAGACTGCAAGGTGTATGAGCTTGAGGATGCCCTCGAGCACAAGAAGGTGTCCCTGAGGAATCACTTCGAGAAGGAGAAGAGGTATAGCTTTAGGAAGATGATGATAGAGAGCTATTGCAACATGTTGGAGAAGGACCTGGTACAGATGAGTGTCAATGCTTCCCACAACTTATGTCACCTCATCGAGTACATGAAGTACACAAAGTACCAAAAGGACAAGGAAGATAGGATAAGCCAGGCATTGATAGACTCTGACGCCAGGAGGGTCAAGGAGTTCAAGGAGGTGCAGAAGATCTTACCACCTGAGTCATGCAAGAGGCCACCCAAGGAGACCTTCTATGTTGAGCCCACCAAGCTCAATCTAAAGGCATGCTCGTCCGAGACCTACCCCAAGGCCCCGAAGATCGCGGAGTTGGAGGAGGCCCTAGAGTACATCTCGAGGATGCACCGTACCAATGCATAGCTTTAAGAGATGGATCATAGCACTACCCCACCACCTAGTTAGAGTTAACTTTCTAGAGATGCTCTGATAATGTAGTAGACATAGTGTTGATAATGAGCCCTGCATGTCTATGAGACATTACTCACTTTCAGGAGTAGAGTGGAATGTCCCTCTTTTGGAGCCTACTTGCGTGTAGTGCGATTCTCGCGAGTCTTATAGTGTAGCTGCTAGAGACATCGCCATGTCATAAACTGATGTAATGAATGCTTGGATCTTGTTGCTTCTTATGGTTGTTCTTGGTTCTTTGTTTGAGTGTATGGCTACAATAAAAATTGTTAATAAATCACCTAACCACATAATAACCTATGACCTGATGTTTTGTAGCAAAGATGTCATGTCGCCACTCTGACCGTCTGAACTATCGCTCCCCTTCCCCCATGCCTATTGGTCGTGGTCGTGGTCATGGTCATGGCCATCATGGAGGATGTGCTGCCACCCACGTCGCTTCCAACCTTGAGGAGGAGGTACCACCCACTGGAGAGCAGCATGTGGAGGAGCCCATCCTAGGAGGTGCCAGGCAAAGCCCAGCCTAGGAACAAGGATGCTCCACCTATGGGTGGGAATGCTCCACCACCACCACCACTTCTATAGGAGGTGATGGACCGCCAGATGCGTCTCATGGAGACACTGGCTGAGGGGCTACTGTGCCGGAATGGAGGTTCGCCCAATGACTTCTAGAGGAAGCTGGAGGGTTTCCTCAAGGTGAGGTCCCCTACCTTCGATAGCTCTAATGCTGACCCCATCACCGCCGAGGACTGGCTGCATGAGATGGAGAAGAAGCTAGACCTAACCACTTGCTCGATGAGGAGTGTGTTGGAGTCGCACATGGTGGGATAGCTATAGTGACACCCATGCTGACGCCACGCACATCTCATGGGAGGAGTTCACCGAAGCCTTCTGTGAGCATCACGTGCCCGATGGTGTGATGGATGCCAAGGTTGAGGAGTTATGCAACATTTCCTAGGGATCCTAGAAGATCTAGGAGTATGCCAACCACTTCAATCGCATGATGAGGTACACTCCCGGTGAGACAGACTCCGAGAAGAAGAAAATGTACTTCTTCAAGAAGGGTCTAAACACTCACCTCATGGTGGCCCTCTCGGGTCATACCTGCTACACCATCTAGAGAGATGATCAACAAGGTCCTAGAAATGGAGAGGGATCATCTAGAGGCCGACGCCCTCTACAAGGAGAAGAAGCGCCGGTCCTAGAGCTCATCTCGTGCCTGGCACCTCAGAGGCCACATGCCCACGTGACCTCGCTACTCTCCCTCGTGCCATCTAGGCAGCCGCACCTGCTCTAAGCCATGGCGGTGGTACCTACACCACCAACTACAACCGCCATGCTTAGAGCCATAGCATGTGGAAGACCGCTATGCCCACCTATGAAGGTAGCGAGCCTTTCACCTGCTTTGGTTGTGGCAAGCTGGGCCACAAGGTCACCGAATACCCCATGAAGAACGCTACACCACCTGCTCCGACCCCAGTGAGATAGTCTTATGTTTAGGCTGTGCCACACAAGCCCGCCGTGGGACCCATCCTGTGGTCATCTCACCCACCTGGCCGCTGAGGATGCCTAGGACGCCCCCGACATGGTGTACAGTACATTTTTAGTGCATGGATCCAAGGCTTTAGTATATTTTTATTATTCGGTGTTACATGTTCATACATATCCACCAAATTTGCACGAGAGCATAACCTACTAGTAACTCCATGAAGAGTACCCATAGACACTAGTTCACCCTTGGGCAACATTAGATGCACCAAAAGATGTCAGGGAGTGAGTATCACCATTGAGGGTCACCCTTTTCTAGCCGATCTTACCTTGCTTCCCTCTGATGGACTGGATTTCATACTAGGGATGGATTGGCTGACTCAACACAAGGGGGTAATATCTTGCTCACCAAGATATGTGGAGATAACACATCCAAGTGGGCACGTAATCTAATGTGAGCCTAATCATGAGAAGACGGTTTCCATGTTGTGTGCCTTGGAGGCCAAGTCAGTGGAGGAGGTACCCATAGTATGTGAATATCCTAATGTGTTTCCCAAAGAATTGCCAAGTATGCCACCTAATCGGGATGTGGAGTTCATGATTGACCTTCTGCCTGGTATGAGACCTATGTTAAGAGGCCCTACCGCATGTCGGTTGATGAGCTGGAGGAGCTCAAGAAGCAGCTCGAGGAGTTGTCTGACATGGGGTACATTAGGCCCAATGCTTCACCATGGGGTTCCCCTATCTTGTTTGTGAAGAAAAAGGATGGTTCCATGAGGATGTGCATTGACTACCATAACTTGAATGCCATGACTATCAAGAATAAGTACCCTCTACCGAGGATAGATGACTTGCTAGACCAGCTGAGGAATGCCAAGTTCTTTTCCAAGATCGATCTCCGATTTGGATACCATCAGATGAAGATTAGAATTGAGGACATTCCCAAGATAGCCTTTGTCACTAGGTATGGGTAGTATGAGTTCATTGTTGTGTCCTTTGGACTTACCAATGCCCCAGCCTACTTCATGAACATGATGAACAAGGTATTCTTAGAAGAGCTAGACAAGTTCGTAGTGGTATTCATTGATGACATCCTTGGAAGAACATGAGCAACATTTGAGAGTAGTGCTGGAGAAGTTGAGGCAGAATCAACTATATGCCAAGTTCAGCAAGTGTGAGTTCTGACTCAAAGAAGTCACCTTTCTAGGTCACATTCTCACTGCTGAGGGAGTAGCTATTGACCCCACCAAGATTGAAAGCTGTGAAAGAGTGGGACCAACCCCGCAATGTGACTCACATCTAGAGTTTCCTTGGGTTGGCAGGATACTATTGCCGCTTCATTGAGAACTTTTCCAAGATAGCCAAGCCAATGACTAACCTACTAAAGAAGACCAATGAGTTTAAGTGGATGCCCGAGTGCGAGTAGAGCTTCTAGACCTTGAAAAAGAAGCTTACCACCACTCCTATGCTCGCGTTGCTCAACATTCAGCAAGACTTCATGGTCTATTGTGATGCATCCAGACAGGGACTTGGCTGTGTTCTGATGCAGAATAGGAGAGTCATAGCTTATGCATACCGCTAGTTGAAGGGCCATGAACAACGCTACCCTACCCATGACCATGAGCTTGCAGCTGTTGTGCATGCCCTAAAGATTTGGAGACACTATCTGATTGGGAACAAATGCGACATCTATATAGATCACAAGAGCCTGAAGTACTTCTTTACCTAGGAGGATCTGAACATGAGACAATACTGATGGCTAGAGCTGATTAAAGACTACAACCTAGAGATACATTATCACTTGGGAAAAGCTAATGTAGTCGCAGATGCCCTGAGCCGCAAGAGTCATTGCCATAGTCTAATGACAGACGCAATACTGCTAGAGCTTAGTCGAGAGATGGTGAGGCTATAGCTAGAAGTGGTACAGAAGGGTCAGCTCAACGAGCTTCAAGTGTAGTACAACCTCGGAGAGCGGATACGAAAAGCCCACTGAGGATGCCTTGAGATCCATCTAATTCGAGAGCTCATGGAGCAAGGCAAGTGTCCTAAATTCAGGATAGATGAACAGGGAGTGTGCTGGTACAAAGATAGAATCTGTGTGCCTTTTGATGTAGCCCTACGACAAGAGATCCTAGCTGAACGACATGACTCCAAGTATTGCATCCACCCCAAAAGTAACAAGATGTATGCATATCTAAAGAAGCTATTCTGGTGGAAGAACATGAAGAAGGATATTGCGGGACATGTCACGCGATGCGTGTAACAACAAAAAAATCCACACAACAAAAATCACAACTACAAAATTTTTGTTTAAACACTAGGTGATGTTGAGTGACACATGTAGGAGCCAACCCTAAGTGTTGCATTAGAAGTAACCCAACTAGACAATTTCATGAGCATGGCATGTCATTTGTTATCATGTTTATTTAAATACTGACAAATGAAACATAGCATACATTGTCAACTCAAATGGTGATATGGATTTTCATTTGTTTTATGTAATGTCTAACAACACCTTTAAAGAAATAAACCATAAAGTAGTTATTACTCAAACCAAAGAATAAATGTATAAAGAGAAAACTATTTCCATTTTTGTATAACAAAACTACACTTATTTTTGTTATACAAAATAGCTAAATAAATTCCTAATATATATATGAAAGAATGTTGTGGGCCTCATATCTAAAACTACAATGACTATGGTACACCAATTTTGAATTCAAATTTCAAACCAAATTGGAATTCAAACAAAGGAGAAGAAAAATAAAACAGAAAAAGGAAAAAGAAGGGAAGAAGGCCCGCAGCTGGCTCGGCCTGCTTGGCCCGCTGGCGCGCAGTAGCCAGCTAGCCCAACTTGTGCGTGCAGTAGCAGGCCAGCCCAACTCGCGCAGCCAGCCCAGCAAGCAGCCCGGCGTGACGCTCACGCCCGCGCGCCTCCCCGCTTCGCTCGCTGTCACTGCCACCGGACCCCACGCGTCAGCCGCACACCGCCACAGTGTCGTCTTCCTCCCCATGTCGGCACCGCCTCCAACCGTGGCTCAACCAAAATGATAGGCGCGGGCTCGGGGTCACGCGAATCGCCTAGCCCTGTCCCCTTGGCACCGCGCTCGCGCAACCTCCGTGCCAACCACCCATGCCCACGATGCTGTTCGATGCCAACAGCACATCACCAGCCGTCCGCCACGTCCGCCATAGATGGAGCTCAGGCACCGGGGGCTATAAAGCCATGCCCAGAGCCCTAAGGATCCCTCAGCCACCGCCGCCGCTTGGTGGCCCAGCAGCCCGCACCGCACCAAGAGAAGAGGGCCAAGAAGGAGTTCGGGAGAGGACGATCGGGGCCACCCGCGTACTGCCGAAGTCGTCGGAGCCGAAGACGACGCCGTCATCTTCATCACGGTCGCGGGTCAGCATTGCACTGCTTCTGTCTACACGGCCACGACCCTCCCCTGCACCGCCATCCTTTCGCCTTCGACACCAACGGTGAGCCCCTCGCTGCTGAGACTCCTCCTAGCCCCATGGACGTCGTAGCAGAGCACGCGCACGCCACGCTCACGACGCCGCCATCATGGTGCGGCCACCACTTGCGCACCAGTCCGCCTCGCTGGACCAGGATGTAGCCGTAGCACCACCATGATGCCTGAAGGGTAGCCGCGTAGACCGAGACCCCGTTAGCCGACCACAGTGCCCCAGCCACGAGCATCAGACCTCGGCTGGAGCTCCGCCGTGCACCATCACCGCGCGCGAACTCCGCCACGTCTTTTGGTCACCGTCGTCACTTGTCCCGGTCACCCGCTAGCAGTCTGAACGGGAACGGGGCACCAGGACCATTGGAACAGCCCCTAGCTGCCCCGTCGGCGAGCACCGCCATGACCAAGCCGTCGACCGCCGTGGCCAATGCCCTAGAAAGCCCCGGCCACCACCTAGACACCACCATCGTGTTCGCCATGGCCTGGGGAATCTTTATCCCACCTTAATTGAACGCCAGCGCCGCCGTAGGATCACGCCGGTGAGCACACCACCGGCGGGAGCACGCCGGGGATGGAAACAGAGGGCTTCCCTCGTCGGCCGCATGCGCCTACACTCGGTGCACGTAGGCTAAGCCAAAAGGGAAGGAGGGTGGACTCGGTCCACCGAAGACCAGCCAACGGTCCATGGACCGTGAACATGAGTCCACCGTGAGCCACACGGTGTGGGCCGAATGGTGGACAAAGCCCATTGGAGGCCCTCGGCTACGACGTGGCAGCGCCACAGCATGCCATGTGTCCGAGCTGAGCCCAGCCCAAATCCAGCCCTGACCAGGCCCAACCGGCCCAGTTCGGACCCGGTCCGTGTTGACCGTTGACCAGTCAACATTGACTGTTGACCTGGCCCCACATGTCAACGGCACAGACACTCTGGACCCACATGTCAGTGAGTGACGTCAAGCTGACGTCATGACAACGTCACGCGGGTCCCACCTATCAGTAACATCACAGCCGAGGTGACGTCGTGCTGACGTCACGATGACGTCAACTGCTGACGTCAGCAGCCTTGGCCCCACATGTCAGTGACCCTGACCGGTTGACCATTGACTCACCCGTTGACTTGACGTTGACTTTGACTGGACCCACATGTCAGTGACCCAAGAGCCCCTGGACCCACCTGTCGGAACTTATGACGTTGATGACGTCATACTGACGTCAGCTGGACCCTACCTGTTAGCTCGAAACCGAGATGATGACGTCATGCTGATGTCATGCTGATGTCAGCATGCCACGTGGACCAGTCGCAGCATGACACGTGTCAGCCCAGGATTAATTCAGCCTTTTTCCATTTTTAGAAATGATTTAAACTTTGGAAATTCATAACTAATTCATATGACCTTAGAAAAATACGAAATCAGGACCAAAATTCATCTAAAATCGAGCTCTACGCAATGAACCCATGTTTGAGTGCATTTGGCTCTTTTGAATTTTCATTGCTTCTTTGTGCTATTCTATAAACGTCGCTAATGCGACTATAATGCGATCGTTTGCAGACTCGGAGGAGGACCGGATGGACGAGGATCGTGAGTACCGTGAGGAGTACGGAGACGACTACACTGAAGGTGCCACATCCCACCCAACCTCGTAGCACCTATTACGCATGGCTAATATAGAACTGCTATTGCTTTACTTTATTGTTATAATCACACTATGATAGGACTTGCATGATAGTATGCTTTCTTGATGGCCTTTACCTTGACGCAACCTTACCCCTGCTCACCCTGCTGTTAGGCTAGTCACACGCTTGCTACTATATTTCATTGCTTATTACTTCTACTATGCTTGCACTACATTGATGCGTGGTGGAAACTAGTGTTATCTGGACTATGGGAAGAGTGCTGCGTGTGTGACTTGGGTGCGTGGAGGGTGAGGGTTGTGTCGACCAAGTTGGAGTATACGACGAGCCTGGGGCAAGTCTTGCCGTGCGGTGCTACCTGGGCACCCCTGGAATGGATACCTGTGGTGGGTAAATGGTATATGAGGTGGCCCTGGGTGTGAACCTGTGATGGGAGGAGCCTAGGGTGGAGGTGCTGTGGTGGCACGGTAAATGGAAACCCTGATGAAGACATTCTGGCTTGGTCATCCCTAAGGACTTACTAGTACTCAGATTCACCGAGACGCGTTATGTACCACTCGCCCTATATGGTGCGGGATGGCCGGACTACTTGGTAGGATATTGCCACTACTGCTAGGTTGATAGCGGACAGTGTAAGGACGTACAGGGCGTGGAGGATTTCCCCCACACCCTTCCGAGACTTCATGGAGACCTTGTGGACCCGGCTCATGACTCATAGTTTCAGCCACCCTAGATTAGACTTGGGGTGTACTAGGGCTGAATGGTAGAGTGGTATTATCCTAGGCTAGCAAGCGGCCGGAATCAGCCCAGTTGACGACGGTTAGCAAGGAAGGCAAATCTTGTGGTTATGTAAAACCTCTGCAGAGTGTATGGTTGATCGATCGATACATACGCCGACTTGTCGGCTATGGACCTTTCCTGGGTTTCGCTTAAACTAGATAGTGAGATGAGTCCTTCTCTTCTCCCCCTAGGGGTGAGTGTTCGGTCATAGCCAGGGGCTACGGGCCTTGAGACAGTGCCGAGAGGGAGTTGGCCTGTCGACTGAGCGATGGTATGGGTGTGGTATGGTGATGGTGTGGAGATGGTGGTATATCGATCCCAGGATCGAAACCTAGCTCTGGAATGGGAATGGGGTGGAATGTGTGTGGGAATGGTGTTAAAACTTGACCAACTATTCTTATATACTTGATATGCTAAAACATAGGAAACCCCGGCCTTATAGGTTCATTTTGATTCCACCAATGCGGCGATGTAATAATTTATGTAAATCTGCACTATTTCTACTCTGATATTATCGTTGTATGGATGTGATATTCGACTGGAATTTGGGTAATATGATCTACAACGGTCTTATTACACTTTGACTCTGTGGATTTCCCCTCGCGGAAATCAGGTCGCTTCAGTTGGTATCAGAGACATACTTGACCCTAGGACGAAACCCTCAGAAATGGACGATAGAGTAGGACATGAACAACCCTTCTTTCGGTTATATACCGACCCTGCATTTACTTTTATGCAAGGCTTATCTATTATTGACCTGCTAACATCTAGTTCCTTAAAACATGCAGATGGCAACGAATGTCGAATGGCCACCTCTAGGACCGCTACCTCTGGACCACACCAAGCTTACCTTCGACCTACGTGAGCTCGGGGGTTTTGCATAGACCCTCTGCTGAGTTCTCATCACGTTAGGAGTCCCTGACGAGCTTGTCAAGGTCACCTGTACCGGGAAGTCAGCTCAGGAAGGAGGAATCGAAGGACCGGTTGTCACCTCAGTCGAGTTCCCAGCTAGCACTACCTTACCGTCTGTCCCAGCTTTCACTGAGTTGACTATAGAGGACACAGTTGAGGAGGGACTGCGAGCTGTCTCACACAAGGCACTTCGTAGAGTGATGAGGGACCACTATGAGCACCTGAAGACGATAGAGTTCCGTCTACTTCCCCAGGCCCTCGACCTCAGCCTTACCCCTAGTGAGCAGAGTTTCGCAGCCGGCAGAGTTATCTTTGCAGAGGAGGACAGATGCCTTCGCATCTCAGCTATCCACCTACTAGAGCAGGACAGGTACATGACCCAGCTTGAGCAGAAGAGACGTCAGGACCGGGCCCTTCTGTGGGAGTACCAGGAGCGAGACTCGCAGGGAGCACAGGAGTGACCTAATCTGCTCGAGACAGTTGCCAAGCTACAGGATGAACTCAACCGTGATGAAGAAGTCCATAAAGCCGAGGTCGCTGACTTACAGGACAAAGCAGCCAACCTAGGCAACAGGAACTGCTACCTCAACAGCAAGGTCTTAGAGTTGTAGAGCGAGTTGGATGATAAGAAAGCCGAGTTCAACCGCAGAGGAGACAGAGAGAGGTCCAAGGGGATTGATATGCTGAAAATCCAATCCCGGAACAAGACCATGACCCAAGAGCTAGAGGAGTTTAGGAAGAAGGCCATTCGCAACCATGGTCACCTGATCAAGGCACTCAGGCAGAACGAGTACCTACAGGACAAGTGTGAGAGGACTTGGCAGGCTTGGCAGAAGTCTGACAAGAAGCGCCTCAGGGAGATGAAGGGTATGTGGGATCAGCTACCTAAGGAGATTCGTAGCAAGATGAAGACTAGGATAGAGGAGTTTGAGTTAGCCCCGACTCGCCTCAACCTAGACGCCTGCCCTACCCTACCTAGAGACAAGCCTACTGAGGAGCTCGCCGAGGCCTTGAAGTACGTGTCCCGACTTCACAAGTCAGACGAGGAGATTGAGATCGAGAACAGCCGTATCCCAGCTGCGGTGTACGAGTTAGAGTAGATGACCCTGCGTGGTCATGAGTCATGTTAGTGGCTTGCATAAGTTGTACCCCATGTTGTACCCCTTATGAGATGTATTATGAGACACTATGCGTAGTACGATTCTCGCACATCTTCAAGTGTAGCTACTGGAGATGATGCTATGTAATAAAACCCATGTAATGAATGTTTTGGATCTTATTGCATCTTATGGATCTTGTTGCTTCTTTGTAATGAGTGTTGAATAGTATAAATGTTTTTCTTCAAATCGTCAAAATCATGTAATCATACTAAAATTTAAGCACTTTTGGCACAAGCACTAAAATTCCTATGATCCGTGTTGCAGATGCTGAACCACCGATCTGCTCGCCTAATGAACCATGGACGTGCGCCCACCCCCGAACCTGTTGAACCAAATGGGGGCCGTGGTGGCAACAACCATGGCCATGGCCGTGGACGTGGAGGGATACCCTTCAACCTGGAGAATACCCCGACGCCTGCTGAGGAGAACATTCCGCCACCACCACCACCGAACCTAGCAGAAGTGATGGTGCAGCAGACCCAGCTTCTTGCAGCCCTTGTTGATGGAGCAAACCATCGCCAGGGAGGTCAGCAGAATGACTTCCAAAGGAAGCTGGAAGGATTTCTGAAGCTAAGGCCACCTACCTATGATGGCACCGACCCTGACCCGCTTGTAGCCGATGACTGGCTCAAAGATATGGAGAAGAAGCATGACCTCACCACTTTCACCGACGATGAGTGTGTTGGAGCTGCCACACACTAGCTCACAGGTGCAGCACGCGCCTAGTGGGACAGTTTCAGTGATTCCCATGAGGACCCTGCCAATATCTCGTGGGATGAGTTTGCCGAAGCATTCACTGAGTATCACATTCCCAAGGGTATCATGGAGGCCAAAGCCGAGGAGTTCCACAACATCAAGATGGGAAAGGACAAGGTGACTGAGTACACTACTCGTTTCACCAACCTTCTGTGCTATGCACCTTCCTATGTCATGAACTCTGAGAAGGAGAAGTTGTACTATTACCGCAAGGGACTTAACCCGCACATCAAGCTAAAGTTTGGCGGTATTGAGAGTAGCACACTGCGTGCTCTGGTGGATCGCTGCATCTAGATTGAGAAGGACCGTGCTGAAGCTAGAGAGGAGTATAGGGTGAGGAAGCATAAGCCTGAGGAGTCATTCCGTGGACGTGATCGCAAGAGGTTCTGCAGAGATGCACCATCCAGGGAGCGCTCTCGCCACAACAGGGATGACAACCCTAGATCGAGTAGGGGTAGTGGAGGCTACACCACCAAAAACTCCCGCCCTGCTCGGGATCGTTACACCTAGGACCGTTATGCTCAGGACCGCAACACTCAGGACCGTTTCAACCGTTCCCGCTCTGTGAATGAACGCCCAGCACAGAACCGCTCCGCACCAAGCACTGGAAACTAGAAGGCACCCGCGCCAACCCCTATAGGCGGTGCGCCTTTCACCTACTTCACTTGTGGCCAACCGGGTCACAAAGCCGCTGAGTGCCCTCAGAACTCAGCTACTCAGAAGTCTCAGTTCAAGGGATCTGCTACCTGTGGATGCCTCAATCATCTAGACGCCGAGGAAGCACAGACTGCCCCTGACGTTGTGTACGGTATGTTTTTAGTTAATGGCAATACTACATCAGTTCTATTTGACTCTGGAGCAACTTGTTCATACATATCATCCAAGTTTGCACGAGAGCATGACCTGCCTGTAACCCCACGTGAAAAGCCTATCATCACCAGCTCACCTTTAGGAGACCTAAAATGCACCCACATCTGTAAGGGAGTGAGTCTTACCATTGAGGGTCTTACCTTTAAAGCCGACCTAACCCTGTTACCTTCCACTAACCTAGATGTCATCTTAGGCATGGATTGGCTAACCATTCATTGAGGCATCATATCATGTTCACCTAGATACGTCCAAGTGACCCACCCATTAGGCCAAGTCATTAGATGTGAACCCCAGTCCGGAAAGTCCACCTCTATCCTATGTGCCCTTAAAGCAAGTTCAGAATGACAAAAAGAGGAGAAGACAGTTCATGATGTGCCTGTGGTCAGAGACTATCCCGATGTATTCCCTGAAGAATTACCGGGTATGCCACCAGACCGTGATGTAGAGTTCATCATTGATCTTTTGCCGGGAACAGGACCCATTGCCAAGAGACCTTATCGCATGTCAGTTGATGAACTGGCCGAGCTCAAGAAACAGCTTGATGAGCTCATCTCGAAGGGATATATCAGACCCAGTGCTTCACCTTGGGGATCCCCTGTTCTGTTTGTTAAGAAGAAGGATGGCTCGATGAGAATGTGCATTGATTACTGGAACTTGAACGCAGTCACCATCAAGAACAAGTACCCCCTGCCAAGGATCAATGATTTACTTGATCAGCTTTGAGGTGCCAAGTATTTCTCCAAGATTGATCTCAGATCTGGCTATCATCAGATGAAGATTTGAGAGAGTGACATCCCGAAGACAGCTTTCATGACTAGGTATGGGCAGTTTGAGTTCACTGTGGTATCCTTTGGACTCACGAATGCTCCCGCATACTTCATGAACATGATGAATAAGGTTTTCATGGATGATTTGGATAAGTTCATGGTAGTATTCATTGATGACATCCTTGTCTACTCACCCACTGCTGAAGAACACGAACATCATCTGAGAACTGTACTTGAGAAACTAGCCCAACATCAGCTCTACGCAAAGTTTAGCAAATGTGAGTTTTGGCTACAGGAAGTTGCCTTCCTAGGCCATGTACTATCAGCTGAAGGTGTTGCAGTTGACCCAGCTAAGATTGAAGCTGTGAAAGAATGGGAACAACCCCGTAATGTGACAGAAGTCAAAAGTTTCTTGGGATTGGCTGGATATTATCGCCGATTCATCAAAAACTTCTCCAAGATAGCCCGTCCGATGACCAACCTTCTAAAGAAGACCAAAGAGTTTGAATGGATGCCTGAGTGCGAACAAAGCTTTCAGGGATTGAAATAGAAGCTTACCACAACTCCTGTGCTAGCATTGCCTGATATCAGCAAAGATTTTGTGGTCTATTGTGATGCATCCCGCCAAGGACTTGGCTGTGTATTGATGCAAGGTGGAAGAGTGATAGCTTATGCATCTCGATAGTTGAAAGAACACGAGAACCGTTACCCAACCCATGATCTTGAGTTAGCAGCAGTTGTGCATGCCTTAAAGATCTGGAGACACTACTTGATAGGCAACAAGTGTGATATCTACACTGATCACAAGAGCTTGAAGTACTTTTTCACTCAAGAAGATTTGAATATGAGGCAACGCCGATGGCTAGAGTTGATCAAGGACTATGACCTAGAAATTCACTATCATCCGGGAAAAGCTAATGAAGTCACAGATGCTCTTAGTCGCAAGAGTTACTGTCACACCTTGATCACTGAATCCGTACCACCTGAGCTCAAGGAGGAGATTGATGGTTTTCAACTAGAAATACTACCGCATGGCTTGTTGAATGAGCTCCACATACAGTATGATCTCACAGATCGCATCCGTCAAGCTCAGAAATATTGTGAGGAGATCGAATATCTCCGTGGTCTGATGAGACTAGGCTACAAGACCAACCACCATGAAGATGAACAAGGGACCATCTGGTTCAAGGATAGAATCTGTGTACCTTCTGATCCAGCCCTACGAGAGGAAATCCTGTTAGAAGCCCATGATTCTAAGTACTGTATTCACCCTGGAGGTTCAAAGATGTATCAAGACTTGAAGAAACACTTTTGGTGGAAAGGCATGAAGACAGACATTGCGGGACATGTGGCACGGTGTGACACCTGTAATAGAGTCAAGGCTGAACATCAAAGGCCTGCAGGATTGCTAAAGCCTCTTGACATTCCCGAGTGGAAATGGGAGAGCATATCCATGGATTTCATAGTTGGATTGCCCTGTTCACAGAAAGGCAATGATTCCATCTGGGTGATTGTCGGTCGTTTGACCAAGATTGCTCACTTTGTACCAGTAAAGACCAAGACCAATGAAGAAAAATTAGCGGATCTATATGTTGAGCATATTCTCAGATTGCATGGAGCTCCCTCTAGTATTGTATCTAGTCGTGGTCCTCAGTTTGTTTCCTGATTCTAGGAAGCTCTGCACAAGTCCATTGGAACCAAACTTGATTTTAGTACCGCTTATCACCCACAAACAGATGGACAGACTAAACGAGTAAATCAGATCTTAGAAGACATGCTTCGCGCTAGTGTGCTGAATTATGGCTCTGATTGGGAGAAATGCTTACCCTATGCAGAGTTCTCTTACAACAACAGCTACCAAGCCAGTATCAAGATGTCATCGTTCGAAGCTCTATATGGCAGACCTTGTAAGACACCTTTGATGTGGTCCCAACCGGGAGAAAGATCATTCTTTGATTCTGCTAAGATTCAAGATGCAGAAGAAGGAGTTGCTCAAGTAAAGGAGAATTTGAGAATTGCTCAAAGTCGATACAAGAGCTATGCTGACAAAAGAAGAAGAGAACTTGAGTTCAATGTGGGAGACTTCATCTATCTCAAGGTATCCCCGCTACGTGGAACTGTCAAGTTCCATGTGAAAGGCAAGCTTGCCCCTAGATTTGTTGTCCCATACAAGATTTGCAAGAGGATTGGAAAGCTCGCCTACAAACTTGAGCTACCTGAAGAATTGGTGGGTGTACATCCCATGTTTCATGTATCCTAGCTATGCAAGTGTTTGAGAGTGCCCAATGAAGTGGTTCCAACTGATACACTTGACATTCAAGATACACTTGAGTATAAAGAACATCCTATCAGAATTCTGGGCAGAGATACCAAAGAGACCCGAAGCAAAACTATTCCTATGTGCAAGATCCAATGGAGCAATCACACTGAGAGAGAAGCAACATGGGAGAAAGAGTCTGACCTCCAGCTACAATATCCTTATCTCTTCGAAGGGTACGTTACGCTTTAATCTCGGGGACGAGATTCTGTTAAGGGGGTAGGACTGTAACAACCCAAAAATCCACACACCAAAAATCACAACTACAAAATTTTTGTTTAAACCCTAGGTGATGTTGAGTGACACATGTAGGAGCCAACCCTAAGTGTTGCATTAGAAGTAACCCAACTAGACAATTTCATGAGCATGGCATGTCATTTGTTATCATGTTTATTTAAATACTAACAAATGAAACATAGCATACATTGTCAACTCAAATGGTGATTTGGATTTTCATTTGTTTTATGTAATGTCTAACAACACCTTTAAAGAAATAAACCATAAAGTAGTTATTACTCAAACCAAAGAATAAATGTATAAAGAGAAAACTATTTCCATTTTTGTATAACAAAACTACACTTATTTTTATTATACAAAATAGCTAAATAAATTCCTAATATATATATGAAAGAATGTTGTGGGCCTCATATCTAAAACTACAATGACTATGGTACACCAATTTTGAATTCAAATTTCAAACCAAATTGGAATTCAAACAAAGGAGAAGAAAAATAAAACAGAAAATGGAAAAAGAAGGGAAGAAGGCCCGCAGCTGGCTCGGCCTGCTCGGCCCGCTGATGCGCAGCAGCCAGCCAGCCCAGCTTGCGCGCGTAGCAGCAGGCCAGCCCAACTCGCGCGGCCAGCCTGGCAAGTAGCTCGGCGTGACGCTCATGCCCGCGCGCCTCCCCGCTTCGCTTCGCTGTCACTGCCACCGGACCCCACGCGTCAGCCGCACACCGCCACAGTGTCGTCTTCCTCCCCATGCCGGCACCGCCTCCGACTGTGACTCGACCAAAATGATAGGCGCGGGCCCGGGGTCACGCGAATGACCTGGCCCTGTCCCCTTGGCGCCGCGCCCATGCAACCTCCGCGCCAACCACCCACGCCCGCGATGCCGTTCGATGCCAACGACGCATCACCAGTCGTCCGCCCCGTCCGCCATAGATGGAGCTCGGGCACCGGGGGCTATAAAGCCACGCCCAGAGCCCTAGGGATCCCTCAGCCACCGCCGCCGCTTGGTGGCCCAGCAGCCCGCACCGCACCGAGAGAAGAGGGCCGAGAAGGAGTTCGGGAGAGGAGGATCGAAGCCACCCGCGTACTGCCGAAGTCATCGGAGCCAAAGACGACGCCGTCGTCTTCATCACGGTCGTGGGTCGGCACTGCACTGCTTCCGTCGACACGGCCACGACCCTCCCCTGCACTGCCATCCTTTCGCCTTCGACACCAACGGTGAGCCCCTCGCTGCTGAGACTCCTCCTAGCCCCATGGACGTCGTAGCAGAGCACGCGCACGCCGCGCTCACGACGCCGCCGTCATGGCGCAGCCACCACTTGCGCACCAGTCCGCCTCACCGGACCAGGACGTAGCCGTAGCACCACCATGATGCCTGAAGGGTAGCCGCGTAGACCGAGACCTCGTTAGCCGACCACAGCGCCCCGGCCACGAGCATCGGACCTCGGCCGGAGCTCCGCCGTGCACCATCACCGCGTGCGGACTCCACCACGTCTTTTGGTCGCCGTCGTCACTTGTCCCTATCACCCACTAGCAGTCTGAACGAGAATGGGGCACCAGGACCCTTGGAACAGCCCCTAGCTGCCCCACCGGCAAGCACCGCCACGACCAAGCCGCCGACTGCCGTGGCCAACGCCCTGGAAAGCCCCGGCCGCCACCTAGACACCACCATCGTGTTCGCCATGGCTTGGGGAATCATTACCCCACCTTAATTGAACGCCAGCGCCGCCGTAGGATCACGCCGGTGAGCACACCACCGGTGGGAGCACGTCGGGGATGGAAACAGAGGGCTTCCCTCGCCGGCCGCACGCGCCTACACTCGGTGCACGTAGGCTAAGCCAAAAGGGAAGGAGGGACGACTCGGTCCACCGAAGACCAGCCAACGGTCCATGGACTGTGAACATGAGTCCACCGTGAGCCACACGGTGTGGGCCGAACGGTGGACAAAGCCCATTGGAGGCCCTCGGCTACGACGTGGCAGCGCCACAGCACGCCACGTGTTCGGGCTGAGCCTAGCCCAAATCTAGCCCTGACCAGGCCCAACCGGCCCAGTTCGGACCCGGTCCGTGTTGACCGTTGACCGGTCAATGTTGACTGTTGACCTGGCCCCACATGTCAGCAGCACAGACACTCTAGACCCACATGTCAGTGAGTGACGTCACGCTGACATCATGACAACGTCACGCGGGTCCCACCTGTCAGTAACATCATAGCCGAGGTGACGTCATGCTGATGTCACACTGACGTCAGCAGCCCTGGCCCCACACGTCAGTGACCCTGACCGGTTGACCATTGACTCATCCATTGACTTTGACCGGACCCACATGTCAGTGACCCAAGAGCCCCTGGACCCACCTGTCGGAACTGATGACATTGATGACGTCATGCTGACGTCAGCTGGACCCCACCTGTCGGCTCGGAACCGAGATGATGACATCATGCTGATGTCATGCTGACGTCAGCATGCCACGTGGACCAGTCGCAGCATGACACGTGTCAGCCCAGGATTAATTCAGCCTTTTTCCATTTTCAGAAATGATTTAAACTTTGGAAATTCATAACTAATTCATATGACCTCAGAAAAATACGAAACTAGGGCCAAAATTCATCTAAAATTGAGCTCTACGCAATGAACCCATGTTTGAGTGCATTTGGCTCTTTTGAATTTTCATTGCTTCTTTGTGCTATTCTATAGACGTCGCTAACGCGACTATAATGCGATCGTTTGCAGACTCGGAGGAGAACCGGACGGACGAGGATCATGAGTACTGTGAGGAGTACGAAGACGACTACACTGAAGGTGCCACATCCCACCCAACCTCGTAGCACCTATTACGCAGGCTAATATAGAACTGCTATTGCTTTACTTTATTGTTATAATCACACTATGATAGGACTTGCATGATAGTATGCTTTCTTGATGGCCTTTACCTTGACGCAACCTTACCCCTGCTCACCCTGCTGTTAGGCTAGTCACACGCTTGCTACTATATTTCATTGCTTATTACTTCTACTACGCTTGCACTACATTGATGCGTGGTGGAAACTAGTGTTATCTGGACTATGTGGAGAGTGCTGCGTGTGTGACTTGGGTGCGTGGAGGGTGAGGGTTGTGTCGACCAAGTTGGAGTATACGACGAGCCTGGGGCAAGTCTTGCCGTGCGGTGCTACCTGGGCACCCCTAGAATGGATACCTATGGTGGGTAAATGGTATATGAGGTGGCCCTGGGTGTGAACCTGTGATGGGAGGAGCCTAGGGTGGAGGTGCTGTGGTGGCACGGTAAATGGAAACCCTGATGAAGACATTCTGGCTTGGTCATCCCTAAGGACTTACTAGTACTCAGATTCACCAGGAAGCCTTACGTAGCACTCGCCCTATATGGTGCGGGACGGCCGGACTACTTGGTAGGATATTGCCACTACTGCTAGGTTGATAGCGGATAGTGTAAGGAGGTACGGGGCGTGGAGGATTTTCCCCACACCCTTCTGAGACTTCATGGAGACCTTGTGGACCCGGCTCATGACTCACAGTTTCAGCCACCCCAGATTAGACTTGGGGTGTACCAGGGCTGAATGGTAGAGTGGCATTATCCTAGGCTAGCAAGCGGCCGGAATCAGCCCAGTTGATGACGGTCAGCGAGGAAGGCGGATCTTGTGGTTATGTAAAACCTCTGCAGAGTGTATGGTTGATCGATCGATACATACGCCGACTTGTCGGCTATGGACCTTTCCTGGGTTTCACTTAAACTAGATAGTGAGATGAGTCCTTCTCTTCTCCCCCTGGGAGTGAGTGTTCGGACGTAGCTAGGGGCTACGGGCCTTGAGACAGTGCCAAGAGGGAGTTGTCCTGTCGACTGAGCAATGGTATGGGTGTGGTATGGTGATGGTGTGGAGATGGTGGTATATCGATCCCAGGATCAAAACCTGGCTCTGGAATGGGAATGGGGTGGAATGTGTGTGGGAATGGTGTTAAAACTTGACCAACTATTTTTATATACTTGATATGCTAAAACATAGGAAACCCCGGCCTTATAGGTTCCGTTTGATTATATCCAACTTGCATCCAATTTCCACAAAGCAATGCTCATAGGGTGGGAGTGGCCAGTACAAATTGTACTAATAAATTTTGGCACACAGGTTCTGCTGAGGAGTATAGCTTCGAGGAGTTTGACGGTTGAGGGGTTCATTCCTACGCTCAAGTTTGGTGATCTTATCTTCAAGCTGTTCTGAATGAATGCTACTTTTGATTTCACCAATGCAGCGATGTAATAATTTATGTAATTCCGCACTATTTGTACTCTGATATTATCGTTGTATGGATGTGATATTCGACTGGAATTTGGGTAATATGATCTACAACGGTCTTATTACACTTCGACTCTGAGGATTTCCCTTCGTGGAAATCAGGTCGCTTCAATGCGACATATTCAATCGGATCAGGCTGAACACCAGAGACCAGTAGGACTGTTAAAGCCCTTGGATGTTCCGATGTGGAAGTGGGAAAGTGTATCAATAAACTTTATAGTGGGTTTACCTCGGACCCCAAAAGGTCATGACTCGATTTGGGTGATTGTTAACAGATTGGCCAAGGTAGCTCACTTTGTGGTAGTTAGGACTGACTATCAAGTTGAGAAGCTATCCGATCTGTATGTGGACAATATTCTTATACTCCACGGAGCTCCTGTTAGCATAGTACTGATCGAGGGACGCAATGGGTGTCCAAATTCTAGAAGAGTTTACACAAAGCTATCGGGACTTGACTGGATTACAGCACCGCTTACCACCCTCAGACAGATGGGCAGACAGAGAGAGTGAACCAGACCTTGGAGGATATGCTCAGAGCCTGTGTGCTGAAGTATGGATCAAATTGGGAGAAGAGTTTGACTCACGCTGAGTTCTCTTACAACAACAGCTATTAGGCTAGCCTCAAGATGTCACCATTTGAGGCCTTGTATGGGAGAAAATGTAGGACCCCTCTGATGTGGTCAGAAGTGGGAGAGAGATCATTCTTTGGACCCGCAAAGATCAAGAATGCCGAAGAAGGAGTCACCCAAGTGCGAGAGAATCCGAGGACTGCATAGAGCCAACAGAAGAGTTATGCAGATAACAAGCGAAGAGACCTTGAGTTCAAAGTTGGGGACTATGTCTACCTCAAAGTCTCCTAGCTTCGGGGCACCATCAGATTCCATGTGAAAGGGAAGCTGGCCCCAAGGTATGTAGGACCTTATCAGGTTTGCAGAGGATTGGCAAGCTGGCATAAAAGTTGGAGCTGCCCGAGGAATTGACAGGAGTGCACCTAGTGTTCCATGTGTCACAGCTACGCAAATGCTTGAAGCTACCAGATGAGCAGGTACCGACAGAGGCACTGGACCTACAAGACACTCTGGAGTACAAGGAACACCCAATATAGATACTCGACAGAGGTGACAAGGAGATTAGGAGCACCACTATACCCATGTGCAAGGTTCAGTGGAGCAACCACACTGAACGAGAAGCCACTTGGGAGAAAGAGTCAGAACTTTAGATTCTTTACCCCTACCTCTTCGAAAGGTACGTCACACCTTAAATCTCGGGACAAGATTCCTGTGAGAGGGGAGGGCTATAACAACCGAGGTTTTTCTAATAACCAAAAATCCAAACTTAAATTTTTTTGTAATAAAACCCATGCTTGGTGAGTGTGCATACTAGGAAAACACCCTTGTAGTTGCACAAGTATATCCCAAGCTAGCATGTTTGAGCATTTGCATATTAAACAACTTATGAGTTGCATCTTCTTGATTTTATGTGATTAAATAAAATCAACTAAACCCTTATAATAAACTTGATGTGTGAAGGTTGCCAACCCTTGGTTTGGATCCTAGAACCCTAGATGACCCCACAAGGTTGTATATATGTTGGCAACACATGTATACATGCATAGGAGCCTAAGAAGTAGAATAGAAAATAGAAAAGGAATAAGAAAAAGGGAGAAAAGGAGAAAGAGGAAGCAGCCCAGCCGGCCCAGCCCGCAGCTGTCATGGCCTAGCTCCCCCGCACGCGCCCGTGCATGGCCGCGGTTAGCCCAGTAATGACCCATGCCCCGCCCCACATCGCAACGAAGCCCATCGTCACCCTTGCCCGCGGTCGCCGACCGGTGGACCCCACCTATCATCCCCTTCCTCCCTTCCCTCCTTTGCTATTTTCGTCGCATTCGAAGCCCGCGTGAAGCCAAGAACGGCAAAGGCAACCGTGCTCACCCCCGCTCCCCAAAACCCTACACGTGTCCCTTCCCTGCTCCCCGCCATCCGCCGCCGCCATGATCAAGCTCAGGCTATAAAAGCCCTAAACCGGTGCCCTAGCCCTTCTCCCATCCACCCGCTGCCACTGGTGGCAACGTAACCACCAAGCCAAGACCGAGAAGGAAGGAGGAGAGGGGGAGAAGAGTTGGAGGGAGGAGGACCGAGCCACCGGAGCACCGTCGAGGTCGTCGGAGCGGAGGACGCCACCCCAAATGACTACACCGGTGAACCAGCTCTCCCTACATGGCACTGCCTCATCACCGCGCCGCTAGCCTAGCACCACCGCCACCACCGGTAAGCCCCGGGTTCCCTGGTCTGCCCTTCCCGGCATGAAAGCCATGGCTGCCGCTGTGTTCTTCCACCTTGGAAGAGCCAAAGGCGCTGCCTTTCACCGTTGCTTAGCACCACACATATGCGCGCTCATCGAATGGCCGCAACGCAGCGATGTCGATCCACCTTGGCTTGAGAACACCTATGTCGGTGCACCCGCACATGCTCACACTCACCGTGGCCATACCTCCCCATGGTGAAGCTCTGTTCTGGCAGATCCGGGATGGTAGAGGTAAAACCGCTGCCTCAATGAGTTTCGCCTCGTCGCGGGACGCATGTAGCCCAGCCACGCTAGCCTAGGAAGCTGTAGAGGCACTGGTCGCCTTATCGGGTAGACATGGCCGGGCACTCGCGCCGCCACCATGCTGAGGTCTTCTCGGCTGACTCCGGCCACCTCACGCGTCGAGGATAGGTCATCGAGCTTCGCCTTGAATCCACGCACCTCATCGTGAGGTTGATCGAGCATAAAGCCCTCGCCTTGCCCTAGTTCACCATAGCTGTGGCCTCCTCGGAGCTCTACTGTGCACCTTGCCTCAGTGCGGGCTCCACCATGCCTTCTGGTCATCGCCGTCGAGTCTTTTACCTCCCCTGTGGCCCCCATCGAAAGAAAGAAGCCACCTTTGGCTAAAATTGAGACCGTAGTGACCTCGCCGTAGCACGCCATCGACACCGTGTCACTATCACGTCGCCACTGCCGTGGCCATCCCCACCGAAGCCCTTAGGATCATGCCTAGCCCCTTAGTTGCGTCTGTCGGAGCACTAGGAAGCCATGGGAGCCTGTTGGGGCTATGCCGATGTCCTAAGTACCCTCACCATCGACCCACGCCTCCATGAGCCGCCATGACGCCTACGCCAGCCACCTGGAGCCCCAAGCCACCGCCTTTAGCCCACCATTGAGTTTCCCATGACCCCATGGTATCATAGACCCCCTTAGATGCCCCACCGAGCCACCATAGCGCGTTGGTGCACAAGCTCACCACCAGCGAGAGCGCCGCCATGAGAGGAGAAGGGGTGGCCGTCGAGCCCTACCTAGGACCGCATGCGCTTGGTCCACCGTGAGCCATAGGGAGGAGAAGAAGCGTGGATGGGGTCCACCATGGACCCTGTTTACGGTCCATGGACCATGGCCGTCGCTGTCCACCATGAGCCGCACCCATGAACATAGCCCAGTGGACGCCCGTGCGCATCACGTGGCTGGCCTAGCTAGTTGACACATGTCTAGGCCGGGCCAGCTCAACTCGGCCCTTAACCCGGCCCGCCTGAGCCCAGTCCGAGCCCAGTCAATGTTGACCACTAACTGGCCCCACCTGTCAGCGACTAGATCTGCCTCTCCCAATCACAGCATGCCACGTGTCAGCACCAGATTAACCCAGCCCTTTTTCTTTTTCATGAAATGATTTAAACTTCGAAAATAAATAGTAAATTCTTTCGACCTCGAAAAATGTGAAACCTAGTGCCCAAATTTTTCTAAAATGAGCTCTACATCGTAGGCTTGTGTTTGAGTGCTTTTGGATCTTTTTGATTTTCCATTGCTTCTTTGTGGCTATCTATAGGAGTCGCTTATCGCGGCTATATGTCTCGTTTGACAGACTCGAAGGAGTCATAGACTGGGGAGAACGACCCCGACTACATGGAGGAGCTTGGAGACTACTTGCTAGGTGCCATGTCCCACCCAACCTCATAGAATCCTAATAGACATGCTATAATATAGATGCTAGCGCTTTACTTTTATGCAAATGATCTGTGATAGGTTGCATGGTAGAATTGCTTGAAAGCCATTACCTTGTCATAACCTATACCCTTGCACACCCGTTGTTAGGCTAGATGCTCCTTACTTACTTGCCACTGCTTCTACTATGCATTATATCTGTGATGTGATGCTTGGTGGAGGATTGTTTTGGACTGGTTAAGGCACTTGGTGTCGATAATGTGGTAACAACTAGGGAGATCTTGGCATGCGTCTTGGGTGTGTGGTGAGGGTTGAGTCGATTGGGCTGGATCTTACGATGAGTCATTAGATGAGTCTTGCTGGGGGGTGTGACCTAGGCATTCCCTATGAGAGGTACCTGTGGCGGGTGCATATGAGATGAGTAGATCCCGGGGTGGAGTGTCTTTGTGGGATGAAGCCTCGAGATGGAGGTGCCATCGAGGCACGGGGTGTTTGTTATCCCCTTTGAGAAAATATCCTATCCTGTCCCCCTAAGGACTAGTATGTCGAGAGAACCAGAATCATAGGACCCTTCGTACACACCACTCGACCCTGTTTGGGTGAGGGACGGATGTTGACCTGTTAGGGTGGTGCCACTATAGTTGGGTTGTGAGCGGATAGTGTAGGGTGGTGCCACTAAATTTCAAAAAGAGTAAAATGTATTCGGTTACTCTTCAAAGTGTTATTCCAAAAACACTTTTGAACCATTTTATTCTAAAACACTTTGAAAATGACTCTAAAGTGTTTTTAAAATGGGTTGTTTGGAAGAGGCCGATTGAAAAAAAAACAATTTGGGTTGTCTTATTTCAAGTTTTATTTGAAAGGTGTTCAAAATGCTTTCAAGATATTTTACAAAAGTTTGAAAAAATTGGTTCAAAAGTTTGCAACAATTTGCATTTGGAAACAGAGAACTTTTGGCTTTGAATTAGAACTAAGTTTGATTTCAAAACAAAATTTGAAAAGAAAAGGTTTGAGTTGATTTCAAAAGTGTATTTCTAAAAGAAAACTTCCAAAATGGTTCGAAAGGGTTGAAAATTATTTGATTTGATTTAATTCCCCAAAAGTCTTATTCCAAAAAGAACTTGAACATGTGTATTAAGTCTTTTGTTTGACTTTAAAAGAAAATGGGAATTGAAAACTTACTCTCTTCAATTTCTAAAGTAGTGTTGAAATTGATTTGGTTTGGTTTCAAAAATCCCAAAAGCGTTCATTCAAAATGATTTGAAAAATGAAGTTCGAATGTTTCATTTGTTTTCTAAAATTTTGAAAATCCCTTGTTTGAAACAGATTTCAAAAGAACCTGAGTTGATTTGTCTACTCTTTATCTGAGATTTGATTATAAAGTCAAGTTTTCAAAAGACTTCGAAATACAAAGCTTAGTATGTTTACCTGAGTGTCCAATGATTTGAAAATGGTTGGGTTTATTTCAAAACCTTAAAAACATTTATTCAATAGAGTTTCAAAACATGGTTGAAATATTTTCTTGAGTTCTAAACAAAAAACATATTTTGAAAGCTATTTCAAAAGGAGTTGAAAAAGAAAATTTGTTTGGTTTTGATTGAAAGTTTTCCTTTTGAAAAGTAAAACATTTCAAAAATGCATAAAAAATGAACCATAGAATTCAAAGTTCTGATTCAAGCTAAGCAAGATCTTTTGGAAGCTTAACATATGGAAAAAAAGATTCATTGGAACAGATTAAGAGAAGCAACAAGATCGGACTTGAAATAGGATGGAACAAGAATATGCAAGAGTAGCCACGTGATGAATTATCATACAACACAAGGTGAGTATCAAGATGGTGTTGCTCAAGGAAGTGAAGAAGATCCCAAGTTGAAGTATCCCTCTCTTCTTTGCTCTTCTTCTCCGAATCTCGGGGACGAGATTCATCTTAAGGGGAGTAGAATTGTAACACCCTAAAATTAGCTACTTTCTAAAAGAGTAAAATAATTTCTGTTAATTGTTTTGTGCTCATAAAAACATAGGTAAAAGAAAATTCTCTTTAAATTAAAATCCAACATAAGGGTAGCAACATGTTTGCGCATGCATGCCGTTGCATCGGTACTTTTGTGATGAGTGGTTTGGAAAATAAATTCAAATGTCAATCTTCAAAATATTATTTTCAAGAAGTGGTTTAAAAAGAATTTGAAAACTTGCAAAAACAAAAGTTAGATAAGATGCTTTGTTTTCAAAATCCAAAGGCTTAGAAAAGGTTTTAAGACACGTTAGAACGATGTCTCTGTTTCCGTAAATCTTTCCGACCTTTTTTGGGATTAAATTCCTATTTCTTGGAGCTTTGTCTTTTTCCTCAATCAATGCATAAGTCCTTTTCAGGAGTTAAAACCACTTTGGTTGTGTTCCTTATCCTTCCATCTATCCCTATGATTTTTTATGGAATTTTTCGGAGCTCAGAGATATTTTTCGGAGCCTAAATAGTAATTCCAGATTTTCTATAATTATTTTAATTCTGAAAATCAATTATTTCCTAAAATATCTTGGATTTCCAAAATCTTCGAACCCGGCGTATATATATATGCCAGCATAGCCCTCGGCACGCTGATTCTGAAAGTACGATCCATTTCCCCAGCCATCGCTCGCAGCCACCCAGATCTAAAGCCAAAGTTTCGGATCCCTATAGCTCCGGCGAATCTTCTGGCTAATCTTTGGTGAGCGTTTCCGGCCATGTCCGGCATCCTCCGCGGAAACCATAATTGCTGCAAGGTAGATCTCGTCGTCCTCTACTCCGTCACGCTTTTCGTTTTGTGAATCCATCACCGGTTTACCGTGTTCCCTTTCTTCTTTCTCTCTTCCGATCAGGTTTCCGGTGAACCTCCATGGCTGAGCAGAGGTTCTTCGTTTTTCGTTGATCCGCGCTGCAGCATCGTCTCCGGAACTTAGCCGCACCACTGTGCTACCTGCCAGCCGCCTGGACCGGCTGCACTCACCCCAGCCCAGTCACCTCCTCACGGCCCCTCTGCGAGCAGGCCACCAGTGCTGTGCTGGTGCCGCTCGAGCTTGCCATGCAGGCAACCGCGGCACCCGTGGGCCACCACCGTAGGAAGGAGCCACTGCGCCGCCAACCGGTGAAGCCCCGACCGAGGCAAGTATATCAAGGACATGCTCAAGAAGTTTGGAATGGATGATAGTAAAGCTATTAGTACACCAATGGGGACAAATGGAAGCTTGGATAGTGATGCTAGTGGCAACATGGTGGATCAAAAGATGTATCGGTCTATGATTGGAAGCCTACTCTATGTGACCGCATCAAGGCCGGATGTGATGTTTAGTGTATGCATGTGTGCTAGATTTCAAGCCTCACCAAAAGAAAGTCATTTGAAGGCAACAAAGAGAATATTGAGGTACTTGAAGCATACACAAAATGTTGGATTGTGGTATCCCAAAGGAGCAAGATTTAAGTTGATTGGATATTCGGACTCCGATTATGCAGGATGCAAAGTTGAGAGAAAGAGCACATCGGGCACATGTCAACTATTGGGAAGATCACTTGTATCTTGGTCATCAAAGAAGCAAAATAGTGTGGCACTTTCAACCGCCGAAGCAGAGTACATTTCGGCCGGTAGTTGTTGTGCTCAATTACTTTGGATGAAGGCTACTTTGAGTGATTTTGGAATCAAATTCAAGCAAGTGTGATTGCTATGTGATAATGATAGTGCCGTAAAGCTCACCAACAACCTGGTTCAACATTTAAGAACAAAGCATATTGATGTCCGCCATCATTTCATAATAGATCACCAACAAAAAGGGGACATTTGCATTGAGAATGTGGGCACCGAAGATCAACTTGACGATATCTTCACCAAGCCACTTGATGAGAAGAGGTTTTGCAAGATAAGGAATGAATTGAACATACTTGACTTCTCCAATATGTGTTGATGCACCCACCCCCCCAATTTATATGACATGCCTCTCCTTCGAGTAATCCAAGGTAAAAAGTTGATTGGCATGGCATACATCCTTGCTAAGGACATGATTAGTGCATCTAGACATATTTCACATTTGAATAGGCTCATTCATGAAAATCAAATGAATTTGATGCTTGTATGGTACCACTATTGCTTGTATGTTTGAAATGATCTAGTGGTAGCATATGACATGTTTGTGGGTTTGTAAACCTAGTGTTTGATCTATAAAATAAGCTATAAGTGTTTAACTCAACATGGTACAAGATAACCCTCATTTGGAGGTGTGAAGAAGCTTGTCCTTGGATCAAACCGAGTTAAATAACTTTTGTAAGTAATCTAGATTGAACCAATTTGGGAAAATGATCCTCATCTCACATGGTTTCACCCCAACCTATCTATAATTTGAGCTCACCTTTTGTGCTAATTGTTGACAAAGGGGGAGAGAAACAAAGATATGCGTGATAGGGGAGTATTTGACATAGGGGGAGAGATATGAGATATATGATAAAGGAAAGGGATCAATTAAAATTTTGAGCACACAAGTAGGGGGAGCAAGCTCATAAACTTGTATGTTGCATTTGAATGTGCATTTCATATATTTGCTTGCATGGCATAAGTTTTAAAATTTCAATATCCATGCTTGTGTGGTGTATGCTAGTTATATGCTTAAATGATGAAATGAAAAACTAGCATGCATAGGTAATCTAGTGACTTTATTTCCAAGTGGTATCAAACTAAAGTAACTAGACTTATGTTCATCATATGGAAACTAGACCCTTGCTTGTAATATTGATCTCATGAGGTATTCTAGTTTTTGTGAATGTCTAGTTACAAATGGTGCTAAGGATGGTATATTGGTGCACTCCGATTGGTATCACGCTTCAAAGGTCCATCTTTTATACCTTAGCATCATTTAGTAGAAATTGTCTCCTATATTTCCTATCTAAGCATATGTGCAAGCTACAATCCAAACTCTTAGCACATATGTAGGGGGAGCAATTGCTACCATATGGGATTCATGAAACTTGTCCATATTCTTTTACACATGGTAAATATGCTTGGGCAAGCAACATGGATTCATCTAAAATTCAATTCATATCTTTGTGAAAGGGTTGTCATCAATTACCAAAAAGGGGGAGATTGAAAGCTCTAGTTTGGTTTTAGTTAATTGATGAAACCCTAAGTGCTAACCTAGTTTATCAAAGTGATTATGAGATAGGTAGCACTACTCCAAGTGATGAAGCAATGACGAAGATCATGACGACCGTGATGGCATGGTGATGATCAAATGCTTAAACATGGAAAAGAAGAAAGAGAAAAACAAAAGGCTCAAGGCAAAGGTATAAATTATAGGAGCTATTTTGTTTTAGTGATCAAGACACTTAGCGAGTGTGATCACATTTAGGATCGATAGCCGTACTATTAAGAGGGGTGAAACTCGTATTGAAATACAGTTATCAAAGTGCCACTAGATGCTCTAACTCATTGCATATGCATTTAGGATCTAGTGGAGTGCTAACACCCTTGAAAATGTTTGTGAAAGTATGCTAACACATGTGCACAAGGTGATACACTTGGTGGTTAGCACATTTTGAGCAAGGGTAGGAAACTTCACCGGTGGAGTGTCCACCCGTAGAGTGCAAACAGTCCGACGGTGCCACCGGCGCCCTAGACAGAGAAGACGAAGGTCACTATATGTGACTAGACGCTGGTCTCGGTTGGACCGTAGCATCCGGTCAGTGGCAGCAGAGGGTGCGTGTTTCGGTCTTCGACCGGACGCTGGCGATAAAAGTGACCGGACGCTGGTAGGGTGCGTCCGGTCAGTGCTGACATACGCTGACGTGAGGCGCACAGAGGAAACGTTGAGTGACCAGATGTAGGGTGTGTCCGGTCGAGCATGACCGGATGCGTCCGGTCATGAAATATCACGTTTGGAACCTTACTAGAAACGACCGGACACTGAGCTCCAGCGTCCGGTCACTTTCTAACTGACACGTCCGGTCATCACTTGACCGTTGAAATCGGGCGATCGGCGTTTGAAGCCGATGACACGTGGCGCACATCGCACGACCAGACGCTGAGGTCCAGCATCCGGTCAATATGACCGGAGTGTCCGGTCGGCCCGTGTTCAGTGCAGAGAGGAGCCCAACGGCTCTATTTCATGGGGGCTTCTATTTAAGCCCCATGGTCGGCTCAAGCTCATTCTCTTGGCCATTTGCATTGACATAGCAACCTTGTGAGCTTATCCAAAGCCCTCCCACTCATCTCCATCATTGATCCATCATCATTGTGAGATTGGGAGAAAATCCAAGTGCATTGCTTGAGTGATTGCATCTAGAGGCACTTGGCATTCGTGTTTCGCTGCGGGATTCACTTGTTACTCTTGGTGGTTGCCGCCTCCTAGATGGCTTGGAGCAGTGAGGATCGTTGAGCGGAGGTTGGTGATTGTCTCCGGCTCCGATCGTGGTGATTGTGAGGGGTCTTGTGCCTTCCCCGACGGAGCGCCGAAAGGTAACTCTAGTGGATTGCTCGTGTCATTGAGTTACCTCACTTGTGGGTAGGTTCTTGCGGTGTCCTATCGTGTGGACGAGGTTCGTGCAACACCTCTTAGCCGCCGAACCACCAAGTGTTTGTCGACACAACGGGGACTAGCGTGCCGGCAAGCACGTGAACCTCGGGAGAAAAATAGGTTGTCTCTTGTCCTTTGGAATTCTCCCGATGATTGATTTATTATTCATATTGTGATTGGTTCACTCCTCTACACGATGGTATAATCACCTTACTCACTCATTTATATTCTTGCAAACTAGTTGTTACAAGCTCTTCAGTGTATTTAGAATTGAGAGCTTGCTTTATTAGTTTAAGTTCATCTAGTGGAGCTCTTTAGAGTAGCATATTTGAGAGCTCTTAGTGAGTAGTAACATTGCAAGTTGTGTGCCTAGTAATCATTGCAACTAGAATTGTTGAATAGGTGGCTTGCAACTCTTGTAGAGCTAGAGCAAGTTTGCATTTCGCTATTTGTCATACTAATCAAATTGCTCTAGTTGATTTGTAGATTTTTAAATAGGCTATTCACCCCCTTCTAGCCATATTAAGACCTTTCACCAAGGAAAAAGATGACTAATTTACGAGTCTGCCACCAATTCGATAATGTCCGCCGTTTAATCGTTTAAGCTCCGTTTTAGTTCCTTCTAGTTACATTAGTTTCGTGTCGTGGAGATCTACGCAGTAGCGCTATTAGTTTTCATATCACATGTTTATGAAGTTATTTTATTAAAATATTAATTGTGTTAAAGTTAATTAATCGCTATTTAATAAAAATCGATTTAGGTATTTGATTTTGATTCGATTGCACGAGTTTCATCGCAATGTGTGATACGTGTTAACAGCGTCATCCAATATAACAAATGTTTCTAAATTTTAATATAAGGTATTAATGTAATTTACATTTATTCAATAGCATTTAATTAAAAGCAACTACATAGGGTTAACTTCGTTCTTGTCGTGTTAAATCGTGCCAATGTAAGGTACGCGTTAGTAGCAACGTTTATCACGTCCCATGTTCATAATATTATAATTTAAATATTAATTTAATTAATGATTACATAAACTTATTTCTAAATAACAGCAATCTAGGACAGTATCTACCTTTTATAATTACTTGTTAATTAATGTCAACTTAAATATGTATTTATTAATAATAATTTGCTTAGTTTTAACATGATTTATATAAAGTCAGTTAAGATGCTTTCACATGCATTTTTCTCTTGCAAAGTTAAAGTTAATTTGATTAAATGATACGTGCATGTTTATGTATAAAATATGACTAGTTGCGTTCCCGTGATTGTAGCGACGATCTCACTCTTTTAGTATATTGTTTTAAAGCTTATGGTTTTCCGTTTTATAAGCAAAATCTTCCGGTAGATGTATCTTTTCAATCGTAGCTCCGATTAGCGTGCCTCTCGCGACTGTGTGTTCATAGCGATACGTAGAATCGTATTTTAAACTCTTTTACTTATTTTTCTATGATTGGTGTATTATTCTGATATAGATGCAATTGTATGCTATGCATGTATGTGTATGGATGTTGTGTGGTGTTCTACGATTATGTCCAGTCGGTGAGATATGCGTGGTGATCCAGAAGAAGAAGAAGGACGTTGAAGATTAAAGCTTACCGAAGGATCGATATTTAAGGCAAGTGTACCAAAGGCCCCTTATACCTATGAACAATTACTATTCATATTCATGCATGTGTTTAATTTGATATACCCTTAAGGACTTTACCTAGATGAATACTTGTACCACATATCCTTGTTACCTAGGGTTTGGGTATGCATTTTGGATACATGCTGCAGCGCTAAACATAGAATAATAGTTAAATATGACTAAAGGCATTATGCAATATGATAACATGAAGCTTTTTAGCAACAGATAGGGGGCTAGAGTACGGGATTGAGTACTCTAGTGCCTATCCATAAGGACTTAATCCTGAAGTGGCAACCCAGGAGGTTCCGTACAACCCCGAGTGTCATATGGCTCTGACTTTAACCTGTTAACTAGATTGTACTAGCTCATCTGTAGCTCCAGTAAGGGTAAGAGGGTAACCTTCCTTTTTCTGCTAGGATGTGTGTACCGTGTTGCGTTGCCCACGTGTGCCACTCCTTAGTAGCTACAACTTGTTAGTGCAACTAGCTAAGGGTTTCATAGTGAAACCCTACCACACTTCCTAGGTAGAGGAGTAGTGGTCCTTGCAAACCCCGGCATTGGGAATCACGGCTCGGTGGGTAAAGATGTATAATTTCTATAGAAATATTTGACTTGTTATAACAGCCGTGCTCATGGATATGAGCGGTCTGGATCCTTCAAGATTAGTGGTTACTGTGGATGGTGGATGGTTGGAAATTGAGATAAACTTGACTATACTTTAATATCACTTGGCAATTGGGATTGTTCACTAAAGTAGTGATACAAGATGCTAAAACTTGATCAACTAAAATTGCGAACCGTAGTCAAATAGTGTCAAGCCTTTTCAGCCTCATAGATCCCTTTGATATACTTGCTAAGCATGGTGAGCTTACACTTGCTTTACATCCAATGAAAATCTCGGATGGGTACCAGATTGCTAGTCTATAGGAGTTAGGCTTGTGGTCAACCAGTTAGTCATCCCTATGGATTTGGAGTCTTTGCCTGAAGATCGGAGTTGTCTTTCCGCTGTCTATACTCTAAGGTTATTTTCCTTTTACTAATACATTATGTAATAAGTATTGTCTCGTGATATTACCCTTATTTGTGGTTATGTGAGATTTGACTTCCTAGGCTCACATATAGTGTGTATCTGGTTTTGTCTTTAAAACCAGGTGCGACAAAGTGGTATCAGAGCAATGCTGATTGTAGGACGTAAGCCTAGTTAGCACTGGTCATTTCTGAAAACCTATTTTTCAATAAAATTATTTTTCCACCTCCTTGACTCATTGAATTGAATATTTCCAATCCTTGTCCTATTGTCTCCTCTCCTTGATAACTCCCTTTGAGCTATACTTTCTTATCTCCTTGAGTTGTTGTTCTTGATCTCTTGCAAACTTTCTGGTCTCACCTGTATTCAAATTACCAAAGCCCTGATAAGAAAGTTTTCCCTTAAGAATGCCTACCAAGTAACTAGAAGGAACAATTAGCGACGAGCTTGTATTTCGTGTTTGAGTGGTTTGTCCTTATGTTATGGTTGAGTTGGATCTTTGCAATGAGTGTACTAAATTTGTGGGTTATGCTCACGATTTCATTAAAGGTTTAATCTATAAGGGATAAGGAAATAAATAGTTGGGTTCTTTTTCTCTTGTCTCCTCCTTTCGGTCTTCCATAGCAGTCTATCTTCTATGGCCTATGTCTTCAACTCTGAGCAACCAAAAATTCTGAGAAAATTCTAGGTGAAAGTATACTTCAAGATTTTTCTTTTCCCACAAGATTCACCTTGATAGCATTTCTAGTTTGGGAGATATGGAAATCACAAGGCGATACATCTACGCTGTTTGGAATCTAGAATAGTTTCTGTTGAGCAAAGATTTCGACCAAGTTAACTACAGAATCTGAAGGAGTGGTCTAACAGAAAGTTGTGGGGAATTTTATAAGCTTTCCAACGGTTTAAGACGCAATTTTATTGGATAAACGGAACTCGAGATATGGATGTTTTTCTGCGCTGCTGTTTTCTATCTAGGGAAGGATCAATTTTTCTTATTCTTATCTATGTCCACAAGCTCTCTGGGATGTCAGAGGATGATAATACACCTTGAAGAAAGTTACATGTTGGATGTTGGTGCCCCTATCTCATCTCTTCTTAAGTGGGGTAGCCAAGCTAAGAGTGTTGCGAGTTGGTGAACCATAAGGAGTTCGGATCTACGTCAAGATTGATCTTCGAGCTAGCTATGGTTGGGAGCTCGATCTTCACGTACCTAGGATATAGACGTATGCAAAAGAGTTGCAAGAATGCTCAAGACTAAGATTAACTCTTGAAAACAATTGGATTGGTTTTGATTTCTATTTAAAGCTCTTTCCTTGAAATGAAATCTTCAAAAGATGCTGGAAAAATGAATTAACAACCTTTTGATTCAAGAACTTTGACAAACTTCTTCAAAAGTTGATTCGAACTAAGATCAAAAAGTGTTTAAGTTTGTTTTCTCATTTTCAAGAGTTGGTATTCGAAACTTAATTTCAAAAGTATTTAACCAAAGAATAAGAGCTGATTTGAAAAGAGTATTAAAGTTTAAAAGATTCAAAAAGAGTTGCTAAAGACTATATTTGAGACATTTCAAAAGTTTTGATTTGAATTTTGAAAGACTCTTTTGCTCATTCAAAAGAAAACAATTTGATTTGAACTGCTTCACTCAAGGTTTTAGTTTAAAAATAGATATTCATAAAAAGTTTGAAAGTATCTTATTCCTAAAACTTCAAAAAGTTGAAAGTGAAATCAGATTTGAAAACCCACTTTACTTTGAACTAAATTTCAAAAAGAGTAAAATGTATTCGGTTACTCTTCAAAGTGTTATTCTAAAAACACTTTTGAACCATTTTATTCTAAAACACTTTGAAAATGACTCTAAAGTGTTTTTAAAATGGGTTGTTTGGAAAAGACCGATTGAAAAAAACAATTTGGGTTGTCTTATTTCAAGTTTTATTTGAAAGGTGTTCAAAATGCTTTCAAGATATTTTACAAAAGTTTGAAAAAATTGGTTCAAAAGTTTGCAACAATTTGCATTTGGAAATGGAGCACTTTTGGCTTTGAATTAGAACTAAGTTTGATTTCAAAACAAAATTTGAAAAGAAAAGGTTTGAGTTGATTTCAAAAGTGTATTTCCAAATGAAAACTTCCAAAATGGTTCGAAAGGGTTGAAAATTATTTGATTTGATTTGATTCCCCAAAAGTCTTATTCCAAAAAGAGCTTGAACATGTGTATTAAGTCTTTTGTTTGACTTCAAAAGAAAATGGGAATTGAAAACTTACTCTCTTCAATTTCTAAAGTAGTGTTGAAATTGATTTGGTTTGATTTCAAAAATCCCAAAAGCGTTCATTCAAAATGATTTGAAAATGAAGTTCGAATGTTTCATTTGTTTTCTAAAATCTTGAAAATCCCTTGTTTGAAACAGATTTCAAAAGAACCTGAGTTGATTTGTCTACTCTTTATCTGAGATTTGATTATAAAGTCAAGTTTTCAAAAAGTTTGAAAAACAAAGCTTAGTATGTTTACCTGAGTGTCCAATGATTTGAAAATGGTTGGGTTTATTTCAAAACCTTAAAAACATTTATTCAAAAGAGTTTTAAAACATGGTTGAAATATTTTCTTGAGTTCTAAACATAAAACATATTTTGAAAGCTATTTCAAAAGGAGTTGAAAAAGAAAATTTGTCCGGTTTTGATTGAAAGTCTTCCTTTTGAAAAGTAAAACATTTCAAAAATGCATAAAAAATGAACCATAGAATTCAAAGTTCTAATTCAAGCTAAGCAAGATCTTTTGGAAGCTTAACATATGGATAATAAGATTCATTGGAACAGATTAAGAGAAGCAACAAGATCGGACTTAGAATAGGATGGAACAAGAATCTACAAGAGTAGCCACGTGATGAATTATCATACAACACAAGGTGAGTATCAAGATGGTGTTGCTCAAGGAAGTGAAGAAGATCCCAAGTTGAAGTATCCCTCTCTTCGTTGCTCTTCTTCTCCGAATCTCGGGGACGAGATTCATCTTAAGGGGAGTAGAATTGTAACACCCTAAAATTAGCAACTTTCTAAAAGAGTAAAATAATTTCTGTTAATTGTTTTATGCTCATAAAAACATAGGTAAAAGAAAATTCTCTTTAAATTAAAATCCAACATAAGGGTAGCAACATGTTTGCACATACATGCCATTGCCTTGGTACTTTTGTGATGAGTGGTTTGGAAAATAAATTCAAATCTCAATCTTCAAAATATTATTTTCAACTAGTGGTTTAAAAAGAATATGAAAACTTGCAAAACAAAAGTTAGATAAGATGCTTTGTTTTCAAAATCCAAAGGCTTGGAAAAGGTTTTAAGACGCGTTAGAACGATGTCTCTGTTTCCGGAAATCTTTCCGACCTTTTTCGGGATTAAATTCCTATTTCTTAGAGCTTTGTCTTTTTCCTCGATCAATGCATAAGTCCTTTTCAGGAGTTAAAACCACTTTGGTTGTGTTCCTTATCCTTCCATCTATCCCTATGATTTTTTATGGAATTTTTCGGAGCTCAGAGATATTTTTCGGAGCCTAAATAGTAATTCCAGATTTTCTATAATTATTTTAATTTTGAAAATCAATTATTTCCTAAAATATCTCGGATTTCCAAAATCTCCGAACCCTGCGTATATATATATGCCGACGTAGCCCTCGATGCGCTGATTCCGAAAGCACGATCCGTTTCCCCAGCCGTCGCTCGCAGCCTCCCATATCTAAAGCCGAAGTTTCGGATCCCTGTAGCTCCGGCGAATCTTCCGGGGAATCTTCGGCGAGCGTTTCCGGCCATGTCCGGCGTCCTCCGCGGAAACCATCACTGCTGCAAGGTAGATCTCGTCGTCCTCTACTCCTTCACGCTTTTTGTTTTGTGAATCCGTCACCGGTTTACCGTGTTCCCTTTCTTTTTTCTCTCTTCCGATCAGGTTTCCAGCGAACCTCCATGCCTGAGCAGAGGTTCTTCGTTTTTTGTTGATCCGCGCTGTAGCACCGTCTCTGGAACTTAGCCGTGTCACTGCGCTACCTGCCAGCCGCCTAGACCGGCTGCGCTCACCCCAGCCCGGTCAGCTCCTCGCAGCCCCTCTCCGAGTAGGCCACCGGCGCCGTGGTGGTGCCGCTCGGGCTTGCTGTGCAAGCAACCGCGGCACCGGCGGGCCACCACCGCGGGAAGGAGCCACTGCGCCGAGGCCCTCCCTCCCCGACGTGAGTACGGCAGCAGCACTCAACCATGGAGGTCACGTATGTTCTGTAGATCGACCAAGGAAAAAGACCACAAATTTACGAGTCTGCCACCGATTCGGTAATGTCCGCCATTTAATCGTTTTAGCTCGGTTTCAGTTCCTTCCAGTTACATTAGTTTCATGTCGTGGAGATCTACGTAGTAGCGCTATTAGTTTTCATATCACATGTTTATGAAGTTATTTTATTAAAATATTAAATGTGTTATAATTAATTAATCGCTGTTTAATAAAAATCGATTTAGGTATTTGATTTCGATTCGATTGCGTGAGTTTCATCGCAATGTGTGATACGTGTTAGCAGCGTCATCCAATATAACAAATGTTTCTAAATTTTAATATAAGGTATTAATTTAATTTACATTTATTCAATAGCTTTTAATGAAAAGCAACTACATAGGGTTAACTTCGTTCTTGTCGTGTTAAATCGTGCCAATGTACGGTACGCGTTAGTAGCAACGTTTATCACGTCCCATGTTCATAATATTATAATTTAAATATTAATTTAATTAATGGTTACATAAACTTGTTTCTAAATAACAACAATCTAGGACAGTATCTACCTTTTATAATTACTTGTTAATTAATGTCAACTTAAAAATGTATTTATTAATTATAATTTGCTTAGTTTTAACATGATTTATATAAAGTCAGTTAAGACGCTTTCACATGCATTTTTCTCTTGCAAAGTTAAAGTTAATTTGATTAAATGATACGTGCATGTTTATGTATAAAATATGACTAGTTGCGTTCCCGTGATTGTAGCGACGATCTCACTCTTTTAGTATATTGTTTTAAAGCTTATGGTCTTCCGTTTTATAAGCAAAATCTTCCGGTAGATGTATCTTTTCAACCGTAGCTCCGATTAGTGTGCCTCTCATGATTGTGTGTTCGTAGCGATGCGTAGAATCGTATTTTAAACTCTTTTACTTATTTTTCTATGATTAGTGTATTATTCTGATATAGATGCAATTGTATGCTATGCATGTATGTGTATGGATGTTGTGTGGTGTTCTACGATTACGTCTAGTCAGTGAGATATACGTGGTGATCCAGAAGAAGAAGAAGGACGTTGAAGATTAAAGCTTACCGAAGGATCGATATTTAAGGCAAGTGTACCAAAGGCCCCTTGTACCTATGAACAATTACTATTCATATTCATGCATGTGTTTAATTTGATATACCCTTAAGGACTTTACCTAGATGAATACTTGTACCATATATCCTTGTTACCTAGGGTTTGGGTATGCATTTTGGATAGATGCTGCAGTGCTGAACATAGAATAATAGTTAAACATGACTAAAGGCATTATGCAATATGATAACATGAAGCTTTTTAGCAACAGATAGGGGGCAAGAGTACAGGGTTGAGTACTCTAGTGCCTCTCCATAAGGACTTAATCCTAAAGCGGCAACCTAGGACGTTCCGTACAACCCCGAGTGTCATATGGCTCTAACTTTAACCTGTTAAATAGATTGTACTAGCTCGTCTGTAGCTCCAGTAAGGGTAAGACAGTATCTTTCCTTTTTTTGCTAGGGTGTGTGTACCGTGCTGCGTTGCCCATGTGTGCCACTCCTTAGTAGCTACGACTTGTTAGTGCAACTAGCTAAGGGTTTCATAGTGAAACCCTGCCACACTTCCTAGGTAGAGGTGTAGTGGTCCTTGCAAACCCCGGCATTGGGAATCATGGCTCGGTGGGTAAAGATGTACAATTTCTACAGAAATATTTGACCTGTTATAACAGCCATGCTCACGGATATGAGCAGTCTGGATCCTTCAAGATTAGTAGTTACTGTGAATGGTGGATGGTTGGGAATTGAGATAAACTTGACTACACTTTAATATCACTTGGGAATTGGGATTGTTCACTAAAGTAGTGATACAGGATGCTAAAACTTGATCAACTAAAATTGCGAACCACAATCAAACAGTGTCAAGCCTTTTGAGCCTCATAGATCCCTTTGATATACTTGCTAAGCATGGTGAGCTTACACTTGCTTTACGTCCAATGAAAATCCCGGATGGGTACCAAATTGCTAGTCTAGAGGAATTAGGCTTGTGGTCAACCAGTCAGTCGTCCCTGTGGATTTGGAGTCTTCGCCTGAGGATCGGAGTTGTCTTTCTGCTGTCTATACTCTAAGGTTATTTTCCTTTTACTAATATGTTATGTAATAAGTATTGTCTCTTGATATTACCCTTATTTGTGGCTATAGGTGAGATTTGACTTCCTGAGCTCACATATAGTGTGTATTTGGTTTTGTCTTTAACACTGGGTGCGATAGTTAGACTCCGCCTCGCCTGATGCCCGAGGGCGGGCTTGACCTCGCCCGGTGACTGAGGGCAAGCTCCGCCTCGCCCGATGACTACAGCCTGATCCTTCGTAAAGACGAGCACAGGGTACGACAGGACACTCGAGTCAATCCTAGTATCGAGGACCATGCCCTGTGTGCCTGTAGGAAGGTACCATTAGGATACGATGGGATGGGCGCTTTAAGCCCTTTCCGACATAATAGTGCCCAAATAGTGTTGTAGGCGCCGACTTTTGTCCCATAGTGTAGTAGGCGCCGCCTTCAGCCCTCGGGCGCGGATGCTAACACAGGCATACGACAACCGCTATGATCCAAGGAAGAACTCACATCATCTACAGTGATAGGCATATAGTCATTTCCCCGTCTACCCCCCGCAGAGTCACGACTCGGTGCCCTGACGCCCCGCACCATCTCCGGGGAGTGTCGGTGTTTCGAACAAGCACCGACTAGTAAATTTATAATTGATGCACATTAGGCCCGGATGGTGCGCTAAAGGACACAAGGTTTATACTGGTTTGGGCTGACTGTCCCTACGTCCAGTCTGCTGCTGCTTGTGTTGTTAGCGCCGAAAAAGGTTCATAGTAGGGGTACAAACGGTCGAGAGAGGGACTGGTCCTAGGTCTCTAATGTAGGGGTCGAAAGGATGCCAAGAGCCTGGTGGTGGCCTAGCTGTGTGCGTGATGTGTTGAACCAAACTCTCTATGAGTTTGTCTGTGTGTGTGTTGCTCGTCCAAAGTCGGTCCCTCTAGTGGGGAGCCCTGCCCTCCCTTTTATAGACCAAGGGGGGAGCAGGGGTTATAGATGGGAGAAAGAGGAAAATACCAAGAGTATAGAAGGTCCTTTGAAGGATCCGGGTCTCCCTTTTTCCCGCGCCTACCCTGCATAACATGGCAGACCATGTCAGGAGTGGCGTGTTTGTTGATCTTCGTAGGCCATGCCCTGGCCTTATTTAGCAAGTGGGTGCGTCCCGTCCCGCCCCCTCAAGCAGCGTGTTGGACAGGGTTGTCGATCTCCGACCCGGTGGGGAGCGGATGGCGCGGTGACTGCTCATTTTGGCACTATAGACAATGGGAGTCCCCCCTTGGAACATAGTGGTTGTCGTATGTCCGTGTTGGGTTCTTCGCCCGGAGGCTGAACGCGGGACTAACAACTCTGTAGGGCAGAGAGCACGTGCCTGCAACACTGTTCAGACTCTGCTACGCCTGGAAAGGTCTAAGCACCCGTCCCGTCATGCCCTGACGGTACTTTCCTACAGGGGCGCAGGGCATGGTCCTCGATGCCACGGTTGACCCGAACGTCTTGTCTTACCCTGTGCCTATCATCATGTGGGAGCGGGGTGCGGTTGTCAGGCGAGGCGGAGCCAGCCTTAGGACATCGGGCGAGGTGAGGTCCGTCCTCGGATGTTGGGCGAGGCGGAGCCTAGCTTTTATCCATCGGGCAAGGCCGAGCCTAGCCCTCAGGGGTCGGTTGAGGCGGAGCCTAGCCCTCAGGGTCGGGCGAGGCAGAGTCTATACCTCGGGGGTCAAGCGAGGCGAAGTCTAGCCCTCAGCCCTCGGGCGAAGCGAAGCCGAGCCCTCAGCCCTCGGGCGAGGCGGAGTCGTCCTCCAGCCGTCGGGCGAGGCGGAGTCGTCCTCCAACCGTCGGGTGATGTAGAGCTGGTCCACGGGCGTCGAGCGAGGTGAAACCAAACTCCCATCGTTCGGGCAAGAAGTGCAGTAGTGCTCTTGTCCATTCAGGAGTTTCTTAACGTTCGATGGTTATTAGTTCCACCTCCTTGGGTACCCCAGTATTAGGTCCCCGACAGTAGCCCCCGAGCCCCCGGGTGGTTCGAACAGAATCGCCTGGGGGTGTTTTGATTTTGTCAGAGTCAATTCGCCAGAGGGTGCGCGCGAGCGCACCCGGTGGGTGTAGCCCCCGGGCCCTTGGGTGATTCGAGTAGAATCGCCCGGCGGGTGTTTCAATTTCGTTGGAGTCAATTCGCCAGAGGGTGCGCGTGAGCACACCCGGTGGGTGTAGCCCCCGAGCCCTCGGGTGATTCAAGTAGAATCGCCCGGGGGGTAGTATCGGGCCCTCCGTGAGTAAGGCCGTAAGACTTGGTTTTTCGTCAACTGGATATTTTTCAAGGGAATCGTGGTATTCCATTTGCGGGGCTTTTATTCAAGGCCGACCTGGCTGGGGCCCGACTGCGGATCGAGGCCCTGGTGATGCTTGCGTCCTTGAGTCCCGGTTGTTTTGTGGGCCCATCCCTTGTTGGGACGGCCCTTGGGCTCCGGGGCCCATGGTGGGCTGGAGAAAAAAGCTTTGTGACCCGTGTCCCCTCGATGGAAGAGAGTCCTGGTCCGCCTGGGGAAGGCGAACCGCCTGGCATGATTTTTATGGGAAGGGATAGGGATCGTGTGCGCATGTCCCGTGACGTGACGTGGAGGTGCGTCGTGGCGGGCTCGGAGATCAAGGTGGACCGTTGCCCTTCTCGCATCCGTCGCCCCTATATAACCGCAGGGTTCACCCCTAGGGTTCCATACTTTGCCTCCTTGCCCTCACATTCTCAGCCTCCGCCGCCAATCACCTGAGCTTCTCGCACCCGCGCTGCTTCCGCCATCAAACTCGCCGCTGCCTTCTTCCCCGTGCTGCTCCCGCCATCGCAATGGACCCGGGGTACAAATCCAACATCTCCCCCCAGCGCTTAGAGGGCCTCGTCCGCCGAGGCCTCCTTCACCCATTGACCACCGCCGAGGAGTGGCGGCTGCCCGGTGAAGAGGATGAGCCGCAGCCGCCCGAAGGGTTCGTCGTGTCTTTCGCCCACTTCCATGAGTGGGGATTCGCCATGCCCACCCATCAGTTCCTTCGAGGACTGCTGGACTACTAGCAGGTGGAGCTACAACACCTTTCCCCCAATGGGATCTAGCACATTGCGGTGTTCATCGCCCTATGCGAGGGGTTCTTGGGGATCAGCCCCCACTTTGATCTGTGGCAGTATCTCTTCGTCGTCAATCTTGTGAAGAGGTGGGTCGGGAAGCAAGAGCTGCACGCGCCGATGGGGTGCGCCAGCATCCACCTTCGCAACAACCGGGCAGGAGCGTATCCGCTAATGCGTTTGTCCACCTCCAACAAGGGGTGGCATTCGCAATGGTTCTATGTCAAGAATGATGCCGCCACCCCCTTGCCAGCTTTCACTGGGCGCTACATCTTGGAGGCCCCGGAGTCGTGGGGGTGGGGTGTCATGGCCAAGGGAAAGAAGCATCTCAACGGCCTTCTTGCCGCCCTCCGAACTCTGAAGGAGAGGGGCATGAAGGGGTCGGGGATTATCGGCGCCTACCACGTGAGGAGGGTTGCGCCGCTGATGGCGCGCGTGCTTCCCCTGTATCAGATGGTGCCCGAAGTGTCGTTTGAAGGGACGGTGCTTGTCGACGAGGCGCTCCCTCACTCTGAAGTGGCGTAGCGCATCAAGGAGGCGATGGAGCCCACGAAGGACTTCGTTGGCGCCATCCTTGACTTCGTGTATCCGGTGCCGAGACATCCCCCAATGCGGCCGAAACCAGGGTTCGTTGACTTCGTAGGTCTTCTTTCCCCTCGCTCCTCTTTTCACTTGAAATTTTCGACCCCCTGATGCTAACCTCAGGATGGCGGGATCCGCCAGGGGGACTGTGCTTCAAGGACAGCCCAGCTCCGCTGTCGAAGGACCCAGCCCAGACGGCAGCGAACCGCACCTTGGCCGGTTGGGACAAGAAGACGAGGTAGCTTGCGAAGAAAAAGGCGATACAGAAGCAGCAAGCTCGCAATCGAGGAGAGGAGACCGACAGTGAAGACGATGATGATGATGATGACGATGAGTCCAACGAGACAACAACCGGCGTGGATTGGGGTGACCTGGTGGACGAGGACCCATTGCCCACATAGGGACCCTTCCCGTTCCACGCGGGGGGAAGCGAGTCTGTGGGGACGGTGGAGCCAGGCCTGCCCCTGTGTCCGGTGGGAGCCGGTGGATCCACCGTCACCATCGGGGTGCCGGTGGAGGATCGGTGGATGGGAGGGGACGGATCCGAGGCCGTCCCCGAGGTGCCGGTGGAGGGGGGCGGCTCCAACGCCGTGCCCCATGAGCTGATGGAGGGGGGTGGCTCTGGCACCGCGCCCCATGAGCCGAGGGAGGGGAGCGGCCCTGGCGCCGTGCCCCATGAGCTACAGAGGGGAGCGGCTCTGGCGCCGCGCCCCATGAGCCGATGGAGGGGAGTGGCCCTGTTGCCGCACCCTCGGTGACAAGGGAGATGAGCCCCCCTGCCTCGAAGCAGGGGGTAGGCTCGAAACGGTCCCGCCCACATGAGTTGGAGCAGGGGTCTGGGGGTTCGTCCTCGAAACGTACTCGGCGCCCAAAAGCGTCAGAGTATGTCACCGATTCCCCTCGTTTTGTCCCTTTATTTTTCTGTTCATTTCTTTGTTCTGGCCTTATGCTTTTTTCCTTTTTGCAGATTCTCGCGACGGTGCCACCCTCTGGGGCCAGCGCCCAGGAAGAGCCTTGCCCTCTAGGAGGGATGGATGACGCTGCCCAATGCCGCCCCTATTTCGGTTAGGAGCGGCGCTATCGTTGTGGCCTCGTTGGCTAGTCCGGCGGCGCCCGCCGTGGCGCTTGTGCCCTCGGTGGTTTCCGAGCAGGCGGCTATGATCGCGCCAAGCCAGGAGCCACCGGACGCAGCCGTGGTGGTGTCTGAGGGGTTGGCGCGATCCATGCCCCCGGCGGCCCAAGTGACGGCGGCCGACACGGGCCGGACGGAGTCAGATGCAGCCACGGTGGCGTCCGAGGGAGCAGCGCAGTCCATGCCACCAGAGGCCCAGACGGAGGTGGCCGCGACCACGACAAGCCCGGCGGGGTCAAACACTACAATGGTGGCATCCGAGGGGGCGGCGCAATCCGCGCTAAAGGCGGTCCAGGCCACGGTGCTCAGGGCAGGCCGGATGGAGGAGGACGTGGCCAGAGGGTCTCCGGGTGTCATGACGGTGGTGGAGAGGACCCACAGAAGGTCGTCCCCGGCCCTGTTGTCGGGGGGCAGCCGCTCCCCCGCGCAGGGCGAGCCGCCGCTCTAGTGGATGGCCGCTCAGGACCCAACGTCGGTTCTTTTCTCGCTCGATGATGCTTTCGAGAGCATGGAGCGGGAGAATCTTGACATTGGGTTCTCTTCTGTGATGGATGCCTTGAGCCAGACCAATGGTGCCCTATGCGAGATCCTCATCCCTTCTGGCCAAGTACCCGCTTAATCTTCCCTCTTCATGTGTTTTTGTGTTTTTGATATTTCTGATACCGGTCTTCTTTTTAGTGTATCGTTGCTCGTAGCCGGAATAAATCCTGGTTCCTCCGTGAGCAAAAGGTGGAGTGGGACCGCCTCACCGAGGAGGCCCGGCTGCGAGGAGATGTGGGCACGTAGCTTGCTGCCGCCCATCAGCAGGTGGCCGAGGTGCGTCGGGACGCGGAGGAGTTCCATGGGATGTTTGAGGACCTATCGGCGAGGGTGAAGGTGGACGAGGAGGCGACTGCCAGGCTTCGAAAGGAGCGGGACAAGCTGCTACAGAAGGATGCTATGGCTAGTGAGTGGGCCGGCGAGCTCCTGGCGGGGCTAGAGATGGAGCGGGACCTCAAGCTGAAGGCTGAGGAGAGGTCCGCAGTGTTGCAGCAGAGGGTGGACCGGGACGTCGAGGTGATCGCCCGGTTGCGCGAGGAGCGGGACGAGCTACGCTGGACCAAGGAAAGACTTCGTTCGGAGCATGGTACAGCCCATGAGGATCACGACTAGGCCATCCGGGAGCGCGACAAGACGCGTCAGGTGGCTGACTCCCTCCAGTCGGATCTTGGAGTTGCGGTGAACCGAAGGTTGGACACCGAGAGCGTCACTGCCAGGCTGGAGAAGGAGCTTGCCAAAGTGTGAGGGATCCTTCAGACCGAGAGTAACGAGCACGACCTTCTACAAGTTGCTGTCGGGGTGGTCATCGATGCCCTGAGGGTGACGCAGCCGGTGGAAACCAGCTCGCTCGCGGTTCATGCCGCTGGTATCACGGCGCGGGTGGGCCAACTTGAGGAGGACGCCTTTCACGTCGGGATTACCCAAGCCTTCACTATCGCCCGTTCCCATTATGATCGGGAGATCAACCTGGAGGTGATGAGCCAAGGCTTTGCACCTGTCTATGAAGACGCTGAGCTGGACCAGATGGAGAAGGCGGTGACTCCCCTTGCGCGGAACCTGGCGGACAGGCTGAAAGAAGCGGTTCTCCCTCCACAGAAGTTGTTAGTTTGAATTAGTTTGATAAACATTTATTCGTAATATGTGAACAAGTGTCGGTACTTTCGTGCCCTGGAAATGGTTTCATGGATTCGTTTCATAATTTCATTTCGTTCGGTCTTATCTTCTTCCCTTTTTGTGATGAAAAGAATTTTATGTGATCCGACTCTTCCGCTCGTTTTTAGACCGTAAGGCCCGAGGTGTGTAGGGGAAGTTTTGTTTATGCTGGTGAGCAAAAATTATCGTAGCCGTCTGGGCGTGGGTTTCTTGCAGTCTTACCTATCTGTTCCCCCGAACCTTGCCATCAATCATGATGCGGGGAAAGGTTTGTTGTAATGACCGTTACGAAAAAAGAAAGGAGGTATCCGTACCTTTATCAGCCCCCGAGCGAGATCCGACCCCTTGCGGTTGCTGGGGTCGGATTTCGCTGGAGACCGGAGCGAGGGAAGCGAACTTACGTTTGTATTCGCTCGTACCCCTTACTTCGCAATTTGGTCGAGGGCCGGCCTATTTCGTAACGTTCGTCCCGTCCGCAATTCTTCACAATTTGGAGGAATTGGGGCGGTGTTATTTGCCTCGGTGGCTCAAATGACATGCCTAATGAGCTCGCTAACGGAGGTGTTCGGGCAGGATCCGATCCCATTGCTTTGCGACAGATTCCCCCTCAATGGGGTGGCATTCCGTTGCTCCTTGCCCCGCCTTCCGACAGATTCCCCCTCAATGGGGTTTCTATGGGCTCGGCTAGGGGCTGGTTCACACTAGAAGGTTGAGATGACCCTATTCATCTTAATGTGGGTTGGGCAAAGGCCACTAAGGCTCATCCTCATTTTTCTCCCCTGGCTCTTGTTCAACGTGAGGCGGCCTCGGACCTTTTGCGGGTCAGCCTTCGAACCTCGGTCTTTCGATCTCGGATCGAGCGGCTCGAGCCCCCGAGCCCTGTTAGGGTCTGATAGGGGTCGGCCATGTTTTGCGCGTTACCCCGTCCTTGGTTTTTGCAATCGGAGGGGCCGAGTTGACGACACTTGCCTCGACGGCTTGAGTGCCGCGCTCAATGAGCTCACTAACGGGTACGTTCGTGTGGAATCTGGGTCCATCATTTGCTGACGGGGTCGGCGGAGCCCTCAGGTGGCATTCCACTACTTCTTAACCCGCCTCCTGGCAGATGCCCGAGCCGTTCGATAGGCTCAGGTGGCCCGCTAGCCTCTCCTCGGTGGAGACTCTGTGGGTTTGGCTCGGGGTTAGAATCGAACGAGAAAAGGTCGAGATGTCCCTGTCCGCTTCTGAGCGGGGTTTGGGCAGGGCCGCTGGGGCTCGTCTCGGTTATTTCTCCCTGGCTCTATTTGACGTGAGGCGGCCTCGAGCCCTTTGTGGGCTATCCTTCGAACCTTGGTCATTTGTCATTTCGTATCGAACGAGGCGACTGCCACTTCATGATGCGGCAGGAAGCGTTTGGGATGCAGCAACTGCATGAGTTTAATGTACGATTTAATTTGAAATGAAAGCAGGATTACCTTGGTGATATGAGCGATGGGAAGCTCCAACCAGATGTGTTTGTGCGAGGTTCGAGCCCTGATGTTTGCGACGAGGTTGGAGTAACCTGCATAAGAATCGCTATTCTTTGTTTTTGTCTCTCGGCGGTGATTTTGAGCTGCTCGATTGATTTAGTCGACCTAACAGCTTCTCCTCAAAGGAGGTTCTACAGGGGGACCCCTCCAAACCCTTCTCAGGAAGGCGGGAGCCAAGGCTAGCGGTGCGGCGAACTGTGAGTTCGATTTATGCTGGTGAACAAAAAACACCATAGCTGTCGAGGCGTAGGGTCTGGCGGTTCGTCCAGTTGTATTCAAAGTTTTTATACCCACACACCGTGCTTCTGGTTTTTAGACATAAGGAGGGGTCAGGCGAACAGAGTGTCTAAACAAATAGACACCCTCAGCAGCCCCCGAGCAATGTCCATGCCCATGCCGTTGCTGGGGTCGACAGCTCGGTGAAGAAATTATCGCTCAAAGTAAGTAAGCAGAGGTACTTATCTTTCAGCGGTCGTTCATCCGTCGTTTTACCTGGGCCGTCCGATCGGCCCAGGAGGCCTGCTGGGCTCCCTTTGGACGGAGGTTCCGTCGTTGGGTCGTTCCACGGTCCTGCCCGGGCAAGCGGAGAGTTGCCTGCATGCGAGTCTGCCCCGGCTCTCGCGCCCGGGGCGCATTAGTAGCGGGCCACGCCCAGGCCACTTTCTGTTTGACCAGGTGACGTCTTGTCGACCAGAGCGCGTCCCGCCAGTTCCGTCGCGTCCCCTCGGTTTTCTGTCAGCATTGATTTCACATTTTGCATTGAATAGGGGAAGGCAGAGAGTTTTTTGTCCCAACCTTTCGCCTTTCCTCAGCTACCGAGCCCCTTCTTTAAATAGGGGGGAGGGGAGTTCTCGTCCCACTTCTTGGCCTGCCTCTGAGCCACTACCTCTTCTTCTTCTCCCCTTCCACCAAATGCGTCCGTGCGTCGCGGCGGTTCCTGAGTGAGGGAGGGTAATGCTAGATAGAGAGAAACTCACTGATCCGCTCATGAATCCAGAGCGTGATGTCGAGCTAGAGGTCATCCAACGTAGATGAGATGGTGCGGGCCGCCTGTGCTGAGGAGGAGTCACCGCTACCGAAGGAGGAGGAGCACTGGAGGGTGCCGAGCGTCGTCGGCCTCGCCATCATTCGTTGCGGCCTTCCTACGGCGGGAGGCGCCCCCTATTCAGGCGCCGTTGTCGGGGTTGCGGTTGATGATGATGGCATAGTCCCCGGATGCCCCGGCGAAGGTGCCGTTGTCAGGGTTGTGGCTAATGACGATGGCGTAGTCCCCGGATGCCCCGGCGGAGGGGCACCACAGTAGCCGACGTGGTGCTCGACGTTGTAGATGACGGCGCCTTCGAGGATCCTATGGAGCGACGGGACGGCGCCGATGGAGAGCGTGGCGCGGTGGCCACAGTAGACGAACTGGCCCGTGTATGTGCCAGGACGTTGCCGATGGAGAGCGTGGCGCGGTGGCCGTAGTAGACGAACTGGCCCATGTTCGTGCCAGGACGTTGCCGATGGAGAGCGTGGCGCGGCGGCCGCAGTAGACAAACTAGCCCCTGTTCATGCCAGGACGTTGCTGATGGAGAGCATGGCGTGGCGACCGTAGTAGTGCTTGTAGTAAAGCTAGGCAGGGACTGTAATTGAATAAGTTTGTGGGGGAGCCCCCGAGTAAACAGTCTTTTGAATTTCAGTGTACATTAGTCCTTTTCGTGATGAAATCACTTTGTAAGTGGTGAATTTGTGCAACGAATGAACAAATTTTCTTCTTTTGTTATGGCAAATGGCTTTTCAGCTTCCTCTTTTTGTAGAAGAGGTCTCGGTGTCCTTTGACCCTTCCCATGGTTCAAGTTAAAGAAACTAGGGGTGCGGGTGAATCAATTCTGATTACGCTGGTGAGCAGAGAGGTCGTAGCCGCTAGGGCATGGGTCTCCCGCAGTCCTACCAGTTGTACTCAAAATTTGTTCCTAAAATCTTAGCCCTTAGGACTTGTTATGAGAAGAACAGAAAACTTAGAGAATGTTTGCCAAGATAACAGAGGAAGTGTTTGTGAGATAAACGTACTTGTATCATTCGTGATAGCCCCCGAGTGAGGTCTGACCCCTCGCAATTTGCGGGGGTCGGATGTCACTAGAGATCGGGGATTTGTAAAGACAAAAACTGATAAGAAAACGTATGCGTTTATTTAAGGGTAAAAACGACGTAGTTGTTCGATGTTCCAGGCATTGGTGAAGACCTTGTCGTCGATGGTTTTCAACTTGTAGGCACCTAGACGGAGTATTTCCGCGACGACATACGGCCCCTCCCAGGGTGGGGAGAGCTTGTGGCGGTCCTTGTTGCTTTGTACGAGGCGGAGAACAAGGTCCCCGACGTTGAAGGCTCGGTCCCGCACCCGTCGGTCATGGTACCGTCGTAGCACCTGTTGGTACTTGGTAGAACGGAGGAGGGCGATGTCGCGGGCTTCGTCTAGTTGGTCCATGGCGTCTTGGTGGGATGCCTTAGCTCCCTGCTCGTCGTATGCTCTGATTCTTGGCGCTCCATAGTCAAGGTCCGTCGAGAGGATGGCCTCGGAACCGTAGACCATGAAGAAAGGCGTGTAGCCGGTGGCCCGGCTAGGAGTTGTTCTTAGGCTCTAGAGCACTGCGGGGAGCTCAGTGATCCAGCGTGTGCCGAACTTGCTCAATCGGTTGAAGATCCTAGGCTTGAGGCCCTATAGAAGCATGCCGTTTGCACGCTTGACCTGCCCGTTTCTTCAGGGGTGCGCGACGGCGGCCCAATCAATCCGGATGTGTTGTTCATCGTAGAATCAAATGAATTTCCTACCGGTGAACTATGTGCCGTTGTCTGTGATGATGGAGTTTGGTACTCCAAAATGATGGATGATGTCAAGGAAGAACAGCACAGCCTGCTCGGATTTGATCGTGGAGATCGGTCGAGCTTTGATCCATTTCGTAAACTTGTCTATGGTGACAAGTAGGTGGGTGAAGCCCCCAGGCGCCTTCTTGAGTGGCCCAACCAGGTCGAGCCCCCAGACCATGAAGGGCCACGTGATGGGGATATTCTGGAGTGCTTGGGCCGGGAGGTGAGTTTACCGAGCGTAGTACTAACACCCTTCGCAGGTGCGTACGATTTGCTCGGCATTGGCTACTGCAGTGGGCCAGTAGAAGCCCTATTGGAATGCGTTTCCAACCAAGGTCCTCGGCACAGCATGGTGACCGCAGACCCCACCATGGATGTCGCTTAGCAAAAGTTTTCCCTATTCGTCAGGGATACAGAGCTGCAAGATCCTGGTATGGCCCCGTTTGTAGAGTTCACCTTCTACAAGAATGAAGGACTTGGTGCGACGCGTGAGCCATCGAGCTTTTGTCTTGTCCGTCAGTAGTGTGTCGTGGAGGAGGTAGTCGAGATAAAGCATTCTCTAGTCATTCGAAGGGTCGGGCTTTGCTGCTGGATCCTCTTCAAGCTCCATGACCTCAGGGTCGGACGGAGCAGTCGGTGGGTCAGCCCTCAGGGCCGGATTAGATGGGCCATCGTCGGCTCGTTTTGACCCCTCGTAGCACACCGAGGGCTTGTGTTGATCATTGGCGAAGACTCCAGTCGGTACTGGCTCTCGGCCGGACATTGCTTTCGTGAGCGCGTCGGCCACTTCATTGAGGCGCCTTGGGATGTTATTGAGTTCGAGGCCGTCGAACCTGTCCTCCAGCCGTTGAACTTCTTGGCAGTACGCTGCCATCTTGGCGTCGTGGCAGCTCGACTCCTTCATGACTTGGTTGACGACCAGTTGGGAGTCGCCCTTGATGTCGAGACGTCGGATGCCTAACTCGATGGTGATTCATAGGCTGTTGATGAGCGCTTCGTATTTGGCAACATTATTTGATGAGGGGAAATGGAGCCAAACCATGTACCTCATGCGGACCCTGAGAGGTGATACGAAGACCAGCCCCACGCCGATGCCCTTTTTCATCAGTGAACCATCGAAGTACATCGTCCAGTACTCTTGGTCGACGACCGCCGGTGGTAACTGGACTTCGGTCCATTCCGTGATGAAGTCAGCCAACACCTGGGACTTGATTGTCATTCAGGGTGCATACGCAATGCCTTGGTCCATCAGCTCGAGTGCCCATTTTGCAGTTCTCCCCATGGCATCCTAGCTATGGATGACCTCGCCGAGGGGGAACGACGTCACGACTGTCATAGGGTGTGACTCGAAGTAGTGGCGTAACTTCCTCTTGGTGATGAGTATGGCATATAGGAGTTTCTGGATTTGGGAGTAGCGGGTTTTGGAGTCGGATAGTACCTCGCTGATGAAGTACACAGGGCGCTGTACCTTGAAGGCGTGCCCCTTTTCTTCCCGCTCTACTACCAGGGCGGCGCTAACCACTTGCGTGGTGGCCGCTATGTATAGCAGGAGGGATTCCCCGTCGCTTGGGGGAACTAGGACCGGGGGTTTTGTTAGAAGTAGCTTGACCATGTCAAGCGCCTCCTGGGCCTCGGCTGTCCACTCAAAGCGGTTGGCTTTCTTCAGGAGTTGATAAAGGGGGAGTTGATGAGGACATGGCACTTTCAGATACAAACAATGATTATAAGGTGCGCTCGTTCCTACATTTGCATAGTGGCTTTGGTTATAATTCACTTGGTTTCACATGTACATGTCACTATTTGATTGTAGGTTCAAATGTGTTTCATAATGGAAGTTCATCAAAGTTGAACTTTTGGTTCGACGGCAGCCCGACAGTGCCTCATTGGGAAGGCCATAACTCATCCATCCGGAGTGCGATCGAGGTCAATGAGCACTTGATGGAAAGCTTGTTTGATAAGCTTTCAAATAGATCTGGTCCCATCTCAATATCACATCGGCAAGGCCTCCAAATCACTAATATATTCTATCGCTATTTCTGGCGGGAGCTACACTGTCGTCATGGGCTTGTTAGACATCCTAGGTACCCAGGCCCAAGTTGGAGCACGCCCCAAGAAGATGGAGAACACCTAAGAGATGGCCTTGGACGTCCTCCTCCTTGGCCACCACCTTAGGAGGCCAGCAAAGACGTCCAAGCCAAGCCAGAGGCCCAGTCCAATCCGAGTTCGAGTCTGCCTCGGCCGTCAGGACCAGTCTGCAATAAAATGGACACCCAGGACGCATCTGGACTCCGTTTTCGATGATCCACATATGGATGGAAAGATAATTTGATAAGGAAGCCAATCCAAGTGGTTTCACGTCAAAAGCTCTTCGGAATCAATGGGAATCGTCGAAACAATTCAGCATCTAGAATCTGCCAGGGTGCTGCGGCACGTTCTTTTGGTCTGTTGGGCCGTGTATCGTGTTTGGGCCCATTAGGGGGCGCGTCCAAGGTAGGTGACGACCCTAAGACCTTTATAATCATACGCCGCCACTGTCATTAGGTTTTGGGGTTTTGCTTAGATTATTCTGTCAAGAAACAGTTTCGCCGTTCTTCGGTTTGTGAGACCCCAACTCGTGAGATTAATCATACATTTGCAATTTGGTTGCGTTCTTTCTTGTTCTTGCTTGTGTTCTTCGTTGCGCAGGCAGGGATTAGCCTTCTTGGTGAGGTCAACCTGGTCCGTGACTCGGTTGATAACCAGAGGAGCTGTGGTGCTAAGATTGCAGGGTTCGATCTTTCGATCTGAAGCCGGATCGGTGTGTCATTCTCCGCCACAACGATAGTTACCATCACCTGACGGAAGATCGGGATCCCCGTCTTCCATTAGGAGTCCTCATTCGCCGAGGCGCGAGATGAATCGGCTGAGGGCGGTGAGGCACCTTGTGATCCGCTGAACCCCCTTTATGTTCTGGATTGGGCCCATCTTTGCGATGGCTGAGATTTTCTCTAGGTTGGCTTCGATGCCGTGCTCAGAGACGATGAAGCCGAGCAGCATGCCCCTCGGGACACCGAAAACACATTTCTCGGGATTGAGTTTGATGCCATTTGCCCAGAGTTTAGCAAAGGTTTGTTCAAGATCAGCGACAAGGTGGTTAGCCCGTTTGGACTTAACTACGATGTCATCGATGTAGGCCTCAACGGTCCACCCGATGAGGTCCCTGAAGTAGTTGAGCATACAGCGCTGGTAAGTTGCCCCGGCGTTCTTTCGACCGAACGACATTGAGATGTAGCAGAATGATCCAAAGGGGGTGATAAAAGACATCGTGAGCTAGTCGGACTCTCTCATCATGATTTGGTGGTAGCTGGAGTATGCGTCAAGGAAGCAGAGGGTTTCACACCCTGAGGTAGAATCGACTATTTGGTCTATGCGTGGCAAAGGAAATGGGTCCTTTGGGCACGCCTTGTTGAGACCTGTGTAGTCGACACACATCCTCCATTTCCCGCTCTTTTTCATACATGAACGGGATTTGCTAACCACTCTGGGTGGTGTACTTCCCTGATGAATCCGGCGGCCAATAGTTTTGATATTTCTTCACCGATGGCCCTGCGCTTTTCCTCGTCGAAGCGGCGCAGGCGTTGTTTCACCGGCTTGGAGCCTGGGTGGATTTTCAAAGTATGCTCGGCGACCTCCCTCGGGATGCCTGGCATATCCAAGGGTTTCCACGCAAAGATGTCTTTGTTGTTGCGGAGGAAGTTGACGAGCGCGCTTTCCTATTTGGAGGAGAGCGTGGTACCAATGTGTACCGTTTTACCCTCGGAGCTACTAGGGTCTATGAGGACCTCCTTGGAGCCCTCTGCCGATTCGAACGACCCAGTTGATTTCTTTGCGTTGGGCATTTCTTCGGCGACCTCCACCTTGAGGGCGGCGAGTTCTCCGGAGGTGACGATTGCTATGGCGTGGCCGTAGCACTCGACCTCGCACTCGTAGGCCTGCTGGAAGGAGGTGCCGATGGTGATGACCCCGTGTAGGCCCAGCATTTTCAGCTTGAGGTATGTGTAGTTGGGGACGGCCATGAACTTCATGTAGTACGGTCGTCCTAGGATGGCGTGGAAAGTTCCGAGGATCCCTACCACATCGAAGGTGAGGGTCTCAGTAATGTAATTGGACCGATCCCCAAAAGTGATGGGCAGATCGATCTGTCCTAGTGGCACAGCCTGTTTGCCAGGCACGACTCCGTGGAAAGGCGCTCGGATGGGATGGAGGTTCGTCCGGTCGACGCCCATCTCGTCAAGCGTCTTGGCGTACATGATGTTGAGGCCGCTGCCTCCGTCCATCAGTACTTTCGTGAGTCACTTTGGGCCAACGATCGGGTCAACTACAAGCGAGTACCTTCCCGGTTGTGGGACGGCATCCGGATGGTCAGTCCGGTCGAAGGTTACGGCGGATTCTGACCACCGAAGGAAGGCAGGCATGGCCGGTCCAGTCGTATAGACCTCGCGGCGTGCGACCTTCTGGCGTCGCTTGGAGTCATAGGCCGTTGATCCTCCGAAGATCATAAGGGTGCCATTTGGCGTCGGGAAGGCATCATCCTTCTCCTCGGCGGCGTCTGCGGTGGGGCCAGGTTCCTTCCCCTGCTCCCTTTTGTTGGCGCTTCCGAGCAAGAACTTTCGCATGAGGCTGCAGTCTTTGAGCAGATATTTTACAGGAAAGGCGTGGTTCGGGCATAGCCCTTCGAGCATTTTTTTCGAAGTGTTTTAGAGTGCCCTCCGTGGGCTTCCGGCCACCCTTGCGGTCGGCAGCGGCCATGAGCGAGTTGTCGTGTTGTTGCTTCTTATTCTTTCTTTTGGCGGAATGGTTGGAGGTGCCTTCACCGGCGCCCTCATCCCGCCTCGCCTTGCCGTTGGAACGATCGAAGATTGCTCCGACCGCCTCCTCTCCTGAGGCATGGCTGGTGGCGATGTCCAGGAGTTCCTTGGTGGTCCGTGGGCCCTTGCGTCCTAGCTTATGAACCAAAGACTCGCAGGTGGTCCTAGATAGGAAGGCTCCTATCACGTCAGCGTCGACGACGTTAGGGAGCTCGTTGCACTGCCATGAGAAGCGCCAGATGTACCCGCGGAGGGTTTCATTAGCCTTCTGGCGATAGTTCTTGAGGTCCCATGGGTTCCCAGGGTGCTTGTACATGCCCTAGAAGTTCCCCACAAAGATTTCCCTTAAGTCTGGCCAACCTTGGATGGCACCGGTCGAAAGGTGCTCCAACCATGCTCGTGCCGAATCGGTGAGGAACAGTGGAAGGTTGCGGATAATGAAGTTGTCATTATCCGCACCATCGGCTTGATAGGCAAGCCGATAGTCTTCAAGCCAAAGCCCGGGGTTTGTCTCCTTGGAGTACTTAGGGATGTTGGTAGGTGGTCGATACCTTGGCGGGAAAGTGGCGTTGAGGATGTGGCGGCCGAAGGCCCGAGGGCCCAGCAGGCCAGGGCTCGGGCTTCGGTCCTCGCCGCTGTCGTAGCGTCCACCACGTCATGGGTGGTAGCCGCGTTTGGCTTCTTTTCTTGAGTTGTTGTAGGCTCGTCTGTGGGCGTCGATGGTGTTGCGCGTGTCGTGGTTGTGGCCGAGGCGTTCATGCATCAGGACAGTAGTGTGCTGCCTACCGCCTGGGGGTGTCTGGTGAACCAATGCGTCCTTGGTGGGGCGCACCAAGGGCGTGTGCTGGCTAGTGTTGAGCTCGCATCGCCGAGACAACTTGCTTTCTGACTGCTGCGCCGCCGCACGCTCGAGCAACGTGCGAATTTCTCAGCGGGCCCGGCGATCCTTGGATGTCACGGCCTCTAGAAGGCCGTGAAGCAAGGCCGTCGCAGCGGCGCTGTTCTGGCTTGCCCGAGCGAAGTGAGGGAGGGTCCCATCGTCGGTGAGGATCCTCTAGTGTACATCATGGGCCATGGCGCGTGCGCGCCCATTGCTTCCACGGCGTTCGATCTCGCGGTTGATCTCCGTGTACTCCCGCACGAGCCCTTGTCCGGCCTCATCGATCTCCAGCTTCCGGGCTCTCAACTGCTCCATCCTCACGTGAGATGGGGCCGCTGCCTCCCCTCCAGTCCTGCCATTGGGGTTGCCTATCAGTGTAGCCTCCTCCTCGAAGACGCTTTTGACGCACCCCTCAGGGGTTTCCGCCATGAAGCGTCCCTGGGAAGGGTGATGGCTGCCCCTACTGGAGTCAGAGCTAGAGGACGATCCTGGCTCCTCAGTGAGGAGCCTGTGGAGGGACTCCGTGTCATGTTCAATTACCCCCATGAACTCGACGTCTGCGGGCGGTTGAACCATGCATAGTGCCATGAGGTGGCCAGCGATCGCCGCGGTGTTGCGGAGACCGAACGGAAACGCTGTCGAGGCGCTCCGCACGTGGCACTCCGGAGAGAGGTGCCCCTCTCCGGAAAGTCATGCCACGTTGTCGTCGTAGGAAAGGGCAAGGCGACGCTGGTTCTCCCAGGACTACTGGGGTCCAAGGGAGACGCCAAGATGGCGCCCAAGCCTCTTGTGGTTGAGGCCGATGGAGGGGAGAGATTGGATGGCGGTGTGCACCCGTATCAACTCTCCTCCCACCGTGATGACAAAATCTAGGCTCCCAAAATGCACGTGTGCGCCTGGGACCCAGCTGACGTTGTGGTTAACCATCCGTGGCCTGGTTTGGAACACGCAAAGGCCCCTACCTGGCGCGCCAACTGTCGGTGTTTTGAACAAGCACCGGCTAGTAAATTTATAATTGATGCGCGTTAGGCCCGGATGGTGCGCTAAAGGACACAAGGTTTATACTGGTTCGGGCTGAATGTCCCTACGTCCAGTCTGCTGCTGCTCATGTTATTAGTGCCGGAAAAGGTTCGTAGTAGGGGTACAAACGGTCGAGAGAGGGACTGGTCCCAGGTCTCTGATGAAGGGGTCGAAAGGATGCCAAGAGCCTGGTGGCGGCCTGGCTGTGTGCGTGATGTGTTGAACCGAACTCTCTATGAGTTTGTCTGTGTGTGTGTGTTGCTCGTCCAAAGTCGGTCCCTCTAGTGGAGAGCCCTGCCCTCCCTTTTATAGACCAAGGGGGGAGCAGGGGTTATAGATGGGAGAAAGAGGAAAAAATACCAAGAGTATAGAAGGTCCTTCGAAGGATCCGGGTCTCCCTTTTTTCCCACGCCTACCCTGCATAACATGGCAGACCGTGTTAGGAGCGACGTGTTTGTTGATCTTCGTAGGCCATGCCCTAGCCTTATTTAGCAAGTGGGTGCATCCCGTCCCACCCCCTCGGGTGGCGTGTCGGACAGGGTTGTCGATCTCCGACCCCGTGGGGAGCGGATGGCGCGGTGACTGCTCGTTTTGCCACTATAGAGGATGGGAGTTGTAACACCCCAGGTGTTTGTCACCAGTTAAGCAATGGGTTTGAGCTCAAACATGACAGATCAAGTGGTGTTGAAGAAGTCAAAGTCAAATGTATGAAATCGAAATCAACTTGAATTTGGATAAAACGCCTTGTTTACATGATAACCCTTTTCAAAATATATATTTGAGCGATGTTAATGAAACTGGTTTCATGTGTCTCACATCACCCTCTATCTATAGTGATCACTGGAAAAGTTTCATGACATTTGGAATCAAAAAGTCACATGAAATGATAAGTTATATCCTAGTTGGAATAGTTTTACTAAGTGCGTGAATTGCACTATTAAGCGAATGGAAATATAGGTCATTAACCAAACCTTGCAACCATGCCCAAATAACTTTACTTGAACTCTACAACAAAAGTCATGAAGGGTTCATGTTGAGCAAATGTCCTGAAAATGTTTCTAAGTGTGGGAATAGCTAGAATTGTTGTTTTCTTGATAGGGTTTTGACCTATGTTGACCAACTATTTGGAGTGCTTGCATGGTGGTGGGCCTTAAACAAAAGTTGGAGTTCATCTTATGTGGAACAAATTTTGTTTAAGTCTCAAGAGCTAATTCAGTACCTAGCTTGATCAAATCAAGCTCACGAAATTGAATCCAGTGCTGTTTTGAAGCTTCGAAAATCGGCTAAGTCTGGAATGACTGAAATTCTCGATTCCGTTTCCATGTACCTACCTTTGGTGATTTTTAGTTTGCAAATCATGTCGAACTTGGCCAAACTTATTTAAGCAACGTTGTCGTCCTCATATAGCTCTACGACACCGTGCAATTGGTTTGGTTTTTCATCACTTCGTTTATGAGTTATGAAGGGGAGAAAAACGATGTTCAGTTGTACATTTGAGGTGGTATTAGAAAATTTGAATTTGCAGCACTGTTGCTGACCGGAACAGAGAGCAACGCCGCGTGGCTTCCTCGCGCCACCTGTGCACCACCTCGCCAACGCTCGCGCAAGTGGAGAGCGAGAAAAGCTGAGCCCAGCCTCCCGCCTCTTCATTCTCACCCTCCCGCTTTCTCCCTCTCCATCTGCCTTAGTGGGCGGACAGGCGGAGCTCCACTTCTGCTGCCATGGCCAGCCGCCGCAGAGAGCTGCGCGCGCAGCTCCTCCTCCACCACGGTGCCATGCCTCCTTCATGCTCCTTCCTCTCCTTGCTGCGCCTCCCGGCCACGCTGCCAGTCCGGCCCTTCGCGCATGATCGCCATGGCTTGCCGGCAAGCCATAGCATAGGCGCGCCGTGGCGCGGCGGCCAGGGCTGACCCGAGGCAGCGCTGCCCTAGCTGCTGGCCGTCCGTGGGTGTGCCTCGCCACCTCGGACGCAGCAGCCGTGACTCCTCCCGCTGCCACCGGTCGTTTCCGTCACCATGGCCGCCACTACTCGGAGCCTTGCATTAGCATGCAGCTCTGTGCTCGTGGTCGAGGCCACCATGGGCAAGCTGCTGCCGAGAGCGAGCAGCCCTCTGCGTGTCTTGTGGGTCCCTAATGCTCCCCACTACTGTCGCCATCAATTGCCGCCTCCGGCCGGATTCCATGAGCCCCGACGACCTCCTGTTCAAAATCCCGTCAGAACCTCCTACAAAAATTGACGAAAGTCAGGGTTCTAACTACGAAGTCAGTGACTCAGATGAATAGTGCCGATAAGGGCCTATTTGTAGTAATTTGCTAAATCTTTGGAAATTCATAGTAATTCATAGGAAATTCGTAAATAGCAAATAAGGACTTTTTGGAATCCTTGTGAAATTCTCTATGCATTAGATCTATAATATGACATGTTTTAGTTTCAATATTTTGCGGTAAAAATAGATTTGTGCAGTAAGGTTGTAATGCTAGTTGAATTTGTTATTTTCCATAACTGTAGATCTAGGGCTCCAAATGAAGTGAAATTTTTGTGGCATGCTACTCATGTGATAGTTGATGTGTGGTAAAAATTTCATGAGTATTGGATGAAGTATGAGTGAGTTATTGGTTTCTCTTGCTCTCACATGATTTCTTGCTTTAGCAACTTTCTTTTTCATAGAGGTTGCTATACATATTCAAATGGAGTGAAATTTGTACAGTAGACTATTGAGAGGATATGTGAGCCACTGTAATTTTTGTAGAATATATTGTATACTTTTGGTATATGTTCATTAAGTCACCTTGTTATCTAAAATAAATTAAGAAATGCATTAAAAGAATTTATTTGGTCATGGACACTAGGTTTTCTGGTGTTCTTTAGTCATGTGTGACATGTTGGTAAAGTTAGTTTTGCCTAATTATGTGTTTGCAACATAAGTTAATAATTATTTTCTTGCCGATGTGGTTTATGGACAGATCTGGGAACTTAGCAAAGTTCTTCATGATAATGTGCTTTGTTGTGAAACTTGTTTATATAAAAGTTGTAGATAATTCATGTATCTAGCTGCTTTTAAAATTTTATGGTATTTGACCTTGTGGTTTGTGAGTTATGCCTGTTTAAAGTTGGGTTCCAGAAATGGCTGCTCTCTGTTTTGTATGAACCAGTTTCTGTAAAGGTATAATTTCGACCTACTTAACATGGGAATCATGCTATGATGGTTATATATGAAATGTAGATAATTTCATAAGCTTTCTAAAATGTCTTCTTGCAAGTCATTTGGATTTGTGTAACTCCAGTTATAGCTAAATCTTATAGCTGCTGTTTGCATGTCCAGAAATTGACAGATTCCAATTATAGTTGTTTGTTTGTATATTGCTAAGTGTGGCGTTGTTGATGATCAAGTTATGATACTTGTGACCTCGTTAAACTTGTGTCATGCTTGATGTGCTTGCTCTCTATAGTTAGTTGTGTGATGTTAGTTAAATAGCTATTGGTGTCTATGTCTTGCATAATCTTGAGTTTGTCTTAAATGCTTATGTGTGATGCATCTTGTGTTACCATTCATCACATTCATACACATGCATCTTGCATCTCATTTAGGTACGCTAGATGCACCACGTGAAGGATGAGATGTTGGAGCCAAACCTGGAGACGGCGTTTGATGGACCTATCCCGAAGGTGGAAGGACTGGACAAGTGCTAGGACCTGAGATGTCACCAAGACGGTGCAAGCTAACTGAACTGACTTGTGTCGGATCCCAGGCAAGCCCCGGAGCATTCTAAGTCTTCCATGTTTTTACAAATATATTGAGTATCTCTTATTATTGATGATGCATTAAGTATAGGAATTGGTTGGAACCAATTGTTGCATTATATCCCTACCTTGTCCAGATAAAATCCTGTGAATCCTAATTAAGTGTAGGATCGAATGATGCTTAGCTATGCATAGACCGCTAGAAGTCGGGTGATTTCCTGTCACCTGCGAGATGTAGGATGAGCTCTGGTTACGGTTGGCTATAATGGCTATCATGAAAAAGAACCATGTTTTAATAATGAAAAGGAGACCGGACGGGATGATGGTAGTGCAGACAACAAGGCATGGAGGTCTTGGGTGTGAATCTATCCCGTCGTGTCGTTTAAGGACCGACACGCCAGACGTCCTCATGTCATGTTGAACGCAGCCTAACACTTAGCTGGCGGATAAGTCGTTCCGACCCATGAAGCCTAGTAGCTCGACTCAGGCGGGGACGCGAGCGATGGCGGCATTCTCGCAGTAGTAAGGATGTGCGGAGAGCCATTGGCATAAGTCCAAAGGCGGGTTAGAGTCCCGAACAACCTTGGCGAGTGGTTCTCACGAGAATGTCGATCTGTTTGGACTCGTGACTCTGAATCGTACCAAAGGTGACTCGTTTGCGACCACGACGGGGAAGCGGGGTTTGTGTTTAGGAATACCCCTCCATTTGGATAGGAATCGATTGAATCGCCGTCTCTCCGGATAGTGAGAACTTGGTGAGCAATGACAACGTAGATTCACTAAATTTAAAGATATGGTTAAATGATGATGATGATAATGACAATGAGCCATGAAATACGATATGGTTATTATTGTTTGCAACTTAATCAAGTGATTGATTAGTACAGGTGCTAATATAGATGGTAGGTAATGGCTAAAAGTCACGCTGCTAAATGCACAGGTGAATAATGCTAATGGTTACTCAAGCTTTTATGCAAAAAGGTTGTCCAGCTAGATCCACTAAATTAAGCTATGCATGATCCTTGGTGTCATTTGTTTTGGTTTTCAACGGGTAAGTCTGGCTGAGTACATTCGAGTACTCAGGGTTTATCCCACCTTGTTGCAGGTGAAGTTCTCGACATGTTGATGATGGTGGCTAACCGCCGGTGGGCTCGGTGATTCTATACTTCCTTCTCATCTATATGCTTTTGTCTGAGGATGCCACTTATGCTAGCATTATATTTGGAACTTATATTAATGTAATCATTTGAAAGCTATGTTGTTTCCACTAAACGGTTTTGAAACTCAAACTTGTACTATTATTTGTGAAACCATTTGTAATATTATTTCCGCTGCAACCCTGTGTATGTGATGTGTATTTGCTTAATCCCGCGATCTTGGTTGTGATGTTGATTTACCGAGGTCTTTTGGGACACTCGGCGGACTACCGGGTTTATATGAGTGAAAGTATGTGTGTGTCAACGTGTTAGATGGGGACGGTCGTTTTGATCTTGTATAAATTAGGCGGTTCACATACGGTGGCATCGAGCAAGATTAAGCATAATATCATCATGTACATTGTTTTAAAAACAAAGTTTGGTTTTAAAAAGCCTATTTTAACTAAAACTTTAGCTACTGGCAAATTTGTCAAAAACTAATTTGCAAAACTATGCTAGCGACATCCTCCTTTATGCCCAGTTAAGGACTATTAGGTGGCTATCTAAGTACTAAAATGGGGGTTTTTACTTTCGTTGTCCATACGGCGTGCTATTGTATGGATGCCATTCGCTTGAATGGTAATGTATGGATCAATTGTCTCTACGCCCAGATAAGTGTGAGTTGTGAGAGCATGACCGTCCCACTGTCGGTCTAGGGGAGAGTTAGCTTTGGTTACTGGAATATTTACATGTTACATACATGTATATATGAAGGTACTTAATTGCGGGTATATTTATCGGGTAGCTATGGATATCGAAGTATATACATCGGGGGATGTATATATGGAGAGTATCTTAGTTTACTGCTTTCATTGTGTGCTTATTTATCTCTTGTGGGGATGGGCTGCAATGAATTTGCCTGTAGGTACGCTAACCACGAATGCGTAGATTGAATGTAGCTGACGACTAGCTATATATCGAGAGAGTACGTGTTATGCCACCAACATAGAACGTGATTGCCACCTTAGGCTGGCAATTTCGTGAGGACGAATAGGATGAGCATGCATCATGATTGTGCTTGTGCATAAATATGCTTTCCTCACCTTGTTCTAATGCTAAGTAACTTGTGATCAATGTGATGTCACTATTTTCCCTGTGTGAAGCTAGCCAAAATGCCTTGTCCCATGCTGCTTGAATAGCTATGCTTGAAGTTAGTATGTGATTAGCTTTGCCTCGTATGTTGGCTTCCAAAGGAAATAGATGATGAGTTAATAGTTAACAAAAAGTTCACCCCTTCGAAAAACTAAATTGCTAAATGTAAGTAAAACTTGTTTTGTATAGATATCCACCTACTCAGTAAAGAGGAAATAAAAGATAACAGTACCTTACCACCAGGTTCGCATGTTTATGTGTAGTGGTGTTACTGTAGGTGACTGCTTATTATGTACGAGCTTTGTGCTTAATAATAGTCGCTTAAGCTAATCGGATTGAGTGTTTCGAAATGCTCGCTTAAGACCATGATGTAGGCGTGGATGCTCGTTATCTTGGTAGTGCCGTAGTTGTCACCCTTTTGTCCTCGGTAAGCATACGAGTGTCAAATAGCTTTATCCTAAAACAACGCTCAAGTTACGTAATCGCACAGTTGTCGTCTCCAATTAGGTTCTCTCTTGGGAGCATGAGCCTGTACACAGGGTTGCTAGCCTTGAACGTTGTGCTACGAAGACTTTATCTATGCCTTTGATTGACCTTAGGCCCAAGCTTAATTCCCTTGAATGCTTGCATGTTTCGAGGTTGTCCCGCTCCTGTGTGGGAGGACCTTGCTCAAAAATCTTTGTCGGACTTCATTGCTCTTTCTCTTACTGATGAGCTAGTGCAACGCTAATCGCTATCTGCCCTAGCTTTGGAACCTTCTTCTCACAGATTATGTCATTGCTTTATCAACTGAATCTCTAGTCAGTGCAATGGCTCTGTCCCTCAAATCTCGTGTATTTTGTCTCCAACTCTTTCAAAAGTCTTAATCTCATGTTGCTCCTCGATAAGACCAAATCTCATGTTAACCTTTATCTGGTAATCACTTTGGTGGACACGAGGCGTTTATGGAAATTAAGCAAGAGTCTCCTGCTTAGTTGCCTTCGACAATTAGGATATGTTCTTTTGCGCTGTGTTTTGATCTTCTGATCGCCTCCTTATTGATTCCTAACCTTGTGACTATCCTTGTTTTCTATCCCTCTTTTGCACAATGCTTGTTCTTACAATCTAATTGGTGCCACTGGAAATTTCACTTCGGTTGTATGTCCAGTAATGGTGCCACGATTAGCGATCTACGGTGCCGCGTCGGAACCTAGGGCCTCCTTGTGGGCGGCCGATGCATGGTTGTGCTGCTGGGTGCGCGCTGGTATCGAGGTTTCTAGTCATGATCCATTGTCAAACTGCACCGATGTGTTATTTTCACATGAGCTCTTCCTTGGTTATCTCTCCATATCTTATCGAAGATCCATATATCTGACCAAAAGTAGTAGAGCTTCCTTTTGAAGTCACAAAAAGGATAACCTTTGAAGAACTGGTCACCGACATAAACATTAACAGACTACAAGAGGTGGTAGACAAGTGACTCCACTTGGTTGTCCCACCAGTATTGACGTCCGTCACCTAGTGAACAACTTATGTCATCATTTTTGGATCAGAAGGGCACACAACACTTAATGTTGGAAAAGTTGTTAGTCAGATAAGAATCGAACGTAACATTATGATTATGACCTGGCTATCCAAGTCTTGATTATTATGTGCATGACTGATCGCACAGTCGAGATCAACAATCTCTAGTGTGACCCCTTGTCTGCTGACTTCGATGGCGACCATCTGTTATGCGTCAATCACAACTATTGTTGGCAAGAGTGCAGATTTAGAACTTTTAGTGTTGAGAGACAACTGATTAGTTACTAGTCGGAAGCTTAACCACTAGCTAGGTGACAACTTTTGCTAATTACAAAGGCTATGTCTCGCAGAGCAATGTTAAGCAATGTAATAGCAAGCCGTTTAGCAATGCAACTACTGCTTTGTTTTCCAAAACCTGTGCTATCAAGTCAATTCCATCTTGGATAATCACATAGATAGTACAAAATGTTGTATCGGCTACGTAAGGAGCTAGCTAAAGCACGTGCCTAGTTTCGATCAGCATCATTGTGCCCCTAGGTACCACAAACGGATTTGTTCAAGGTTCTATTGGACCAAGTGCCAGAGAATATTCAGAAATGGTTCCTTGTCTCTGTAGGAATGCCCTACATGTGAAATAATGCTTTGTGCCCTGTGAAAATAGCCCATAAGTCCAATACTTGTGCATCGTCAAGTTGGTGTCTAGATCAACGGCGGAAATTGTTACCTAAGAAACATGTCAGGAAGACTATAGACTCCATCTTCAGCTAGAGAAAGGCTGCTGCTGCTATACAAAGATATCGAGAGTATAGAACGCACACCACAACGTGTGAAGCAAAGACAGAGTAGAACGAGAAATCTGTCCAGATTTTAGGGTACAAAACCGGTTATCTTCAAGCCGGCGATTAGTGACTCAAACGAAGTTGGATTGACCCCAAACTTGGTGATCTCATTCCTTGCTTAGGAACCCTCAATGTCTTAAGTTGGTTTGAGTATTGGTTGAGTAAAACATCGGATTTGAGAGATATCTTCTCGGCTCGGTTTGCTACCATTTCAGAGCACAGCAGTTTTGGTAACCGTATTGTTTGGATAGTCAAACAGTGTCCGTTTGAGCTGAGTTTTGGTGAGCGGTTAGAGGACTCATGGATCTATGTTTCTACCAAAATTCACACACAATGGAGCACTAGTTTGTGAAATATGAATAGAAAACAAAAAGAGTACAGAATCTGCAATTTCGTTGTGACTGCGATCATCCTTTGCATTAGACGGTTGTGTTTGTAATTCATGCCAAGAAATTACAACTTGTAGGTGTATTGCTGTTAGACAACCCTCCATACCCTTGAGAAGACTAATTGCACCCCTATGTGCCTTGCTTTTGCCCTCTTAGATCAGCAATGCGTGAGCCGTCCAGGTGTTCTAGAAGTCAAATTGTGCCCTTGCAATTCGAAAGTAATTGGAAAGGTGTCAAACCATAGATTTTTGGATTATGGTTTTTGAGATATTGATTGGCCGAAGAATGGAAGCCTCGACGTCAAATATAGTTTAAGAAAGCTGGTTTTGATACGATGCAAGTAAACCCAACTTGCTGTGCAACTGCACCACGAAGGCAAATTATACTTAACCTGCTTGGTAGTAAACTAGTCCCTAGTTTTGTGGTTACTTGCAACCTGTGTTGCCCTCCAAGCCTCGCTAACATCCTTCTGCATCATTGGTTCTCCAATGCCAACATGCCTAAGGTGTCTTCCATGTGTTTTACCCAAGGGGTTGCCTCCGATACAACTCAGAGAACTATTGCCGTTTGGATACGAGAATTCCCTTAAATAATGGTCGTCGAAAACGCTGAGTCAACAGAGTCAGCTATCACATTCACCGCTCACTCAACTGACGCAGGTACTACAGTATTGTTATCAGAGAAAGAGCACTACACACATGGAACATTATGTAGCTTTCCATCAATTGACATATGAGTGAGTGCACCGCTACAACCAGTTTGGATATTGGTTAACTAGCTTCTCATTCCCTCAAAGGATGTTTACCCCGTCTGTGATCACATCCTTTATGAGAAGTTGTGCTCAAGCCACTTTAGTAGAGAACTGCTTTTCAAACCTTAGGAGCAAATATAGCACCGTTGCAAGGAATATCTGTCAACCGACTGCGATCTAGTGCAAAGTCCATGAGTTATGTGCTATATCCACTGGGGAAGTAGATGTTACAAGTATTGAGTCTACGCTTGTATCACTCTTCGTACATCAAGGACGACGTACGTAGGACAATGCTATTTTGGATTCCTTCCAATGTAACAATGCTTTATGGACGCCAACGAAAGAAATTCTTTAGACAACAACTTACGACGAAGAGCAAGTATCAGAAAGTGTCATGACCAAATTAGCCTCTTTGATACTCCGAAGTTAAGTGGCCTAATGCTATCACTAATGTTGAAAACTGGATGACATGTTTCTCTTCCCTTAAAAGTCTTTCGCACCGAATCTCGAGACGCGATTCCTTTAAGGGGGGAGGGCTGTAACACCCCAGGTGTTTGTCACCAGTTAAGCAATGGGTTTGAGCTCAAACATGACAGATCAAGTGGTGTTGAAGAAGTCAAAGTCAAATGTATGAAATCGAGCTCAACTTGAATTTGGATAAAACGCCTTGTTTACATGATAACCCTTTTCAAAATATATATTTGAGCGATGTTAATGAAACTGGTTTCATGTGTCTCACATCACCCTCTATCTATAGTGATCACTAGAAAAGTTTCATGACATTTGGAATCAAAAAGTCACATGAAATGATAAGTTATATCCTAGTTGGAATAGTTTTACTAAGTGCGTGAATTGCACTATTAAGCGAATGGAAATATAGGTCATTAACCAAACCTTGCAACCATGCCCAAATAACTTTACTTGAACTCTACAACAAAAGTCATGAAGGGTTCATGTTGAGCAAATGTCCTGAAAATGTTTCTAAGTGTGGGAATAGCTAGAATTGTTGTTTTCTTGATAGGGTTTTGACCTATGTTGACCAACTATTTGGAGTGCTTGCATGGTGGTGGGCCTTAAACAAAAGTTGGAGCTCATCTTATGTGGAACAAATTTTGTTTAAGTCTCAAGAGCTAATTCAGTACCTAGCTTGATCAAATCAAGCTCACGAAATTGAATACAGTGCTGTTTTGAAGCTTCGAAAATCGGCTAAGTCTGGAATGACTGAAATTCTCGATTCCGTTTCCATGTACCTACCTTTGGTGATTTTTAGTTTGCAAATCATGTCGAACTTGGCCAAACTTATTTAAGCAACGTTGTCGTCCTCATATAGCTCTACGACACCGTGCAATTGGTTTGGTTTTTCATCACTTCGTTTATGAGTTATGAAGGGGAGAAAAACGATGTTCAGTTGTACATTTGAGGTGGTATTAGAAAATTTGAATTTGCAGCACTGTTGCTGACCGGAACAGAGAGCAACGCCGCGTGGCTTCCTCGCACCTCACTGTGGCGCCACCTCGCCAATGCTCTCGCGCAAGCGGAGAGCGAGAAAAGCCGAGCCCAGCCTCCTCGCCTCTTCATTCTCTCACCTCTCCGCTTTCTCCCTCTCCATCTCGCCTTTAGTGGGCGGGGACGGGCGGAGCTCCTTGCTTGCCATGGCCGGCCGCCGCAGAGAGCTTGCGCCGCCGCAGCTCCTCCTCCACCACGGTGCCCTGTGCCTCCTTCATGCTCCTTCCTCTCCTTGCTGCGCGCCCCCAGCCACAGCGCGGTCCGGCCGCTCATGATCGCCGCTTGTCAAGCCATGGCAATAGCAACCCTTGGCGCGCCGCGCGCGCTGCGGCGGCCAAGCGGCCGAGGGCAGCCATGCCCTAGCTGCGGCCGTCCGTGGGTGCGCCTCGCCACCTTGACGCAGCCGTGACTCCTCCCCGCTGCCACCGGCCGTTTCCGTCACCATGGCCGCCACCACCGGAGCCGCAGTTCGCCGCAGGCTCCTATGCTCGTGGTCAGGCCACCATGGGCAAGCTGCCGAGCGTGGAGCGACCCCCTACGCGTGTGCGTGCTGGTCCTCGCGCTCCCCACCACTACTCGTCGCCATCAATTGCCGTCTCTCCGGCCGGATTCCGCGAGCCCCGACGACCTCCCTGTTCAAAATCCCGTCAGGAACCTCCTACAAAAATTCGACGAAAGTCAGGGTTCTAACTACGAAGTCAGTGACTCAGATGAATAGTGCCGATAAGGGCCTATTTGTAGTAATTTGCTGAATCTTTGGAAATTCATAGTAATTCATAGGAAATTCGTAAAATAGCAAATGAGGACTTTTTGGAATCCTTGTGAAATTCTCTATGCATTAGATCTATAATATGACATGTTTTAGTTTCAATATTTTGCGGTAAAAATAGATTTGTGCAGTAAGGTTGTAATGCTAGTTGAATTTGTTATTTTCCATAACTGTAGATCTAGGGCTCCAAATGAAGTGAAATTTTTGTGGCATGCTACTCATGTGATAGTTGATGTGTGGTAAAAATTTTATGAGTATTGGATTAAGTATGAGTGAGTTATTGGTTTCTCTTGCTCTCACATGATTTCTTGCTTTAGCAACTTGTCTTTTTCATAGAGGTTGCTATACATATTCAAATGGAGTGAAATTTGTACAGTAGACTATTGAGAGGATATGTGAGCCACTGTAATTTTTGTAGAATATATTGTATACTTTTGGTATATGTTCATTAAGTCACCTTGTTATCTAAAATAAATTAAGAAATGCATTAAAAGAATTTATTTGGTCATGGACACTAGGTTTTCTGGTGTTCTTTAGTCATGTGTGACATGTTGGTAAAGTTAGTTTTGCCTAATTATGTGTTTGCAACATAAGTTAATAATTATTTTCTTGCCGATGTGGTTTATGGACAGATCTGGGAACTTAGCAAAGTTCTTCAGGATAATGTGCTTTGTTGTGAAACTTGTTTATATAAAAGTTGTAGATAATTCATGTATCTAGCTGCAATTAAAATTTTGTGGTATTTGACCTTGTGGTTTGTGAGTTATGCCCGTTTAAAGTTGGGTTCCAGAAATGGCTGCTCTCTGTTTTCTATGAACCAGTTTCTGTAAAGGTATAATTTCGACCTACTTAACATGGGAATCATGCTGTGATGGTTATATATGAAATGTAGATAATTTCATAAGCTTTCGAAAATGTCTACTTGCAAGTCATTTGGATTTGTGTAACTCCAGTTATAGCTAAATCTTATAGCTGCTGTTTTCATGTCCAGAAATTGACAGATTCCAATTATAGTTGTTTGCTTGTATATTGCTAAGTGTGGCTTTGTTGATGATCAAGTTATGATACTTGTGACCTTGTTAAACTTGTGTCATGCTTGATGTGCTTGCTCTCTATAGTTAGTTGTGTGATGTTAGTTAAATAGCTATTGGTGTCTATGTCTTGCATAATCTTGTGTTTGTCTTAAATGCTTATGTGTGATGCATCTTGTGTTACCATTCATCACATTCATACACATGCATCTTGCATCTCATTTAGGTACGCTAGATGCACCACGTGAAGGATGAGATGTTGGAGCCAAACACTGGAGAGCGGCGTTTGATGGACCTATCCCAAAGGTGGAAGGATGGACAAGTGCTAGGACACGAGATGTCACCAAGACGGTGCAAGCTAACCTGAATCGACTTGTGTCGGATCCCAGGCAAGCCCCGGAGCATTCTAAGTCTCCCATATTTTTACAAATATATTGAGTATCTCTTATTGTTGATGATGCATTAAGTATAGGAATTGGTTGGAACCAATTGTTGCATTATATCCCTACCTTGTCCGAGATAAAATCGTGAATCCTAATTAAGTGTAGGATCGAATGATGCTTAGCTATGCATAGACCGGTAGAAGTCGGGTGATTTCCTGTCACCTGCGAGATGTAGGATGAGCTCTGGTCACGGTTGGCTATAATGGCTATCATGAAAAAGAACCATGTTTTAATAATGAAAAGGAGACCGGACGGGATGATGGTAGTGCAGCAACAAGGCATGGAGGTCTTGGGTGTGAATCTATCCCGTGCTCAGTGTCGTTTAAGGACCGATACGCTTATATCGTCCTCATGTCATGTTGAACGCAGCCTAACACTTAGCTGGCGGATAAGTCGTTCCGACCATGAAAGCCTAGTAGCTCGACTCAGGCCGGGGGCCGAAAGCGATGGCGGCATTCTGCAGTAGTAAGGATGTGCGGAGAGCCATTGGCATAAGTCCAAAGCGGGTTAGAGTCCCGAACAACCTTGGCAGAGTGGTTCTCTCGAGAATGTCGATCTGTTCGGACTCGTGACTCCTGAATCGTACCAAAGGTGACTCGTTTGCGACCCTGACGGGGGAAGCAGGGTTTATGTTTAGGAATACCCCTCCAGCTAGATAGGAATCGATTCGAATCGCCGTCTCTCTCGGATAGTGAGAACTTGACTGAGCAGCGGCAACGTAGATTCACTAAATTTAAAGATATGGTTAAATGATGATGATGATAATGACAATGAGCCATGAAATACCTGATATGGTTATTATTGTTTGCAACTTAATCAAGTGATTGATTAGTACAGTGCTAATATAGATGGTAGGTAATGGCTAAAAGTCACTTTGCTAGTCTGGTGAATAATGCTAATGGTTACTCAAGCTTTTATGCAAAAAGGTTGTCCAGCCAGATCCACTAAATTAAGCTATGCATGATCCTTGGTGTCATTTGTTTTGGTTTCCAACGGGTAAGTCTGGCTGAGTACATTCGAGTACTCAGGGTTTATCCCACCTTGTTGCAGGTGAAGTTCTCGACCTGTTGATGATGGTGGCTAACCGCCGGTGGGCTTGGTGATTCTATACTTCCTTCTCATCTATATGCTTTTGTCTGAGGATGCCACTTATGCTAGCATTATATTTGGAACTTATATTAATGTAATCATTTGAAAGCTATGTTGTTTCCACTAAACGGTTTTGAAACCCAAACTTGTACTATTATTTGTGAACCCATTTGTAATATTATTTCCGCTGCAACCCTGTGTATGTGATGTGTATTTGCTTAATCCCGCGATCTTGGTTGTGATGTTGATTTACCGAGGTCTTTTGGGACACTCGGCGGACTACCGGGTTTATATGAGTGAAAGTATGTGTGTGTCAACATGTTAGCGGGGACAGCCGTACTTGATCTTGTATAAATTGGGCGGTTCTGTTACAGGAGTCCCCCCTTGGAATGTAGTGGTTGTCGTATGTCCATGTCGAGTTCTTCGCCCAGAGGCTGAAGGATGTGCCTACAACTCTGTAGGGCGGAGAGCACGTGCCTGCAACACTGTTCAGACTCTGCTACGCCTAGAAAGGTCTAAGCACCCGTCCTGTCACACCCAAACGGTACTTTCCTATAGGGGCGCAGGGCATGGTCCTCGATGCCGCGGTTGACCCGAGCATCTTGTCTTACCCTATGCCTATCATCATGTGGGAGCGGGGTGCGGTTGTTAGGCGAGGCAGAGCCAGCCTTGGGACATCGGGCGAGGCGAGGTCCGTCCTTAGACATCGGGCGAGGCGGAGTCTAGCTTTTATCTGTCGGGCGAGGCTGAGCCCAGCCCTTAGGGATCGGTTAAGGTGGAGCCCAGCCCTTGGGGTTGGGCGAGGCGGAGTCTATACCTCGGGGGTCGGGTGAGGCAGAGTCTAGCCCTCAGCCCTCGGGCGAAGCGAAGCCGAGCCCTCAGCCCTCAAGCGAGGTGGAGTTGTCCTCCAGCCGTCGGGCGAGGTGAAGTCATCCTCCAGCCATCGGGTGAGGCGGAGCTGGTCCATGGGCATCGGGCGAGGCGGAACCAAACTCCCGTTGTTCGGGCAACAAGTGCAGTAGTGCTCTTGTCCGTTCGGGAGTTTCTTAATGTTTGATGGTTATTAGTTCCACCTCCTTGGGTACCCCGGTATTAAGTCCCCGACAGGGAGTACGAGACGTAACCACTCGCCGAAGCAAGGCCAGGGCATGGCCCTGTCAGGGTCAGCAGATGAGCTATCCCTGCCATAATCTACCATGACAGTGGAACAGGCTCAGGGGAAAAGGAAAGCTTGGCACCTCCAAGGGGCGACGACTACCATATGTTTTTCCTCTTTCTCCCAACTGTAAACTCCTGGCTCCCCCTTGGTCTATAAAAGGGAGGGCAGGACACCCCACGAAGGGGGGATCAGTCCGACACACACAACACATCACGCATACAGCTAAGTAGCGACCATGCTCTTGGTGTCCCTTCAACCATTTCATCAGAGACTTGGGACCTTTCCCTCTCTCGACCATTTGTACCCCCTACTACGAACCCTTTTCGGTACTGATAACACGAGCAGCAGCAGACTGGACGTAGGGACATTCAGCCCGACCCAGTATAAACCTTGTGTCCTTTAGTGCACCATCCGGGCCTAACGCGCAACAATTATAAATTTACTAGCCGGTGTTTGTTCGAAACATCGACCGTTGGCGCGCCAGGTAGGGGCCTTTGTGCATTCTAAATCAGGCCTCGGATGGCTAACCACGCAATTGGCTAGGTCCTGGGCGCACACGTGCGTTTCGGTGACCTAGACTTCATCGTCACGGTGGGAGGAGAGTTGGCATTAGCTCATCTCACCATCCAGTCTCTCCCCTTCGCCGGCTCCAGCTACAGGAGGCCTGAGCGCCAGCCCAGCATCTCCCTCGGACCCTAGCCATCCAAGGAGGACCCGCGCTGCCTCACCCTCTCTCTAGAACACTCCGCACAGAGTGCCCCGACGGCGTTTCCGTTCGGTCTCTGCAACGCTGCAGCGACCGCTAGCCACCTGGTGGCACAGCGCACGATCCCATCCCCCGCGAACAACGAGTTCATGGGGATGATCGAAAGTGTCACAGAATCCCTCCATGGCCTCCTCGCGGAAGGCCTAGGGTTAGACTCTGGCTCTGACTCTGGCAGGGGGAGCCATCATCCCTCCCAGGAATGTTTCATGGCGGAAACCACCGAGGGACACATCAAAAGCGTCTCCGCGGAGGAGACTACCCCGGCAGGCAACCTCGGTGGCGCAACCAAAAGGGGGACAGCGGCCCCACCTTGGCGGAAGGTGTTTCCGATGAGCGTCTGAGGCGCAGCATGGTGCCCGTAGGCTCCCGCGTGCAAGTCCCAAAGTAGGGCTTGGCCTTCCTCGATGGTGATGCATCGTTGGAGGACGCCAGATGGGCTTCGTCTATACAACTCGCCGTTGCTGACGACGTAAGTTTTGGCTCATCGCGCAAGCCGTTGGGCCTCGGTCCTGTCCGCAGGAAGCATTCCTCGAATGAGGCGATCAAGGAGGGGACCCATGGTCCGCCCCGGTTGGCCTCGGGAGGCCCTGCATCGATTTCCATGGCCTCGGGCTTGGCCACCGGGGTCTCGGTAATAGAGGGGGCCTCGGGCCCTGTGGTGGGCTCGACCGGTGGGCCCTCTTGTGCCACCGAGGCGTAGTCTACCGAGGGCTTGTGTAGGTCTCTAGCGAATATGTTCGGGGGGACCGGGGCCCGTGCCGATGCCATCTTCGCCAGTTCGTTCGCGGCCTCGTTGAACTTCCGCGCAATGTGGTTGAGTTCGAGACCGTCGAACTTATCTTCAAGACGACGTACCAGTTTGCAGTACGCCTCCATTTTGGGGTCGTGACAATTCGACTCCTTCATGACTTGGTCGACGATGAGCTACGAATTGCCCCGTACGTCGAGACGCCGCACTCCAAGCTCGATGGCGATCTGCAAGCCATTGACGAGAGCTTCGTACTCGGCTACATTGTTGGAGGTGGCAAAGTGGAGCCGAATCATGTAGCGCACATGCACTCTGAGGGGAGAGATGAAGAGCAGGCCCGCGCCTGCCCCGATCTTCATCAGAGACCCATCAAAGTACATGGTCCAGCATTTCGCTTGGATTTGAGCAGGTGGTAGCTGGGTGTCGGTCCACTCAGCCACAAAATCGACTAAGACCTGGGATTTAATTGCTTTCTGAGGCGCAAAAGATAGGGCCTCCCCCATAAGTTCAACGGCCCACTTGGCTATTCTACCCGAGGCCTCCCGGTTCTAGATTATCTCCCCCAGAGGGAAAGATGACACCACGGTCACCGGGTGGGATTCGAAGTAGTGACGCAGCTTGCGCCGAGCCAAGACTATGACGTAGACCAGCTTCTGTATATGGGGGTAGCATGTCTTAGTTTCAGAGAGTACTTCGCTAATGAAGTAAACAGGTCATTGGACAGATAGAGCATGCCCCTCTTCCTGCCTCTCGACTACTACGGCCGCGCTGACCACTTGGGTCGTTGCGGCAATGTAGAGTAAGAGGGCCTTGCCCTTGGTTGGCGGTACCAGGACGGGAGGGTTGGTGAGTAGTGCCTTGAGCTTGGTGAGGGCTTCTTCGGCCTTGGGGGTCTAGGAAAAGCGTTCGGATTTTCTCAAGAGACGGTACAGAGGTAGACCTTTTTCGCCAAGGCGTGAGATGAAGAGGCTCAGGGCCGCAAGACATCCCATAACTCTCTGTACTCCCTTGAGGTCTCATATTGGCCCCATGTTGGTCACGGCCGAGACCTTCTCTGGGTTGGCCTCGATGCCGCGTTTTGAGACTATGAACCCCAAGAGCATGCCTCGGGGGACCCCGAAGACACACTTCTCGGGGTTAAGCTTGATGCCCTTCTCCCTGAGGCATTTGAAGGCAATCTCCAGGTCATCGACGAGATCACTGGCCTTTCTGGACTTGACCACGATGTCGTCCACGTAGGCCTCGATAGTTTGCCCGATGTGCTAGCCGAAGACCTGGGTCATGCACCGCTGGTATGTGGCCCCGGCGTTTCTGAGACCAAATGGCATGGTTACATAGCAGTACATGCCGAATGGGGTGATGAAAGAAGTCGCGAGCTGGTCGGACTCTTTCATCTTGATTTGATGGTAACCGGAATACGCATCAAGGAAGGATAAGGTCTCGCATCCTGCAGTGGAGTCAACGATTTGATCGATCCAAGGCAATGGGAATGGAACCTTTGGACATGCTTTATTTAAACAGGTGTAGTCCACACACATCCTCCATTTTCCATTTTTCTTCTTAACTAATACAGGATTAGCTAACCACTCTGGATGGGACACTTCCTTGATGAATCCGGCCGCCAAAAGCTTCTGCACCTCCTCGCCGATGGCCTTGCGCTTCTCGTCGAATCGGCGCAGGCGCTGCTTCACTGGTCTGGAGCCGACCCGGATGTCCAAGGCATGCTCGGTGACCTCCCTCGGTATGCCCGGCATGTCCGAGGGACTCCATGCGAACATATTGGCATTCGCGTGGAGAAAGTCGACGAGCACGGCTTCCTATTTGCTATCGAGGGTGGCGCTGACCTTCAATGTTCGGCCGTTGGAGCAGTTGGGGTCGACCGGGACGAACTTGACGGTCTCTGTGGGCTCGAAAGTCCCGACATGGCGCTTGGAGTCGGGCACTTCACTACCGAGTTGGTCGAGGTTGACGATGAGGGCCTCGGCCTCCATGATAGCCTCGGCGTACTCGATGCATTCGACGTCGCAGTCGTATGCGTGCTCGTACGTGGACTCGACAGTGATGACGCCATTGGGGCCTAGTATTTTGAGCTTGAGGTAGGTGTAGTTCAGGACCGCCATGAACTTGGCGTAGCACGGGCGCCCCAGGATAGCATGGTAGGTCCCCTTGAATCCAACCACCTCGAAGGTGAGGATCTCCTTGCGGTAGTTGGAGGGAGTGCCAAAGTAGACCGGCAAGTCGATGCGCCCGAGGGGTCGCGTGCGCTTCCCCGGCATGATGCCGTGGAAGGGTGCGACACCGCCTCGGAGCCATGACTGATCGAGCTCTAGGAGCTCCATGGTGTTGGCGTAGAGGATGTTGAGGCCACTGCCTCCATCCATCAGCACCTTGGTGAGCCGGGTGTTGCCGATGATCGGATCGACGACGAGCGGGTACTGCCCGGGGTTTGGGACATAGTTGGGGTGGTCCTCCCAATCGAAGGTGATCGCCTCCCGAGACCAGTTAAGGTATTGGGGAGTAGCTACCTCAACCGAGAAGACCTCCCGGCGTTCCCTCTTTCGCTGACGCGCCGTGGGGCACGCTGAAGGCCTGCCGAAGATCATGAAGGCATTGTGCACCTCGGGGAACCCGTTGTCCTTGTCGTTGTCTCCGTCACCGGCGCCCTTCTTCCTGGCGTCGTTGTTGGGAAGCCTGAGCTTGGCGTAGTAACGTCGGAGCATGGTGCATTCTTTGAGGGTGTGCTTTACCGGGCCCTGGTGGTAAGGGCAGGGCTTTTTGAGCATGTCGTCAAATATTCCGGGGCCCCTGACGGGGCCTCGTGGGTTCTTGCGATCAGCGGCTACGACGAGATCGACCTCGAGGGCCTCTGGCTTCCCTGGGCGCCTCTTTTTCTTTTTCTTCGAGAAACGGGAGGCTGAGGCCCTGAGGGTCTCGTCCCTCCGCTTCCCCTTTGTGTTGCTGTCGGGGAAGATGGCCTTGATAGCCTCTTCACCCGAGGCGAAGTTGGTGGTGTTGTCGAGGAGCGTGGCCGCTGAGGTTGGTACATTTTGGCCTAACTCTTGGACCAGGTCACGGCAGGAGGTGCCGGAGAGAAAAGCCTGGACAACTTCCGAGTTGCCGAGCTGGGCAACTCGGTGCACTGCTTGGAGAATTGCCGGATGAAGTCTCGGAGAGACTCGTTCAGCTTCTGGCGACAACTCTTGAGGTCCTAGGAGTTCCCGGGGCGCACGTACGTGCCCTAGAAATTCCCGACGAAGATCTTTACCAAGTCGCGCCAGTTGTGGATCTGCAAGGGTGGGAGGTGTTCGAGCCAGGCTCGCGCTGAGTCTGACAAGAATAAGGGGAGGTTGCGGATGATGAGCAAGTCATCGTTCGCGCCACCTAGCTGACAAGCCAGGCGGTAATCGGCCAACCACAATTTGGGGTTGGTCTCACCGCTGTATTTCGTGAGGTTGGTCGGTTGTTGAAACCGGACAGGGAATGGGGCACCACGAATGGCCTTGCTAAAGACTCGAGGGCCAGGCAGCCCAGGAGAAGGACTGCGGTCCTTGCCACTGTCGTAGCGGCCACCTCGATGCGGGTGGTAGCCTCAGGCGGGCCCATCATCATCGTGGCATCGTCGCCTGCTGACCACATCGTGGTCGTCTGGTGCCTCGCGTCGATCGTTGAGGCGGTCGTGAACTAAGGGGGACTTGAGGCGATCGTGCACCGAGGGCCATTTCGAGGTGTCCTCACGCCGTCGAGACATGGAGCTTTCGGCCTGCTGTACCGCGGCGGTCTCGAGAAGGTCTCAGAACTCGCCGCGAACCCGTCGCCCCTCCATGGTAGAGGGCTCGAGCATCGCTCGGACTAGCATTGTCGCTGCCACGACGTTCTGGCTAGCACCATTGAAGATTGGGGGTTGCTCACTTCCTTCGTCGTTGTTGATGCGGCGGTGCACGTCGTGGGCCCTCCGCCGGGCCCTTCCGCCATCACCACGACCTCGCTGCTCCTGCTCGAGAGTGTCTCGGAGCTGCTGCAGTAGGAGTCAGTCTTGGTGGACTTTTGCCTGGAGCTCACGGAGCTGCTCTAGGTCTAGGCATCAGAGTTCCTCGGGGGCGGCGTTCACGTTCCGTGCCGCCCGAAGCTCGACGAGCGGGGGTGTGGTGTCGCCCGCCCCTTGGCGGAGCGGGGAGCAGTTGCCTACCCCTTCACTCTCATTACTTGCCCCTGGCATTCTGAGCCCGATGTGGAAACACTCTCGAGTGGGATCGTAAGTGCCTTCGTCATCGGAGTCAGAGTAGCCGAAGCAGTAGTCGCTTGCGGCCAAGAAGCGGCGCATAGCCTCAGGGTCACGAAGCCCGGAGAAGTTCGCTCCAGCCCACGCCTCATCCTCCTCCGAGGAGTCAGTGTGGGTGTGGGTCAAGGTTGTGGTGGAGAAGTCGAGGGCGAATCGTTGGTGGCGTCCCGAGGGCTCCACGTGCGTGGAGGCGTAGGCGAAAGCGTAGGTGGCGGCGATGTTGTTCAGCCCGAAGGGATACAGGGATGGTGCCACCGCTAGGGTTCGCTCCGCCTGAGTCGATTCCTCAGGATGTGGCGGGGCAGAGCTTGATGACGGGACATCGCTGCGCGCTACCGACGTCTTTCCCCTACCCAGGCTTAAGCTAGATAGGTCCCCAGCCAGGGACTCTGTATCATTGTCTGGGCATGGGATGCCGGCGAAGTGCGGCGCACCGCCCTGAGCTCGTGCGGTGTCAGGGTAGTCCCGCTCACGTCGTGGCTGGCGAGCGCGACGAGAGCGGCGGCCCGGGCACCGCCTGCGCCCGGGCTGCCGATGCGTGACGTCGTCATCGGTTGGTGGGGCTCTGGGTGTGAGGAGTACCATATCATACCCACATCCTAGAGACATGAAGTCTAGGCTCCCAAACCAGACCACCGTGCCGAGACGTAGTGGGCGTATGGGGTCAGCCATCCGGAACTTGTTGGGATGATCAAGCTAACACGCAGAGGCCCCTACCTGGCGCGCCAACTGTCGGTGTTTTGGACCGGGGGGTCCTCAACCAACTAGTAAATGTGAACTGCGTGCCCCTAATCCCGGATGGTGATGCAAAGAGACATAAGGTTTATACTGGTTCAGGCAATTGGTGCCCTATGTCCAGTCTGAGAGATCGATCTTGTATTCCTTGCACCGAAGTGCTTGTAGTAGGGGGTTACAAGCTGGGTGAGAGAGGGAGCTAGTCCCAGGTCTCGGCATGGAACGGTGCGGGCTGCTTGAGACGTTGCTCTCAGGCAGCTTGGGAGAACGTGTGTCTACGTGAGCCTATCTCCGTGAGCTTGTGAGTGCCCCCCCTTTTAAGAACGGCCCCGGTCTCCCCTTTTATAGTTGAAGGAGAGACAGGGGTGATACATGTGTTCGCCATACGGCGAGAGGAGGTGGCATGCTGGAGTCCTACAGCTTACTACTATAGCGGTATGGTCAATGGAGTGGTCTTGTCCTTGATGTACTAGAGCAACGCGCCGGTCACACCCGATCTCATATGACGTGGGCGCTCTAGTGACAGCTTGACGCAGGGTATGGCCGATGGTGTGCTGGTCGCTATGTGTTGACGGTGAAAAGAGCCGAGGCTCAGTTGGTGCCGAGGCCGAGCCATCGTGGGGGGCTCGGCAGGCGTGAATCCCGAGGCTGCCGAGACCTGGAAGTGGATTGCCGAGGCCTTGGAGGGAGCAATTGGTCTCATGCACCGATTCCGAGGCTACAGTGACTCGTGCCTGCTTCCCCACGCCATGCTGCTCCTGGAGCAGGAATTAGGTAGCACAGTGCAGTACGGGCACCAGGCATGGGTGCAGTGCTGAGCACAGTGGCCAGTAACCCCTGTTTCGTCCTGTCTCATGTCCCGTCGGCCACCCTGCTGTACTGCGCCCACGTGCGGCTGACGTCGCGGGAGTGGTTGGACGTGTGATGTTTTGTCAGAGAAGTCGGTCAAGGCGGAGGCAACGAGGTTGTTGCCGAGCCGGCCTCGAGCGAGTCGGAGAATTGGTACTTCGCCCGAGGCTTCACTCGCGGGGCCTCGGGCGAATCGGAGAATCGGTAACCCGTCCGAGGCCTTGCGGAGCGGGGCCTCGGCACGAGAGGGCCTCGGCGAGGGGGCCTCGGTGAGGTGGAGAGTCATTGCGATGCGGGCTTTAGGCGAGTTGGAGAATTGGCTGAGACCCTATGATTGTCCTTTGGCTTTGATATTTGCGAGATCCTAAGCAATCCTTTCGGTTCTTGCTTAGGGTACCCCTTTTTATGGTATCCGACACTGCGCCACTACTTCGAGTCGCATCCCATGACAGTTGTGACGTCGTTCCCCATCGGTGAGGTCATCTAGAGCCAGGACGCCATGGAAAGAACTACAAAGTGGGCACTCGAGCTGATGGATCAAGGCATCACATATGCCTCTTGAATGGTGATCAAATCCCAGGTATTGGTTGACTTCATCGCTGAAAGGACCGAGGTCCAGACACCACCGGCGGTCGTCAATCAAGAGTACTGGACGATGTACTTTGATGGATCGCTGATGAAAAAGGGCGTCGGCGCAGGGCTGGTCTTCGTATCACCCCTCGAGGTCCGCATGAGGTACATGGTTCGGCTCCACTTCCCCTCATCAAATAATGTGGCTGAATACGAAGCACTCGTCAACGGCCTTCGCATCGCCATCGAGTTGGGCATCCGACGCCTCGACATTTGGGGTGACTCTCAGCTAGTCGTTAACCAAGTCATGAAGGAGTCAAGCTACCATGATGCCAAGATGGCTGTGTACTGCCAAGAAGTCCGATGGTTGGAGGACAAGTTCGACGGCCTCAAACTCAACCACATCCCAAGGTGCCTCAACGAGGTGGCCGACGCACTTGCGAAGGCGTCGTCCGGTCGAGAACCGGTGCCGATGAGTGTCTTCGCCAGCGACCAACACAAACCCTTGGTATGCTACAAAGGGTCAGAGCGGGCCGACGATGGCCCATCTAATCCAGCCCCGAGGGCTGACCAACCGACGGCTCTGCCCAGTCCTGATGTCATGGAGCTTGAAGAGGATCCAGCGATAGAGCTCGACCCACTGGACGACAGGAGAACACTCTACCTTGACTACCTCCTCTGTGACACGCTGCCGACAGACAGGACGGAAGCTCGACGGCTCGCACATTGCGCCAAATCCTTTGTTCTTGTAGAGGGTGAACTCTACAAATGGAGCCACACCAGGATCATGCAGCTCTGTATCCCCATCGAACAGGGAAGACTTCTGCTGAGCGACATCCACGGTGGGGTCTATGGTCACCATGCCGCGCCAAGAACCTTGGTTGGAAACACATTCCGACAGGGCTTCTACTGGCCCACTACAGTAGCCGACGTCGAGCAAATCGTACGCACCTGCGAAGGGTGCCAGTACTATGCTCGGCAAACTCACCTCCCGGCCCAGGCACTCTAGATGATCCCCATCATATGGCCCTTCACGGTCTAGGGGCTCGATCTAGTTCGACCTCTCAAAAAGGCACCCGGGGGCTACACCCACTTAATTGTCACCATGGACAAGTTTACGAAATGGATCGAAGCTCGACCGATCTTGTGATCAAGTCTGAGCAAGCTATGCTATTCTTCCTCGACATCATCCATCGCTTTGGAGTACCAAACTCCATCATCACAGACAATGGCACCTAGTTCACCAGCAAGTTCATTCAATTCTGCGATGAACAACACATCCGGGTCGATTGGGCCGCCGTCGCGCACCCCCGAACGAACGAGCAGGTCGAGCACGCAAACGGCATGCTCCTACAGGGCCTCAAGCCTAGGATCTTCAACCGGTTGAACAAATTTGGCGCACGCTGGGTCGCCGAGCTCCCTGCGGTGCTCTAGAGTCTGAGGACGACTCCCAGCTGGGCCACTGGCTACATGCCTTTCTTCATGGTCTACAGTTTTGAGGCCGTCCTCCCGATGGACCTCGACTATGGAGCGCCAAGAATCAGAGCGTACGACAAACAGGGAACCGAGGCATCCCACGAAGACGCCATGGACCAACTAGACGAAGCCCATGACATCAACCTCCTCCATTCGGCCAAGTACTAGAAGGTGCTGCGACGGTACCATAGCCGATGGGCCTCACTCGTGCAGAGCAACAAGGACCGCCATAAGCTCTCCCCACCCTGGGAGGCACCGTACGTCATCGCGGAAGTACTCCGGCTAGGCGCCTATAAGTTGAAAACCATCGACGGCGAGGTCTTCACCAACGCCTGGAACATTGAGCAGCTACATCGTTTTTACCCTTAAATAAATGCATACTTTTTCTTATTAGTTTTTTTTCAGAAATCCCCGATCTTTAGCGACCTCCGACCCCTACAAATTGCGAGGGATCGGACCTCACTCAGGGGCTGAAATAAATACATTTATCTGACAAAACACTCTCTGTGTTATCTTTGCAAACATTCTCTAAGTCTTCCCTCTTTTCTCACGGCAAGTCCTAAAGGCTAGGATTTCAGGAAACAAAATCTGAGCGTAACTGGTAGGACAGTGGGAAGCCCACGCCCCAGCGGCTACGACCTCCTTGCTCACTGGCATAATCAGAATTGTCTCGCCCACACTCCTAGTTTTTTGTGACTTTAGCTATGAGAAGGATCGGAAGGCACCAAAATCTCTTTTACAAAAAGAGGGAGAAAAACCGAAAGGTTGAAAACTTATTCATTTTTCGCACAAAATTCATTGCTTACAAAGTGATTTCATCACGAAAAAGACTAATGTACTCATAAATACAAAGGACTGTTCACTCGGGGGCTCCCCCACAAACTTATTCAATTACAGTCTCTGACCAGCTCTACTACGAGTACTGCTACGGTCGCCGCGCCACGCTCTCCATCGGCGACGTCCAACCGCTCTGTGGGATCCTCGAAGGCGCCGTCATCGGCAACATCGAGCACCACGTCGATGATTGTGGTGCCCTCCTAGGGGCATCCAGGGACTACGCCATCGTGATCAGCCGCTACCCCAACAATGGCGCCTCCGCCGGGGCGTCTACGGACTGCGCCATCATCATCAACTGCAACCCTGACAACGGCACCTCTACCGGGGTGTCCAAGGACTACGCCATCATCATCAGCCACAACCCCAACAACGGTGCCTCCGTCGGGGCGTCTAGGGACTGTGCCATCATCATCAGCCGCAACCTCAACAACGGTGCCTCCGCCAGGGCGTCTAGGGGCTACGCCATCGTCATCATCTGCAACCCTGACAACGGCACCTCCATCAGGGCGCCCAGGGACTACACCATCGTCATCAGCCGCAACCCTAACAACGATGTCTGGGCGGGGGGCGTCTCCCGCCGAAGAGAGGCCACAATGAACGACGGCAAAGCCGACGACGCTCGGCACCCTCCAGTGCCCCTCCTCCTTCGGCGGCAGTGGGCCCTTCTTAGCAAAGGTCGCCCGCACCATCTCATCTACGTTGGATGACCTCTAGCTCGACATCACGCTCTAGATTCACGACTGCATCTGTGAGTTTTTCTCTCCCTGGCATTACCCTCTCTCACTTAGGAACCGCTGCGACGCACGAACTCATTCGGTGGAAAGGAAGGAGAAGAGGTGGTGGCTCAGAGGCTGGCGAAGGAGTGGGACGAGAACTCCCCTCCCCCTCCCTATTTAAGGAAGAGGCGCAGCAGCTGAGGAAAGGCGAAAGGTTGGGACGAAAAACTCTCTGCCTTCCCCTATTCAATGCAGATGGGAAATCAATACTGACAGGAATCCAAGGGGATGTGCCTGGATCGATGGGACGCACCCTAGAAGATGAGACGTTGCCTGGTCAAATAGAACGTTGCTCGGGCATGGCCCACCACCACCAAGCGCCGGGCGCGAGGACCGGGGCGCACCCGCTTGCAGGCGACTCTCCACTTCCCCGGGCAGGACCATAAAACGACGGAACCCCCACCCGAGGGGGCCCAACGGGCCTCCTCGGTTGATCGAACGGCCTAGGTAAAACAACGAACGAACGACCGCTGAAAGATAAGCACCTTTGTTTACTTACTTTGCGTGTTAAAGTTCACTACCGAGCTTCCGACCCCTACAACGGCAGAGGCATGGACATTGCTCGGGGGCTGCTGAGGGTGTCTATTTGTTTAGACATCCTCATCGCCTGACCCCTCCTTACGTTTAAAAACCAGAGACGTAGGGCGTGGGTGCAAAACTTTGAGTAAAACTGGACGAACCACTAGACCCTACACCCCGGCGGCTACGGTGTTTTTGTTCACCAGCATAATCGAATTCACAGTTCCCCGTACCCCATGTTTTTGCATCCGCCTCCTTGGGAAGGGTTCGGAGGGTCCGCCTACAGAATCTCCTTCGAGGAGAAGCTGTCAGGTCGCTTAAAAGTCAATTGAACGACTCGCATCGCCACCGACAGACGGAAACAAAAAAGTTGCGATACTCGTGTAGGTCACGCCGGCCCCATCACAAACGTCGGACTCGAACCCCGCATGGACATGCTCGGTAAAAGCTTCTCGTCGCTCATGCCATCGAGGTAATGTTACCGACCCCCGCTTTCGTTTCAATTAAATCGCACATTAATCCCGTCATCCAAACGTTGCATATGCAAATCACTGCATCTCAACACTTCGTGTCGCGTCACGAAGTGGCAACCGCCTCATTCAATATGAGCGGCGACTGACCGAGGTTCAAAGGCCGGCCCGCAAAGGGCTCAAGGCCACCTCGCGTCAAACAGAGCCAGGGGAGAAAAACCGAGATGAGCCCCAGCGGCCTTACCCGACCCCGCTCAGAGGCGGACAGGGACATCTCGACCTTTCTCGTTCGATTCTAACCCCAAGCCAAACCCAAAGAATCTCCGTTGAGGGGAGGCCAACGGGCCACCTGAGCCTATCGAACGGCTCGAGCATCTACTGGGAGGTGGGTTAAGAAGTAGTGAAATGCCACAAGAGGGCTCTGCCGACCCCGTCAGTGAATGATGGACCCAGATTTCACACGAACATACCCGTTAGCGAGCTCATTGAGCGCGACACTTGAGCCATCGAGGCAAGTGTCGCCAACTTAGCCCCTCCGGTTGTGGAAACCGAGGACGGGGTGACGCGCAAAACACGGCCAACCCCTATCAGACCCTAAGGGGCTCGGGGGCTCGAGCCGCTCGATCCAAAATCGAGAGGCTGAGGTTCGAAGGCTGACCCACGAAGGGTCCAGAACCACCTCGTGTCGAACAAGAGCCAGGGGAGAAAACATAGATGAGCCTCAGCGGCCTTCGCCCATCCCGCATTGAGGCGGATAGGGTCATCTCAACCTTCTAGTTCAATCCAGCCTCTAGCCGAGCCCATAGAATCCCCATTGAGGGGGAATCTGTTGGAAGGCAGGTCAAGGAGCAATGGAACGCCACCCGAGGGCTTTGCCAACCCTGTCGCAAAGCAACAGGATCGGATTCCGTCCGAACATCCCCATTAGCGAGCTCATAAAGCGCGTCACTCGAGCCATCGAGGCAAGTGACGTCGACTTAACCCCTCTAGTTACGGAAACCACGGACGGGACGACAGTCACAAAATGAGCCGGCCCATGATCGAATCCCCATCACACGCGGGGGCTCGAGGAAGGCCGGGCCAGCGATAAGACCAAACACATGGTCACGCAGCGACCGCCATAATCCTAAGTAAGGGGTATGTGCGAATGCAAGAGTAAGCTCGCTACCCTCGCTCCGATCTCCAGTAACATCCGGCCCCAGCAACCGCAAGGGGTCGGATCTCACTCGGGGGTTGATAAAGGTACGAATACCTCCTTTCTTTTTTTGAAACAGTCATTACATCAGACCTTTTACTCGTGTTGAGACTAGCGGCAAGGTTCGGGGGAACAGATCGTTAAGACTACAAAAGGCCCACGCCTAGATGGCTATAGTAATTTTGCTCACCAGCACGACCAAAATTTCCCCCAAAACACCTCGGGCCCTACAGTCTTAACGAACAGAAAGATCGGATCACATAAACCTTTTTTCAAATGCAAAAGGGAAAAAAGTAAGCACAAATGAATGAAACAAAATTGCAAAACAAAATCACGAATCTGTTTTCGGACACGAAAGTATCGACACTTGTCCACATATTATAGATAAATGTTTATCAAACTTGTTCAACTAACTACTTCCTCGAAGGGAGAACCATGTCTTTCAGCCTGTTCACCAGGTTTCACGCGATGGGAGCCACCGCCTTCTCAATCTTGTCCAGCTCAGAGTCTTCATAGCCGGGCGCGAAGCTGAGGCTCATTACCTCCAAGTTGATCTCCCGATCATAATGAGAGCGGGCAACAGTGAAGGCTTGGGTGATCCCAGCGTGGAAGGTGTCCTCCTCAAGTTGGCCCACCCACGCCGTGATACCCGCAGCACAAGCCGCAAGCGAGCTGGTTTCCTCCGGCTACGCCACCCCCAGGTCGTCGAAGACCACCCCAATGGTGGCGCGCAGAAGATCATGCTCGTCACTCTCGGCCTGAAGGATCCCTCACGCTTCGGCAAGCTCCTTGCCCAGCCCAGCAGAGATGCTCTCGTCCTCCAACCTTCGGGTCACCGTGGCTCCAAGATCCGCCCGGAGTGAGTTGACCACCTGATATGCCTCGTTGCGCTCTCAAACGGCCCGGTCGCGCTCCTCGCGGACCGTGCCATGCTCCGAGCGGAGCCTTTCTATAGTCTAGAGCAGCTCGTCTCGCTCCCTGCACAGCCAGGCAATCTCCTCGGCATCCTGATCTGCCCACTGCTGTAGCGCCGCGGACCTATCCTCGGCCTTCAGCTTGAGATCCCACTCCATCTCTAGCTCCGCTAGAAGCTCGATGGCCTGCTGGCTGGCATCGGCGTCCTTCTGGAGCAGCTCAACCCACTCCTTTCGGACCCTAGCGGCCACCTCCTCGTCCTGCTTCACAATCGCTGACAGGTCCTCGAACAACCCATGGATCTCCTCCGCGTCCCGATGCTCCTCGGCTTCTCACTGCTGGGCGGCAGCAAGCTATGTGCCCACATCTCCTCGCAGCTGGGCCTCCTCGGTAAGGTGGTCCCATTCCGCCTTTTTCTCATGGAGGAACCGAGATTTGTCCTAGCTATGAGCAATGAGAGACTGAAAAGAAGACCGGTATCAAAAATACGAAAACACAAAAATACGTGAAGAAAGAAGAAAGTGAGGGAGAAGATCAAGCGGATACCCGGCCAGTAGGAATGATGACTTCACACAGGACGCCCCTGGCCTGGCTCAAGGCATCCATCATAGCCAATAACCCAATGTCAAGATTCTCCCGCTCCATGCTTTCGGCAGCATTGTCGAGCGAGAAGAGAGCCGACGTTGGGTCTTGAGCAGCCATCCATTGGAGCGGCGGCTCACCCCGCGTGGGGGAGCGGCTGCCCCCTGACATCAGGGCCGAGGGCAACCCCTCGCTGGTCCTCTCCACCACCGCCACAGTGCCCGAGGACCCTCCAGCCGTGTCCCCCTCCGTCCGGCCCACCTCAGGCTCCGTCACCTAGGCCGCCGGAGGCGCGGATTGCGCCGCCCCCTCGAACACCACCGTGGCTGTGTCCGGCTGCTCCTGACCTGGCGCAGTCGTGGCCACCTCCGCTTGCGACATCGGGGCCTCGACTTGCGGCGCCGCGCCCACCGTAGAGGGCTCCACAAGCGCGGGCGGCAACCCCGTCCGCTCCAATGTGGGCAGCGACGTCACCTTCGTCGTCGTCTGCTCGGCGAACCCCGACGGCGTTTCTTCAGTCTGGCGCCTGCTTGACCTGCCGAGGGCGCGGGCGTCACCGCAGGCGGCACCTGACCGGCCAACAAGGCCGCAACATCAGCGCCACTCCTGCCCGAAATAGAAGCGACGTCGGGTAACGATGTCCGTCTTGCCTGAAGGGCAAGGCCCTTCTTGGGCGCCAGCCCCAGAGAGCGGCCCCGTCGCAAGAATCTACAAGAATTAAAAGGCACAAGGTCAAAATGGAAAAATGGGGGGGAAACAAGGGAATCTATGACCTACTCTGGTGCCTTTGGATGGTGGGAATGTTTTGGGGACGAACCCCCGGACCCCTATTCCAACTCATCTAGGCGGGACCGTTTCGAGCCTGCCCCTGCTCCTGGGCAGGGGGGCTCGTCTCCCTTGTCTCCGAGGGCGCGGCGACGGAGCCGCCCCCCTCCATCAGCACCTCGGGGGCGGCGACAGATCTGCCTCCTCACATCCACCAAACCTCCGCTAGCACCCCGAATGTGGCGGTAGATCCACTGACTCCCACCGGACCCAAGGATGGGCCCGGCTCCGCCGGCCTCACGGACTCGCCTCCCCCCACGTGGAATGGGAAGGGTCCCTGCGTGGACAATTGGGTGCCTGTCAGTGAATCCTCACCCTCTAGGACATCCCAATCCATGCCGGCTGCTACCTCATTAAACTCGTCGTCGTCGTCATCATCGTCGTCACTGCCTGTCTCGTCTCCTCGATCTCGTGATTATTGCTTCCGTATCATCTCCTTTTTCTTGAGCTCCCTCGTCCTCTTATCCCAATCGGCCGTGGTGCAATTCGCTGCCGCCAGGATCCAGTTCTTCAGTAGCGGAGCCGGGCTATCCCCGAGGATGAGTCTCTTCGGCTGGTCCCGCTATCCCAAGGTTAGCATCAAGGGGTCAGAAATTCAAGTGAAAGGGGGGCACGGGAAAGAAAGCTCACGAAATCAATGAACCCCGGTTCCGGCCGCATTGGAGGATGTCCCGGCACCGGATATATGAAGTCATGGACAACGCCAACAGTGTCCTTCGAAGGCTCCATCGCCTCCTTGATCCGCTGCGCCACTTCGGTGAGGGGGGAGCACTTCGTCGGCAAGTGCCATCCCTTCAGGCGACGCCCCGGGCACCATCAGATACAGGAGGAGCACGCGGCTCATCAGTGGCGCCACCCTCCGCGTGTGGTAGGCGCCGATGGTCCCCGATCCCTTCACACCCCTCTCCTTCAGAATCTGGAGAGCGGCAAGATGGTCTTTGATCCTTTTCTTATCTTTGTCCGGGACACCCCACTTCCACGACCCCGGGGCCTCTTCGATGAGGCGCCCGAAGTACACCAGGAAGGGGGCGGCCATGTCATCCTTGACGTAAAACCACTGCAAATGCCACCCCTTGTTGGAGGTTGACAGACGCATCAACGGGTAGTCGCTCGCCCGGTTGTTGCGCAGATGAATGCTGGCACATCCCATCGGCATGCTCAGCTCTTGCTTCCCGACCCGCTTCTTCAATAGGTTGACGGCAAAAAAGTGCCACCATAGATCGAAGTGGGGACTAATCCCCAGGAATCCCTCACACAGGGCGACGAACACCATAATATGCAGGATCCCATTGGGATTAAGGTGCTGCAGCTCCACCCGGTACTACTCCAACAGCACCCGAAGGAACTTATGAGCGGGCACGATGAATCCCTGCTCATGGAAGAGAGCGAAGGACACGACATACCCTTCGGGCGGCGACGGCTCATCCTCATCACCAGGCAGCCGCCACTCCTCGATGGCGGACAACGGGCGAAGGAGGCCACGATGGACGAGGCCCTCCAGGCGCTGAGGGCTAATGCTGGATCTGCACCATAGCTCCATTGAAGCGATAGGAATGGGGGTGGATGCGAGCTCGACGGTGGCTGCGATGCAGATGCGAGCCTGACGGCGGCAGCAGTATGGGTGCGGGAGGCTCAGGCGATTGACGGCGGAGGCTATAGATGCGAAGGCAAGGAGGCGAACCCAGCGGTTTTATAGGGGCGACGGAAGCGAGAAGGGCAACCATCCGCCTCGATTTCCAAGCCCGCTATGACACACCGCCGCGTCATATCACGGGATACGCGCCCGCGATCCCTATCCTTTCCGTCCAAAATTGCGTTGAACGGTTCGCCATCCCCAAACAGACCAGGACTCTTTTCCCATCGAGGGGATACGGGTCAAAAGGCCTCTTCTCTGGCCCATCTAGGCCTAGAAAGTCCAAGGGCCGGCCCGACAGCCTCGACGGCCGTCCCAATGAGGGATGGGCCCACAAGCGACCAGGACTCAGGAACACGAGCATCAGTGGGGTCTCGACCCACAGTCAAGCCCTGGCCAGGCTGACCCTAGACGAAATCCCCATGAACGAGATACAAGGGTTCCCTTAAAACTACGCAGTTGACAAAAACCGAATCTCACAGCCTTACCCGCAAAGGGTTCGAAATTACCCCCCGGGCGATTCTGCCCGAATCACCCGGGGGCTACACCCGATGGGTGCGCTCGCACGCACCCTCTGGCGAATTAACTCTGGCAAGTCAAAACACCCCCCAGGCGACTTTGTTTGAATCACCCAGGGGCTCGGGGGCTACTGTCGGGGACCTAATACCGGGGTACCCAATGAGGTGGAACTTATAACCATCGAACGCTGACACCTCCGGTCAGACAAGAGCACTACTGCGCTTCTTGCCCGAATGATGGAACATTGGCTCCGCCTAGCCCGACGTCCGAGGGCTAGGCTCCGCCTCGCCTGGTGGCTAAAGACGGGCTTCGCCTCGCCCGACGTCTAGGGGCGGGCTTCACCTCGCCCGACGGCTAAGGGCTAGACTCCGCCTCGCCCGATGCCCGGGGGCGGGCTCGACCTCGCCCGACCACCGAGGGCTAGACTCCGCCTCGCCCGATGGCTAAGGGATGGCTCCGCCTCGTCCGACGTCTGAGGGCGGGCTCCGCCTCGCCCGGCCCCCGAGGGCTAGGCTCCGTCTCGCCCAATGGCTAAGGGCGAGCTCTGCCTCGCCCGACGCCCGAGGGCGGGCTCGACCTCGCCCGACGACTGAGGGCTAGCTCTGCCTCACCCGATGACTACACCCTGATCCTTCGTAAAGACGAGCATAGGGTACGACAGGACATTCGAGTCAACCGCAGTATCGAGGACCATGCCCTATGCGCCTGCAGGAAGGTACCATCAGGATACGATGGGACGGGCGCTTTAAGCCCTTTCCGACATAACAGTGCCCGAATAGTGTTGTAGGCGCCGACTTTTGTCCCACAGTGTAGTAGGCGCCGCCTTCAGCCCTCGGGCGCGGATGCTAACACAGGCATACGACAACCGCTACGATCCAAGGAAGAACTCACATCATCTACAGTGACAGGCATATAGTCATTTCACCGTCTACCCCCGTAGAGTCACGACTCGGCGCCCTGACACCCCTCACCGTCTGCCGGGGAGGACGGGACGTAACCACTCGCTGAAGCAAGGCCAGGGCATGGCCCTGTCAGGGTCAGCAGACGAGCTATCCCTACCATATTCTACCATGACAGTGGAATAGGCTCAGGGGAAAAGGAAAGCTTAGCACCTCCAAGGGACGACGACTACCGTAGGTTTTTTCCTCTTTCTCCTAGCTGTAAACTCCTGGCTCCCCCTTGGTCTATAAAAGGGAGGGCAGGACACCCCACGAAGGGGGGATCAGTTTGACACACACAACACATCACACATACAGCCAAGCAGCGACCACGCTCTTGGCGTCCCTTCAACCATTCCATCAGAGACTTGGGACCTTTCCCTCTCTCGACCGTTTGTACCCCCTACTACGAACCCTTTTCGGTACTGATAACACGAGCAGCAGCAGACTGGACGTAGGGACATTCAGCCCGAACCAATATAAACCATGTGTCCTTCAGTGCACCATCCGGGTCTAACGTGCAATAATTATAAATTTACTAGCCGGTGTTTGTTCGAAACACTGACAACAGCGTAGTGACCTTCGGAGGCCCGGTACTACTTCTCACTGTCTTAGCGTGCCAGTGGACTCTGGGGTGGCCCAGGGCTGAGTGGCAGGGTGGTATCGCACTAGTTTGGAAGACAACCCGGTATCAGCCTAGGCGGTGCACGCGTCGATGATGGTGATCTTGTGGATTTCCAGGTGTACACGCTCTGCAGAGTTGATCGATCTATACGTATAGCTGAGTCCTTGGATATGGACATTCTTATGATCTATGCTTCCCTTGATTATTGAGTGGAGTCCTTTCTTCTCTTCCCCTAGGTTCTTGTGTTGGATTCGGCGTTGGCCGATGAGGCAAGGCACAAGAGGGAGTCGTCCTTGTCGCCTAAAGAGTGTGAGAGTGGTGAGATGTGTGTGATGGGATGGGTGAACGTGTGGTTGAGATGGGTTAAAACTTGATGAATTATTATTAAAACTTGACATACTCGCATAGTAAACTACAGCCACAAATAGGTCTTTTGCTCTTCCCTTGCATTCTACTACCACAAAACAAACGTAAAGCATAAGGTGGGAACCGGTGGCCAGTACAAATCGTACTGATAATTATTTGGTAGGTTTCAAGTCTGAGTACGACTTCCAGGGAGATGGTTGGGAGGATTAGAGGTCTTGTTCCTACGCTCGAGTTTGGTCCGTGAAGATGGAGTCGACGCCCGCTTCCATTCTACTTGATATTGTTCTCGTTGCTGCATGCTCTGAGTGATTCCACCAAGTGGTGATGTAATAATGAGTAAACCTTGCTATCTGTACTCTCTTAAGACAGGTATTCGATGTATGACTGTGATATCGACTGTTATTTGATAATGTGATGGAATGATCACCTAGGACTATCACGTTATGCTTCGAATCTGTGGATTTTCTTTCGTGGAAATGGGATCGTTTCAGCTGCGCACGCTAGGCTGTTTGTCCTCAACGTTCCTTTGCACCTGAGCTTGTTGGTTACCGCATACCCCAACCAGGTAGGCCATGGCAACGGTGACGCCGTGTTTGAACTGTTTCAAGTGTTTAATATGAATGTTGCAAAAGTCGATCTAAATATTGCATATGTTGTAATGGTAATATACGCATGTTGCAAGCATATGTTTCAAGTGTTTAGGTGTTACATACGTTTGTTTCAAATATTTCATCTGGATGTTTTAAAAGTTAATCTGGTATTGCACATGTTGCAAAGTCTATACTTGCATGTTTCAAGTGTTTTATCTAGTTTTCAGACGTATGTTGCAAATGTTTTATCTGGATATTTCAAAAGTAGATTTTGTGTTGCAGGCTGCTGTCCGCCTGCTGCTACAGGTGCGCCGTCGTGGTTCACGTGTCGACGCCTGAGGCGACTCCTCCACACCGTGTATCCACAAGCAGTGCAGGTAGGCGCGGGGCGCGGTTTCGCCATGCGGACACGGGATGGGTGCGGGGCGCAGTTCTGCGTGCGAGGCGCGGGCCGCGGTTCCGGACTCTGGCGCTGGTTGGGAATGGGACGGAGCACGTGGGATGCGATGCGGGCACCGGGCGCGGGAGTTGCGTCCGGACGTAGGCCTGGGGCCGGAGGTCCCGGCGCTAGCATTGCCCATAAATTAATTTTATTTCTAATCAAAGCTACATCAACAATTTAGTGATAGGAGTATTTATTTATACAAAAGAATCTAGAGTTCAAAGAGCAGTAATATTATATTTATTGTTTTATTTTATTTATAGAAAATTTAAGAGTTCAAAGAGCTATAATATTACATTTATTATTTATTTTGATGTTTATATATAGAAAAAACAGGAGAAAGAAAAAAAGCAAGGACCGTACCAACCATAAAAACAGAAAAGAAAAGTGTTTTTGTGGGTAGCCAGGATGGCGTCTCCATGGTTTTCTGAACGTGTGGTTAACGGACACGGAAACCCACTTGGATGGGTGGTTAGCGGAAATTTTTATTGTAGTCGATGTCTTAGTTGGACGAAAAAAATTTGTCGAAGAAATTTTGCCTCTTTATTAATAGGTATAGGTATATAGATATAGATATAGAAAAAGGTAACTGAAAATCCTCACATCTATCAATCTTCTTGCAGTTTTTTTTTTTTTTGAGGAAATTCTTGCAGATTTATTTGAACGTTAGGCACGCACGCATATAGCACAATGGATGTGCTCACTTGCCGCTTGGAATGGATGAACGGCTCCTTTGCCGACCCTTTACTTTCTCTGATCTTTTTCCCTTCTTTATGGTTCCTGATCCGTAAACACTTTGTTTGGCGAATTAGTGCTACTCACCACAATCTGAGAAAAAAAGCTTTGCTGGTTAGGGTCGATCTCTGTACAAGTGTTAACATCCGTGAGGTTGACAAAACCTTGTCATCATCACTCATCAGCTAGCATCCTAGCATGACGAATAGTGCACTTGGATGTTCTGTCAGCCTGAATGTTTCTGTAATGCGCACTGGAATTACTTGCTTCTTGGTGCCATGGCAATGCCAGTGCTGGATAGAGAGGATCCGAAAGTTTCTTTGTTTTGGCCGTCAGTTGTTATAGCTGCTTGCAATCAGACTCATGTGCTATTTTAGGTTAATATCTGAATCAAGTGTGTTTATATGGCCCTTCATTCTCATGATCAAGAAATTTGCAAAATAATAATAATAATAATAAAATAAAATAAAAATACAAATTCACCAATGCAGAAACCTGAGCAGTAAATTCTAGGATATCTGAACCAAGTGCTAATATGCGTGTCGAATTTTTGAGCTCTCCACCGTTCTGAATGTGTAGTAATAATTTTCATAAGAAACTAAACTGCTTAGTGCAGAAAATGCACATCATGTCAATGTGAACTCTCATATAAAAGACACAGTATAGCTAGAGATAATTCAGGTAAAGGGAAGCTAGAGGATGAAACATGCTTATTTTATTGTGAGAGGGGAGTCTGAACATCAAATGCTATTTGATTCTGTGGTAGCTCAGAAAATCTGGTTTGTTTTTTCTTATGTGGTCACTGTTAGTCTAGGTAGTAATTTCGAATCAATTGCAAAATGTTGGCTTAGTAATGAAAAGGTTTACGTGTGGCTAATGTGGTTAGTTCAGAAGTCCTTTTGGGGCTATGGAATCCAAAAATGGCATGTGCTTTCCCAGAGAAGGATGGAGAAATATGCTGGTTCTATGGAAGAAAACCATTCCAATGGTGAAAAACTCCAGGATTTTATGTCATCAGCGACACGGAGTCAATGTAGCTGGCAAGTTGGAGGTACTGTTGGCAAGACAAGAGGGAATGGAATGATGGGTTTTAGCAACCTGGTGCAGTGGAAGGGTCTCCTGCTAAAGAGGAAATCAGAGACTCCAGAATTATAGGACGATATCAGAGATGAAAGCCACAAGTTCTAAAAGTTCTGAAATCTATTGTTTGATGTTGATGCAGCTTGGTAGATGAATTCACAGGAAGCAGAGGCATTACTTGGAGCTTCTTGACTTGTATAATTGGATAATTTCTACTTTTGGAGCTTAAACTGCCATAACGTGGGCAGATGGGTTTTCCCTTTTTGTTAGTGCTGTAAACATAATAACGTTTCTGTTCGTTCTCATGTAGTCCAAGTCTGCTTATAACATGTCCGCTATCTGTAATGGATATTCCTGCAGAATCCACCGCCTGTTCGTTCTCACGGAATCAATCATCACAAAACAATTCATAGAACTTCAGAAATTCTGATCGAGACAGGTATCTTGTTTTATCTTTTGCTTGAATCTTTCTGTTCGTTCTCATGTAGTCCAAGTCTGCTTATAACATGTCCGCTATCTGTAATGGATATTCCTGCAGAATCCACCGCCTGTTCGTTCTCACGGCATCAATCATCACAAGACGATTCATAGAACTTCTGAAATTCTGATCTCGAGACAGGTATCTTGTTTTATCTTTTGCTTGAATCATCGTCCCAATCGAAATGCCATGCAACCATTACCTGCATGCTCAGCTTAACGACAGCGTACACCTGCGGCTTATTTCAGCACCTGCAAGAATCGTGAAACATAGTAGTAGTCATAATAATAACTGTGGAAATTTACTAACAATTTACACCAGCAGCCCAGCACGGTACTGCATCATGTTGGTCCGTACCTACAGCCGACATGCCAACAAGAACAACTCAACTCGAGGTTAAGGATTTTCAAATGGTACCGATGCACTAAGCCAGCCTTGAGCCGTGCATCTCAGTAGCAACAAAACCACGCCAGAATACCAGATAGGCGGCAACAAGAACACAGCAAACAGTTTCAGTTGGTCTGTAATGCCAGCTGATAACCTCTGGAATCTAAAAGTGGTTCTATTGCCTGGTATACCGCACCAAACAAACAGAGCTTACTTTTGCAATATCGACACCTAGGGAAAGCATTCCGCAAACCAAGATGTCAGTACAATCCCAGATATGTCATAACTTCTCAAGTAGTATTTGATTCACCTCTGACCAGTGTACTGTGTCCACATCCAATACTCACGAGGTCGCGCGCGCAACATGACAGGATGTTACAGGCAAAACACATTCAATAGACAGCAACAAGAACACAGCAAGCATCAGCATGAAGGAAATGGTTTCGATTCATTCCATAATACCAGCTGATCCATCATGTAACAGTACAGTCATTTCCAGTTACATGTTGATAAGTGGATATAAGGAACAGAGAGCATAGCAAAAATGAAAGAGAAATGACAGAGAGCAGTCCTTCAGTTGGACCTGGTGGCATAGATCAAAGAGATGGCAGCTACCATTGTTGTGGTTGCAGCATACAGCCATGTCCAGATGCCACCCTTCTTCTTCTGAGCCTCAGCCACTGCGAGCTGCAGAAGCTCAATCTCCTTGCTCAGGGTATCGATTTTCCCCTTCTTCTCATCCAATGCTGCCTTCAGCTTCCTGATGTCACCATCCTTCTCACCACTGCAGTTCTCGAGCTCCTCGATTTTCAACCTCAGCTTCGCTGCTTCAGCCTTCTCAGCATCGAGAGCCTTCACGACTGAATTCTTCTCATCATGTAGGCGTGAGCGCTTGGTGTCAAGGTCGTCACAGGATACTTGGAGCCGGGACATGGAAGCCTGAAGGTCCTCCAATTCAGCCCTCAGCTTACTGGCATGAGCATCCTTCTCATGAATGGCTCCCTCAGCTGTTTTCTTGTCAGCCCGGATTTCCTCCACCTTCTTCTCCAGATCCACCAATTGACTCACAAGTCTAGCCTTCTCAGCATCAAATGCCTTAGCAGCGGCCTCTTTCTCCTTCACCAATGCACTCAGTTCAATCCTGAGACTTTCAATGTCTGCAACAGACGAGTTGTATTTGTTCTTGGCTGCTAACACCTCTGACTGAAGCTTATCGTTTTCTCCTTTCACCAAATCAGACTCCCTCTGCTTAGCCAACACCTCAGCCTCCAATTCCCCTGTTTTAGACAGGGCAGCAACCAGCTCCGCCTCCAAAATGTGAACCCTTGAATCCACCACTGCCTTCTTAGCACTCAGAACCTTCAGTTCCTCCACCTTTGCTTTCACCTTAGCCTCCATCTCCAACCGATAAGCCTCAGCCACCTTCCTGAACTCCTGCAGGCTCCTCTCCACCTCCGCCTTCTCGCCGGACACCATCTGAACAGCCTCCTTGGCCTCCTCCAGCTTCTCCGCCAACTCACCCTTCTCGCCAAACAGCTCGGAGTTCCTGCCCTCCAGCTCCGCCACCACGGCCTCCAGTCTAGAGACTTTCTTCGACACGGCGGCAACCTCCGCCTCCTTCTCACGGATCAGCTCCAGCGACCGCGCCATCTCAACGGCGGCCGCCTCGAGCCGCGCGTCGGCCTCGCCCCTGGCGGCCACCTCGAGCGCCGCCCGCGACTCCGCGCCCCTGAGCGACTCCTGGACGGCGGCGAGGCGCGCCCGGAGCGCGGCGACCTCGGCGGCGGCGGCGCTGAGCGGCGCGGCGAGCGCGGCCCGCGCCACGGCGCGCTCGGCGGCGGCCAGCGCGGCGTCGTCGGCGGAGAGCTCGTCGAGGCGCGCCGTTAGCGCCGCCACCTGCCCGCGCCGCTCCGTCGCCTCCTTGAGCAGCATGGTGTTGAGCGCCTTCAGCTGCTCCGCCTTCCGGTCCCGCGCGTCCGGTGCCGCCGGCGCGACCTCCGCGGCCGCCTTCGCCGGCGGCGCCGCGGCGGCGTGGCTGCCGTTGCCATTGGCGGCGGCGGAGGCGGATTTCTTCTTGGCCATGGCGGGTGGCGGCGGCCTAGGGTTTGTTTGTGGCTGCGAATGGATTGGAATTTGGAAAATGATACGGGATTCCGCGCGGATTTATGCGCCGAAGCGGCTCACTGACGGGTGGGTCAGAGATTGCATGGGGGACCACAGGGCAGTGACAGTTTTATGGTAGTGCGGGGACCTCGGAGGTGACCGTTGGTGGGTGGGCAGAGTTTGAAATGGGGAAGGTGTACGGACGGCTGGGATGCGCCGGAGGATTATCGCCTTCTGCGCTCCATTTAATTGTTGATCGGGAATTTTTATTGAAAACACTCGGGGTACATGAAAAACCTGTGAAACACGAGTGTGAGGTGTACGACGTTTGGACGTACTACGAGTGACACTAGCACGAGTGCGCTGCTGCCCGTTGGTGGATGAAAAGGGTCGTACGCAGGTTGTATGCTCACGTGGTTTTCCATTTACAACTTTTCACGGTTGCTATTGCAAATGGGATGGATCTTCTGTTGCAAATGTTGGTTAAGACAGGACAAATCCAATTATACCAGGAATAACGAAGTTCCAAAAGCTAGCCAAGAGTCTAAAACGACTAGTTTTTGCGTGCGCTAAGGGCAAGTCTAAAACAAATGGTATTTGAAAATTCATATGAGTATTAGGCCATCTCCAAGGAGCAAAAGTAAATAAAAACACCTTAGATCGAGGGACATACTGGATGAGATGGCATATACAAGTCGTTAGTTGACTCTTACTCTGTTTGAGGCACATCGACTTTATTGCCTCTCGAATATGGTCCTTTCACCATCCGTTACAATGCAACGAATGTTGAGTGCTCAATTAATGAGCTAATGGCCATGTGTGCCTAAGAAGAAAAGACACTCAAGATAGAAAATGATCAACTACAAAATTTGAGCTGCTAAAAGTCAACTATAAAATTTTAGACCTTGTCAAGCTCTGTAATTTGGGTATACAATATGTCTCCATCTGAGTACGTTTGAAAATTTCAAAAACAAGAATTTTAAGTCTGTTTACTTAGAATGAATATTTGGATCTTTAAATGATCTTAAATAAAAAGTTCTCAACTACAAAATTATATGGCATTATTATCTACAACTTTGGTATCAACTATGTCATCATCCGAGGTTGATGATGGTATATACCTACATTGGTGGTGCCATAAGAACAGCACTTCCATTAAATCATTAGCGCATAGCCGCACATAGCCGCTCAATTGCTTAGTACAAATTATGATCCATCCAGGTTATATTATTCCCAAGTCCCAACTAAATCTGAACCGTACTACTTTAATAGAGCACCTGCTACCCCGAATTACAAACTCAAGGACAATATACAAAATCAGTTTCGGTGAAAGGAACGTCCCTGGCACATGGCAAGCTTCTATCCCATCCGCCTAAAAAAAATGAAAAAAAAAAATCAACCAGTTTAATCTCCTACAACTAATCCTACAACTAAAAAGAACAAAGTGTGGACATCGTTTTGGTGCGACAATTACCTTGGTTCGTCCGCCACCCCATGCGATCGATCCCACCTCCCATGCTGTCCAACGGGCGAGCGAGAAAAGGAAAGCCCGAGATTTGTCTCCTTGATTGAATATTGCATGTTTGCAAAATAGGAAGTAGAAAATTATTGTGCTATCCATGTACACATTGCATGTTTGCATGCATCAGCATACATGGCAACGAGCAAAAGGAAAGAGAATTAACACAGAAGGAAAGAAAATTAAGACAAAAGAAAAGAGAGAGACTGCTATCAATTCTCTGCTATAAATCATGTGGCCTCGCCATAGCGCCCACCCTCGCCAGCTTAGGTCGCCCTCACTCGCACCGGCCTCCGCCCTCGCGCCCTCCCTCGCCCATGCTCTGACTTGTACATTTTGATTAATTGAACATTATCTTTCCACGATTTATTGACGAATATTTAAACAAGATGCTCATAGATTAGCCAAACAAGCTTGACAATTTGCTTCTCAATCTTGTACTTCTACCTGTGAAAAAAATAGTTATTCTGGTATTCCTATAATGTATTAGGGCAGTCACAATGCTATACCTATTAATTTTCATAGACACTACATATAGAAACCATGTTCCTCATAGATAGTTTCTACAGAACAATTTGTTATCCAACCACATACATTCTATCTCCATTCTTTACCGATCACATCCCTTCATGCCTTGGTTCTCGTGTAGACATGTCCCAAGAATCTGATATGTGTCATGATTTCAGAATTACATGCTACTCCCAAGGCTGAATGATGAACAGATGGTTTTTTTGTGCCCAAACTACTTGAACGGAGCAGTGAGGTCCTAGGATCATGCAACGGGGAGGTTGTATAGTTTGGAGAGGATGGTATAGAAGCAGAGCTTGTTGAAATCGAGCATGGAATAATGCTGACATGGTGTTGAAAACTTTAGACATTTAGAGATTGGCTAGAACTGGATGGTGTTTCTAACTAATTCAGAGTGGACCAATGAATCTACAAAAAAATAATTTCTCAATTCCAACTTATATGACGCTTTGACTTTTCTAGATACATATTTTTTTTATATGCTTACATATACATAATTAAAACAATATATCTAGAAAAACCAAAATATCTTATAATTTTAAATTAAAAGAGAAAATTTCAATTATTATTTTATAGTGAATTAGCTTGTACCCAGACAGAATACATGAAAATGATATATTTTGAAGTTTACATTGGACATCATCATCTTAAAAAACTAGGAAGAATCAAATGTACAATTATGATAACATCTAATTTACTTTTATCCATCGCTTGCAATAATAATACCTATGATTTAACCATTTCTATATATTACTGATGGTGAATCTTGTCATAGACACTCAAGTGGATACCTCAGTATATGTCTGCGTGAAATAGTCCTAAAACCACACATATTTATACGGTGAGTATAACATACTTAAGGTATTATAAGAGATTTTTTAAGACACGCAGTATTACCCATGTGACAGGAATTAATATTTTTATATATACTCGAACTTGTGTACAGGATGGTATGAAGATGCGGCAGAACTTATTCGTAGATTTATTGGCGTACGAAAGAAATAGATATCGCAGATTTCTTTCTGCCGATATAAAACATTATCTTAGTCACATTACGGAAAAGTCTATACAGTAGAGTTTGTGAGCTTGCGACGCCGCGCTCCGTGATTGTGTTAATTTCATGAACTTTGCCTTTTAGATTAAATATCACTTTAATGTCAGTATTTAATTTTATAGTATTGTTATCTTATCGTGCGATCCATATATTTTTAGTATAAAAATTTAGCTGTCCCATAGCAATGCACGGGCACGCTACCTTAATGCATATTTGTTAGTTTAGAAGGTTAACTTTTTTGACATATTACCATTTTGAAACGGCCTTGAAGCAGTACCTATCAAACTTATACAGTTTGTTCAAACATACGGTGTATCCTGTGGCCATTTAAATAGAGTATTTCGTCCAATACTGTTTATCAGCATGTAGTTTAATTTCAGATAAGCACGACCACTGGCGGCTCAACAAAACTGCTTTAGTTTGTTTTAGTTCTTAAGACAATTTAATTTTCAATTCTGGATTTTTTATTATTATTTTTTAACTTGTTGGAGCTATAGACCTTGCGGATGTAATTTGTCTATTGCATATGAACCTTGGTGGATGTAATTTGTAATCCATTTATTTAGGCATTGTTATGAGTAGGGGTAAAAACGGTACGGATATTTTTCGACCATATCCGAGACCAAATTCGTTTAGAGAGTTTAGATCTATCCGTATCTGAGTCCGGATATTCAATATTGATAATTATTAGCGCACGAAAGAAATGGATATCGGAGATTTCTTTCAACCAATATAAAATATTATCTTAGCCACATCACGGAAAAGATCTATAAAGTAGAGTTTGTGAGCCTACGACGCCGCGCTCTTTCGTGATTTGTGTTAATTTCACACACTTTGTTTTTTTATTAAATGTCACTTTAACATTGATATTTAATTTTTATAGTATTGTTATCTTATCGTATGATCCGTGTGTTTTTAGTATAAAATATTAGCTATCTCGTAGCAACGCACGGGCACGCTACCTAGTTATAATATAAAATTTAAAATATGATTGCAATTGCTTAATTATAAAAGTTACGTGATGTCAGTCCTTATATGGCGCAGTAGTGAAACTTCACGTCAAGAGAAAATTCCCTATTTAATATTGAAGTTTTAAATCTCTGTCACCCATTTTATCTCTTGGTTCCAAGTGACATTTTAGTCACTTTTAGGATGCAAAGGCGTTAAGGGTCTGTTTGGTTGCTTATTAAAAGTTGTCATGTCAAAAATTTGACAAGAAAAAGTTGTCAAAATTAGGACAAACTTTTTTGCCATAGATTTGGCATACTAATTATGAGGTGTTGGCAATTGATAACAAACCAAATGGCTACCAAAATTTTGGCATGCCTAAGATTTGGAAATCAAAATTTGGCTATTAACTAATCAGGCTCTAGGTCCAAGACAAAAAGACCATGGTTTTTTCAGGCATACCGTCATCCTACTGCTGTATATTTTTTTGTCTCGTTTATTTATTTGTAGATGTTTTTTCGGTATTTTAGTTGCTTATCTTCTGTGTGAATCTCACACAGGAGAAACAAGATGATCTTTTCGCCTTAGACTTAACGCCATTATCGTCACCGGCGGTAGTGTCAATTAGGGAACAAAGATGAAATGAGTGTTAGATAGGGCTACGTTTTGGTGTCAAATATGGAAGGAAATGTTTTCTAGCGTCAAATAAGAAATTTCCTTTCACATCAAATTCAGCCGGTGACAACACTCATTGAGCCTCAAACATTGCCCTTGCCCTTAAAAAGCGACAGCAGGGCCACATACCCAATAGGCCAATGCCAGGTGGCATGCTCAGGTTCGGTGGGGATGAGTTTGCAATTTTTCTTATGCCTCAACTCTTCAAGTACAAGCTGTAGTATCTGAATTCACGTACACACACTCACTCACACACACTAGTGCGTAAGCTAGACTTTACATCTATACGAAAAGGTTAGGTGTGGCTGAGAGATATCTGAAGTCATCCAGGTGTGGTAGAACCGTCCAAAATAACACACTTACAGAGGCGCTTGTCTTTCACTAGACACTAAGCACCCCCGAAGGTGAGCTACACCAGACAGTTCTATCGAGCACACCCCATGAGAGAACCCGAAAATCCACATTTTTCAACAGGATCATAAATGGGAGAATAAAGCTTACAACATTTTAGCCGTTTCTTATATCACTTTTCCTGCAACATCAGAGTATAATATTTATTATTTATAACAGCAGAATATAACCATGTTATCAGAGTTTCAGCGAAAATAAAATCATTTAATAACAAGTCAAACATTAACATGATGATCCGTTATATACATCATAATAGGTTATAAATTTTTCCATTGTAAAACATTTTGGGTGGAAGTTTCAAATAAACTCTATGTCCGCAACGTTAAGAAAATCCTCGATGAGCCCACCAGGAGGTTTCCACACATAAATGTCAGCTCCACATGTTCCTGTCACCTGCAACAGGGTAGAACAAACCCTGAGTACTCAATTGAACTCCGCAAGACTTACCCGTCAGGAGGAAAGAAAAGACTCCAAGAATATGCAAGGCTATCTGGCTTATGGGTTTATTGTATCTGCAAGAAGCATTACTAAGCGTGCATACTTATATTCAATTTCATTAGCAGTCATCATTAGTTCATTAACTAACCATTCCATGTAAGCACCTGTGCTACTTTCAAGCAGGTGAAAAGCAATCAGAACTATTTTACCATCTTTTATATTTCAGTTCTTACTACGGTGCTAGACTATAGAAAAGTTATACCGGATTACCCGGCGATTCGTGAATCAATGTGCCCAGCTAGATACCCCAAAACACACGCCCCGCTTGTACCCCAGGCACAAGCAGGACCAACCCACCACTCTCCTGTCAAGGGGTCCAGGTCTCCGTCCAAACTTAGACTTCAAGCCCTCATACCTGAGTCCCAGACTCAGTGTGGTGCTTAGACCTCCACCATCCCTGCCTCCAATCAGTCGGTCCGGAAAGAGCCGGAACCCACGACAAGAGAGCAACGAGCCTTCCCTGCTCCCATAAACATGTGTTCAGGATAATAAGTCTGTGACCTGACTAGAATCAAATTCAACGGACGGTCCTTAACCGACACAGACGGAACAAGCATAATCCGAGCCTCACTCGAATGCCAAACCAAGTCCAGATCCAAGTACCATTTCGCCCGGTCTCCAATTATCATTCATATATTTTCTATGTGATAGTAATATAATAACAACAATAATATCTTTCCTATCTCTCGCGAGTGACATGCAATCACTCGACTTCTACCGAAGTCCTGTAGCATAGCAATATACACGATCCTGTCATACTAGTAAAACTCATATATATATATATATATATACAAGTGGGTTTCATTCAACTCCTTAAACTTAATGCACAAGCATAAAATAAAGTGCAGAATAATATGGGTTATGTACTGGGGCTTGCTTGGGTAAGATATAACAAAAAGTTAGCATTCCATCATGCTGGCACGATCATCAAGGCACAATCTTTTCTGCTACCTCGGTCAACTCCACGATCCATCATTGTTCCTATTATGGTATACGTGGATGCAACGCAGAGACGTAATTAATCAATGATAACAGCAACTCTATAATATGATTATACTCCGCGAGCTAACGAGCTAGCTTAATGACTAATGTACTAGTCTACGTATCCACGTCGCCAAGTAATGCTTGTTCCGGAAAATGTTTTCGTTCTACAAATCCTCAATTATTTTTGACATTTGATTGATTAACTATATATTTTTGGACTTGGGCTCATTTAGTTACCTTAACAAACTAATTCCTATGGGACTACAAAAATTACAGTGAGCACCTAATATTGTTAGGAATCTATTGTAAAAATTTCAGGGCTAGTACTTCTACCAATTCATCACAATAATTCCTACAAGTTCTTGTTTTACCCATTTTAAGTGCTTCAAATTAATTAGTCTACTCTAGAAAATTCTATGAAACTAAGTGAACAAAATACATTATTAGATAGGTCATGACTCTAGGAAACTAGCAAAATTAGTTTCACAATTTTTGGTCAGCTACACAAATTGATATTGAATTTATAAGTTTTTCTTAGAACTAAATTAGAAAATGCTCGAGAAAATGAAAAGGGTCGGTGGCCAAACGATTCGGCCCAGTGGCCCGACTTGGCCCACGCGGAACGCGGCGCGCGCGCAGCAAGCTGGCCCATGACGGGATCCCATGCGCTCGTGGCTATTTTGCATAAAAGACCTTGATCTATTCATTTATTACGCGGCCCCATGCGCACTATTGCAGAAGAGACACTCTTTACATCTAACACCCTCTAAAACTCGTCTTTACAACAGCTCGCCCCCTGGCGCATGCGCACGGCGGCGTAGGCCACCGACGGCCCACAGCGGTTACGCCGGTTAACCTAGCGGCACTCCGATGAGACAGAAGGCCGACTGGGCTCTATGGCCAAACACGCAAGGGCGGGTGGTGGTTGGGAGCTTAACGGTGCACTACCAAAGCCGGGTCTCGACAACGGGCAAAACCGTGCGGCGGCGTGACTGTTCCGACTAAACTACGCGAGTCCAGTAGAGTAGGGGTGGCGGATGAGTATCAGTGGCTCACCGTGGTGCCCGCTGCGACGGCGGTTGGGGCAGAGGAGTGCCGAAGAGAACTGACCACGTGCGTGCAGTGAGGTCGGCGGCGCTCCGAGTGTGACACCATCGCGTCACCGCGCCGTCGATGGGCTGCCAGGCCAAGGTAATGCGAGCATTGGGTGAAGGGAGTCAAGGCGAGTCCAGAGACAACACCAATTGGAGCTTTCTCCCCCTGTATTGGGACTTACCCCCAGCCCATCTGCTACGGCGACTTTCATGGCCGGCGGCGAGAAAACGCCAAATTGGCTGTCGATAGCGCTTGGTCGGGGATGAGGAAGATGGAGTGCCTAATTGACTTCCTAAGCCACTCTCATGCGTGACGCATTTGAACCGAAGCGACCGGACGCGAGCGGGGCTCACCCACAGAGGCTAGCGAGTCAAAGCAAAGCGCGGCAGGAAACATCTCATTGCTTCTATGGTAGGCCACCATTGCGACGCGGCAGCAGGGCTCCAAGGCACACACGGGCGCGGTAGGTAGAACGAGGGGCGGAGCGAGCGCCACGTCAACCAACGGCGGCCGCCAAGGCACTGGCCCGGCCCTGCACGCAGCGCAGCGGCACGGCGACGGTTGCAACGGCACGGACAGGGAGGGGCAGCTCTGGGGCAACATGGCAGCAGCGCCGGCGTCGGCCAGGCAGCAGCCAGCAAGGGCTGGACAACACTGACGTGCGGAATAGCTATGGCCGCCCCTTGCGCGGCACAGCCGACGCACAGCGCAGCCGAACATAGCGGCACTAGGGCAAGGGCGCGGTGACCGCGGCCATAGGGCCAAACGGCCGAACATATGGAAGGTTAGGTGTGGCTGAGAGGTATCTGAAGTCATCCAGGCTTCGTACATGACGGACACGTCACCCTAACCATTGTAGCGCATCCACGTATGAGGCTATAGAAATTGGGGAAAAACCCAGTGGGAATCGAGCTACAGCTCGTTCCGAGTTTGCAATCTTTAGTAAAGTTTATATTAGGATCTCTCTCCCTGCTCTGGCATAGAGTACCGGAAGGAATGAGCTGCAGATTTCTTCCGCTATGCTGTCTTCCAACTCAATGCTCTTGTGCTGCCTTTAACAATGGTTAAATTCACACTGATGGTGCACACCACGTGTCCTCAACAGAAACACAGGATTTCCCGTTGCTGTCAAGGTGATCAGGAACAAGAAACGGCACCGCCGACATATCTCACAGCTATGGGCACGTGGTTTATCCTTCATTATTTCCATGAATTTCATGCACATTTAATCTACACATAATAATATGTCTACTCTCTTCCTTGGCAGGGACAGACAGAAGGAATTCATCAAACAATGTGACGTGGTGTCACAGAAATGGCACTAGTCTGCAGCAGCTTATTCAGTTATTCTCTGTTGATCTAAATGAAGAACATGATGATCCATTGTGGGTGTATGTCGCCACTGAAAGCTGTAGCTGACGCTCCTTTTGTTATCTCATCTCACTGCACGAAGCAAGCAAATGAGCATGACCTTTTTCCCATTGATAACAGGATAATGAAAAGGGCAAAGTAGACATTTGCAGGTGAACTTGAGACACTTAAGTTGTGCCAAAGGTAAACCAAGTAGAGGATTCCAGCATTTCAGATCTAATTCCTAACAGGAAAACTCTTTTGCTGATTACATGTCAGGAAGACAGTTCGAGTAAAATACATATTAAGCATCTGGTTAACAAAACACAGAATGTAATTTGGGTGAAACAGCCTTTCTGAAATCTCATTTGTTTTGACCTGGCCACACGGGAAAAAAATCATCCAGGGTTTTCAAACAGTACTAATAAGAGTGAATATTTTTTTTGACTGCTTAAAATTGTCTAAACATGTAAAACAAGATATATTGTTTAGAAATTGTTTATCCAGCAAAACAAAAATAATGGGTAAAAAAGGTCGATCCATTGAACATCACCTTGCCAGTCAGGTATAAGCTATCCAAAACAGCAAACCCTGCAGCTACTCCACCTTCATCTGATGAAGAAACTTTCGTTCGCATCAAGTAACCACATTGTTCATTGATGACCACTTTATCTTTGTACCTGATCAGAAATTGATTAGTGTAGTACTCTTCATCAGAAAAAACCAGCACCATATGCAAAGCACTATTGACTATTGTGTTTATTTCCGAAGTTACTATACCGCAGATAAGCTCCATATATTCCAAGCTCAGAAATTGCAAGACCCTCGTGGCAAACACCACCACGAACCAGATAAGCAAGAGAAGCTTTTGGAAAGATTCTTTGCATCAGTATGTAGGCAGCAAGTGCATCCCCTCCTTCCTTCTGGAGTCTGACAAGTGTTTCCCTCAAATCAAGACCGTAGATGTTGTTTCCTGTCCACAAATTGCATATTCAAGAAACACTAAGCAATGATATGCATATGTCAATGGAAATACGAACCTCCGCCTTCACGTTGAGGCTTCAACACGAACAACTCAGGTTTTTCCACTGCAGTTTTTATAATCTCTTCATCATCCAAACTCCATAGCCCAGCAAAACATTTGCGAACCTTGTCAATTTCCTCCTTACTCTCAAGGAACCTATATGGACAGAACAAATGACAGTAAGAAAAAGGTGAAGTTTTAAATATTACACCAAAGACTAATAATGACCCAATAATTATATGTTAGAAATTGAGAAATGCTGGAACAAAATATGCACGACACAAATGTTCAAGAAGTACTACGCTTTGTCACTAAAAAAAATGATCACCTTTCAAGCACACTAGGCTTTGCTAGTTCTTGTTGAATCTTTTTGGTTCCCACTAAATGATACGATATTGAAGGACACTTTACAGCAGATGATTGTTCCATCATAAGTCTTGCACTCCATTCCTAGAACATAAATGAAGCTCATAATGGCAATTTAAGCATATTATCATCAACAAAAGCAACCAGTATGTCACTACTGTAGAATAACAGAGATTGTAGAATAACAGAGATTGAATGGAAAACACCACACACCCAACGTGGGGGGGGGGGTGACTTTGATATATATAGCCAATACATGGCAGGTTACATGCAATACATGGCAGGTGCTAATCATACTAAATATAGACTTGCCTAATATACACTTTCCTAATGTACATATCTATCAGCCGCCCTCAGTCGAAGCGTCAGGATTCCGGATACACAGACTGGACCAAAAATCCTCAAATAGCTGAATCGGCAGCCCCTTTGTCATGATATCAGCGAACTGATACTTGGACGGCACATGGAGAACGCGAACCTCGCCGAGAGCCACCTTCTCATGGACGAAATGGATGTCGATCTCTATGTGCTTGGTACGGCGGTGGTGGACCGGGTTGGCTGTCATATAGACAGCGCTGACGTTGTCACAGTAGACAACTGTGGCGACCTTCAATGGAACGTGAAGTTCCTGAAGAAGCTGTCGAAGCCAACAACACTCTGCGACCAAATGAGCAACAGCCCGGTACTCGGCCTCCGCACTAGACCGGGACACCCGTGGTTTGCCGTTTGGACGACCAGGACACCAAGCTGTCGCCGAGGAAGACGCAGAAGCCTGAAGTGGAGCGGCGGGAGTCGGGGCACCCTGCCCAGTCAGCGTCGGAGTAGGCAATCAACTTGTCGATAGGCCCAGTACCGATGTGGAGGCCAGCCGACAGTGTGCCCTTCACATACCGAAGTATGCGCTTGATCAGCGCAAGGTGAGCTTCGCGCGGATCATGCATGAAGAGGCACACCTGCTGCACAGCGTACGCCAGGTCGGGGCGAGTGAGCGTCAAGTACTGAAGTGAGCCGGCGAGACTTCGGTACGTGGCGGGGTCGGCGACGGGAGCGCCCTCCGTGGCAGAGAGCTTGGCACGAGAGTCGACAGGCGTCGATGTCAAGTGACATTCGGCCATGCCCGCCTTCTGAAGAAGATCCACCGTGTACTGCCTTTGGCTGAGGAAGAGCCCGTTGGAGGAGCGTGGACGAGATCCAGAAATGATGGAGCTCCCAAGGTCCGCTCATGGCGAACTCGAGTGAAAGGCGACCGATGATGCGGCGGCGGAGAGCAGCATCGAGGAAGCCGTGAGGACGATGTCGTCGACGACGTGGCAAGAAAAGACGTAGGCACTTTGGCGCCGCCCTCAGTGTAGACGAAGAGGGAGGTGTCGGTGGCAGAAGCGACGAAGCCGAGCTGTCGAACGACGTGGGCGGTTACCGGTGCCACGCTTCGCTGGGCCCGCTTGAGGCCGAGAGGGAGCGCCGAAGAAGACAGACGGCGCCGGGGACGCCGCCGGTCGACGAAGCCGGGGCTGGCCGACGATGAGACCGTCTCATGCGGTGACCGTGAAGAAAGGCATTCTTCACGTCCGGTGGTGGATGGGCCATCGGCGAAGCGGCGGCGCCGAGGACGACCGAATGGTGGCGAGAAGCTTGACGACGGGGCTGAACGTCTCGTCGTAGTCGATGCCGTGGCACTGGGTGGAAGCCGCGAACAACCCAGCGAGCCTTGTGACGAGCCAGGTGCCATCGGAGTGGAACTTGTGCCGAAAGATCCACTTGCTCGCGTCACCACGTTGGCACTGGGGCCGGGAAACGAAGTCACCACGATGTCGTTGTCGACGAGAGCCTTGTACTCCTCACCATGGCCGCGCGCCACCGGGGTCGGCAAAGGCCCCTCTCGTAGTCATGCGGGAATGGGTGAGGCGGTGGAGGCGGTGGCGGCGTGAGCGTGCACGATGGGAAGCCAGAACGATCAAGCGAGCCAGGCGAGCCTGTCTGGAGGCGCGTCACAGGTCGGCTCGAGGTAGGAGGTGGCAGAGAGGCCGCCACAACTGGAGCAGGAGCCGACTGTTCTGGAGCAGCGGGCGCCGGCGGGGCACCTCCACGACTAGTGCAGATAGTGGTGCAAGAGCCGGCTCAGCAGCCGGTGTGGGAGCACCAGCACGCCGCCGAATGTAGACCCGTAGAGGTGGACCGGTCGGAGCAGGAGCAGGAGCAGCCGTGCCAGGAGGAAGGACCGGACCAATCTGTAGGATGGCGGGGTCCTCAGCGAGCTCCTCCAGTTGAGCTCGGCGTCGCGGCTGCTCAGCAGCGACTGGCGACGGAGCGACCGCAGGGGGCACCATGGTGGCAGTGTGGTGCACCGGCGCGGCAGGACCTGGAAGAAGAAAATCCAGAGAGCTTGGGGGCTCACTAGTGGGGTCAGTGCTGAACGGAAAGTGAGTCTCGTCGAAGACAACATGACGGGAGATGATAATCTGTCTAGTTGTGAGGTCGAGACACTGATAACCCTTGTGAGAGGAGGGGTATCCGAGAAAGACACAGGCTGTGGAGCGAGGGGCCAGCTTGTGTTTGGAAGTGGCGGTGAGGTTGAGGTAGCAGAGGCAACCGAAGACTCGAAGAATAGTGTAGTCTGGGGATTGCTTGAAGAGTTGCTCATAGGGAACTCTATGGTGAATGGCTGAGCAGGGGCGCCTGTTGAGGAGATATGTGGCTGTAGCTAGCGCCTCTGCCCAATATTTGGGTGGCATGTGGGCGTGGATGAGCAGCGTGCGACATATGTTGTTCAGAGAACGGATGATACGTTCAGCCTTGCCGTTTTGAGGGGAGGTGTAAGGGCAGGAGAGGCGTAAGTGAATGCCGTTAGAGGTGAAGAAGGTGGCGAGGGCATTGTTAACGAATTCAGTGCCATTGTCGGCCTGAACAGCCTTGACAGGAAGGCTGAACTGTGTGTGGACGAAGGCGCAGAACTGAGTGATGTGAGTAGCTACCTCGGACTTGTGGACTAGGGGAAAGGTCTAGCAAAAATGGGTGAAGTCATCGAGGATGACAAGGTAGTACTGTGCACCAGAAATACTAGCGACCGGGGATGTCCAAACATCACAGTGTATAAGCTCAAAAGGTAAAGAGGAAACTGAACTGGAATTGCCAAAAGGCAGCCGCACATGCTTGCCAAGTTGACATGAGTGACATAGAGTATGAGCTGATTTATTACAGGAAATGGAATTATTTTGTCTAAGCAAATGTAGGGCAGCAGCTCCTGGATGACCAAGACGATGATGCCATAGGTCGGTGGAGGTGGCGAGGTTGGCTTGTGGCGTGGCAGGGACGGTGTAGAGGCCGTCGGAGCTATTGGAGCGAAGTATCACGCGTCTAGTCTGCAGGTCCTTAACAGAAAAACCAAATGCGTCAAATTCGATAGTGCAATTGTTGTCACGAGTGAATTGGCGAACTGAAAGTAAGTTGCGCACTAGAGAGGGGGCAACTAGAACATTCTTGGTTTAAAAAGGAGATGCATGGCTCGGTAATGTGGAGTGCCGGAGCAAGATACTGAGGAAGATGATGACTGCCGCCAATGATGATGGATGGGATAGAAGAGGGTTGACGGAGAGGAGTATACCATCCGAGTTGTGCATGTGGGAGGTGGCGCCAAGTCCATGACCCACCGGAGTTACGAGCGCCATCTGGTTCAAGGCGGCGATGAGGCCGGCCTGATCCCACAGTGGAGTGGATGGAGCTGGCGGAGGGGGAGCGAAGACGGTGTGGGCCTGCGGACTGGCACCCATGATGCCCTGGCCGCGCCCGCCCTGGTCACCCTGAGGGGGCCAGCCGCCGGGGCTGTTGCCCTACTGCCAGCTGCTGCCTGGAGGAGGAACGCCGCCCTGGAAGGCCCATGGGTTGTAGCAGAACCAGGGTCCCATGGGGCGGTTGCCCCCTTGCTGTCCACTGCCGCTGCCCTGCTGCCAGCCAGCGCCGTTGCCTTGGCCGCGCCAGCCGCCCTGTTTCTTGCCGCCCTTGCCTTTCTTGCCGCCCCCAGAGCCCTTGGGAGCAGCGCCAGTGGCCACAGAGGAGGAGGGGCGGCACCCTGGAGAAGTGCAGGTGGAGCCAGAGGCGGCCACCATGGCAGATGCAGCCGTGGTCTTCTCGTCGTTGGCGAGGCGCAGCTCTTTGAGGGAGAGCATTTCTCGCGCCCTGGAGAAGGAAGGCAGCTCGGGGGAGTTGGCGATGTCGTCGGCAGTGGCAGTGTAGCGCGGGTTGAGGCCGCGTAGGAGGCTGAGGACGAGTTGGGAGTCCTCGATGGTGTGGCCGACGTCCCGAAGAGCGGCGGCCTTGATCTTGAGGCTGCTGGCGATATTCGTCAATCGTCGAGTCACCTGTTTCAAGGAGTGAAACTCCTCAAGCGTGAAGACGGCCCGGGCGCCTTGGTTGGAGCGGAAGAGGCCCTCAATCGCCACCCACAACTCGCGGGCGGACTGGTTCTCGTCGGTGATGGCAAGATCAAGAACCGAGTCGTCGACGGTGTTGAGGATCCACGATGGACAGTGCACTCGGCAATGTCCCACGATGGATCATCAGCCGGAGGAGCTGGCCCGTCGATGTGGGGGCGAAGGCTGAATTTCCCACACAAGGCCTTGAAGAACGAAGCCCACTTGGTGAAGTTGGGATTCTTCATCTCTCGTGGTCACCGGAATGTGAGTCTTCACGTTCACGGCGTGTGTAGGGGTGGATTGAACGGACGGCCTGCGGCGTTGATGGTGCAGCAGCGGCTGCGGCCGAGGCATCGGCGTTGGGAGACATCTCGCCACAGGGAGGAGGAGCGCCCAGGAGAGAGGTGGGGAGGAAGGAGGCGGAAGCAGAAGGTCCGGGATCTAATTGATCTCGGTCTCTGATACCATGTAGAATAACAGAGATTGTAGAATAATAGAGATTGAATGGAAAACACCACACACCCAACGTGGGGGGGTGACCTTGATATATATAGCCAATACATGGCAGGTTACATGCAATACATGGCAGGTGCTAATCATACTAAATATAGACTTGCCTAATATACACTTTCCTAATGTACATATCTATCAACTATGTCTCCAATATGGGCCTAGAATGGATGGGCCTGATATATACCTAACAATACAAATCAAAGTATTTTGACTTTATTTGCAAGACAGAAAATGAAGTTCAAGTGTAACAGGGAAATACAGAAACCCAAATATATTAAGGATAAGACTGAAAAGTCTGAAAGAATTTTATTTTTGGGCAGTTAGTTTTCATAACTGGAAACACAAAAGACTCTTAACAAAAGGCAAAAGGTGTATTCATACTGCTTCTGAGGGATAATCATTTGGTGTATAGCCAGCTCTATAGTACACAACAGCAACTTTCTGGCCACCTCTGCATTTAAAAATAAATATTAATAAGCATAGTGAAAGATTAAGATGCTTCTCAAATGCTAAGCATAAACCCAGCACACTGAAAGGTTAAGATGATGCTAAAATGCTAAGCATAAATCAGTAATCAATCAGGATTCATACACAAGAAGAGTTCCATCTGGGAGAACTTGGCCTTCAGCTTCCACCTGCGATAAGGTTTTCCTTATAGTTGTTATGCCATGTGTAATAAACTGTCAAGGGAACACAAGTTTGATCTTATGATTTTTCATATTGCTCAGGAACAAATAGTTAACAAACACTTGAAATTGATCCCAAAATAATAAACAATCTTAGCACCAAAACTTGGAAGAAACTTATAGGTATGAAAGGCAATGACAAGACTAACTCAAGGATGGGAAACTAAAAAAAGGTATAGCAGTTACATGGGTTAAAAAAGACAACAGATAAAAGTCAAACCAAATAACAGTTAATCACTAAGCATGAAGGCAACACAAGGAATTACAGATTTGATCATTAGGAAAACATGAAGGCAGAACATAAAAGGATATGAGTCTTGCAAATGTGTTGAAAGCCAGTATTGATCATACATATTTCTCTCTTCTGGCTGAACAATCATCATAATTACAGCACTGAGAAAATAATGGAAAAGATAACAATTAATATTCATTAAATAGCAGTGTAATGCATAAGAAACATATATCTTCAAACAAAGCATACCAAACCTGTCAATATTAAACTCAGCCCATGCTTGGGCCAATGCTGCAGCAAATTGAGTGTTAGCCGCATTTGCAGGAACCCTCTTGTGCTCCAGACCTAATAAAGTCCCATGCTGTTTAATTAAGGTCCTGCAGAGCAATTTTGTATCTACATCATGTTGAAGATGCAATAATAATAATGCCGACATATTGAACAAATAAGAAACCCCACTCGCAAAAAAAGAGAAACGTCCAGGTAGATTCATTGGTAAGAAATAGAAATAAATTGTACGCACTGTAGAGACACACCTCACACCCAATATGGGGGGGTGACCTTCATATATATAGCCAATATGGCTGGGTATACAAGGAATACAATCAAGTATACATAGCAGGTGTTAATTATAGCTAATCACACATAGACCTGCCTAATACCCGCCCGTAGTCTAAGCGGGAGGATCCCGGACGCATAGACTGGACCTGAATTCAATAAATAGCTGTACAGGAAGGCCCTTGGTCATGATGTTTACGAACTGGTGAGAGGACGGCACATGAAGAACCCGAACTTGTCCCAAGGCGACCTTCTCACGGACGAAGTGAATATCAATCTCAATGTGCTTCATGTGACGATGATGAACGGGGTTGGTTGTCATGTAGACAGTGCTAACATTGTCGCAGTAGACAACTGTCGCCGAAGCAATGGAGACATGGAGCTCCTGCAGGAGCTGGCGCAGCCAGCAACACTCGGCCACCAAGTGAGCAACAACATAGTACTCTGCTTCTGCACTGGAGCGGGAGACCGTGGTCTGACGCTTGGAGGACCAAGAAATCAGATTGTCGCCAAGGTAGACACAATAGTCGGAGGTGGAGCGCCGAGAATCTGGGCAGCCAGCCCAGTCGGCATCGGAGTAGGCGACCAGTGACTGAACAGGGCCGACACCGATGTGGAGGCCGGAGGAGAGAGTGCCCTTCAGGTAGCGTAGAATCCGCTTGATCATCGAGAGGTGCGGCTCGCGGGGATCATGCATGAAGAGACACCTGTTGGACGGCGTATGCCAAGTCAGGATGAGTCAGCGTGAGGTACTGGAGTGCGCCAGCAAGGCTCCGGTACGTGGACGGATTAGCAACAGGGGCACCGGCGGTGGCGGATAGCTTGGCATGAGTGTCAATAGGTGTCGTCGTAGAGTGACACTCAGCCATTCCGGCGCGTTGAAGGAGCTCAACAGCGTACTGTCGCTGTGATAAGAACAAGCCGTCGGTGGAGCGAGTGACGGAGATGCCGAGGAAGTGATGGAGTGTGCCCAGGTCAGTCATGGCAAACTCAGAGTGGAGGCGCCCAATGATCTGCTGTAGAAATGTCGTCGAGGACGCAGTAAGGACGATGTCGTCGACATACAGAAGCAGGTAGGCGATATTGGTCCCGTCTTTGTAGACAAATAGGGAGGTGTCGGAAGTCGAGGCGACAAAGCCAAGCTGGCCGATGTATGTCGCAAAACGCTGGTACCAGGCTCGGGGAGCCTGCTTCAGGCCGTAGAGGGAGTGCTGCAACAGACACATGATCAGGAAAAACAGGGTCGACGAAGCCTGGGGGCTGCTGGCAGTAGACGGTCTCCTCCAGATGTCCATGGAGAAAAGCATTCTTGATGTCTAGCTGATGAATAGTCCAGGCGCGTGAGGCAGCAATGCTGAGGACAGCTCGGATGGTTGCTGGTTTGACCACCGGGCTGAATGTCTCGTTGTAGTCGATGCCGTGGCGCTGGGAGAAGCCACGAACCACCCAGCGAGCCTTGTGGCGAGCGAGGGTACCGTCGGAGTGGTACTTGTGCTTGAATATCCACTTGCCTATGACCACGTTGGCGCCGGGTGGCCGGGGCATGAGGCGCCATGTCCCGTTGTCGATGAGCGCCTTGTACTCCTCAGCCATGGCCTCACGCCAGTTTGGATCAGCCAAACCGCTACGGTAGTTAGCGGGAAGTGGAGACGGAGTGGTTGTCGCAAAGAGCCCCACATACCACATAACCGGTATGGCCCCGGACTGGGTCCGCGTGATGCGTCGTTCTCTTTGTCTGACGGGAGGTGCTAAGCGGAGCTGCGGGCACACTGTGGCTCTTTGTCAGACAGAGCGAGAGCTTCTTGTCAGACAGAGCGAGAGCTGTGAGGAGGCTGCTTGAGCAGTGCGAGGAGCCGATCTGGTCTTTGTAGAGGACCCGTCATGCGCATGCATGACGGGACGCCGGTATGAGACAAGCCGGATGTCTGAGTGGTGGAGCAAAGCATGAACAGAGTTGAGCTTGAGGCGGGCAGCTGGAGGAGCAGCAGCGGTGGTGGATCGGCTCTTTGTGGTGGAGCAAAGAAAAGCGATCTGGGCCGTGAAACAAGATCGTGGGGTCGTCGGTCAGCTCCTCAATGAAACTGTGGTGTGACTGCCCAACAACAGAGGGCAAAGATGCAGGACGCACCGGCACTGTAGTACCTGCAAGAAAAAATCCAGGTCACATGGCGAGGACCTGGAGGGGTAAAGCCCAAAGGGAAAACAAGTCTCATCGAAGACCACATGGCGAGAGATGATGACGCGCTTAGTGGCCATGTCGAGGCAGCGGTACCCCTTGTGGGAAGAGAGATAGCCGAGAAAAACACAAGCTGTGGAGCGAGGGGAGAGTTTGTGGCGAGCCATGGCGGTCAAGTTCGGATAACAGAGACACCCAAAGACACGTAAGTGGGAGTACTCGGGAGGTTTGTTGTGGAGAGTATATGGAATGCTGTGGCGAACAGCAGAGCATGGGCCTTTATTCGGAAGGTATGTATTTGAGGCGCTCAGAGAATCATGGGCCTATTCGGAAGGTATGTGGGCTGTGGCGGGCTCGGCCAAAGATCTTGAAAGTAGGCATGTGTGCATGGAGGAGCATCGTGCGGCTGATGTTCAATGTGCGAAGGTGTTCAGCCTTGCCATTTTGTGGAGAGGTATATGGACACGAGAGGCGTAAATGAATACCACGGGAAGCAAAGAGAGTATGGAGGGTATTGTTTACGAACTCAGTGCCGTTATCGGCTTGGACAGCTTTGATGGCAAGGCTGAATTGAGTGTGGACATAATTGCAAAAATTTGCAATATGTGTGGAGACTTCATATTTGCGAGTGAGGGGAAAGGTCCAACAGAAATGAGTGAAATCATCAAATAAAACGAGAGAATATTGATACCCGGATACACTGGCAACCGGGGATGTCCATACATCACAGTGAACAAGTTCAAAAGGCATGGAAGTATATGAAATGGAATCTGAAAAAGGAAGGCGCACATGTTTGCCAAGCTGACAAGAATGACATAGCAGTTGCTCTACTTTATTACAGGTGATGGACGCATTACGACGAAGAATGTCAATGGTGGCGGAGCTGGGATGACCAAGACAGTGATGCCAGAGGTCGGTGGAGATGGCAATGCTGGCGTGTGGAGCGAAAGACGCGGCAGGGATGGTGTAAAGATCACCAACACTATTGCAGCGAAGCATCACGCGTCGGGTCGGGATATCCTTGATAGAAAAACCAAGAGCGTCAAATTCTATAGAACAGTTGTTGTCCCTAGTAAATTGACGGACAAATAGCAGATTGCAGACTAGAGATGGGACAACTAAGACATTATTTAGATGAAAATTTGACTCTGGTGTATGAAGAACAGACTTGCCACGACATGAAATAGAAAGAGTTTGACCATTGCCAACGATAATGGAAGAGTGAGGAGGATGACGAGAAAGGAGTATACCATCCAAGGAGCTCATGTGGGAGGAGGCGCCGGAATCCAGGACCCAGGGATGCTGGCCCTGGAGATGCATCTGATTGAGTGCAGCGACAAGACCATCCTGATTCCACATGGGAGCCTGTTGGGAGACGTGGAGCGGCGCAAATGTCGTCGGGGGCTGCGTAGGCGCGAAGGCCGTGTGAGCCTGAGGAGGAGGGGCGCCAAGCACGCCTGGGCGCTAGCCGCCCTGCTGAGCCGAAGGAGGGCCCCGTGGCGCCCATGGATTGTAGCAAATCCAGGGACCCATGGGTCGGTATTATTGGCCCGCTAACGCCGCGCTTCTTATTCTTGCAGCAGAGCATTATTCCACCACCACGCCGCCCTTGCCCTTGCCCTTCCTGCCGCTGCTGTTGCCACCGCCGCCACCCTTGTTGCTGTCGTAGCCGGTCACGTGTGGGTTGTGTGGACCTCCAGAGTTGGCTGTGGCAGCGAGAGCACGGCACCCGCTCGGACTGGTGCAGCCAGAGCCGGCGATGGCGAGGAGGGCGGTGCTGGCGACCGTCTTTTCGTCGTTGGCGAGACGGAGCTCTTTAGTGCCAGCATGTCATGGGCTCTGGCGAATGTGGGAAGGACAACTGAGTTGACGATGTCGTCGGCGGTGTTGGAGAAGCGAGGATTGAGGCCACGCAGAAGGGCGAGGACGAGCTGCGAGTCCTGGACAGGATGGTCGACGTCGCGAAGAGCAGCGGCCTTGATCTTCAGCCGCTGGCAGTACGCCGATATGGTGCTGTCACCTTGCACCATGGAGTGAAATTCGTTGGGGAGGAAGATGGCGCGCGGCTCCCGGTTGGCGCGGAAGATCCCTTTAATGGCCACCCACAGATCACGGGCGGTTGGATCGGCACCGTCCATGGCGAGGTCGAGGACGGAGTCGTCGACGGAGCCGGAGATCCAGCCCCGGACGCAGCACTCCGCGGCATCCCACTGAGGATCATCAGGGCGAGGGGGAGCAAAGCCGTCGATGTGCGAGCGAAGGCCGAACTTGCCGCACAGCGACTTGAAGAAGAACGCCCACTTGGAGTAGTTGGATTGAAGGTCTAGCGTAAATGGGATGTGGGACTTGACATTGACTGTGGCGTAGTTGTGAGCCACGATCGGGGCAGCAGCGTCGGCGCTCATGGCAGGCATGGTGGGAGTGCCAATCGCGGGCAAGGTGCCGGCACTGGTGGCCGAGGAGGAGGCCGAGGTGTCCATGGGAAAGGAGAGAGGGAGGACGGGCGAGAGGAAATCTCGTGCGTGGGGGGAAGGAGTCGCGAGGTGGAGGGAAAGATCGGGAGAATAGGATCTAATCGGCTGATACCATGTAGAGACACACCTCATACCCAATATGGGGGGTGACCTTCATATATATAGCCAATATGGCTGGGTATACAAGGAATACAATCAAGTATACATAGCAGGTGCTAATTATAGCTAATCACACATAGACCTGCCTAATACGCACAGAACTTGGAGCTGTCAATAGAATCTCTTTAGCACTATATACCTTCGTCCTCCAGATAATTATAGCCCTACTAGAAAAGCATGCAGTGGATACATAATATATCGCTAGCTTTTCCTTACTTCTAGATTGATAAATTTCCAACTGGTATCAGTAATGTGGTTGCAAAATAATAGTTTTGCAAAATGTGCTACTTGACTGAATCTTGTCATTCATTTTTCCTTTCTTTTCTTTTTCTTAACGGAAACAGGAGGCAAAGCCAAGAGAGTCTATGTACAAGTAAAGGCGAAAAACAATGAGCAAGGTAAATAAATATTAGAGGCTACTCAGAAAATCATGCATGAAGACTTTGTGATGGATAGCTCTGTGGATAAATAATGATATTCATTTTCCATATGAATGTAAAATTAAACATATCAAGTGGCCATTATTACAGACCTACTGTTCTACCATGTCTAATTTAGCAAGTTTGACAAATCTGTAATTTTAAAAAGAACATAGCTTTTACATCCTAAGTTTTCATTAAATCATGACAGCATTTTCTAATTCTTTTATCTGCTTCTAAAAGAAAGAGAAAGTACATTCATATACAGAAAGAAAGTCCAATTATAGAAATGAATGGCTGGGTGTTACCTGTGAAGATCACTAACTAAGGAACCAAGCCCAGGAAATGATGCTGAAATGGTGTTGAGCTCTATTTGAAGAAGAGAACTTGTTTCTGAATCCAGCATATAATCTGATCGGTGCAACCCTAAGCGAATATTCTGGTAAATATTGGATCACTGTTCAATACTTCCATACAAAATACGTTACCACCCTCCCCAACCCCAAAAAGATGACGGAGAAAAGTTCTTTGAGGCAATGCGTACTAATATTTAATATTCAGGTTAAGAAGTTAACACCATGAATTTAGAGATAAGTTGTGCTTAATAATAGCGAGGTTCATAAATAAACTCAGTTAGTAAATTTTCCTTGCAAAAAAAAGAAGAGAGTAAAGCAGAGCAAATTACCTCTTCCTTATTTATTTCCATCATTTTCCTGTGAATTTCTAAGAGCCTAGATGTGAAATCATCAACCTCCCTTGTTCTGAAATTATAACATGATCAACCAATCTCATCAGTCCAACGGTTCGTTACAAATTTTGAATCTCTGACATGGATGGTCATTTTATTTACTCAAAACTGAACAGTTTGTTTTTTCAAATATTAGACAGATTATTTAAACTTTTCAACAATCTGATCAATGAGAGCATACAGGGCACTCTGGTAATGCAAAGCTTATATGAATTCAAGCGGCAAACAGCTCTGAATGATAATTTTAATAGACATCAATATTGGGGAGGCAGTAAAACTTACTTGGACAAAGCATCCTGCAAGAAATTCCCATCCATGCTAACCCGGTCCACAAGCTCGTTAAAAATGGGAGCGAGGTCGCACGCCTGCCTCCAAAATGACTCTGGAAGATGTGCTGGGAGCAGGGAGAATGGAGCATGAACCAAACCAACACCAGGGACTGTTGCTGATCTCTGCAGGGGTTCAATCAAGATGCTTTTTTCAGGGGTCTGGACCCGGGAAAATAGTTTGGTGATTGCATTCAGTTCTATCTAACCTTACCACAATGTTTCGTAGTACTACCGATCGAACAGCAATTTCTTTCTTTCTTTTTTTTTTTTTTGAAAGGGACGAACAGCAATTTTCTAAGGCCACCATGTTGGCGCATAAAAATTTCGCTCATGATAAGTAGCAAGGTGAATCGGTACTTAGAAATTTCTATCTAGGGAAGCAAAGAAGCAGCAGCTCAGGCTCACCGGGTCGGCGCGGTCCCCGACGACGAGGCCGTGCAGCGCGCACCACGCGGCGGCCTCCCGCGCCATCTCCCCCGCCGCCGCGGGGTCCATCGCCGGCGGCACGGCGGCACTCATCGCAGGTAGCCGCAGTGGAATCAATCAATCAATTAGGTGGAGCGCAGAGGTGAAGGGAGGAGCGATGGCAATCAATCTCTGGTGTCGTTTTTGTGCTTTTATGGATTCAGATTCCGATGATAGTGGAGGGGGCTGCGCGGAAGTGGCAGCAGACAAAAGTCAAATTGGCTACCCTTTCTTTGTCTTTATAAAAATAAAAATTGTGCCGTTGCCAATCGCCTTCTCCTGCTTTATGCAGCCTCGTCGTTGCACTCGCACCATCGGATCGGAACAAGAAAAAAATTCTACATCTTTTCAGTTTCATCCATCCAGTTCTTACTTTGTGACCAGGCATCTGCCTTTCTGTGTGCAGGCGGCTAGATTTTTTTTCTATTTTAATCCTTTTTAATAAATATTTTAATAATAATCGCTCCAAAAAAGAAATTGCACAAGGTAGCCTTTTTGATCACGCTAGCCCCACTGATGCAACATCATCAGCTAGCGTGGCGGTCCGTGGGGCCTGCTCTGTCACACTAGCCACACCGACATGACAGGGCTAGATACAAAGGCCACGGCCCGGCTCCTTTTCCTCTCTCTCTCCTCTCTCGTTCCCTCCAGCCGAGCTCGAGCTCGTGCTGGCTTCTCTCCTTCTCTCTCCTCTCTTCCTTGCATCCTCTATCTCTCATTGATCTAGTTTGCATTTGGATTTGGGTTTGCTTCGGTCTCGCGCATGAGGTATGACTCCCTCAATCTGTGTTGATTTTTGGTATAGTTGGTGTTTCTATACTGCTCTGGTTTTACACTGCCATGTGCAATGCTGGCTTTTGATGGGTTTATTAGAACTTTGTTTGGGTAAGCACTTTTAGTAGATTATGATGATTAATGAGTTGTTGGACTGTTGTAGTGTTTCAGGTTTGTTTTCATATGGCACTATTCTAGGGTTTCACCGAAATGGTTTGGACAGTTGTTTTGGTTGGATTGGTTCATGTGTAGTTTGTTATTAGAAGAGATTTTGTACTCATTAGATGTTTGGATGGTATGGTGGATTGTGTATGCATAAAGATGTGTAGTCAATAGGGATGTTTCTAGGGTTTCAGTTCATGGGTTTCCATGCTTATTGAGATACAGATGATTTGCATGTTTGTACTGACTACGTGCATGGTTTTATTGTGCATGTATGGAGATGATTTTGAGGGATCTAATTTGTATGCATGGTTTCCACGATGATAGGTAGAACAATGTTTTTCGGATTTTATATGTAACAGTAGTCATTGATGATTTGGGCAGGTGCAATGGCGTTTACAAAGAACAAGCAGTTCTTGCACTATCCGAAGGATCATGGTGCCTTCGGTCCTTTCGTACCAGCACTGTCTACACCGTTGTGTGACTGTGGGTTACTGGCCTTTGTGAGCCAGTCAAGGCATCCGGAGTTAGCTGGGCGTGCTTTCTACGTGTGTCAACTTAAGCGCCCCCCCAGACTTGATTCATATCTACAGGGATGCAACTTCTTTAGGTGGATCGATGGCCATGAGATGTTTGATCCGTTGATTAGGTTGTTTCCTTATGACCCATGGAAGAGCTGGACGTATCCTAAGTTTGTTCGTTGGGTTGCGCCGCCACCAAACCCTCCGAAAATGACAGAGGGAGAGAAGGTTGACGCAGCATTGAAATGACTTGCCAATCCTCCTCGTTGCCACTGTGGACTGTCAATGATTCTGACAACTCCTAGACAGCGTGGTGCCTTCACTCCCTTCTACCAGTGTGGATTGCCTGATTATGTAAGTGCTCATGTAATCAATCTATTTTCTGAGGTGCTATGTTTTTTTGCACATTATAACATTTGAGTTGGAACATTTTCTTTTTGCAGAGAGGGTTCCCATCTTGTGACTTTGAGGAGTACAACTATGAACCCAAATCGCACTGGCCTTCTGAGTATTAATTTGCGGAGTTTGAAGCAGCCATTAAGCCATGGCCATGCACAAAGATGCCGGACCATAAGTGCAAGTGTGGCATCAAGGCTCGCGAAGGAGTTGTTCCGTCTGAGCTAGGATACGGATACTACTGTGGCAATGCTTATGGAGGGCCGTCTGAGTTCTGGGTGAGTTGACTGAACCGGTGAAGTTACTAAATGAACAAAGGCCACCGGTTTGTTTGCTCATTGCTTTGTGTTTCCTTAGGTGGGGAGGACATGCACTTGGGAGGACTTCCCTGGTCATGGAGACTTACTAGAGAGCCTGAAGATACATTCGCCTCTCGAAAAAGACAAGAAGCATTGAATGCGGCCGAAGAAGTAGATAGAGGTGAGGACGAAGTACGGGGTAGAGATGCCATCATGGAAGACCCGTAACAGGATACTGAAAGCTCTAGTTTGGTTTTGGTGAATTGATGAAACCCTAAGTGCTAACCTAGTTTATCAAAGTGATTATGAGATAGGTAGCACTACTCCAAGTGATGAAGCAATAGTGAAAATCATGATGATGGTGATGACATAGTGATGATCAAATGCTTGGACTTGGAAAAGAAGAAAGAGAAAAACAAAAAGCTCAAGGCAAAGGTGAAACTTGATAGGAGCTTTTTTGTTTTGGTGATCGAGACACTTAGTGAGTATGATCACATTTATGATCGATAGCTGTACTATTAAGAGGGGTTTAACTCATATCGAAATGCGGTTATCAAAGTGCCACTAGATGCTCTAACTCATTGCATATGCATTTAGGATCTAGTGGAGTGCTAACACCCTTGAAAACATTTGTGAAAATATGCTAACACATGTGCACAAGGTGATACACTTGGTGGTTGACACATTGAAGCAAGGGTAAAGAAGATAGAGTTGAAAAGGAGTTAGTTGCGCTGGTCATAGAGTGACCAAACATGTCTGAAATTGGGACCGGATGCATCCGGTATTTTATCCAGTCTTGGGGTAGTCGGATAGAAGTGATCGGACACGTCTAGAATCTAGACCGGACGCGCACGATATTTGGACCCGAGGTGGGCAACTAAGTGAAAGTGACCGAACTCTGGCTCAGTGGAGTGACCTGACGCTGACGAGTTACTGTTCAGCGTTAGGTCAAAGTGATATAGCCCGATGCAGGATTGCAGAGAGCGACCAGACACGTCCGGTCGCCACACCGGAAAGTGTGAACCAACAAGTCTCGGGTTTTCAGCGCAATAATTCATCGGACGCTGGGAGCATCCGGTCCGGTGTGATCGGACGCGCCCGGTCAGCCCATAGCGGCTCTAGGAGCTCTCTAGACTCGACCTGATGTTGTGTCTCTAGGGTTCGGTCCAGTGTGATCGGACGCATTCGGTCGGCCCAGAGCGGCTCTAGGAGCTTTCTGGACTCGACCTGACGCTGCGTCTCCTGGGTCCGATCATTTTCTAACAGCGCGTTCGATCACGTAGTATTACTGTGCGCAGAGATAGCCGTTGGGCGCCAATGGCTAAACAATTTGAAAGGGAGATGGAGCGATAGGACGCGTCCGGTGCACACGACCTACGCGTTCGGTCGTCCCGCAGTCAGCCCAATAATTGAGCCAACGGCTCTATTGTCTGGGGGTGTCTATAAATATCGTTTCGACGGCTTTAGCTCACTCTCTTGGCCATTTGCATTAACATAGCAACCTTGTGAGCTTAGCCAAAGCCCTCCCACTCATCTCCATCTTTGTTTCATCATCTTTGTGAGATTGGGAGAGAATCCAAGTGCATTGCTTGAGTGTTTGCATCTAGAGGCACTTGGTATTCGTGTTTCGCTGCTAGTTTGGCTTGTTACTCTTGGTGGTTGCCACCACCTAGATGGCTTGGAGCAGCGAGGATCATCGAGTGGAGGTTGGTGATTGTCTCTGGCTCCGATCGTGGTGATTGTGAGGGGTTCTTGACCTTTCCCCGGCAGAGAGCCAAAATATACTCTAGTAAATTACTCGTGGCTTGTGTGATCCTCAGCTTGTGTTGGTTGTGCGGCACCCTATTCAGGGTTTGGCGTGTGATGTCAATTAGCGTGTGAACCTCCAAGTGAGTGAATCACCACAACGGGGACTAGCTTGCCAGCAAGCAAGTGAACCTCAGAGGAAAAATCATTGTGTCTTGATTGTCTCCTTGGTATTCATTGGTATTCACTCATTGTTCACTTGCCACGGCAGTATACCTCTCTACCACTCTCTTGTATTTCATTATACATTCACTTGGATAGAGCTAGTGGTAGTTAAGACTAGATAGTGTATCATTTAATTGTATTACTCTCACTAGGTTGATCACCTAGGTGTATATTAGTGACATAGCTTTTTTGTGATATACTAGAGATCATAGAAAATAGAATTGGGTAGGTGGCTTGCAACCTCAAGTATAGTGCTAGCGCAAAATTCGCTTCTCCATCTTATTGACTAATCATTTGTCTTAGTGTTGTTGTATAAATTTTTAATAGGCTATTCACCCCCCCTCTAGACATTAGGACCTTTCAAGTGGTATCGGAGCCATGGTCACCGTGATTTGAGGCTTAACAACCTTCGGTGTAAAAATGGCTCAAATCAACAACACCAAGAAGACACCCTAATTTGATGGCCCAAACTATCTCTATTGGAAGGCTAAGATGACAACATATATCAAGTCAATCAATAGGAAAGTTTAGAAGGTGGTGGAGACCAAGATTGAGATAGAGGATCCAGAGAACCCCACCACCGTCGAAGAAGTGTTTCTCCAAAACAATGACATTGCTCTTAGTGCCATTCATGATGCTATTGATGAGAGAACATTTGAGCAAATCAAGAACATTAAGATGGCTCATGAAGCATGGAAGAGGTTGGAGGAATCATTTGAGGGCACTCAAGCCGTGAAGGGTGCCAAGGCATATATCCTCAAGGAGAAGTTTGCTAGTTTCAAGATGAAGGAGGATGAGAGTGTGCCGGAGATGTTCCATAGGTTACAAGTGCTTGTCAATGATCTCAAAGCACTTGGTGAGAAAGTGGAGGACAAGGACTTCTCCCATAAGTTCTTGAGATGCTTACCCTCAAGATTTGGCACATTGGTCACTATTCTAGTGAGGAGTGGTTTGGACACCATGACACCAAACCAAGTGTTGGGAGATATAATGACCGATGATACATATAGAGATGATGATGAGAAGAAAGAAAAGAAGGAGAAGAAAGATAAGAAGAAGAAGAAGAGTGTGACATTCAAGGCCACATCATCCAAGGCAAGGCAAAGCAAGAATCATCAAGTGAAGATGAAGACTTGAGCTTTGATGAGATGGATGATAAGAAGATGGCTCTCTTTGTCAAGAGATTTGGTAAGTTCATGATGAAGAAGGGCTACCGTGCTAGAAGAAAGAAGTCTTCATCCAAGAACAAGGAAGAATCAAGAAGGTGCTTCAATTGCAGAAGCAAAGATCATCTTGTTGCTCAATGCCCATACAATAGTGACAATAATGACAACAAGAAGAACAAGAAGAAGGACAAGAAGGAAAAGAAAGAGAAGAAGGACAAGATGATCTTCAAGAAGAAGAAAAAGGGTGGTTCATATGTGGTCACTTGGGATAGTGATGCTTCCTCAAGTGATGATGATGATAGTGATGATGACAAGACCACCAAGAAGAAGGCACTTGCAAGCATTGCTATCAATGAGAAGCCTTCTCTCTTTGACACTCCATCATGCTTCATGGCTAAGGCCACTAAGGTACAAACTTGTGATGATGGAAGCAATGAGGAACATGATAATGAAAATGAAAATGAAAGTGATAGTGATGATAATGAACCAACTAAGGATGAAGTACTTGATATGCTAGATGATGCTAAGAGAAGGGAATGCAAAAGCTTGCGTAAAGAACTAAAATCCCTTAAGCAAGCCTTTGGTGAGCTCAATGCATCTCATGAGAGTCTAGAGGAAGCCCATGAGAAGTTTGGCAAGGCTCACAAGAAGCTTGAAAAAGCTCATTCCATTTTGCTTGATGAGCAAAATGAGAAGAAGCATGTTGAGACATGTAATGTAGGGTTAACTTGTGACCTAATTGATGAATCATTATATAAGCCTATCATTATTGCTCTCACTAACCCTTCTTGTAGCACTTCCACTTCCACCTCATCTAATAGTGATGGTTTCACATGTAATGCCTCACTAATGGTTAAGAATGAGACCCTCAAGAAGAAGGTCAATAAGCTCACTCACACCTTGGCTAAGGCCTATGGTGGTGAGGACCGCTTGCTTATGTGCTTGGGTAGCCAAAGAGCTTCTCTCTTCAAAGAGGGATTAGGCTATACCCCAAGAAAGGAAAGGCGGCCTTTGCTCCTCACAAGACTAGTTTTGTGAAGAACAATGGTTGGTTTTGCACTAGTTGCAAGCAAGTTGGTCATAAAGAGCATGAGTGCAAGAACAAGAGCAAAAGTGCTAATGTATCCTCAATTAAGATTAATTCTTTCTATGTGCTTACTAAGGGTACAAATGGTGTGAAATCTAAATTCACTGGTACACCATGGATGGGCTCAAAGAAGAAAGCTATTTGGGTGCCAAAGATCTTGGTCACTAACCTTCAAGGACCCAAGCAAATTTGAGTACCTAAAAAGAATTGATCTTCTTTTGTAGGTAAATTACAAAGCCGAAGGAAGGCATTGGGTTCTTGATAGTGGGTGCACTCAACACATGACTGGTGATGCAAGAATGTTCAACTCAATCAATACCAATGGCAATGATTGTTATGATAGTATCACATTTGGTGACAATGGCAAAGGCAAGGTCAAAGGGCTTGGTAAGATTGCAACATCCAATGATAGAGCATATCCAATGTGTTGCTAGTAGAGAGCTTGAACTTTAATTTGCTATCCATGGCTCAATTGTGTGATCTTGGATTCAAATGCATATTTGGAGTAGATGATGTAGAGATCATAAGTGTAGATGGCTCTAACTTGATCTTCAAGGGCTCTAGATATGAGAATCTATACTTGGTTGATTTCAATGCTAGTGAGGCTTAATTATCTACATGTTTGTTCACTAAGTGTAGCATGGGTTGGTTATGGCATAGAAGGCTTGGTCATGTTGGAATGAAACAATTGAATAGATTGGTCAAGCATGACTTGGTTAAAGGCTTGAAAGATGTTGTGTTTGAGAAAGATAAGCTTTGTATCTCTTGTCAAGCCAGAAAACAAGTTGGAAACACCCATCCTAAGAAAATCATGATGAGCACTAGTAAAGCATTTGAGTTATTGCACATGGACTTGTTTGGGCCAACTCAATACACTAGCATTGGTGGTAACAAATATAGCTTTGTGATAGTGGATGATTATACTAGATACACTTGGGTATTCTTTCTAGTGGACAAAAGTGATGTGTTTGCAACATTCAAATCATTTGTCAAGGTCATTCACAATGAGTTTGAAACAACCATTAAGAGAGTTAGAAGTAACAATGGTAGTGAGTTTAAGAACACTAGAATTGATGAGTTGTGTAATGAATTTGGAATTAGACATCACTTCTCGGCCAAGTACACTCTATAATCAAATGGCCTTGTTGAGAGGAAGAATAGAACACTCATTGATATAGCAAGGTCTATGCTTTGTGAGTACAATGTGAGTCAATCTTTTTGGGCCGAAGCTATCAACACGGCTTGATATTGTAGCACCTGCGTCTATAGTCACCCATTGAAAGAGAAGACACTATATGAGCTCTTGAATGGTAGAAAGTCCAACATTGCATATTTTCGGGTCTTTGGTTGCAAATGCTATATCTTGAAGAAAGGCGCTAGATTAGGCAAGTTTGACAAGAAATATGATGAAGGATTCCTACTTGGATACTCAACTACTAGCAAAGCATATAGAGTTTGGAATTTAGATAGTGGTACTCTTGAGAAAGTTCATGATGTTGAATTTGATGAAACCAATGGTTCACAAGAAGAGAATGAGAACTTGAAAGATGTTAGAGGCATTCAACTTTCAAATGCCATGAAGAATATGGATGTTGGTGAATTGAGGCCTAGGCAAGTGAATGATGATGAAGATGATCAAGTGCAAGTGCTCTCTAACTCAAATGTGCAGGATGATACAAATCAAGCTAGTACAAGTGGCTCTCATGATAATGAACAAGATCAAGTGTCTAGTGCATCATCTCAACCCAATGATCAAGCAAGTGCAACCAATCAAGTTCCAATCCTCTAAGCAACCAATATTGAAAGGGATCATCCATTGGACACTATCATTAGTGATATTTTAAGAGGTGTGCAAACTAGATCAAGATTGGCTTCATTTTGTGAGCATTTCTCATTTGTGTCATCCATTGAACCAAAGAAGATAGATAAAGCATTGAAGGATGTTGATTGGGTGAATGCTATGCATGAAGAATTGAATAACTTCACAAGAAATCAAGTATGGGAATTGGTAGAGATTGAAGGGACACAATGTGATTGGAACCAAATGGATCTTTAGAAACAAGCAAGATCAAGATGGGATAGTAGTAAGGAACAAAGCAAGATTGGTAGCACAAGGATCTACACAAGTTGAAGGTCTTGACTTTGGAGAAACATATGCCCTAGTTGCTAGATTGGAAGCAATTAGAATCTTATTAGCCTATGCTTGTGCCCACAAATCAAGCTCTATCAAATGGATGTCAAAAGTGCATTTCTCAAAGGTTACATCAATGAAGAAGTATATGTTGAGCAACCTCCTAGTTTTGAAGATGACAAGAAGCCCGACCATGTGTACAAGTTGAAGAAGGCATTGTATGGCTTGAAGCAAGCACCTAGAGCATGGTATGAGAGATTGAGGGACTTTCTACTCTCTAAAGGGTTCATGATGGGTAAGGTTGACACCACTCTTTTCACCAAGAAAATTGGCAAAGACTTATTTGTGTTGCAAATCTATGTTGATGACATCATATTTGGATCAACCAATCAAGACTTTTATGAAGAGTTTGGAAAGATGATGGCTAATGAGTTTGAAATATCCATGATTGGAGAGTTAAGTAACTTCCTTGGTCTTCAAATCAAGCAATTGAAGAATGGTACATTTGTGAGTCAAGGCAAGTACATCAAAGACATGCTCAAGAAGTTTGGCATGAATGATAGCAAAGCCATTAGTACACCAATGGGAACAAATGGTAACTTGGATAGTGATGCAAGTGGCAATATGGTGTATCAAAAATTGTATCGGTCTATGATTGGAAGCCTACTCTATGTGACTGCATCAAGGCCAGATGTCATGTTTAGTGTATGTATGTGTGCAAGATTTCAAGCCTCACCAAGAGAAAGTCATTTGAACGCTACAAAGAGAATATTGAGGTACTTGAAGCATACACAAAATGTTGGTTTGTGGTATCCCAAAGGAGCAAAGTTTGAGCTAGTTGGTTACTCTGACTCGGATTATGCGGGATGTAAGGTTGAAAGGAAGAGCACCTCGGGCACATGTTAATTGTTGGGAAGATCACTTGTTTCATGGTCATCAAAGAAGCAAAATAGTATTGCATTATCAACCACCGAAGCCGAATACATATCCGTCGGTAGTTGTTGTGCACAAATACTTTGGATGAAGTCCACCTTGAATGACTTTGGAATCAAGTTCAAGAAAGTGTCATTGCTATGTGACAATGAGAGTGCAATCAAGTTAACCAACAATCTAGTTCAACATGCAAGAACAAAGCACATTGATGTCCGCCACCATTTCCTAAGAGATCACCAATAAAAATGGAACATTTGCATTGAGAGTGTAGTCACCAAAGATCAACTTGCCGATATATTCACCAAGACATTAGATGAGAAAAGGTTTTGCAAGCTAAGGAATGAGTTGAACATATTGGATTTCTCAAATATGTTTTGATGCACCTCCCCACTTATATGACATGCCTCTCCTTCGAGCAATCCAAGGTAAAAGTTGATTGGCATGTCATACATCCTTGCTAAGGACATGTTTTGTGCATCTAGTCATTTTTCACATTTAATAGGCTCATTCATGAAAATCAAATAATTTTGATGTTTGTATGGTACCACTATTGCTTCTATGCTTAATTTGGTCTAGTGGTAGCATATGACATATTTGTGGGCTTGTAAACCTAGTGTTTGATCTAGAAAATGAGCTATAAGTGTTTAACTCAACATGGTACAAGATAACCCTTATTTAAAGGTGTGAAGAAGCTTGTCCTTGGATCAAACCGAGTTAAATATCTTTGGCAAGTGATCTAGATTGGACTAAATTTGGGAAAATGATCCTCACCCCATTGATTGACATTGATAATCTCAACCTATTTAAACTTAAACCTTTGAGATCATTGATGACAAAGGGGGATAAATAGTGTACAAAGATAGTGAAAAGATAACAAAGGGGGAGAAATTGAGAAATTGACATAGGGGGAGAGATATGACAAAGTAAGGGATCAATTAAAATTTTAAGCACACAAGTAGGGGGAGCAAGCTCATAAACTTGGTGGATGCATTTGAATGTGCATTTCATATGTTTGCTTGCATGGCACAAGTTTTAAATTTTAATATTTATGCTTGTGTGGTATATGCTAGTTATAGGATTGAATGATGAAATGAAAAACTACCATGCATAGGTTAAGAAACTAGACTTATGTTCATTTTATGGAAACTAGACCCTTACTTCTAATGTTGATCTCATGGGGTATTCTAGTTTTTGTGTATGTCTAGTTAGTAATGGTGCTAAGGATGGTATATTGGTGCACTCCAATTGGTATCACGCTTCAAAGGTCCATCTCTTATACCTTAGCATCATTTGGTAGACATTGTCTTCTATATTTCCTATCTAAGCATACATGCAAGATGCAATCCAAACTCTTAGCACATATGTAGGGGGAGCAATTGCTACTATTTGGGATTCATGAAACTTGTCCATATCCTTTTACACATGGTAAATATGCTTGGGCAAGCAACATGGATTCAAATGAATTTCAATTCATATCTTTGTGAAAGGGTTGTCATCAATTACGAAAAAGGGGGAGATTGAAAGCTCTAGTTTGGTTTTGGTGAATTGATGAAACCCTAAGTGCTAACCTAGTTTATCAAAGTGATTATGAGATAGGTAGCACTACTCCAAGTGATGAAGCAATGGTGAAAATCATGATGATGGTGATGGCATGGTGATGATCAAATGCTTGGACTTGGAAAAGAAGAAAGAGAAAAATAAAAAGCTCAAGGCAAAGGTGAAACTTGATAGGAGCTTTTCTGTTTTGGTGATCGAGACACTTAGTGAGTATGATCACATTTAGGATCGATAGCTGTACTATTAAGAGGGGTGAAACTCGTATTGAAATTCGGTTATCAAAGTGCCACAAGATGCTCTAACTCATTGCATATGCATTTAGGATCTAGTGGAGTGCTAACACCCTTGAAAACATTTGTGAAAATATGCTAACACATGTGCACAAGGTGATACACTTGGTGGTTGGCACATTTAAGCAAGGGTAAAGAAGATAGAGTTGAAAAGGAGTTAGTTGCGCTAGTCACAGAGAGACCGGACATGTCCGAAATTGGGACCGAATGTGTCCGGTATTTTATCCAGTCTTGGGGTAGTCAGACAGAAGTGACCAGACACGTCCGGAATCAGGACCGGACGCGTCCGATATTTGGACCTAAGGTGAGCGACTAAGTGAAAGTGACCGGACTCTGGCTCAGTGGAGTGACCGGACGCTGACGAGTTACTGTTCAGCGTTAGGTCAAAGTGATATAGCCCGATGCAGGATTGAAGAGAGCGACCAGACGTGTCCGGTTGACACACCGGATGCATCTGGTGTGAACCAGCAAGTCTCGGGTTTTCATCGTAATAATTCATTGACGCTGGGAGCGTCCGGTTGGCCCAGAGCGGCTCTGGGAGCTCTCTAGACTCGACCTGACACTGCGTCTCTCGAGTCTGGTCGGTGTGATTGGACACGTCTGGTCGGCCCAGAGTGGCTCTAGGAGCTCTCTGGACTCGACCTAACGCTGTGTCTCCCGGGTTCGGTCATTTTCTAACAGCGCGTTCGATCACGTAGTATTATTGTGCACAGAGATAGCCATTGGGTGCTAATGGCTAAACAATTTGAAAGGGACACGTCATGGTTAGGCTACAACCGGACGCGTCCGGTCACTACACCGGACGTGTCCAATGCACACGACCTGTGTGTCCAGTCGTCCCGCAGTCAGCCCAATAATTGAGCCAACGGCTCTATTGTCTGGGGGTGTCTATAAATATCATTTGGTCAGCTCTAGCTCACTCTCTTGGACATTTGCATTGACATAGCAACCTTGTGAGCTTAGCCAAAGCCCTCCCACTCATCTCCATCTTTGATTCATCATCTTTGCGAGATTGGGAGAGAATCTAAGTGCATTGCTTGAGTGTTTGCATCTAGAGGCACTTGGTATTCGTGTTTCACTATGGGTTTGGCTTGTTACTCTTGGTGGTTGCCACCACCTAGATGGCTTGGAGTAGCGAGGATCATCGAGCGGAGGTTGGTGATTGTCTCCAACTCCGATCGTGGTGATTGTGAGGGGTTCTTGACCTTTCCCCGGTGGAGAGCCAAAAGGTACTCTAGTAAATTGCTCGTGGCTTGTGTGATCCTCATCTTGTGTTGGTTGTGTGGCACCCTATTGAGGGTTTCGCGTGTGATTCCAATTAGCGCGTGAACCTCCAAGTGAGTGAATCGCCACAACGGGACTAGCTTACCGGCAAGCAAGTGAACCTCAGAGGAAAAATCATTGTGTCTTGATTGTCTCCTTGGTATTCACTCATTGTTCAATTGCCATGGCGGTATACCTCTCTACCACTCTCTTGTATTTCATTATACATTCACTTGGATAGAGCTAGTGGTAGTTATGACTAGATAGTGTATCATTTAATTGTATTACTCTTAGTAGGTTGATCACCTAGGTGTATATTAGTGACATAGCTTTGTTGTGATATACTAGAGATCATAGAAATTAGAATTGGGTAGGTGGCTTGCAACCCCAAGTATAGTTGATACGAAGCGAGGTCCCGATCTTCACGACGTAGGATCAATCACCAGATAACTAGCTGAAGAACAGCCGGATAACTTGCTACAGGCAGTGATAACTAGTGCAACCTGGCAAATAAAACTCGAAGCCAACCACCGTCTTTAACTGGCAACCTGAATCGAGGATTCGCCCAACCACACTGTCAAGAAACCAACCAACACAACCTATAATCAATCAAGGTAAACCTCGAAGGGAGTAGGAGCACCAATTGGGAGCGGATGAAGTCGCCACTTCTGTAAGTCCCGCGAAGGAAATCACAAGAGCAAAGGGGTAGAGATCACTCTGAATATTTGTTAGCACACAGCTGAACAAAAGGAGGGTTCTGTATTTCAATTATCCAAAGTCTTCTTTTGCTTAGGAGTACATAGATATTTATACTAGGAATAGCCCTCCTAGATAGGTATAAACACGAAAAGGAAAAGAAAGGGTAGGCTATATGAACAAGCTTCCATAAAATGAGTTTCTGAGTAGTTTCCGCGTGGCTGTTGGTCTTCTGCACAGTCTTCAGTGTTTTGGCAATAACTCCATCTCAGAAAATCCAAATGACGTGTTGTTGGTTGTGTTGGAAAGCTAACTTGATAAGGTTTCACACCATGTATAGCATGCACCATGAAACATTGTAGAATGGTGCAGTTTAATATGAGAAGTTGTACCAATATCATGTCCTAAGAAGACTATTAACCCTCTGAGCAGTCTGCACTAAAACTGGTCGGGTCTACACTAAAACTGGTCGGATCTGGTCGGCCTTGAAGCATTAGAAACTAGATTTCACAAGCTTTCCAAAAAGTCCTCATTGACCTCCATAGCCTTCGGGAATAAAAAGTTATGATATTTTCTTCTTGACAGTTTTGTCAGTTTCAAGAGGTCTGACCAGTATGTACTAAGCTGGTCGGATTTCATTAGTTAGAAGTCCAAACTGGTCGGCGTTAGCATCATTGGAAAGTAGACTCGACAAGCTTTCCAAAATGTGCTCATTCACCTTCATAGCCTCTGAAAATCAAAAGTTATGAATATTTCTTTCCGACTATTGTGCAGGACTGGTCTGGTTCGAGTGTGGTTCTTCTCTGTGGTCATCACCTTGTGTGTTGTTGCCATTCTCTTTAGTGAACCTGAGAAACAATAACGTGCACGACTTAGGCAGTATATAATTCTCATTAATATTAAATTGAACTTCATAAAGTAGCGCGTTCACCTCTTGTTGTAGCTTCTTTGCTCAACTACGTGTAATTGGGCCACCAAAGGCTTGGGCTAGTGTCGATGTAGGTGATACTTGAGTTGGTGTTACTTGAATTGGAGGTTGTAACATGTTGGTTGATGACGTGGTCATATCAATAGTGCTAGCGCAAAATTTGCTTCGCCATCTTATTGACTAATCATTTGTCTTAGTGTTGTTGTAGAAATTTTTAATAGGCTATTCACCCCCTCTGCCATTAGGACCTTTTAGATACTCGATAACTTTCCTTGAGTGTCCGGTCGACAACTGAATTTTTATAATAACGAGGCCGAGTTGATGAGCTTCTAACGACAAAACAAGGAGGCCTATGACCATAGGGAGACCGAGAATGCGAGGGAGCAGGCCTTTTTCCATAGGGCTTTGAATCATCGCTTATGTGAGTAATTGATTTCGAAATTTGTTTTGACTTGTGCATCTTCTTACAATTGTTGGTAATGAGACATTGTTTCCGATGATCCACTGAACGACAGACATATCCCCGCACCCATGGAGGAGGAAGATGCCGATGATGATGCTGATGACGATGATGAGGACGATCAGTAGTGTTTGCTCTCAACTGATGCCTAGAAGGTGCAGTACATATTTTGCAAATGCCAATAGGTTTAGCATTATGTAGGTCTTGTATATGGTAGATGGAGGACTGGTATGATAGCACTGCTTCTTTTGTGCAAAGCCAGCAAGATCCATACGTATTTTGCAAATGGCCATGGGTTGCCATTTGGTAGTACTTGTATATGGTAGATGGAAGACTAGTAGTGGTTGTATATGCTAGATGGAACACTTATGTAAGTGGTGATGATGATGATGACCTTTGAGTTGTACGAACAATGCTTCGTACTCCTTATCGTGTGTATGATAAGTGAACAATGCTTAAATTTGCTTTTAGTGTTTTTACCATGGCAACATTTGTTATACTTTGACCTTGAGTGGTAGCTTGTATGTATGCATTTTGCTTACTAATGAAATGGCATTGTTTTGAAAAAATCAACAAAATAGAACTTGTGGTGTATCAAACATCTCACTTGGAGGAAATGACACTTTTGAGCTTTTGCTTGACTGTATCCAGGGGTGTTGCGTCGTACAAGCGGGCGCGACAAGGCAGTCGCATCGGAGTCGGTGGTGCGACAGCTATGTTGCACCAGCCATGGTGGCGTGACTAGGCGCGACCAGGCAGGCCAAACCTTTCTAGTGGGTGGGCGTGACTGGCGCCACAGTGTCGTGCCACCCCGGCTAGCGTGACAGTGTCGCGCCACTCAGGTTGGCGCGATAGTGCCGCGCCAGCCGCGCCCACGCACCAGAAAGTTTTGGTTTGCCTGGTCACGCCTTGTCATGCCAACACGGCTGGCGCGACAAACCTATCGCGCCACCGACTCTGGTGCGACAGCCGTGTCACGCCAGCTTATATGGTGCAACGAACATTTGCACAGTGAGATTTGGCCATCGTGCTGACTCGGCTAGTGGGGTTGTTTGTTATTGCCGCGCCAGCGCCGTTGGCACGACAACCCTCTGTAACTTTTTTCTCTCTATTTTCCAACACTTCTTACCAACCATTTCCACACACATATATATATCAACCACATTCACACAGCAAGCATGTATCACACAACATGACATATCACAAGATCATTCACAAAGTTAACACAGTCCATGTAGTGACACAGTCCATATAGTGACAAAGTCCATATAGTTTGCAAACTGCAGATAGTTCACAAAGCTAACAGTTCATAGATGCCCAACATGGGTCACAAGTTTAGAAATTACATAGTTCACAAAGTTCATGATTGACAAACACATTGCACATAGTTCATACATGACGAACTTAGTTCACAAAGTCCACATAGTTCACAAATCATTGACATAGTAGCATGACCAACATAGTCCACCAAATGAGCACATAGTCGACATAGTTGTACCATGAGTAACTTAGGCAACAAAAGAAGCACATAGTTCACAAATCATGCTTGTAGTTCACAGAAGAGATTAAGGGTTAGGCATGAAAGGCTCTCAAGGATGACGCTGGCGGCCTGGATTTGTGGCTAGGAGATTAGGACTGCCGACGTCGGAGCGATCACGGGCACATCCTCGCACATTTCATCCTTGACCTCGATGCGGGCATTGGGATGAACTCTACACAAAACATATACAACATAGGGACTTTGTATAGGCTGAGGACCATCACCAAATCATGTAGTAGTTGGTAATGGCACTCACCTAAGTTTGTGTAGCCTGAGGAGCATCAGCAAGTTGAGAACCCGTCATCTCATCTTGCTCATACGGTGGATCATCAGAGGCATCATCACCTCCATTGTTGTCTTCATCATCCCTACATCTTGCACGGGTGCCCTCCGGTATGTCAATCGCCGCCCTTTGCCTTCTACGGGTTTGTCTTCATTCCTGGGGCCCTTGAGGTGGCACTTATACATCTTGAGCTGTCATGCAACTCAACTTGCGAGCCATACGTCGACTAAATGTCATCACCTTCTACAACCATGTCATGTGAAATGAGAAGTTTGTACATACTATTCTGGGTACATTGGAAAGTACATAGACATAGGAGTAGTACCTATGCAAATTCTTGAAGGTATGTACCTTCGGTCCCCCTGCACGTCCAAGGTAAACTCTAGCTTCATTTGAAGGTGAGCTAACTAAGTAGCCTACAGTACTTGCATAAGCATCATTAGGACGTACTTTACAACTAAAGATGTGTTAAGGCATAGTTCAAATGAAATGCTTACCATGTAGTTCTAAAGTGGAGCTCTCTACGGCTGCATGCCGACCCTTGTTATCAAATCATAGGGATCTTCCTCGTTGCTCTCTGCTTCGTTTATTGGAATGCTGGATATCGGAGGATGCACATGGATTCTGGTGGACATGTGAAGCCATGCCAGGTACTCATGGTACTCGTTGGCCATAGACCAAGCCCCATTAGTCAGAAACACCCTCTCTGTAGCTTCCCACTGTTGCACATACTTAGCATGTTTGGTAAGCCAGTCGTTGACACCGAACCTTTTCTTCCTCGAACACCTGCAATGAGGACACATGACATGTTCAGGACATTTATGAAACATGTAATGGTGAGTCAATCAAAATGAAATGTCCAGCTTACTCATGCAACTCTCGACTTGTCGACTCGTGCTATAGGGGGAAGTTTTGTTTCCTACCAAACTGCTTCATGACTCTTTGGGGCAGGTGGTGCTCCACGACATAGTACAAGATCATGGGTACATTGGATAGCCATAGCTCCTTCTCGGCCTCAACAATTGGGGGGACATTCAAGTTACCTATCTCTACCCTCTCATATGGAGTCCATTCAACCTATACATTGTGTTAATTAGTACATGACATTCTACACAATTTGCTATGAACACATATGCAAGCATCGGTGGTACAACGTAACTGATTCAGAGTTAAAACATCCAACTCGTTGGAGTACTGAATGTAGCACCATTGCGGCTGACCCCTAACTGACTTAATTGTCGTCCAAAGGTAGCATACGGGGGGGGGGGCGACTATCAGCATGTGTCCATGCCTGATAAACAAAATAATTACAAGCATGTCAAATAGTGCATTTACCATATGAAACACATGTACCAAACTAATGGAAGGTACTTACCGGAACTTGGGCTCTGTGCACCCGCCCAATAAGGATCCACTCCCAAATCCAAACCTGAAGCAAGTAGGTGAAACCACCTATGTTGGAATTGGTGCTGCCCCTTCTAGATGCCTCACATAGCTGCCAATACAACCAAGCAAGAGTGGGAGACCCCAACTATATAGGTCGATGTTCTCCCATGGCTCATGCAGCTGTGGTAGGACCATCCAGGAGACGGTGATCCTAGAAGCGTCTAGAAGGAGGAAGCTTGCCACCATGTGCCACAACCACACACGAGCGTACCTCTCAACGACGTTGTCTAGTATGTTGGGTGGGCACCTATTGAAGCATTGCCGCAACCAGTGTGAGCTGACACCCGAAGTCTTCTTCTCCTTCTTGCCTTCTTCAGGGTCAGGTGGATGGTGGCTGGTAACCTACTCCACCATCTCTTTCCAGTTGTTAGTATTTATGGTGCCTGTCACTGTTGGACCATCCAAGCGAAGGCCCAAAATGTAGGCAACATCTTCCATGAGCACGGACATCACTCCACAAGGTAGGTGGAAGCTATGGGTCTCCGGACGCCACCTATCGATGAAGGTGGTGAGGAGTGGACCATCAATGTCTGGGAGCCTAGCATTGATAGCTCGAGCCAGACTCAGAAACCCAGCTCTTGATAGGTACGGGGCGTAGCGCTCGTCCCACTCCAGGGGTCGGTGAGTGTGGGGATGCAGCGGTGGCAAGGCCTGCAAGAAGGAAACATTGTCAGAAATGTGACCAGCCTAAATGAAGGCGAATCAACCATTTGTTACAAAATTCTGATGTGCAATAGCAAGATATTTGATAAGGTTAAAGAAAGATAGGAAACTAAAGCTAATTGAACATGTTGAAATGACATGATACCACATCTCCAACTATAAGTATTTTCAGTAGGAGAGCCAATGGTTGGTACATATTTTAGTCATGCTTAACTAAAAGTAACTTTCTTCATTCCAGCAGTAAATAATGGTTTCTGTGAAGCTTTTTGTTTTCCATTTTTACTTTTGTAGCTTTTTTAGCCAATATTTTTTTAATAGAAACATGTTGCTTGCAGATATAACTCCTTGTCAATTTCATTATTGGTGTCATACAAAAAGTCTATAAACATGTTGTTGTTGCATAACTGAATATGAACTTCAATTTACTGATAGTGGAACCATCTTATGCTTCTATGCATCATCCAGAAGACTATAATAGTTATAGAATGCCTACACCGGTTCTGTAGGGAATGCATTGACAAATCCATGCGACTTGGGTAATATATCACTATTATATGGCATTGTTGTTGTGTTGCTTTGGCTTCTGAGTCAAGACTTATCCATGTTCAAATTACATGATATGACATCTACAACTAAAACTAGTTGGAGATGTGATCTCATGTCGACACCGAAAATGACATGATATCACATCTACAACTAAAACTAAGTATTTTCAACTAAAACCCACCTCTTAGCTCCAATTTGGGTGCCTATTTCTTGTCATCTACAATAGCACCTACTTCCAATTTACCTAGTATTTTGACTCCCAAGGCAAAAGTTGAATGTTACACACCTCAATATTAGTTGAACCAATACAGTTACTTATTGCTACTTAGGCAGATTGAGATAAAATGTTTACTGTAAAGACAAGCATTTACTTCAACTGGAACATTGTCTGAAACGATAGCGGAGTTTACAAATTGAGCATGGAAACGAAATATTTGTGTCAATCACTTACCCTGCCCTCGTCGACCATCAAGTGCGCTCGGTGGTCCTTGTTGTAGTAGGTCTCAAGAAGCGGGTACTGTGAGTGCGCCATGCTGCAATTGTTAAAAAGATAACAGAATGTTAGAATATGGAAATTATAAATGAAACATGTAAAATGCTAAAAAAACATGGAACAAAGGCATGAAATATATAACCAACACCTATTATAACCTATGTACCTTAATAGGTTTCTAACCACTGGAACTTCCGTTTTGTGTTGGTAATTTGTTTGCCTTCTTACGCTTGTTATGAGTGGCAGCGGTGTGACCAGTTTTGTGGCATTTGGAGCAACGGACCTGACCTAGTGCCTCATCAAAGTCTCCAAAACCATACATATCTTCACAATACCCGTTTGATGTCTCCATAACTCCTCGGAGCCGCTTTTTCTTTCTTCTACCCTTCTTTGTCTTGAGAAGGTCTAGGTTAGGAACATAATCCAACCCATAGTACTAGGGCCATTGTGTCGGATCTAGGTAAGGCTCGAAGCTCGACTCCCACACTTTGAGAGTGTTTGACATGAGATAGAAAGGAGACATGAACTTATCACTTTCTTGGTCTAGACCCCTGCATTTACAAGCTATGATGACATAGGAGCAAGGCACATGAAACAGTTGTGGAATGTTACAAGAGCATTCTGCTTTGTCAAGGTCCACCCTATAATTCCTACCACCATACTTCTCGCCCCCCGGATTGGTACCTCCGGTTGACCTGATATTGTACACTAGCCTCGATGGCCCAAATCCTTCCCCCAATTGGTTGGAAGATATCATCTCTAAAACATCCAAGTGTTTTCTACCGTCTCTACTCCATTTGTCTTTGGACAGCTTTGCTATGTTCCATCGATTCACAAAGTATTCATTGCACTTCCTGAACGAGTACTCCACAATCAATGACACGAGCACTGCATGGATACCCTTGAACACTTTGTTGAATGATTCCAAAGATTTGGTAGTCATCACATCGTACCTAAGACCTCCTGCATCGAATACAAGAGCCCACTTGTCCTTCTGAAGCATCTGTTCCTCTAGCCACCTCTTTGCCCTAGCATTGAGGACCATCTGTAACTCAACAAGTGTCTCTTCAAACTTTTCCTTGGTTCGACACCCACATAGTGACTTCAATTTCTGTGCAACCTCCTTTTTCTTCTGCCATCTCCATATGTTCGTAGCAAAGTGCCTCATGCACCACCGATGCTCAAGAGGAGGGCATCCATCTACATGCTCTTTCGCAGCTATCAGTAGACCATGATGTCGATCTGAGATCATGCATATCTTGCCGGATGAACGGAGCACATTCTGTCTGATAAGCTTCATGAACCAACACCAGCTATCATCGTTCTCACCATCAGCCAAAGTGAATGCTAAAGGGACAAGTTGATTGTCCGGGTCCACTCCAACAGTAATAATCAGAATAGCCCTGTACTTGCCTATCAAGAAGGTGCCATCAATAGGTACTAAGGGACGACAATGCTTGAATGCCTCCGCCGACTAAGCAAAACACCAAAACACTCTCTACAGAACATGCTTTGGAATGCCGTCCACGTCAGTGACAATGTGACCGGGATACGGATACCATCTAAGCCCTTGATTGAAGTGTTTCATGGCACTTAGAATCCTAGGAACTTAGTTGTAAGCCTCTTTCCAATCGCCCCATAGCAACTCGATAGCATGCTGCTTTGCCCACCATGCCTTTGAGTACTTGACTCTATAACCAGTGAACCCAAATATGGTCTCAATAATGCTAGAAACCGATGTGTCACTATCGGCTCTAACAAGGCCAATAAGATGACGACCAAGGTACTTGGCTATGTTTTGTGCGTGCACACCCTTCGGCTTCGAAGATCGACACGTGTGAGGTTGCCTCACATTGCGGATCTTCCATTTTCCGTTTCTCTGCCTCCGAGCCCATAGTCCCCAATCACATCCATGCTTGCAAAGCACCGTGTACCTCTTGTTCTGGTCAAAGTGGGTGACATAATAAGGCCTCTAAAACCTAATGGCATAATCCATCAGAAAATACTTGAGATGCTCCAACGTATCAAACACCATTCCCTTCTTAATCTCTATCTCCTCACTCTCTACCACCGCATCGGCCAACAATGTCAAACTGGTGTCACAGATTGCCTGGTCAACCATACTAATGTCCATGAAATTTGGTACCAAGGGTACCTCCACATGGACAACCTTTAATTGCCTAAGTTTGACGTCATTGTACTCCATTCTCAATGACCCGTCAACTGGGACTCCTAATGACTCTGTAAACCCATCCCCACAACAATCGCTTTCATCCTCGCTACTAGGCTCAGACCTGTACTCGTCCTCCAACACATCATCCAAAGTACTTTGCCCTGATGTCAAGTCATCTTCGTCCGCTAAGGCAACACCAACTTCGTCATCCTCTGATCCTTGGGATATGTCGTCCATATCATGTGTTCCATCTCCGGTGCCATCGTCCTCGACAAACACTTCTTCATCGAACTCATCATTCAAGGCACCGACCTCAAATGACCTATGATCTTCTCCAATGACAACTGCCTACAACGCTTCATCTTGGGTAGGGTTCTCTACGGGATCCGTATCCACATTATCATCCATAGGCAACACAAATGGGCTACACGCCTTCTCCACAACAACTTCCAAGCACCTGACACTACTACTCTTCACAACTTCTATGTAGTTCTTCCATTCATCCTCACATGACAAAGCCTGAACACATAGTGTGCTCATTCCTTCCCATAGTCAAATCTACCCCTCAAACTTAGTGGCTGTTACACCCCAAGTGTCAGCTTAAAGTTAAGCAGTGGATTAAGTCGAATTTAAACAAGTCAAAGGATGATTATGAGCTTTAGTGTAACACCTAACAAGTGGTGATAGAGGTCGAGTCAAATTCTTTCAAATATGACCTAACTTAAACTTTTTAAAAGGCAGAGGCAAATCTCTTGTGACTGACTTGCTAATCTTTTCAAAATGTGCATGAATATTGTTAATCATGTCCCTTGCATTTGAGTTAACGAAACCTTGATCATGTCAATCATCAAGCTTGTGTCATGTTTATGCATTTCATGTTTCAATTATAGTATATATGTGTGTTACATATGTTTTGCTTTGTGAGGCTATGGAATATTAGCGATAATGTTGATTAAGGATCTTTGTGATTTTATGGAATGAAAATTTGCTTAAACAAATAAAATTTTGTTAAAACAAAAGTTGTAGTGCAAAGTGTGCTTTATAATGTGGGATCAAAGATTGATAGTATTTCTAAGTCAAATATGTTTACATTTGAGCTCAAAGATTGAATCCAATAACTAATTCCCACACTTAGCCAATTTGAGTAAGTCCCTGATTTTAGTTATAAAGTTCAATGTTTGGTGATTTAATAAATGAATTTTCATAAATAAAATTTGTGCAACTTTGCTTCTAAGAATTGTATGAAGTTTGTAATTCAATACTATGCTATTGTTTGGATTGTTTAGAAGTGTTTTGTTTACTAATTAATTACCTAAAAATGCTTAATCAAATCTGTTATGGAGGCACTGAAACTGAATTCAGTTTTCAGTTTCCATGTATATGTTTTCAAAACTCAAAATCTTTAAAACTAGTAATCTTTTGATGTTGGTCCCTAAAGAAAAGTTGGAGATCAGAGATAGATGAGCAACTTTTGTTAATGGAGATCGTCAAGTTTCTACATGGAATCAAGAGAAAGAGAGGGAGGAAGAAGCTCCGTCAGACATGAACAGTAACACCGGCAGCAGTTTGCTTGCCGCGTCACCGCCGTGCGCTGTTTGGCTGCCTTCGCGCCACCTCTCACGCGTGGACGCGTGGCTATCTGCGTGGTCGACTTCGCGAAGACGTTGCTGAAGCCGGGACATTGCCCTCGCCCATAAAAGCTCGATGTCGGCCATTCTCTCTTTTCTTCCTCTCTTTGTTCCGCCGCCAGGCCGTCCCGCCGCTGGTGAAATTCATCGCCGTCACGCCGCCTCTACCCAATTCCTCTCGCAACTAGCTCCGCCTTGTCCTTGTGCACTGCTTGCACCCACTCGCATCATCTCTCGCCATCGGGATCAGCCACGCGCTGGTTTGCCACCGCCGTGGTCCGCCATGGCCACCGCAACCCCCTCGCCGTGGCTAGCTCACTCAGGTGAATCTCTCAACCTTCTGTCTTTTGAGTTAGGTTCACCTTGATGCTGTGATGCTCATCGGCTCACTTGTTTCACCATTCATCCAGAGGATGTGCCAAAACGTGCCGTCACCGCCAGTTCGCGCTGTCGCTTTCGTATTCACCGTCGGTAGCCACATCTGTGCCGTCTCTACTTTGTCTGTGGGAGCGACTGAGTCACGGTGAGCTGCTTTGAGCTAACCCTAACCCTAATTGGGTTGGCCGAGCGCCGGGACAGAGAGTCCCCCGCTGCACCGCTGCGCTCTGCGCCGCCAAGTTGCCATAGCCATGGTCGGGCTCGCTAGGAACCCTAACTTGTTCAACCAATACCCTAGATCGACGTGGGAGAAAGTGGTGAGCACACCGGTGGTGGTCTTGTCGCCGCAGACCTCGCCGCCGGCGAGCTAGCGCTAGTCAAACGTCGCCCCTGCCTCTATGTGTTTGACTGGTGGGGTCTGTTGACCCTGGGCCCACGTGTCAGCCGCTCTGGTGCACTAAGCTAGGTGCACTTAGCTTGATTAGGGTGTGATTTGTTTGTTTTTCTGTTTTTCTTTTTTAGAATTTGAATCAAACTTAAAAAATCCTTATCTTAAGTTAGGAAAGTCCAAAAATGGTGAAACAAATTTTGTTAGCTTTGTCTTTCGGTGCTCTACATGTTAAAGTCATAAAACTTTCTGTTTGACAACTTTTTATGTGTAGTATTATTTATTTAAGTGAAATGCATATTTAAGTTGTTAAATAAAAAAGTGGAGCTACATCTATCCCAAAATTGTGAGACTTGTTTTGTTGACTTTGTGACAATGTGCTCTATGTGATAAAAAAATTGTTGCCATAAAACAGTAATTTTTGTATGCTCGAAAATGCAATGATTAATATAATTGAGTTTTGTTGCATAAATAGTGTAGCAAAAAATATAAGCCCAAAAATAATAAAACTTTTTGTGAGTATCAATTATGTTAGTTTATGCCTCAATAAAGAGTTTCATGCTGTTTTGATCAAGTTAACTTGCTTAATTAATTTAAGTATTGTTTACACCAAAATTTGGAAGAAGAATTGCAGGGACTCGAAAGCTCCCAAGATCATGTCATCAAGGAATCGATTGCATGAAGGTCGGTATCGGATGATTTGAATGCAGCACTGGAATCGGCTTTCTTCAGATAGCGCCAGCAGATAACAACAAAAGCTACGATCGGCACCGAGAAAATCATGTTGGACTCTACAAAAAGGGAAAGATTAGGGTCCAAGTTATCTTAAATTAGGAATGTTTTCTCTTAGGCCAAAAATTGTGATGAGTCATGCTTAAGTAGGATTCATGCGTAGGTTCCAGGTATAAATATTGGACCCCGGCTATTGTAAAGAACACACAATCAATCAAATACAAGTTACTTACTTTTTTCGGCTCCGGCCACCCCTTAGGAGTAGGAGTAGAGTAGATCTCGGCGAGTTCTTCAGCGAGCAGGGCTACATCGGTCCGGTCGACCTCCGGCTTGTCTGTAAGTACCGTCATGGCTTATACTTGTGTTCATATGGCTGCATCGATCCAGTCGACCTCCACTGCGACTCTGGTATAAGCTAGTTATCGACTCTTGTTTAGTTCAAGTACGGCTGCATTGATCCGGTCGACCTCCACTGCTTGAACTAGATTAAGGTTAAGTTATCGGCTCTATCTAAGGGCGGCGTCCTTCGGATAGATTCATTAAGTTACCGATATTGCTTATACTTTCAATATTTATTTAATTATAGCAATATCACTTCGCCCGATTGGGATTGATCTAGATCGGCCTTATATCCTGTTTAACCCATTGTTTATTAATCTAAACTGATCTAATTTGTATCTCAAACGATGAGTTATATTTTATTGACTGTTTTATGTCAATCTTGATCGTGTGTAGTGTGCGGTTAAGGCATGTTTAGTCTTAAATAGATCTATTGGCTAATGAGAACTGTTCCATAGCCCGTTATCACGGCCTGTGTGATTCTGCCTCACACTCCACTATTAGCACCGTGGAGTGGAGATTGTTACTTGGTAGATCTGTTCCTGATAGGGCATGACCTTAACTATGCGCTATGCCTGAATCGGCTGCTATAGCCGATATCGAGTGTTTTCACAAGTGCAGTTCACGTCACGAGACCATTGAAGTAAAGATAGGTTGAAAGATGTGTTAGCCCCATGATCTTATTATTGTATTACGGCCTGCATGATTCTACCTCATGCCCCACTGATATTAGTAATAAGTTAGGGTCATCGAATTTATCGTTGTTTCTACAGCCTACATGATTCTGCCTCATGCCCCACTGGTCATAACGATAGATGGGATCTAATATGTTCATTAGATTTATCTCTATTAAATGGTTAAATGATGATAAGCTGCTTCTTTTATATAAAAAGAGATTCGGTTACTTGCAGTCATTGGCTTAGCATAAACTGATTATTGTTGACATCATATTGCCATTGATTAATATTTGCTTAAATAACGAGATTCATCCTGAATTATAACCGATCTTCCTTCCATAATTCCATGAGTTTTAACTGATTTATTCATATAAGTATGCTGGAATCGGCTATTTAGTCGATCTCCTTCCATATCAGCTCCTAGAGCCACACATTCGGGACTATCTGGCAACACCGGTATGTTCCGCCTTAAATTACTGATTAGCTTTCTCTCCTTGTCAATTGTAGGGTCAAATTGACTGGCATGTCTCGGGAGGAGTGCGTAGGATCGATAATCCTTGTGTTGAAGCTAGGCGGATCTCTAGCTCCATCGAACGGACCCTTCCTGCTTGCTCGTGTGTCCCGACACGTGATGAATATTTTGTGCCGACACACGTTCTGGCACGCCCGGTGGGACCCCACAATCATCATGGTGGTTCACAACAACAACGACATCCTTATGGTACATTACGAAGACCTACCTGATGGAGATAAAGATGTCATCGGCAAAGCTATAAAAGAATTTCAAAACAAGTGTTTGTTGTCCTACACCAAAACACGTGACAATACAATTGTTTAGAAATATCCACTACCTAGAGTTCTATTTCATGGGCAGACAGATGCAGATGAGACTGAAGACAGGCGTTTCTTCATGGAAGCTATAAACAAGTCTGTTCATGATGCCATATCGAATCATAATGAAATTTTCTTGAACACAATCCATAACACCATGAAAGAGGTGTTTCATGGGTTTCTAGTTGATCAGGTTGAACCGGCTTATTACAACATTCCACATCCGTCGACTCAAGGGACTAATCAAACCGGTACCAACCATCAAGAAGCAGCACCAGCTAGTAATGATGATGTCTAGGTAGTTCAGAGTTCATCGGAACAAGCTCAAGGTGTTACTACAAATTAGATACAGTGTAATCATAGACCGTCAATACAGCATGTGCAACAGCCGGCGGGGCAAGGTCAAAACTAGGTGATTAATTTTGGCACAACAGGCCACATACCGTCGTCGACTCAAAAAATAGCACCATCAATTCAAAGGATCCGTAGAGATATAGACCCTAATGTCTATAACCAGAGACTTCAAGCAGCAAACCAGCAAAGGACCCAGCAGATAGAGATTCCACAGGGGTATCATTATGGCACATATTATAACACCCTTCATATGATTCTGAATCCAAGGTATCAAGGCACATGATATTTCAATACATAGATGGGTCAGTAAGTGCAAAGAAATCCAAATTCACATGCTGACGAGTTGTTGCTAAAGGTGACCAAGATGATGAAGAATCAGTTCGATCTAAAGCCAAAAGGGCTGACCTTCTCGTACAAATACCCATATCTAGAATGGTATGATTTGGTCGCTCTTTCTACAAATTATAGGCTCCTGGAGTTTGCTAAATTCACTGGCAAAGACAACATAAGCACAATAGAATATGTCAGTCGGTATCTTACACAGTTGGGCAAAGCATCCATTGAAGAGGTCCATCGAGTTCGTTTCTTCTCCTTGTCCCTGTCAGGGCCAGCCTTCACTTGGTTTTCATCACTACCAGTCAACTCCATTGCCAATTGGGCTGACCTGGAAAAGAAATTTCGTACATATTTTTATACTGGGACTAGAGAAAAGAAGATTACCGATTTGACAACTATAAGGCAGAAAACTAACGAATCGGGCACTAAGTTTCTTCAGAGGTTCCGAGAGACTAGGAATTTGTGCTTCTCATTAAATTTGGCTAATGATCGACTAGCCGCTTTGGCCATTCAAGGGATGCTGCCAACATGGAAAGAAAAGTTGTTGGGACAAGAATTTGACAACTTGGGTCAATTGGCTCAATGAGTGGCGGCGCTCAATAGCCAATTCCAGAGTATGCGCAGAGATACCCGATTCCAGAAGAGTACCACAGTGGCCGAAGATTATAATCCATATCCAGTCGATGACGGCTATGAAGATGAAGAAGAAGAGGTTGCCACGGCTGAATGGAATTAGGGTAAAAAGATAGTAATGATGCCAAATCCTTGGGGAAGAGGAGTCGAGGAGATCTATGACTTTGACGTCACAAAATCAGACAAGCTCTTTGATTTCTTGCTTGAGAAGGGATAGATCAAGTTGCCCGATAATCATGTTATGTTGCCCCCTAATCAGTTGAAGAATAAGAAGTTCTGCAAGTTCCATAATGCTACTTCTCATTCCACTAATGAATGCAGAATTTTCTGGCAGCATATACAGAGTGCTATTCAGCAAGGAAGACTCAAATTTGATACACCTCGGAAAATGAAAGTTGATGACAATCCTTTCCTAGGATATCAAAACATGGTCGATGCTAGGCTGCTCAAAGGAAAGACTAAGGTCCTAACATCAACCAAATCAAGAGAAGCCGGAATAGTCGATCCCAAGATGCAAATATCGGCTGACGAATACAGAGAAATTAGAAGATGTCGCGGCAAGCAAAAGAGCCGATATGAGCAAGGAGAAACGTCAAAAGGTGGGGTGACAAAGCCATGGGTTACATCTCGAATTCTGTTGAATAAGTGGCAGCGGTAGAAGGAAAAGGATTATCAGCGTTGGTTAGAAGAGCAAGAATTCCAGCGTCAATAGGAAAAAGAGAGGTATGAAAGAAAGCAAGCTGAATCACATTGGAATTGTCCTTTCTTCAAACATTGCTGGAACAAAGGTTTGAAGTTGTCTACTAGGAATAACTATCCAGAGTGCAGCGATCAGTATTGGGAGTTTAGGCAATCTCAAGCCAACCGCCGGTCTATCCATGCTCAAGATGCATATCATCATAATAACATGGATCGGCACTTAAAAAATGGAAGTGTTCATAATCGGCTTGGAAAAAGAGTTGTTGATCAAGACTGGGCTGATTATGAAGAAGAAGGCAATGAGAGAGAATATATTTGGCAGGAAGGCCAATGGTGTCCAGGAGGTTTGACAAGAAGCCAGAAGAGAAGAGTGCAACGCCTAAGGAATAGAGAGTTGGAACAGGCTCAGGCATCCGATAAACCTCAAGTATGGCATGCTAAGCAAACAGCCGATAGAAGGCAACCATTAGCTGATATTCAAATGGCTTTTCTATTGCCATCAGAGTTCAGAGCTCCGGTAGATTAAGAAGTTTATTCAGATTTCAATGAATCAGAGTATGAAGAGATAGTTGCCAAACTGACGGTTATACAGCAGGCTATATTGGATAAACCAGTCAAGCATTGGCACTTAAAGGCTTTATATGTAAAAGGTTTGGTTGATGGGAAGCCGATGAACAAGATGTTGGTGGACGGAGGTGCTTCTGTCAATCTCATGCCTTACACCACTTTTCGTAAGCTTGGCAAGGGACTAGGAGATTTGATTGAGACTAACATGATGCTTAAGGACTTTGGGGGTAATGCGTCTAAGACCCGAGGGGGCAATGAACGTCAAATTAACAATCAGGAGTAAGACTTTGCTCACCACATTCTTCGTCATCGATGGAAAAGGGTCATACAATTTGCTCCTTGGTCGTGATTGGATTCATGCGAACTATTGTGTACCATCGACCATGCATCAGTGTTTGATTCAATGGCATGGAGATGATGTCGAACTGGTTCACACTGATGAGTCTGTAAGTATCGCAACAGCCGATCCAGTCTTTTGGGAGCTAGTAGACTTCGAATGTTTTTCTGGCAAGTTATGGGAAGGAGGCTTCATTAGAGTCAATAATGAAAGCCAACAGCCGATCCAAGCAGTTGGCTTTAAAAATTTGTTTTAATGGATAATCCAATAGATGGTATAGATGGCAAGCTAGGACATGGCTTCACGTCGGCCGATGAATTAAAAGAAGTAGATATTGGTTCTAGAGATAGATCTAGGACGATGTATGTAAGTGCCAAGTTGGATCCTAAGTATAAGCGAGAGTTAGTTAATTTATTAAAGGAATTTAAAGACTATTTTGCTTGGGAATACTATGAGATGCCTGGTATAGACTGATCAATTGTTGAACATCGGTTGCCAATCAAACCTAGATATCGGCCGTTTAAACAAGCTCCAAGGAGATTCAACCCAAACATGCTTGATGATATCAAAAAGGAGACTGAAAGGTTACTGGAAGGAAAGTTTATCCGATCGTGCCGATATGCAGAGTGGATATCAAATGTTGTCCCTGTGTATAAGAAGAATGGAAAATTAAGAGTTTGCATTGATTTCAGGGATCTGAACAAAGCCACACCCATGGATGGTTATCCGATGACGATAGCTGATATGTTGGTAGATGCAGTAGCCGGGCACAAGGTTATTAGCTTCATGGACGGCAATGCAGGATATAACCAAATTTTCATGGCTGAGGAAGACATAGCAAAAACCGCTTTCAAGTGCCCCAGCGCAATCGGTTTATTCGAGTGGGTTGTGATGACCTTTGGTCTGAAGAATGCCGGTGCAACTTATCAAAGGGCGATGAATTATATTTTTCATAAGTTGATCAGCAGGATTGTTGAAATCTACATCGATGATGTGATGATAAAATCCAAAGGGTATAAAGAACATCTAGCTGATTTGCGGGAGAGTCTGGAATGCACAAGAAAACATGGTCTAAAGATGAATCCTAATAAGTGTGCTTTCGGAGTGTCAGCTGGACAATTCTTGGGTTTCATGGTCCATGAGAGAGGAATCAAAGTTGGTCAAAAAAGCATAAAAGCAATTGATGAGGCAATTCCCCTGACTACTAAAATAGAGTTACAATCTCTGCTTGGTAAGATTAATTTCATCAGAAGATTCATTTCAAATTTGTCGAAAAGAATTCTGTCATTTTCTTTCTTGTTGAAGTTGAAAAATGATCAAGAATTCAAGTGGGGTGATGTACAACAAAAGGCATTTGAAGAGATAAAATAATATATGAAATGTCCACCTATGCTGGTCCCTCCTCAGCAAGGTAAGCCTTTTAAGTTGTACATATCGGCTGATGACAAGACAGTTGGATCGGCCTTGATGCAAGAGTTTGAAGAAAAAGATCGAGTTGTTTTCTATCTGAGTAGAAGGCTCCTGGATCCAGAGACAAGATATTCTCCCACCGAAAAGTTATGCTTGTGCTTATATTTCTCTTGCACTAAGTTGCGACACTACTTATTATCGATCGAATGTACGGTTGTTTCCAAGGCTGATGTGATTAAGCACATGTTATCAATGCCAATACTGAATGGGAGAGTGGGAAAGTGGATTCTCGTGTTATCAGAATTTGACTTGAAGTACAAATCGGCTAAAGCAATCAAAGGACAAATAATGGCCGATTTTGTCACTCAGCATCATAAGTCGAGCATTGATTATGTAGAGCCGATGCCTTGGACGTTATTCTTTGATAGATCATCATGCAAGCAAGGTGGTGGCATTGATATTGTTATTATTTTGCCTTGGGGGCAAGTTTTGAGTTTGCTCTTCCAACTGAACCAATGATTACCAACAACCAAGCAGAATCTGAAGCTATTCTTAAGGGACTTCAACTTCTTCACGAAGTAAAGGCCAAAGCAATTGTAGTATTTGGAGATTCATAGTTAATTATTAATTAGTTGATTGGCCTATATGAGTGCAAAGAAGATACTTTGAAAGGAAACTATGATGAGTGCCAAAAGTTGCTCAAAGAATTTCTTCATGTCTCTTTCCAACATATTCCGAGAGCACAAAACAAAGAGGCTAATCGTCTGGCTCAAAGTGCGTCAGGATATCAAGTGTTTCGAGAAGTCTTGAGTAGTGAAACCTCGAATGATGATTGGAAAGTCGAAATAGCCGATTACCTTAGAAATCCGTCACAGAAAGTTGCCAGAAAGCTAAGATATAAATCGACTAAGTATGTTTTACTGGATGATCAGATGTATTACAAACAGTCGATGGAGTATTGCTCAAATGCCTAAATCGAGAGGAAGCTAAGGTATTGATGGGCGAGGTGCATGAAGGGATATGTGGAGCTCATCAATCGGCTTATAAGATGAAATGGATTATTCGCAGAACTAGATATTTCTAGCCAATAATATTGGAAGACTGTTTTGAATATTACAAGGGGTGCCAGGACTGTCAATGTTTTGGTAATGTCCAGAAATCGCCTGCATCGGCCATGAATCCAATAATCAAGCCATGTCCGTTTCGAGGTTGGGGAATTGATTTAATTGGCTAGATTTTTCCACCCTCAAGCAAAGGACATAAGTTCATATTGGTAGCAACATATTACTTCACTAAATGGGTTGAGGCAATTCCTTTGAAGACGGTAACCTCAAAGAACATGGTTGATTTTGTCAAGGAGCACATTGTGTATCATTTTGGGATTCCTCAAACTATAACTACCAATCAAGGGACAATGTTCACATCAGAAGAGTTCAGAGATTTTGCTGCTAGTATGGGAATCAAGCTACTAAATTCATCACCTTACTATGCTCAGGCTAATGGCCAGGCAGAGGCGTCCAATTAGATTATGATTAAGCTGATTAAGAAAAAGATTGAGGAACAGTCAAGGAAGTGGCATTCAACGCTTAATGAGGCACTATGGGCATATAGGATGGCCTGTCATGGATCGATTAAAACGTCGCCTTATGAACTTGTGTATGTCCATAATGCAGTTCTTCCTTAGGAAGTTCAGACTAGATCGAGGCGTGTTACATTGCAAAATGATTTATCAGCCGAAGTCTACAAGAATCTTATGATAGATGACTTGAGTTGCTTTCGGCTACGTGCTCTTGAAAATATCAAAGCCAATAAACTGAGGGTTGCAAAATATTACAATAAAAAGGTCAAGATTAAGCAAATTTCTGAAGGAGACTTGGTCTGAAAAGTGAAATTGCCGATCAGGTCAAAGGACAGTAAGTTCGGCAAATGGTCATCTAATTGGAAAGGACCTTATCGGATCAAACAATGTGCGTCTGGTAATTCTTATATTTTGGAAACACTAAGAGGAGAGGAAGAATTTGGTAGAGCAATCAATGGGAAATATCTAAAGAAATATTACCCTAGTGTTTGGATTAATACTTGACAATCGATTTGTTCGGTCGTCCGCTCCAATAGCCGATACCAGAAAGGTATCGCCTCTAGTGCAAAAATAAACCCAAAGGGGTAAAAGCCGGTATGATGTGTATCGCCTATAGGAGCAAAACAAACATGGACAAAGTGATGCATATAATATGAAGTACGAAGCAAAGGAAAATCACTCAAGACGGAGAAATTGTTTGCTAAATATCACCTACTACAAACTACGGGCCGGAAAAACTTTGGTTACTATATCATTGGCCTGGGAAATGAAGGCTACGGAGTTGGCGGCGCTGGAGAAATCCTCAACCAGGCGCTCATGATCCCCAGGGTGCGCCGTGGCTGGAAAACTGTGGGGGAAGAAACCGAAGTTCGTGGCCCAAACGGGCTTGCGCAGCAGCCAACGCCATGGCGGCACCATGACAAATGCCATGCAAAGCAACCTCCCTAACATGGTTTGGGATGTCATGCAGATGAACCACCAGGACAGCGCCTCTAGCATTGACGAACCCCGCCGCGTACTCCGCAGCCAATCGGAGGCTTTCCCGTGGAGCGAACAAATCTAAAAAAAATTCAAAGGGGAAATGATCAGAATCTTGAAGATGAAATTAAGAAGAAGCAAAAGTTATGATAGATATCTCACCCACGATTCTGGCCTCGGCCTTGGCCAACCTATCCTCCACCGAATTGACCTCGGGAGACGATCGGCATCGGACCATAGCCAGAGCCGATTCTGCGAGGGAAAGACAGTCGGCGAGATTCTAGCCATGCCTGTCGATGGAGGCGAGCAGGTCGTCATTATCGACCCACCTCCTCGGATAGCAGGGGAGCTAGTGGCGAGCTTTTGATGAAGAGAACCTCGAAGACTAAACGAAGTCGGCCCTATACCCTGAAGCAGTGAGAACATCATGAGTTGCACCCTCCTGATGATGAAGGCGCTGGCGCGATGACACAGCTCCATGGAGGGCCTCCTCAGCAGACCTCTTGCTGTTCTCCATGATCTCAAACCTATGGGAAAGTAGAAACTGCACTAAAAACATGAAAGGTTTGAGACGAAGTAGGATGTTTTTCGATCCACCGCCGTGGCCCGTATATATAGCCTGGGAAGGTGAGGAGATAGATTTCATCGAGGGTGTGGAATTGACGTCAGATATGGAAACGGATTGACACTCTAGAAATTTAGGGGACGGATAATGAAGAGATAATAGATTTGGACTTATTGCTTCCCATAATTACAAAATATCATGGGATGGATACGAAAGATTTACATTGACTAGCGATCGACCCACCGAGGCTTCTTTGGATTTAAGGGAGTCTAGATCCCCACAAGGCCAAAGGTCATCATGAACCGAGTCACATCAGCTCGTTGATAGAAGGGGAAAAACCGCCTGCCTAACAAATGCCCAGCTGATTTCTCGGTGACTGGAAAACTGTGGGAAAGAAGCCTGTGGCTTTCCCGAAGGGCATTTGATGAAGCAAACAAGGAGAAGGTGTTCACACATTTTAGCCCTTGCAAACACTAGAACAGCTCTGCGAGCATGGAGAGAAGACTTAGGTGATATCACAAGAATTCTTCTAACCGTAGTAGCTGATCCTCTTGCTCAACAAGGCGATAAGATGAGCGACACAATCACCCTATGCACAAGAATTCTTCTAACCACTCAAGATCTTCATGGCAAAAAGATGGGCCATGGAGGGTCCGGCGGAGTTAGAGGCACTCGAGGAAACAGGTAGAAGAGAAACATAGCTAAATCATTGAGTTGCTCTCGCCAGAGTCGGATAGACATTTTATTGTCGGCCTGGAAAGATGGATCCAAGCGCCCGTGAAGCAATGATGCTCTCATAAAAGTTTTGAGGCATGGGCTCATGAGCTGACATAGACGGTGACAAATAGTAGACAATAGGTCAAGATTCTCTACCCGTGACTGCGGACCTATCGGGGGTACAGACGTGATAATTTTGGAATAAAATTACTTTTATCCCAAAATTGGGGGGCATGTGTTTACACCAAAATTTGGAAGAAGAATTGCAGGGACTCGAAAGCTCCCAAGATCATGTCATCAAGGAATCGATTGCATGAAGGTCAGTATCAGCTAATTTGAATGCAGCACTGGAATCGGCTTTCTTCAGATAGCGCCAGCAGATAACGACAAAAGCTACGATCGGCGTCAGGAAAATCATGTTGGACTCTACAAAAAGGGAAAGATTAGGGTTCAAGTTATCTTAAATTAGGAATGTTTTCTCTTAGGCCAAAAATTGTGATGAGTCGTGCTTAAGTAGGGTTCATGCGTAAGTTCTGGGTATAAATATTGGACCCCGGCTTTTGTAAGGACACACAATCAATCAAATACGAGTTACTTACTTTTTTTGGCTCTGGCCACCCCTTAGGAATAAGAGTAGAATAGATCTCGGCAAGTTCTTCAGCGAGTAGGGCTACATCGGTTTGGCCGACCTCCGGCTTGTCTATAAGTACCGTCATGGCTTATACTTCTGTTCGTATGGCTGCATCGATCTGGTCGACCTCCACTGCGACTCTGGTATAAGCTAGTTATCGACTCTTGTTTAGTTCAAGTATGGCTGCATCGATCTGGTCGACCTCCACTGCTCGAACTAGATTAAGGTCAAGTTATCGGCTCTATCTAAGGGTGGCGTCCTTCGGATAGATTCATTAAGTTACCGATATTGCTTATTGCTTTCATTATTTATTTAATTACAACAATATCACTTTGCCTGATTGGGATGGATCTAGATCGGCCTTATATCCTGTTTAACCCATCATTTATTAATCTAAACTGATCTAACCTGCATCTCAAACGATGAGTTATGTTTTATCGGCTGTTTTATGTCAATCTTGATCATGCATAGTGTGCGGTTAAAGCATGTTTAGTCTTGAATAGATCTATTGGCTAATGAGAACCGTTCCATGGCCCGTTATCATGGCCTATGTGATTCTGCCTCACACCCCACTGTTAGCACCGTGGAGTGGAGATCGTTACTTGGTAGATCTATTCCTGATAGGACATGACCTTAACTGTGCGCTATGCCTGAATCGGCTGTTATAGCCGATATCGAGTGTTTTCACATATGTAGTTCATGTCACGAGACCGTTGAAGTAAAGATAGGTTGAAAGATATATTAGCCACATGATCTTATTATTGTATTACGGCCTGCATGATTCTGACTCATGCCCCACAAATATTAGTAATAAGTTAGGGTCGTCGAATTTATCACTGTTTCTACGGCCTGCATGATTCTGCCTCATGCCCCACTGGTCATAACGATAGATGAGATCTAATATGTTGATTAGATTTATCTCTATTAAATGGTTAAATGACGATGAACTATTTCTTTTATATAAAAAGGGATTCGGTTACTTGCAGTCATTAGCTTAGCTTAAACTGATTATTGTTGACATCCTATTGCCATTGATTAATTTTTTCTTAAATAACAAGATTCATCCTAAATTATAACCGATCTTCCTTCCATAATTCCATGAGTTTTAACTGATTTATTCTTATGAGTATGCTGGAATCGGCTATTTAGTCGATCTCCTTCCATATCGGCTCTTAGAGCCACACATTTAGGACTGTCTCACAACACTAGCATGTTCCGCCTTAAATTACTGATTAGCTTTCTCTCCTTGTCAATTGTAGGGTCAAATTGACTAGCACGTCTCGGGAGGAGTGCACAGGATCGATAATCCCTGCATTGAAGCTAGGCGGATCTCCAGCTTCATCGAGCGGACCCTTCCAGCTTGCTCGTGTGTCCTGGCACGGGACGAAAATTTCAAGCCGACAAGTATGTTTATGCCTTTTATATGCTTTATAAATGTTAAAATGACTTAATTATTTGTTTGTTTAGTTTTTATAAATTCCCTAAGGTAAAAATGAATTAAGGAGAATGTTAAACCCCTGCTGGTCCTGGTTAGATTAATTACTTTCAAAATGAGCATGTGTTTCTTTATAATTCAATTATAGAGTTACTATTCCTTATAATTGAATTATAAGAGTTGTTTTGAAATGATAATGCCTTGCATGCTTTTGGTAATATAAGCCCTAGCTCTTATTATCGGTGTAGAAAGTGACCAACATGTAAATATTTGTAGTTTTGCCGTACGTTGTGATCGGATGTGGCCTAGCACTCAATGACATAGGGTTTATACTGGTTCAGGCAACGTGCCCTACGTCCAGTTTGAGTCAGTCGGTGACTTTATTCCTGAGCCCAGGTGCTCGAAGTTTGCTGTGGGATTACAAACCGAAGGGAGTAAGATGAGGGTGCAAGAGGTCCGGTCAGACTCTGGTCTGAAGGGCCAAGAGTGACGGGAGCTCCGCTATGTGCTAAGTGTTCGAGCATGCACTCTGCGTAGCTTTAGAGTGTCTAAAGCTAGCAGAGGGTGAATCGATGTGAGTGAATTAATCCTCTTGGAGTTGATCGATCTCCCCTATTGGGAGAGAGCGCATCCCCTTTTATAGATAATGGGGATGGCCTTACAAGAGAGAGAGGGAGAGTACGTATGCTACTAAGTCTTGTTGCCCACGCCATTGGGTACAAGACGATTGTAGACGCCCATAACACTGTTGATGTCAGACACATATGGGAGGTTTTTACCATGTTCTCCATGAAGGGCAAATGATGGCGCCTACAACACTGTTGATGCCCAGAGGCATGCGGGGGGAGCCTTACCGTGTTTGTCATGGTATGGCAGTTGATGGTGCCCACAATACTGTAGGGCAAATGTCGGCGCCCACAAAACTGCTTAGGTTCTGACATGCCTGGAAGGTTTGCAGGGCACCCTTCTGATATGTCCTATTGGTACTGCAGGTGTACAGGGTACGGTCCTCGGTATTGCAGTTGACTTGAGTGTCCTGCTTTACCTGCTCCGCCTGTTTCCTAGTCCTCACCGAGCGGGCGTCCCCGGTCGGTTGGTCCTAGTCATCTCTGACTGCGCCAGTTGGAGAAGAGCTATAAGCTAAGGTTTGGTGCATCCCTGGTCGGAGACACGGGTCAGAGTCAGAAGCGGGAGTCATTCCTCCTTGGCCAGGCCTTCTGGTCAGAGAGGCGGGCTAGTGTCAGAAGCGAGGCTTTCTGGTTGGAGAGGCGGGCCGGAGTCAGAAGCGAGGCCATCTGGTCGGAGAGGCGGGCCAGAGTCCGAGGCGAGCGAGCGTCATTCCTCCTTGGCTAGGCCTTCCAGTCGAAGACTGGGTCGCCCTTCTGGCCTGTCGTTAGGTTTTTTGGGCCAGCCCAGGAGTTGTGCACCGCTCGTGGTGTCGTCTGCTAGGCCGAGCCTTTGCTGAGAAGCAGGTCCATGAGGGACCTCAGGTTTATGAACCTGACAGGAGCCCCCGAGCCCCCGGGTGATTCAGGTAGAATCATCTGGGGGATTTTTGTCTTATCGGCGGGTGCGCGCAAGCGCACCCATGGTTGTAGCCCCTGAGCCCCCGAGCGATTTGGGTAGAATCGTTTGGGGAGTTTTTTTTCGTGTTGCCAGCGGGGGAATTTTTGTTTCAACAGCGGGTGCGCACGAGCGCACCCGTGGGTGTAGCCCCTGAGCCCCCGGGTGATTTAGGCAGAGTCGCCTGGGGGGTATTTGTCAACGGGCGTGTGTGTGTGCACCTTGGTGGGCGTAGCTTCTTCTTTTTAGTTTCCGACCCATCATTTCCAGGAGCGTGGTTCCAGGCGTTTGGTCGTGGCGGAGGGACAGCCGAGGGATCAGGTGAGGTGGACTCGTGGACCCAGGTGTAACACCCCAGGTGTTTGTTACTAGTTAAGCAATGGGTTTGAGCTCAAACATGACATGTCGAGTGGCAATGAAGGTGTCTAGATCAAATCTACATGATGGAGCTCCAACTTAAACTTGGGCCACGCACATTTGCTTACATATGGACCCTTGTTAAGATTATGCAAGAGTAATATTAAACATGCTTATTCCATGTACATTACATCCACATGCATCCATCTAGACCCGTGGAAAAGTTTCATGAAGTTCGGAATCAAGAAGTCATATGAAATGATAAGTCATATCTTTGCATGAATTGCTTTATCAAGTGGATGGAAACCTATGAAGTCAACCAAACCTTGGTACCTTGCTCAAACAGCTCTACTTGCACTCATGAACAAAAGTTATGAAGGGTTCATGTTGAACAGGTGGCCAGAAAATGCTCCAATAGATCAAAAAGGGTGATTTAAGCTTTATAGTGATGCTACTTTGACTTGGTTTGAACTACAGCTTAGAGTGTTTGCATGGTAGTGGAACCTAAATAAAAGTTGGAGTCCATTTTATGTACAACAAACTTTATGTTTGGACCAAGAGCTAGATCAGCTTGTAAGCAAGTCAAACCGAGGCTCAAACTTTGAATCAACAGCTGTTTTCAGCACTTGAAATTTTTCTAAGTCTGGGAACGGGAATTTTAGTTTCAGGTTAGCTTATTTGGTGCTCTGTATATCCCAAACCAGGCCGAACCAGTTCATGAACTTTTAATAGAAGTTGTAGTACTCCCTTAGATATACAACTTGTATTACTGAGGTTTTTGCTTAAATTGCTTGGATTATGGAGTATAAGGGAGCGAAGAATGCAGTTTCAGTCAGCCGGTAACTGAACTGCAGAATTTGGTTTTGAGGTACCTTACTTTGAAGATCCATATCTCCAAATCTAGGACAAGTTAGCTCTTGATCCTTAAAGCAATGTTGTTCAACTCAGAAAGATATACAACTTTGACTCTTGCACTGTGATCACAGGACCACCGGATCGGCAGTTAGAAGATGCGAAATTGGGAGCTTCAGTCGTATTTTCGCGGTGGTATTTCTAAATCAGCCGAAGCAGCAGCAGCAATGTCCGATCCCACAGGGTTTCGACGCCGCGTGGCTCCCTCGGCTCGCTTCGCTCGACACCTCGCTCGCTGCATGCGCGCCAACTCGCACTCGCTCGTGTTTTAGAGGCCGAGCTCGAGCCTTTGCTCCCTGCGTTCTCCATTCTCCCCCTCCATCTCGTTCTGTCTCTGTCTCTCGCCCGCCATGTCCGCCGCGGCTGAGCGGCTTCCACCGATGCATCGCCGCTGCTCCCTACTCTAAGCCTTCTCCGCTCCTATGGAACGCGCCGCCGCTTTCCTCCGTTCACGCCGCGCCACCTCAGCCCTTTGCCCGGCTGCCTCCACTGCCATGGCTGCTGCCACCGGCAAGGCGGCCGCGACCGCCGCTGGCATGCGTGGCCAGGAAGGCTGCGGGATGCAGCTGCCTGGGTGGAGCCAGGCGCAGGTGCGTCTGCCGTCGCCCCCGCGCGCCTCTCCGGCCACCGAGTCGCCGCGGGCAGGCCTCTGGCCGGCCGGTCCCGACGTCCTCCCTGCCTGTTCTGTTTTTGGAAGGAGACGAGGGACTTCACCCTCAAATAAGGAAAAAGGAATGGGGTTAAGTGAAGAAACCGTGACTCGTTTGAATAGTGCTTCGAAGGACCTTTCCGCTAGCATTTAATTTCTATTTTCTGCAGGGACCCCGATGCAAGATTTACATGTCTTTTCTTCTGTTTTTACAGATTTGAATGATGAACTTTGAAAATTCATAGTAATTAGTATAAAAATCGTAAAATAGTAAATGAGGACTTTTTGGAATCCTTGTAAAATTTTCTATGCATTAGATCTATAATATGGCATGTTTTAGTTTAAAGTTTTGGCTGCAAAAATAGATTTGTGCAGTAAGGTTGTAATGCTAGTTGAATTTGTTATTTTCCATAACTGCAAATCTAGGGCTCCAAATGAAGTGAAATTTTTGTGGCATGCTACTCATGTGATAGTTGATGTGTGGTGAGAATTTCATGAGTATTGGATGAAGTATGAGTGAGTTATTGGTTTATCTCGCTCTCACATGATTTCTTGCAATAGCAAATTGTCTTTTTTGTAGAGGCATCTATACTTGTGCATATAGTATGAAATTTGTACATTAGACTATTGAGAGGATATGTGAGCTACTGTAATTTTTGTAGAATTTATTGTGTATTTTTGGTATATGTTCTTAAATACACCTTGATGTCTAAATAAATTAAGAAATGCTTTAAGAAAATTTATTTAGAGGTGAGCACCATGCTTTCTGGTGTTCTTTAGTCATGTGTGAAATGTTGGTAAAGTTAGTTTTGCCCAATTATGTGTTTGCAACATAAGTTAATAATTATTTTCTTGCCGGTGTGGTTTATGGACAGATCTGGGAACTTAGCAAAGTTCTTCATGATAAGGTGCTTTGTTGTGAAACTTATTTATACAAAAGTTGTAGATAATTTATGTATCTAGCTGCTGTTAAAATTGGGTATCATTTGGCTAAGTAGTGTTTGAGTTACAACTGTTTAAAGTTAGAATACAGGATTTGTTGCTCTCTATTTTGTATGAACCAGTTTCTACAAAGGTATAATTTTGACCTACTTAACTTGGGAATCATGCTGTGATGGTTATAGCTAAAATGTACATAATTTCATAGTCTTTCCAAAATGTCATCTTGCAAGTCATTTGGATTTGTGTAACTCTAGTTATAGCTAAATCTTGTAGCTGCTGTTTGCATGTCCAGAAATTGGCAGATTCCAATTATAGTGTTTGCTTGTATATTGCTAAGTGTGGCTTGTGCCCTTGTTGATGGTCAAGTTATGATACTTGTGACCTTGTAAAACCTATGTCATGCTTGATGTGCTTGCTCTCTATAGTTAGTTGTGTGATGTTAGTTAAATAGCTATTGGTGTCTATGTCTTGCATAATCTTGTGTTTGTCTTGAATGCTTATGTGATGCCTCTTGTATTACCATTCTTCATATTCATGCACTTGCATCTTGCATCTCATCTAGGTGCGCTAGATGAACCACGTGAAGGACGTGATGTGGGAGCCGAACCCGAAGACGGTGTATGGTGGACCTATCCTGAAGGTGGAAGGACTAGACAAGTGCTAGGACGGGAGATGCCCACTTAGCGAGTGTTGTCTAACTAACACTGACTCAGTGTGGGATCCCAGGCAAGCCCCGGAGCATTATAAGCCTCCCATGTTTTTACAAATATATTGAGTATCTCTTATTGTTGATGATGCATTAAGTATAGGAATTGGTTGGAACCAATCGTTGCATTATATCCTTACCTTGTCCAGATAAAATCCTATGAATCCTAATTAAGTGTAGGATCGAATGATGCTTAGCTATGCTTAGACCGGTAGAAGTCGGGTGATTTCCTGTCACCTGCGAGATGTAGGATGAGCTCTGGTCATGGTTGGCTATAATGGCTATCATGAAAAAGAACCATGTGTTAATAATGAAAAAGAGACCAGACGGGATGACGGTAGTGCAGCAACAAGGCATGGAGGTCTTGGGTGTGAATCTATCCCCGTCTGTGTCGTTTAAGGACCGATACGCTGTACGTCCTCATGTCATGTTGAACGCAGCCTAACACTTAGCTGGCCGGATAAGTCATTCCGATCGCGAAGCCTAGTAGCTCGACTCAGGCTGGGGACGCGAGCAGTGGCGTGCATTTTGGAGGTAGTAAGGATGTGCAGAGAGCCATTGGCATAAGTCCAAGGTGGGTTAGAGTCCCGAACAACCTTGGCAGAGTGGTTCTCTGAGAATGTCGATCTATTCGGACTCATGACTCCTAAATCGTACCAAAGGTGACTCGTTTGCGACCCTGACGGGGGAAGCAGGGTTTGTGTTTAGCAATACCCCTCCAGCTGGATAGGAATCGATTCGAATCGCCGTCTCTCCCGGATAGTGAGAACTTGACTGAGCAGCGGCAACATAGATTCACTAAATATAAAGATATGGTTAAATGATGATGAGAATTATGATGAGCCATGAAATACCTGATATGGTTATTATTGTTTGCAACTAAATCAAATGGTTGATTAGTACAGGTGCTAATATAGATGGTAGGTAATGGCTAAAAGTCAATGCTAGTACAGGTGAATAATGCTAATGGTTACTCAAGCTTTTATGCAAAAAGGTTGTCCAGCTAGATCCACTAATAAAGCCTTGCATACTCCTTGGTGTCATTTATTTTTGGTTTATGACGGGTAAGTCTGGCTGAGTACATTCGAGTACTCAGGGTTTATCCCACCATGTTGCAGGTGGAGTTCTCAGCCTGTTGAAGATGGTGGCTAACCGTCGGTGGGCTCGGTGATTCTATAGTTACTTCTCATCTATATGCTTTTGTCGAATGATGTCACTTATGCTAGCAATATATTTGGAACTTATATTAATGTAATCATTTGAAAGCTATGTTGTTTTCACTAAGCGGTTTTGAAACCCAAACTTGTACTCTTATTTGTGAACCCACATGTAATATTATTTCCGCTGCAACCCTGTATATGTGATGTGTATTTGCTTAATCATGCGATCTTGGTTGTGATTTTGATTTACCGAGGCCTTTCGGGACACTCGGCGGACTACCGGGTTTATATAAGTGAAAGTATGTGTGTGTCAACATGTTAGCGGGGACAGCCATACTTGATCTTGTATAAATTGGGCGATTCTGTTACAGACTCGTGGACCCATGTGTCGGGCGCAGCCGAGGGATAGCCAAGAGATCGGGTGAGATAGACTCACGGATCTAGGCACTGGGCGCAACAAGGGTTCAGATGAGTCGGAGTCACGGATCTAGGCGTCGGATGTGCCGAGGGATCGGGTGAGCCAGAGTCACGGATCCAGGCATCGGACGTGCTGAGGCGTTTGGATGCAGGTGCTGTACGCAACGAGGGATCGGGCGAGCCAGAGTCATGGATCCTAGCGTCGGACGCACTGAGGCGTTTGGACATGCCGAGGGATTAGGCGAGTTGGAGTCTTGGATCCAGGCGCTAGACGCAATGAGGGATTAGGAGAGTCGGAGTCATAGATCCAGGCATTGGACATGTCGAGGTGTTTGGATGCACCGAGGGATCGGGCGAGTCAGAGTCGCGGATCTAGGCGCTGGGAGCAACGAGGGTTTGGGTGAGTTCGAGTCGTGGATCCAGGTGCTGGGCGTAATGAGGGATCAGGCAAGTTAGAGTCGTGGATCTAGACATTGGGTGTGCCAAGGGATCGGGTGAGTCAGAGTCATGGATCCAGGCACTGGGCGCGCTGAGGGATCGGGTGAGTCGGAGTCGTGAATCTAGGTGCAGCCGAGGTTGTGTCGAGGTGTTGGGCGTCCCGAGCCCCTGAGCCCTATTGGGCTTGGAAGGGGTTGGTTGAGTTTCATGCGTTACCCCATCCACGATTTCTGCAACCAGAGGGGCTGAGCTAACATCGCTTACCTCGATGGCTCGAGTGACACGCTCGGTGAGCTCGCTAACGGGCATGTTCGAGTGAAATCTGGGTCCGTTGTTCATGATGGGGTTGGCATAGCCCTCATGTGGCATTCCACTGCTCCTTAACCCGCGTCCTGACAGATGCCTAGGTCATTTTGGGGACCAACCCGGGTGGCCCGCTGGCCTCCCCTCGATGGAGATTCTATGGGCATGGCTTAAGGTTAGGATCAAACAAGAAGGTTGGGATGACCCTATCTACTTCGGAATGGACTAGGCGAGGGCCGCTCGGAGCTCATCTATGTTTTCTCCCCTGGCTCCATTTGACGCGAGGTGGCCTCAAGCCCTTCATGGGCCAGCCTTTGAACCCCGGTCAGTCATTGCTCATGTTGAATGAGGCAACTACCGCTTCGTGACACAACACAGAGCGTTGTGATGCATTTAACTACATATGCAATGCTTCGGATGTATGGGATGGATGAATGCGCATATGGATGAATGTGTGAATGTGTGCATGAATGTATGAATGACAATAGATGAATGAATGATCATATAAATAAATAGTGGGGTTGGTAATGTTACCTTGATGACTCGAGTGACGGGGTTTGAGGAGCTCCTATCGGATATGTCCGACCAGGATCCATGCTCGTTGTTCATGGCAAAGTCGGTGTGGCCCATATGGGGCATCCCGTTGCTCCTTACCTGTCTCTCGGCGTTTGCCTGAGCCATCCGATCGACTCAGGAAGCCCATTGGTCTCTCCTGGGCAGAGATCCCATAGTTGGGCCTTTCCAAGTCCTGCCTGGGAAGGCGGAGGGCCACCTGCACACAATGGCGCCTTGTTTCTCGTGTCTAGAGTGCGGTAGTGGTGGGCCATACCCAGGCCATGTCCTGTCTGACCAGGCATCGTTCCGTCGGGCAGGGTGCGTCCCATCGGTCAGGGCATGTCCCGTCGTATCCCATCCACATTGAATGGGGGAAGGGAGAGGGTTTCTCACCCCAATCCTTTCTCCTTTCCTCAACTGTTGTGCTCCCCCTTAAAATAGGGGAAGAGACAGGGCTTTCATCCCATTCCTTCGCCTATTCCCCAACTGCCACCTTTCCTCCTTCTTCCTTCTCGCCAAGAGCATTCACGTGCTGTGGTGGTACCTAGAAGAAAAAAGGGGAGAGCGAGCAAGAGGAGAAACTCATAGATCCATTGGGGAATCCGGAGCGCAATGTTGAGCTAGAGGTTGTCTGTTGTGGGTGAGTCGGTGCTGGCCACCTTCGCTGAGAAGGGGGTGCTGCCACCGAAGGAGGTGGCGCACTAGAGGCTCCTGCGGGGGAGGATTTCCTGCAACCTCGGGCCAGCGAGGTTGTCTCCTTCCTTGCCTTCCATGAGCGTGGGTTAGGATACCCCATGCACTGGTTCCTGCGTGGGCTCCTTAATGAATGGGGCCTAGAGCTGCAGCACCTCAATCCGACTGGGGTGCTGCACATTGCCGGATTTGTCACCGTGTGCGAGGTCTTCCTCGGGATGGAGCCGCATGTGGACTTCTTCTGGCGGATGTTCTCTGGGTGAGCTTTGTTGGAGGGGAAGACACTCAGGATCGCACCGGTGGGGGCTTCGCACAGTAGAAGAAATCGAGTGCATCCGGCTCCTACCCCGCATACACCCCCTGTGACTCCAATCGGGGGTGGCACAGGGAGTGGTTCTATATCAGGAACCCAGTGGAGGCGCCATTCCCATCTTTTATTGGCAGGAGGCCGGAGAGGCAGGAGAGCTGGTCGTGGGGCCCCACCAGCCGGTAGAAGAAGAAGCTAGAGATTATCGGGGTGGAGCTCCAGAAGCTGGTGCAGCATGGCCTTGACGGGGTGAGGGTGTTCCACACCATCTTCTGCCGTCGGGTTGCTCGGCTAGCGGAAAGGACGTTGCCGATGTGGATGTACAACGGCCTAATGGACCCCGACCGCGCATCGCCGGAGCAGCTACTGAACAATGAGGTCTAGAGTCATCTCGACCGGGTGCTATAGCTGAGGGCCAAAGAGACCCTTGATGGAAAGCCCGGACCTCTCAACACCGCAAAGCAATCCAATCTGGTATGCTCCCCTCTCTTTACTTCTGTGTTCTTTTCCCCCTTTGCTCTCCTGTATCTTGACTTCGAGTCGTCCATTTTGTAGGGACTTGGAGTTTACAAGTCTTGGTCACATCTTCTGAAGGGGCTGGAGGGCGTGGCTTAGCAAACCGTCCCGTACTTTTTCGACAGTGGCCATATGCTGTCGGGGTTGAGCATCGCCCCGCCTCTTGTGTGGGAGGAGTGGAGGCCCACCTTGCATCACGTCGTGATGAGCGGCGGGGAGAGCAGGGTGGCAGCGGTGTGACCTTTCCTTCTAGGGGCGGCGCCCCCCTGGTCGGTCGCGAGTACAGCGACAGCAGCGGCTACGGTGTTGGCGGTGATCCCAGTGGCGACAGGCGGAGGCCGTGTCGGAGGTGACCCTTGCGGCCCCTCCCACACCGGCTATGATAGAAGAGGGGAGGGAGACCGGGCTCCCTGCCTCGCAGGTAGAGGGCCACACGGCTCACTCTCCCAGTCAGAGCTGGAGGTGTTGAGGGGATTGTAGCCAGGCAAGAGACGGAGAGTCCGTCGGCGGGCCATGAAATCAAGGTAGTGGAGGTCTCCTCCGATGGCGAAGCAGGTGACAGGATGGAGCCATCGGCGCCGTCGTGGGAGCTGGTGGTGGTCCAATCATTGGCTAGGCCTTCCAGTGGGCTAGGGGCTACTGACCTGGTGTGGCCCTGCCCTGAGGACCCGAGGAAGGTTCGGTTCATCCTTCGGGATGAGCAGGAGTGTCAGCTCTGGGACATGCTCGGGAGGAGAGGACTTGCGATGGAGTCCAGTCTCGCCCAAACCAGGGTGAAGCTAGAGGAGGCCCTAGAGTGGGTCAAGTCCATCCAGTAGGTGGTCATGGTCGACCTACCTCGTGTCACAGAGGTGAGTTTTCTACGTTCATCCTTGACTCCTTGGTCTTTCATTGGTTGCCTTAGCAGGCTTGCTTCTTGTTCTACAGGGTCTGGAGGAGATGTCGAGCCGCAAGTCTCATTTCCTCTAGATGGAGCATGCCCGAGAGGTCAAGATGTCATGGTGGGTCACCGAGCTTGAGCGCGAGCTAGAGTCCACCTGCCGTGGGTCCCAAGACCAGGTGGCGGAGGTGACCGAGGCACGGGCGGTGGAGCTGCTCACGGTGGAGCGGGCGACCGCCGCTGAGCGGGGGCTTGAGGCGACGAAGGTCCACCAAGCAGAGACCAAGGTGGTGCTGCAAAAGTCCCTGTCAAAGACCGAGGTGGTGCTCCAAAGTACCCTGGAGACGGAGCAGAAGGCCCTAGAGTCAGAGCGGAAGGCCAGGTTGGAGGTCGACCAGGAAGTGCTCGCGCTCCGGGGCCGGGTGCATGGGACTGAGGAGTTGAATGCCCGGTTGCGTGAGCAGGTGACTTGGCAGGAGGAGGAACTCTCCATCCTCGAGAACAACCACCATGGTATGTATCCATTTTGCTTTTGATGTCTTGGTTTTTTTTTTTGGCCTGCCTCTGAGCTTGTCATCCTTCTTCCAGAGCTAGGCCGAAAGGTTGGGCTGCTGGAGCAGGACCTGGAGACAGCCAAGGCGATGATTGGCTGGAATGCGGAGGCACTAGCCAAGTCCCTTGAAGAGCGATGTGCTCTCGAGGGGGAGCTCGACCAACTTCGCAACGTTGCCCAGGTTGTTGTCTCAGAGGTCTTCGGGTCGGTGCCAAGTACCAGCACGCCCGCCATCTGACTGGCGGAGGTGCCAGATGAGGTTCGGGCCCTCATCTCCGATGGGATGTTCTATGGAACGTCGAGGGTGCTGACATCAGTGGCGACGCACCACCCAGAGCTGGACTTCGCCGCCATCCGCAGTGGGTACACCAACGGCTGGAGCCTGGAGGCCATCGATGAGCTTGAGGAAAGCTTGCTGCCACACGCACAGTTGGTGGTCAAGCGAGTCTCCGCACAGTGGGTGATGGATGTCTGTCGTGCGAACACGGCCGAAGGCGTGCACTAGGAGGACGTCGCCCAGACTGCCTGAAAGGACCTAGGATGCCGCCTAGAGGGGGGGTGCACAGGCGTTTTTGAAAATTAACACCTTTAAATGCGAAAACGATCAGTAAAGGGCGTTTCCAAAATGGAAACTCCAAATAAGAGTAATACCACCCCTCACAAGTTAGCCACATAATATATAAAAGATATTAAATAAATCTAGGAGCCTAGAACCTGCAACATAAGAGTTAGAACACGGATCAAATAAAATCAGCACTAAGCTCTAATACTGGACGTGTTCGGTAGGTATACCGGACGTGTCCGGTACACACGTGTTCTATAGATCAGTCTGACATAGAAACCAATACCGGACATGTCCGGTATACACGGTTTCAGTGGAACAGCCCCAAACTTGCTCCTTTCGATTTCTATCTTCCAAACAAACTGCAGGTACCTAATAGAGACGACAAGATACACAGAGAACCTACACAAGAGCTAGAGCAACACAAATATCAAATGAAATACTAATTGAGACATGATATTTCTTTTACCAAAGTTCGGACTCATTCAAGTCTTACTCTCCGTTGAGGGGGCTGCGGGCGACCCAGTGAAGGTCAGCCCTAGAGGGTACCATGAAGGTCACTCTAGCCGGAAGTTTTTCCAACTCCTTTTCCTCCTTCCACTAGTTGATTCCGAGGCGGTGGAATCGACCATTACAAAGGTGGAGGCTTTAGGGTATTTATAGCGCCCTTGGAAAAACTAGCCGTTTTATAATCATTGCCATACCGGACATGTCCGGTATGACTTACACTACGCCAACGGTAACTAAGTTACAGTGACGTTGTGAGGCGTTGGAACTCCCGATGAATGCTGGAACTTCCAACCGTAGGAACTCCAGACTCACGTCGGAACTCCTGACCCTCAGCACATTTGAAAACTACGGTAACTGAGTTAAAGTGTGTGAGGTGTCAAAACTCTTGACGCATACCAGAACTCCCGACCGTCGGAACTCCTGACTCACGTCGGAACTCCTGACCCTCAAGGCTTTTGAAAACTAGCTGTTGGCCTCTGGCCATTCATACCGGACATGTCCGGTTTGACCAGGACAGTGAACTCTCCAAGTCAGTTAAGCACGAGACGTTGGAACTCCCGACCATTGCTGGAATTCCCGACGAACCAACCCGAAAACAACAACTTTTCCATTGCTGGGCAAATACCGGACACATCCGGTATCTTGCCAGACCAACAAAAAATAGGTTAGCTCTTTAGTCTTTCAAACACTCAAAACTCACATAGGTTGGCATGAGCACTTATGAATGATTATCTATCAACATGCTGCATCCCTCTTAATAGTATGGCATACCTATCTAACTCAAGATCAAATGAAAAATGAATTTATACCACTTGAGTTAATCTCTTTTGAATTGATGCCGTCACTTTCAATCTTCATCAAGTAAGGTTGCCAACATGTTGATATTGATCTTTACACCTAAGCATAGCCATCTTGAGCACGTGACTTGATTCCATTCATCAAATATGAATAACTCCAAATGCATCAAGTCACCTCCAACACTTTTTCCAATATAGATTTGATCCTCCACATCAATATGACCATCATAGCTTGATTAGTACCTCAACTAAATGCAAGTACTTTCTTCTTCACCCTAGCTAGGTTCTTCGGCCACCAAGCCATCGCTTGCCCTTCACCCTTGCTTAGTACCTCGAAGCCTTTCCTTGCCATCTTCACCATCTCAAGCCATCAAGTCACATTTTGTGTTGAATCATCCATTCATTTGTATTGTTATCTTTTTCATTTCAATTTATCAAGCTTCAAATATGAGACCATTCCATATGCAATCTCTCATGTCTCATCAACTAATAGTTACCGGGCTTGCTTTCACATAGTACATGGAAATCCCACAATAAATAAGTCTTTGCATGAATTCCATTTGCATTGTTGTCTTGTGCTTGAACTAGATTGTTTATACAACAACACATCATTTTGGTTTTCATTAAGTGCCTGTGAGATAACATATTACCTGTCCACACTTAGCAAACGGGTTAGCCCTTTAATCACACTGTCATTCAATCATCCAAAACCCACTAAAGGGCTAGATGCACTTTCAATCTCCCCCTTTTTGGTGATTGATGACAACTTGATTAAAGCTTACAAAAGAATATAAACATTTAAGCTTTTGGGTTCAATGATTTATGAGAGGCTCCCCCTTAATATGTGCTTATGATTAGAATTCACAAAATGACCTTAAATGTCAATTGCACATACTAAAACATATAGGAGACTCCCCCTAAATCATTGCATCCGTGGGGTGCATGTGTGTGTGACAAAGTAAAACCATGATACATATGACAAGATATATCACACAAGAATAAATATAAAGGCATCACATCAAATATTTTCATTCTAGCAGGCATAGTCCTTATGAAAAATAAATACAACACATGTATGTCACACATAGCACATTACACATTTTCTCAAGTCCACAAGCCACTAATATATAAATAAAGATCATGTCTCAAGAGATACAGAGATAAAGCATAAGTATAAGTCTCATCTCTCACATGATACAATCTATCTCAAACTCAAGATACATCAATGAAGCTCAAAAACTATGGCCTGCAGTACATATCTTCAGGTACAAAGATAAGCAAATGAAACAAATATCCTAAAGCTTTAATCAGTCTCTCTCCCCTTTGTCATCTATCACCACAAAGGTCCAACAATGACATACTAAGGACAAAGAGGCCGCAAGCTGTCTCTGAAAGCTGTGATCACTCATCACCATCTTCATCTTCATCTCCACCAACATCCTCATCATCTAAGCGTGGAGCACCGGTTAGACGAGAACCACCCACACCAGACGGGTCATAGCCATCAGGCCCGTAGTAGCCGAAACCACCTGTGAAGTCACTCCACCAGTCTGAAGCATACTCATCTACAGCACTGGGACATGGCTGAGAGTGAGTAGGCACCCGAGCCTAGAGTGATAAAGAGTTAGGATGCTCTGGTGCCTGCTGCTGCTGCTGCTCCTATCGCTAAAGAAACTCAGCAAACTCTGTGTTGTACTTGGCCTGCTGCTGCTCCTCAGTCTCAGGCTCACTGGCTCCCTCATCTGACAGTGGAGACCTAGGAGGATCAAGCTCAAGTCTAGCAGCAATCTGCTTCAAAGTCTAAGTGTCCTTCCTCCTAGCCTCCCTCTCCTTCTGTTCCCTGACCTAAATGTCCTTACACATCCTAAAGATAGCACTGAACATCTTACGAATAGGAGAAGGAGGACTGCGGCGACGTGAAGAAGAACGTGAAGGAGCATGTGGTAGAGGGGAAGCTCCTCCTGCTGCTGCACCACCTATAGGTGCATCTGCCTCTGGTGCTGCTGCTGCTCCTCCTAGTCCTGCTGGAGGTACTCCAATCTCAGGTAGATCTGCAACTATCTTTAGGGCCTTATGTACCTTGTCATACTCAAAGGTATGCCCTGTGACCTGCTCAATCATGTGCATAATGTAGGGAGCAAAACCATAGCCCTTGAGGGGCCTCTCACCAACACTCCTGATCTCGCACCATATGAAGTCAAAGACGCTGAAAGGTCATGCATCAGGTGCCATCCTGTGTAGCAGGTTCCAGGAATAATCTACAATGTTTCCCTTGTCTCCACCCTTGCAATCAATGGTCTTCCTGAACATCATGTCTAGGTATCTGTAAGTAGGGTGAAGACCTAGAACCTTCCCCACTACTCCTCTCACACCCCCTAGTGGGTACATGTAGGCCAGCTGCTCTGGAGGGAGTACCTGCTCTATATGGATCCTGTCTCTCTGAAGATCCTCCTTTGAAAAACCAAGCAGGGTGGTGAAAGCATCATAATCCACACTGTACCACTGGCCCTCAAGCATCCAGTGCATACGCCTCTCATCCTCCTCAACATACAGGGTGGCGTAGAACTGAGCTACCACCTCTGTGTTCTAGTCATGCTAGAACTCCATAATCTCATAAACCCCTGTATGCTGGCAAATGGCAATGGCGTGATCAATGGAGGCCTTCTACAATTCTCTGACGTACTGCCAGTCAATCCACTGAGACCTGGCAATCACTGGGTTCCTGGTGAGGATCACACTGGTGTAGAAGTCCATATGAAAGGCTGTCTGAAATCGATGATCAAACTGAATCCTAGGCAAGCCCCTTGGATCAATTCTCCTCTCATCTCTGGCTCTTCTGGTCATGCCTTTCCCTTGATAGTCAACTCTGGACACATAAGAGGGTACACTAGGTGGATGTGTCTCAAGTAAGTCATAGTGCATACCTTGACCTAGTTGGTGCTGAGCTGGAGGTGCTGCCTGCTCCTCCTCAATCTCTTGCTCATCATCTGAGCTGCCACCATCTGAACCTTTGTCAGTGCTCTTCCTCTTTCTGGTACTGGACTCCACTCTATACTCCTCTATATCTATGTTAGAGGAAGAACTGCTATCTCTCTCTCTGTACTGTGGAGCACCCCCTAGTAGCCCTAGAGAGTCCCCTGCTGCTGCCCTGCTCCTGCTGACTATATCTGGGATGCATGTCCTGCCTCGCCTTCTTGTATTTCTCTAATGCGGGATCATGCCTATGCTTGGACCTAGGCTCCTATCTTCTGCTCATGGCTGCTGCCCTGTATCCAAAGATTTGCAAGGAATTTTAGATACATGCCCAAACGATAGCTTATTTTAGTTGAAACATTGAAATAAGAATAATTATCCTATGCTTTGCAATCACCTCAACCAAACTAGGTCACAAGGTTCACAAAACACAATAGACAATTAAACTTAGTCCTCAGAATCAACCACTGAGAAGATTGAAACAAGGGAGGAAAACCTGCTTTGCTGTCCCAGACTAGACATGTTCGGTATGCATACGGTATGAGCGGACAGCAACCCTAACCGGGGTCCTTCACTCAATCTTCAACCAATCCAATCCAAACTTTGGGCATTGCTTCTAGACAGGTAATGTAGCATCTCTACCGAAGGGATTTCAAAAAACATGCCCTAATCGCTTAGATCGGAAGAGGTTCAGGATTAGGGTATCTTGAGAGAGTGAATGAAGATGCGATTGGAAAACCAAGTCCCGAAGCCTTCGATCTTGATGCAAATCTCCTCCGATCCAATCTCCCTCTCTTCTTTTTCTCGGCGGAATCACCCGATTGCCAATTTGGTGGAACAACAGTGGCTGCATCGGCTTGGAGGAGAGAAAAGAGAGATAGAGGACCAGGGCCAAAGGGGTACCAACCGTTTTATAACCCCGCTCATACCAGACAGCATACCGGACACGTCCGGTAATTGCGGGCTGGCTGTTTTTGTTCCAAATTTCATTCACTTAATTCCAATCCCCTTCTCTATCATTTCTTGATCCAAAAATATGTATGTCCTTGATCCAAATAAGGTGTAATTACTTTTCTTATCCAAATGCCATGAGTATCACTTCTCTTTTCCAAATATTTGGCATATATAGATTTTCATTACTTGAGAGAGATATTGTGAGACATAGTAGATTGTGGACTTAAGAAAGCCATGTCATGTGTAATTAGCCAATCAAACAATCAAGGTGAGCTATAATTATCACATGACAAGGCTAGGTCACAAAGACCAAGATTCAAATAGTTTTTCAAATTCACACCACCTACACATGCTAGTTATGGGTTTTGGAAAACATCTCTCCTATGTCACACAAATGCACATTCTAACATATAAAGGGCCTTAGATGCACTTACAATGCATGTATGTAAATACATACCTTTGCCTTGAGCCCACAAGAATACCACTAAGAAGATACATAGCATGATAATCTTTATGTTGACCTTAATTGCCAAATAATCATGCTAGATACGAAATCAATTTTTCATCCAAAGGACTACAAAGAATGCTAGATAAATTTGTTAGTCCACAAGGTGCAAAATAGAAACTAAGCTCCCCCTAAATAAGTGCTTTAAGTAATTTGAATGACTTTTATCTAGCACTTCATTCTATTAAGAATTTGGGAGTTCATTTTCTATTTTGAACCACAACAAAATAATTTGCCATATTTAAATTTGAGTTCAAGAGATGCTCACAATCCATTAAGATTTGATAAACCACAAGCTTCTGAGTAAATTAAGGATATATAAAAATATATGGATCAAAGAATCAGTTACAATCCAATTGGTGTTCTGGTTCCTGCAATATCGGACACGTCCGGTAGGTATACTGGACATGTCTATCGGACATGTCCGGAATACGCAGAACAGAAACACTTTCTTTCTATCCCGACCATACCAGACATGTCCGATAGTTATACCGGACACGTCCGATAGGTGCAGGACAGAAATAAATAACTCGCTGCTTGTGATTCTTCATTTTAGCTATAGTATTTATTTTATGCCCTGCATCTCAACAAATAAATTGCTCTACACGAGAGCCATTAAAAACATCATATGGCAAAATAAAATACTTTTCAATTGAATCTAATTAGCCACTTTCAATATTTCACAAATATGCCTATTTGTGAACTATTGAACACAAAACGAACAAAGTGGCTATCCTATAAGGTTTAGGTACTTGTTACTAATGGTGAGGATGAAATAGATGATATATTTATTGAATTATCTTTGGGTCAACCATATAAGAGATTATGATAAGAATTGGTAGATAGATTGAGTGAATATTATCAATTTGCTTGCTCAACCACCCCGAAGCCTTCATCTCATCACCAAGTATCTACTTCATTAACCTAAGCACACTTTGGTACCCAACTCTTGTTGGGTCCTTTTGGGTTAGTCAACAAGTGCTTAGGCACCCAAATGGCTTTAGCACTAGTTTGTGGTGAACACATTACCATGCTAGTGTTAACTTCATTTGTGGTCTTCCTAAGCATATCATTATAAACAAATGTGTTTGGCTTAGGAGTGTTACCATTTGGGTATTCATAGCTTAAATGCCCCTTTCTTCTACAAGCATAGCATATGCGGCCTTTGTTTGCTCTATGCTTGTTTTGCTTATATGGACATCTATCAACCTTGTGGCCCATCTCATTGCATCCATAGCATCTTCTTGTTGCAACTTGGGCTTCCTTTCTTGCCTCTTTGTACATTGGGCATTTCTTGGTAAGATGCCCCAATTTCTTGCTCATGAGACAAGCGCTTTGTCCATCACTTTTCTTTTGGTTGGCCAACTTGTTTGAGGCCTTTTGTTCGGCCGCTTCACACTTGTTGGCCCAACTCTTGTGTGGACACATAGCCCACTCATGTCCATACAATCCACAACCATAGCACACCCTTTTTCCATGTTTCTTGCTCTTGGTTGTGTTGGCCTTGCTTGAAATGTGATTCTTTTGTTGGGCTTTGGAGGAAGCAAGGTTTGAACCCTTCTCAAGCTTATTCACCATGTTATCATGGTTATCTTGAGAAGGTTGTGCTTTCTCCTTACCCTTCAACTAAATCACATCTTTCTTTAATCTTTCCACCTCTTCTTTGAGCTCTATGTTTTCTATGAGATTTAGCTCAATCGAAGATTGGCTTGCTTGAGGAGCACACTCATTAGTACAAGAAATATTTAATTGAGATGGTGTACTAGTGAGTGAATGTGTGAGAGGTTGAGAAAATTTTACCGATGTGATCACAACCTCATGAGCTACGTCAAGCATGATGCTTGATTCTACTACTTCCTCATGAGAGCACTTTAGATGAACATAGTTTGCTTGGAGCACATTATACTTGCTTGATAGTTCATCTAGCCTTGCCTTGAGCTCAAAGTTTTCCTTCTCTAGTTGTGAAACACTAGAAGAGGAGTTAGCAATTAAAGCATGCTCAATTGATAATTTTTCATACCTTTCACTTAGAGCCTTTAGTTCTTCCATCTTGGAGATGAGAAATAATTCTTGCTTTTGAAGTGATTGCTCTTGCTTCTCAATCTCTTCTTCAAGCTCATTATTCTTTTCAACTATCTTCATGATGATGAACTTGTCTTTGCGGTTGAGATGATCAAGGTTGTAATTGTCTTCAACTTCAATATCACTCTCATCTTGATCATCTACTTGTGCTTTCTCCTTTTCTTGATCTTTCTTGTTAGTCTTCTTCTTGCTTTTCTTGTCCATGAGACACAAGTGATGAGTATCATGAGATACTAAGGTTGACTCATCACTTGGTCACCACCGGGCTTGAGCCTCATCATCACAGACAGCCTGCTGTCCTGCTGCCACGGCCATATCGGACACATCTGGTAGGCATACCAGACACGTCCGGTATGTGCAGGCAAACAACAGGTCATGCGCTGCTTGTACTTCTTGCTCCGGCTCGGCGCTCTTGAGGTCTTGTGAGGCTTCTTCACTGCATGAAGACACAATGGACAAATTTTCCATTAACTCGATCTCAAGTGCATCATCACATTTGGATTTTTCATATAACTCAACAAGCCTAGTCCAAATGAGATGAGTACTCTCCGGAGGTGGTTGTCCATTGAAGATTGCCTCATCTTGAACCTCTACACTTAATGTACTCAAAATGACATTAATAGCTTGAGCATTGAGTTGCACGCATATCTCTTCCTCTTTTGACAAATTTTTGTAGTTGCTCCAATCAACTATAGGAAGAGGTATGCTTGCATCCACAATATGCTCAACAAGAGGATTAATATCTCTAAAAACATTGAGTACATGAATTGACCAAGGTAGAAAGTTTGAACCATCATTTTGGAGAAGCACCGGCTCCAACTCGATAGGCGTCGACATCCTTTTCTCACGGCGGTGAAGCTTTAGGTGAGAACCTTGCTCTGATACCAATTGAAAGGACCTAGGATGCCGCCTAGAGGGGGGTGAATAGGCATTTCTAAAAAATTAACACCTTTAAATGCGGAAACGATTAGTAAAGGGAGTTTCCAAAATAGAAACTCCAAATAAGAGTAATACCACCCCTCACAAGTTAGCCACAGAATATGTAAAAGATATTAAATAAATCTAGGAGCCTAGAACCTGCAACACAAGAGTTAGAACACAGATCAAATAAAATCAGCACTAAGCTCTAATACCAGACGTGTTCGGTAAGTATACCGGACGTGTTCGGTACACACGTGTTATGCAGATCAGTCTGACACAAGAACCAATACCGGACGTGTCCGGTATGTATACACGGTTTCAGTGGAATAGCCCCAAACTTGCTCCTTTTGATTTCTATCTTCCAAACAAACTGTAGGTACCTAATAGAGATGACAAGATACACAGAGAACCTACACAAGAGCTAGAGCAACACAAATATCAAATGAAATATGAATTGAGACATGATATTTGTTTTACCAAAATTTGGACTCGTTCGAGTCCTACTCTCCGTTGAGGGGGCTGCGGGCGACCTAGCAAAGGTTAGTCCTAGAGGGTACCACGAAGGTCACTCTAGCCGGAGTCTTTTCCAACTCCTTTTTCTCCTTCCACTAGTTGATTCCGAGGCGGCGGAATCGACCGTTACAAACTTTCCGAGGCACACCACAATCTCTCGGATGCTCTCCGGCAATGCCTAGCCGTCTAGGACCAAAGAGTCCAAGAGTAACAAATGCAAATCATAAAATAGACAATATGCACAAGTGCTCAAGTGGTGCTTGCTCTCTTTTTCAAATTCTCTCTTAACCCACAATTGGATTTTGCGATTTGAATCACACACTCACTAAGAGAGGGTTTTTGGAGAGTTGGCAAGGCTAAAAAACGTGTATGTATATCAGCAGAATCAGCAGCCTCCAAAGGTGGAGGCTTGGGGGTATTTATAGCCCCCTTGGAAAAACTAGCTATTTTATAGCCGTTGCCATACCGGACACATCCGGTATGACTTACACTGCGCCAACGGTAACTGAGTTACAGTGACGTTGTGAGGCGTCGGAACTCCCGATGAATGCCAGAACTTCCGACCATAGGAACTCCTGACTCACATTGGAACTCCTGACCCTCAGCACATTTGAAAACTATGGTAACTGAGTTAAAGTGTGTGAGGTGTCAAAACTCCCAACGCGTGTCGGAACTCCCGACCGTCAAAACTCTCGACCCTCAAGTCTTTTGAAAACTAGCCGTTGGCCTCTGGCCGTTCATACCGGACACGTCCGGTATGACCAAGACAATGAACTCTCCAAGTCAGTTAAGCACGAGACGTCGGAACTCCTGACCATTGCCGGAACTCCCGACCGTCGGAACTCCTGACTCACGTCGGAACTCCCAACGAACCAACCCGAGAACAACAACTTTTCCATTGCTGGGCAAATACCAGACATGTCCGATATCAATACCGGACACGTCTGGTATTGCCAGACCAGCAAAAAATAGGTTAGCTCTTTAGTCTCTCAAACACTCAAAACTCACATGGGTTGGCATGAACACTTATGAATGATTATCTATCAACATGATGCATCTCTCTTAATAGTACGGCATACCTATCTAACTCAAGATCAAATGAAAAACGAATTTATACCGCTTGAGTTGATCTCTTTTGAATTGATGCCGTCACTTTCAATCTTCATCAAGTAAGGTTGCCAACATGTTGATATTGATCTTTACACTTGAGCATAGCCATCTTGAGCACGTGACTTGATTCTATTCATCAAATATGAATAACTCCAAACACATCAAGTCACTTCCAACACTTTGTCCAATATAGATTTGATCCTCCACATCAATATGACCATCATAGCTTGATTAGTACCTCAACTAAATGCAAGTACTTTCTTCATCACCCAAGCTAGGTTCTTCGGCCGCCAAGCCGTCGCTTGCCCTTCACCCTTGATTAGTACCTCGAAGCCTTTCCTTGCTATCTTCACCATCTCAAGCCATCAAGTCACATTTTGTGTTGAATCATCCATTCATTTGTATTGTTATCTTTTCATTTCAATTTAGCAAGCTTCAAATATGAGACCATTCCATATGCAATCCCTCATCTCATCAAATAATTGTTACCGGGCTTGCTTTCACATAGTACATGGAAATCCCACAATAAATAAGCCTTTGCATGAATTCCATTTGCATTGTTATCTTGTGCTTGAACTAGATTATTTATACAACAACACATCATTTTGGTTTTCATTAAGTGCCTGTGGGATAACCTATTACCTATCCACACTTAGCAAACGGGTTAGCCCTTTAATCATGTTGTCATTCAATCATCCAAACCCCACTAAAGGGCTAGATGCACTTTCACTGCGGATGGCGTAGAGCCTGGGTCGGAAGCGAATGTTGACCCGCCTCCATCCGCGCCAAGTGTCGTCCAGCCGGAGGGCGAGAAGCCTCTACCCTCACCGGTTGCGCCATCAGCCGATGCCACCGGGCAGCCACAGTAGGAATTAGAGTAAAAGTAGTTTAGTAGATGTAAAAGTTAAGTTCATGGGGGAGCCCCCATGTGAACAGTCTGTATTGATGAATACATCAATTTTCATTTTGTGATGAATTTACTTCGTTCGGGGAAGCTTGTCCCGTTCGTTCCTTATTTTTGCCTTAGCATAGATTTGTTTTTATTCTTTCTTCTTTGCACCTGCCCGTTCGTCCCATAGGCTGCAACCTTAAGAGCCTGGGCATGGTCCGCGAGGCTCAGCTGCTCGTAACCGTAGGTAGAGGCGGGGTGCGATCGGTCAGAATGTTGAAGCAAAGTTACGTAAGATAATTAAAGGAACGGACTACCCTTTGGTTCGATTAAAAATGTATTTACCATATGATAGTAAACAAGAAGAGAGGTGGTACCACACCTCCGTGGATCCCCCGAGCGACCCGGGCCGAAAGTGTTCGGGCCGGGGTGCTCTGTAGGAGCGAACGTTGAATGAAAAAACAGTAAGACCAAATTTTTAAGGGGAGAAAAGACGTAATTGTTCGATGTTCCAAGTGTTGGTGAGAACGTCGCCGTTGTCGTCCTTCAGTTGGTAGGCACCCGGTCGGATTACTTCGGTCACCGTATAGGGTCAATCCCCACCACCTTAGTTTCCTCGAGTGGGCGGAAGGCCGTCGAGGGGGTTGGTTTGTTGTAGTCCGAGACTGCCGGGGTCGATGCTTCCCCAAGCCGCGGGAGCTCAGACGTGTTGATGATGGCACTGGCGAGCTCGTAATGCTCACAGTCGCACGTGAAGGCATGCGAGAAGGTGCTACCCACAGTGATGACATCATTCGGTCCTGGCATCTTCAACTTTAGGTAGGTGTAGTTGGGGACCGCCATGAACTTGGCGTAGCATGGCCGCCCCAAGATGGCGTGGTAAGACCCCGAGAAGTTCACCACCTCGAAGGTAAGCACCTCTGAGCGGAAGTTGGCTCAGTCGCCAAACGTGACGGGCAGGTCGATCTGCCCGAGCGGGTATGCCTGCGCTCCTGGGATCACGCCGTCGAAGCGAGAGCTCGCTGGTCGAAGCTCCGATCAGGTGATGCGCATGGCGTCGAGGGTGTCAACGTAGAGGATGTTGAGGCCACTGCCTCCGTCCATCAGTACATTGGTGAGGCGCTTCTTGCGGACAATGGGGTTGATGACGAGCGGGTAGCGCCCCGGTCTAGCGACGTGGGACAGATGGTCCCTCCGATCAAAAGTGATCAGAGATTCCGACCAGCGAAGGAAGGAGGGGACGACTGTTTTGGCGACGCACGCCTCTCGGTAGCACACTTTGTGCTAGCATTTGGAGTAGACGGCTTCGGATCCCCCAAAGATCATGATGCATTCCTTAGGGTCAGGGAAGCCGTCCCCATCCTTGCCCGCCACGACTCCTTTCTTGGCTGCTGCCTCCTTGCCCTTTCCTTCCTTCGTCTCACCGGCCTATTGCAGGAAGTGCTTGAGGAGCTCAAAGTCCTTGTAGAGATGCTTGATGGGGTAAGCGTGGTTGGTGCAGGGGCTATCCATGAGCTTGCCAAAGTGGTCAGGCAGGCCCTGCTGGGGCTGCTTGCCTACGACGATCAGCTACGGCGACCAACGCGGAGTTGGCCGGTCGGCACTGATCCTTCTTGTTCTTCTTGCCCCTCTACGTGGAGGGGCCCTCATCTTGGTCCTCGCGCTTGGCCTTGCCCTTGTCCTGGCCTCTGTTGAAGACCACTCTAACCGCCTCCTCATCGGAGGCGTGGTTCATGGCGACGTCGAGCAGGTCGCGGGTGGTACGGGGCTTCAGGCAGCCACGCTTGTGGATTAGGGACTCGCAGGTTGTCCCAGAGAGGAACACGCTGATTATGTCTATGTCGACGACATCAGGGAGGGAATTGCATCATTTCGAGAACCTATAGATGTAATCCCGCAGGGACTCGTAGGGCTCTAGCTGACAGCTCTTGAGGTCCTAGGAGTTCCCAGGGCGGACGTATGTCCCCTGGAAGTTCCCGACGAAGATCCTCTTGAGATTCGCCCAGTCACGGATGCTGTCGTGCGGGAGGAATTCGAGCCATGCTCGAACATGTTCCCCACGCAGATGGGGAGGTACTGAATGATGAAGTGATCATCATCCACTCCTCTAGCTCGGCAGGCGAGCTAAAAGTCTTCGAGCCATATTCCGGGGTTCGTCTCCCCGGTATACTTGGCGATGTTGGTTGGCAGTCGGAAGCGCTGTGGGAACGGCGCTCTCTGGATGCACCGGCCAAAGGCCCGTGGTCCCGGGCCTTCTGGGCTGGGACTTCGGTCGTCCGGTCGGCAACCACGCCTAGGGTGCGTCTCCCCAATCTCTTCGATGGTCCGATCGAAGCCCGTGTCATCTACTCTCACTGCCGCCCGATGGACGTCATCATCATGCCGGGCCCAATGCTGGTTGCTAATGACGCTGCGAGCATCTTGGTTTGGCCCGAGGCGTTCACGCATAGGCGATCGGTGTGGAGCGGGTGTCGGGTCAGGCTGTGGCGTAGCTGCGCCCGCCTATGCCGCGCTCGGTGGCTATAGTGGTGAACGGAAAGAGTGATTTGTCTGGTGCGTCCTCACTCCCCTGGTAGGGAGAGAGGCCGCGAGTCGGTGTCACGATGTGAAGCTCTCCGCCTGTTGAACGACGGCGGTTTCCACCAGTGCCCGGAGGTTTCGGTGGATCGCTTGTTCCTGGGGGTTGTCCGTCTCGGGAAGGCCGCGCAGAAGCATCGCCGCCACAGCGATGTTTTGGCCAGCCCAAGCAAACTATGGGGGATCGTTCCCCCCGTCCATGATGTTGTGCTGGACCTGGCGGGCGTGACCCTGGGCGCCGCTCATTGGGTTACATGCACAGGGTGCATTGTGGTGTGCGGAGCATGCTAACGCAGGTGGTGGCTGGTTCTGCCACCTTTGTCGTAGCTCCTCGCCATGCGCCTAGGCACATGCGAGGGCATCTGCGTGAGGGTCCGGAGGGGTGTGGGTCTGAAGAGACTCCACTACCACCGGCGGCTGTCCCGGGGTGTCAGCCATAGCGCACTCCTAGGATAGAGGGTGGCTAGGTGCCATGACATCGCTGATGCTGGAGCCGTCGCTCTCAACATCGTCATCCAGGAGGTCGTGAAAAGAGGCGGGAGCATAGCTCGCCATCCCCATGAATTCAGATGTGAGAAGGGGCGGCGCCAGCATCCTTCGGAGCCCCCAGGTGTATGCGTCCATGGGGGATGCGAGGCCATAGGGGAATCGGTCGCATGGTAGTCGCGGTAGGGACAACAGGGTCCCTCCGGAGAATCGGTGAAAGATAGTAAATAGCGAGTAAATAACAAAGCGTACATTACTCACAGTGGGGTTTGAGCAGAGCGTATGCTCAGAACGAAGCACAAGCGCCTCGCTGTTGAAGTCGTCGGGTGTCCTAGAGCTGATGGAGGATGCGCCTCCTCCGACGGGCGCCGGAACAAGTGCCTCCTCGCGGAGGTGCAGCACGCCGAGCTGGTCGGCGACGAATTCCAGGCTTCAGAAGAGGAAGGCCTAGGACGGCTTGAAGATGGGTGAAACCTACATCCCAGCAGGTGGGAGTGCGGGAAACTCCAGTGAGCCAAAGCGAGTCGTATCATTTGAGCCCGCCATGGTGAAGATGGCGGAAAAGTGGGCCATCCGATGACCAAAAAGCGTGAACTTACGGTGTATTCCCCACGGACAGCGCCAACTATCGGTGCAGAAAGTGACCAACACGTAAATATTTGTAGTTTTGTCATACATTGTGATCAGATGTGGCCTAGCACTCAATGACACAGGGTTTATCTTGGATTCAGGCAACGTGCCCTATGTCCAGTTTGAGTCGGTCGGTGACTTTATTCCTGAGCCCAGGTGCTCAAAGTTTGCTGTGGGGTTACAAACCAAAGGGAGTAAGATGGGGGTGCAAGAGGTCCGGTTGGACTCTGGTCTGAAGAGCCGAAAGTGAAGGGAGCTCCTCTATGTGCTAAGTGTTTGAGCGTGAGCTCTGCGTAGCTTTAGAGTGTCTAAAGCTAGCAGAGGGTGAATCAATGTCAGTGAACTAATCCTCTTGGAGTTGATCGATCTCCCCTATTGGGAGAGAGTGCGTCCCCTTTTATAGATGAAGGGGACGGCCTTACAAGAGATAGAGAGAGAGAGAGGGAGAGTACGTATGCTACTAAGTCTTGTTGCCCACGCCATCGAGTACAAGACGATTGTAGGCGCCCATAACACTGTTGATGTCAGACGCATGTGGGAGGTTTTAACCGTGTTCTCCATGTAGGGCAAATGATGGAGCCTACAACATTGTTGATGCCCAGAGGCATGCGGGGGGAGCCTTACCATGTTTGTCATGGTATAGGAGTTGATGGCGCCTACAATACTGTAGGGAAAATGTCGGCGCCCACAACACTACTTGGGTTCTGACATGCCTAGAAGGTTTGTAGGGCACCCTTCTGATATGTCATGTTGGTACTGCAGGTGTACAGAGTACGGTCCTTGGTATTGTGGTTGACTTGAGTGTCCTGCTTTACCTGCTCTGCCTGTTTCCTGGTCCTCACCGAGCCGGCGTCCCCGGTCGGTTAGTCCCAGTCGGCTCCGACTGCGCCAGTCGGAGAAGAGCTGTAAGCTGAGGTTCAGTGCGTCCCCGATCGGAGACACGGGTCGGAGTCGGAAGCGGGCGTCGTTCCTCCTTGGCTAGGCCTTCCGGTCGGAGAGGCGGGCTAGAGTTGGAAGCATTACAAGAAATTCTTCTTTTTATGACAAAATCCCTCGTGACGAGGCATGTTTTCGTCATATAATGTAACATAATATGACGAAAAGTTATGTGTCGTCATAAAATTATGAGACCCAAAAGTATTTATGACGACATCGTTTCTTGTGTCACATAAAGGTAGCAAGTTTCGTCACAAATTGTCAAGCAGCAGGAGTCGGTTGACGATTGTGAATTTTTGACGATTTAGACAGTTTTTATATGGCGACAGTAGACCGTCACTGAATGTTTTATCAAATATGACGACCCCCAATGTCATAAAATACCCCAGTACAAGGTGGAGCCTTGACCCATGACAGTTGGGCTCGGAGCTTGGCCTAGGCCCATGTAAAAATGTAGAGGGGGCCCAGGTGGAAGGAGGCAGGCCGAGCCTAAAATAGAAGGCCCGAGAGATGTCTTTTTCTTTTTCTTTCTTTTTTTTTAATTTATAAATCACTTGTTCATCATGAACAAGAACGATTTCTCTTAATTTCTGGTTAAAACTTGTAACTAGTCTTTCTCCCACATATTAACTCCAAATGTGATGATTTTTTCCTAAATTTTTCTAAAATCATTATCTATCAAGTTAATGTATTGATTTTGGTCATCTTTTCATGTGACAAAGTTTGACCAATTCGAATTTTAAATTTAAAAAAAATAACGACTTCAAACTAGATTTTGAAACCCGAAATGATTTCAAATGAAAAAAGTCATAAACATAAAGGTTGTATAATTTATCAAGATCTACACTTTTTATTTTGGTCATTTGTTCATCCGATAAAGTTATAGTAACGTTGTTCACAAATTTTACACATCTCTCTCATAGTTTGTGAAACTATAAGAGAGATCTGTAAAATTTGTGAACAACATTACTATCACTTTGTCGAATGAACAAATGACCAAAACGAAGTTTGTAGATCTCAATGAGCTTTACAATCTTCTTGTTGATGACTTTTTCATTTGAAATTACTTAGTATCCTAAAATTATGTTCGAAATTCTAATATTTTGAAATTTAAAATTCAAACTATTCAAATAAAGTCATATGAAAAAATAAACAAAACAAAGAAGGTAGATCTTGATGAGTTGTACAAACTTGGTATTCATAACTTTTCTAGTTGAGACCATCTAGGGTTTCGAAAACTGGTTTGGGGCTGTCAAAATTTAAAAATCCAAAATTTGAATCGTTAAAACTTTGTCAAATGAAAAGTTGACCAAAACAAAAAATGTATATCTTGATGAGCTTAACAAACTTGGTATTCATGACTTTTCTATTTGAAACCATTTAGAGTTTCAAAAACTAGTGTCAAAGTGTCATTTTTTTTAAATTTAAAATTTGACTTGGTCAAATTTTGTCAAACGAGACACTAAATGACCTCAGATGAAAAACTTTTGAATACAAAGGTGTTAGAAATCATCAATATATACAATTGTTATATATGTCATTTTTCCATTTGAGAAAGTGTTAGTAAACACTAGTTACAAAATCATGAATCTCACATAGAGTTTAAGAAACTATACGAGAGACTTGTCAATTTAGAACTAAACTTTCCTAACACTTTCTCAAATGCAAAAATAACCTATATAACAATTGTATATCTTGATGAGTTATACAAACTTGGTATTCATGACTTTTCTAGTTGAGACCATCTAGGCTTTCGAAAACTGGTTTGGAGCAGTCAAAATTTAAAAATCCAAAATTTGAATCGGTCAAACTTTGTCAAATGAAAAGTTGACCAAAACAACAAATGTAGATCTTGATGATCTTAACAAACTTGGTATTCATGACTTTTCTATTTGAAACAATTTAGAGTTTCAAAAACTGGTGTCAAAGTGTCATTTTTTTTAATTTAAAATTTGACTTGGTCAAACTTTGTCAAACGAGACACTAAATGACCTCAGATGAAAAACTTTTGAATACAAAGGTGTTAGAACTCATCAATATCTACAATTGTTATATAGGTCATTTTTTCATTTGAGAAAGTGTTAGTAAACACTAGTCACAAAATCATGAATCTCACATAGAGTTTACGAAACTATACGAGAGACTTGTCAATTTAGAACTAAATTTTCCTAACACTTTCTCAAATGCAAAAATAACCTATATAACAATTGTATATCTCAATGAGTTATACAAACTTGGTATTCATGACTTTTCTAGTTGAGACCATCTAGGGTTTCGAAAACTGGTTTGGAGCAGTCAAATTTTAAAAATCCAAAATTCGAATCATTCAAACTTTATCAAATAAAAAGTTGACCAAAACAACAAATGTAGATTTTGATGAGATTAACAAACTTGGTATTCATGACTTTTCTATTTGAAACCATTTAGAGTTTCAAAAACTGGTGTCAAAGTGTCATTTTTTTTAAATTTAAAATTTGACTTGGTCAAACTTTGTCAAACGAGACACTAAATGACCTCAGATGAAAAACTTTTGAATACAAAGGTGTTAGAACTCATCAATATCTACAATTGTTATATAGGTCATTTTTCCATTTGAGAAAGTGTTAGTAAACAGTAGAGTTTCAAAGTGTCATTTGTGAACAATTGTTATATTGTTGACATATTTTTTATTTGAAATTTGTTATTATCCTATAATTTTTGTATTTACAACTTTTTCATTTGTATTCATTTGGTACTCAATATATTTATATAACATATCTGCTTTGAAAATAGAAAAATAAAAAAACAAATGAATATTGGGCCACGTAGGGCTCCAGAATAAGCATTACATTTAGCCCAAACCCAACCCTCCCACGTGCTTGGCCATTAGATCAAAACGGATGGCCAAGATACATCAGGTCCCAAATAAAAACACTCTAGAAACCCCACCCATCCCTCCCCGTATCCACTCCCTACATCACGGCACCCTACTCCTGCGCCTCCACTTCCTCCGACTGTCCCCAATCAGCAAACCCTACCACACCTCGATCCCACATCCCACTAGCGCCGACACCTGCATCTCATGGCTGCCTGCGAGCTATGCCGCCACGGCCCTGGTCCTCAGCATAACCCCCTCTCCTGTGAGCATCCAAGGGCGGCATGGAGGAGGGTGCCCGGCCTCGATCTGGCCATCGGCTGCGTGGAGGAGGACGTTTGGCCTCGATCCAGTTATGGGTGGCGCGGAGGAGCATGTGCGTGAGGTCCTGGGGAAGCCTCCCCACCGAGTAGCCTGGCCCCAACACCTGCTCCTCTTTCTCATCCTCACTATGCAAGAGCAACGAGATCCATGGCGCGTGCGTCCTGGGAGCAAGAAGCGACAGCGATGGCTGGTTTGCAGCAGCACCCCAGCAACCACCGACGTCCGTGCTCGCCCACGTCCTGCCGCAATCGGGTGGGGAGGACCCCTGCAGTCTTTCTGCTGCTCCACCCCTTCCGAGACGACGGCGTATGGGCGTATCTTCCTCGGCCGCTCCCAGCGACGGAGTTCGGCGCGCAACTTCTCGGCAGCTCATTGGCGCGCCTTTGCGGCGGTGATTGGCTCTTGTTGCATGACGATTGGCGGCTCTCCGCCGATCTCTCGTTCTCTCGCCCCAGATCCTGGCGCGGGGCCTTCCACGCTTCAGTGCGTGCAGCTATCTATGCAACCCTTTTCATTAATGTGCCGTGTCAATACCAATTCTATACTGAGTTAGTAAAGCTCATTTGAAAAAGATCACTGTACTTGGCTCCTATAAATTAGAGTGATTACATTTAATTTCTTCAACATTCAAAGTGATGTGCGGCGAGATTTCGATAACCATTGTTCATAAGATTCATACACGGAGATTCCTGGATGATACCTTCCACCGATGAGATTCATACAGAGATTCTGGGTACTTCCCTAATAGGTCATTTCCACATCACGGGATATGCATCCTTAATGAACACCATAATCTCATTGTTTCCGCCTCTGGCTCGAACTAAATCGCAAACACCAGATGTGTCCATCCATTCTTCTCGGTCAAGTACCCCCATTGCATGCCTTTGATTTCAAAAAGACATCGCCACAATTAATTAGTCCCTCACACAATGCTTGCTATATTTCAGGTTAATCTAAGGCATGCATAGGCTACATGGTCTGTCCAGATAATTGTTCCATAATCCACAATGACAGCGTGACTCCTCTTATAAGGTTATTTTGTTGACTCATGATTCGTTCATAATATCTTCCGCACCATTTATCAAAACAAGCCTCCATGTCTTGCCTTCTACAAATTCCCCTTTGCATTTTTAAACAGCTTTTGCATAAGTACACAACAGCCAATTGCTCTAGGTGAAATGTGGAGATATGTGTGAGGAACGTACTTCTCACGTACATCGATGTTGACCAAAAATAAAGGTCTCTACAGATCCCGCTTTTGTATCATGCCTGTTACATAAGAAAAAATTTCCATCTGTTGCTGCTGTTGTATTATGCCTGCTAACTAAACACTTTGCATTTCCATGCTTGCCCACTATGTATTACGCCGCTGCATCTTTTAGTGGTTTATAACAGATTCATTGTCACCCTATTACGTTTGTGAATTATCCTAACCACCCTACTAAATGGCTCACTGCTTATATGATAACACTTCACTATGACAAAGCCTATTGCTGCAATAGGTACACTAACTACTAAATGTTGATATAATGTTACATGCTACATACTTCAAAATCTTCCTTATATTGTCCTTCGATTTGCAAATATATGTATCCATCGATTTTTCGTCAACTAAACTACATACTTCAAAATCTTCCTGCACAGTTCTAGCTCTTCAGTGATGTCTTCTTCCTCAACCTACTCATCAGTTTGATGGAACATATCGCTCGACAGGTGCACAACTTCGCCAAACATTGAAAGTTCTTTCACCCATGCTGAAATGAGTATCCATGTCCAACTGAGACAGCCCTGTACTATGCTAACATTATCCTAGGACGGGCTCAAATGATGACCCATATATGTAACTAATGTTACTGATCTTTTTGTTTCATGTGTATAATATGATGTGCTATAATTCCGCTTTGCTGGCCCGTGCAAAGCACGGGGGTACCTGCTAGTTTCTTTCATATTTAGTGAAGTAATTTTTCTAACCAATATAGGGAAACCATTTAGGTGAACTTTGCAAGGAACAATAGAAAGAAAGAAATGATTCTAGAATGAATCAAGCAAGTGGTGTCACCGTGACTTTCTATCTTTACATTATTTAGTTGGGTGTAACTTTGCAGCTTCAAAGATTTCCCTACCGAGTACTTCTATTATGTCAATCACAATTGCCTACTGCTGTCCATTGTCCCTGTACTTGCATTTATCTTCCTGTTTTAATATAAATTGTGTGGTTTTAACGGTTACTTTATGGATCTAGTTATTTCCTCAAATTTCATTACATCTGTTATTTTACATTTTCCTTCATTTGTCTTGCTGCTTTACTACAAATTTGTGTGGTAATAGATGTGTATATTGATTCAGGTCTGTTCCCAAATTCTATTACAGCTGGAATTAGCTCGTAAGTCACCAAGTCTGCTAAATTTGTGTGGTAACAGATGTCTAGTGTCATGTTGAATATTGTTGGTTTTTTTTCTGCTTGTAGTGACAGGCTCTGCTTGTTATGTAGAAATGCAAATAAATTGATTGATAATACCATTGAAGGATATGCTGCTTTGGCTATGATAATTTGCCTCTTGCTCGAATGATGCAAAGAATTGTTTCTTTACAATATAATAGTATTGTGTGTTTCTGCAACTTATTGCTTAGCCAAACAGGATAAAAAGTCGTATGACATACCTGCATGTTTTGATCTGTCCTGTGATTTATTTAGTGAAATTTGCTAACCAATATTCACTTAAATTTTTTTTATCTAGATCATTCAAACACAATTGAATATGCCAACAATTGGAAAGTGTGATTCTTTTAGTTAGCATTTACATAGTACATTTTTCCTCTTCATTGTTTCTTTTCAGATAACAGATAGGGTCATGGGCGTTGTTTGCTGGGTTGTTGGCTGGAACTTGGCGCTAGCTGTTGGCTACTGGCTGGAACTTGTTTGGTGCAAGAACTTGGCTCTAGGTGCTGGCTGGAACTTGACGCTAGCTGCTAGAATTTGTTTAGTTGGCTGGATCATTTTGTGTTCATGTTTTTGTTGTAATTTTGTATGGAAACATGTATTCTGGAACATGCGCCTTTGTATGGTCGTTATGATATTATGGAATTGGTTATATGGTTTATTATTGTTTCAATTGGGTCAGCCCATAATATGGGCCTGGGCTGGAAATGTTGGGCTCACAATATTTGACGTTACCCTATTGTCATAATAACCTGTCCTCCCACGTACCATTTGTGACGGTTCGTACATTATGTGATGCGTTGACTAAACAATATGTGACAGTTATAGTCGTCATAAAAGGTAACAATAGGTGACGATAGAACGTTACCGTCACAAAAGGTCTTGACATTTTGTGACGGTGGCCCATAAAATCGTCACGAGGTACATTATGTGACGGTCGTTATATGACGACCGGCGTGACGCTGCTTTTTCGTCATAAAGTACTTTTTATGACAATTTCTGTACTTTACATGACAGTTCCGGTTTGTCATACAAGCCTCGATTTTTTGTAGTGAAGCGAGGCCTTCTGGTTGGAGAGGCGGGCCAGAGTCGGAAGCAAGGCCTTCCAGTCGAAGAGGCGGGCCAGAGTCGGAGGCGAGCGAGCGCCGTTCCTCCTTGGCCAGGCCTTCCGGTCAGAGACTGGGTCGCCCTTCTGGCCTGTCGTTAGGTTTTTTGGGCTGGCCCAGGAGTTGTGCGTCGTTTGTGACGTCGTCTGCTAGGCCGAGCCTTTGCTGGGAAGCAGGTCCATGAGGGACCCCGGGTTTATGAACCCGACACTTATAATGAAGGAAAGTTGTACTCAAGATGTTTGATTTGGTTTGAGTCCTTATACACAATTGTATATCTCATCATGTATCATGTTTACGCATTCCATCAAGCTTAGCATATTATGGTAGTATGCAATTGTGTTGGGTTGTTAATAACCAACTTGCAAGTAGGTTCCAATTAGAATGGGAATTAAACCACGAACGATTAAAATCCTAGTTTGCCCTAGTGACGTGATGCTTGTACTCCGTGTTTCTAAACATTTATGTTATGTATGTTTCACTCAAACACGCATTGCATGCATGCATATCATTTAGGTGCGATAACGGATGATGAATCGAGTGATGGACTACGAAGTTGATCTCGAGAATGGTGCAACGGTGACCAAGTCCAGAAGATAAGGATGATAGTTGATCATGTCCTGAAGATGAAGCTAACTAACTGACATTGTGTTTCAAACCCAGGCAAGCCCCGGAGCATTTTAAGCCTCCTACCTCTCTTTTAAAATGCACTTGAGTTTATATCTTGTATTGTGCATTAAGTATAAGAGTTGAATTAAAACCCGTTGCTGCATGTCTTACCTTGTCTACAATATATATACCTGTATCCTTACTAGTATGTATAGGTCGCTCTATGCTTAACTATACTTAGACCGGTAGAAGTCGGGTGATTCCTGTCATCCGCGAGATTTAGGTGGCTACTCTAACACGGTTGGCTATATTTGCTATCGTGGAAAAGAACCAGGTGATAATGGATATCTGGAGACGGAACGGGATTCGGTGCTATTATGGTTGTTGTTGATGCCGGCTAGGCATGTATTCTTTGATCCTGTCTGTGTCGGTTAAGGACCGTACCATTGTCTAGACCATGGTTGAGATTGAACATACCTTCACATAACGGTCGGATAACTCGTTTCGACTGTGAAGCCAAGTACCTCATTCAGAGTGAGACCATTGGACTGTGGATCGCATCGCGGGGAGGGGCGGGCACTTAACTAGGCTTGCAGGTACAGCCTGAGCGACCTGGCGTCAGCTGTTCCCCAGACCTTGCGCGAGGTTCAGTCCAAACTCATCTTCAAATAGAGCGAATGGTGACCCAAGCGAGTGATGCGTAAGCTCGCACGGGCGTGTGATATGGGCTTTACCCAGCTGGATGTAATCGATTCGAATCGTCGTCTCTCCTGGATAGTGAGAAACTTAGTTATAGTCCAGCATCGTAGTAACTAATGAAACATGATGGTTCCATTGATTATGATAATTGAATATGGTTACTACTGTGATGCTTAATAATCAAATGATTGTTATAGGATAGATGCAAACTTAGCTTTAATTAGCTTCACAGAACTTGATGCTAAAACATTGAAGGTAAGGACTTACATAGTAAGCTCTTTTGCAAAAGACTATGCTATCCAACTAGCTCCACCAAATAAACCATGTATATCCTTGGAGTTTTTATTTTTTTCATGTCGGATAAGTCTTGCTGAGTACAATTGAGTACTCAGGGTTTTATCCCACCCTATTGCAGGTGAAGAGCTCTGTCTGCTGAAGGTGGTGACTAAATGTCAGTGGGCTTGGCTTTTCTGTATTTTCTTCTCATCTATGCTTTTGTTGCTAGCAATATGATTCAAAATTATGATTTGGTAATCATTTCAAAGTTATATTGTTTTAACCTATTGGATTTGAATCTGAACTTGTATTAATTACTAGTGACCCTATTATAATATTATTTCCGCTGCAAACTCTGTGTATATGATATGTATTTGCTTAATAAAGTACGATCTTGGTTGTAAAGTTGATTTATCGAGGCCTTCGTGGTACTCAACGGACTACCGGGTTTATATAAGTAACGGTATGCGCGTGTCAACGTGTTTAACGGGGACAGTCATACTTAATCTTGTATAAATTGGGAGGTTGTGTCACAGTGGCCATCCAAACTTATCCCGGCAATGACTAACCAAAGCATCAAAGGTAGGAGCAGTACTAAAGAACTGAACTTGTTCGTGCATGCTTTGGAACTCTCCATTTCCTTTAACTTTGCCACCATGAAACAATTGCACTAAACGGTCCATCTACAAAATGTGAAGCAAGACATCAACACCAACAACAACTACACATTTTGAAACCAAATCTTCTGCAATCACTCCTACAATACCATAGCACACGCTCAACAATGATGACATCTATAGCCAAGAACCAAACCGATCAAAATACTCCATGCATCAACTACCTAGGTACATGCAACATGTACTTTACATCAAATCCACGAGCAGAGTATATCCTAAACCAATTGTACGCATCAACTACTAACAGTGAACGCTACATCCATCGACAGAATCACATATTTCCTAACCCTACTCATGGAAGGTATAACCTAAGAAAATAAGAAATCGAGGAGGCGGAGTTCAACCTGGCAATGTAGTCGACTCCACGCACTGTGGACGCCCACTCGCCGATGGGGAAAGCGGTCGGCGCTTGCGCCGCCAAGGCAAACCCACCGAGGTCATGGCCATGAAAGCCCCTCTCAACACCTATTGAGGGAAAGCAGAGGGAGATCGAGGGTCGCCGGAGTCGCGGGGAAGAGGAGCGGGCAGGTGGGTGGAGACGCTGGCAGTGGGGTGGCGGCGACAGCGGCTTCGGCGGCAGGCCGCGACGCTAGAGGGAAAGAGAGAAGAAACTGGGCCAGGCCGGCTAAAACCTAAAACTCCCAGTCATGGCAACCCGCCTGGCTGATGACTGTGCTGTCAGCCGGTAGATCGTTAGCGCTGAAAGCGGCCCCCCACGGACCGCCACGCCATTCTGGTCAACTATGGGTGCCTTAGTGGCGCCCTTGTTTGTCGCGCAAATAAATGTGGCGCGACAAAGTGAGGTCTTTGTTGGCGCCAACAATGGGCTACTAAGCGACTAAAAGGGCTACCTTGTGCAATTTTTTTTTGGTAGCGGTTATTATTAAAATATTTATTAAAAAAGGATTAAAATAGAAAAAAAAATCCGTGGCTAGGCCATCCCTTCTATCTCTGATGACATCATACATGCCATGGCAATGGCAAAGAACGCATTGTTTCAGTGAACATGCACCGAAGCATCATAGTTTTGATATGATTAATATATCTTAGAAAAATCATATTTTTTTGCAAAATTAAACGAAGATAATTTTTATATGAAAATTATAGATCTCGACGAGATTTATAATTTTCTAGTTTTGAGTTTTTTCATTTGAAGTCGTTAAGATGCTAAAAAATTAATGACATATTTAGACTTAAGGATATTTTTGACTTTTCACACCTGCAATTTGACGGCGTTAGAGCCCAAATTGACGTAAGTGGCATGGAGGGCACAAAAAAGTTGAAGCAATGACACTGAAGACCGCTGAACTTTTACAGAGGCACACAAGGCATTGCGATCTTTTTTAATTGCACACAAGGAATTCCCCCATGGAAAATCCCACCGCCCATAAGATCATGGTTTCAAGACTATTTGGTCGTTGGGCTTCAGACAGCAAGATCTGTAGGCTTAGTTATAGTTTTTCTCCTTGGTAAAAAAAAAGGAACTCCTAAATAGAAAAGGAACAACAACTTCCCAGCACAGATCTGGTAGGATGAACAATGTGAACAGCTCTGAAGTCTGTACAGGCAGCAAAAGACAGGCACAAAAATGTGATGGCATCGTATGCTGGAAAACACCGACAGTCATAATTCTCTAGGCAATGCAGCTGTCGGACATTTTCCTAAGGTGTTCCACAGAATGTAATCTCCAGAAGAAGCCTGTCAAAGGAGTGAACAACACACACATCATGTCAGTTGTCAAAAGACCAATATCTCATCAATGCCGCTCACAATCAGACAAGCACTCTTGCAACTATTAGTCATAACCAAGTGAATTCAAATTTAGACAGATCAGGCAAATAGTAAGTGTTTTATTGCAAAATGGAGTAATGAAAATATCAAGTCTGCTTTTCTGAAGAAGAAAAAAAAAACTAAGCAGGCATGAAGCTTAAGAGCGCATCAGAAGAATAGTTAACCACCAAAGCCACTTAAACTAGCACGCACTGTACTTTTTTTTTTCAGTACTAAACTGCTACAGAGACAGCTTCGCTTCCTCTGGTCTCTTGGCGGCTTTTTACCAAAAGTTTGTAATTTTCTGAAACTTAACAGAAATAGAAATGACAGGAAGTTCTCAAGTGGCCATTCTATAAAGAGATGTTATTGTAAGAGAAGCCACAAAAAGCACTGTGGTGGCACATCAAGTGTGTATTAGTTTGTCACTATCTCCGTACTGACATAACAAGCTCATTTAGATGCAAGCATACACAACTGTAGGGTGACAGAAGATAATACAAAATAAACTCACTATACAATCTCAGCAGGTTCACTATTTAATGGTTGATGGAGCAAAATTGTATAGCTTTCAAGATTACGATACCTGCATTGAGTATTCAGCTGGGGCTTTTACAGAAGGATAGACGTTTACCTGCAGGAGGTCATTAAAGCATCAAAACATGATGTATTTTGGTTCATCTATATATTTCAATAAAGCATCAGATACCAAAAAAAAAAAGAAGAAGAAGAAGAACTTCTAGCACTATCACAAGTGCACAACAACCTCAATACCTATTCTATCACCTGTGCAGCAGTATAACATCATCACGCTGACAAAAAAAAGGGCCTTTTAAGGTGGAGAGCGTTTATCAGAAAATCTTGAGTAAAGAAATTCTGCCTGACTTCAAACTGAGACATGATTTTCTCAGACTTGAGCTACTACCAAAATAACACAACATTTTAATCTAGATGCTGTGGTTTCCATAGGTGTTTGTGGGCAGGTGGCTAGATAAATCTGTAAACACGTGACATGTTGAGGTGTGATTGCCATTTTGCGACTTAACAAAATGAAGTGATTATCAACAATATTTCATTTTAGATATATATGCCAATAAGTTTATGAACATAATTGTCTACCAGATCTGTGGATCGGATAATATGTTTAGCCAAAGAATGGATTTATTGATGACAGCTCACCACAGTTGAGTGAGAAAGGTAATTTGTAACTTACAGATTTTGGATCAATTGTAAGACCAGACAGCGTGCCTCCAGTGATCTTAAAAGAAACCTACAGAAGAGGTTCATAATCAATCAACTGAGAAGATAGAAACCTAACAAGAAACTAAAACAAAAGAAAAGACAGACAAAAGAATCTAGGAAAGTCTTTGGAAATTCAACAGCATGAATGCATAGAAGGATAAACAGGTCCCACATACCCACCGGCATCACCAATATACTCCTAGTTGATATAAATGAAGTGTAATACTGATTTCCAGTTATATTTTTATCAGCTTTGGGCCTAGATACCATATGAAGAAATAATACAGAAGTCAAGTGTTTCACAGTCCTATCTGAACCAACATAGTTAGCTATAACTTACCAAGCTGAAAAAGGGAATATGACAAAGGAGATCAAGCATACCATTCCCAGTGTTAGAATATGCGCCTATAGGGCTGGCCACATGGGCCTTGACGCCCACGCGTGGTGGCTGGGCTGCCTCTAGGGAATAGTGGTAGATGATTACAGATTAGGCAAGGATCTCCGTTGAAGAGGTGCGTTCTATAAACCCTACTTGATCCTTGCCTATATATTGTACCTCCCTGTACTCTATCAATCAATCTATTTCCCTATGCCATATTCACTTTCACCCAGGTACGGTACCATGTTCAAAACAAAAGGAACTGATAATAAGTTTTCTCAAGCTCTCATAGTACACCGTTTGGTAGAGGAATACCTTAGCATAATTATACGCTTGCCAAGACAATGGCTCTTCTAAATCAACTGCCTGAAGATCCTTATTGATTTTTTCCATGATGTAGTCATCCAAACTAGCTCCATTCTTAGCGTTATCTTGCTCACTATCACTATCTTCAGTATATCCAGTGCTTGAAACTGATCGAAATGATGAATTTATTCTCTGTACTGTTCTAGGAAGAAATTTAACAGTACCAGGGAAGGTAGCCTCAATGCTCCTACCACTGAGTCCCCGGCCACTTGAAACAATTCTCCATTCAATTGAATGCTCTGTCATTGAAACTGTCCCAATTGATGGATTTCCGTCATACGATGCAACTCTTCTTCGAGGGAATGGCATTGTAATCATGCAAAAGTCCATAATGAAGGGAGACTTGTAACCCTCCATCAATGTCAGCTTAAATAGAAAAGCGCCTTCATTTTCAGAAACCATAGATAACTGGTAGAACCCTTTAACAGGAGGAGCAATGTTGCATGGTGCTTGATAATGCATCAATACAAAATTTCCTAATGGTGGCTGAAAAACCAGGGTTTGCTTATTAGCAGTGGGCTCTGAAGCTTGAACACAATGATGGAATGATGACACCTCGACATGAGCAGTTTTTAACCCAGTCAATGGCAAAGAAACATCAGGTAGTCCTTCAAGTTCAGCCCTACAGGTCACTTGTCCTGAAACAGAAAGGAAATCTGGCACATCATCACGGTCATACAGTGCAGCATTTATAGTCTCCAGGCTAGTAAAGATAATCCTTTGCCTCCCTTTGTACAGGTATGGCTTCCAGGCAGGTTGTTTCTGGTCTGTCGGAAGAGGATCACCAGAAAATCCAGTAGTTCTAATCGAAGTAACATTGGCATAATTGAGATCCTGAGCTGTGCCTGCCAAAACAAACTATTAGCTAAGTTGGTTCATTAGAGTATAGATCCATGAAGAAGCTTTACAAGAGAACATGAAGTATTATATGCCATGATAGGAGGCTTTGTTAACACTAACCAAAAGGCATTGCACCAATGATGAAGTTCCGCAGTAAATCCTTGTCAAAAGGCCTTACACCACCTTTTAAGGAGTCTGATTGAGCAGCACCAACAGGAGAAGAGAGTGAAGCAGTTGGTGCTGCAACAGGTGAGGCAATAGGCTTCGCTCGTGCTGAAATGCCTATACTTCCAGTCAATGAATCCAAGAGTCCACCAACAGACGGCCCAGAGCTAATGATCACCTCAGGTTCAGCAATATCACCAGTAATTATGTCCCCAACAACATGAGCAACCATAAATGCTCTACATTGAACATAAAGAGCAAGTGTGCAAGCTAGTTAGGTTGCTGGTGTTGAACTATATCAACTTTTCATGTAACGATCATGATTGCTAATTAAATGTTAAAGATGTCATTATATCACTTCCAAAAAATCTTAAAGGGGATCAGGGGCTTTGCTCTCTGTTTCTTAAAAATCTTGCACAAGTTTTTATACATTTGATTTGATGAAGTGCTGGTTGATTGATGGTCAACAGAATGAAACTTCAATAAAGAAGAACATGAAAATATAGTAGGTAAGCAAACTTACATTACCCTGTTATGCATGGAAGATTGAACAGGATAGAAGAAAGATTGCCGTTCTCCTTGGCCGAACTCCCACAATCAGACCTTTTCAAGAGATTCTCATATGCTCTAAATGGCTGAGGATCCACCAGAGGCAACACAAGGACATAATACCCTCCACGCTTTTGCAGAACCACAGGCCACAGCATAAAGCCATCCCCTTCCTCTTTATCCAGGCGTAGCGAGATAATGTGGCGGGTAATTGGATCATCAACCCAAGAATCCAGTCCCACAGACGATACGTTTGTACGGATGCCTGAACCGCGTGCAGTGCCCTCCCTGCAGAGCGTCAAATGTCTGTCAAATATGTATCACATCCCACCCAACAGCATTACTGAATTATGCCACAACAACACAGGCTTACCTACAGTTTCAGAGAATGAAGTGCAGAAATTAATCGCAATTCTTGTAAGAACTGTAGCTACTTATTTGTTTGCTGCTATACATGCATTAGGAGCTTTCAGATTGTAGTATGTTTTTAGACAAAAAAAAAGGGTACCATTTTATCATTAATCAGAAACTCTGAATAATGTTCTAACACCCGTCCCAATTCACTTGTACTCACAAGTAAAATCCAGTAACTGGTATTTAAACATCCACAGCACAGAAAGCTAGCTCAAGGACCAAGAGAAAGACAGAGCGAACCTTCTCCGGCGCTCGGCGAATGCGGCGGCGACCTCGTGGTCGGCGGGAAACAGCAACGGCGCCGCCCCGGTGCCCCTCCGGTCTCCCTCTCCATCGCCTTCCTCCGCCTCCCACGCGGCACGCCACCGCTTCTCCACCACCGCGAACCGCCTGGCGCAAGGGAGGAAGAGGTGAGCCCCATGGGATCAGAGGGGCCAAATCCTGACCGGAAAAGCTCGGATGGGTACCTGGAGAAGGCTACGGTGTCGTTGGGCGTGAGGATCCAGATGGCGCGTATGCTGCATCCGCCGCCAGACATGGCCTACCGGGGAATGGCTAGAAGGGAGGAGGAGCCGTGCCGCTGACGCTGCTGCTGCGTTGCTGCGGGACGAGGTCGGAGGAGGAAGACGACTTGATGGGCCGAGTAGGATGCTTTTCTTGAATGTGAGACTTGGAAGCGCAGAAGGCCCAACAGCCAAAATCTTAAGGCACCAAGCGTTCAGCGTTGGGCTGGGCAACCCATATGTGGGCCCATTGCCTCCAGGCCCCGACGCCCCTTCAATTTTTTTTCTATGTTTTTTATTTGCAAATCTTTTTGCTAAAAAATATGTGGTGTTCGTGTTTTTTAAGAGGCATGGGAAATAGATTTATATTAGTTCAGACACAGTGTTATCATGGGTGTTGTATTGCTTATGTATCATGCGCTAGGCCTGGTTGCGGAGTTCAGGATTGGTACTATATATTTATTTATGGGTTGTGGATCTATTCGGGAGATGTTGATAAGGGGTTTCCTACCCCTTCTTATATAGTCCGAACTGTAGGGGTATAAATAGAATCATAATCGGTTTACAGGTAGGTTTCCTAGCCGGTTACAACAGATGGAGTTGGTTTCCATGTATACCTTGTCGTGCTTGTCTACCAAGTAGATGAGGTATTCCTGTCCGGTTGGGCCTCTCGAGTAGTCGATCGAGCAACCCACTCCTAGTTGGGGTACCCGGGTACCATGTACTCCCTCTATCCTGTAATATATAATGTATTCTAGCATTCAAAAATTATCCTCAAATATAATGCATTCTAGAAGACAAAAACTAATTTTGCATTAAATACTTTCCATATATCAACCAATCACCATTAATTACGTTGATGATAGTATCTGATTAGAAAATAAAATGAGGGTACATGCGTCTTTTATGTTCTCTCTTAATTTATCTTAAAATTCCTAGAATGCACTATATTACATGACAGAGGGAGTAATTGATAAGATTCTTGAACCCTAGACAATGTCTTTAAAAGGAAGCGAGCGATTACCACATACAAGCAACTAAGGTTAAACCTAGGGATTTTTCTCGGAGCCAAGGAATTGGACCTAATAAGTACCACCAAATCAAAGTCACCAAATGTTGCCCCCTTATCTGAGTCAATGCCGCCAATCTTGGTCGACTACAATCATCAACAAACTTCACGATGATAATGGAGGAGCTAGCTAGAAAATAGGTACACTCCCAAATGTAAGAAATATGTACCTTGGCAAGAGCTTAGTGATTTTGGTGGTTGAGTAACAACATAATCAATGGGTCTAACCATGTTTGCTAGTATATCAAGTGTTTAGAAATATGGATAGATGCAAGGATGGACTTGAGCTAGGCTAAAGGTGAAGATCAGGGAATCAACACCTCAAATGAAGTTCAAGGGAAGTATCGGAGACCCTAGAAGATAAACAAGAAGTGAAACCTGAAAAAAGGACGTGAAGAAAATCAACTTAGAAGGGCACTAGAACTAGCTAGCACCGGAGCTTTTCCAGTGGACACATATGATAGGTAGTGTCCGGGTCAGAAGATAAGAAAGGTGCATGACATACATCCGGTATGTGCACTTTACTTTTGAGACTCCACCCCATAAGTCATTTTATTGCAAAAGCCCAACCCCTACTTTTTTTTCCAAAAAGCACACACCACTTATGTACGCAGCCAATTTAATTTTTTTCGACAATTGAGAGTTGTTTATGTATTCTTTAGAATGTGTGCGTGTGTGTAAAGGACCATCCATGAAAACTAGACATTGTGACACCAATCAACACATCAAATGAAGTTCAAGGGAAGTATTGGAGAACCTAGAAGACAAACAAGAAGTGAAACCTGAAAAAAGTATGCGAAGAAAATCAACTTAGAAGGGCACTAGAACTAGCACCGGAGCTTTTCCAGTGGACACATATGGCAGGTAGTGTCCGGGTCAGAAGATAAGAAAGGTGCATGGCATACATCCGGTGTGTGCACTTTACTTTTGAGAGACTCCACCCCATAAGTCATTTTATTGCAAAAGCCCAACCCCTACTCTTTTTTTTTGCAAAAAGCACACACCACTTATGTACGTAGCCAATTTAATTTTTTTCGACAATTGAGAGTTGTTTAAGTATTTTTTAGAATGTGTGCGTGTGTGTCAAGGACCATCCATGAAAACTAAACATTGTGACACCAATTTTCACTTTGTGTAAAAGTTTTTCGTCACAACACGATGAATAAGCATAATCGAAGCGCCGAAAATAGTCATGATAGTCTAGCTTGGCTTTTAATGGGCCTATGCATGTCGGCGGAAACAACAAGAACAAATGAAGCACGTGCATACTAGGGTGCAATGGGATGGACTAGGGGCTGGGCATGTGCAACAAAACATTTTACGTGGTGGAATATCAGAATCAAGTGACTTATACGGTGATTTTTGCAAAAATTTCCATTTATTATTATGTAAAGATGCTCCTTAAATCATGCATATAATTAGCACTCTTGGATTATGTAGGTCACCTTCATCGGGGAAGGTGCAACACCTCTAGGCAACACGGTAACGGGTACCAGAGTGGGCTAAGGGTGGCCGGTGAAGTCGGCGGCGACGAGCGCATGCTTGCAGCCATGGCGGATGCGCACGGCGGCGGCGCGTGTTCCCGCTTGACGGCGGCGGTAGCAGTTAAACAACGACGACGTGAGCATCTATGGCCTAACACGATGACGAAACCAGGGAGGAGGAGGTAGGAGGAGCGGTGGATAAGACTGGCCACGGTGAGCTCGAAGCTCGACGGCGCTCCGTGGCCATGGCGGCGATGGCGACGCGTAATGCGGCCTTACCCTTGCTCGAATGGTGGTGCTAGCGGGTAGACAAGGTGGAGGAGGTGGTGGCGGAGCTGTGTGCATGAGCTATTGCACAATGGCGCGGTGGCGGTGGCGTGCGAGCGCGGTGGAGCTACGGCGGCGATGGTGACGGCGCTCAGTTCCGCCCAGGCGCGGCGACAACGAGAGAGAGGCAGAGTAAAGCGAGTGAGGAGGGAGGGTGCGTCACTGCCATTTTGATGCCCGCGTCGGCCTGACGTGCGGGCCCGATGGCCGCGGCCTATGGCCGGTCGGCCACGACGCGCGCGCAGCGTCGGCTCAGTCACCTCTGAACCCGATTGACGAAGCAAGTTCAAGCGATCCGTCCTCCTAATCTGTGGTGATTTAGCAAAAACCTCCTTAATAACAATTGTAGAGCTACGTGAGATCTCCAACTTTGCTTTAGGAACCATCATCTAATTCTCACTAGTTTACAAACTATATTGCTCCAAAGTGAGGTACTTTGAAACTGAGAATAGTTTCAACACTTCTTTAGCTTACGCTATGCAGCTTCGGCTCTCATGAGCTTATCCATGCAAGTGGTATAGGACTCTTGCCAGAAGTCCTTGGTGTGTCTTAACGAGTATAGAACATCTTCATTACTATAAACATTGCACTCATAGCGGGACTAGAACTGTTTGCCCGCTCATCCCGGTCTCGGATCAACGCATTACTGTTGCGCTGTACCCATACTGCTGTGGATGGATCTACCCGAGGAAAAGTACCAGCGGCACTGCCGATAAGCTCATCCCCGTGCTGCTGACATATTTGACTCAGCACCTCAAAAGCCACTACTTGGGCAGCTTCCCAAGGAGTTCTTCCTTCAGATTCCGCCCTCCATTCCCGCCAGAAGGGTGCTTGGTTATGAGCCTGGTATGGTCAGCTGTACTTCATACCATGGTTGTCTCTCCAGGTATACTTTATTCCAGTAATAGAGGGGTGGTTTGTAATACCCCGCATAATGCAAGACTCTCCAAAGTAAGACAGGGGTACCAAACATCAATAGGAAATTCTCACTTCCAATCGGTGCTGCCATCTGTACCAACAACATGGTGCAACTCTCGTGAGACAACATCATAATGGATAAGAGTTACATAACCGAGTAAGAGACTTATAAGGGGAGGAACAATGCAAGTATGTAATAATGATTTATCATGATGCATGTACGTTCCGCACGTCCTCACAAACATAGGAAAATTAAAACTTCTAACGGCATACACGGTGACATACAAGTGTTCTCTCATATACAACATAACTAGTTGGGCTACACGTTTCGCTGTTAGTGTACCTGCACAAGAATTTCATTTTAGCCCAACCCCACAAGTATATATGCAGAATGTAAATCTGGGCTCTAGATTGCAAGCTAAATACTTCCATATATATATATATACTTCCATATCAAAGCTACCCAAAAATAAATACGTCCTATATATACATATAAATATGCATATATAGCCGTATCAAAGCTAACCCATAATTAAATACTTCTATATGTATATGAGGCATATATACACTTCAGTATCAAAGCTAACTCTCCTCATAGACCGCACGCTCACATCTTACGGTCATGCCACTATGATGATGAGTGACATCTTACCTTGGGCATAGAGGCATTTGATCCATACATTACCACTCAAGTGAATGACATCCATACAATAGCACGCCGTATGGACGACGAAATGAAAAACCCCCAAGTTAGTACTTAATTAGCCACATAAAGTCCTTAACTGGGCATAAAGGAAGTGATCACTGGCACACTTTAGATTCAAACTTTAGGTTTTAAACATCTATATATAGCTATAAGTGGCTAGAAACTAGTTTTGGAAAACAAAAACCTTTGTTTTAAATACACATGTGGCAATTAATGTTGAATCTTGCTCTGATGCCAGCTGTAGCAGAACCGACCAATTTATAAGAGCACAAGTACAATGGCGGCCCGCAAGCGATCGCATTATCATACTTGAGCCCATATAAATCCGGTAGTTCGTCGAGTACCACGAAGGGTCTCGATTAACCATCAACATACAACCAAGATCGTACATGATTCAACATACATGTCACATGTTACATAACGTTCACAAATACAGTTCATCCATCAGAGTATGAATTTAAGATATTACAAACCACGTTTAAGTAAAATAGTAGCAGAAGCAAATTAAAAGTTTGAAACCAACATCTGCAACATTGTTTAAATATAGCGCCAGCTCGCGATCACACTTCCACAAAAGCATAAGGGAGGGATTAATAAGAGATGCCTCGTCCACGGAGGGACAGAAGTAGTTCTTGCAATAGCCATAATAAACTGTACCATCTACAATAATGGGAATAAAACCCTGAGTACGAGAAGGTACTCAGCTAGACTTACTCATCATAAACCAAAAATAAAGTGACTCCAAGGATTATGCAAGGCTTTATAAGTGGAACTAGCTTAACAACATTTTTTATAAAAAGCTTACCAATTCAAGTATACAATTATAATTCGGTCATCAAGTTAATTATAGCTATTCATCTCTAGATTAGCAACTAGCCTGTGACAAATATGTGGTATATCATTTAGTAGCATACAATAGTAACCATAGCCGATATAATAATTCTATGTTCATCCGAACCATCATATTTCATAACACAGTTAGTACGATGTTGGGGCTACCAAGTTTCTTACTGTCCGGGAGAGACGGCGATTCGAATCGATTTCAACCAGCTGGGAATTTATTCCTAACACAAACCCAGGCATACCAAATCAACGGTCACTTTAGGTCACCTTTGGCACAACTCAGGTCCACATTTCGTGGGTTCACCCAGCGCCGCACAATCAGGGACAACCAACTGCCAGGACGTTTAGGCCCGGACTACCTTTGGGCTCACGTCTGGCTCCCCGCACATCCTTACTACTATCCAGAGTGCGCACTTTTACAGAATGGGGCCTGACCTGAGTTGAGCTACTCGACTTCACAGTCAGAACGAGTTATCTGGCCAGCTAAGTGAGAGGCATGCATTCAATCTTGTCAGAAGTGCCAACAACGGTACGGTCCTTAATCGGCACAAACGGAATCACATGAGTCAACCTACATATAGACTCCGCCCGGCCTCCAGTTACATTACCCCATGGTTCTTTCCCAAGATAGCAAATATAGTCAATCATGCTTCGGTATCCACCTATATCTCGCAGGTGACAAGAAATCACCCGACTTCTACTAGTCTAAGCATGGCTAAGCATATATACGATCCTGGACCTACACAGGGTTAAAGGTGTATATATCTGAATAAGGTAGTTCTATGCATCAAGTGTTTCCAATCAACTCTTATAACCTAATGCATCAAACATAAAGGATTCAAGTGATATTTTGTAAAACATAGGAGACTTAGAATGCTCCGGGGCTTGCCTTTGAGGAAAGAGGTTGGCCGGTGATCCGAGCACACAGGGAGGTCCTCAAGAGTTTGCTTCTCTTCTTCTAGAGCTACGGCCTGAGGTGTTTCCTGCTGTTCCTCCTTTTCTTCTTTGTTGAACTCCAGAAGGGTTATCCCTTCGGACGATCCTATATGCATGAGCACGAAATAAGATATCACGAATGCATATATAATGACATGTATAATATGATATGATATGATGAATGTATCCTCATAAGTGTTTTTAATAGCATTGCATTAAGATGATAACAAGTTATATTTTTTTTACTGAGTAGGTGTATATCTCTTCTCTAGTTACTTAAACAAACACTTATGTAAATCATTTTTTGGACTACAAGATAACAGCCACTTGTTTTGATCATAACTGGAGTTATACACATCAAAATAATATAATTGTGGACTTTATGGAAAGCTTATAAAATTGACTACAACTTTTTTTCAATCATTTTAATGTGATTCAACAATTATCTAAGTCAAACAATTCAATCTTTTAGATCTTTCTAGAGAGTAAGCATTTCTGACAGCGGACTTCTAATAGCTATAATTCTTAAACCATAAGGTCTATGACTATAAAAATTTAACACAAGGTATATAAGTAAGTTATCTACAACTTTGTTATTAATAAGATTCGCAGAAAAGATCATTATCATCATAAAATTATCACCACAACAGAAACTACACATGCAGCCATCTAGTTGAATTATAAAGCAATAATTAACTAGTTGCATACAACCAATTGCTTCTAAGCTTAACTAATAACATCAACAGATCATATGCATCACAAGAACCATATAAAACATCTTGGTTAAACATAACTAAATTATTTATATTTATTTATTAATTTCCTTAGATAATAAGGTGATTTAAAGGATAAATATTTATAGTGCTTAATAAATTCTTAGAAAATTACAGTACCCTACAAATGAGCCTAATAGTCTACTGTACAAATTTCATGCCATTTGGATAAGTATAGCTACCTCTACAAAAATGACCAGTCACATAGGCTTATTTTAGCAAAAATAGTTTAGCATAGTGAAAAGTGCCAAACCATAGATTTAATATTTTTCTTACTTTCCTCCTAGCATAATAATACTGTCTCAAAATTTGTATGACCATATGTTATGTATTTTTACCCCAATTAATTTCACTAGAAACTTGCAATTAATTAGGATTAAATAGGAAGACCATATTTCAAGTATTCTTACTATAGGTTTAGTATTTTTACTAGCTATATCATGTCAACACAATACCAGCAAAATTGGAATCACAATTTTATCACTTTCCTAGCTCAAGTTATGCAATTTACAAGATAGAAACTAATTTAAAAGCACTTATCTTGTTCAATTTAATTCTCCTAGAAAAATACCCTAAATAGTAGATTTCATATTTTTATGAAATAGTACACTTCAATATGAAACCAACAAAATTTTGTTCACCCTATTTGTACACTTCTAGCTCTAGATATGAATTTATGAAGTTTACATTCGAATCTATGAAAATAAATCCAAAAAACAATTCAAAAACTGACTGACATCTGGGACCCGTGGGTCAACGGGACCCACGGGTCAACGGGACCCACATGTCAGCGACACAGAACAGAGGCGCGGCTTGACCAGCGAGAACTCACCGACGGCGAGGTCATCAACGACGAAGTCGGCACCAACATGTTCCCCATCCTATTCCACACCTACAGGTACCATAAGCTCGCTCGGAGGATCACCGGAGCTAGCTCGCCGGCGAGCATGGCGGCTCGGCGGCAGCGCGTGGTGGTGATCCAGCCATCCCCGGCGATGGCATGGCCAGGCGAGCGTGGCTACAGCATCTACAAACCCTAGCAGAGCTCTACGGTGCGGATCGAGCCACGGTGAAGCGGCGGTGAGCTCCGGCCACATGCATGGTGGCACGACGGCGCACAGAGCACGTCGGTGGTGTCATCGTTCTAACAAGACGGCGGCCAAAGGTAGGTCTCCATCATCGAGGAAGGTGCAACACCTCTAGGCGACATGGTACCGGGTACTAGAGTGGGCTAAGGGTGGCCGGTGAAGTCGGTGGCGGCAAGCGCGTGCTTGCAGCCATGGCGAACGCGCACGGCGGCGGCGCGCGTTCCCACGTGACGGCGGCAGTAGCGGTTAAACAATGATGACATGAGCATTTATGGCCTAAGGCGATGATAAAACCAGGGAGAAGGAGGTAGGAGGAGCGGTGGATAAGACTGGCCACAGTGAGCTCGGCGGGGCTCCGTGGCCATGGCAGTGACGGTGACGCATAATGCAGCCTTACCCTTGCTCGAATGGTGGTGCTAGCTGGTGGGCAAGGTGGAGGAGGTGGTGGCAGAGCTATGTGCATGAGCTTTTGCACAATGGCATGGTGGCGGTGGCGTGCGAGCGTGGCGGAGCTGCGGCGGTGATGGCGACGGCGCTCGGTTCCGCCCGGGCGTGGCGAAGGTGAGAGAGAGGCAGAGCGAAGCGAGTGAGAGCGAGTGAGGAGGGAGGGCGCATGAAAGATCTTGACTGACGCGTGGGCCTGACACCGATGGGCGGCCTGCACGCGGTGACCACGGCCTATGGCCGGTCGGCCACAATGCGCGCGCGGCGTCGGTTCAGTCACCTCTGAACTCGACTGATGAAGCAAGTTCAAGCGATCCGTCCTAATCCATGGTGATTTAGCAAAAACTTCCTTAATAACAATTGTAGAACTACGTGAGATCTCCAACTTTGCTTTAGGAACAATCATCTAATTCTCATTGGTTTACAAACTACATTGCTCCAAAGTGAGATACTTTGAAACTAAAAATTGTTTCAACACTTAGAAAAATTTCAAGTTTTGAAAACAACATTTTGTTGATACTTGTGAGCTCTATTTAACCATGTTAGACACTGAATTAGCTCATGACCCTTAAATAAAGTTTGTTACCCATGACAAGAACTACAACTTTTATTTAGGTCACACAGCCATGCAAACAATCTAACTACTGTTCAACTTTAGTCAAACTAGTATCATGAAAATGACATTTCAAATGAAACCAACACTTAGAAGCGAAATTGGCCCATGTCATGAATACAAACATTATTCCATTTACCATCCTAGATGTGTCTAAGGTGTTTTCATGACCTCACAACCATCTCATACATTGGTCATACACGATTGCAAGCATAAGCATATATATACAATCAACATTTCATGTGATAATGTATAAGAATGAGAAGAAATTTCATATGCTCATGTTCATGAATGCTTGGATGATGCTTGTGCTCATGAAATGCAAGTGCCAAATGCAAAGCTTAACACTGAGTGTTACATATAATGCGTTGGTTTGGAGGTTTACCTTTTGTCTTGGTACGTACACGTACTAGTAACCTTGAAATGATTTTTTATTTTATTTCCAGGCTATTGCTGCGGCATATCCAATTTGCAACACGCGACGTTCAAAGTAAAGTGTTGAAATTCCTAAAATCTTAAATGCAGTAGGAATGACATCTCATCTTTGGTGCACTTTTTGTTTATTCATTATGTTTAAAACCATGTGGGACCTGTATTCCACAGAAGTAGTACAGTGCGTGTGGTTATTACACGTATACAAACTAGTATAGTATATAATAATTGAAACACAGCTGCTTTAATTAATTAATAAATTAAAATATCTTGGCATATCATGTGCCCATGCCATTATATTACTTTGGTCATGGTTTTAACTTATTTGGACATAGTAAGAGCAGGCACCATGCCCCCCCCTTTAATTGATGGTCAAAGAGGGTTCTGGATGTGCAGCTAGACTTGTTTGAGCTGAGTCTGAGTGCATCTAGCACGGCCTCCGATCCTCCCTCCTCGCAGTAGCAGGCTAGCCTAGCCCTAGCCTAGGCATACATCCAGTCCATGTTTCTCTTTTCCGTGCAAGTGGAATATGAATGAGGAGAAAACAATACTGGAAGTACCAGATGAGATGGGAGGGGAACTTTAGGACGTGTTGTGCTGTGTAGGAGTAGTAGTATTGTGTGTGGTGGGTGTAGGCTAGTTGACTAGGGTGCTTGAGAGTTGTGAGCTGCTGGCCTCTGGCCTAGCCCTCCATCCCATCCCTCTGGCCTCTGGCCTATGTGGGCCCATCCGTCCCGTCCGTCGGACGATGGCATCCCCTACAAAAGCAAAACCACCTTCCTTCACTATCTCTTTCTCTCTCTACTCTTCATGTAGCGCCCTCTCCTTCTCCCTCCCTTCTCCTGAGTCTCTCTTTTTAACCCTCACCACTCCACCAGGCCACCAACTCCTTCCCAAAACCCCAAATCGCTGCTCCAAGGCAGCAGGAGCACAAAACTGTAACCCTACTCCCTCTCCCAAAGCCAGGGGCACGCCCACCACCACCTCTAGAGATGGCCGCGTTCACAAGACTACTAGCTTCCGTGACAACTAGGGGCAGCCGTGCCACCACCGCCGCGCTGACACCCCGCGTGTCAGCGTTGAGGCAGTAGGTAGGCCGCAACTGTGCTTGCCGGGCTGTGGCACCGCAGGCACGCCTCCTTCCGCCGTACCGGTAGCGCATCCTTTTTGGCACTGGCATCGGTGGGCACACGCCCTGCAACGTCTCCAATGGCAGCGATATCATCCCTAGCAGCAGCTTTGTCTCCAGGCGGCTTTGTCGTCCCCAGCAGCAATGACGTCATCGTCCCCAGTGGTGGTGGCGTCCCCAGCGGCGCGGCATCCCAGCAGTGGCGGCGGCATCCCCAGCGGCAGTGTCGTCGTCCTCAGCGCCAACGCTAAGATCCCGGAGGTCATCGTCGACACTGCTGGAGGTGGTGGTCCTTCTACGCCATTTTCAAGATATGAGGTATATTCTACTGTCCACTATTTAGAAAGTTCAATCAAAGACTAGCACACTTGACTACCATATCTAAATTTTTCTATATTGATATTTACTCTTTATATAAGAAATAGTCTAGAGACACCATTTCACTTTGCACACAAGATACAACACTTGGCCTCGATTGTGCTCTTTAGCTTGATGCAGTGGTTTTCCATATGCTTTTTTTGTTGGTTTTTAGTGCTACCATCCTTGCATAATGGACAATTACTTAACTTTCAAGTGACTCATGTTGTGATGATAAGTAGTGTTGGTTTTGCCAACAAATAGAGAACAAAGGAAGAGAGAGCGAATAAGATATGAAGGAGGAAAGTTGAGTGATCAGCCCCCTTTCCCCCTCCCCCTCTCACCCCTTTTATAGGGGAGGTGAGAGGGTATGTTCTCTTTATTTCCCATGGTGGGGCTGGTATTTAAAAAACACTAGGGACTACAAATGGAACCTGATGGGGTTTGTATTTACAAAAATGCCACCAAAAGCTACAAATGGACCCCAAATATTATTTTGTGAACCCCTAGGCTATGTCATTAGGCCTTGAACATGATAATGGTGGTCCACAACATATAATATACCCCCAATAGTAACCACTCAACTATTTGATTTTGACCCAAAGTAGAAGACCCAGTAGCTGAATACAACCAATCGTGGCCCAATTACAATTCAGATTCGACACAGCTTTCGTCTTCACATAGATAGTGTGGGGACTATTTTGCCTCCGGCTAGTCTTTGGTGGCAACCTTTGCTCCAACCTCCATGATCATGTCCTTGGTAGCTTGCTCCTTTGACCTCGATCCCTTGGTACCTTGTTTTCTCAATTTAGCCTTCGTCGAAGACATTGATGTAGTTGAAGCAGGTGAAGCAGTCGACGCAGGCGAAGTAGTTGTAGATGATCATGACATGTCTTCAAGTTTTCACCCACGGGGGCCAAGCAAAGCTTTTGTCTTCAAACTGATTGCTTGTCTAATGCGCTCCTTTCCACGCCCTCTTCGTTGGTACTTGTGAGAAATTCTTTCGATGATATTGATGGCGATCACTTCACTCTAAAATTTTGGCGAAGGTGAAGTCGGAGATGTTAGTGGGGACATCGTGTCGAACTGTTGAAAAATGTGTTGTCGATGACGTCGATGTCGTTTGTGAGACCCCTTGTCGAATCTTTGGTGAAGGCATAGTTGATGGTGCGGGAGTTGGTGGCAAAGCCCCTCGTTAGAAAGCTGGCGAGGGCATTGTCAATGACACCAAAGTCATTGGCGAAGCCCTTCACCAGAACACTGGTGAAGGTGTAGTCGATGACAAAGATACAGTCGAGAAGTTGGTGAAAGGGTTGTCAACTAACACCAAAGTTGATGGTGAAACCCCTCGCAAATATGCTAGCGAAAGCATTTTTTGTTAACACCGAAGTCGATGGCGAAACCCCTCATATAGTTGATGCCGAATAGATGTTGAAGCCCCTTGTTGAAAGGTTGGCGAAGGTGTAGTGGATGATGGAGGAGGTGTTGTGCGCTCCTCGGCAATCCGTGCGCTGGGTGAAGGGTCGTGGAATGAGCCCCTTGGCGCTAACTTTAAGATTAATTTAGCGCCAATACCTCACATCTTTTTGGGCGAGGGGCGAAGGGTCACGAAATGAGCCCCTCGGTGCTACCTTTTAGCCCATTACTTTAGTGCCAACCCCTCCCACCTTTTCGTGCGATGGGAGAAGCGTCGCAAAATGAGCCCCTCGGTGCCAACTTTTAGATTAATTTGGAGCCAACCCCTCACACCCTTTTGGGCGAGGGGCAAAGGGTCGCGAGCCCATCGGCGCTAGCTTTTAGATTAGTTTGGCACCAACTCCTCACACCTTTTCGGGCGAGGGGCGAAGGGTCGCGAAATGAACCCCTCGGCGTTAGCTTTTAGATTACTTTGGCGCCAACCCCTCACACCCTTTCGTGCAGTGGGCGAAAAGGCGTGAAATGAGCCCCTCTGCGCTAGCTTTTAGATTACTTTGGCGCCAAGCCCTCACACCCTTTCAGGCGAGGGGCAAAGGGTCACAAAATGAGCCCCTCAGTGCTAGCTTGTAGATTACTTTGGCGCCAGCCCCTCACACCTTTTCAGGCGAGGGACGAAGGGTCATGAAATGAGCCCCTCGGCGCTAGCTTTTAGATTACTTTGGCGCCAACCCCTCACACCCTTTCGAGCAAGGGGTGAAGGGTTGCGAAATGAGCCCCTCGGCATTAGCTTTTAGATTACTTTGGCGCCAACCCCTCACACCCTTTCGGGCAAGGGGCGAAGGGTCATGAAATGAGCCCCTCGGTGCTAGCTTTTAGATTACTTTGGGAGCCAACTCGTAGTCAATATCGCTAACGGCAAAGCCCCTTGCAGGGGTGTTGGTGAAAGCTTAGCTGATGACGCTTGTGCTGATTTCAAAATTATTTACATCAAAGTTTGCAAATGATAGATTTGTATTTTCCTTCTGTTACATGTATTCTTGGCAATGCCAAACCAATGGGCTCTTTTCGTATCATTCTGATTCAGTTGTGTGTATTTTTGCTATCTTGAAGTCCCTGATTTCTTTTGATATCATTGAGTGCATAGAGATCGAAAAGGATGCATGCGGCGATCCATGGCTACTGACTAGTTTTGATCTCATCGAATATGTTTTTGCTGATATCGAGGCCTTATATTAATGGTAAGGCGCCCCTCTTGGCTTATGCGAAATGCTCATGCGGTGAACGGACGTTATGGATGAATGTCGTGATACATGTGATGGATGCATTCACACATAAAAAGAACGAAAGTAATTTTATTTAATTTTGCCCTCGTGTATCTTCGGAGGGTCGAGGTTTTGACCCCTTGGGCTTTTTATTAAGGTTTGCCCTTGCGTATTTTTGGTGGGTCGAAGCTTTTAGCCCTTAGGCTTTTCATTTAGCTTCGCCCTCACGTATTTTTTGAGGGTCAAAGTCTTGAGCCCTTAAGCTTTTTATTAAGCATCGCCCTCGCGTATTTTGGAGACTTGAAGTCTTGAGCCCTTAGGCCTTTCTATATGCTTCGCCCTCACATATTTTGGTAGGGTCAAAGTCCTTAGCCCTTAGGCTTTTAATCTGCTTTGTCCTCGTGTATTTTCGAAGAGTTGAAGTCCTTGGCCCTTAGGCTTTCAATGTGTTTCACCATCGCGTATTTTTGGAGAGACTAAGTCCTTAGCCCTTAGGCTTTGAATGTGCTTCACCCTCGCATTTTTCTGAGGGATGAAGTTGTTTGTGAATTTGAGATCCCCTGTATTGAACGTCTAGACAACAAGTATGCATAATATAAGGGAAACATCTAGAAAATTTTTAGCCTATGCGAGCACATAAGAATTAGAAAATTATGCCCTTGCGAGTACACATAAGAATTTAAAAAATATGCTTAAGTTTTCTTGTTTTGCGTGTAACTGAACGCAGCCAGTAGCCCTGTGAAAGCACCATCGGTGAACTATTTGAGCTCAAGACCTTGGGTTTGTAATGCCAAAATGATAATATTAAATATGCTAATAATGAGAGCATTAAGTAAAGGAAAGCAATATATTAATTGAAATGTATTTTGTGGATAGTCCTCGGTTCGATAGCTGCCATGGTTTTGGATTGTTTTGATGAAATGTGAGACTTCACCGTTCACCCTTGGTTCGCTGGGTACCAAAGCTAGAAACTATGATGTAGCTTAAGCTACCTTCACCACTTCCGAATATTGAGTGCCTGTCTAGAATGCATGTAATAATAACATAGGTCCTAACATAACCAACATAGAAGTTCAATTCAGTATGTCAATTCCGTATATATCTATATAGCATATAAAAGAATTGGAGCTCTAGAGATCAAAATAATCATAAATAAAGATTGGTAGCATAATACATATTACATAGGAGATGATGTTGCTAACATGGTAACACAAGTCACAACATAATATATTATAGGTAGTCTTGTATTGTTGTTCTTGTGGGGTAGTATAGGTACACAAATGTTGAACACTTGTTTCAGGTGGTGATACAATGATAAATATTTATAGCTCCAAGTTGCGACAGTTGTTTGGGCGGGTGGAGAGAAGTGGCTATCCTAACTTATTCCAATATCATGTCTTGGGCACACAATTCGAGTCATAACAACAGCTTTAGTCAAGATCTTTTCAATTAGATAATTTTGTAATGTATATTTAAATGTTAGTTTAATGTATGAGTGTAAGCATAGGCAAAACTTAGATATAGCTATTATAATTTGCCTATCATAAAGTGACCATCAATTCAAGGGGAAAGATCAATATCTGACTTGAACTTAACCAAATGTCAAAATGCCAGGGTCACTAAGGCAGAGAGACAGAATCTAAAGTAAATATTTTTCATATAAATTTATAGAGGAGAGGGTAAAACTGTGCAGAACTACTTTATGGCGGTCAAATGTTTTGTTGAAACTTGCGGTTTCAGACAGGTAACTAGGGGCCTCCGCCCGTGGACGGCTGTCCTCAGGCGAAAGCTCGGTTAACAGGAACGATCGCTGGGCGTGTAAGGGAAAGGGCACGGAAAGCTAGGGTTTCATTAATGCATTTTCCAACCACCCCCTGCACGGTTACAAGTGTTCCCTATTTATAGGGCTCAACTACTTCATGACAGAATTTATTACAATGCCCCTCAATTGCTACAGTACATTCCTGGAATATTCCGCCGCTAGCCTCTCGTTTGCGGGGCAATCCTACCATACCGTCTCCGAGTAATGGGCCTCCATGAGTAGTCGGCCCACCATGCTTCGGTCTTCGGCCCAAAGGCCTGGGTCCCCGGTGCTGGCCTCCATCTCCAGGGGCGCCACGCTATCTCGGCGGTTCTCCGCCGGCCGGTCGGAGACATCTCCCATGGGTCTCCACCTGGCCGTGCGGGGGCCATGGCTGTCGATGCTGGCCTCCGCCTTCAGGGTCACGCCGTCGCCCTGGCGGGTCTCCACTGGTCCGGTCGGAGGCATCATCCGCAGGCCTCCGCCCGGCCGCGTGGGGGCCAGGTTGGCGCGCTCGCGCGGTCCTCGGGCGCCCGCGCTTGAGTACCTGCACACAATTAGGCAAGATCGTTGTTTAATTAGTTTGGAGGTGAGGCGGCCTTCTCCCTCCTGGCCGGAGGTGCCCTCGTATCCTGCGGACTGCGTGGGTCTCCGCCACCCGTGGTGGCCATGTTACAATAGTTCCCCCCTTTTGAGACCACGGCCCACCTAAGCATGTCGTGAGCTCAAAAAACACCCCAAACAAGGACGTCCATGGGGGCGGAGACTACGAGCAGTCACGTCTTCGACCGATCCCCGCCGGTTGGGGGCGGTGACTACGTGCAGTCATGTTTTTGACCGATCCAGGACACCTTCTGCACCTACTATGAGCTGCAGAAACAACCGAAGAAGAGGAAAGAGATGCGGGATGGCAAGGAGGTGGAGGTGGTCTACCAATATGGTAGTTGTACCTTCATGGCGAAGAGGAACCAAGGCGTAGATTGCCTGGAGATTTCTTTTTGCTAGAAGGGCAAATGGGACCACGGCTGGCTCGAGGGGTGGTTTTACGTGAAGATCTATAGGGTTTGCGGCACCACCGATGATGGCGTGGAGGTCGTGGAGTACCCACTGACTTCAAGGATGGAGGCTATGGCGCCGCATACGCACGTGGAGCCGCCGAGGCGGTATCTCCAGCGAGGGAGGCCTATGACCGGGCCTTCGCGTTGGTGTGTCGCTACTCCGGGGGCCACGATCTGGTGGAGGAGATCATGGCCTCCAACTATTGGCCCCTTAAAGGAGACAATCCACCCTTTAGGCTTGAAATGGTGAAGATTCCCGTTTTTGGGCCAGAGGCTGGGATTCCGTTCTCCCGCTTCGTCCAGTCTTTGGGCGAGGGCGTAACGGAGGACAGTTTCATCTCTGAGGTTGAGGAAGCTGCTATCGGGTTGGTCGGCAAAATTTCCGAGCGTGAGTACATGTCTCGGAGAGCCGTGTCCGGCATCATGCCGTGGCTCAATCGAGTTTTTGAGGAGCTCGGGATCGTCTACCGGGAGCGTGAGGTTCCCGCGGAGGTTATTGCCTCAATTGACAAGAAGAAGAAGAAGACCTCCGCGAAGAATGCTAATGTTACGGCGGAGGCTGAGTCCAAGAAGAGGAAGGGCGCCGCTGTTGCCCAAGCGCCTGTGAAAAAGAAGAAATCCAGTGCTCTGGTGATCGCCCCGGCCGCGTCTTCGGCCGATAGCGCGGGTGCTTCTTCGGCCGGCAGTGAAGATGCCCAAAGTTCTTCGACCCCAAGGGACGCGCGGGTGGCGAGTGGCGGAGGTAGCGGGGTTGTAGCCGTCCCGCCGAGCTCGTTGCACGGCGCCGCAGGGGGTGTAGGGCTGTCGGAAACCGACGTTGCACCAGCATGCTCCCCGCAGGGTGCTGCGAGCAGCGCCGAACAGCTGGAAGCCAGCGCCGCCAACCCTATGCCCGATATTCTCGGCGGGCTGTGCTCAAGTTCTGAACAGGGCACGGAGGCTGTCCCGCCGCGTGCTTCTTCGCCTCCGCCCGTTACTTCGTCTCCCCCCGGGCCAGGGGCCGGCGTCGGGCAACCGGAGGCCCTGCTTGCTGAGCATGCCTCGGCGGTTCGGGCCTCTCCGCGCCCTCCGCCTGCCAGGCCGTTGGCTGGGAGCAGCCGGCCTTCTGGGCCTTCGCCGCATGATGGGGCGGAGGCTTCTACCCAAGGCGCTCATCAAGCGGCCTGCCCCGGGCCTTTTATGAGTGAGTTTGTTTGGCGCGCGTTTGTGTTCGTACTGTTTTCGCTGAGTTCGTCTGTTTTTGTATTCTGCCAAGTGCTAATGCTGCGTATTTGTTGTTTTGCAGGTGGTGTCATGGCCGGACTCCTCACTCCGGAGGAGCAAGCGGCCACCGCTAGCGCCAGGTTTGGTCCTTGGCAGCAGGGGCCGCTGGCGCCGCGTGCAAGTGAGCATAGTTTGTTTCTAGCTTACTCGTCTTTCGGTCTGCTGCTATTACCTACTTCTAATCGGCCCTCTGACATGAGCTGTTATTGTTGCTATTTTTCTTTATGCAGGCTCCTCCGACACTTCTATCTCAGGTTGGGAAGAGTGCTATCTTGGAGTTCTTGAAGACGTCGGAGGTGGTCTCTGGCAGTTTTTGCATTTATTGTGAGATTTTTTTTCTCACTTTACGCCTTTTTGTGTTCTTTGAACAGATCGCTTCAAACAGCGACTGAGGGACATGGATTTCTTCTAGCTTCTTCACGTTCATCTAGAACACCAGAGCTTGGTGCGTCCTCGGCCGTTTGACTTTTGGTGTGTTTGTTGTTCTTTATACTTGTTTATGTTTTGTATCACTAATGGCCCTGGTCTTCTTTTTTTCTGAACGCAGGGGTATCACACTGGCGTTGTTATGGAAGAGCGCTGCACTCGCGAGGTCTTAGATCGAGATGCTGCGATTGAAGCGCTTAAGGCGGAGAACGAACGTCTGGAAGGTGAAAAAGGGGGCTTGGCCAACTCCCTTGCAGCTCTTCGCCTTTCCCTAGTGAAAAAGGAACAAGAAAAACAGGCCTTGAGGGCCGATCTCGTGAAGTCCCGGGATGTTGGAGCTTTGTCCACCGAGCAGGCCCGCAAGGCGAACGACTTGGCCGAGGGTCTTCGGCGAGAGCTGACCTCAGAGAAGGAATCCGCGTCTGCCATGGAGCAACAACTGTCTTTGGCGACGAGGCGTTTGGACTCAGTAAAGGGGGTTCTTGCTGCAACCATTGCCTAGTACCGGGCTGCCGTGGCCAAGTTCGGAGGCGAAACCTCCGCTCCTCCGGAGGAAGATAGCGCCTACGCCCTCGCCTCCTGGCTAAGGCGTCACCTTGTGAAGCTTCCCGATCTGATAAATGGTTGCACGGACTACGGGGCGCTAGCGGGTGTAACGAACTACGCCAAGCTTCTGGCGCGCTTTGGGTGCACACATACCGAGAGTATCCTAGAAGGGGTGCTGCCGGGTCCGGAGGCGCTTGGTGAGACTCCTCCGGGTTTGCGAAAAACCTTGAGAAATTTCATAGGGTTCTTTTGGGCTCCGTTTGGGAGACCTGCCACTCGGAAGTTGGCGGAGGAGAAGAGGGCTAAGGTATTTGTACTCTTTCTCTTTTCTCTCGCAAAGCTATGGATGCTTTTATTGCTCTCTGTTGATGAAGTTGTTAACAGGAGGCACAGAAGGTTCTGGCGAGCAGGCCTCCATCGATTCCTCGATCGGCAACTGCGGGTGATGCCTCCGCCCCTGCTAGCACTCTAAAGAGCACTACGATCGGCGGTGGTGAAGGTCGGAGGCCGCAGGCACCGTCTCCGCCCACAACGAATGCGGGTGATGTTGCGGGACTTCTGTTGCGGCCAAGACGCCGGAGGTCTAGGCTCTTTCTAGGATTAGTTGTTCCGGCTTGTAAATTGTAGTCTAGTTGTACTTTTGTGAATAAAGTTTATTTTGTTCTGAATGATTTTGTGTAAAATTTTAACCTTGCGCAGGTTCCGAATCGGGAGCCTGCGCAAGATGTTGCACCTTTGGCTCTCTACAACGACGGTATCTTTGTGAGCGGAGAGCTTTGGGAGTATTGGCGCTCAGCCTTTCCTCGCAGCATCGCGCGCGACGTGTTTGAGTCAGTTAGGTTTGACATAGACGACGAGCACGCCGAGTTTACTCGTGCCCTCGCTTGGCGGACCTCCGCCACAATAGTTTGGATTTTGTTGTAAGTTTGTGTCCTGTAAGAATGTTACTTGAGGTTCTATGGAATACAAAACAAGTTCGCTTTCTTGATTGTTTGTGCGAGGGCCTACGTCTATCACGCTAGTTTACATATCTTGTCTAGTTCTGAGCCTGCACACTATGGGCCTTTGCTTGGGCAAACTTGCGTGATACAGAGGTGGTGGCCAGGGCCTTCGCCCCATTTTCCCCCCTTTTCTACGCTTGCTTGGTGGCCGGGATAGAGATGTTGGCTCTTTTTTTTGGCTTGTGGAGGCGATTTGAAGTCCTGCTGGCGAGGCTTCTTTGAATCGATGTTTGACCCGATGAGAGGTTTGGCGCAGCTTTGTGCAGACAGCGGAGGCTTTTTGTATTTATCGCCAGGCGTTTTAGCTGTTTTGGTGGTGTGTGCCTCCGACGCTGTACACCCATGTTCATGCTCTATTGGCGGAGATGGCTAGTTAGATTTCGATGTCGGGGGATGTTACGAGATTTCGTGACGGTATCCCCCTTGTTAAAATGAACTGCTACTGTTCATCACCGTGTCGTGGGTTTTTCTCTCTTTCCACTCTCTCTGCTTGGCTGCAGGTGCCTCGCTTTACGAGTTTTCGCAGACGATATCTCTGTAAAGCTTGGCTATGTAAAGAGACACCGCTTCCATGGGTGGTGGTGTTGTGGCTTGTGCTCGCTTTACGCTTTACAATTTGAGGTTTTAAGGGTTTGGGGAGCTCGTTTTATAGCGGGGTGGTGGCTTTTGATTGTTAAATATTTGGTACGTTGTTTGTTGGAACGTATCTCGCTTTAATGGCTTCGGATCTTTTGAAGTAAATAGGCCTGGTGCCATAATGATGGCAAAGTGTTTTGTTGGACATTTTATCCTTCCGTTGTTTTTATTGCGGAGACCTTCTTCCCGGTTCTAGCGCCAAAATGGTGTTACCCCGATGCTTGGGTTTTTTTGGCCTTGATGCCGATTACAGTCGAGTCTTCATCAAGGTCGGAGGTCTTTTTGGCCAAGGTGGTTTTTGCCTTGATGCCTGACTCTTGTCAGGTCTTCGTCAAGGTTGGAGGCCTGTTTGGCCAAGGTTGTTTTAGCCTTGATGCCTGACTCTAGTCAGGTCTTCGTCAAGGTCGGAGGCCTGTTTGGCCAATGTTGTTTTTGCCTTGATGCCTGACTCTGGTCAGGTCTTCGTCAAGGTTGGAGGCCTGTTTGGCCAAGGTTGTTTTAGCCTTGATGCCTGACTCTAGTCAGGTCTTTGTCAAGGTCAGAGGCATGTTTGGCCATAGAGGTCGTTTCAAATTGCCAATGCCTGTGGCTGGCATTTTGAAAGGACCTGTACTTATTTTTGTTCACCAAATATTGCGGCGCCAGGGCTGGCCGCTTTCGGCGTTTTACTCTTCGGTCGTTCTTTTGGGGAATTACCTCTTTATACTTCCAGAGGATTTTTACATTGAGCATGCCTCATTAAAAACCTCACCTCCGCTTGGAGTTCCCCTGTGAGGAAAAGAGTACAGGCTCTTTTGCAATTTCTTGTAAAAGAAAAAAGAAACTAGAAAGTAAACGAACGGAGGGGCCTCCGCTTATTGTTTGCGGAGGTTGCCCTTTGTTACATTGCCTAGATGTAATATCGGCGGAGGCTGTCAATATTCCAGGTGTGTGTCGTCATGACACCTTCGCTGTCTATCAAGTAGAAAGAGCTCATGCGACTTCTTTGTTGTTGCCGTGTATGGTCCTTCCCATTTGGTTGCGGTTTGCCAACAAGTTGTGCGTTGGGTTTTTTCTTGAGTACCAGATCTCCGTGTTTTATGTCTTTTCTTACCACCTGAGAGTCTCTCCACTTCTTGGTTTGGGACTGATATTTTGCAATATTTTCTACTGCTTCTAGTCTTGTGGCTTCTATTGTTTCTTTTACGTATTCTTCATCTTGCATCATTAGCTCTCGCGTTGTGCGGAGGCTTTCGTGCTTGATTTCCTCTGGCAACATGACCTCTTCTCCATAGAGCAGTTTGAATGGTGTGAATCCTATTGTCCTTGATATAGTTGTGTTATGTGACCAAATCACTCTGGGTAACTCATCTACCCATTTTCCTTTGCGGAGACCCAGCAGTGTTTTTGATACTGCTAAAAAAATTACTCCGTTTGCTCTTTCCTTAGCACCATTGGACTCTGGGTGGTATACTGAGGTGAAGGCTAATTTTGTTCCAATGCTTTTGCAGAATTCTTTGAAGTTCTCTAAATCGAACTGCTTTCCATTGTCTACTGTCAGAATCCTCGGTACACCGAATCTGCAAATGATGTTTTGCTAGAAGAATTTTCTGATAGTTTCTGAGGTTATCTTTACCAGCGGCTTTGCCTCGATCCATCTTGTAAAATATTCTCTCGCTACTCTCGCAAATCTGTTTCCTCCTTGGGATGGTGGTAATGGGTCGACCAGGTCCATACCCCATCTTTTGTAGCTGCCATGTTGGAGGTATGATTTGGGTCTCCAACGAAGGTTTTGGTGACCGAGGAGAGAATGTTTGGCATGCTTTGCATGTTACATTGTCTGCTCTGCATCTTGTATGTGTGTGTGTTGGTAAAAGCCTTGCCTTATTGCCTTTGCCAATAATGCTCTAGAGCCAATGTGCGATCCGCAAATTCTCGAGTGTATTTCTTGAAGCAACTCTATGCCTTCGCTCTGCGATATGCATTTGAGGAGAGGGCTGGACTACTCCTTTCTTTGTACGATACACCATTTATGATTGTGTAATTTCTTGCCACGGCCTGTGTTCTTGCTGCTTTTGCTTCATCTTCTTGAGTGGTTTTGCCTTCCAAGAATTCTGTTATCACCTTTCTCCAATCTTCATTTTGCAGGTGTAGTATGGGCTTAGGTGTCTGAGATGTCTCCATGATTTCAAGAAGACTTGAGTGTCGATAGAAAGTGTTTGGTGGTAATGGCGGGGTTGTTTTTGCAGCTTTTGCCAGCTCATCTGCCTCCGCATTTTCTAATCTTGGTATGTGCTTTAGGGTGAAGCCCTCGAATCTCCGTTCCCAATTTCTGACAACGGATAGGTACTTGATGAGTTCTGGCTCTCTTGCTGTGTATTCTTTTTCTACTTGGCCAGTAATCATTTGAGAATCTGTTTTGACTATCAATGTTTTTGCCCCTAGGGCCTTTGCTTTGCTGAGTGCCAGGATCAAGCCTTTGTATTCTGCTATGTTATTTGTTGATTTGAACTCTAGCCTTGCTACGTATTTCAGTCTGACGCCGGAGGGTGCCGTTAGAACGGCGGAGGCTCCTGCTCCGGCTTGGCCCCAGGCTCCGTCCATGTATGCTATCCAGCCTTGACTGGTTGGTTGTACCTTGGGCTCTGTCGGAGGTGTCCAATCTGCTACAAAATCGGCTAGCGCCTGTGATTTGATTGTTGTTCTGGGGACATATGAGATACCGAACTGTGATAGCTCTGTTGCCCATTTGTCTATTCTACCGGAGGCTTCTTTATTTCTTAGCAAGTCTTGCAGTGGCAGCGATGTTGGGACTGAGATTTTGTGGGCTTGGAAATAGTGCTTTAGTTTTCTTGATGCCATCAGCACAGCGTAGGCGACTTTCTCTACCTCAGTGTAATTTAGCTTGGCTCCGGACAGGGCCTCTGAGATAAAATAGACTGGCTTTTGAGTTTTGCCTGATTCTTTTTCCTGCTCGTGAACTAAGACTGCGCTGACTGCATGGTCGGAGGCCGCCGCATAAAGCAATAGGTGGCTGTCCGATTCTGGAACGGAGACCACCAGTGAATTTGCGAGATATTCTTTCAATTTACGAAATGCCTCCGACTGATTGGGCCCCCACTCAAAGTTGTCTCCGCCTCTCAGTGCTTGGAAGAAAGGTAGGCTGTGTTCTGCTGTTTTTGAGATGAATCTGTTGAGCGCTGCTATTCTTCCCGTCAGCTTTTGCACTTCTTTCTTGTTTTTGGGTTCTGTCATTGTCATTATTGCTCTGGTTTTGTCTAGGTTCGCTTTGATGCCTTCGCTGCTTATGATGTATCCAAGCATCTTCCCTTTTGTGACTCCAAATATACATTTTTTTGGGTTGAGGCGGAGGCCAGCTGCCCTGAGGTTGGCGAAGGTCTCCTGCAAGTCGGAGACATGATCATCTTTGTTCTTGCTCATGACCACTATGTCGTCGACATAGGCTATGATGTTTCTATCTAATTGTGAGCCCAAAACATCCTTTGTCATTCTGGTGAAGGTTGCTCCTGCGTTTTTTAGGCCCTCCGGCATTTTGGTGTAGCAATATGTCCCGAATGGAGTGGTGAAACTTGTCTTGTCTTCGTCTTCTTTTTCATCCAGATTTGGTGATACCCTGAGAAGCAGTCGAGGAGAGAGAACCTCTGGCATCTGGCTGCCTTGTTGACGGAGGCGTCTATTCTTGGCAATGGGAAAGGGTCTTTTTGGCAGGCTTTGTTCAGATATGTGAAATCTATGCACATTCTCATTTTGCCATTCTTCTTTGGTACCAGTACTACGTTTGCAAGCCATTCTGAATACTTGACTTCCCTGATAACCTTTGCATCTAGCAATCTCTGCACCTCCGCCTTTGCTGCTAGGATTCTGTCCTCCAACATTTTCCTCTGTTTCTGCTTTCTTGGTCTCATGTTTTGGTCGATATTCAGCTCATGTTGTATGATATCCCTGCTGACTCCTTGTAGGTCGGAGGCTGACCAGGCGAAGATGTCTCTATTTTTTACCAGAGTTTGCATGAGCTCTTCCTCCTCTGCTTTGCTCAATTCTGAGTTGATTGTTACTTTTCTGTCTGGCAACTCCTTTTGTAGAGGGGTCACCTTTGTTTCTTCTTGACCTGCCATATCTATTTTCCCTCTGGGCATATCTGGAGGCTCTAGTTCTTTGTCTGCTGACTCAACTGCATTGATGTTTCTTTGGGCCCTGTAGATTGCTTTTTCTATATTTCTTGCTTTTTCTGGCTGCCTCTGTTGTGATGATGCCATGGAGTGCTGGTATCTTCATGCACAAGTAGGCCATATCTGTGGTGGCATTGAATCTGGTTGTGAATCCTCCGCCTTGGGATAGCATTGTATGGGTAGTACAGGTCGACGACGTCGAAGGTTATGTACTCGGTTCTAGCATTGGCTTGGTTTCCAAACGACACAGGGAGTGATATCTTTCCTAGTGCTTGTATCTGCTTTCCTCCGAATCCTATCAAAGGGGATTCAGAGGGCTGTAGTTGACTCTCTTTGAGCTTCATTTGGTCGAAGGTATGTGCAAAGATGATGTCTGCCGAAATAGCTTGCTGTGTCAACCAAAACTCGCTTATCTCCCATGCAGCAATGTTGGTCTTGATTACCATTGCGTGCGTGTGAGGGTAGCTTTCTAGCTGGAGATCTTCTTCGTGAAGGTGATTGGGACTCTAGACCAATCTGTGTATTTTCTTTGGGCCTTGGACCTGCTCGTTGTTTACCAAAGCGGAGGTGATCTTTTTTTCGCTTTTTGTTTGAAACTCCATTGATGATCCTCCGCAATTGGCGATATCATGCCTATTATTGGTAGCGGTCCATGGGGGTTGACTTGGTTTTCTGGGTTTGGCTCGTTTTTTGGTGTTGGGAGTTGGTTGTGAGTAGGCGGCGGAGGCAGTTGTTGAATGTGTTGCTGTTGTGGCGGAGGCTCGAACCTGCTGTGGTTTTGTGGCGGTGGGTTTGTTTCGAGGTAGGTTATGTGGGGAGGATTTGGGTTTATGTAGGTCAGGCTTGCCTCCGACCTGTAGTTGCCCGCCGGATCTTTCTTCTGAGGCGTTGGCCGCCATGCTGGTAGGAAGTTTGGGTAATAGGCGGAGGCCAGTGTGGAGGGATGTATTTGGTTTGCGTTTAGCGCTGGATACATTGAGCAGTACTGCTGGTGGCCAGTTGTGTAGGTGGTGTTGACCTCTCTTGTGCTCTGCTGTGTTAGAGGCTGTGCAGTCTGCTTGTTCTTCATTCTTTCCTGTGTCTCTTTTGTCTTCGGACAATCTTTGGTGCTGTGCCCTGCGCTTTCGCCGTGAAAAACGCAATATGGCCTACGTTGTTTCTGCTTGTTTTTGTCCTAGTTTTTGCCTTGGTAGCCTTGCCGACCTTGGTTCCTGGTTTGGGTCTCTGGTCCTACTGGCGTTGCCAATTGCCCTTGTTTGGGTTGAGGTTGACCCTCAATGTTGAGCACTTGCCTTTGGCCTGTTTTCTGATTTGATGCGTTCTGGTTCGGGTAGCTCTTCTGGGAGTTTTTACTGCTGCTTTGCTGTCTGTTTTGACCCTGCTCCTCCAGCCTTTTCCAGAGGTCATTATCTGATCTGCAGTATTTCTCGAACTCATCATACAACTGCTGTATGGAAGTTGGTTTCTTTCTTGCTAGGTGTGCTGCGAACGGCCCGATTCGGATGCCTTTGATCGCTGCTTCAATGGCGATCTCATCTGGGACGTCTGGTGCCTTCGCCTTTACTTGCACAAATTTCTGTATGTAGTCGTGTAGTGTCTCTCCCTGCATTTGCTTGCACTGGAACAGATCCGTGGATGTCAGCGATTGTGCGGCTAGTCCTTTGAAGTTTGCCAATATTTTGTCCCGAAGGTTTTCCCAAGAATAGACCGTGCTTGGTTTGAGCATGGAATACCAAGCCAACGCGTCGCCTTCGGCAGCAATGACAAAAGACTTTGCCAGGACGGCGTCGTCTCCGCCGGCGGAGGCTACTGCTGCCTCGTAACTCATGATGAACTGATGGGGGTCTGTCTTTCCGTTGAATTTTGGCAGTGTTATTGGCTTGTACGCTGTTGGCCATGGCGACTGTTGTATACCTTCTAAAAGTGGGGACTTGGGATCGGTAGGCCTCCGCGTGACCTGAACTGGCATTGTGGGCTGGTTGATCACTGGCGGAGGCCCCTGTGGTATGGTTGTTGTTCTGTTGCGGAGGTGGGATTACGGAGGTTGAGGCTGGTATCGCATGTCGCATACTCAAAGCATCTCAAAGCATGTAGGACCGCCAAGCTCTTTGTCGATTCTGCTTTGCTTGTCTTGATGCTTGAGTAGCTTGTCGATTGGTCAGAAGCGTTCTTTGCCATTCTGTCTCTCTCTTGTTGCGCTCTCTACAATCTGCGCTGCGTTATTTGCGATTCTTGGTCGAGTGTTGCACCTGGATTTGGTTGGGCCTCCAGACCTTGGATTTCTGGATCTTGGGGCTCCGGTGGTTGACCCTGGGCATCTGCTCTGGTACTGACCTCCGTTGGCAAAGTTGCGTAGGTGCTACGAGTGGTGCGCCTAGGCCTTCCTTTCTGACCCGTGGTCGCTGCTGCTCTGGTGGTGGTTTTTCTTTTCCCTGCCATCTTTGGTTTGCCTAGTCCAGCCCCACGGTGGGCACCAATGTTAAAACTTGCGGTTTCAGACAGGTAACTGGGGGCCTCCGCCCGTGGACGGCTATCCTCAGGCGGAAGCTCGGTTAACAGGAACGATCGCTGGGCGTGTAAGGGAAAGGGCACGGAAAGCTAGGGTTTCATTAATGCATTTTCCAACCACCCCCTGCACGGTTACAAGTGTTCCCTATTTATAGGGCTCAACTACTTCATGACAAAATTTATTACAATGCCCCTCAACTGCTACAGTACATTCCTGGAATATTCCGCCGCTAGCCTCTCGTTTGCGGGGCAATCCTGCCATACCGTCTCCGAGTAATGGGCCTCCATGAGCAGTCGGCCCACCATGCTTGGTCTTCGCCCAAAGGCTGGGTCCCCGTCTTGGCCTCCATCTCCAGGGGCACCACGCTATCTCGGTGGTTCTCCACCGGCCGGTCAGAGACATCTCCCGCGGGTCTCCGCCCGGCCGTGCGGGGGCCATGGCTGTCGACGCTGGCCTCCGCCTTCAGGGTCGCGCCGTCGCCCTGGCAGGTCTCCGCCGGTCCGGTCGGAGGCATCATCCGCAGGCCTCCGCCCGGCCATGCGGGGGCCAGGCTGGCCGCGTGGTCCCCGGCGCCCGCGCTTGAGTACCTGCACACAATTAGGCAAGATCGTTGTTTAATTAGTTTGGAGGTGAGGCGACCTTCGCCCTCCTGGCCGGAGGTGCCCTCGTATCCTGTGGACTGCGCGGGTCTCTGCCACCCGTGGTGGCCATGTTACAACAGTTCCCCCCTTTTGAGACCACGGTCCACCTGAGCGTGTCGTGAGCTCAAAAAACGCCCCAAACAAGGACGTCCATGGGGGCAGAGACTACGCGCAGTCACGTCTTCGACCGATCCCCGCCGGTTGGGGGCGGTGACTACGCACAGTCATGTTTTCGACCGATCCCCGCCGGTTCCCCCCTGACCCGTTCTGGCGTGGTCGTTGGTCTTGTCGAAGTGGCCGTTTAAACCTAGCCGTTGCGCACCTTGCATTTTATCCGGAGATGACCGTTGGGCTTCAGGCGAACTATCCGGAGAAGACCGTTGCCGCCAGTCGGGCTGACTGGAGATGACCGTTGTTCGGCGGGAGCTGAGCCACCCGCCCGCGGCCTATATAAGGGCGAGGTTGGTGGCGGGGTCCCCCCCACATGACTCGTTTGCTTGCCTTGCAGCGCCAGACACCGCTCTCTGCTTTCTTTGCTCACGCCTGAGTCGCGTCCGCGCGTTCCTTCTTTCCGCTTGCGCATTCCTCCACGGTTGCAGTCGCGGTGGCTCTCTCTTCCACCTTCGCCCATACTCGCCGGCCCGCCTTCTTCGGTCCCTATCGCCACCTTCTTGGTGTTAGGCGGTAAGGCTGGGTGCTGCGTTCGAGGAGTGCATGCTTGCCTCCGCATCCATGTTGGATTTTGAGAATCTGCTGGAGGAAGATTTGGGGAGTGTCTCCGCGTCCGTCGGAGACCTGATCGCTGCGGATTCTAGAGACATGGCAATAAAGTCATGGGACTTCGGCCCCTCCTCCACATGTTGAAACTTTCGGTTTCAGACAGGTAACTGGGGGCCTCCGCCCATGGACGGCTGTCCTCAGGCAGAAGCTCGGTTAATAGGAACGATCTTGGGCGTGTAAGGGAAAGGGCACGGAAAGCTAGGGTTTCATTAATGCATTTTCCAACCACCCCCTGCACGGTTACAAGTGTTCCCTATTTATAGGGCTCAACTACTTCATGACAGAATTTATTACAATGCCCTTCAACTGCTCAAAGACATTCTGGAATATTCGCCGCTTAGCCTCTCGCTTATGGGCAATCTCGCCATACCGTCTCCGAGTAATGGGCCTCCATGAGCGATCGGCCCACCATGCTTGGTCTTCGCCCAAAGGCACTGGGTCCCCAGTCTTGGCCTCCATCTCCGTGCGCCACGCTATCTCGGTGGTTCTCCGCCGGACGGTCGGAGACATCTCCCGCGGGTCTCCGCCCGGCCACGCGGGGGCCATGGCTGTCGACGCTGGCCTCCGCCTTTAGGGTCGCGCCATCGCCCTGGCGGGTCTCCGCCCGGCCGGTCGGAGGCATCATCATCCATGAGCCTCCGCCCGGCCGCATGGGGCCAGGCCTGAGTCAGCCGCATGTGGTCCTCGGCGCCCGCGCTTGAGTACCTGCACACAATTAGGCAAGATCGTTGTTTAATTAGTTTGGAGGTGAGGCGGCCTTCGCCCTCCTGGCCGGAGGTGCCCTCGTATCCTGCGGACTGCGCGGGTCTCCGCCACCCGTGGTGGCCATGTTACAACATGTTTCTGTTTGGTATAAATGAGAGGCAGTTGAGAATCATGGCAATGTTACTATGGATATAAGCGGTGTGTATGATAAATTGATAAGGCTTGAAGAGAAAAAAAAAAAAAGTAAGACATAGCCCTACCTTCGTAGGCTGCGTAGTTTTTTTTAAGCCTTTCATCTGGATATAGCCGTAGTATACGTTCATACACGAATACACGCCCACACTACACATGCACACCCCACACACACCACACATGCACAACTAGATCTACAACTACGCGCAGATTAGAAGACCGTGCCCTTCTAAAGATCACCGGGACCATCCATGGCTCCATAGGCAACGGGCGCGTCGCAATTTCTTTGTGGCTCCACACGCGAGAGAGGTTGCAGGTTAATATTGGGAATAAATCCTGGTGAGAGACGCTAGTCGGGAATCAAACTCAGCCGACAGCAAGCATACCTGGCTGCGCTAGCCACCTGAGCCTAGCTCGGTTCTCGTAGGTCGCGTAGTTACTAAAACTGACATTCATGGCCTGTTCATTCTCTTGCTTCACTATGGTAAAAAAGAGGGATTGGTTAATAGATGGCATCATATCATGATCAATGCAGCCTCAATCTTTGACAAAAGCATACGGTATATAGCATGAAAAGCTTCACGTAGAGCTAAGCAATCAACCATTTAAGATGTAAATCCATCAATTAAATCACATGAAAACTCTCACAGTTGCAAAAGACACTATTTTACCTAAGAACAGATGGGACATCCAATATTACATGACTAAGGATAGCTCATGAAAAAATGTATCAAACAACCACACGCACTAGCTGCAACAAGATATAAGGGACATTTGTAGCCGTATCTTAAGTAGGCATGTATTGTAAATATGATACATATGAGGGAACCTGCTTTTTCATTGGAGGAAAAAATTTCTTATCTGACACTAAGAAAACTTGCTCTTTCCTATATTTAGCACAAACTTCAAATCTTCCTTATCTGACATCTGGAATTTTTGTGACACTACCTTGAGTTTGGGCATACTGCACCGTCAACTGTCATGCGGGGCCACTGGTAAAAAGACTAACATGCCCCTGGAAGGGGATCGGGTATTCCCGTACGGACTCGTGGAGAAGCGGCTCCAGCTCCTAAGATGGATGCCTGTGACTTGGCCGGTGGGGGCGGCTTGGAGGATGGCGGGGCCGGGGGAATCCCTGCGCGAGGCATGCGCGGTCGCGTTGGCTTCCAGCGCGAGGCGGGCGCCGCGAGCACAGCAGGGACGGGCTCCCCGCGCGAGGCCGACGCGTCTGGGGCGGGCGTCGCAGCCCGGCCAGGGGCGGGCACCGCGCGCATGACCAGCGCGGCCGGGGCAGGCACTGCTCGCATGGCCGGCGCTGACAGGGCTTTATCGTCACACGAGTGGCCTATGCGGCCAAGGCGGGCGTCGCACGCGAGTTTGGCGCGGCCAGGGAGGCCGGCTGTACAGGGTGAGTTCACCCTTGTTTTCCATAGCAAAGTATTTTAAGTCAAGGTTTCTTCCAAGTAGCAATAGGATCCGATTAGATGTACACAGATAGTTCTAATGCATTATGTGCCTGTTTGGTGTGAAGCCTTGACAATTTGCTCTGCAAAAAGTGTTGCCTGCCTAAAAAAATTGATGAAAACAAACTTGAGAATGACCTGTAGCTTATTCGCTTGCTCGTAAACCGATCGTAAATTTTCAGCCGAGAACAGTGTTTTTCTCTCACACCAAACCAGCCAGCAGTAAATAATCCACGATACGATACGGCCTCCCGAATAGGCTGCTGGTTGGTTGGATGCTCGAGAGAGTTAATAGTAGAAAGCTTTCTAACTTTACATCTCAGTCAACACTTTGATTGTACTATTCAAATGGTAATACATCAAATTTACCTAGCAAGAAATATAGTTGGACAGGTATTTTTTTTTAAAAAATGCTAAGTATTTAATCTAGCAATATAAGAAAATATGCAAAAAAAAAAATTGTGATAAAGCTATATAATATTATGATATGTATATATTCTAATATCCACATACTGTAAAAGCTAACACAATTTGATTTGTCTTCTATTTATATATGCCTGTGTGTCTCCTAACCATGGTGGCGCAAGGTGACTAGCCCAGGCAATGCCGCTGCAACGCCCAGACAGTCGAGCTTGGATGTCAGGATCATCTGCCTTTTAAATGAATACCCAACTCAATAGTCTTCCATTGACTGCTAGGTTGGACAATTCATTTAATTGGTCATCCCGGTACACCTCCCATACGATGTACTATATCAATGTTTGACCTTCATCTAGGATCAAGTCAAGGAAAGGATAACATCACACACATACAACTAACTCCACAGGACTTGGAGAATGCATTTGGGGTAGTAGCAAGGTATGCCCTTGGTTTTGCATAAAAGCATTTTATACAAGAATCATAAATGTCGATCCTATACTTAAGCATTGACAAGCATAGCATGGTTAATTGAAATGAGCAACTAGCATTGTGATCTCGATCTTCCACGAGTCCTTGATTCAATTCAATTCAACTCTAGTCCGTATCTAGAAGTACAAAACTTATAGCTTTCAATGAAATCACTCTGCAGAGGGGTACAAATTAACCCCACCAAAGACAAGGGATATTGCCCATACGAACCATCGGTACATAAGGGATATCTCGATGTCTCAACCTTTCCCCAATCCGGCCATGAGTGCCAATGAACGGTTTGAGAGGCACCCGAGTAACGACATCTCATCTACCTAGCGTCACCTTCGCGCCAAATCCACGAATAGACCAGTCGCAATTAAATACTTGGCTTGTCATCCCCATCCATGACAAGTGGTTTGTACAAGTATGTTTATGACTTACTACCACGGATACATGGTCCTTAATAGGTTAGCGAGCTATATCATCCAAGACCTTCACCCAGCTTTCCATGATCCAAAAACCCATCGCTGGCCATTGATCATTATCATTCCTCATTGGTCAAGTTTAGATCATAACCCATTTATGTTGCTTAGGTGGACAATCATGCCCTAAAACGCGCGAGCGATGAGAAAGCCGTCATCATCTCAATTTCTACCATCTAAGCAAACTAAGCATGAGTTATTCAAACAATGAAAGTAAATAATCAACATTTGAGTGGTGCGGTGTCATCAAGGTATGAAAGCTCAAAATAGGAAATCATAGGTAGCCTAGTCATATAGTAACATAGCAATGCAATAAGTAAACAATATCACATTATGCATTTATCAAAGAGTTGGGGATGCATAGGGGCCTGCCTTGGATCTGCTCAACCGGGGGTTCATCAACGATTTCTACCTCTTGGGCCTCCTCCACAACAATTTCCTCGGAGCCTGCATCACCTATTAGATGCATGATGCATAATGAGTACAATGTATAAGAGTAATGTCATGATATGATCTGCTTTGATGTTGTTTGATTTGGGTTTAATCATCTATAGCAGGTGTGTGTAATTTAGTGTAAGTGTTCTGTCGACTAGCATTGACGGATGCTCTGTTAATAGGCTCGGATGGTCCATGGTGATGGCCCACCAATACCTTAGCGAAAGTTTCTAAGTGTGGGACTTCACAGACGCTCCGTCCTTGATCGCGGATGATCCGTGAAATTAAATTGACAGAACCCAAACCTAATAGTTTGGTGTGCCAATTTTATAATCCAGATGGACGCTCCGTGAGTGTTTACGGACGCTCCGTGGTTCTCAAAGACTTAGGTTAGAAATGGCTAAGTCTAGACTGGTGTTCACGGATGCTCCTTTGTGAGTGGCGGACGCTCTGTGAACACAAGTCTATAGTCTAGGGTGTTTCAGGTTTGTGAGTGATCCGAGGGAATGTTTCGTCAAGTTGATGGATGATCCGTCCTGACAAGTCTGTACTCCTTAAGCTCTCTGAGTGTGAAGTTCTCTCCATGGAACATTCCGTCAACAACAGCGAATGCTCCGTGATAAACTAGCTGCTCACGGGCTTGGAATTATAGCAAAAAATAATCTACCGGATGCTCCACCAAATTTGACGGAGGCTCTGCCTGGTTAAGTCTATGATATCTAACCTCTCTAAGTCTATGGATGAATTCATGGAACGTTCCGTCAGGGGTGGCGGATGATCCGTAAAATCATTAAGTGAACTGCCTAAGTGCTCTGGCTGTGTAACTGCATGGACGGAACCTTCCAACAAAAATGACGGATGGTCCGTGGAATATATTGTTTAGTGCAGAAACTTGCATCTCGAAATGGAAATCTTGCTCTAGGGTTCTTGCATGTCTAATTCCTTGCTAGTGTGGGTTCTTAAGACACTATAGAGCATATCTAGCTAGTTGGTTGAAGCTACATTCTGTGCAAACTAGCTCTAGGTCGTTGGTGTAGGTTTCTAGGTGATGTGACAATGTGAAGCAAGAAAGGGTGTGGGGCTCGGTTTCAACTCACCAAGGGTTGCTAAAGATGGCTGTGAAGCTTCTCAAGGTGATGGAGAAGCAAGATCCAACCCTTGACTGCTTAGGCTCCTTTGTCCTGTTTGCTTCACCTCCTCCTACACTACAAGATTTCGACCATATTGCCACTTACGCAATTTGCATCACCACAAATTGTGTTGTAATAGGGATGTGTTTTGCAACATTTGTCCAAAAAGGTGGCAATATGGGGACTGCGTTGCCACAAAAATAGTGCATTGTAATTTTTACATTTGGCGTTGCAAGAGGTGAGATTTATAGCAACCCTTTTTGAAAAGTGTTGCTATTGCTTAATAATATTGCCATAATGACATTTCGTTGCATTAGTATTGATTGGCGTTGCAACTGTCTGGTGCTCTTGCAACCAAATAGAACAGTGTTCCTACCCTTTGAAATTATTGCCACAGTGTTGTTGTGAGTTGTAATATTTCGCACGACCATTGCAATAGGTAGACCGTATATTGCAACTAAATTTCTAAGGCGATGCAATAGTTTGTTGCTATTGCCACAGTTTTTTGTGGTTGTAATATTTCTCACAACCATTGCAATAGGTACATGTTTATTGCAACTAAATATCTAAAGCGATGCAATAGTATGTTGCTATTGCCATATGTGTTTTTGGTTGCTATAGAAACATGTGTCATTGGAATACGATAGTGTATTGCAACACTTTTGTTTGATGGGCCTTTGGGTGTGAAGGTCTAGGAAAACATGCACCGACCCCCAACATGAACAAAAGGAGACGTTGTTGCCCTAGAGATCAAGAGACGCCGGCACCACACCCTTGATCATCAAGACATCAACACTACACACGTCGTTCGCATTAGCAATGCTTGCACCCTGATTCATCTTGCCTATGGTAAAGTTCTAACGATCTCATAGGCACATACTCTCCCATGCCACAAAAGTGTACAATTCTAATTTAATTTGTGTTATTGGCATACCAGGGGATTCTATTTCTCAACCAAATAGTTGCTTGCTTAAATATACAAATATGTATTTAGTCATGATTTTGAGGGCAAACATAGCCACATAATTGACATTAGTTTATGCCAACTACCAGGTCATATATACATATCCATATATCGTGGTTCCAGACATAGCCACAAACTAACATTGGTTCATACAAACCAACTGCCAACACATATAGTGCTTCCATACCAACCACCAAGTCATATATACACATATACATCATTGTTCATACAAGCGATGACCTAATTACCTGCCACTATAAAAGATGAACACCAGGTAAGACTTGTATTTATTCATGACAAAAGATCCACCCCATCATGAGTTCATCACACACTTCATTTCTTGTGAGAGGCCCCTTGTTGCATTTCTTCATCACTTCAGTTGTCTCTTGGCCATCGATGATTGCGTCGTACACCTTGGTGAACCTCCTACAAATATCATATATTCACATAAATCAAGAAAAGTTCTAACAATTTCCCATCTTGATTAACTGTACATGTGCAATCAATTTACATTTTACATCATAAACAAGTATTGTATTGATCAATACACCAACGTCGTCAACCTACAGATTTATCTGTGAAATCACATATTCAAGATTATGGTTGAGCTTGGCGTCCACAGATTCAAGACAATACACTTAAGTTAAAGGAGACATTGATCGAAAAAAAAAATTAAAGAGACCAATCAGTCTAGTACTGGCAGGAGACATGGCAAATTGCTAGGACAGTTGGCTGCCGCCCCCTCAGACTGCAATGGCTTCTGCTAGTGATTAAATCGTTGCTGTTTGATCAAATCAACACACTGCAACGGCTTCAAAAATAAAGAACTGATGAAATGGCTTCAGAATTTGACGGCTAATCAGTTTGGCCAATAATTTGCTGGGTTGATCGGTTATAGTGCTAGGTTATTAACGGGTAAACATGGAGCAAATTAATAAACAAAGCATATGGGTGTTGCATTGTTCGTTTAACAACAGCATATTTGACTGAATTAATAAATGTTCTACACATTAGAAAACAAAATTAAAATATCTACCTTTCAGTATTGTGAAATGCTCAAATTCAATGCTGCCTTTCAGTTTCAGTATTGTCACAGAAATGAAACACTAATAGGGAAAGCTAAAAGTGGTCCAAGCTTTTGCATACCTCGACACATGTCAATGCACACTAAATTCAATATGAGTATAACTGTTTGGAGATAAAGGTTGATTCTGCTAATTGAACATAGGGTTTTAGTCAGACTAGGGATAACAGTTACTGAAAATTGAAGATAATGTTGCAAAGACAGCCAAAAAATGTTGTGACCTCAATCATTAAAATGAATGTTGAAACTAAATTTACTCCCGAAACAAATGTGACCTCAATATAGACTGGGAAAGCAAAGAAAAGTTTGGCATTTACAATGGACTGCCATCTGTAGATAGTATGTCAGTTCCCATGACAACTCGTATTTTCCAAAAAGTAGAAACATCATTTTTCTCTTGTGCAAATAAACAGGAATGGAAGTAATGGACATCAGTAACTAATAGACAGCAGCAGTAATGGAAATAGCAAAAGATAAGTCCACGACAAATGTAAAACAGAAAGCAATCAGTCTCTTTCAAAAGTTCTTTCTTTTCTACATTCACAACATCAGAAATCATACTACAACACTGCTTTGCTACAACACAGTAAAAAAAGACATGCTGAACTGATTCAACTTCAGAGCAAAATAAACAGCTACTGTCTTCAACCTTCTTTTGGCCAGATTATCTCTAGCAGTGTTATCCTAAACGCTAAACGGTAAACAATCGGTCACCTACCGTTTAGCCCATTATTCGGGCAAAACGGGTGTTTAAACGGGAAAACGGCCGTTTAAACGGGAAAAACAACCGATTAAACGGAAACGGTGTACCACCGTGTAGCGTTTAAACGGTGTGTAAACGGGCTAAACGGCCGTTTAGGTGAACAGTGATCTCTAGTCAAAACTAGTAGAGAACTGCCAGACTAGAGCATCTTCTTCCTCAGTCAACTGAACTGTCAAAACTAATTGAACTACTTCCAACCAAGTGTTAAACAGCTCCTCATCTAATGCTCTCCTAAAAGTGCATTTCCAATTTTTTTCCCATCCCAAAGCTCTACAAAGGAGCAGTTTTTCTTATTGACTATTCTATATAACAACCAAAATTGTATAGCAAGACTGGAGGATCCTAACCAATTGTCTTCCCATTGCCTAACCTTTTTTCCATTCCCCACCTTCCACCTATATCCCATATTAACACCTTGGGCAGCCCACATGAACCCTTTAAAGAAGCTAGAAGCACTTGCAGTTTTTGACATAAACACATTGGGCCTGCTTGTGTCAAAATCTATCAACTCTTTCCAGATTTTATTTTTGTCTTGGACGGTGCCAGAGGCGGAGACGAGCTTGGACGGCTCTTCCTTGGACAGTGCCACAGCCTTCTGAGGCCTTGAGGTGGGGACCTGCTGAGTAGGGATGCAAGTGAGCCCATCTGCAGGTAGCCACAGCACACCGCACGAGCCGCAGACTAATCTAGCTGATTCTGCGGAGTTGAAGAATATTACCCATGTGATACATAAATTGAAGAATGCTTTAGTAAAGCTTCATATGTAACCTTGCCTTGGCATGGAGATTACTTAATGAAGGCGCTCCTGGACTCCCTGCAGATCAGCAAAGCCAATCTCTCCCTCAAGCTTAGCTTGTAGTTCACCAGCAAGGCCAAACAAAGCAAATAAGGCAGGAAGCTTCACTTCCTGCTGCAGTGGTTCAAGTTCAAGAACAGAAAAAATAACTAAACCAAATAAGAAATGTGACACCATCTGTCGGTGTTTTCGGACCACCGACGAGTAAATTTGTATTTGCGTGTCTGGCTCGGATGGTGTGCTCGGAGGACACAAGGGTTTATACTGGCTCGGGCGGAACGTCCCTACGTCCAGTTCGCTGCTGCTCTGTTACCGGCACTTGGTTTGCAGTAGGGGTTACAAACAGGCGAGAGAGGGAGAGGATCCCAAGTCTCTGGTGGAAGGAGTGAATGGGTGCTGAGAGCTCGCTTGCCGTTCAGCCGTGTGCTCGTGTCGTGCTCAGATCTCCGACACCCCCCCCCCCTCTCCATGGGGCGCTCTGCTTCCCCCTTTATAGACGAAGGGAAAACGCGGGTTACAGAGGAGGAAAAGTAGAAGAACGAGAAAGAGAAGAAGGCTTCCAGGGTTGCCGGGTCCTTCTTCTCCTTCATGCGGGTCCTGCTGATCCTATAGACGTCAATAGGGACGGCTCCATGCGCAGGTGCAATCTGCCGGTCATGGCGTTCCACTCCGTCCCGACGGACGTTGTGGTGAACTGACGCGCCTGTCAGCGTTTGTACGAGGGTTAGGTAGAACAGCACCAGCACGCCCGACACTGTTCTTGATGTGAATCCCCAGGTATGGCCCGTCATGGCCACGGGTTACATCGAGGCGTGCCAGCCTCTTCCCTGGCGTCAGAGTTTTGACCCAGGGCCATACGCTTGGACCTGGAGTGGTTGGCGGCGGTATGGGTCCCCGTCGGACGAGACGGAACCCGCGTCCTCGAGGTCGGGCAAGACGGAACCCGCGACATTGGGCGAGACGGAGCCCGCACCCAAGGGGACGGGCGAGACGGAGCCCGCGGCCTTGAGGTCAGGCGAGACGGAGCCCGCGGCCTCGAGGTCGGGCGAGACAGAGCCCGTGTCCTCGAGGTCGGGCGAGACGGAGGCCGCACCCAAGGGGTCGGACGAGACGGAGCCCACGGCCTTGAGGTCAGGCGAGACAGAGCCCGCACCCAAGGGGTCGGGCGAGACAGACCCCGCGGCCTCGAGGTCGGGCGAGACGGAACCCGCGTCCTTGGGGTCGGGCGAGACCTTTTAATACGTCTCTAACCATCCGGGGAAGTCAGCGTGGGCGCTAACTTCCTTGCTTTGGGTATCCCCAATATCAATACCCGACACCATCATTGTTGTAGATTAAATTTTGTTAGAAAAATAAAATCAAATGAGTAAACTCATATTGCCTTGGCTTTCATTTATTTGATCTGATACTGAAATACAGAGAAGAGACCTTCTAAGAAGAATTTAAAAAGCACAATAGCATCTCGTAATCGTAACTGTGACTTTTTATTGAGAAATTACCATGGATCAGATCTCAATTGTAAGGGCAGAATGCAAATGAGAAATAGATAGGAATCCCTCCACATACAGAGGTTAATCCAGGTTGATGGGGACAGGAATACATACCAACTCAGCAAAAAAATTAGCTGTGATCTCATCCTAACAGATATTAGTTGTGTAGTCAATTTGCAAGGATGCAAGTCATTCTCAACATGCAAGGGAGCACAATAGCCAATATGCATATCCCAAATGAAATGGACTAATTAACCTTTAATCTTATCGCCAGATCTGAAGCTGAACCAAATGATCTTTCAGAAAAAAAAAGTACTTACTCACATAGATACTGAAGTTACTTGCAACAATGATACACCAACATTTTTACATAAATAAAGTACTATATCTGAATAGCAATTTTTCAGCTACCATGTACAATACAAATTCATTTGAGTTCAGGGGATGTGCCCCTCTTGCTGTCAAAAATGGACGCTGTTTACAGTTCAGGGACTGGAAATATGTTTTGGGGGATGGCAAGATTTGTTTTGTAAGATGGAGCATAGTCGTCCCTACTAATTCATAGGTACTCGGTAGAGCTCATCAGCAGACAAGTATCTAGGATGTTGCATGCTTGAGCACTCCTTGTGCTTAGTACCTTAATTCAAAGAATAATAGGCTTATGGAAACTGATGCACTGCCACTTCTGCTTAAATGAAAATATTAATGAGCTTACTTACCGTACAGAAACAAAATAGCAAGCCAACAGAGAATTATTCATAAATGCAGCTTCTAAACATAAAGAATGACAACTATTCTGGGAAAAACAGTTCTAGAAAAATAATTGCAAGCCATGGAAAAAACAGTTTTTTTGTTACAGTCGTGGAACAGAGTTCTGAAAAACAGTACCTGTTAGTTCAGAACCAAAACAATTCTGTACATAATATTAGTGCATTGGCAGATTCTGTTATGCATTTTATTTAAACTACTAATTCATTAATGGTTTCAGGACCGTAACAATTTACTTTAAAAAAATAGCAATAGAGCTACAGATCTGCTAGTGCACAAAGAGTGGCAACAGTTCTGGAATAAACAGGGGCCTTCACCTTCGTGAGCTTGTGTAGGTTGTGCCGCTGCAGCTCTTGTCGGGTTGACACTAGTGCTTGGCCGTGGGTACCTGACGAGAAGACAGTGATTCTTTCCGCTGCACAGCTCCTCCCCATCCTTGCTCTTCTCCTCACTGTCATCTCCTTGCTCCTCGCCAACGCATACGCACATGAGAAAAGCCGAGGAGCATGTCAGCCAAAGTCGAATCTCCAGAGATGCCATGGAGCTCTGGTAGGATTCGGATCGGAGAGGGAGACTGGGGGCAACGAGGCGTACCTGACAAGAAGCGGCTCCAAGCCGTATAAATCGGAAGGATCTGCGCCACCGTTGGTTGGATCTCCACCGCGACACATGGGGTGGCTGGATCCTTGTGCCATATCCCGGCATCGCGCGGCTGAGCGAGGGAGGCGAAGAGAGGAGCGCCGGTGGCCCGCTTTGTCCGCACCATTAGGCAGCCTCCGGCAGGAGCCGTGCTTTGTCAGATTCGAGACAAGGAGAAAGAAAAGGGCAGCAATGCGGGGGACGTGGATGGTACCTTGCCGGAATCGTAGCGGGGCGGCAAGGCGCGCGTCCTTGGGTTTTCTGCCTCCGCAATGACCTCGCCGATAGGAGCGCAGCCAATGCTGTGGGCGGAGGCAGGAGCCGAGCCTCTGACGTTGTTGGAGGGCGCCGCCGCTGTCCGCCGAGCACGTCGATACCTCCGTGCCCGTGGGGAATTTTAGATGAGAGAATGGGAGGGGAGTAGTCGTGACTGCGGAGGGGCGCGAAGCAAGGGTGACTTTGGCGCGCGTGGGGCAGTGGCCTAAAGCATGGCAACGGGATGTACCCGTCGGGATCGTCGGAATGTTCTCTTCCCCGCTATAGAGAATTCATCTGTTTTTGTCCTCGTTAACTATCTTGAGTATAGATTTTTGCCCATCCTCATATTTGTCGGGCATCGATCAGGCAATATATACCCGACGGTTACTGCATACCCGATAAACAATGACACTTAGGGTCACAACTTTGTAATCAGAGACATTTCTTCTTCACCCGGGTATAAATGTCGAGTCTCGGAGATGCCGAGGAGAAGGAGCGAGGTTGCGAGGAGGACGAGCAAAGATGGCAGAGAGACCGAACTGAGGAAGCGAGGGGGACGAGCGCTCGTGAGGCAGGCTTGTGCTGCTGGTGGAGATGGTAAGAAAAAAATTGAACTAGGGTTGATAGAACACACAAACTATATATATATATATGATTGTTCAGATTTGGACCAAAATACCTATTTTGAGCTTTTTTGGACCTAATACTCGCATGACAATTCAAATAGTCGGGTTCCCCAACGGGTAACGGGGACGGATAAATAGAGAACGTTTCCGTACCCGCTATACCCGTCGGGGATGGATTCTTGTCCATTTGGATGCCCACGGATAAAGATACGATCTTATCTCCATTTCCTAATGGATCAAATACCCGTCGAATATCACGTATCGGGGCGTTGCCATCTTGCTCGGGCGGGCGCGCCAGGAAAAGTTTTGGCAGCAGTTTTGGTTCTGTCGCTCAATTATTATTTGGATTTGACACAAGCGCTAGTTTGGTGGCAGCAGTTTTATTCTCACGCTCAGTGTTTTTCTAAAACATTTTTTTTCCAATTCAATAGGTCCTTTATATTATTATATAATCACCTCCTACGAGTTAGAGAGGATATTTGATATTTTTTTATTTTTAATTAATAAACTCTCTTACCAAATTATTAGAGGGGATTTTTTTCCTTTTTGCTAAAATATCAAAACTGGGAGTTATTTTACATAAACTCCCAGATATGCTCTAAGAGCCTAACATTGGGTACGTAGATTTGTTAGTATGACTAACCCTCCGCCAGTCTATGAAACGGCCAGAGCTCGGAAGCTACACTCGTTGAGATCTATTAGGTTTCGGAATCTGTTAGACCAAAAGAGCCTGACAGCGCAGAAGCACTACACCGTCATCCCGTTCCATATCCGCGAGGCACTGTCGCGCACTCCCACAAACAAGGCCGCACCCGGGGCATGACGTATCGTGACAAAGAGCTCCCCAAGCCTCAGATTGGAGGGCTTTGGGCCCACTCGTCATAAGCTCCTCCGGGTAGGGAGGATCCTTGGGCACCGAGGAATCCTGGAGAAGGCTCACCCAGGGAAGGCTCCGCGGCGGCACACGACACCTGACGGTCAAGGGTGAGACTGCAGCAGCCACAATTTTGTGTCATTCAGAACTGTCATATCAGTTCATGAATTTCCAAGGTTGTCACCGTTGGTCCCTAAACATCGATAGAAGTGTCATTCAGAACCGTAAAGTTGGTTTTGACTCTCATCTGGGCCCACACGATGTCTAACCCACTCTATTGGCCAGTTCCTAAACTTGGCGTAGTGTCATCATGGTCCACAAATTGACATATAGGTCCCACATGTCAAAGATGTGGAACAGAGGGAAAGGTGGACCGCACACTCCAGTAACTTTGTTACTCCATCTATTCTAAATTATAAGATGTTTTTTGCTTTTTAATACATTGATGTTAGTATGTATCTAGACATAGTGTATATTTAAATGCATAGCAAAGGCTATGTATCTAGAAAAGCCAAAACATCTTATACTTTATAATTGAGAGAATACTTTACATTTTTTAGAATTTAATAATCTCCAAACTTTCTTTGAAAAAAATGAAATTTCATGGTTGACCAAAATTTATCTTCATAACATTTCAAAAAAGTGTAACTAAGGTAGTCATAGGCTTCATTTGATTTCCAACTAAAAGCACTTATTCCAACCAAAAGCAATTATTCAATAATTTATTAAATTTATAATACCCCAAAAAAATTTCAAAATATTGTAAAACTTAGGAAGGGACCAAGTGCATCATTATAACACCTTAAATAGGTTTAATTAGAAAGATAAAAATGAGGCAAACGTTTTAATTTGTTGTTCATATCAACAAACACGACTTACTTACCTATGCTTGTTCGAATGATCTCAGCTTAGTCAAATAACTGACCGAGTTATTAAGGGCTTAATAGCCCACTATGACGGATGGACTTATTGAACCCAACGATTAATGGCCTAATCCCATGAGTGCTCGAGCTATAAGAAGGGCCACTATGTCTAAGTTAATTATCGTTAAGTTCGTGATTAGCCACTCTAACTACCTACAGATCAAGGTAAGCTCCGGCACGGCTTAATTGAAGCCAGGACTGCTAGAGAAATGATGGAGATGATTTTCAAGCTAGATGCAAAAAGGCAGCTGACAGTCATCTTGCTTCTGTGGAATAGAGGATGATTTTCAAGCTAGATGCAATAGAGGATTTTCAAGCTAGATGCAATAGAGGATGCACCTTATAGCAACCAAACCTTGGGCATGGCAATTGCACATGTTGCCACCAGTTCTTGGTGTTCCGACATAATCCTTGTTGCCACACGCGTTATGCGTGGCAATATGTTGTCTTGCAACACACGTCCATCGTTGCTAGTGCACCATTTGCTACGACATGGTCAAGTTGCCATTGCAAGGTCCAGCAACGCCTACCGTGTTGCATTAGTTGTTGTTGCCACACCTACAACCGTAGCAAAAGCTTATGTTGCAACGCCTAGGTGTTGCAAATCCAAAACGCATTTTGCAACGCTAAGGAGAAAAGCATTGTCCAAAGCTTTACCCATGCAAGCGCCCGCCTCCCAACGAAAAAAAAGTGTTGCTATTTCTGATATTATAACTATTTCGGGCCTATTGCAACATTTTTCGGGCGTTGAACAGGGTCAAAATTTAGTAGTGCTAGCTCCAATATGGTGAGGAAGAGAGGTCTCCTCCCTCTTCTCTCCCCCACCTCTTATTGATGGCAGCTTCTAGATGGCCTCCATGGCATGTAGCAGCTGGTATCGCCTCCAATCTTCCCCTTCTTCTCCTTCCCTTGCTCCTTCCCCCTTGCTTGTGTGAGAGAGTGTAGAGAGAGAGGGATGAGAACAAGAGAGAGGGAGTGAGAGTGAGTTGAGGGTGCTCTACTATTGCCTTGGGTCGTGCTGGTCGAGGTGTGGACAAGTATGCCGACATGTGGGACCAAGTGAGTTCCACAAGTGACACCTAAGTGTTTCTGCATGGGAAGAATTGAACGGACAGTCCATCATTTCCGGCGGACACTCTGTTAGTGCAGAGATTTCAATGGAACCTTCCGTCAAAGCTGATGGATGGTCCGTCAAAATGTGTAGTGTGCAGTTTTATTCAGTTTGGTTTCCAAATTTGAAATTCAAATGCATATGATGCTCATAATGATGATAAAATTGAACATGTCTTGACTAGGTCATGGCATTGGACATAGGTAGCTGTTGCCTCGCAGGCAACTTTTCAGGGTTCTAAGCAAACAATGTACAGGCAAGGTCGTTCATGCAACAGTTTTCACGGGCAAACTCAGTTCGTAACGAAACAGGCATATACTTGCTATGTGCCGTGTGTGTTAACTAATGACATATTTTCTCTTTTGTAGGTCAAGAAGAACGACTTTAAGCATGATTGCTCTACTAGAAGGAAAAAGAAGGTCAGGAATGGAACCAAACAATGGGTATGCAAGAAGGTGAAGGGCTTTCTAATTGAAGATGACATGGGAGGGTAAAGCTCCAGCAGCTTGTATGTCCTTTCCACCACCAAGGTTTGTTCATCTCTCATTTTTCTAAATTCATATTGCATCACATGGTGTCTCATCGTAGTACTTTCCTTCACACTTGTGTAGTCAAAACTTGGAGACTACAACTACTAAGAAGAGAAAACAAGCTGACTCATGTTCTGAAGCTTAAAAAGGTAGCTCTTCTATTTCTGAAAGCTCATGTTGAACTCTAAGACAATATACTAATTCAGTTTTTTCATAGCCAAAACATGGAAATTTCAAGTAAGAAAAAGGGAAAACATGGTAACTCTAACTCTGGAGCCTCGAAAAGGTAGCTCTAAAAAATCTGAATTTTTTTTGCATGGTCAGTTTTCCATATGTTCTTCAAATAATTGTTGATATACATGAGGTCAAGAAGTGGCTCAAATCAACCTGAGGCACATTCAATTGTATTTTCTACACCCACAGATGAACCTGAAGGTGTTAAGAAGGCGAAGGGCAAAAGGTCAAATATTCAGAAGCTGCAACTTGATAGCCCTGCAATTGGCACAAGGAGAAAAAGGGTTGAGCCTACTAGCCCTGCAATGGGCACAAGGAGCAAAAGGGTTAAGCCTACTAGTCCTGCAATGAGCATATGGAGTAAAATTCTAAGAAGCTGAAATGACATGTGTTTTGGTTTGGATGTGAACCTGCATGCAAATTGTCTTTTCTGTTTATGTGAAGAGAACCTGAATGTTGGTGTCTATGCGTGCATGTGAGCTTGATATTTATGTGTGGATGTGAACCTAGATGGGTGTTTGTGAACCTGGATGGTGCATTTGAATTTATGCACATGGATGTTGCATTGTTGCATGAACTCAAAATAATTCCTCGCTACATGAAATCTGTACCATGCAACAAACAAACATCCATGCTAAAAGAAAAAATGGCGCTAAAGAAAAAAAACACCAAACAATTATGTACTCCCTCTGTTTTCTAGGGAACGGTGGCCATGCTATAAGAAAAAAGGGCGCCAAAACTGTTCTGTACTAGAGAGAATGGCGCCCCGGACTAGAAATTGATGGAGGGGCAAAATCATCCTTTCGTGTTTGAATTAACACCGTTACAAGTCCAAACTCATGGCAGTGTTAGTTTAGGAACAAAAATTTCAAGAGATGCTAGATAAGGAAGATTTGAAGTTTATGTGCTAAATGGGGAATTGTAAATTTTTAGTGTCAGATTAGGGATTTTCTCTTTTCATTGACTAATATTGTCTTGTGGAACCAAACAGTTATATGTATTTAAATAGAGAACTGCTCCCAATTTAACCAAACTGAATCAATCCAAAACCAGATGAACTAAAGTTTGGAACATGGTCTCAGTTCATCATGGGAAAGCAAACCCGATCAGATTCGTCCAAAAAGATCGAACCTTTCTCATGAATTTCAGAAAATCATGAAATCACTAACATTTATGATATCGAGTAAGTATCATAGATTAATAATGCAATATATTTTTGTAGTAAACCTATTTGGAGACACAAACGTGAAACTTGAAATTAATTTACCCTTTGGAATGCGAGATGTGTACTCTTTATGGAAACGATGGGAGTATGAGAAAAGGAGCTGGTGTGAGACCTGAATCCTCCATGTGTTTGTACTTGCAATCCTGCTCTTGCTAGCTAAAACCGCAGCCTCTGATACATGGCAGCATGGAGGATGCATCGCGAGGGAGAGGGAAGCCCTCCTGTCCATCAAAGCAGGCATCGCGTACGATCCCTATGGCCTCCTCGCTCTCGTCATGGCAAGGGCAGGACTGCTGCTGATGGATGGGAATCAGGTGCAGCAACCGAACTGGGGCCATGTCATCAAGCTCGACCTCCGTACAGGGTATGACCAAATTCCTCTGATAGGCGAGACAAGTTCTCTGAAAGTAGTTCTAGAGCAACTGCAACACCTAGACCTCAGTTGAAACGACTTCCTTGATTGCCCCCAGGCTCGCTTTCAGATTTGTTAGGGCCTCTTCATGATCTACGGTACCTCGACCTCTCTGGCCTCAACTGTTCCGGCCCAGTGCCCCATCAGCAGAGAGTGGCCCCGTTCATTGGTCTGAAACTTGGCTGAAACTGGCTGAAAACACTGTTCCGGTTGAATTGTTGTGAGAGGAAAACACTATTCCGGCTGAAAAAACAAGCCGAATATGGGGTAAGCCGAACAGGGCAAGTATGTGAAGATGCGTGGAACGAGATGCCTCGAGCTAGACTATGGGCATGCATGCAACGTTATGCATGCCGTAATAATTAGCGGCCTCAATCCTATTGCAGCAGTACACGTACTACTTCCCAGCAGTATGTAGCACCTGTTTTCCATAGGCAAAATTACCGTTGGGATGTGAGTTCCACCCATTTTCGAGCCATTCTAGGCCTTCCTCTTCGAAGCCTGGACTTCGTCGCTGACCGACTCAGCGTACTGCAACTCCGCGAGGAAGCAACCATCCCGGCGCCCATCGGTGGGGCGCCCTCCATCGGCTCCAGGACGAACGACGACTTCAACGGCGCGGCATCTGCGCTTCATTCCAAGCAAACTCTCAGCTCAAATCTCACTGTGAGTATTATACATTCTGTTATTTACTCACTATTTACCGTTTTCCATCAATCATTCGGAAGGACCGCGGGGTCCATACCGCGACCACCGCACGACCGGTTCCCCTATGGCCTCGCGTCCTCTGCGGACGCATATGCCCGGGGACTCCAAAAAATGCTGACGCCACCTCCTCTTATATCCGAATTCGTGGGGGTGGCGAGCTACGCTCCGACCTACTTCTACGACCTCATGGATGAGGATGTTGAGAGTGACGGCTCCAGCATCGGGGACGTGGCACCTAGCCACCGTTCGTCCCGGGAATGCGCTATGGCGGACGCCCCGGGACAGCCACCAGTGGTAACGGAGCCCTTACGGACTCACGCCCCTTCGGATCCTCGTATGGAGACCGCCGCGCCCACATAGGAGCACGGCGGAGAGCCGCAACGACAGCAGCTGGGCCAGCCGCCGACTGCGCCTGTGCGCTCGACGCACCACGATGCGCCCTGCACCCATGTCACGTGCCTTTGTCCAAAGCATCCAAAGAGCACCGTTCCCCCAGCGCCCCAACGGAGGCCGAGGCAAAGGCAAGGCCGAGCGCCGAGATCAGAATGAAGGTCCCTCCACACAGAGGGGGAAAAAGAACAGAGAAGATCACCGTCGACCGGCCAACTCCGCGTCGGTCGCCACGGCTGGTAACATGGGCGAGCAACCCCAGCAGGGCCTTCCAGGCCACTTCAACGAGCTCATGGAGAGCCCGTGCACCAACCACTCTTACCCCGTCAACCATTTCTACAAGGATTGCCAGCTCCTCAAGCGCTTTCTACGGCAGGCTGGCAGGCCAAAAGAAGAAAAACTAAAAAAAGCGGCGACCGAGAAAGAGGGCGTAGCGGGCAAGGATCCGGGCAACTGAAGGACAAAGTAATCTGACCGGACTCCTACCGACCGAAGGACGACAACGATGCCCTTCTCTCTAAACGCTTGGAACAGCTATGTCATTTTCCCCCTAAATTTCAGTCGTACCATTGTTCACTTAGCCTATGCTCCTATAAAAGCACCCCGACCCGAAACACCTTCGGCCCGGGGCGCTCAGGGGCTCCACGAGGATGCACTACTACCTCTCTTTTTCATTCAAATGTTGTATGGTAAGACTCCTTTCCTACCCGAGCAAAAGGATAGTTCGTTCCTTTGAATTGTCTTACGTAAACTTTGCTTTAAAATATTCCAACCGATGGCATCCCACCTCTACCTACGGTTACAAGCAGCTAAGCCCCGCGGACCACGCCCCGGGCTCCCAAGGTTGCAGCCTACGGGACGAACGGGTAGGTACGAAAAAGAAAGAATATAAAACAGAATTATGCTAAGGTAAAACGAGGGAACGAAAGGGACAAGCTTCCCCGAACGGAGTAACTCCACCACAAAGAACGAAACCGATGGTAGTCGTCAAGTACACAAGAACGCTCACATGGGGGTTCCCCCACGAACTTAAACTTTTTACGCTCACTAAACTACTTATATTTTACAAGCTATTGGGCTGGCCCGGCGGCATCTGCTGTCGATGCGACCGACGAAGGCGCAGGCTGCTCACTCCCCGGCCGCACGACATTCGGCTCGGGCGAAACTGGGGCGACGTTCACCTCCGACCCAGGCTCCATGCCATCCATAGGCTAGGCAGCGTCCTCCCCACGCATGCTTATGGCCATGTCTTCACGACGGACGTCCATCACCCATTGGGCAGAGACTCGGTCTGCCACCGACCTTGCGTGCGGCACCAAGCCCTCCCCGATCGATTAGATGTCCTCCATGCTTAGGCCTTCAGCATACCCATTGTAGATAGCAGCAAAGTCTAGGTTCGGGTGGTGCATCGCCACCGAAGTCAGCACCCCCGACGCCTCGTAGAACAGCCCGCTCCTGATAAGGTCCCGAACCACATCTGGAACCTCCGCCAGCTGGACCGTGGGCGCGCTAGTGCTTGGCGCCGACCAAAAACTTCCGAGACAACCAGCTGGGCAACGTTGCGGATCTGGTCGAGATCCCCCTCGAGAGCACGTCGCTCTTCACGGGACTTGGCCAATTCCTCCGCATTTTGGCTGTAGGTCGCCTTGATTGTCTATAGGTCCCCCTCCAGCTTCTTCACCTTTCCACCTAGCTCTGAAAGAAGAGCGACAAGCTCAGAAACAGGCTGAAGGAAAAACCAACACAACAAGAAACAGAAAAGGTACGTACCGACGTGGAAGTTCTCAAGGGTGGAGAGATCCTCTACCTGCCGGGCAACCTGCTCATGCAGCCGGGCGCTCGCATCCTCCGTCCGCATCACCCGGCCCCGGAGCGCGAGTACCTCCTGGTCCGCCTCTAACCGGGCCTTCCGCTCCACTGCCAGGGCCTTCCGCTCCGCCTCCAGGGCCTTCTGCACTGACTCCAGGGCGCTCCGCTCTGGCTCAAGGTCCACCAAGGGCTCTCAAAGCGCTGCCTCGATGTTCGCTAGGGATGTCCACAACCCCGCCTCGGTGTTCGCCTAGCGGGCCTTTGCCGCCTCAAGCCCTTCCTCGGCGGCAGTCGCCCGCTCAGCTGCATGCTGCCCCTCCGCCCGCGCCACGGTCGCCTCGGCCGCCTGGTCCTAGGACTCGCGATGAGCGAACACTAGCTGATGCTCAAGCTTAGCCATCCGAGCGTGCTCCATTCGGAGAAAGCGGGACTTGCGGGACGACATCCCCTTCAGACTCTATGAAAAACAAACATGCTAAGGCAACCAATAAAAGATTTAGAGGTCGAGGACAAGTACGCAAAGCTCACCTCCGCGGCGAACTGTAGATCAACCTCAACCAACTGCTAGGCGGACTTAACCCGCTCCTGGACATCTCCGAGCTTTGCGGACAGGATGGCGAGTTCGGACACCACGGCATGCCCCTGCTCACCAAGGATGTCCCAGAGCTGACACTCCTAGGAATCCCGAAGGACGAACCGCACCTTTGTCGGGTCCTCAGGGCAAGGCCACTCCAGGTCACCCTCCGGTGGCCCGCCGGAAGGCCCAGCCTCCGACTGGACCACCGCCAGCTCCCGCGACGACACCGGCAGCTCCACCATGTCATCCACCTCGTCATTAGATGGGATGTCCAATACCTTGGTCGCATGGACCACCGCCAGGCGTTCCGACTCTGTCCCGACCGCGCTTTCCCCCGGCGCCTTCGGCTCCGACCATGAACGTGAACCATGCAGCCCTCCACCCGGTGAAGCAGGGAGCTCGGTCTCCCTCTCCTCTTCCACCATAGCCGGTGGAGGAGGGGCCTGCGAGGGTTACCTCCACCATTGGCACCGGGATCGACCGCTAGAATTGACGCCGCCGCTGCCACCGTACCGACAGCCGACTCAGGGGGCGCCACCCCTAGAAGGGAAGACTTCGCTGCAGCCACCTGTTCCCCCCATCGCTTGCCACGACACACTGTAGGGTGGGCCTCCAAGTCTCCTGCACAGGAGTTGGGGTGATACTCAACCCCATCATCACCCGGCCACTGACAAAAAGATACAAGTCGCACTCCAAAAGGACTCAACAACAGAAGATTGAAAAGAAACAAAGAAAAAACATACCGGGACAGCGGCACGACTCTAAAGGCATGACCTGATGTCGACGGGCCCGCAGGGCGAGGAACACCCCTAGGCTACGACACGCGCCCCCTCACTTCAACTGGGGATGAAGTCGTCTCAACCGGCTCCTACCCAACCTGTGGGTCGCCACGACGGTAGGCTCGGGACTCCCTGACCGTAGCAGGGGGCGGGGCATCCTCCGCTACGAGTCGCGCAACGCCCGGGCACCAGTCTGCTCCTCAGACCGCCTGACTTGCTCGACCGCATCCGCGGCGGGCGGGGCCTCCCCTGGCTACGAGCCACGCGTTGGCACCGGTCCCGGCGACGCACAAGTACTAGTCCACTCCTCGGACCGCCCCACTCGCTCGGCCATGTCCCCCGCAGGCGGCGACGGACCGACGATGCCACCAAAGGGCACGGTGACCGCGTTTGCTTTGCCGCCCACTCGCCAACGGCATCCGCGCTCGCCGCGTGCTTCTTTAGCGCGGAAGCCACCGCACGCCGCGCGGCCTCCTGCTCATCACCAGCGGACGTCGCCACAAGGTCACGATGCTTCGCCGAGGTCACAACGACCTCTCGACTCTCCCCCCCCCTCGGATGAAGACGTGTCATCCACCTCTGTGGAATCCTCTGACTGGAGCTCTAGCTCAACATTGGCCCTGTCTTCCCCGACCTTCACGCGCCGGGCAACCTCCTTCTCCTTCTCATACTTCCGGTGGGCCACCTCGGTCTTCTTCTTCTTCCTAGCATCTACCGCCTCCTTCTGAGCGGCCTGACTTGGCCACGCCCTCTGGGCCCTTAGGAAGGTGCGGCCGGGACTTGTAATTTCCAAGCCCCTGTGGAATGCGACTCCCAATAAAAAAATAGGAAAAGCAGAGGAAGAAGTGCAGACTAAAGAGAAGGGAGCATACCAGACGGGACACGATCGAGGAGTTGAAAGGCATGGGCCTCCCTTCGACCCTCTCTCTGGGCTTCAGCTCAGCACCTGCCAAGGTGACTCCAGACCTCATCGTCCGGCAAATCCTCTATCGACGCACGGTCCGGGTTCGATGGGCCGTCATACATCCACATCAGCTGCGTCCTCTCCGCCAATGGCATGACCCGGTGACGGTATAGGGTGTGGAACACCCGCACCCCGTTAAGGTCGCTCTTCACAAGTTTCAGAGCTCCTCCTTGATGACTCCCACCTTATGCTTCTCCTTTTTGGGGTAGCCCCACGATCAACTGTCATGTTTTTCTAGCCTCCCGTCGGTGGACACCGAGGAACGGTGCTGCCGCCGGATTCCTGATGTAGAACCACTCCCCATGCCACCCCCGGTTGGAGTCACAGGGGAGGTACGCGGGATATGAGCCTCCCACGCTCGCTTTCCTATGTAGGGCGAATCCCCCCACCGATCGCGATCTCAGCCGAGTTCCCCACCGTCAAGGCTCTCCTAGAGAACAGCCGCTGGAAGAAATCCTCGTGCGGCTCCATCCTAAGGAAGGCCTCATAGATAGTAACGAAGCCGGCAATGTGCAGCATCCCCGTCAGATTAAGGTGCTGCAACTCCAGACCCCACTCGTTGAGGAGCCCGCATAGGAACCAGTGCGCGGGGTATCCTAGCCCGCGCTCATGGAAGGTAAGAAAAGAAACCACCTCGTCGGGCCAGGTTGCGGGAACTCCTCCCTCCCGGGAACCCTCCAGTGCGCCACCTCCTTCGGCGGAAGAAATCCCTTCACGACGAAGGACCTCAACATCGACTCCCTCACGTTGGACGACCTCCAGTCCAACGTTGCGCTCCGAGATCACAAAAAGATTTGTGAGTTCTCCTCTCCCTCGCTCTTTCCCCTTTCTTTCCTAGAAACCACCACGGCCCTCAGGAACGCTCTCGGCAAGAAGGAAGAAGAAAGGCGGTGGCAGATGAGGAACAGGCAAAAGAACAGAGCGAAAACCCTCTCCCTTCTCCTACTTAAGGAAAAGGGAACAACAGTTAGGGAAGGGCGCGCCGATCGGAGAAGAAAAATGGCGGAGCGAGAAACTCTCTCTCTTTCCCATTTAATGCAGATGAGACGCACCCTGACCGATGAGATGTGCCCTGCCCGACGGAACAGCTCCTGATCATACGGGACATGGCCTGGGCATGGCCCACCACTACCGCACAACCAACCACTACCGCACGTCGAGCACAAGAACCGAAGCGCCACCGCACGCGGGCGGCTCCCCGCTTCCCCAGGCTAGACCTAGGAAAACCCCCAAACCGAGATCTCCTCCGAGAGAGACCATTGGGCCCCCTGAGTCGATCACATCACCCAGGATAGACACCGAGCGATAGGTAAGGAGCAAAGGGACACCGCATGTAGGCCATGCCAACTCCATCACAAACGACGGGCACGGGTCCCGGTCGGACATTTCCGACTGAAGCTCTCCGAACCCCGCCACCCAAGTCATCAAGGTAACGCTACCGACCCCAGCTATTTATTTATATATAATCATTTCATACATCCATATGCACATTCATTCCATACGCCCATGCCTCCCAGATGATTCGGGCCCTGAACCGCTCGGGGGCTCGGGAACTAAGCATCGCACGTGCAGCGAAATGCATCACAACGCTCCGTGTTGCATCATGAAGCGACGACGACATGAGCGACCAACAGAGCCAGGGGAGAAAAATATAGATGAGCCCTATGCGGCCCTCGCCTGGTCTGCCCCAAAGCAGACCGGGTCATCTCAAACCTTCTCGTTCGATCCTAAACCTCTGTCAAGCACATAGAATCTCCATCGAGGGGAGGTCGTCAGGCCACCCGGGTCGGTCTCCGGAACGACCTAGGCATTTGTTGGGTTGCAGGTAAAGGAGTAGTGGAATGCCACAAGAGGGCTATGCCGACCCCGTCACGAACGACGGACCCGGATTCCACTCGATCATACCCGTTAGCGAGCTCACCGAGCGTGTCACTCGAGCCCGAGCGATCGGGACAAGCGACAAAACTCAGCCCCTCCAGTTGTGAGAAACTGAGGATGGGGTAATGCACACAACTCAAAAACTGACTCCTACGAAGGCCCGACAGGGCTTGGAGGCTCAAGACCAAAAACGCCCGGGTCTACGACCCCGATCTCGCCCCATCCGGCTACGCTTCCGACTGCGCTCCAAAAACGCTCGGGTCTGCGACCTGATCTCGCCCCATTCGGCTACGCTTCCGATTGCGCTCCAAAAAAGCCTGGGTCTACGACCCCAATCTCGCCCCATCCAGCTACGCTTCCGACTGCACTACAAAAACAAAACAGGGTCTGCGACCCCGATCTCACCACACGACTCTGAATCACCCGATCCCGCGGCGCACATCGACGCCAGGATCAGTGAGCTCTGTCTCGACCAAACTAACTACCTTACCCGATCCCAATGGCGCGCACCGACGCTAGGATCCGCGAGCTCCCTCTCACCCAATCTCTCAAAAAAAGACTAAAACGCCTCGGCTGCACAACGACGCCTTGGTTAAAACAAACTCCGTCTCAAAACTAAGAAACATGCACACACGCCCGCTAAAACAAACCCCCTAGACGGTTCTGCCCGAACCGCTCGGGGGCTACAGCCACGGATGCGCTCGCGCGCACCCGCCGACAACACAGAACCCCCCCCAGACGGTTCTGCCCGAACCGCCCGGGGGCTCAGGGGCTACTATCGGGTTCATAAACCCGGGGTCCCTCCGGGACTGGCTTCCATGTCAGGGCTCGGTCCAAGCAGACAAGCACATAACTCATGGGCCAGCCTGAGAGTTACGACAACAGGCCGAAAGGCCGGTCCAGTCAATGACCAGAAGGTCTGGCCAAAGGAGAACTGTGCCCGCTCGTCGACCACTTCAGCCCGCCTCTCTGACCGGAGCGCTCGCTTCGGACTCCAGCCGCCTCCGGACGACCTCTCCGATCGGAAGGCCCGGCCCAGGCGCTGCTCCCGACTCCGACCGGGGATTGCAAAAACCCTGCTCACCGCTCTTCTCCGACTGGTATGGCCAGAGCCAACCGGGGCCATCCGACCGGGGACGCCCGCTCGGAATGGAGAAAGCGATCCAGGCGCATAATTCAAACTACGATACCAGGAACCACACCCCGTATGCCTGTAGGAATAGTACTCTACAATCCGCCCCGACACAAATAGTATTGTAGGCGCCAACATTTATCTCTATAGTATTGTGGGTGCCGTTAATCTCTCATACGGTAAGGCCCCCACATGCCTCTGGGCATCACTAGTGTTGTGGGCACGGGCCATGCGGTAAGGCCCCCCACATGCCTCTGGGCATCGTTAGTGTTGTGGGCGCCGGGATTTACCATACCAGGAGATCGTGGTGAGACTCCTCACATGCCTCTAGGCATCAAACAGTATTTTGCAGGTACCGACGTCTACCCTTCCTGAAGAAGGCAACGCAACCTCCCACATGCACCTGACATTCTATAGTGACGTCAACAGTGTTGTGGGCGCCTACCATTATCTTGTACCCGCCGGCATGGGCAACGAAGCCCAGTAGCATACGTACCCTCACCCTCTCACTTGTAAAGCCATCCCCTTTACCTATAAAAGGGGATGCGCTCCCTCCAACAAAGGTGTGGTCTTATAGTGTTCTCTTAGAGCCCTTTGAGGACCTTACTCAAATTCATTAGATCTACCAAGTTCACTAGTCCACAACCATAGAACCGCCGGATTCGGACCTCAGGCACACGCTCGAACACTCAGCTCACAGCGTAGCTCCTGTCGCTCTCGGTCCTTCCGACCGGAGCTGATCGGACCTCTTGTACACCCCATCTTTCTCCCTCTCGTTTGTAACCCCACTACAAACTTCGAGCACCTGGACTCAGGAATAAAGTCACTGACCGACCCAAACTGGACGTAGGGCACGTTGCCTAAACCAGTATAAATCCTGTGTCATTGAGTGCTAGGCCACCTCCGATCACAACGTACGGCAAAACTACAAATATTTACTAAGTTGGTCACATTCTGCACCGACAGGTCTGGTCGGGCTCTTAACCGAAGGACCAAGAGTGATGGGAGCTCCAACGTGCGCTAAGTATTGGAACGTATGTTCTGTGTAGCTTTAGAGTTCTAGAGTCGTGGAGCTGTTCGAGTGCTCCGAACGTCTAAAGCTTAGCAGAGAGAGAGTCTGCATGTCTTGTCGTTGGTCGTCGTTTTTTCGTCCCCTATTGGGAGAGACCGCATCCCCTTTTATAGGTGAAGGGGAAGGCCTTACAAGTGAGAGAGAGAGAGAGTGAGAGAAAGAGAGTGTGTGTTCTACCTAGTCTTGTTGCCCACGCTGTTGGGTACAAGACGGTTTGTGGGCGCCCACAATACTGTTGACGCCCAGATACGTGTGGAAGACTCCATCGTGTTCTTCTGGTATGGCAAATGTCGGCGCCTACCATATTGTAGGGCAAATGTCGGCGCCCACAACACTGTTCGTGTTCTGACATGTCTGGAAGGTTGCAGAGCACCCTTCTAACATGGTTTAGCGGTACTGTCCTGCAGGTGTACAGGGTACGGTCCTCGGTATTGTAGTTGACTTGAGCACCTTGCCTTATCTGCTCCGCCTGATCCTTGGGTCATCACCGAGTGGGCGTCCCCGGTCGGTCGTTCCCAGTCGGCTCTGACCGCGCCGGTCGGAGAAGAGCTATAAGCAGAGGTTCGATGTATCCCCGGTCGGAGAAGCGGGTCGGAGTCGGAAGCGAGCGTCGACCCCTCCTTGGCCGGGCCTTCCGGTCGGAGAAGTGGGTCGGAGTCGGAAGCGAGCGTCGTCCCCTCCTTGGCCGGGCCTTCCGGTCGGAGACTGGACCGCTCTTCCGGCCTGTCGCTAGGTATTTGGGCCGGCCCAGGAGTTGCGCGTCGTTTGTAATGCCGTCTGCTGGGCCGAGCTTTTGCTGGGAAGCGGGCCTATTAGGGACCCCGGCTTTATGAACCCGACACCACCTAATCCAGATTACTAGTCCACTTTTTAGAATTTCTTTTTTCTTTTTGGATTTATTACATTTTGTCTATCAGTGAAGAAGAGTCTGTAAGATTTGATTGGCACACCCAAACCAAGTCCAAACCACCCCGTTGACATATACTATCTGTGTACACGGGCGAGTGCCGGAGGACGAACGCAGCGTGGCTGCCTGTGGCGTGGTGGTGGCGGCGGCGGTGGCTGGTGGCGGCGGGTGGTGGTGGCGGCGGCGGCATGGTGGTGGCGGTGGTTTTTTTTATATTTTTGAAATATTTTTTGCCGAGTGTTGGTTTAGCACTCGGCAACTTCTTTGCCGAGTGCTCGATAAAAAACACTCGGCAGAGACAGCTTTGCCGAGTTCTTTTTAGCCGAGTGCCGCGCTTTGCCGAGTGTTTTTTTGCCTTCGCCGTGTGCCGTGGGCACACGGCAAACCTATGAATTCCGGTAGTGAATGGAAGCGAATATCAGTTTACCTATAAAATAGAAAGCAAGCAAAAAAAGTAATATGCGGCTTAGATGCTATTGCATTATATATATTTTTGACTTTATTAGAATAAGCTCGCTTCTCAAGTGCACTATATATATTCGAGAGCGGAAGATCCCCACCGCACCCAACTTCAGGTCGTTGTGAGCACCTTTCTCACTCTATCATCTCCTCTCCTCTGTCCCTTTCCCTCATTGTCTCCCTCTCCCAGATCTACATCCTCCATGAAGCAGCAGGTGAAGTTGGGGTGAAGGCGACGAAGCTGTGCGTGGTTGGTGGCGAGCCATGAAGGATTTAGGGTTGGGCAGATCACAACCAGTAAAACAATCTCCTGCACTCTCCTCTGTCTAGGCTGTGACAGTAAGAGACATTGGTTTTAGATAATTCACTCTGCCGAGAATGCTAGCTCTGATTTTAGATAACTTCACAATAGGAACATCCACTTGCATTGACTACTGGAAATTGATTATTTTTGTTGTTATCAGTGGACAAGAAGTGATTTGATCTAGATATATTCTATTTGTACGTACAAGACAACACCACCAATGACTTTGTGTATTTTCCTAGCTGGAACACAATTAAGATATGCATCTGAATGTTTATTTAGCTGAAACAATTACTCCATGCAGCTGAGAATCAAATAGCATTACAATGTCTTGGGCTCATTGAAACAATTCTCACTCTTGCCAGACCATCTTCATGCCAATAAGTGCTTATTCTTCACTGTGTGCTTCCTTTTTCACCATTTCAGTTGATCCATGTAGAGGTATCCATTTAGTTATTGACTACAGCTTCCCTTTTCACCATGTCAGTTGATCCAAGTTGTGTGCTAGGTGGACCAGCTAAATATGGAGCATTCTACAATGCTTACCTTATGCTGCTTCAATTCAGTGAATCCAGATATGTAAAGCTTTCGACCATTCTAGAATGTTTGGCTAATGCTGCTTCAGTTCAATGAATATTAATCCAGGTATGTAAAGGTTATCGTTGTTGTTGTATTGCATTCCTCTAGATTGCCCAGATGTATGCCTTTTGCAGCTGATAAATTTCTACCTATTGTTGCTTTCCAAATTTACTCTGTATATATACTTTCTACATAATCAATATATCCTGATCGGCCGTGCTCCTCTGGCTATAGCTGCACACAACCAGTACACTCTATAGGGATAAGCAGTTTGGTGTCTGTAGAAACAACTGCACCTACAACACAGAAAAGGCCTGCCGATCAGGGCTAAAAAAAGTTGCCTTACCCGTTTAGTACTACAATATATAGTTTTCTGTCTACATCCTCAATCTTAATGTACTCTCCTTTCCATAAGGGAACATGTTACATTATAGACTATGGATATATTTATGTGCCATAGTACTGATGTACATCCTCAAGAAATGATAGCAACAGGTGTTAGAACAGTAGTACTGATGTATATCATAAGTCAAACTGAAATTACTAGCCTCGAAATATCTTCTTTGGGTATTTGTTCAGAGGGAAATGGATATATAGTTATCTAAAGAGCAAACAAATGATCTATACAATTTTATTAAAAATGAATGGTACACTTATTGCTTATATTTACTGCATGCTCTGCACAAAAAAATATTGTTCTTAGTATATTACTTGTGCAAATAGTACTGATTTGTTCACATTTTGTTTCACAGAAGTTGGTAACGGATATATTACCCCATGGGATCTTGAAAGAATGGTGTCGGTGTTTCGAGTTACCACCGACGAGTAAATTTGTATTATTGCGTGTCTGGCTCGGATGGTGTGCTTAGAGGACACGAGGTTTATACTGGTTCGGGCAGAAAGTCTCTATGTTCAGTTCATCGTTGCTGCTCATGTTACTAGCACCGAAAATTTGTAGTAGGGGTTACAAACGGATGAGAGAGGGAAATGATCCCAAGTCCCTGGTGAAAGGAGTGAGTGGGTGCTGAGATCTCGATCGCTACTCAGCTATGTGTTCGTGTCATGCTCTTGTGCGGATCTGTATCGGATCTTGATGGGTCGATCGGTTCGGGATCCCTTTCATGGGGCGCCCTGCTTTCCATTTTATAGGCCAAGGGAAAGCGCGGGTTATAGCGGAGGAAAATGAGAAGAACGAGAGAGGAAGGCCTCCAAGATCGCCGGGTCCCGTCGACCCTGTAGATGTCAACAGGGACGGCTCCACATCACGGTCCTGTCCGTCATTGGCGCCATGCGCAGACGTCATCTGTCGGTCATGGCGCTCCACTCCGTCCTAGCGGACGTCGTGGTGAACTGATGCACTGTCAGTGTTCGTACGAGGGTTAGGCAGAACAGCACCGGTACGCCCGACGTTGTTCTTGATGTGAATCCTCAGGTATGGCCTGTCATGGCCGCGGGTTACATCGGGGCGTGCCGGTCTCTTCCTTGGTGTTAGAGTTTTGACCCAGGCCCATACACTTGGACCTGGAGTGGTTGGCGGCGGTATGGGTCCCCGTCGGGCGAGACGGAGCCCGCACCCAAGGGGTCTGGCGAGGCGGAGCCCGTGGTCTTGGGGTCGGGCGAGGCGGAGCCTGCCCCCGGAGGTCGGGCGAGGCGGAGATCGTGGCCTCGGGGTCGAGTGAGGCGGAGCCCACCCTCGGAGGTCGAGCAAGGCGGAGATCGCGCACCTAGGGGTTGGTTGGAGCTGTAGGCGCGCTCTTGACTGCTCGGTTGAATCAACGTTGATGACCATTATCTCCTCCTCTTTGGGTATCCTAGTATTGGTCCCCGACAAATGGCTACCATAAATGATTTCATCTGGACAGATTGTGAGATATCTAAGATGGTCCATTGCTTTGATAGTGACGGTGATGGAAAGGTTTGTCTTCAATTTCCACTCAAATTTAAGTATAATGTTTTTATTTGGAACCCAATTGAAATAGTAGAACCAGTCTGGTTCATGCCATTTGCTAAGCATTCACTAGCACCTGATGAAAATGAACCAGAACTGACAGTTTTCTTTTCTCTTTATTTGCCCCACCAAAGCAAGTTGATTTATATGTTTGAAAACACCCTGGATCACCATGAACATGCTGAATGTGCAATTCAATGGATATGAATCTCTTTAACTTGCCAATGTTGAACGAGCACTAGAAATATATGGTTTCTTTTCAACATCCAATTCTACTATATACTTTCTCCCCTATTTTCTTACATCTAGATTTTCCGCTCCACAGATAAACCTCAAGGATTTCCGTAGCATTGTATCTCAATGCAACATGTTGCTGGAGCATGAGAAGTGAGGATGATGAGTGTTGCTGGTCTGAAGATGCTTGTAGCGCAGTTCTGTTTTTGCACACATTGCATCAACACTATTGGCATAATGGACATAAAGTGAGTCAATGAAAGTCCATTTGTGTTTTCCCTTTAACCAATAGTTTTTGTAATCAACTATATGCTTGTATGTTGGCTTGATGTCAACAAGCTAGTGACACGATTATATATGTACTCGTTTGATATAAATGAACGAGGGTATGATTAATGTGCTCATTTGTGTATGTCATTCAAAATTTGTACAATATAGTTTCAATGTTGTATTGGTACTGAAAATTTGGACCAGTTTTAAATACATCTGGTTTATTTTTTTACTTATTTAATTGAGCTCGATGGACTGTTAGTTGCTAAAAGTTCTTATTGCGATAAATTGTCGGTCGCTAAAAGCTCTAACATGTTGTTGGATGCTAAAAGTTGGACCGTCGAACTATCGGTCGCTGAAGATCATGTCCGTCGCTGTTTACATATAACGACGGCTTCATTAGCAACTGCAGGGGTCCGTCGCTATAACCTTTAACAACTGACTGTCCATCGTTGCACACCCCTTTCAGCAACTCCAAATCAGTCGTTGTTTTAGGGTTATGGTGTAGTGTATTGCATATCATCATCACATTGTAAAATCTTAAGCTCCATGTGAGTAATTTTTACGGTGTATAAACACCCACGGAAATATTCACTGTGGTGGCATAAAAATACTATATATACATATTTTCTTTTCCACATCTATAAATAAAAAATCTAAAAATAACTAAATAGACATCCCGCTAGAACTTGTCAATTAGAAAATCTATCTAAACCCACAAGAATAGCTAATCCTCGGACGGCTGACCGCTAACCCCTTATCCTAATCCAAGCCACGAGTTTTGGTGTTCTTATTAGGGTATTTTGCAGGATGGTGTACATATGACCAAGAGCAATGCCACCCGTTGTTTTCATTCACCCGAAGTACATCTTCCTGAATTACTACTACACTCGCTACATAAGGGACCTAACTTCTGGATGGATGAGAAAAACTTCTGCTGGTAGACCCGCTCTAAGAAAGATCACGACAATAACATCCAGCTTGGGGGAGGAGCATCCCCATGTATTTAGATAAGTATTTCTATCCTTTTGGTTTTATTATTATTAAGTTTGCTTCATATTAGTTAAAAATAAAAAGATGAATAACAAACCAAACAAAATAAAAATTTATCTTAGCTAATTAGTTATATATATACATTAGTATTAAGTTGTGATCTTAAATCTTGAAACCAAAATAAAAAAAGTGTGTGTCTAGATTTCTTTAAAATTTGATTTTTAAGAGCTGAATGAATAAAAAGGACTTTAAGGATAATCTTTTGCAATGAAAATGATGAATAGTTGCTCTGTTATAATTTCTTTCAAGTACCTAGTTTTCAACCTTGAATTCTTCCGAGTTTTGGATAAAACTGTTTTGATATAAGAATTTGCTTTGAACTTGAAACTCGTGGGTAGCATATGTTTGATCTAAGTCTAGGTAATTGACGGATTTGATATGAGAAGGTATGAGCTCTGTTTATCTTTTTCCTAGTGATACTAGAGTTCCGAAGATTTATCTTTTAAAAAATATAAAAATTATACATGATGAATTTCTTGTATGACAAAGCTTGAATTTCTACCGGATCCAGATATGCTATTTCGATTAGGAAAACTTCCACTCATGTGTGCCGCTTGTTTTGCATTGAGTTCAGTCAAGCTTTGTTGATACCTTATGAGAGGTTTGTCATGCTCTTAAAATCAAGATCACGTATACACCACCCACATATGCACTACTCCTATACTAGGGGTAGGCGCAAAAACATGGCATTCCATCTAGATCCACCCAAAAATATTTTACTCCTATACTGGGAGTAAACACAAAAAATATGCTTGATAAGATTTTTCACCAAATAAATGCTCCAAGTTTTTGTTGCTATCTCTCAAAGTTTTGTTGTAGAAAAGAAGCATGGACCATGCAAAAGTTATTCATAAAAAAAGATGAAAAGTGTTTAAAAATGGACATGTGTCCGAGATATCTAAAATAATGGGTACTCAGATGCCCGCCTGAAAAAGAAAGAAAGAGATGAATAAGATAACCCATGTGTTTCTTGCAAAATTATTTCCAAGTTCCAAAAGAGAGATAAGTTTTCAAGGAGCATAGTAGAATTAGGTTATCCACCATATATATCCACCATACATCCACACACATGCACATCTTGATTTGATTGTATGACTCAACTTTCTTTGGATCTAAGGTTTGACTTTACAATACATGCATTGCAAGTATGCTCTTTCATGCTTCTTCCACTCCTATGAGCTCCACATAAGCTTTAGTTGTAGGAAGAGAAAGGCATAACGTCATTAGTGCCTTGGTGAAAATCCACAAATACCACATATATTGAGAGACTTGAGAGTGTCATACAATGGAAGCTTTGAGTTTTATTTTGAAAATCTATGAAAAACTTCAGAATAATGGTTGAGCAAAGAACTTGAGACATAGTGCTTGACTTGATCGTTCTGTCTTTCAATTGCTCAAGACCCAAGTGAAGGCTAAGAAGCCCCATAGTTGAAGGTAATATGGGTAAGTTTGAATCGGTTTATTCTAATTTGGAGTAGAATTCTTATTTGAACACATGTGTACTTTTGAGGAGTGAAAGCATTGAAGCAACTCCTAATCCTTTTTGTTGAAGTTTAGCTTTGCTAAGGGACTAGCAAAGGTTAAGCTTGGGGGAGCTTGTTGACAGTAGTTAACAACCATTATAAACCGACAATAAAACATGTATAAGGGCATAAATATAATCACCAATAAATGTCTAGGGGTTTGAACTAACAAATTCCATGAGTTTTGGTGAATCTGTGATTTCTACAGGGTTTATCCAGAAAACTATCAAGGTGGACCTACATATCAGATTTTATTGCGCTTATCCGCCAAAAAACGGACACTAGAAGGTTCTAGAGAACACCATGCCAAGGCAGAGAACGAGGGGCTACCAGGTGCCTATCCCCACCTACAGGCCGCACGGCCTCAGGGGCCCATCATCAGCCTCCGCGTCATAATGTCGGTTCTTCACTGCCTCCTAGGTTGCATCTATGCCGTTTTTTAAGTCGATTTGATCCAAGGGCTCACGTTGGACACTTCGGGCTATATATACCAGCCCTTGGCACCCCCTGAGAGAAGAAGTCATTTGAGAAGATAGAAACCCTAATCATCCTCAGAGCTCCAGCAATTCTAAGGCATAGCTAGTTAGGCTAGGTCTAGAAGGAGGCAAGCAAGCTTCGTTTGGATTCTTGATCGTGTCAAGAGCGTGGTTTGGTATAATCTTTATACCCCCTCTTTTGTATCTCCATTATTTTTATATGCTTGCTACAATTGTTATGACATTATTCATCTCATTTATGTTTTTCATTACAATGTTCATCGTCTAATTTGATTATATACTTAGTATAACTAGTTTATCATCATGTTCATGCATAAGTTCGTATAGAGCTCACCCTAAGGTACTGTGGGTGAGTGGTTGACATTGTGTAAGCGTGGTGTTTATACGTTGTTTACCTGCGGATACACCCTATATTTCGGGTTATGTGGTAGATCGCGAATGTGACACTCCTATTGAGTCATTTATAGTCCACTCCCCGATGTAGGTAGCATGTAGGATGTAGTTACAAAGGGAGACAAACTCTGTTCTTAATTTTTCTTAGTAATATCCCTTATGTGTAAATATAAAGATGATCTTAGTAATGACTACTATGTGTAATTGCAATAATCAATGTATGCTTTGACTTGTAATTAAGAATGATTTAGGAATTATTCCTCTAATATTCTACCTGGCCATTCTAATGCCATAGAAAGGAGTATTCTGAGTGATTTATCATTATCATTAATCAATACTTATCATATATATATATATTTTATCCTATGACTTACCCCTGTTATGAGTAGAATATTGGTTATGGTTTACTTCTCCATTAATAGTATAAGTTATTAATATATGTCCATGCTAGACCTTTCATGTACTAAAAAAATAAATAACGATACCTAGAATACTCTTGGGTAAAGTGCTACAATAGTATATTATCTGTGCGCTTGCAGATTCTTCTTATCTTATTATATATATTCTTTCTAGTCACATAAAATATTAAAGTACTTCTTAGTGTCATTCTAGAAGTGGCACTAGGTAGTACCAACAAGCATTTCTGGCACCAACACTAGGGATGACAAGTTAGTAAAAGATGCTAAGGAATGTAAACAACGTAGGGTGATAACTTAAAACAAGTGACACGTTAATAAATACCAACATCTACTATTCCATCCCAATATGGATTGGATGTCATTGTCAAAAAAATCTGGCTTTCCCTATCGAGTAATCAAAGCCATGGCATCCATATACCTTGAGTGCACATCACGGTCACTTCCTGGGAAATCTTTTAATAGTACAATTCTACAACCAGCTTGTGATGCATGGGCTTCTCCAGCGGCAAGAGTGTCTAGAAGGCCCTGGTGAATATATGTGTTAAAATATTATAGGTTTTCCTTGGGTTTAAAAATAGAAAAAGCAACTTTTAACCTCAAATACTTCTAACCTGGTATAGATCAGCATGAATTAGATCTTGATGCGCCGGTTTTAAGTACCAGACTAAACGCATTGACTCCACCTTGACATACATATCTACAGCCCATTGCTAGACAAGCCTCCCACCGTGAAACATGACATTAAATTCTCCCTCACGAATTTGAAGCCTGAATCATAGATATTCCCTAGTGCTGACATATCACCGTGACTCTGAAATTTCTGTTCATAACAACAAATAGATTAAATTTTATTATGCCTTCAATGGCTGAAACATCTTAACATTATCATGCTGAGGAGTAATTAATATTAATATTTTAAATAGATATAATTTTTGCAAAGAAAATAACCTTCTTTTTCATGTACATTTGCATCTGAGACATCGTTGATCTTAACAAGCGCTGGGCCTATATAAAAGTAAGAAAATTTGTAATTGGTTGTTAATGAGATTTTGAGGGTAAAAAATTGTTTATGCAGATAGCAAATTAAAGCACCTTTTTGTGCATGCTTAGTATATTTCCTCTTCGGTTTTGATGGAGGTGAGTCTTGATATAAAATCTTCTTATCCTCCCATCCAGTTTCACCATTAGGATTGAACACAAGATATGCTAATGGATCATAACATCCATGGTACGGCCTTATATAATGAGGTTGATTTTCTTTACCGTAAATGACTATGCTTCTCTCAAACCTTTGTTGTGGGTCATTTCCATCAAACCATATACAGAAATACTTGTATTTAGCTCAATAGTATAGCAATCCAAGTTGGTAAGAGTGCCAAGACTCTAAAATGCCTGAACATAAGGATTGTGTCGCATGGTGTTCAATATAGTGCGGATCACATTAGCGTCAAGGTGTGGTGATCTTTTCATCCTATGATGCATCATCTCATATGTGTCATAAAAGTACAACTGCATGTGGCGCGGTCCCTTAACACCGGGCACAAGTTGATCCAACTTGTGATATATTTGGCCATGAGCTTTAAATGTATAAATTCTAGTACTGTTGCCAAATTACGATCAATGGAAACCCCCATGCTGGTGAAAGAAAAGTTTGAATTGAAGTACCGAATGTTCCTTCTGAAATACTTTACATCCCTGTCAGTTTGACTTGTGAACAATCGACGGAGCTCAGCTGGCACCTTTGGTATAAATATATTGACCCGTCTGTTACGATAGCAAGATGCAGGACCTTCACCTTCAAACCTCTTTGCACGACAATAAAAACAGTTTTGCACTTTCTTCAAGACATGATGTGTCTCAGGAAGACCCACGTACACAAAGTGATAAGGATCTTGACCATTCATTCTTGTTGTGGGTTCTATTGAATACTCATATTAACCTGCAATTATAAATCAGAAAATTTTAAGTTTGCACGAAAATAAATCTCTTACAATTATATATATATATATATATATATATATATATAGCAAAGTGTCATTACAAGCTCACCTTCATCGTTAAACACTCTAGGGTCATCATCCTCGTAGATGTCAGGGCCATCTTCACATGGGTTCGTCTGTTCATCTAAGACATTTTCTATTAATTAAATTAATAAACCATTACTCATTGCAAATATACTATGTATGTTTTAGATATGCAATTATGCATTTTAAACTCCACATACCCTCTATTCCATGCAATGTGTCTTCTGGTTCCCAAATGCTAGAATTGAAAGCTTCATGGTTAACATTTTGATCAACTTTTTTTTGAGCACGATAATAACGTTGATATACACGTTTCCCAACACCTAAAACAATTTGGATTAAGTAGGGAACATTACTATCATGCCTCACATGTTTGACACATAATAATTTGGCAAAATAATATAATATAATAATTTAAAGATTAAAGATTTAGAGAAACTAATCCAATTTTTTCTATCATAGCAAGCTTTGTGTTACCGGTATCCTTCAAACGGGCTCGACGATTACGCTGATAATCACGCCTTTTAACCCGAGCTTCATCCTTCTTGTCATCAGGCAATGTAGCATCGGATGTGATTTCTCTAATCCTAACTGCAGTGGCAAATGGTAGAGCCATTAAGAATGATGGCTCATATGAATCAAATCCAAGAGTTGAGACTATTTTTTTATGTATAATTCTACTGCAGTATAAATCTCAACTCTGATTGTAGGTAACTATCATACTGGTCTCTGTGTTACCGGTATCCTTCAAATGGGCCCGACGATTACGCTGATATTCATGCATTTTAACTCGAGCTGCCTCATCCTTGTCATTAGGCAACGCAGAGTCTAATTTGACTTCCCTTCTCTTCTTACGACTGGAATCTTGCTCAACTATATTTAGAAGAAGGCGTACATAAGAATATATAAAGGATATAAAATGCAAATGAAAGACAAGTAACATTCATGAGTCAAGATCGAGATAATATAAAAGGGACCTTGGATGTTTTTTTGGTTAATTATGAGGTGAGATGATGCAACCGATTTGGTTGCTTTGACCTCTGCCTTCAAACGAGCCCTTTGATAACGTTGATATTCACGCCTTTGTTCATGAATCATGATCCACTGAAAAAACAAGCAAACAACAATTAACAAAAAATGAATATTATAATCATATATTTTTATAAGCTCACAAGACGAATGCAACACAAGTAACATTCGTGAGTCAAGATCGAGATAATATTATAGGTACCTTCGATGTTTTTTTGGTTAATTATGAGGTCAGATGTTTCAACTACTTTGGCTGCTTTGACCTCTGCCTTACAACGAGCCCATCGGTTACGTTGATATTCACGCCTTTTAGCGAGAAGTTCTTTCTTCTTATCATTAGATAATGCGGCATAGCTCTTCCGACTGCATTTGTTTTTACATTCACGTTGTTCATGATCCACTGCAAAAAACAAGCAAAAGACAATTAACAAAAGATGAACAGGGCTTCTGCGCGCCACACCGTAAGCAGGCGCCGCCGCCGCAAGAGCAGCAGAAGTAACGGGAGGAGGCGGAGGAGCAAGGGTCGCCCGCGGCCGAGTCCATGGACGCCGCCGCGGCCGTTCAGATCTGAGGACGGTGGCGTCAGTGTGCGCGCAGACGCCGAGAGCCGGGCGCTGCTCACCTAGGTGCTCGTAAATGTGGCTGCGCCCTTGGACCGCGTCGTAGCTATCTACGTCGTGCTGGCGTCCGCCGCAGAGGCCGCCGCCGCGGTCGACTTCGACGCCATGCTTGGCTTCTGCAACCTCAAGCATGTCGCTGCTCTCTGCTCCCGTCCCTCTCTGTTCGTCTTGGCTTCCTCCCTCTCTCGATTCCATTTCTTGCTCGCCAGTGCCTTGGCCCTCGTCCCTTGGTACTCGCCGCGCCGCCAGTCGCAGCGTCGTCGCCTCGCCGGTCGGTTGGACGAAGCGGGCAGGCCAGCCTCGGCGCTCGGCCCTCGGGCCTCGCCGCACTGCCTCAGAGCCGTGGACGGGCGGTCGCCGCCGTGGCGTCGTCGCGGTGCCGCCGTGCCGTTGTGGTCGCGTGTGTTCGACTTCGTCTCTCCGATGGTTCTACCGCCGTCCTCGGCCCTCCCCGTCTCTTGCACGCGGATCGACTTTCGAAGAAGCGTGCCCTCCAGAAGGTAACCTCCGCCCGTGGGCGAGGGGGAGGAGGCGTCGATCGGGAAAGGAGGCGGCGGTACGGTGGGCGGGTAAAATTTGTTTCGGTGACAAATAACAGGCGCGGGAAGCCGACGCAAGACACGGAAACCTGTAAATGTAAAAGAGTTTCTGGCGAGTTTCCGGTCATGTCCGCTCGTCAGATTAGGTGGAAGATTTAGACACGTTGGATCCGAGTTTAATATAAGACAAGCGTATCAGTGCAAATCAACTAATATGCGTAAACTTGAAAACTATCAATCAGGATCACTAGTGCTGATCTAATAAATGAGGTGAGAGGTGAGATTTTTTTGCACTTAAGGCGCCCACCTGCCGTCCTTTTTTTTTTTTGTGTTTAAGCCTCCTCACCTCATCCATTGGATTAGCATCCAGTGGTCCTGATTGGTAGTTTCTAAATTTACATAGATTAGTTAGTTTGCACATGATATATTACCTTAATATAAATCCAATGGTCAAGAATCAAGATGGGTATCAAATATTTGGGTGACAAGATATTTTCAATTCCTATGCTCCTTTATAGTATAGATTTACTAGTAAACATGTCAGTTCATTGTAACGGTAAATACAACTTGTTGCATGATCACATGAACAACTTGTTTTTATTTTTTCTTTAAATCTACCTTGTGTTGGACATCGTTTTTATTTTTGATTTGCTAGCAAACGTGTCTGTACCTTGCAATAGTAAGGTTGTGTTTAGTTCGTGAAATTTGAGAATTTGGCTACTGTAGTATTTTCATTTTTATTTGGTAATTAGTGTTTAATCATGGACTAATTAGGCTCAAAACGTTCGTCTCGCGATTTCCAACTAAACTGTGCAATTAGTTTTTTTTTGTTTACATTTAATGCTCCATGCACGTATCGCAAGATTTGATGTGATGGCTACTGCAACACTTTTTGAAAAACTTTTTGAGAACTAAAGACAACCTAGGCCTCGTTCACTTTGAAAAAAAAGTGAACCCGATGAATAGTACCACTTTCGTCTTATTTGGTAAATATTGTCCAATCGTGGATCAACTAGGCTCAAAAGATTCATCTCGTGATTTCCAACTAAACTGTGTAATTAGTTATTTTTTTACCTACATTTAATACTTTATGCAAACAGCTAAAAATTGATGTGATGAAGAGAGAATGAAAAAATTTAGAATTTGGATGACATCTAAACAAGGCGCTAATAGGTGAGCGAGCGAGTGTAATGTTTTCTTCTCTCCTTACACGCGTGACTTCGTCTGGTGGATGAACCTCCATATTTAAGTAGTTCGTGGGTGGACGCAAGGAAGATGAGTGCTCAGGCAGAGAAACCACCGAACAGAAAATATGTAGCCACCTGTTGGCCAACAGAAGTAGGTCGTGGAAGGGGAAATTTGTTGAGCCAGCAAATTTGAGCAGTTTGATAGGTAGCGTACTGAAATGTATTTTTTGTCCTCTACTACCCAAGTGTAGGATAGGTAGTGTGTTTAGGTAGTCTGTTAGAGTTGCTCTAAAGGTGAGACTATAGGTTCGAGCGTCCCTTCCCTTGCCATGCATTAGTCTTTAATATTTTTTTAGAATTATTGGAATATTCATGTCGCCTAAGCTCTTTTTTTTTGATAAAAACACTCAAAAGAGTGTTTCACATTTGACATATCTCGAAGGAAAATAAAGGCTACTACAAATGATGGATAAAAATACACAAAACAACCTCTAAAGTATAAGAGTACATCAAAAACCAAATGACCGTCTTCTTGATTCGGACGTCTACTATCTGCCAGAGCTTGAAGATCGCACTGCAAAGACAGCAAAGAAAAGGGCCACCTACAAACATACTCGTCAAACATGGCTTTGAAGACCGCAAAAACCACTCGCTGCTGACAACGAGATTTAATATCCACTAAAAGAAAATCGGATGGAGAAATCTTCTAAGAAACACTAGCTTACAATCCTTTACCATTAAAATAAAGTGTTAAAGATTCCGAACCTTGCGGTAGAACAAATAAAAAGAAGAGGTCTAGATCGCCTCATCGAAAGCCAACCAACTACTTCTTCTGATAAGCACACCAACTATCAAGATCTAAAAAAGATCACAGATCTAATAGACCAAATTGACACTGATCATTTGTCGATGCCAGATCGAACGTCGTCGAGATAGGGAGGGACCAGAGAGACTTAATTCCAAATTAAGTACCATCATCACCACCACCTCGTCAATGACACCAGAACTACACCCTAGATCAATAAGGATCCACAAACCTAATTTAAAACTATGAAGGAAAAAGGCCTCTGTCCACCTAACGAGTGTTAGATGATATGATAGGTTAGCCCTGGTATGACCAGGTTCATTGTATTCTAGATGAGATCCTATTAGTTCGGTATAGATGACAGGTTAGCCTAGATTGAAGGGATCATTGTTGTAACCATATATTGTTGTACTTGCCATCACGGAGGGGCGATTCCTCTGGTATATAACACGCAACCTAGGAGACCGAGAAGGCACCTGGTTCCTCCCAAACTTACATGGTACCAGAGCCATCTTCCTAACGGAGTTCGATCATGGCGTTCGCATCGGCGACGCTCGCCGCCATCTCCCTCGGCCTCCTACCGGTCACCGAGAAGCTAACCAAGAGCAACCACGCCATGTGGTAGGCGTAGGTCCTGTCTGCCCTAAGGGGTGCTCAGGCGGAGCACTTCATTGATTCGACAAGTCAACCGCCGGAGAAGTTTCTTGCAGCCAAGAGCGAGAAGAAAGTTGAAGGCGAGGCGGCCGTTGTGAACCCGGAGTATGAGAAGTGGGTCGCCAAGGACCAGCAGGTCCTCTCCTACCTCCTCACCTCTCTCTCGCGGGAGATCGGATCTCAGGTCACCACGGTGACCACGGCGGCGTTGGCTTGGGCCGCCATCGAGGCGCTCCATGCGTCACAGTCAAGGGCTCGTGTCATCAGCACCAGGATGGCGCTGGCCACTGTGTCCAAGGGCGCAGCCTCTGTAAGTGATTATTTCACTAAACTAAAATCTTTGGCGGATGAGATGGCCTTAGCAGGGCGAAAACTGGAGGATGAGGAGCTTGTCTCCTACATACTAACCAGGTTGGATTCTGAATTCGACTCGGTTGTGACGGCGGTGTCGACACATGTGGAGCCCATCACCGTGAACGAGCTTTACGCTCAACTCGTCGCCCACCAGCAGCGTCTGGAGATCCACGGCGGCGGACAGCAGTACTCTGCGAACATGGTTGCCAAGGGTGGCCGTGGTGACCACGGTGACCGCGGCAACTACTCCTACAATAGCGGTCGTGGCAGCGGCCGTGGCAACCGCGTGGCTTCAACCGTGGCGGCCAGAAGGGAGGCCGCGGAGGAGGACGTTTTTAGCCTGGTGTCTTTTGCCAGCTGTGTGGCAAGGAAGGGCACCCCGTCGTTCGTTGTTTCAAAAGGTTCGATGCGGCTTTCACAGGACCACCGCAGAAGAGTGCATCTGCAGCAACCAGTTCGTACGGTGTGGATACGAACTGGTACATGGACACGTGCGCCACCGACCATATTACTGGAGAACTAGAAAAGTTGACCGTTCGTGACAAGTATCACGGCCGGGAACAAGTACATGCTTTCAACAGGACAGGTATGGAGATCGCTAATGTTGGTCATAGTCGTTTGCATTCCCCTAATCTCCATCTAAGAAATATCCTTCATGTCCCACAAGCACACAAAAATCTTTGTTCTGTTAATCGTCTCACTCGAGACAATAATGTGTTCCTTGAATTTCATCCCAATTATTTTGCAATCAAGGAGCAGGTGACGAAGAAGGTCATTCACAAAGGCAGATGTGAAGGAGGGTTGTATCCCTTGCAGTCAGCCCAAAATAAGCAAGCACTGGGTGTCATCAAGCCTTCTGCATCCCTATGGCATCATAGGCTAGGCCATGCATCATCCCGTGTTGTGCAGCAAGTTCTGCACCGTCATAAACTTCCTTTCGTTCATGGGTCAGATAAGACTAAGGTTTGCGATGCATGTCAACAAGGCAAAAGTCACCAATTGCCTTACCCTAAGTTGACTAGTTTGTCAAGTCATCCTCTGGATTTAGTTTTTCCCGATGTATGGGGGCCTGCCCCAAGTTCTGTTGGACGTAAAAACTACTATGTGAGTTTCATTGATGATCACACCAAATATGTTTGGGTTTATTTCTTGCGTCACAAATCAGAGGTCTTCTAGTGTTTTCGTGATTTTCAAAACCTCGTTGAATGACAATTTAGTCAAAAAATTCATACCATACAAACAGACTGGGGTGGAGAATATCAGGCCCTACACTCCTTTTTTAATCGCATAGGCATAGATCATCATGTCTCATGCCCTCATGCACATCAACAAAACGGTTCAGCGGAACGCAAACATAGGCACATTGTTGAGATGGGTCTCACACTTCTTGCACACTCATCCATGCCATTAAAATTATGGGATGAAGCCTTTGCCACAGCTGTGTTCATCATCAACCATCTTCCCTCTAAAGTCATCGCCGATCACACTCCTTTTGAGCGTCTGTTTGGGAACCAGCCTGACTACAGCTTCTTTCGCACTTTTGGGTGTGCCGTATGGCCCATGCTTAGACCATACAATTTCAAGAAACTCCAATTTAGATCCAAGCAGTGTGTCTTTCTTGGCTATAACAATATGCACAAAGGCTTCAAATGTCTTGATCCAAAAGAAGGTCGTGTCTACATCTCTCGTGATGTAGTGTTTGATGAAACTGTTTTTCCGTTTGCTTCACTTCACCCAAATGCTGGTGCCAGGCTTCGCTCAGAGCTTGCCCTTCTTCCCGACATACTCAAAAACCGCTCCTCGGATTTTGGGGATGCAAATCTACATGATCCACATTTGTTATCTCCTGCCTCTACTAATGAGTTACCCAAGTCTGGTGGTGTTGTTGCTGAAACAGGAACAGGAACAGGAACGATGCCTGCTGATCATCATTTTATGTGTTCCCCATCAGGGAGCTACCCTCCAAATGAAGCTGATCCGGTGGCGGCTGCGTCAGGGAGTTCAGGCGGATCGGCCTTGGGATCAGGAGGCCTGGTCCGGTCGAGCGTGTCGCCTTCCTCGCCTCGCGACACGTGGGGAGCACCTCCGGAGCCTCTGCGGCACCTTCAGACGGGATTGGCATGGCCACACCAACCCCAGCGCTGCACGGTGATCCCGTCGACCAGGACATAGCGCCTGGCCAGCTGCATGGCGACGCGACGCCGGATTCGGCTGAGATCCAATCACCGGGGTCCTCTACGGCGACTGGATCCGTTTCATCTCCTGCGCTGAGACCTGCAACTCGCCTACAACATGGAATTCAGCAGCCTAAAATTCATACCGATGGCACAGTACGTTGGTGCATGAGCTCTCAAACATCTACAGAAGAGCCAACCATAGCGGAGGAAGCACTTGGTGACCGAAATTGGGTAGCTGCTATGGATAGTGAGCATCAAGCTTTGTTACGCAACAAGACATGGCACCTCGTGCCTCCCCCCAAGGGGAAGAATGTCATAGGCTGCAAATGGGTATATAAGATCAAACGTAGAGCTGATGGCACAATTGATAGATACAAAGCACGCTTGGTTGCAAAGGGGTTCAAACAATTGTATGGGATTGACTATGAAGACACGTTCAGTCTAGTTGTGAAGGCAGCAACCATACGTCTGATCTTGTCCATTGTAGTCTCAAGGGGTTGGTCTCTTCGTCAACTCGATGTACAGAATGCTTTCCTTCATGGCATTCTGGAAGAAGTGTATATGCATCAACCACCAGGCTATGCTGCTAAAGCTCATCCCAACTATGTTTGCAAGTTGGACAAGGCACTCTACGGGCTTAAACAAGCACCTCAAGCATGGTATGCAAGGCTATGCAAGAGATTGGAAAGTCTTGGTTTTGTTCCATCTAAAGCTGATACTTCGTTGTTTTACTACAACCGGGGCAAATACTGCATTTTTGTGTTGGTATATGTAGATGATTTTATTGTAGCAAGCTCCTCACAAGATGCAACAGAAGCATTGCTAAAAGATTTGCAAAGAGAATTTGCACTGAAGGACCTGGGTGACTTGCATTACTTCTTAGGTATTGAAGTTAAAAAGCTATCAGATGGGTTACTGCTCTCGTAGGGAAGATATGCAGCTGATCTGCTTGCTCGATCTGGAATGAATCGAGCCAAGGCTGTTGACACTCCTCTATCTGTTTCAGAGAAACTCAGCTTAACCGATGGTACAAAGCTTGGAGATGAAGATGCAACATGGTATAGAAGTCTTGTTGGGGCATTACAATATTTAACTCTAACAAGACCAGATATATCCTTCTCTGTCAACAAGGTATGTCAATACCTCCACTCGCCTACCACTATACACTGGAGTGCGGTAAAAAGAATCTTTATGTATGTTTGTGGTACTCTGAATTATGGGCTTAAGATCAAGAGATCAAAATCAATGATGATCGATTGCTTTCTCGACGCTAATTGGGCGGGATGTCCGATGACCGCAAATCAACCTGGTGGCTTATTTGTGTTTCTAGGTGAAAATCTAGTGTCATGGACAGCCAGAAGAAAGCGACCGTGTCACGGTCTAGCACGAAAAGTTGAGTATAAGGCCTTGGCAAATGCCACGGCTGAGATGATGTGGGTGCGAAGTTGTTGATCGAGCTCAAGATTGATCACCCTGTGGTTGCACGGTTGTGGTGTGATAATTTGGGGCAAAATACTTGTTCCGCCAATCCAAAGTGTTTCACGCTAGAACGAAACACATAGAGATTGATTTCCACTTTGTTAGAGAACAAGTGGCGTAAAAATTGTTGGACATCAGATTCATTAACTCAGGCGATCAGTTGGCCGATGGCTTCACCAAAGCAATTCCCGCTGCGAAGCTACGACAATTTAGAGTCAATCTTAACATTGTAAGTGGCTAAGATTGAGGGGGAGTGTTAGATGATATGATAGGTTAGCCCTGGTATGACCAGGTTCATTGTATTCTAGATGAGATCCTATTAGTTCGGTATAGATGGCAGGTTAGCCTAGATTGAAGGGATCATTGTTGTAACCATATATTGTTGTACTTGCCATCACGGAGGGGCGATTCCTCTGGTATTATAACACGCAACCCAGGAGACCGAGAAGGCACCTGGTTCCTCCCAAACTTACAACGAGATCCTTAGGAGAAAGGACGGGGACTGAGCAGGTTTACTGGGAGAGGACGACAGCTGCGGTGGTCGAGGAAAGTTTTGAAAAAAAAAACTCCCTCCGTTGAACCCCCCCCAAAACTCAAATTCTAACGACTTATAGCCATGATCCCATGATGGTGCAAGCATAGGAGATAAAAAAAAGGTGGGTGGAAGGTAGGGATGCCAATAGCTCGAATGGAATATGGGTGGACTAAAAACCCGCCCTCGACAACACAGAGACTTTTTCACACTCGTCCTCAAAACACCCTATATATGGGTCAAATATTTTTTTTTTATGAAAGTGGGTCAAATGTTACACCCACACTCGTGGGTCACCCAATGGGTTCTAGGTGCCCGTTGGGTATTTTAACAGCACCACAGAAAGTATATCATCATGAATTAATATAGGAGGACAACAATATTTTAGCACTGAAATTGGCATGTAAGAAACCGACACAACTGAACAACATATAATTGACAGTAAGATTCTCAGTTCTGAGTTCATACAATGACATAGAAGAAGTAAAGAACTCTGCATGTGACACAAAAAGTGACAGCAAGATTCTGAGTTCATACAATGACATAGAAGAAGTAAAGAACTCTGCATGTGACACAAAAAGTGACAGCAAGATTCTCAGTTCTGAGTTCAATGATCAAACAGCACAGCTAGTTCCAATTTTAGACTAACTAACTAGCAAAGTAGCAACACAATGTCTCCAGCTACTAGTTACACAGAAGTAGAAAATAAATCTCAGATCTCACAACACAGAAGTGGTGTCCACGGTGCACCTGCGGTACCAAGTCCCCTTCCCCACTTCTTTAAAAAGAGATTATGATCCATCCTGCCATGGCATCTGAATCTTAGTACATCCCTTTCTGTTCCTTGCACGTCTTGCAAACTGTGCGTCTCCACCCGCTTCAAGCTTCATGTCCACGCAGAATAGAATTAGCGCAAAAGAAACATGACACTTGCACCAAAAAAAAAAAAAAAGATAAGCAGGAACAAGAGTCAGGATTGACGAACCCATCTCATCCATTATTAACCCAGTCATTAGTCACGTAATTACATGCAAAAAAAACCAACGAATGAAATAGTACTCTCTTTATGCCTTTGAAATTTATCCAAGAATCCCTGTACACACTCAACAAGTTCCTCATCTTCTTGCCCGTACGCAACATCAACACATAGTCACACGCACGCACACTTGTCAGTTGTCACACGTGGGGGCTCGATCAGCTTCGGCGACGGTGCCCATGAGCTCCAGCGCCGTGTCGACGAGCGCGGCGAGCCCGACGGCGTGCCTGCTCAGCCCAGCGCTGCCGGAGAACACGTGGAAGCACTCCAGCTCCGACGTCGTCTCCGCCACGCGCCGCAGCTCCGCGCGCATCCCCGCCGCGGCCATCGCCTCGGCGATCAGCCACCTCTCCCTCGCCGGTGGCGCCCTCAGCAGCGCGATAACGAGCTCGACCGTGAACCTTCGGATCCGCGGCGCCTTGATCGAAGGGCAGGCGTAGGTCGCCAGCACGCTGACCAGCCGGCTGACCAGCTCCGCCTCGCTGACCCCGGCGTTGACGTAGTGGTGGGCCACCTCGTGCGGGCCCATCAGCCTCACCAGCTGAGCCGCGAAGCCCAGCGAGACCTCCAGCGGCTTTGACTCGTTGACGGTGGCCACGTCCCGGAGCACCGTGGCCGCGCCGCGCGTCGCGCGCCGGAGCTGCGGGAACCACTCGCTGCTCCCGCCGGTGTACGCGCAGAGGTTCGTCAGGATCCTACCCGCCTCGACGCCGATCGCGGCGTCCCCAAGTGCGTCGACGAGACTGTCCACGGTGGTGGTGGTGGATGTGGTGGCCGAGATCGAGGTGCCGCCGGCTCTGAGGATGCGCTTACAGTTGCGCGGGCTCTCGAGAGCCAGCATGGCGAGCGCCTCGCCGGCCTCGACGCGAGCGAAGTCGGCGGCGGCCTCGTCGTCGTCGGAGGAGCCTCCGCCGGGCCGGAGGAACATGTCGAGCAGGAGCGGGACGATTCCGCCCGTGCCACCGATCCGCTCGCGCGCGTCCGCGTCCATGGCGAGGCGCGTCAGCACCTCGGCGCCGAGCCGCCGCAGCCCGACGTGGGCGGCGGGCGCGTGACGGAGCACGGCGCGGATGTTGCTCACCGTGAACACGATCTCCGCCACCTCCCGCCTCAGCTGCTTCCCGGTGCTGCCTGTGGTCTCGGTGAGCATCTTAATCACCTGCAGCGACCGCTGCACGGCCTTGGCCCGCGCGGGGGCCATCATGACGAACGTGGCGGTAGGTCCTGTGAAGCCAATGGCGGAGAAGTCGATGATCTTATCGAGCAGGCCGCGGGCGGTGCCGATCTTGCTGCAGTTGTCGTGGTCGCGCGCGAGCTTCTTGATGATGAGGAGGCCGAGGAGGTTGCACTCCTCGTCGGCGGCGTAGAGCAGCGACGACACGGACTCGATGGCGCCGGGAACCCCCGCGACACGGAGCGCGTTGCGCTTCTTGCTGGCGAGCTTGGACACGACGAGCGCGGCGGACGCCCGCGCGCCGCTCTCGGCAGGGCCCGTCCAGCTGAGCATCTCCACGAGGCGCTCCACGACGGCGGGGGACGTGCAGACGCGGCGTAGCGCGGCGTCCCCGAGCCGCGGGCTGGCGGCAACGTTGACGAGGATGCCCGCGCCGATGCGCTGCTCGTCGTGGGATCCCCCCACGATGAGCTCCTCGGCGAAGGACACGAGGTCCATGCGGAGGCCGTCGAAGATGCTCCCCTCGACGCACCGCGAGTAGGCGTCGTAGAAGAAACGGCGGATGGCGAGGAGCCCCGGCGAGCCCGCGAGGAGGCACTCGGCGGCGACGCGCTCCAGCAGGCGGCCGTGGCTGACCTCCCACTCCCACGCCGCCTTCTCGGCCAGGAACAGCATCGCCTCGGCCAGCGCCAGGCCGTAGAAGATGTCGAGCGCCGACCGCCGGTTCGTCCGCGCGTCCACGGCCTCCCCGAAGTCCTGCCTGGCGAGGCGCACCCCGGACAGCACCACGCACGCCGTCGCGGAGGCGAGCTGCAGCCAGTAGAACAGCCGCCCGACGTGGCCCGACAGGAAGCTCCAGCTCCAGCTCATCCAGGGCCAGCCGCATCCGCATCCGCTCCGGCCGACGTGGCTGCTGCAGGACACTGCCGAGGCGGCGGCTCCGCCGGCCGCCTTCCCGCTCGTCCCGCAGCTGGCACCCTTGCGGAAGACGAAGCGGAAGGATCGCGTGACGAGTCGGACGCTAGACCTTCCCGCGGCACTGAGCGAGAGCGACCACGTGGCCTGGTGCTGCCACTCCAGCTCGTGGCTGCGGCTGAAGATGCGCGCGCCCTCGACGAGGAGGATGACGGTGACGCACCAGAAGTCGACCCGCTCCAGCGTGATGGCGAAGCCACCGAGGAGCACGACGGTGGCCCAGATGAAGCCCAGCGCGCCCAGCCCGCTGGCCGCCTTCTCCAGCACGGCGAGCCGCAGCGCCAGCAGCGTGAGCCGGCGCTCGGGCCCCGCCGCGCCGTCGTCGTCCGGGTCCGGCCGCACCCGCGCGCTGCACGACGCCTCGTTGTTGTCGTCGTCGTCGGCCGCCACGCTCGGGCGCGGGGGCGAGTCCGAGAGCTGCGGCTCGAACGGCGTTGCCGCGGCCATGAACCCCGGGGCACCCGCTGGCGGGTCGCTCGGCTGCGCCTCGATGGTCAGCCGCACCGACCGGTCGGAGACGTCCATTGGTCTGCCGATCGAACGATCCCTTACTTAATTTCAAGGTTCGAGCTTTGAATGTCTGTTTATTTCAAGGTTCGATGGAGATGCAATGATTGATAGGGGTGCGTCAGTGCGGTGCATTATTTATATGCGGCCAGTGTATGCGCGTGGCGGCGTGATGTCGCCATGGCTGTGGAGATCAAGGGGCGGTTGCGTGAGCGCGGGAGACGAGGTTGTCCGGAAGGTAAGAGATGAAGGGGCAAGGGGGTGGCTGTTCGCGAGTGTGAGCCAGCCAGCCAGCACCGGCGCTGTGGTGGAGATCGACCGGAGAGGGAACGTAGGCCGGCAGGAGGTCCGGGGACAGGGAGGATGCGGTGGGGTGGACGCAAGGACAAGGTCGATCCATTGATTTGGAGGCCACGCGGGAGCGCGCGCGCGCATGCACGGCTGACGCAAGATGCAAATCTGCTGCCGGTGCCGGAGCCCGGAGGTGGCGTAGTTAGCTGAGCAACATATGTAGTTAATGATCTCCACCAATGGACCCAACGGTCAATTAAGTCCTTAGATCCGCGTCCTGAACGGAGACGTCCAATCGTTCTATGGTTAGTGTCCCTCCGTCGCACAGCACCATAAAAAGCGAGGTGGGAGCCGGGGCACAAGGCACGAGGTTCACCTGAGCCGCCAGACAGTCCACCTATAGTCCCTAAACCCTAACCGATCTAAGAGGGGGTGCTACCAGCGACGGGAAAACCGCCACCGGCCACCGCCGCCTCTTCACTGTCGCCACCGCGACAACGCCTTCACCGCCAGGCTTCACCGCGCCACCGACGAGTAACTTCATGGCCAGCTCGTCTTCTACGAAGGCGGCCGATGGTTTACACCTCCCCAACCCCCCCTCTCTCTCTCTCCCTCTTTCTCTCTGTTTCTCGTTTTAGTTTATGTTCTAGGATTTACACTTCATCAAATGTCAGTAGGTATGCTAGATCTATGGCTAGTGATCCTGTAATATTCTATCAATGGTATCAGAGCCTAACTAGGCATAGATCTAGCTTATCGGGGTAGAAAACCGAGTAGCAGCAATTAGAAGGAGGTGGGAGATCCGATTCGGATCAAATGTCAGTAGGTATGCTAGATCTATGGAACCCTAAACCCTAATCGGGTGAAGAAAAGGGGAAAGAAAGGGTCTCAATTTTGAAAAGGAACTCAAACCCTAACCCTAACCCACGTAGACAACTCGGGGAAGAAGAACAGTAGCCAACTCTAACCCTAACCCTAACCCTAGAAACGGATCGGACAAAGGAGAGGAGGACCTACCCGGACTCTCCGTCGCGTGTCACCACAGCCGTTGCGTGGGTTGTATCCTGCCATCGCGCGGGAAGGAGCTCCGCCGCCGCTTCGCTGGCGCGCGGAGAGAAGCCGAGCCACGCTCGCTGCCTTGCGCGCGAGCCCGGCCGAGGGCATCGTGACAGGACCGCTCGACGGCGGGGCACTCACCCACTGGTGAGTGCGCGCTCCGGCGAGGGGACCTACGGCGACGCCGATCAGATCTAGGGTTTAGGGAAAGTCTCCACCGCAGCGCAAGTGGGGCGCAAAGAGCACCAACGCGGTGCCGCTCGACGGCGCTGTGCGCGGATCCAGCCGCACGCGTGCACCAGCGAAGGGCGCCACGGCGGCGCCACCACGCTTTCTCTCTCGGGCCATCGTGGTTCGGAGTGAGAGTGGGAGAGAGAGCCAATGCTGCGGCGAAGAGAGAGAAGAGAATGAGAAGAATGACCTAGGGTTCGGGCGCGTGGCCGTCGTCGCTGTTTTTATATCCGCCGAGAACGATGGACAACCGTCCGATCGCGATGAACGGTTGAGAGCCATCGGGCCTGATATAGCCCAAGCGGGGAAGGAGAATCCCGGCCCAGGCTTAGGTTGTGGCCTGGGCACCGGGAAGCGGGCGCGCGCGCGCTCTGTTGGGCCGCGAGCGCGGGCGCGCGGGCGGAATTTCGCTGCTGGGTCGAGCACTATTTCAACGGGCTGGGCTAAATGGACTGTATAAACTGAGTTATTGTTTTATTCATTTTTAGAAATAAATTTTGATGATTTTTTTGATCCAGTTTCAATCTTTGTCAAAATTTGAACCAAGGGGATAATTTTTTCAGAGAGTAGATTAGCACAATGAAATGCTTCTGAAAAGTAGACAAATAATTTTTTTATGTTTCCGCTGCAATGTTAAAGTTTATTATCTTCTAATTAAATTCGAACCAACGGGAGAATTTAATTTGAAGGGCAGTTGAATTTTATTCAGTAAATTATAATATTGTTGTTTTTCTGACCAACGTTGATAATATCAATATTATAATGTTCAATAATAAGTTTTCCATGCATTAATTCTATTTCTGCCCGATGGTGATGTAGAATTAGTGTATAAGATTGTTGTATGTTTTAATTTTGACCAACGTTAAATTAAAGCATGCAATTATGATGTCATATTTTCTCACTATCTCTGATAGTGTTTTTTTAGGACTCAACCCAATGGCTTTTATCTCGCAAATACCGCCTCTTGAAGGGGGCAACTACAGGGTATGGCGAGAGAAGGATAAACTAGCACTTGCGCTGTCTGAAAATGACCTAGCACTTACCTTCCCGTGTCCAACTAAGCCAGTGGACTCGATGAGGGAAGATAATGAGACTGATGCTGATTTCACTGCTCGGCAGCAAGATCATGCAGAAGTGTGGATGAAGTATGATCTCGAATGCAAGAAATGGGACATTTCAAACCGCAAGTGCTTGATGGTGGCTAAGTCTATAATTTCAGATGCTATAAGGGGGTCCATCCCAGATTGTGATACCGCCATAGAGTATCTTAAGAAAGTGGAGAGTCAGTTTACTGGCTCTTTAAAGGCTTATGCCAATACTTTGATCAAGAAATTGTTCAATGAGAAATACACTAGTGGCGATATCAGAGAGCACATACTAAAGATGAGCAACACGGCCTTGAAGCTGAAGCCAATGGATTTGGGGCTCAAAGATGAGTTCCTGATTCATTTGGTTTTTGCTTCCTTGCTGAAAGAGTATGAAACTTTTGTTGTTAACTACAACATGCAGCCTGATAAGTGGGACATTGAGAAGCTCATTGCAATGTGTGTGCATGAGGAGGAGATGCTTAAAAGCTCACAGGGTGACTCTGCAAACCTTGTGAAGAACAATAAAAGGAAAAATTTTAATGCCCAACCTCATGGGGAAGCCCCTCAGATTGATCACCAGCAGAAGAACAACAATGTACAAGTTGACAAGGATCAGTGCAAATGGTGCAAGAAGTGTGGACATTACCAGAAGGACTATCCAGAGTTCTTGAAGAACCTTCTGAAGAAAGGTGAGGATATTATTACATTAATAGATCAGTCCTTGTATTTAAGTTATTCAAAATCTACATGGTGGATTGACTCAGGTGCAACTATTCATGTTGCAAATTCATTACAGGGATTCCATACGAGGAGGACCCTGCAAAGAGGAGAAAGAAGAATTAAAGTAGCAAATGGAGTTGAAGCTGAAGTTAAAGCTATTGGAGATCTTTCTCTAGAATTAGTTGATGGTTTTGTACTTAAGCTTTCAAATGTTCTATATGTACCCTCTTTGCGAAGAAACTTAATAAGTGTTTCACGTTTAGATGATGTTGGGGACTGAATACTAGGGTACCCAAAGAGGAGGAGCTAATAACCATCAAACATTGATGCTTCCGAACAGACAAGAACGCAACTACAATTCTTGCCCAACGACCGAAGGCTGGCTCCGCCTCGCCCGACCCCTGAGGGCTGGCTCCGCCTCGCCCGACCCCCAAGGGCTGGACTCCACCTCGCCCGATGTCTGGGGGCAGACTCCGCCTCGCCCGATTTCCGAGGGCTGGCTCTGCCTCGCCTGACCCTCGAGGGCCGGACTCCGCCTCGCCCGATGTCTAGGGGCAAACTCCGCCTCGCCCGACGACTAAGGGTTGGCTCCGCCTCACCCGACGTCTGGGAGCAGGCTCCGCCTAGCCCGATGTCCGAGGGCAGGCTCCACCTCGCCCGACGTCTAGGGGCTGGGCTTCGCCTCCCCCGACGTCTAGGGACAGACTCCGCCTCCCCCGACGTCTTGGGGTAGACTCCGCCTAGCCCGACGTCTGAGGGCAGACTCTGCCTCGCTCGACGTTCGAGGGCTGGTTCCACCTCGTCCGATGTCTGGGGGCAGACTCCACCTCACCCGACGTCTGCGCGCTGCTCCCTCATAACTACGCGCGCAGATAAGGCGGGACACTCAAGTCAACCGCAATACCGAGGACTATACCCTGCACGCCTGCAGGAAAGTACCATCAGGATATGACCAGACGGGCGCTTTAAGCCCTTTTAGGCATGTCAGAGCCCAAATAGTGTTGTGGGCGCCGACATTTATTCTATAGTGTTATGGGCACCGGCATTTGCCCTCGGACACGAATCATGACGAAAACATACGACAAGCACTATGGTCCAGGAGGAAACTCATGTCATCTACAGTAACGAACGTGGGGCCCCTACGCCGTCTGCTCCCCATAGGGTCGTGGCTCAGCACCCTGGTGCGTCGCGCCACCCTCCGAGGCGGGACGGGACATGACCACTTGCTGTACGAATCCAGAGCACGGTCCTATCAGGATCAGGGAATGTGCTATCCCTAGCACCGTTTGCCGTATTAGCGGGACTCGCTCAGAGGAAAAGGAAAACCCTACATCTTTGAAGGACCTTCTTGGCTTCTGGTTCTTCTTCTTTCTCCCATTTGTAATCCCTGCTCCCCCTTGATCTATAAAAGAGAAGGCAGGGCACCCCACTAAGGGGATGGATCAATTCAACACACCACGCATCACATAACACATAGTTGAGCAGCAACTAAGCTCTCAGCGCCCTTTCAACCTTTCCATCAGAGACTTGGGACCTATCCCTCCCTCGACCGTTTGTACCCCCTACTATGAACCTTTCAGTGCTAATAACATGAGCAGCAGTAGCAAATTAGACGTAGGCACATTCTGCCCGAACCAGTATAAACCTTGTGTCTTTTATCACACCATCTGGGCCTAACGCGCAACAAATACAAATTTACTAATTGGTGTTTACTCGAAACACCGACAGATGACGATGGATATGATTGCCATTTTGGTAATAGCAAATGTTAGATTGTTTATAATAATAAATGTGTTGGTCTTGCCTTCCGGCAAGATAAGCTTTATTTATTATCACTTTCTAAGAATGTGAATGATGTAAGTACTGAGAATGAGAATGCCTCTTCGTCTATGAATGCAAGTAATAAGCGGAAGAGAGTTCATGTTGTATCATAAAAAATATGGCACTATCGTTTAGGCCATATTTCGAGGGGGAGAATAGAGCGATTGATTAAGAAATCAATTCTTCTGCCTTTAGAATTTTCAGATTTAGAGCAATGCATTGATTGCATAAAAGGAAAGTATATTAAGAAAATAAAGAAAGATGCCAAACGAAGCATAGGAATTTTAGAAATAGTTTACACAGACATCTGTGGTTCTTTTCCTGTGAAAAGTGTGGATGGTTATGATTCATTTATAATATTCACAGATGATTATTCTCATTTTGGCTATATTTATCCAATTAAAGAAAGATCGAAAGCCTTGGATAAATTTAAGATATTTAAAGCTGAAGTAGAAAATCAGTACAACTTAAAGATTAAGGTAGTAAGGTCCGATCGTGGGGGAGAGTACTACGGTCGACACACCCCATATGGCCAAGTTCCTGGACCCTTTGCAAGGTTCTTACAGGAAAATGGCATAGTAGCCCAGTATTCTACACCGGGCGATACTCAGTAGAATAGAGTAGCTGAAAGACGCAACCGTACCTTAATGGATATGGTGAGAAGCATGATAAGTTACTCTACCTTACTGATAAGTTTATGGATGGAGGCGTTAAAAACCACCATTCATATTCTTAATTGAATGCCAAGCAAGTCGGTGCCCAAAACACCGTATAAGTTGTGGACAGGAAAGGAACCCTCACTTAACTATTTATGTGTGTGGGGTTGTATAGCTAAGGCAAAAGTCTTTAACCCAAATATAGGGAAGCCAGACTCCAAGACAGTCAGTTGCCATTTCATTGGCTATCAAGAAATGTCAAAATGTTATCGCTTCTATTGTCCTAACAGACAAGCGAAGTTTGTAGAAACAAGACATGCTGTCTTCTTGGAGGATGATATGATCAGAGGGAGTATGGTAGCACGAGAAATTAGTTTTGAAGAGAAGCGGGTATACGTCCCCACTCCTATGGTTCAGGAACCATTCTTCATGCTACCTGTTGTTGCTGCACCAACAGTGCAAGACATTGTAGTAACAACACCTATTGTTAGTTCTCTTGTGGCAACAATGAATGAACATGAGGAACTTGTCCTTTAGGATCCCCTAGAACCCATTGTCACACATGAGGGAGAGCAACAACAGCCTTATATAGAACAAGAATCATCTAATGAGGCCCCTAGAAGGTCTCAAAGAGTCAAGAGATCAGCAATTCCTGATGACTACGAAGTTTATGAATGTGAGGAATTTCAAATGGAGGGTGATCCCACCTCATTTGAAGAAGCCATGAGAAGTGCTCACTCATCCAAGTGGCTTGAAGCCATGGAAGACGAAATGAAATCAATGAAACCAACAGTGTTTGGAACTTAGAAACAATTCCTAAAGGAGACAAGACAGTAGGCTGTAAATGGGTCTACAAAACTAAACATGACTACAAAGGGAATATAGAAAGGTTTAAAGCGCGACTTGTGCCGAAAGGTTTCACGCAAAGAGAAGGCATAGATTATAATGAGACATTTTCTCCAGTCTCATGTAAGGATTCTTTTAGAATCATAATGACGCTTGTAGCACATTACGACTTAGAATTACATCAGATGGATGTAAAGACGGTGTTCCTAAATGGGGATCTGGAGGAAAATGTTTACATAGCACAACTGAAAGATTTTGTTGTGGAAGGAAAAGAACATATGGGATGGCGCCTGAAGAAATCCATTTACGGATTAAAATAAGCTTCAAGACAATGGTATTTGAAGTTTGATAGTATAGTAAGAAAGTTTGGGTTTCAAGAAAATGTAGAGGACAATTGTGTTTATGCAAAGTTTCAAGAATAGGAAATACATTTTCCTAGTCCTGTATGTGGATGACATCTTGCTCGCTAGAAGTGATGTTAATCTACTACTAGAAACAAAGAAGTTCTTGTCCTTAAAGTTTGATATGAAGGATCTCGATCAAGCTTCATTCGTCCTAGGAATAGAGATTCACCAACATAGAGAAAAGGGGGTTTTAGGATTATCACAAAAGGCATACTTAGAAAAGGTTCTAAAGAAATACAGTATGCAAAATTGTAAGTCTTCACCTGCTCCCATAGTCAAGGGCGATAGATATGGGGAATTTCAATGTCCCAGGAACCAATATGAGATCGATCAAATGAAAGCGGTTCTATATAGTTCAGCTGTCGGAAGTTTATAGTATGCTCAAGTGTGTACTCGCCCTGACTTAGCATTTGTTACCGGGTTACTTGGTAGATATTAGAGTAATCCAGGAATAGAACACTGGAAATTAGTAAACAAAGCTTTGCGTTACCTGCAAGGTACGAAGGGTCTCATGCTAACATATAGAAGATCTGATTCCCTGCATATAGAGGGGTATACAGATTCTGATTATACGGGAGATGACAGAAAATCCACGTCAAAATACATATTCACTCTCGTAGGAGGAGCTATATCATGGAAAAGTTCAAAGCAAACCATCACTACATCGTCCATAATGTATACCGAGTTTGTAGCATGTTATGAGGGCACAGGGCAGGTGAATTGGCTGAAGAAATTCATGCCTGGGTTGAAAGTGGTAGACGACATACATAAGCCACTCAAGTTATACTGTGATAATAATCCAGTAGTATGTTATGCTCACAATAATAAGTCAAGTGGTGCTACCAAACACATTGACATAAAGTATTATGTTGTGAAAGATAAAGTCCGGGATCATATAATTAGTCTTGGGCATATAAGAACAGAAAAGATGCTCATGGATCCGCTTACAAAAGGCTTACCACCCAGCGTGTTTAGAGAACACTTAACCGGCATGGGTTTAAGGGAAAACCTATGATTCCTAGATAATAAGGGCCTAGTTGAGAATCCGTTTCAAAACAGAGAGGTGCATTGTAGCTGTTTAATCTAATGGCAACTGACCGTGACGATGATGCACATTCTATGCACTGATCTATGATGGAATGGGAACAAGGTAAAGTAAGTAAGTTGAGTTTAAGTCATAAGGTGAGATCAAGGGGGAGAATGTTAGATGATCTCCACCAATTGGCCCAACGGCCAATTAGGCCCTTGGATCCGCGCCCTGATCGGGAGTGCCCAACCGTTCCATGGTTGGTGGGCCCCATCGCACAGTGCCATAAAAAGGGAGGTGGGGGCCAGGGCACAAGGCACGAGGTTCACCTGAGCCGCCAGACGCCCCACCTACAGTACCTAAACACTAACCGATCTAAGAGGGGGTGCTGCCAGCGACGGGAAGACCGCCACCGGCCACCACCGCCTCTGCACCGTAACCACGACGACAGCGCCTTCACCGCGCCACCGACGAGCAACCTCATGGCTAGCTCGTCTTCTACGAAGGCGGCTGATGGTTTGCACCTCCACAACCCCTCTCTCTCTCTCTCTCTCCCTCTTTCTCTTTGTTTCTCGTTTTAGTTTATGTTCTAGGGTTTACACTTCATCAAATATCAGTAGGTATGCTAGATCTATGGCTAGCGATCCTATAATATTCTATCAGGATTATCCATTAGGCTCTGTTGGGTTCTTGGCGTGTGGACTGTGGAGTGTATATAACGTATCTAATTAAGCAAGTGCATCGGTAGCATATAAACATCTTATTGGATTGGGCTTATTGAAACACTATAGAGCTCGGTTTCTTCTGAGTCTACGGAAGAATGTCCTTGAGAATTTGGTATAGTTTTTGTCTATGATTAGAGTATTCAAGAGGATCGTGCTACCTACATTAATTATTGGGATGTGCTGGCGCCCAGATGTCTGACGGGGTAGGATTCCGTCGGACGTCCGTTTCTTGCGCGTACCTGCACAACCTGCCCCTCATCCGCTAATTCATCCTGCCTGCATGCGCATCACGCCGTCGTCACGTCTGTACGACTCGGTCACAACATCAGCCCTGTCCGCCTCGATTCGATCTGCCCCACAGGCGCACCCCGCACCGTCGTTCCCCCGACCGCCGCCCCCAAGAGCGCCGTGCGCCATGTCTGCTAGCCACCGGCTCACCGCGCCCCATTCCTCGGTGCCCGTACCAAGCCACCATCACTCCCCCACGCCCCTGACTCTCAGAACCACATGAAACACATGCAACATATATTTGAAACAGATGAAACATCTAGAAAATACACTTGCAACATATATGTGAAAACATATGCAACAACCAGATAGAACACTAGCAAGTTGCAACATGAAAACACTTGTTGCAAGGGAAGACTGGAACAGATGAAACATTTCGGACATACTATTGCAACATATGTGTGAAACATGCAACATCCAAATCAAAACACTTGCAACATATGTTCGGAACAGATGAAATATTTTGAACAAACTCTTGCAACATGTCTCTAAAAAACTTGCAACATATGCAACATGTGCAACAACATCCCCGATCTACTTTTGCAACATCCATAGAAACACCTGCAACATACCTCTGAAACGTCTGAAACACCTGAAACATATATTTGCAACATAGGGGAGGGGGAGCGCTTGTGCCGATCAATTCCGGCTGCCGGGGCTGGGAGCCGGCGGCGAGTGGTAGCGCTCAAGCACCACTAGCATCCAACACCAGCGGCGCGCACGAGCACCACCGCCACCGGCAGCGGGCTTGGGTCAGCTGACCGGGCGGCGCGTGCGACATGCGGAGCGAGCACCACGAGTACGAGCGCGCGATGGGAGGGGGCGAGAGGCGCGCTCGACAAGGCGTGAGCGAGCGGCGGTGGATGGGGTGTGCGGCAGCAGCGAGGGGAGTGTGCGTCTACGTCCAAGACTGGGCAGCTGCAAGGCGACAAGGGAGGAGGAAGCGAAAGGGATAAGGATGGATGATTTTTTTTTAGATAAACTCGCTGGCAGAGCGAGCGGCGGGGTAAAAGCGCAAACAACGAGGCGGTGGGCCTACGGGAGCGTCCGACGATTTGCTCGTGTCAGAGGTAAGACGCCTAGCATTACCGTTAATTGTTCAGTCTTGCTGCTATTAGGATATGTATGTATATACAGAGTAGTGCATGCATGATGTTGAAGAATTCGTGTTGTACCAACATACTGTAGCTCCAATACGTACGGACGCATGGCGCAACAGCCTATCCAAGTATCCAACCGAACCGTAGACCGTACAGCTCAATTCTTGAAAGCTGTAGCTGTTTTTGAGCCACCAAAATGACGACTACATGACGCTTGCACAACTCTACTTTTGTCAATACGATATCCATGCTGTGTCTCCAAGCTAGCTAATTACCCAATCGGCGCCTGATCTAGATTTTGTTGCTAACTACGGTTTAATTTGGAGCTAATTTATCCCTGTGTTCAAGAATAATTTAACCAATCGACTCTGAATCTTCGTTTTCGCGTCATATTTTTTTCAATTAATACTTTTAAGTGCAACAAATTAAAACAAGTTGTATTTAAATTGTTCTTTGCTCACAAAAAGTTAAAAAAATTAAAACATGTTTTCATTTATATGAAAGAACATTTTTTTTGAACGACCTATTTATCGTCCGAAATATTTTTTGAGGGAATATGGGTCCAAAATGTTTCTAATTAATAGAATTTGGATCTCTACCGAACATACTCTAGGGCTCAAGGAGCCTTGAACTGCTCTATTTATTATTGATCACATGAGTGGCTTAATACTAGCTCAAGTCAAGTCTAGTTGATGTTTTGGGCAGCAAAAAACAAGCTAAACAACTTGTTTTTCCTGTCTGTACGTACGTCAAGTATAATTGACTACTGGATGGGCAACTTCTCCAAATCCAGAAACAGGAGAAGATCGACACAGAGATTGCCAAGAAACATGTGACTGGTTTGTAGTACTAATACTTGATACGGGGCCCAATCGAGATCTAGATCGATACAAACATGACTTTACTAACCTACCAACCTTTTCCGTGGAGTCCCTTAATTGATTTCTTTTGTTGCTTGTTTCAACAGTTGCTTGTGCGCATGCTAGCTAATGGATTAAGATAGATGACGGATGATGGCTACATGCCTGGTCTTAGAAGCGACCGGTTAGTGAGCTAGCCAAGCATAAAGCGCACAAGCCACGTACATGTTCTGATGTTCAGACCGACAGTAGGCAACCATGCATATCTATTGCTAGCTTGTAATCTACTCGATCTCCTCTAGAACATGCTAGAACTTTCCGGCACCTAGCCCTGTTGTGGCCCTAATTGTACTATCTTCTATACTTTTGCTAAAACTCCACTTTTAAGACAGAAAAAGATCCATAAATGTTCGCATTTGTTCATACGTACTTGTCTTGACACATTCCATTCCTAATCAATCGTGTAGTTGATGATCCGGTGGTCGTTACTACACTCTTCTTAAGGCCAGGAACTTTATTTGCAACCATAGCCTTATAAATATTTTTTGCCCAATATCTTTAAAAAAATTGAAGCGTATTATTTTTTTTTTGTTTTTTTAAAGATCATTCCGTGTGCTGCATAATTATATCCAGTAATTTCTTCTCCTTTTTTGTCACTATATGAATTCCACTATTCACTGATTAGTATCTTTTGTTTCGCATGTGCATGTTAAACACGTACTAAATAAAAGAGCCTTGTTGATTCTCTTCTTTTTTTTGTGGGAAAGAACCCTAGCTAGTTGATCCTTAGCAATGAGTTGGGTAGGATACTTCTTTTTCAACATAGGTGTAGGTTAGGCCCAAAAAAGTAATTAAAAGGCAGGATTTTTAGTGTGTGTGTGGTGGGTGCGTCCGTGCTTGCGCGTGTGTGTCTGCCTGAGCGCACGCATGTGTGTGTGAAAGTTGATGTTCCATGGCCTAGACACGTGCATGAGTATCCGTTTGTAAACCGAGCATACCTCAGTTCCGTAGGTACACACACCTAGGGATGAAAACGGATCGGATACCACTAATATTACATTTGTTTTTATATTTCTGTCCAGATTCGAATTCAAATACGGATAGTGTCAACCATGCCGGATAGGATACGATTGGATATCGACATCATAAATATACGATTTGAGTATTCTAATACGGATATGGTATCGGATGTTGAATATCCGGACTGGGATACGGACAGATTTGAATCCCTTTAAACGGATTCGGTCTCGAATACGGTCAGAAAATATCCGTACCGTTTTCATCCATACATACACCAAGGCCAGAACTTGCCTAACCGGGTTGAAGTCTTTGAGAAAACATGGGTGTTTGCGTTTTGGGCTACTTAATTATCAATCGTAGGAAGTGTGTCTATAGAAAGCGAGGCTCTAATGATGCCTTCCAAAATCTCAAGATTTGTCAGGTCAAAATTTTGGAATCATTCATAGGGTACCATGCATGTTTTGTGTTAATATGGATTAGTGTGGGATGCGTGAACCTAAGTGTTTGCCTCTTTCACATTTTTCCAAATGCTCTGTTTGGCCTATAGTGTCAGGGATAGGGCCAGAAATTGAATTGTTGCATAAAAACCTGGAAACATTCAAATGGAACATCTTATCATGTCCTCTTATTTTATGTTGGATCAATTCTACAAAACTATCATGCTTCATAATCAAACTCAAACTACTTGTGCTAATATGGGAGGTGTTGTCATCTGCAAGTGCAATTAGGTTGCCCACAGTCTAATCTAGCCAATCGAATTGCCAATTCACCATGGGTCTATCACCTTCGCCAAGGGGAGATTGGGACTTGGGAGGGGATTAAATCCCTTATCCATGGGGCATCCTTGCATTGATGCCAAAATAATTTCTGGTCCACCAACGGTCTCCACCTCACCAGCCCTTCCCCACCCTAAGCCTTGCACTGTGAACCAGTGACTAAAAGGCTGCTAGCAACTGAACTCGCGAGTTCACAGTACCTACATCATATACCACAGGCACAGAATGGCCCTCTCAAAACTCCATAAAAATCCCACATTTTTAGGCCTCGCTGTCAAAGGAATTGATCAAGCTACCATATATGATTTGTAGTTGCGCATTTGTTGTGTGTGTGCACTACGCGCACACACCCACACACGCGTGCATATGTGTGTGAGTTGATGCTCAATGGCCTACACACATGCATATGAGTATCCGTTTTGTAAACTGAGCAGAGATCGATTCATTAGGTACATACACTATGGCAGAACTTGTCCGCTTGGGTTGAAGTCTTTGAGACAACATGGGTGTTTGCACTTTAGGCTACTTAATTTTCAATGGTAGTAGGCAATGTGTTTCAAATTATTTATGTGGCCTATGGTGTCAGGGATATGGCCAGAAATTGAATTCTTGCATATACACATGCAACATTCTAACAAAACTTCTCATCATGTCCTCTTATTATGTTGGATTGATTCTACAAAACTATGTTTGTACTCATACTCAAACTCAAACTACATATACTAATATGGAGGTGTTGTTGTCTGCAAGTGCAATTGGGTTGCCTATATTTGATTATAACCAATCGAATTGTGTCGATTCACCACCAGTCTATCACCTTCGCCAATGGGAGATTCGAACTTGGGAGTGGATTAATTCCTCTATCCATGGGGCGTCCATGCATCGATGCCAATCGAATTGTCGATCCACCGTAGGTCTTCGCCTCACCCACCGCGCTCCCCACCATATCCTTGCGTTGTGAGTCTGTGATTGAAAGGTAGCTCGCAACTAAACTCTCATGTTCACAGCACCCACATAATGTGTGTGTGTGTGTGTGTGTGTTTGTGTGTGAAATTTGATGCTCCTTGGCCTAGACACATGCATATGAGTATCCATTTTGTAAACAGAGCATACCTCGGTTGGTTAGGAACATACACTATTAGCAGAACTTGCCGACCCAGGTTGAAGTCTTTGAGAAAACACGAGCGTTTGCTTTTTGGGCTACTTAATTTTCAATCATAGGAAGTGTGTTTGTAGAAAGCGAGGCAATTATGATGACTTCCTAAATCTAAAAATTTGTTAGGTCAACATTTCGGAATCATTCATAGGGGTACAATTTGCATTTTATGTTAATATGGATCAGTGTGGGATGCGTGAACCTTAGTGTTTGCCTCTTTCACATTTTTTTCAAATGCTCTATTTGGCCTATAGTGTGTGGGATAGGGCTAGAAATTGAATTGTTGCATAAAATCACATTCGAATAGAACTTCTTATAATGCCTATTATAATGTTGGATCGACTCTACAAAACTCTCTTGCTTCATAATCAAACTCAAACTACTTGTGCTAATATGGAAAGTGTTGTTGTCTGCAAGTGCAATTAGGTTGCCCATAGTTGATACCAAATAAATAACATTAGATTGATTATGAGATATATTTTTATAGTGAACCTATTTGGAGACATAAACGTTGATACTATTTTCTATAAACTTAGTCAAACTATAGAAAATTTGGCTCATCCTAAATCTAGAATTGCACTTTTTTTATGGAGAGAGTACGTTACACAAGACAAGTTTCAGGGATAGCCACTGTATCACTGGATCGTAATGCATGTGGATACCAAATGGTGCTTTCCTTGGGTTAGCTAACTAATTACAATGCGAATGTCATTCTAGTTCATTTCTTCTCTCAAATTAAATTCCATGAAATACCATTGTAGTTCATTTGAGCATGCTTTTGGGTAGATCCAATGACACAAAGTAACACTACTAGAAATATCCAATTCTATGACGAAAATCTTAATGACAAATCCCAAACCGTCATAGAAGATCGCTTTTTATGACGAAAATTTCTGTTTCGTCATAGATTAGTGGTGATGATCCTCCAACCCTCCCTATATATGAGAAAATCAGGCATTGTCACAAAAAACATCATAGAAGAGCATAGGGTTTTGTCATAAATCACTCATGCGACTCATCTATGATGATCTCCTTTAATAATGTAATGAACAGGCTTCATCATTGAACTAATTACACATCTATGACAAACAATATTCGATCTGTAACGAACGGCGCTTCGTCATAGATCTCCACACGGTACTTTCTCTATCCAACGTGTACCTATGGGACCTGTAGTTACTCATCTATGACGCTTGCAATTCATCATAAAAGTCTCCGCTCGATCCTTTTTCCATGCGACGTGTATCTATGGGACCCTTCTCCATCCGATGTGTACCTATGGGACCTGCAGTTACTCATCCGTGATGCTTGCAATTTGTCATAAAAGTCTCTGCTCGGTCCTTTCTCCATCCGATGTGTACTTACGGGACCCTTCAGCATCCGACCTATGGGACCCGATGGCTTATGTGTCACGTGTACCTGTGGGACCATTCTCCATCTCCATCCAACTTGTGGGACCGACGGTTTGCATGTCACGTGTACCTATGAGACCATTCGACCTATGGGACCCAATGGCTCACGTGTCACATGTACCTATGGGACCTTTCTCCATCTCTATCCGACCTGTGGGACCCAACGACTTGCGTGTTATTTGTACCTTTTGTGTCGCCGGGGTGTAATAAATTAAAAAAAACTCAATGCCTGGGAGTCAAACCCGGGACCCAGAGGAAAATGCACGGTCTTTACCATTGCGCTAGATGGCTGGTTGTATTGACATGTCTTTGGAGTCGTTATAGTATTATATTCTCTGTGTGGATGCCCTACAGGTTAACCTATATTGGATATTTCCCCTTCAAGTGGAAACAAATCTATGCCCGCACTACAAGAAATTTGATATTTTATGACAAAAGTCTTCATGACGAGGCATAATATTGTCATATATCATATCATTATATGACGACAAAATCAGTGGCGTCATAATTTCAGAAGCCCTAGAATTATTTATGACGACTCTCTCAAATGTGTCACATAAATGTGCCGAGCGTCGTCACAAAATGTCGACCGCCAGTAGCCAATCGTCGGTTATGCTTTTATGACGACATGAATTGGTTTTTGTGACCCTATTTTTGTGTCACTGTTTGTTTAATCTAACGTGACGCTACACAACGTCATTATTCAGCATTGGTGTTTAAAAAAAATAAAAAATCATCAATATAAAAGCCCAACAGAAGGAGATGGACTGGTCAGACGATTTCAAATCGTTCCCCAAAATCCCCCACTCCCACACGGCGGCGGGCGGCGTCTTGGCTGCGCGGAGCGGCGGCGGAGCGTGGTTCGTCCGGGCGAGCAGAGCGGCGGTGGAGCGTGGTTCGGGGCTGCCGGCGGCTAGTGGGCGGTGTAGCATGGCGTGCTTGGCGGCGGAGCTTGGCGGGCAGCCTGGTGGCGCGTGGCTGGCGGCGGATCTCAACGGGAGGCTAGTGCTGGCGTTGTTTGGTTGGGGCACCGGCTTGCTGGTGGAGCGGAGCATGGTTTGGGTGGCATAGCAGAGTCTGGTTGGGCGGCGAAGCACGCGCGGTGGGCTGGCGGGTTGAGTGGCACACTGCGGCGGGCGGAGCTCGTTGGGCAGGGTTAGCTCGGCGGGCGGGCTGAGCACGGCGTGCGGGCGGGTGGAACTTTGGAGGGTATTTGGTTGGGCTGTGCTTGGTGGTCGGCGGCGGATGTCTCGTCGATGGCTGGTCCCCATCATGCTAGGTGGCTGTGCCCCTCCCTTTCCCCCACTCGATCTGTTGCCTTTGACTGTTGCTCACCTTCCCTCTTTCAGTTCTCATGTCGCAGGCATCGTCCTCAGCAGCTCTGACTCGGCGGTCAAGTGCAGCTAGGTTTGGCCGGAAACCAGAAGCCCTTGCTGTTGTTGCTGCAGCGCCAACGCCCACTGCTATCGATGTGCAGGCGTCCCTTGATGATGTGACTGGGTTGCCATTGATCATGTGCCCTGATTGTAAGGATGTGAGGTTGTTTGCTGCTACTACCACGAAGTCTCAGTATAACGTTGGAAGGAGGTTTTTCAAGTGCCCCAGGAAGAACTATAAAAATGTCAGTGACGTGGTTCTATTCCTCAAATTTCAATCTTGTTTGAATTCATTTCCCTGAGAATGATATTGTTAGCTATTAGCATTCAGTGCGCGCACTATTGGTGTTAAAATGCATGTGTTTGTCATTTGGATGCAGGGGACATGTTCCAGGTATTGGTTCGAGGAAGAATATGTGGTGTACCTTGAAGATCATGGTTATCTACTTCCACCTTCCTCAACCATTGCAGCAGCTTCGACCAGTGAAGTTCCTGAGCTGGTGGGAAAAATTGATAGCTTGGAGCAAAATCTGAACAAGGTGAAGGAAATGGTTGGCAAGAACAGGGAAGGCATGGGAAGCTGCATTTGTCTTGTGTGTGGATGCTTGAATGTAACAATATTCCTGGTGTTGGCCATCTTGTTGGTTGTAGCTTTAGTGTTGAAGTAGGCAATGGTTTTGGATTTTATGATCAAGTAGGCTGGGACATGTTGTACTGAACCTCTTGTGGTGTATGTTTGTGCACTTGGTATGAAATGTGGGCCTTTGTGCTCTTGGACATCTCTTGTGTAAGCTATGCATTGCTGCTATATGTTGGAAATAAAGATCCCTTTTGCTTATGATGATTTACTATTGTTGGATGAAATTTAGGCAGCATCTATATATATGACTTGCAGCCTATACATTTTGTGATGAATTCTGTACATTACATGACAGTTCTAGGCATTACTGTTGTTGGATGAAATTTAGATGCAAATGTAGTAGCCTAATTCAAATACAACATAATAAAAATAGAAAAGTTCATGGTTCACAAATCTCTAAAAAATGCAAAGTTCAGTCATCATCACTGTCTTCTCCTGAAGTATTCCCTCCTTCTTCTGGACTATGGTACTCAAGATAGGTTTCATCTTCATCTTCATTTCCGTCGTCTGCTTCATCACCTTGAGCTGTATGTGGCTGTCGTCAGATGGTCTCCACAAGGTCTCTACTTATAGGGCTGCCTGGTTCATTCTCCATGTGCAACAAATCCAAATCAGGATGAATGTCTCCCACTGCACCTTCTCTCGATGAAATGTGCTCCTCTTGGTATGCCTCCAGACATCTAATTTGTTGCTGTTCTTGAATTGCTTGGTTTGTGTTAGACTCTTCGACATCAAATATATGTCAGTGGCCAAATTCTTGTAGCACTCGCCAACTTGGACCTAACTTTGTATCTTCCAAGAGAAATGCTTGTGAAGCATCTGTGGCTATAATGAAAGGATCATCCTTATACCATCGGCCTTGGATGTTTATGCTCTTGAAGTAACCATCATCTTTCATCTAGTATGTCCTTCCCTCTAGATTGTACCACTCACACCGTAATAAGACAACAGTTCTTTGGCCTTTGCTATTCTTATTGTAACTCAACTCAATAATGTCTTTGATTGTCCCATAGAAGTCAATTGTGTCATCACCATGAGTACCTGTACTTTTGATGGTGGAGTTCTGTGTCTTCCTATGTTCGTCACGAGCCAAGGTGTGGTACCGTACCCCATTGATTATACAGGATGTGTAAGAACGCACTCGTGGATCCGGCCGACATGCTAGTGAGTACAGGTCTTCATCAACATGTGTACTGCCTTGGTATTTCAATGTGGTAATCTGCAGGTTGAAAACATACAGAATAAGTGAGTTTCAAAATTTACTGTCTCATAAATAATAAAAGTTCAATAATAAAAGATAGCCTAGACTCCTCGGTGCAACCTTGATAAAGTTCACGCTTTGCCTCTTCCATAATTTCTTTATATAAGTTACCACCGAAGCCATGGCTTGCTGCGTCGCACAAATCTTGAATCAACCCCTGAACTCCCCTTGCACCGTCATCTAAGACATCTTCAGCTTGTCCTTCCTCATCAAGTGGTGCCTGGTCATTTCCATCCCATGACATATCTTCTGGTACAACAACAAGTTCTCCATCTTCATCTTGTCCAACATCAGTTTCTTCCTCTCCATGGTAAACCCACCTAGTATAGCACCTAGACATACCATTGAGTTCGATATCCTCGTGTACATCATCTAGGCTTTTGTCTATGTGGTTCAAGCATTTTTTGCATGGGCACTTGATCTTCTCATCTGCACTAAATCTAGCTCTGACATGTTCCATGAATTGCTAAACACCACACAAAAATGCCGGCGAAAATGGTTCACTGTTATAAATCCAACTTCTGTCCATCTCGACCTAGATAAATAAAAGACAGTAATTAGCATTGTTTATTTTCATGACCAAGATAACATAAAATGGTTCACTGTTTTCTTCAAGGCAATACACAATATTTCATTTGAACACTGGTTCTTCCTATGAGATGAAGTATCAGGAAAAGGTTAGTTCAGCCTTGTTTTTCTCAGATTGGTAGTAGCTCACCTTGTGGGGGTGGTTGTCATGGCTGCAGGTGGATGGTGAGGGAGCAGATCGGGCCGGTCAAGCTCCACTACAGCTTGGACGGCCAGGCTACACCACGGTGCCTGTAGGTCCTCATCACCGTTGAAGTTGGGGGAGGTGAGGGTCGGTGCGGCTGGAGGAGAGGGCCTGCAGCTGCTCATCGCCGGTGGCCCTGTCGGTGCTCGTTGCCGTTGAGGTGGGGGGAGGTGAGGGGCGCGGCTGGAGGGGAGGGCCTGAAGCTGCAGTGCTAGTCGTCGGCGGGCCTGCAGGTGCTCGTCGCCGACGGGCCTGCAGGTCCTCGTCACCGGCGAGGCTGTGGGTCGGGGCGGCGGGGAGAGGCTGCAGGCCAGAGACAGTGGCCGAGCGGGCCACTGAGCATGTTAGCTGGTCCGAGCGCCAGGGAGCAAGTGTACATACCCCTTCTTTATATGACATGTGGGCCCGGTGTTTCAATGACATGTGGGCCATAAGATGTTCATCAGCATTTCTTGCTCCCTGTGAATTGTTGGCGAATTTGTTTTTTTAATCCATGGCAAAATCTTATAACAAGTCTTTCTCCTACACGCAATCTCCAAATCTATTTTTTTTCTCCTAAAAATTTCTAAAATCATGATCTATCAATGTGTTGTGATGATTTATACCATATAGTCAGGTATCATGTTTTGAATAGTTCAAAAGTACAATTTATAAAAATATACAATTTGAATCCAAAATTTGAAACTCAAAATGACTTCGGCTATAAAATTCATGAATAAGAAAGTTGTTCAACTCATGAAGACCAACAAGTGTTAGCTTGGCCATTTTCCCATTTGACAAAGTGGTAAAAAAGTAGTTCACAAATTTTACATTCACTCTTATAGTTTCATGAACATTGAGTGAGATATATGATTTCTGTGAACAAAGTTATTGTCACTTCCTCGGATGAACAAACTCCTAAAACAAGAAGTGTACATCTTCATGAGATGTGCAATCTTTGTGTTCATCACTTTTAAATCTGAAATTATTTAGTACCCCTAATTTTAGTTCCAAGCTCAAATTTTTTGAAATTCAAATTTGAAACTATCAAAAAGTGTCAAATGAAAAAATACCCAAAACCAACGTTGTAGATTTCGACGAGTTGTACAATTTTGTTTCAGACATTATTTCCATTTTCTATCATTTAATACCCCAAACATTCATTTCAAATCATAATAACAATAAAAGGGTCACTGACTAGTGGACCCTCTGCACCAGTAAAAAAATTCGGCCAGCCCAGGTCCGGCCGCCGACAAATCGGGCCCAGTCGTCAGGCCAAAATTTTCGCTGTCACCGGACACTCTCTCCCGCGCTCTCCCGCTCACCGACATATGGGGCCCACCCCGCTTCCCACTCAAGCCACCCAAGCCCCAGCGCCTTATCCTCTTGCCCGGTCAGACTTAGGGGAAAAATCCCCAATCTTGTGCGCTCGACTCCACCGCCCACCGCCGCCACCACCCCTCGCCGCCGCACCGACCACCGCCAAAACGCACACCTCCACCGCGTGTACTCCACACAGACCATGGCGCCGCGTCCTCCCTAACCCTAGCGCCGCCGCCTCCACTGCCATCTAACCCTCGCGCCGCCTCCTCCCTAACCCTAGCGCCGCCTCCTCCCTAACACTAGCGCCGCCGAGCATGGCCATTTCGTCCTCCCTCCCCGCAACATAGCGGCGCCAAGCGCCGACGACGTGCAACCCAATGCCGGAGGCCAGAGCAGTAGATTACGCCACCGGCATCCACGGATCGACCCCGAGCCACGGATCCACCACCAAGCCGGCATCCCGGACTCCGTCACCTCCGCCTCGACGTAAGCCGGATCCACCACCAAGCCGAAACTTGCACAAAGTCATATGCTGGCTATGCTTAATAGATGTTGGACCATGGATAGATTTTCAAGCATGGCTGTAGTTGGGCATGGGATGTTTTCTCCAGAACGTGTTGCTGCATGACCAATCTGATCTATCTATAGTGCTTGTTATTCTTGATTTTGTGCCTTCAAAACTATAGAAAGAGAACTGGCTGGCTGACATAACTAGGGAAGCTGAGTAGCTTTTGTAGGCTTTTGAGTAATGATTTGTTATGCAATATGGATTTGTTATTTTGCCTTCTTTCTACCATTTATTGTTATTTTGCCTTCTGTCTACCATTTTCTAAAATCATACTGATCTGTGAGTATTTCTTTTCAACTCCTCTACAGAAACTATTTCCAGTTTCTGATCTTTCTGCAATTGCTCGTACTAAGTAATACAACAAATGATGAAAAGCAAGTACGAGCAGCAGAGGGATGAGAATGTACAGAATATTCAGGATGTTTTTAAGTCTCTAGGCATTGAGGTCTTAGCTCAGACAGTTAGTGATGTTTTTTCAGAAAAGAAAAAGGGGAAAGCGAAGACTGTAGTCACTGACAAACAGGGCTTTGACATTGATTATGATCCATGCTCTGAAATTGATAACGAATCTGACAGCGATGATGAATCTGATGATGACCTCACTAACGAGGTCTATCTATTTGAAACATGTAGCTCATTGTATCATTTAATCTACTAGGTCACTTGTTTCTACATTAATAATATGGATGTTTATCTTGGTAGGTAGAAGAGATGGTTCCAGGAACAAGGCCTCAGCAGAAGAAGCAAAAGCTAGCATCAATGACGGCTGCCAGCCAGCAGCCACCGCGCATGCCAGGAAGAGTCACTAGGCTACAGGCAGCCATGCCTTCGCCAGGAGGGCGTCCACCACCTAAGGAGAGACATCCCTTGCCTCCTAAGAACACTACCAAAGCCAACCCCAAACCTAATGCCGTTTCTAGTGCCACCCAACTGCAAGGCCACCTAAGTACAAGCGACAGCCAGACTCAAACCACATAAACTACTACCATAGTTCCTACTACTCCAAAAAGCACCACATCCAGTCCAGCCTTGTCTGCCCCTAATCCAGGGATAGTGCCTAGTCCTACAAAATACACTAGGTTAACTGCAGCCTGATCTATGACTGGTGCAAACCCTTGGCTAAGGTCTCCACCTAGAGGCAACCAGATCAGTTCAGCCATGTTTCAACCTATTGCAAACAGTGACCATACTACTCCTACACAGACTCGGCAACCTACTCGCACAACTAGTGTCACCCAACCAGTTCCTATAGACACCTCGCCAGGTGCACGGAGCTCTAGGCAAAGCAATGAAATCAATGAGTCTAGTGAGCAACTTGATGCTGCAAATTCAGAGGGCCATGTAGAGCAAGGAGAGGGACAGACTGGCTTGGTTCCAGGTAAACAAAATTTCCAAGCATTATTGTCTCTATTGCATATCTACACTTGTTACTGCTATATGAACACATTTTTATTATTGTTTGCCAATTGTAGTGGCCCAAAAGCAAGTCCGCAAGAAAACCATTGGTCTTGGCTTAGAGAGGCTGGTAAAAAGAGGAAACAGGATGCCTATTCAAGTTGTTGAAGGACAGAAGAGACCTGATGTCCCACTTCAGGCAGGAAAGCTGGCATCAGAGACTGGTGTTGCCCTTAGAGACCAGCTCCCTATCTTCACATCTTGGAAGCTTTATGAAAGAGATGAGGGGCCTGCACAAGTACAAAAAGTGCTTGACAAAGTGGCGGTGAGAGCTATTTTACTCAAAATACTTTCTTTCCTTAATCTACTTCCATGTACAAAATTGTGTCTAATAACTCATTTGTGTGGCTACAGACAAGGTTGGATGTGCAAGTTGAGCATGAGGGACCAAGCAGGGCTGCATGCACTGATATCATTAAGAGGGGAGTACGGCAGTAGAGGTATCACCTCAAAAGGAGGTACTTCGACTCATCACTGACAAGAGAACAACTGCTGGCCAAACAACCTCCACTGAAGATGAAGAAAGCGGAGTGGACCAAGCTGGTAGACTACTGGTGTGACCCAAAGAATCAGGTCCATGCCCTGCATCATCTGTTTTCGTTAATATGCAATTTCAACTATGTGCATGTGAATGAAAACTTTGTATTGCATTTGTGGTGTAGGTGAAAAGTGAAAAGAATAAAGCAAATCGAGGGCAAGTGCAGCTTCACCAAAGGACTGGATCTAGGTCCTATATTGCCCATCGATATAGCCTGGTACGAAAACTATATCTTTTGCGCAATTAACTTCAAAGATGGGACATTTGTACCATAGTAGTTATCGATTGCTTTTGAACTGTCAAGTGAGCACATGCTCTGATTATTTCTGTGGTGACCTATGCTTTTCAATCACAAACTGGTTTTTGTAAGATTAGCCTCCTGCTGCTGCTGCTTGCATGGGTAGGATGAGCATGATGCTTTTCTAACATGATATCTGCTTGCATTGGTAAGATTAGCCTACTGCTGCTGCTGCTTAACTGCATGGATAAATAATGTGAAGAAAAACTGAGTTTGAATGAATTATGCTTGCACCATGCATGTGTTACAGTATTAGTCTTTGAATGATGGATTTATGGTCATCTTCCTATTGACATGTACAAATAATCCCATGTTTCTGCACCCCTCACTTTACCTTCTTGGATATCATTGAAAATTGTGTTTTACATGATGCAGAGGCCTAAGTACAACAACATGGAGCTAGATCCTGTTGAATTCTTTGGAGAATGTATGAACAGTCCACAAAATGGTCGTACTCAGCTTGCGGATGACATATATGTAAGTTATCAATAATTATTGCATACATGTACTGTACTCAAATTCAAGCCTGATTGAACACTGTTGTATGGCCTTGTTAACAAGTGGAATCATTATATGTAGGCACAAATGGTTGTAGAGAAGGTAGGAGAATGAGAAGAAGGAGAAGCACCAAAGTCTCCATCAAAGATTGTTGTTGATAGTCTAAGCCAGATTAGCCGTTCCTCAACATTCCTCCCAAACATTGGTGTCACTAAAGCGCAGAGTGCTGCCCGGTCCACAACAGCTGCAGTAGAAGCCCGCTTGCAAGCTCAATTTCAGGCAACACTCCAAGCAGAAAGAGAGGATGCTGCAAGGAAGCAGGAAGAGTTGCAGGAACAGCTTCGAGTTCAGCAGGCCTCTCTTGAAGAACACCAAAGTTTGTTGCGCTAGACCCAAGAAGAGGTGAAGGGGATGAGTACAAGGTTTGATGAGACTAATGCACTGCTGCGAGTGGTATTGAAACTCCAGAAAGATTGAGGTAGGTCTGGATGCACTCCATGTTCACAATGCCTATGCCTTATCTTCTGCTACCTTGCTTGAACAACAAACTTTCTCTATTGCCACTTTGAGGACTATGTTTCTATGTTTGTGAACTATGTTGTCAGAACTATGTATGAACCTGTGTGTTGTGGTTGAACAGTTTGAACTTGTATGATGGAATGATGGAACCAGAAACTTTGGTGTTGCTCTTGCTTGCAAGCACTTATTATATTTCCAGTTGCAATGTGTGTATGATGGTTTGCCTCAGTTCTGTATGACTTATGAGTTCTGATGGCTGTGATGGATGATGCCTACTGATACAATCTTGTGGATGATGGACTTTGAGATGTATGTGTATATCTGTGTGTATGTGACCTATAATGGAGATCTGTGCTGTAGTCATCATTGAATGCAAGGACATTTCATGATGATCTGCTAAATATATATGTATACAAAGCAATACACAAGTTAACTATCACATAATGCTATATGACGCCTCTATTTGTCACAAAAGACTGCTTCACTTTATCAAACGAGTACAAAACATGACAAAACCTTAATGTCACATAATATTATATGATGACAAATGATGTCACAAAAAACTCCTCATTTTCTCCGAAGCCATACCTAACACGACGGAGGAAATTGTCACATAATGATGTATGACGATCAGGAGTCGTCACAAAAAGTTCTCCAGTCAACACTAGCTACTTTCAATTTGTGACGGGTCATGTATTATATGACGCGTTGACCACTCTAATGTGACGACAGCTGACGTCACAAATTATAGGAATATGTGACGAATAAGTTCAACCGTCACAAAAGGTCTTGACATTTTGTGACGACCTTCCATTTTTCGTCACGCGGTACTTTTTGTGTCGTTCATTTTGTGACGACAGCATGACGACCACTTTTTTGTCACAAATTTCTTTTTATGACAATATCTGCCCTTAACATGACGATTACGCTTTGTCATACAATCCCAAAATTCTTGTAGTGCCGCTATACTAGCGGCGGTGGCGGTGGCGGCGGCGGAGGATCCCTGGTGTGCTGTGGTAGCTCCAGCTTCCTTTTGTAGGCTAGGCGGCAGGGTTTGCCGGTGGAGTGCGGCAGCATTGGCGTCCGTGTCTGTTGTGTGCCGCGGTAGAGGTGACAGATCCGATCCGCAAGTCTCCCCTTTCTTGCCTTTTCCTGTTCGCTTCACTATTTTAGTCCTTGCTTGAACATGAGGTATACAAGAAACATTCTAACATTGACAATCTGGTTAGGCTAATGATATGATGATGAAAAGAACTAGGAGGTGACACTAGTTGGTTTTCTATGGATGTCTTGGTTTTCTGCTGATGTCTTAGTTTTCTGCATATGTTCAGTTTTGTTACTGTAAATGGCAGTGTGCAACTACGTTTGTTAAGTGTCAAGTGCTTGCTTGATTATACCTATCTATTGAGGCAAACAAATAGGTCCATTGCTTCTGCCTTCAAAACTATTGTAATTATTGTCCTCTTAATCTTTGTATGTCTCCTATGGAAGAAGCTCTGAGCTCGTGTACTGATTGTAAGTGTGATGGATAGACTTGATTTAGCTAGAATTGTAATGGTTACAGCTCCATTAACTGCTACTCTAGTTTGAGTTATATATCTATGTGGTGCTACTCTAAATTTGTTTGAGGTCGTGCCATAAAAAATGTTAATTGTTGTTAAAGTTGTACTTTGGTATGAGTTGTGGACTTCACCGTTGGATCTTTGTTGGATTATTTTCCTCTTCAGTGATCTCATTACAGACGAAATGGAGAAGGTCCCGAACAAGAGGAATGCACTGGCCAGCCTCACGGATGATGCCGTTGTCGAGATCCTCCGCCGCCTCCCCGCCAGCTCCTTGTTTTGCTGCAAATGTGTCTGTCGCTCCTAGAACCGCCTCATCAAGGACTACAACAGCCATAAGGTGCTACCCCGGAATGTGGCAGGCTTCTTCTATGACAACGACCAAGGCCATCAATGCTACACAAGAGTCACCAGTGAACACCCCTCCTTGTCCTTCAGCTTGGCCAATGCAGCTGTCTCAGATATCTACAACGGCCTCATCCTATGCTGGTGCCGAGGGGCTGATGGATCATACTGCTATGTCGTCTGCAATCCGGCAACCAAGGAGTTCAAGGAACTGCCACCTAGCATCCATTCTGTTGGTGAGTGTTGACGGTCATTAACATCAATCATAAACCATTAACATAACCTGCATATATACTTAATTCCATCACCAAACATAGGTATAGGGGTTTAAACTAACAAATTCCATGAGTTTTGGTGAATCTGTGTTTTCAACAGGGTTAATCCAGAAAACCGTCAAGGTGGACCTATTCATCATAGTAAATCACGCTTAACCACGACGTAAACAACTCTAGAAGATTCCAGAGGACACCAGAGGACTCTCCACCCAAGATGACCGTGAGAGTCTGACATAGGGGGCTAGCCAGCCCCACTTGCAGGCCAGTGGGCTTGTGGGACCCACGGGTCAGCCCCTCCTCACTATGTCAGTTTCCCACCGCCTTAAAGATCGCATCTATGCTGTTTATTCAAGTCGGTTTGATCTAAGGGTCCAGAATTGATGCTACCCCCTATATATACATCCCGGTACCACCCTCCCTAGAGCCATCCTAAAACCCTAGTTCATATTCTTCTTATCAGGATCAGAGCCAGCTATCAAGAGAAGATTAGTCCTCCATAGGATCTAGTCTTGTATTAGAAATAGAGAGATAAAGAGTGAGGGAAGAGTTTGGAGAAAGTGTTGGCATGTCGGTACTCTCTCTACGGCTTGTACCTTGGTGGAATCAAGTTCTACTTGAGCTTGCTTCTAAGGATTCTCTGGTAATCAATATCTAATTTAAGTAAGCATCGTGTTTATATTGCTCATCAAGTTCACAACTCTTTGAGTGCTTTAATCTATAGGATGCTCTAGGTTAAATTAGTAATTGTAGGTGTAATCGTGGTGCTTAGACCGGGTTACTTGTGGATGTACCCTACATTCCGGATCGATGGTAGCTCACGAGGGTGACTCTTATAGCCTCGTTGAATCCTCTGTAGTCCACCTCCCGTTTGTAGGCCTAGTAGAATTTAGTTACTATAGGAAACATACTCTGCTTGTGTTGCCCTTAGTAATATCCCCAGTTGAACAATAGATACTAGAATTGTGGTGGGTGGCTTGCATTTTTAGTAGGCTAGCGCAACATTCACTTCGCCTCATATTTGTCTAACCATTTTGTTTAGTGTTGTTGTAGAAATTTTTATAGGCTATTCACCCCCTCTAGCCACTAGGACCTTTCAAGTGGTATTGGAGCCATGGTCACCGTGATTTGAGGCTTAACAACCTTCGGTGTCAAAATAGCTCAAATCAACAACACCAAGAAGCCACCCCAATTTGATGGCTCCAACTATCCTTATTGGAAGGCTAAGATGACCACCTACATCAAGTCAATCAATAGAAAGGTGTGGAAGGTGATGGAGACCAAGATTAAGATTGCCAATGAAGAGACTTCCACCGCCGCTGAAGAAGTGCTACTCTAAAACAATGACATTGCTTTAAGTGCCATTCATGATGCTTTGTATGAGAGAACATTTGAGCAAATCAAGAACATTAAGAGGGCTCATGGGCATGAAATAAGTTGGAGGAGTCATTTGAGGGCACTCAAGCCGTGAAGAGTGCAAAGGCATATATTCTCAAGGAAAAGTTTGCAAGCTTCAAGATAAAGGAGGATGAGAGTGTGCCGGAGATGTTTCATAGGCTTCAAGTGCTTGTCGATAATCTCAAAGCACTTGGAGAAGAGGTGAAGGACAAGGACTTCTCCCACAAGTTCTTGAGATGCTTGCCATCAAGATTTGGCATATTGGTCACTATTCTAGTGAGGAGTGGTTTGGACACCATGACACCAAACCAAGTATTGGGAGATGTAATTACCGATGACACATATAGAGATGATGATGAGAAGGAAGAAAAGAAGGAGAAGAAAGATGAGAAGAAGGATGACAAGAAGAAGAGTGTGGCATTCAAGGCCACATCATCCAAGGTCAAGGCAAAGCAAGAATCAAGTGAAGATGAAGACTTGAGCTTTGATGAGATGGATGATGATAAGATGGCTCTCTTTGTCAAGACATTTGACAAGTTCATGGTGAAGAAGGGATACCATGTTAGAAGGAAGAAGTCTTCATCCAAGAACAAGGAAGAGTCAAGAAGGTGCTTCAACTGTGGAAGCAAGGATCATCTTGTTGCTCAATGCCCATACAATAGCGACAATGATGATGATGACAAGAAGAGCAAGAAGAAGGACAAGAAGGAAAAGAAAGAGAAGAAGGACAAGATGACTATCAAGAAGAAGAAGAAGGGTGGTTCATATGTGGTCACTTGGGATAGTGATGCTTCCTCAAGTGATGATGACAAGACCATCAAGAAGAAGGCTCTTGCAAGCATTGCTATCAATGAGAAGCCTTCTCTCTTCGACACTCCATCATGCTTCCTAGCTAAGGCCACAAAGGTACAAACTTGTGATGATGGATGTGATGAGGAACATGATAATGAAAGTGAAAGTGAAAGTGACAATGATGATGTACCCACTAAAGATGAATTAATTGACATGTTAGAAGATGCTAAAGAATATTTTTACATTAAGAGAAGGAAATGCAAAGACTTGCGCAAGGAACTAAAAGCCTTTAAGCAAGCCTTTGATGAGCTCAATGCATCTCATGAAAGGCTAGAGGAAGCACATGAGAAGCTTGACAAGGCTCACAAGAAGCTTGAAAAAGCTCATTCCTCTTTACTTAATGAGCAAAATGAGAAGGATCATGTTGTAACATGTGACAAAGGCTTAACTTGTGATATAATTGATAAATCATTCTATAAGCCTATCATTGTTGCTCCCACTAACCCTTCTTGTAGCACATCTACTTCTACCTCATCTAGTAGTGATGGTTTCACTTGTGATGCCTCACTAATGGTTGAGAATGAGACCCTCAAAAAAGAGGTCAATGAGCTCACTCGCGCCTTAGGCAAAGCCTATGGTGGTGAGGACCGCTTGCTTATGTGCTTGGGTAGCCAAAGAGCTTCTCTCTACAAAGAGGAATTGGGCTATACCCCCAAGAAAGGCAAGGCGGCATTTGCTCCTCACAAGACTAGTTTTGTGAAGACCAATGGTCAGTTTTGCACTAGTTGCAAGCAAGTTTGTCATGTAGAGCAAAAATGAATGAACAAGAAGTCACAAGCTAATGTATCCTCCATTAAGCTTGATTCTTTCTATGTTCTTACCAAGGGTGCAAATGGTGTGAAGGCTAAGTTCATTGGTGCACCATGGATGGGCTCAAAGAAGAAAGCCATTTGGGTGTCAAAGAGCTTGGTCACTAACCTTCAAGGACCCAAGCAAGTTTGGGTATCTAAAAACAATTGATCTTCTTTTGTAGGTCAATTACAAAGCCAGAGGAAGGCATTGGGTTCTTGATAGTGGGTGCACTCAACACATTACTTGTGATGCAAGAATGTTCAACTCAATCAACACCAATGGAAATGATGGTTATGATAGTATTACATTTGGTGACAATGGCAAAGGCAAGGTCAAAGGGCTTGGTAAAATTGCAATATCCAATGACATGAGCATTTTCAATGTGTTGCTAGTTGAGAGCTTGAACTTTAATTTGCTATCCGTGGCTCAATTGTGTGATCTTGGATTCAAATGCATATTTGGAGTAGATGATATAGAGATTATAAGTATAGATGGCTCTAACTTGATCTTCAAAGGCTTTAGATATGAGAATCTATACTTGGTTGATTTCAATGCTAGTGAAGCTCAATTGTCAACATGCTTGTTTACTAAGTCTAGTATGGGTTGGTTATGGCATAGAAGACTTGGTCATGTTGGAATGAAACAATTGAATAGATTGGTTAAGCATGACTTGGTTAGAGGCTTGAAAGACGTGTTTGAGATGGATTAGCTTTGTAGCTCTTATCAAGCCGGCAAACAAGTTGGAAACACCCATCCTAAGAAAAGCATGATGAGCACTAGTAAAGTATTTGAGTTATTGCACGTGGATTTGTTTGGGCCAACACAATACACTAGCATTAGTAGAAACAAATATGGCTTTGTGATAGTGGATGACTATACAAGATACACTTGGGTATTCTTTCTAGTGGACAAGAGTGATGTGTTTACAACATTCAAATCATTTGTCAAGGGCATTCACAATGAGTTTGAAACAACCATCAAGAGAGTTAGAAGTGACAATGGTAGTGAGTTCAAGAACACTAGAATTGATGAGTTGTGTGATGAATTTGGAATTATACATCAATTCTTGGCCAAGTACACTCCACAATCAAATGGCCTTGTTGAGAGGAAGAATAGAACACTCATTGATATGGCAAAGTCTATGCTTAGTGAGTACAATGTGAGTCAATCCTTTTGGGCTAAAGCCATTAATACGGCTTGCTATTGTAGCAATCGCCTCTATTGTCACCCCTTGAAAGAGAAGACACCATATGATCTCTTGAATGGTAGAAAGCCCAACATTGCATATTTTTGGGTATTTGGTTGCAAATGCTATATCTTGAAGAAAAGCACTAGATTGGGCAAGTTTAAAAAGAAGTGTGATGAAGGATTCCTACTTGGTTACTCCACTACAAGCAAAGCATATAGAGTTTGTAATTTGGCTAGTGGTACTCTTGAAGAAGTTCATGATGTTGAATTTGATGAAACCAAGGGTTCCCAAGATGAGAATGAGAACTTAGAAGTTGTTAGAGGCATTCAACTTTAAAATGCCATGAAGAACATGGATGTTGGTGAATTGAGGCCTAGGCAAGTGAATGATGAAGAAGATGATCAAGTGCAAGTGCTCTCTAACTCAAATGTTCAAGTTGACCCTAATCAAGCAAGCTCAAGTGGTTCTCATGACAATGTGCAAAATCAAGTGGCTAGTACATCATCTCAACCTAATGATCAAGCAAGTGCAAGCAATCAAGTTCTAATACTCCAACCAACTCATATTGCAAGAGACTATCCATTGGACACTATAATTGGAGATATTTCTAGAGGTGTGCAAACCAGATCAAGATTGGCTTTATTTTGTGAGCATTTCTTATTTATGTCATCTATTGAACCTAAGAAGATAGATGAAGTATTGAAGGATGTTGATTGGGTGAATGCAATGCATGAAGAATTGAACAACTTCACAAGAAATCAAGTATGGGAACTAGTTGAGAGACCAAAGAACCACAATGTGATTGGAACCAAATGGGTCTATAGAAACAAGCAAGATCAAGATGGGATGGTAGTAAGGAACAAAGCAAGATTGGTAGCACAAGGCTACACACAAGTTGAAGGTCTTGACTTTAGAGAAACATATGCCCCGGTTGCTAGATTGGAAGCAATTAGAATCTTGCTAGCCTATGCTTGTGCCCACAACATCAAGCTCTATCAAATGGATATCAAGAGTGCATTTCTCAATGGCTACATCAATGAAGAAGTATATGTTGAGCAACCTCCCGGTTTTGAAGATGACAAGAAGCCCGATCATGTGTACAAGTTGAAGAAGGCATTGTATGGCTTGAAGCAAGCACCTAGAGTATGGTATGAGAGGTTGAGGGACATCCTACTCTCTAAAGGGTTCATGATGGGGAAGGTTGACACCACTCTTTTCACCAAAAAGATTGGCAAGGACTTATTTGTGTTGCAAATATATGTTGATGACATTATGTTTGGATCAACCAATCAAGACTTTTGTGAAGAGTTTGGGAGGATGATGGCTAATGAGTTTGAGATGTCCATGATTGGAGAGTTGAGTTACTTCCTTGGTCTTCAAATCAAGCAATTAAAGAATGGTACATTTGTGAGTCAAGGCAAGTACATCAAAGACATGCTCATGAAGTTTGGCATGAATGAAGCAAAAGCCATAAGTACACCAATGGGAACAAATGGCAATTTGGATAGTGATGCAAGTGACAACATGGTGGATCAAAAGTTGTATCGATCTATGATTGGAAGCCTACTCTATGTGAAAGCATCAAGGCGAATGTCATGTTTAGTGTGTGCATGTGTGTAAGATTCCAAGCCTCACCAAGAGAAAGTCATTTGAAGGCTACAAAGAGAATATTGAGGTACTTGAAGCATACACAAAATGTTGGTTTGTAGTATCCCAAAGGAGCAAAGTTTGAGCTAGTTGGTTACTTTGACTCGGATTATGCGGGATGCAAGGTTGAAAGGAAGAGCACCTCGGACACATGTCAATTGTTGGGAAGGTCACTTGTTTCATGGTCATCAAAGAAGCAAAATAGTATTGCATTATCAACCGCTGAAGCCAAATACATATCTGTCAGTAGTTGTTGTGCACAAATTCTTTGGATAAAGGCCACCTTGAATGACTTTGGAATAAAGTTCAAGAAAGTGCCATTGCTTTGTGACAATGAGAGTGCAATCAAGCTCACCAACAATCCGGTTCAACATGCAAGAACAAAGCATATTGATGTCCGCCATCATTTCATTAGAGATCATCAACAAAAAGGGGACATTTGTATTGATAGTGTGGGCACCAAAGATCAACTTGCTGACATATTCACCAAGCCATTGGATGAGAAAAGGTTTTGCAAGCTAAGGAATGAGTTGACCATATTGGACTTTCTCAAATATGTGTTGATGCACCCCCAACTTATATGACATGCCTCTCCTTTGAGCAATCCAAGATAAAAGTTGATTGGCATGCATACATCCTTTGCTAAGGACTTGTTTAGTGCATCTAGTCATTCCCATCATGTCTTAGGCTCATTCATGAAAATCAAATGAACTTGATGCTTATATGGTACCACTATTGCTTCTATGCTTGATATGGTCTAGTGGTAGCATGTGACATGTTTGTGGGCTTGTGAACCTAGTGTTTGATCTAGAAAATAAGCTATAAGTGTTTAACTCAACATGGTACAAGATAACCCTTATTTGGAGGTGTGAAGAAGCTTGTCCTTGGATTAAACTGAGTTAAATATCTTTGGCAAGTGCTCTAGATTGAACCAAATTTGAGAAAATGATCCTCACCCCATTGATTGACATTGATAATCTTAACCTATCTAAAATTGAACCTTTGTGGTCATTGATGACAAAGGGGGAGAAATAGTGCATAAAGATAGTGAAATGATAACAAAGGGGAGAAATTTGACATAGGGGGAGAGATATGACAAAGGAAAGGGACCAATTAAAATTTTAAGCACACAAGTAGGGGGACCAAGCTCATAAACTTGATGGATGCATTTGAATGTGCACTTCATATGTTTGCTTGCATGGCACAAGTTTTAAATTAAAATTCCATGCTTGTGTGGTGGATGCTAGTTGTAGGTTTGAATGATGAAATGAAAAACTAGCATGCATAGGTTGAGTAACTAGACTTGTGTTTATATTGTGAAAACTAGACCCTTGCTTCTAATGTTGATCTCACGAGGTATTATAGTTTTTGTGAATGTCTAGTTACTAATGGTGCTAAGGACGGTATAATGGTGCACTCCGATTGGTATCACGCTTCAAAGGTCCATATCTTACACCTTAGCATCATTTGGTAGACATTGCCCTCCCATATTTCCAATTCATGCATATGTGCAAGCTTCAATCCAAACTCTTAGCACATATGTAGGGGGAGCTAATGCTACCATTTGGGGTGCATGAAACTTGTTCATATCCTTTCACTCATGGTAAATATGCTTGGGAAAGCAACATGGATTCAATTAAATTTCAATTCATATCTTGGTGAAAGGGTTGTCATCAATTACCAAAAAGGGAGAGATTGAAAGCTCTAGTTTACTTTTGGTGAATTGATGAAACCCTAAGTGCTAACCTAGTTTATCAAAGTGATTATGAGATAGGTGGCACATTCCAAGTGGTGAAGCAAATAGTGATGATCATGATGATGGTGTGACCATGGTGATGATCAAGTGCTTATACATGGAAAAGAAGAAAGAAAAAATAAAAAGCTCAAGGCAAAGGTGAAACTTGATAGAAGCTTTTTTGTTTAGTGATTGAGACACTTAGCGAATGTGATCACATTTAGGATCGATAGCCATACTATTAAAGGGGTGAAACTCGTATCGAAATGCGGTTATCAAATTGCCACTAGATGCTCTAACTCACTACATATACATTTAGATTCTAGTGAGTGCTAACACCCTTGAAAATGTTTGTGAAAATATGCTAACACACGTGAACAAGGTGGTACACTTGGTGGTTGGCACATTTCAGCAAGGGTGAAGGAGTTGGAGTTTAAAAGGAGTTAGTTGTGCTGGTCACAAGCAGACCAGACGTGTCCGGTATTGGGACCGGACGCGTCCGGTATTTGGCCCAGTCTTGTTCAGTGGAGGCGCGGTGACCGGACTTTGACTTGGAGAAGTGACCGGACGCAGTTGAAACACTATTCCCGCATCAAGTCTAGATGACGTGGCACGACGGAGGGCTGCTGGGCACGATCGGACATCGGGCGCATCAGGTCACATGTGACCGGACGTGTCCGATTTTCAAATTTGCTATCTGGTTTCTTACTGGAATCGACTGGACTCTAGCTGGTGGAGTGTCAGGTCATTAGTTGGTGCATCCGATCTCGGTGACGAAGGCAGTGGCGTGTAGGTGATCGGACTCTGCTCTAGAGCATCAGGTCATGGACCTGTGCTTTCGATAAAACTATGTCAGCGCGTGTTAGACTTAGCCGTTGGGCGCCAATGGCTCTTCTTGTTTGAAAGGGACATGTGGCAGTCTGACTGTGACTGGACGTAGCGACTAGACGCGTCCGGTCTTCACACAGATAGCCCAATAATGGAGGTAATGACTGTATTTCGTGGGGGCTTCTATTTAAGCCCCATGGCCGGCTCAAGCTCACTCTCTTGGCCATTTGCATTGACATAGCAACCTTGTGAGCTTAGCCAAAGTCCTCCCACTCATCTCCATCATTGATTCATCATCTTTGTGAGATTGGGAGAGAATCCAAGTGCATTGCTTGAGTGATTGCATGTAGAGGCACTTGGTGTTCGTGTTTCTCTGTGGGATTCGCTCATTACTCTTGGTGGTTGCCGTCACCTAGAAGGCTTGGAGCAGCGAGGATCATCGAGTGGAGGCGGGTGTTTGTCTCTGGCTCTGATCATGGTGATTGTGAGGGGTTCTTGACCTTCCCCTGGTGGGTAGCCAAAGGGTACTATAGTGGATTGTTTGTGGCTTGTGTGATCCTCATCTTGTGTTGGTTGTGCGGCACCCGGTTGTGGGTTTGGCGTGTGATGCCAATTAGCGCGTGAACCTCTAAGTGAGTGAATCGTCACAATGAGTACTAGCTTGCCGGCAAGGAAGTGAATGTCGGTAAAAAATCTTGTGTCATCATTGTCTGAGGATTTAATTGGTTATCTTGTGATTGATTGATTGGTTCCTTCTTGTGATTGGCTCACACCTCGACACATCGGTATAATCATCGCCATTCTCTCTTGTATTACATTTCTAGTGTGTAAGCTAAGCTCTTTAGTGTAATTAGTTTTGAGAGCTAGCTTACGTCGGGTCTAGTGGTTAGTGAGGCTCTTTAGTTAGTCTTTGAGAGCTCACTAACTTAGTGTAGTGACATAGAAATTGTGTGTATAGAGACTATAGATACTAGAATTGTGGTAGGTGGCTTGCATTTTTAGTAGGCTAGCACAACATTCGCTTTGCCTCATATTTGTCTAACCACTTTTGTTTAGTATTGTTGTAGAAATTTTTATAGGCTATTCACCCCCCTCTAGCCATTAGGACCTTTTAGGATGTTGATCAGTACTACTCAACGGTTCACCCAGAATGGAATTTGCTTCTCTTTGTTGGGTTGGGGATGAAAATGACATGATCGCATATAACATGGACTGCTGAAAAGTTCATGTCACCCCTACACATTACAGTGTGTTTTTCAAACGGGTTGTCCTGCCACAAAACATCTGTAGACCTTACTATCTTCCCTATGTTCCCTTGTTCTCAGATTTGGAGTCATTAGCAGAGGAGTAAATAAAGTTCCATAATGTATCTCTCTATCATGACATGTTTAAATGGATCAATGTTATTTGATTGTCTATGGACATGTTAATTTCCTCTTGGATGGATGTTGTCATTATTTTATAGCAACTTTACCTTGTTTGTAATGTAAGCTAAGGTCTATGCAGTAGTAGACTTGATTTAGCTGGAATTATAATGGTTACAGCTCTATTAACTGCTACTCTAGTTTGAATTATATCTATGTGGTGCTACTCTAAATTTGTTTGAGGTCGAACCATGAAAATTGTTAATGGTTGTTAAAGTTGCATTTTGGTATGAGTTGTGGACTTCACTGATGGATTTTTGTTGGATTATTTTCCTCTTCAGTGATCTTATTACTGGTCAAGCTCTCATCCTATTGCACACCGACAAAATGGAGGAGGCCCCCAACAAGAGGAACGCACTGGCTAGCCTCATGGATGATGCCGTTGTCAAGATCCTCCATGCGCCTCCCTGCCCACTCCTTATTCTACTGCAAATGTGTCTGTCACTCCTAGAATGGACTCATCTCGGACTACAACAACCATAAGGTGCTACCTCAGACTCTGGCTGGGTTCTTCTATGACATCGACCAAGGCCATCGACGCTACACCAAAGTCACCGGTGAACACCCATCCTTGTCCTTCTTTCCCTTCACCTTGGACAATGTAGCTATCTCACATATTTGCAATGGCCTCATCCTATGCTGGTGCTAAGGGGCTGATGGATTATACCGCTATGCTATCTGCAATCCAGCAACCAAGAAGTTCAAGGAACTGCCGCCTATCATCCATTCTGTTGGTGAGGCTCAATTGGGGTTAGATCTGACAGCCTCCACACACTTCCATGGGATTGAATATATAGAAAAGGAGCAGGATGAGTGCAAGGGTGTGGACATCTACTCATCTAAAACTACAGCATGGATCTATATGGAATCTAAATGGGGACCAAATACTTGTGTGACAATTGAGAGATCAGAAGAAATGGGATCATCAGAAACTATGTATCTTAATGGTTGTCTACACATTATGGGGTGCTCGGGGGTTTACCCTTAGATACTTGCTGTGGATATGGATGGAGAGACATGGAGGAAAATTCCTTGCCCGCATGGTTCTTCACCCTCCATCCATCAAGCTCAGGGTCACTTGTGTGTATGTACTGTTCGTGGTTGCAATATGTCCAAACTTTCAATCTGGATCCTTGAAGACTATGGTACTAATAAATGGACACTAAAGCATACTATCAGTATTCTGAAGGTGTCTGCACAGACTAACATTGAATTTAGTTATTACTCGTACTACGATGTTAAAGAGTACTACTCAATGGTTCACCCATAATGGAATTTGCTTCGTTTTGTTGGGGTTGGGGTGGAAAATGACATCATCGCATATAACATGGACAACAGAAAAGTTCATGTCATCCCTACACATTACAGTCAGTTTTTTAAATGTGGCATCCTATCAAAAATCAACGGTAGACCTTACTATGTTCCCTATGTTCCCTTGTTCTCGGAGTTGGAGTCATTAGCAGAAGAGTAAATAATGTTCCATGATGTATCTCTCTATCATGACATGTTTAAATGGATCAGTGTTGTTTGATTATAGGGACAATTGTTTGTTGGACATCCAAAGTGATGGTCCTTTGTTGGCGGACACCCACTTTGGAGCATTTTGCTAGAAGGCACTCTCGTTTGGTGAAATCATGCCACAGGACACTGCGGACCGGTTGTAGCAGGTTGAGGAGAGAGAACAGCGGTGAAATGACATTCTTGCTCCCACCACTTTCTTCTTCCTCTCTCCATTTCTCTAGCCGGCACTGCTGCTACTACATGCGCCGCTATAGCCCGCTGCCACACGCCACCACTGCCCTGGCTTGGTTGCACACACCACCACCGCTGCTGCTTTCTTGCTGAGAGCGCTCACTTGGAGCAAACAGTAGAGGCATGAAGCATCTGTCTCGTGACACCTGGAGCAGACAATAGAGGCATGGACACCATGGTGGAGCTGGAGCAGAAGCTGGTGATGGGGTACTGGAGCATGATGGGCGCGTGCCCCTACGACGCGTGCGCCACGAAGCCGGTGTGGCTGCACTACCATGAGGATGGCGCGTTCCTGTGCCTCGGCTGCCACACCCCCACCACCGTCACATGCTGCGCTGATGCCACCGTGCTCTGCTCTACCTGCGATGCTGACATCGACTTGACCAACCCGCTCACGTGCCGCCATGAGCGCATCCCCATCGCACCCTTCTTCGACGCACTCACCGACGCGTCGTAGCCCTTCCCATCCTCGATCTTTGCCGTCCGTGGCACAGAGAGAAGTGAGACAGAGGGGAAGCGAGAGGGAGAGAGAGAGAGAGAGAGAGAGAGGGCGAGAGGGGAAAGAAGCTAGGGAGGAGGGTGCCAGCGATGGCGCTCTATGCCCGTCTCCAACTGAGCGAGAGAGGGAGAGGGAAGGTAAGGTGGAAAGGAAAGAGAAGGATGGAGGAAGCAAGGATAGGGTAGAGCGACTCCGGCCAATGGCGACCTCGGCTCCGGTGAGGTGGCCAGTGGTGTGCGCTGGTCAGGGAAGGAGAAGAGAGGGAGAAGTAGAAGAGAGGGATAGGTAGAGATGGAGGGGTGTGCTCGGCAGCAACAGTGGCAGGCGAGCATTGGGGGCTAGAGTTTTAACTTGGCCTATGACCACCGTGGTCGGAATCGCTACCGCTCGATGCTCGTAGTTCGCCCTTGCCGTAGCCAAGCACCATCATAGTGCTCTACTTCTTCCCCCTTCTTCTTCCTCTACTCTGCTTCTTGCGCCCGCGCGTGGATGAGACTAAGGTTGTCCTCTTGCCATTGACCTCACTGCGACTCCACCAAGAAGCACCGCCGCCTGGAACCCATCTCCCACTGGCACCCTGCCCCTCCGCTCTCCCTCCTTGCCTTGCCTTCTCTTTGTCGCTCTCCCTCTATTCTCTCTGTTGACTGTGCAAAAGGGAAGAAAGCAGAAGCCAGTAGCAAGCGCCCACCACCACCTTGCCCTCTCGTTGGTCGACGGCGGTGGCTGCTGCTCAGCAATGGAAGAAGAGAAGATGAGAAAAGGAGGAAGAAGAAGATGGCAGGTGGGGCCCGCGTGTCGGTGAGAGGGAGAGGGGTGGACCCAACTTTGGCTCAGGGGCACTGGATGTCAAAACAAAATTTTCTCTCTCCTCAACCGGCTGCAACCGGTCCGTGGTGTCCTATGGCCTAATTTCACCGAACCAGAGTGTCTTCTGCAAAATGCTCCAAAGTGGGTGTCCGCCAGCAAAGGACCATCACTTTGGATGTCCAACAGACAATTGTCCCTTGATTATATTGTGTATGGACATGTTAATTTCCTCTTGGATGGATGTTGTCATTATTTTGTAGCAACTTTAACTTGTTTGTAATGTAAGCTAAGGTCTGTGTAGTGTGTCAGGCACGTTCAAACCTACAAAGGTCTGACTTTCTTGCATGTGTAGTAACATTTCAACACCAATGGCTTCTCTTTGTTCCTAAAAAATAAAAAACAACAATGGCTCCTCTGTAGTAGTGATATATTGTTGGCGGTGCTTAACTCATATTTCTACCGCCAACATTTTAACAAAACAAAACAAATATGAATACCGAAACTTAGAATTAGGGCTTACAACTCACATTTTCCATAAGTTTTGGTGTATACATTTTTTGCAGGCACAAGTATGAAAATACACCAAAATGCGCAATCAAGAAGGCATATTCAAGCAAAATGTATGCAAAAGCCCATACATACTCCACACCGGGGCAGAACACCAGCACAGCAGAGGCCAAGGCCCAGCCAGGAGCCCACACGCCGAAGGCAGTGGCTAGGCACGCAACCCAGGGTGCGGTCGCACCGCCTCCAGCTCCACCTGGCCCCACCTTTCTCAGGCGGTGCATTCAATGCACATGGAGGTGGTTGCATGCGGTGCTTTCCTAAAATACCAAGCAAACCGACCTCCTCAAGCCTATATAAGAAGACCACTCCCTTCACATTCAAGATCATCATACACTTTGGAGAAGAAGAAGAAGGGCTACACACATTCCATTAGCTTCTAGCTAGACTAGAGTAGGGAGTGAGAGAGGAAAGAGTTAGAGGAATAGTGGAATAGCGGTACCCTCTACTTTTTGTACTCGGCGAGCCTTGCACATCGGGTGGATGGAGTGCTGGACTTGTCGGCACTCTATACTTGTACCTCTACGATCATCTTACTACTTGGAGTAAGAAGTTTGTATTCATCTTTCGGTTTGATCCCTTAAGTAAAAGTTATCATTGTTACTACTTGTGGATTCATCGTCCGTCCTTGTGACAGGTGCTCTAGTAGAGGACTCCTGATAAAGACAAAAGTTCCTATCCAATGCTAGAGTAGTAGCGGTTATCATAGATGTGGTGTCTAAGCTGCACATTACCTTCATTTGCCTCGTATCCCCCGGTTGAGGGGTATGCAGCAGGTGGTGACAGCCCTGTCCGTCCTTTATAATCCCCCATGTTCGGATACGGCATAGAGTTGGAGGTTGGCATCACTTGGTAGACCAAGTGCGATCCGGTGACCGAAGTGAGTCTGTAGTAGCAAAGTTATCTTCACTTAAGGTTTTTGCCCTTAGAAGAACCTGACTACCCAAGTTATCCTTCATCTTGTTCTCTTGGGTAAACTAGTCAAGAGACTACTTACACCTCTGTTCCTCGTGGAAATACAATACCCTGAATACCACCGGGTGAAGTGCTACAACGGTACTTTTGTGTGCTTGCAGACTTTTCTGCTTACGCTAAGAAGCACCAACAAGTATTTATGGCGCCATTGCTAGGGAACGGTTGTCATTTTAGTCTCCGAACCTAGTTTACCCGTGTATCCTTTGTTTTTACCTTTATTTTCTTTTTACTCTTCTCTAATGGAGCAACCTACCATTCAAAACCTTTCTGCTCTCAAAGGCGAGTTCGTTCAACCACCACAATCCTCGAAGCCAATCACAGCTTCTAGTTATGAACTCCACCCTGGCTTTATAGCCATGGTTCGGGAACAAGCCTTCTTAGGATTAGATTATGAAAACCCCTACCATCACCTAAGGGAGTTTGAGCAGCTCTGTGCTTGCCTGACCATTTCAGGCATGTCACAAGAAACACTTTGGTGGAAGTTGTTTCCTTTCTCACTTGATGAGAGGGTGAAGCAATGGTACACCCACAACGTAGGGAAGGTAGTTGGCAATTGGGAAGAACTAAGGAACAGATTCTGTCTTATGTTCTTCCCTATATCCTGAATTGCTACCCTACGACAAGAGATACTCAACTACCAATAAAAAGAGAAGGAAACCATAGGTGCAGCTTGGGACAAATTCTCAATTTTAACAAGATCTAGCCCAGACTTGTCTATACCCAACCATGTACTTTTACTACATTTCTGGTTAGGGCTTAGCAAGGAATCTGCCCTACAGCTCGATATAGCTACCGGCGGGTCGTTTACTCATAAAACCACAGCGGAAGGAGAAGCTCTCCTAGACCGCATTCTAGAGAACACTCCCCCGCTAGAACCACTCCATGTAGAACCCAAGCTGAACCACGAGGAAGTCTTTTTAGCTGAGGCCGAACCCATAACACCCTTAGAGAGACCCTCGCCTGAACCAGAAGATCCGGAGGAAGGTTCCCAACCTTCAGACCTTTCATATTTTGAGGATGATTTTTTCAAAGATTTCAGAAATACCTCAAATTACGCATGCCAAAGGAGGCCACCAGTCCCTGTAATTCCTTGCGATCCCTTGGACAAAGAACTTCTTAGGGAATCCATCAAGGAATTAACCGCTATCATGAGTAGCGAATGGGTACACGAGGGAGAGCTTTCTTCTAAAGAAATTCAGATTCATGCCCCCTCCCTACCTATCCGTTATAAAATCCAAGGGAACTGGATGGATATGTTGTACAATCCAACTATAGGAGTGAACCTTATGTCAAAATCCTTCACACTCACTTGTTTGACCAAAGAACCTCGTGCCCCAATAATCAAGTCCTTTAGAACCAGCCCACATTCCAGCCTAAAAGGACTTGGGATTCTGCACAACATAACCCTCCACCACGGCAATGTTGAAATGGCCCTCGATTTCCATGTCTTTGACATAACAGATTTCGACATTTTGATAGGGTATTCCCTAGAGAAACTCTTCATAGACCCACCAAAAATAGGGAATTTGGACGTAAAGCTGGGGGGACACTTTACCATTCCTATCACTCGAGCCAAAAACTCGGTGGCAAAATCTCTCCCCCATCTTGACCTATGCAAGGAAGTCATGTTGGTTTTACTCTTTGATTCCCCCGAGTCGTCCTTAGAAAAAGAGGCAAAACTCTTCATAGAAGAAGAGGATGACTTAGGAGAAACCATCGATCTTCCCCAAGAGGAAGCGCCGGCATGACCTCCGGTTGAGCTAAAACCCTTGCCCGCTGGCCTACGTTATGCTTTCCTAAATGGCAACAAAGAAACTCCTGTAATCATTAGCGATAAGCTTTTTGATGAGGAGACGTCCAAACTCATCGCCATCTTAGAAAAACATAGGTTAGTCTATATATGGGCATGCAGCCCAGGGCACGGCAGGCCAGCCCAAAGTATGCCTTTTTGGCCCATCCCGGGCATGGCTCGAGAGAGTAGACCACGTCTAGGCCTTACCTCAGGCACGACACGTGCCGACTCAGCCTGGCCTGGTAAATGGCCAAAGGCCTGGTGAAGGCCACTATGTCTATGGCCCTACAAGCCAACAACAGCTCCCAATCTAGCCCATACACTAACTCGGCCATTCCCTCGTGTCGTGTCAAATCCGAGCCACACGCACGCACCGTCTTTGCACCGAAACCATACCTCCCCATGGCGCCCCATCTGTACCGCACACACTTCTTCGACTCACGTACTCCCGCGACCGCGAGCCGCGCACACGACACGACGTGACTCACCTCCACCGCCCCTAGCACCACCTGGCGGCCTCCACCTCATCGGCATACCCCAAACCACCGGCCACCTTCTTCTCCATGGCCCCCGCACGGTCACCGGTTTCGAGTGAGGCATCTAGCCTGCTGCTGCTCGGTGGCAAGTGTGCGCTGGCAGCCACCGCCACCTCTTGTGGCCTCCCCTTCCCTCTTCCTCCATGGCTCCCTCTCTGTCTTGCATTCGTGGGCTTTGGGCTGGCCGGCACGTTATTTTGGCTGGGCTTTTCGTGCCGGCCCAGCACGGAAAATAGCCCGTAGTGCCGTGCCTGGGCTATTGGCTAGGCACAAAGCCCAGCAGGGCAAGGCCCAGCGGCACGCCATGCCTTGTTTGGCCCGGGCCTACTAGGGCCATGTCGGGCCAGGCCAGCCCCTTGCCCATCTATAGGTCAGTCTTCGAGTATTCTTTGCAAGATCTCAAGGGTATTAGCCCAACTCTCTATACCCATCGCATTTCGATTGACCCTTCGAGTACACCAACTCGAGAGCCTCAGCGTAGGCTCAATAATGCGACGCGGGAAGTCATGAAGAAGGAAGTCCTCAAACTTCTTCATGCCAGGATAATCTATCCCATACCACATAGCAACTGGGTTAGTCCCGTACAAGTGGTTCCAAAGAAAGGAGGCATGACGGGCGTTGAAAACAATAAAAATGAGTTAATTCCCCAATGTACCATCATGGGGTGGAGAATGTGTATTGATTACTAGACACTCAACGCAGCAACAAAGAAAGACCACTTCCCACTACCTTCCATTGATGAAATGTTAAGAGTGGTTGGTGAAGCATTCTTTCTTCTATTTCCTCGATGGGTATTCGGGCTATCATAAGATTCCCATCCACCCCGATGATCAGAGTAAGACAACATTTACATGCCCGTATGGAAAGTACGCATATCGCAGAATGTCATTCGGATCGTGTAATGCACCCACATCATTCCAATGGTGCATGATGTCTATTTTCACAGACATGATAGAGGAAATCATGGAGGTTTTCATGGATGACTTTTTGGTCTATGGCAAAACCTTTGACCACTGTCTAGAGAATCTAGACAAAGTCTTGTAGAGATGCCAAGATAAGGACCTAGTACTCAACTGGGAAAAGTGCCACTTCATGGTCTGTGAAGGCATCGTTCTTGAGCACCTTGTGTCCGAGAGGGGGATTGAAGTAGATAAGGCCAAGATAGAAGTCATTGAGCAACTACCACCCCCATGAACATAAAAGGGATCCGTAGCTTCCTAGGTCATGTAGGGTTCTATAGGTGGCTTATCAAGGATTTTTCACAAATCGCTAGACCCCTCACGAACCTATTAGCTAAGGATGCACCTTTTGAGTTCACAAATGAGTGCTTAAACACTTTCCACACTCTTAAGAAAGCACTAATCTCAGCGCCAATCATCCAATCACTCGATTGGTCGCTACCGTTCGAGATCATGTGTGATGCTAGTGACTATGTTGTTGGTGTGGTCCTTGGCCAAACCAAAGATAAGAAGCATCACACAATCGCATACGCTAGCAAAATGCTGATGGGAGCAGAACTTAACTACGCTACCATAGAAAAAGAGCTCTTAGCAGTCGGTTTTGCTATCGACAAGTTTAGGTCTTACTTAGTGGGTGCAAAAGTTACCGTTTATACTGATCATGCTGCACTGAAATGTTTGCTCACTAAGAAAGACACTAAACCTCATTTAATAAGATGGATTCTCCTACTCCAAGAATTTGACCTTAAAATAAAAGATAAGAAGGGAGTAGAGAATACCATTGTAGATCATTTGTCGCGTATGCAAGTCACTAACATGTAGGAACTGCCAATAAATGACTTCCTACGTGTTGACATGCTACTAAAGGTGATGGACACAAACCCGTGGTACACAAACATCGTGAACTTCATGGTTTCAGGATACGTACCACTGGGCAAAAACAAAAGGAAGCTACAAGCAGAGAGCAGACGTCACCTTTGGGATGACCCATACCTGTATAGGGTATGCCCCGATGGCCTATTGAGGAGATGTGTACCAATGGCAGAAGGATTGCAAATCATCGAGAAATGCCACGCAACACCGTACGGAGGCCATTACGGATTATTCCGCACGCAAGCCAAAATCTGGCACTGCGGGTTTTTCTGGTCGACGATGTACGAAGACACCAAGGAGTTCATCTGAAGGTGCCAAAAATGCCAGGTGCAAGGTGGCATTACAGCCCACAATGCAATGCCTCTCCACTACAACCTACAAGTGGAGATCTTCGATGTTTGGGGCATTGACTTCATGGGGCCATTCCAAAAGTCCCATGACAGCGAGTACATCCTCATCGCCGTTGACTACATGTCAAAATGGGTGGAAGCTTTACCCTACAGAGCTACTGACGCCAGGCATACAAGGAAGATGTTTCATGAAGTAATCTTCCCTCGCTTTGGAACCCCACAAATGGTAATAAGCGATGGACGATTCTACTTTATTGACAAAACCTTCAGAGCCTTCCTAAAAGAACTTGGCACCAAGCACAACATTGCCACCCCATACCATCCTCAAACAAGTGGTCAGGCAGAAACCTCAAATAAATAGATCAAAAATATCCTACAGAAAATGGTCAATGCAATGGGAAAAGGATGGAAAGATAAGCTACCTGATGCACTTTGGGCATACATGACAGCTTATAAAACTCTAGCTCATATATGGAAAAAGCTGCCATTTACTAGTTGAGCTTGAACACCAAGCTCACTGCACCATAAAGAGCTAGAACATGGATGTGAAGCTAGCCGGCAGAAATCGTCAAAAACAAATTGCCGAGCCAGAAGAATGGCGAGAGAAGGCGTACCATAGTGCCAAGCTCTACAAGGAAAGAACAAAGAGATGACACGATCACCGAATCCAACACAAAGAATTCAAGGAGCGAGATAAGGTTCTTCTGTTCAACTCCTGAGTCAAACTCTTCGGTGAAGGAAAACTAAGAAGCAAATGGCAAGGACCGTACACCATCATCAACACTTCACCACACGGCGCGATCACCATCTAGGACGATGGCGGTAACATTTTCAAAGTTAACGGTCAACATTTAGAAGTTTTCCTAGAGCCTTCTTATAACACTAACTTAGAAATAGATGGAATAAATTTAATTACTTTTGATAAATTTATTCAAAACTTATGAAAATTTAAAAAAATTAACTACGCTAACATATTCTTTCATTTACTTAAAATATATATTTTTTCTTTATCTTCTTAAACAAGTTATTGGTAAAATGACCTTTATGCCCTCACTAGACAACCCATGAATCTTGCTCTATCTTGCTTGATTTTTGCTGATCACATGTATATTCACTCATTAATACAAAATCATGTGATATTTGCAATATGAATATTATCTTGATTCACCATGATCATGTGCATCTTGGGCTATCACTCGCTGATTCTAGAGAATAAAAATCCGACACCAGCATCCCTAGAATCCCCATGCATGCAAGTGCACCTAGACAAAAAATCAGGCCAAGAGGAGGGTGCGGCCATACCACCCGTAGCTCCGCTGGGCCCCAATCTTTGTGTGCATCTCTTTGATCTCCTATGTATCACAGCCCTGGTGGTGCTTGGTTTGTTTCCTTCACGATAGAGGCCCAAGCTCCTATATAAAACCCCCATGGTCTCTCCTCTCATCACACCAAGCTACAAGCTTTCTTCTCTCCCTCCACTTAGCACTCAAAGCTCTAAGCTCAGCAATGGCCAGCCATGCTCTCATTTTGTACAAGGGATCTTGCTCCACCTACAACCTTGATGGCATTCCAGCGTCCATTGATCTTGTACCAGAGAGCTCATTCATGAGGGAAGAAGTGAGGGCGATCTTGGAGGCACCGCTCGCTATCATGGCACCACCGAGCTATGCCCTTAGCAGTGGTACTAGCCTCAAGACCACGGTGCGTTCCAAGGCACCCCAAGGTGGCGCCAAGGAGAAGAAGACGGCGCCCTCGGTCTCAAGCGGAAGGCGTCTGACATTAGTGAACCTAGCAAGCGTTCTCTTGTAATGCCTATAGGCAATTCGGTTTCACGTGCTAGTTCATCCTTACCCTTCACTAGGCCAAGTCATTCTGACACCGTGGTAGGCGTGCGCAAACTCAAAGGAGGGTATGGGAAGGCGCTCATGTGGAAACCGGCTAAAAAACGGAGAGCAAGCCAGCTCCGTCAGCAAAAGAGTCGGAATCCTTGGGTGTACCCCTTAGTTCAAGAGGATGGTGAATCCTCAAATTAGAGGGCAGCCCGCTGGATTCTTTAGTGATAGTGATAGCGAGCAACCGCCCAAAGGCCCCACGCTCGCATCCCTTAGTGCTAGAAACAGAAGTCTGTGCGAAAGCGTTAAAAAGGTTAATGACTGTCTCGCTGAGAGTCTAATGAAATCAAAGACCTTGGTGATGAGATCAATGAGCTTTGCCGTGGCTTTGGAGAAAACATTGCTTGAGTCGCTAAAGTAGCTGTAGTTGAGCATGCTTTAAATCAACCTTTCTAGGCCACTCGCGCTGCAAGAATAAATTAGGCGCATTTCTTTATACTTCAAGTTTTCATTCCAATCATGTAATGCGCCTACATCATTGAATAAAGTTTTATTATTAGAAATATTTGTTGCACTTGTTTCCTTTTTCTTTTTGTTATCATAATAAAAATAGGAAAGAAAACAAGTGTGGGGGAGAAACCACACTCACCTCCAACTCAGTTGCACAAAAGACAGTCAATTTCAAACTCAGTTTGTGCAACTATCACTCTCTCACTCCATATTTATAAGAAGCTTTAAAAACTAAAAAACAAAGTAAAAAGAAATGCTCCATCTCCATGTCTTCCCGTGATTAAAAAAAGTTTGCATACTTTTTATTCATTGCTAATATTCCTAAAAACTTGTGAACACTTATCATAGGAAACCCATTTTATCTAAGTAATTGACGAATGAGATATAGTTGGATGACATGACACTTGCTCATTTCTGGCAAACTACTTGGGATTTATTTTACAAAACAAAACTCAAATAGCATGTTCCTTGAATGACATTCAAATACCTACCAAGGCCATATATGTTCATACATAACAAAAACCTTCCATATATGCCTCTTACTTTGTGTTGAGTTTGGTCAAGTTTTGTGACCCCTGTTGAGAGATGTTTCATGCTCCCAAGATCAAAACTCACGTACACGCCACAAATAATCAGCTATTCCTACACTAGGAATACGCTAAAATATGTTTTCCATCACCAGCAAATAAATATTCCATGCTCTAGAATGTGATCTCACTAGCATAATTCTTAAAAGAGACAGCAAGGTTATGCAAAAAGAATTGAAAAAAAGAGAATGGGGCACATGAAGATTCCAAAGTATAGAAAAAATAGGGACACATGAAGGTCCCAAAAGCATTTAAAAAAATGATGAGCACATGAAGGCTCATAGAAAAAAAATAAAGCGAGCCATGTCTCAAAATAAAAACTAGAAAAAGAGATCATACCAAATAAAGGAGTATAATTCCACCAAAAAAATTCTACACACTTGCACTGTTTTGATCTAAGAGTATGATGCTTCTCTCCGGTGAGGTCCGGGATTTGACTTTACAACATATGCAAGGTAAGTGTGCCTCACAATTTTCATCCCTACCCAAAGCTCCATATAAGCTTCTTAGAAGTAGGATGATCAAAAGAGAAGGCAAAACTTTCAAATATGTCTTGGTAAGGAACTACTTACAAATTTGGGCGACTTGAGAGAATCATTCAAGGAACAAAAGCTATCTTTATGTTTAAAAAAAACATACAAAAACCCAAGTTTCTAAGCAGGAATAGAGTGAGAAGATTTGAATCCAAGCTATTCCGTTTTCAATTACCCAAAATATTTTGGTAGACACTTGGAAGTTCACAGGTTCAGGTGAAGCTTGGAATAACCTGTATGCAGATTTCCAAAATCAAGGACATGAACCCACTTAGTCCTTAGAACTTTACGAGGACGAGCAAAGGACTAAGTATGGGGGAGCTTGTTGGCGGTGCTTAACTCATATTTCTACCGCCAACATTTTAACAAAATAAAACAAATATGAATACCAAAACTTAGAATTAGGGCTTACAACTCACATTTTCCATGAGTTTTGGTGTTTACATGTTTTGCAGGCACAAGTATGAAAATACACCAAAATGCGTAGTCAAGAAGGCGCATTCAAGCAAAACATATGCAAAAGCCGATTCATACTCCACACCGGGGAAGAACACTAGCACAGTAGAGGCCTAGGTCCAGCTAGGAGCCCACACGCCAAAGGCGGTGGCCAGGCACATAGCCTAGGGTGTGGCCGCACACCACCCCCAGCTCCGCCTAGCCCCACCTTTCTTAGGCGGTGCATTCAATGCACATGGATGTGGTTGCATGCGGTGCTTTCCTAAAATACCAAGCAAACCAACCTCCTTAGGCCTATACAAGAGCACCACCCCCTTCACATTGAAGATCATCATACACTTTGGAGAAGAAGAAGCAGTTCTGCACACATTCCATTAGCTTCTAGCTAGACTATAGTAGGGAGTGAGAGAGGAAAGAGTTAGAGGAATAGTGGAGTAGCGGTACCCTCTACTTTTTATACTCGGCCAGCCTTATACATCGAGTGGACGGAGTGCTGGACTTGTCAGCCCCTCTACACTTGTACCTCTACGATCGTCTTACTACTTGGAGTAAGAAGTTCATGTTCATCTTTCGGTTTGATCCCTTAAGCAAAAGTTATCATTGTTACTACTTATTTGCGGGTTCATCGTTCGCCCTTGTGGTGGGTGCTCTAGTAGAGGACACCTAGCAAATGCGGAAGTTCCTGGCCAATGCTAGAGTAGTAGCGGTTAGCGTAGACATGGTGTCTAAGATGCACGTTACCTTCGTTTGCCTCGAATCCCCCGGTTGAGGGGTAGGCGGCAGGCGGTGATAGCCCTGTCCGTCCTTCATAATCCCCCATGTTCAGATATAGCATAGAGCTGGAGGCTGGCATCACTTGGCAGACCAAGTGCGATCCGGTGCTCGAAGTGAGTCTGTAGTAGCAAAGTTATCTTCACTTAAGGTTTCTGCCCTTAGAAGAACCTCACTACCCAAGTTACCCTTCATCCTATTCTCTTGGGTAAACTAGTAAAGAGACTACTTACACCTCTGTTCGTTGTGGAAATATGATACCCTGAATACCACCGGGTAAAGTGCTACAATGGTACTTCCGTGCGCTTATGGACTTTTCTGCTTACGTTAAGAAGCACCAACATATATTAACCACCACGATCTCTTCTGCAGCTCCGCTTGTTTTCGTTCCTTCCCCGAGCCCTCCCATTCCCACTATGGATCTAAAATCGTTAGGAACGTGCAGTTGCCTTCTCCAAACTTACTTCACTCTTAGCTATTCAAATTTTACTACACACGCAAGAAAGTCTGAGCATCATAAATCTGATCAGGCCGGACACATCTCACGTTATACAAGGAAACCTATTTCATACGAATACATTCATTGAATTCCTAAAGAAACAAATAAAATTAAAACTAGTTACAGGTTTGGCCCGTTCAAATTTACGATGCTTGGACTATTGGCGAGCATATGGTTTACAAGAAACATGTAAACGTCATTTCATCGAATATACTAGAGGGACGTGGTTGGGGGAAAAGTTATGATCGTTTGTTGTAGAGTGTCTCTATATATATTTGGTCAAAATTCAGAATCTTTGAGGGAAGGGGGACGCTCCTCCCATATAAACCTTGCACGGTTGTCGAGAGTGAAGTGAATGCACAGGAAAGCTAGACGCAAGAAGTGCATCTTAGAAGAAGAGCTTTTGACCACCATGACACGCTTGAGACTTGAAAGCCTGGTGCGGTTGTGAAGAGGACTCATAGCAGTCAGGTAGTCAGCTAGCTAGAGATGGCTATACAATGGGAGTGAGGCCAGACTTTGTACACATAGGGATGCCAGGGCTAGAATAGGTTCTGACATGACCGTGCGACATTCATCATTACTAGTATCTGAGTAGTGAATATTTTAGATGGTCGAACCTTCTGTCATCCGGCGAAGTATACAGTGCACTCCAATCCAAGCAGTCATAAGCATAGGGGCAACAGCTAGCTAGAGATGGCTACATGGTTTTATAGGTTCTGATTGACTGCACTCCCTAGGCTGTGGTTGACGCTACCGCTTTATTAGGCACCTGTGAGTTTTAGAAAAAGTCTGTATTATTAGGCGTATCCTAGAAACAAGGCTGCAATTAACTCCCGATGGAAGCCGAGCTCGTCTCTAGTTGGTTCCAATTAAAGGCTGCATGCATACATGCATGGAAGCTAGGGAGATGACTCCAATAGAGGCTTGGACGTGATATTTTAATTAATACAATTTCATAAACTTTCTCCGTTCCTTGGTATCTAAAATTTTATCCCGTGCGCCTAACAAACCGGCTCGGAGGGAGTATGAACAAATGCACTAAATTTGCTATGACATTCAAATCTACAGATGACACTATATACTGTCCTACGAGATGAAATGTACAGTGGGAAGACTTTCTTACATGTGCAATAAAAAATGTGAATAGAAAGAAACGTGCAAATCAGAAAGAAAACCAAAAAACTCCGCATTTCACGGTAATCTGATCGTCTTGTCCGCCGGTCGCCCGCCCACCCGGTAATCTAAACCGTGTCATTGTTGGAATTCCCACGCCAGTTCATAGAGAGTATTTAAAACTCCTACCGTAACCCTCGCTCTGCTGCCTCCCCCGCCTCCTCCTCAATCAATGTAAGTCGATCATGCCACGTCGCCTCTCCAGCGCTCTATCTCACCATCGTCCACACATCGTAGCTACATCCACGCTGCCGTGCGAGCCCTCTATATCGTGCGACGTCGATGCCGGCAATCATGGCGTCCAGGTGGCACCCCATGTCGCTGTTGCTGGTGCTCCCTAACAAGTTGGCCATTGAGATCGCCGGCCACGTCGCTGTGGCCTCATAGCGGCCCATGGACGACCTCCGTAGCCTATGGGTGACTTGCTCGTCCATGCGCTGCATCTATGGAAACCCCACCGTCGGTCGGCACGGGCACTGCACCAGTGCAGACGCAGGCTAGGTTGGGGCAATCTTGGCAACTACTATGCCCTCCTTGCTAGCCTGACCCAACTCGACAACTCAAGGCTTGCTTCCTCACTGGAATACCAATCATATTCGAGGAAACCACAGGTCCCAGCCATGCCTCGATAATCTCGCCAGTGTCGCCGATGGCGGGAACAATCTGGCAGCCTATCTAGTCGCCACATTGCTCTATAGGCACAATGGCGATGCCTGTGACGATAACACTATGAGGCGATACATGAGACGGGTTGAGGGCGAGGAAGAATCGTGGGTGGCGGCGGCGGACCAATGAGTAGGTGGCTACGCAACAAGGGGTGTGTGGTGTGCCGCCATGAGGCGACCGCCGAGGTGATCCACAAAATGGGGTGGGGCAAGTTGTAGCTGCCATCGCCAGCACAGGTGCGCGGCAATCTACCGTGTGTAGGCGGCGCTTGCGGTGATGTAGACGGATGGGAAGGAAGGGCTATGTATTACAACGAGGACTGTAGGCTTCGCCGTGAATGTGAGTTGTTCGCATGGGAACTTGGAATAAGAAACTAGTAATTCACTCTTTACATGCAAGAGTGAATTACTCCCTTCGTCCTGAAATATAGTGTATTCTGGCTTCAGCAGTACTTTTTAGCAAACACACAGTGTTTTCCTCTCACAACAAATATAGTGTATCCACTGAAGTAGTTCAAGCTCCTCAAATATAGTGTATTCTATAGATTTTGATTTTTTGTTGTTTTGTTTCAATTTTATTTGTTTCCTTTAGGGATTTAACGAAAGTACTCGTACGAAACTAGTTCCCTATATAACATGAGATGTGTCGGCCCGATCAGATTTATTATGCTCGGACTTTCTTGCGTGTGTAGTAAAATTTGAATTGCTATGTGGCTCCTCCTTTAGGCATTAGATCGACGTGAGACTTGATCGGATGAATTATGTTATGCATGTTTACCATACTACAGATCAGAAAGAGAACCAGAAAGAAACCTGCAGGCAAAACCAACCAACAGGGGCTAGAAACCGGCCACCAAATGACCAAAAAGAACCTGATCTACACCATGCTCAATAGAGTCTAACCCACCTAATACAAAGTTGAACAAAAGTAAACATAGGCATGTAGAGGGCCAAAAAAGACACCCCTACCCCTCAATACTGCGGCAGCAACAAAGATCCTAGGCAATTAATATGGGCGTTCTGGTCTTTTTTAACTGCTTTAGTCTCTTTTAGTCACCTAAACCAAACACCCTAGGATCTTTGTTGTTAAACTTTAGTCCTATGTTCCCTTGTTCTCGGAGTCATTAGCAGAGTAGTAAATAAAGTACCATTTGATGTTATGTCACGTTGCATTTGATGTCCAAACGAGGAAAAAACTATAGAGGATACTGTCAGACACGGCCAAATATACAGAGGTCTAACTTTCTTACGTGTGCAATAACATTTCAACACCAATGGCTACTCAGCTCTGCATTAGACTGAGGCAAGAATTGCTCCTCGCTGCAAGGTTCTTGCAAGTTCAATAAAGATTGACAAAGACACCAAGGCAACAAAAAAAACAAACAGAAACCAAACGACCTAAGCTACACCATGCTCAACAGAGTTCAACCCACCTAATACAAAGTACCATCCCATGACCAAGGAGCAATGAGACATTTGCATGGTTTGGCGGTGCGGCTTGGTAGCGCCACATCAATACAAGCGTCCCTACTGCAACAGGATGCTGATGCCACCCATGCCCGTGCGTCTGCGCGGGAATATTGGAGCACATAAGTAGTCACGATAGTCAAGGGGCAGACTGAAGGCTGAAGACTAACGAGTTACAAATGGAAGACTGAAGCAGCCACAAAAATAAGACAAGTTGTGTCGGTGTTTTGTAAACCAAACTAGTAAATTTATATGATTGCCGTGTTGCTCTAGGAAGATGATGGTAGCATCCAAAAGACATGAGGATTTATACTAGTTTAGGCTAGAGCCTGACGTCCAGTCTCAGAGATGATCGAGTGCGTGTTCCTTGCTTGAATGCTCTGAAGTTCTTACAATGGGGGTGCAAGAATGGTGGAAGAGGTAGAAGAACCTAAACTAGGCGATGGGCTAGCAAAAGGGAAGCTTCAGGAGCCCTACTACTATGGAGAATGAATGAAATGGTAAAGGATGGATTGGATCCCTAAGATGGGTGCCCTGGATGCCCTTATATAGAGTTTGTGGCTAGGGCGCATACAATGAATAGGTTCTCCCAACCGAGGGATTGTGAGCCTGAGGGAGGGCCTAGCTAACTTGGCTTACAAGCTACGCCGTCTTGTGGAGCACGTCCAAGCATGGCTGTTGTCATGGTATTGTGGCCACATCATGGCATGGCATGGTGTGGTGCTACTATGCTAGTCGTGGTGGCACTATAGGCACGATGATAGTTCACCAACCGTCCTGTGCGATGTGGTCTCCGCCATGGCCTTTGTCATCATCTCCTGGTTTCCTAGGGTGTCGTACAGGAGTTGGTGGCCATCACCGAGTCATTGATTGCCTTGTTGTCTTGAGGAGCGGGGGGGGGCACGATCCCTATTGTTGGGGTCATGGTTCCCGATTGCCTGGATGGCCTCTAAGTCAAGGCCCTCGTCGTGGATCATATCCCATAGTGGGTAGGATCATACTCTTGTCTCATCAGGCCATATCTAGCCGGTGGTCATTGTACCTGGCGTCACAACTTTGGGCGGTATTGTCTTGTCTGAGCTACAGAGATGGTGTCTGACTAGACCAAGGTGACTACTGTCCCCTTAGTCCTTGCGGGGTTAGTGCGGCGTGTTTGTTCCTGTCAGAGCAGACACACTTGGCTGGGGTCGACCTCTCCTCGTTCCTTTTGGGGGTCGTGTGGGGGAGAGGTCATGCACCTTTCTAGCGTTGTGCGGCTAAGGCAGGAGGGAGGGGTCGTGGCTGGCCCTGGCCTTATCATCCAGTCTGGTTTGCTTGGCTTAGCTTATATGTTGTGGCCATGTGGCCTTCTAACTAATCAGTGCCTTGAGACACCCCGGGGTTATAACCTCGATAGTAGCCCCCGAGTGTTTTTATGATCATGAAGTGATCGTGAAAGCACTGAGATTCATGTGTGTTGCGCGTGGGTTTGTAGTCATGGCTTATTCGAGCTTCGTCGCTCGATCCCTTGCGGGTAAGTGCGTTCAATGTGGTAGGTGGCCATTGTGCTTTGCCCTGTCAGGATGCCCCGACGATGTGGTATGTGACTACTAAGCCTTGCTGTGTCAGTGTGTTGCGTATCAGGGCTTGTGACCCAGGCAGGATTGAGTAGTCTCATCGACATCGTACTGGTCCTGCTTTTGTGAGAGTCTCGATTTTCTCGATAAGTGGAGACCTTCCTACCGTTTGAGGCTGTCACGAGTTGTTTCCAATTGGTTAGACGTTTAAATAGAGAGTGAGAGAAGTAGAGAATTTCTTGGAGAGTAGGTTCATGATATTCTTCTGATGTGTCCTACTAAAGGTGGTCCATGGTGGCCGGCAGCCATCGCTACTCCTTCCAGTGGTGGATGCTAGAAAGGTCTTTGCGAGCAGGGTAGGATGAGGTGGCATGTTTATTGGAACTACAGCTTTGCGACCTCCTTGCCTCCTAGGGCCCTTCGGCTAGGATGTGTGAGGTGGTCCTTGTCATGGATAGTTCCACCATGCCATCTATGTCCTCATGAGATTACGGTGCTGCCACTGCTCTCTCCCTACGTTTTATGCTCCGAGAGCTACGGTGCTAGGAGGAGGTTTGTGAGGTGCTCCTCTCCATTGCGTTTATTCGCAATGGCAGATGGGAGCATCCCGAAAGTCCCCTTCTAGCATCATAGCTTCTAGGGCTTGGGTCGCTACTACCGTGTTGGAATGGGGAAAGATTTATATGTAGAATGCCGCGGTGCTCGGCTGAGTTTGTTTTTATTTTAAGTTATATTTCCTGAGATTTTTGGCCCGGGATCGTCCTGTGTTTTTGTGGAAATTTAAGGTGTGCTTTTTGGGCGGCGTCAGTGTTTCTGGGACACCTTCCCTAACCAGGGGTTGGCATGTTGACCTGGTGCCGTTTGGATTTTGATCCTTGGTGGATGCGTTGCTATCCATTCGAAGGTCGAGAACCCGGGGCTCAGGGAGGAAGCGGTCGAGGCTAGGCCTTGTCCTGATAGTGGGGCTGCTGGCGCCCACTTCCTTCTTTCCCTGATGCCCCTCGTGACACGAGGGGTCATGGTGCCTTGCTATAGGCAAATTTTTGTTTCGCCCCACGTGGGGAGAGGCATGCCCACCGTAACCATGCGGTCAGAGCGGTGCGCCTCGTCAGAGTCGATGGGTAATTCGAGCGAGACCCGATATCCTCCCCAATCGACATAGAGTTTAACTATGCCTCATCGAGAGACGTCCCATAAATCATTGGTCATCAATCCCATCGACCCCCAACCGCCTCCACAGCGGCCAAGGGGCAAGATGCCTCCCCTAGAGGGGGTCAACCTAGGAGACTTCAAAGCGGATGACTCAAACATAGAGAGAGATGGTCGTGTGGCTCTGCACCACCGATTGGAGCCACAGGGGCCCATCTCCTCCCTGTCCCTATCCCTTTCATGGACTCAAGCCCTTCTAAGGACCGGCCTAAGAGTGAGTTTCCTAAGCTCGACACGAGGTCGTGTTCGCAGCGGGTCGCTCCGTGCATGATCTTGGGGGGTGGTTGGCCTCCCCGATCACTCATGAGCGGCCATGCACCTTGAAACACGAGCGCACAAATTGAAATGATATGAAAAGAATGGGGGTGTGTGTGGCTTAATTGTCTCGCGCCGCTGCGTGGGCAACCGTCATTCTGCCTTCCCTCCGATCGCTTCACCTACTCTATGGGGTTCTCCAAGCAGTTAGTAAATGTGAATGAATGCACGTTTGCCTTAAGTGCCCTTAGCAGCTATAAATATTCTTGGAGTGGTATGGTGGGGTGGCATTTGCTTCAGGTCGCCTGCTTTGCTTCTTCCCCGTCTTCGCTTTTGAGAAGCTAGAGTTCCTTCCTTGTCGGTCGGGATGGATCACGGTAAGCGGCCATTGGAGGAGTTGCCAGGTAGCGGCAAGGCACCACCACCTCTTCGTCCTTGCCTGCGCGATCAGGGGTAGGTGCATTTGGATGATGTTCAAGTTTGGAGGTTTCAAGCTGTATTGACTGCGTGTGTTTGCAGGGCTGCCTCCCATGCCACGTCCAAAGGGGCCGCTCGCACCGCTCATGCCATGACCCCACCCATGTGGGGTTTGAGCTCATCGTTGTCTTCCTCGGATGACCGGAGCGAGTTCAACGAGCTTGTCCGTAGGGCGGACGAGGACTGCCGATGCTACTCCGATGCCACCCACGAGGTAAGCCAGCTGGAGCGCTGCCTCGATGCCGTCAGGGTGACCGTCGAGACCTCAAAGAGGGAGACTGCCACCATGCAGGCGACGGCCACCGACACCCAAGCCCACATCGTGGGTAAGGGTGCTTCTTCATCTTGTCGTCTTGCTCATCGCTTGCCACTCCTTATCTTCCTCTAATCCTCCTGTCCTCTTGTCAGTGTTGGAGGAGTAGCTGGCGGCCTCCCGCCATGAGACCGAGGAGGCTCGCCTCTGGGAGGTCCTCCTAATGGAGGACCGTGAACGCGTAGTGGTGGCCGGAATCCGATATGGAGCCGGCGTTGCCATCACCGCCCTACAGCTTTGCACCGGCCAGGACTTCCATCAGGTGGTGCCTGGGTTCCTCGATCATGCTGGGCAGGTAGAGCGGGTGGAGCTGGTTAGCGGCTTTGTCGCCGCCGCGGCCATCGTCTTTGCCATGGTAGACATGGAGGAAATCCTCCATGGTAGTGGCCAGGGTCCTTAGGTTGTACCTAGGGTACTTTAGTAAATAAATTTTCTTAGCTTGTATTTCATTCTTCTTTTACTTTCATGTGCTTGTCGATGATCTGATCGTTTGAATGCCGTAGTCACGCGACCTTGCTTGGGGATTGACCCGCGAAGCTTAGCTTGGTGCAACTCCATTTTCGTGACCAAGGTGTCGTAGGATAGATCTGGCAATAGCGCGCCTTTCGTTGCCCTCTTTCCTTTGGGTCATGACGATCTTTCTTCTGGTGAACATCGGTGCATGGCATGCCGTAGTGTAGCCCCCATAAGTGAGCCATGTCAGCTAACACGCGCCGATCGGCATGGGTCACTTGGGGTTATGTGCATCGTTAGAGTGTCGCTTTGACACACGTTCACTAAGGCATGGTGCGATCTCTAGGTGCGGGGATGTTTCATTAATTGTTATGTACAAAATTTCAGCAGGCTGAGAGTAGCTTTGATGCAAACATCGAGTGTCCATGCCACTGGTTGTGACCTTCATCACTTGCGGTACTCGACGTGGTGAGGCCTGGAGCACATGGTTCATTGAGCTGAGGAATACGCTGTGTCGCAAGCCTTCTAGTGCTCATCAATTGCGTCATCCTTGGGTTGTGTTGTTGCCTGCCTCATCACGTGCTATGGCTAAGGTCGCAAAGCGCAACCTCCACGTACTCCCCTACCATAGGGAAATCATGTTTGGTTTTAGCCCATGAGGGTTGGCACGCAGCTGTTGCTATGTCGTAGTTTTCCTGTTCACAAAGGTGGGCCTTCTAGAGGTCACCGCCTATAGTGATGATTACATGAGGACCGGGCATCTTAAGCTTTAGGTAGGTATAGTTGGGGACGGCCATGACCATGGTATAGCATGGTCGGCCTAGTATGGCGTGGTAGACACCGAGAAAATCTGCTATTTCAAAGGTGAGAATTTCCGTGTGGAAATTGGCTCGACCTCCGAACATCACGGGTAAGTTGACCTCTCCGAGGGGGATGGCCTAAAGCTCGGGTATGACTCTGTGGAACGGGGTGCTGGATAGTCGTATCGCCACCCATGAGAGCCCCGTGGCATCGTAAGTCTCAGCATAAAGAAGGTTGAGGCTGCTCCCGCCGTCCATGAGGACTCGAGACAGGCGAACCTTGCTGATGCTCGGGTCGACGACAAGGGGGAAGCACCCCTATTGCGGAATGTGGTCGAGGTGATCCTTTCTATCGAAAGTGATCATGGTTTTCGACCATTTCAGGAAGGCCGGGACAGCTTCGCCAAGGGTGGTCGCGTTGACCTCCCTAGCTATGAGCTTCTGCCAACGTTTGGACTCATACGCCATCGGTCCGCCTAAGATCATAAGGCACCCTCTCGGGTCGAGATACGCATCCCCTTCTCTTCATTGCCAGCGAGCCCGGACGGCGCGTCCATGCCTGTTGTTTTGTAGTCACCACTAAAGTAGCGCTTGATGAGGTCGCACTCCTCGTGGGTGTGTTTGAGCGGGTAGCCGTGATTGCGACATGACATCTTGACTATCTTGCTGAAGCTAACGTGGTTGAGCTTGCTAGTCTTCTATTTGTGGACCATGTCGACCACCGTGATGAACTCGCTATCATGGCATCTCCAGCTGTCCGTTCTTGCCCTTTATCCATCGATTACGATGTTTAGCCTCGTCTATGGGTTCAGCCTGAGACTTGCCCTTGTATTTGCTGAAGATTGCATGAATGGCCTCCACGCTAGAGGTGTGGCTTGTCGCAAGGTCGAGCAACCCCCGTGTCATCCATGTTTGTAGCATTTGAGCTCGTGAATGAGTGCTTCATTGGACGTGCTAGAGATGAATGCTTCGATCACGTCCGCATCCACGATATTGGGAAGCTCATTGCACTGCTTGGAAAAGAGGCGAATGTACTCACGCAGAGTCTCTCCCACTTTTTGCTTGTAGGCTTTGAGATCCTAGAAATTTCTAGGGCGTATGTACGTGCCCTGAAAGTTCCCTACTAAGATGCGCTTGAAGTCTTCCCATGAGTGGATGCTGTTCGCGGGGAGATGCTCGAGCCATGCTTGGGGCGCTTTCCATAAGGTAGAGCGGTAAGTATTGGATGATGAAGAGATCGTCGTCTGCCCCGCCTACTCGATAGGCGAGGTGGAAGTCTTCCAACCACACGACAGGGTTGGTGTCCTCGAAGTACTTGACGATGTTCAGCGGTGCGCAGAAACGCACCAGGAATGGTGTCTGCCAGATCCTTTTTGCAAACGCCTGTGGGCCGCAAGCATCCGAGCTTGGGCTGCGTCGTTTGTCCTGAACCCTAGGATGTTGGCCATGGTTGTCTAGGTCACTGTCGCTGTAGTGTAGCTGGTCTTTGCCCACCAAGTCTGGCCCATGGGGTCTGGCACTTTGGGTTGGACGGGCATGGTGGTCTTCGATGTAGCGGCTGCGCACTAGGGAGGGTTCCTACCTACGCGCTGCGCCGCCCTCATCTGGTCGAAGCATGCTTGGCGCGTGGTGCACCTCAGGGGCACCACATGCTGATGAAACATGTACAAAGCTGGCCTCATGGTGCCACCTCTCCATGGAGGTTTGAGCCTGCTGCACTGCCGTAGTTTCTAGCAGGTATCGTAGATCTTGATGGATGCACTTTCCCTCATCGATCAAGGGTTCAGGGGCCATCCGCATGATCATGGCAGCCGCTGCGACATTCTGGCTGGCTTGAGGGAAGACGAGCATCTCCCTCTTGCCCTATTGGATCTGATCATACACATGGCCTACCCGTGCCCATGTGTCCTTAGCATCGAGGTGTTGCGGGCAAGGGCATTCGTCGTCGTGATGCGCGTTGGCTTGATCTGCTTCTCGTGCCCTGGCTCATTCCAGGGGATCCTAGTCGTTCTCGGCGTATTCTCCGGGGGGTGCATGGAATTGGATAGGCATTGTCCTCTGCATCCTCCGCCGGTGCTACGCCATCCTCCGAGAGGTGCAACATGTTGCATTCTCTTAGCGGATGTTAGATCCCTTCGGAATTGGACTCAAAGTCTATGTTCTCAGGAGTTGCCAGCAGGAGGTCATAGATGGACTCTGGATCCTGCTCCATCATCCCCACAAACCCAGAGGATTCCGGCATTGTCAATTGGCCATCATGCTTGGCTAGCTCTCGTTCGAAGAGCGTGATCACCTCCCTCATCTCGGAGGGTAGTGCGGTGCTAGGGTTCCAAAATTTGGCCTCTGGCAGTAGGGGTCCGCTTTCAGAGAGTTGGGCAAAAGCGTTCGCCAACATGTAGAAAACATGTCAGCTTAGCTCTGTGCGACAGAACCACCCAATTTATATAAGATCAAGTACGACTGTCTCCACTAATCACGTTGACATGCGCATGCTTTCAATTATATAAACCTAGTAGTCCACCGAGTGTCACGAAGGACCTCGGTAAATCCACATCACAACCAAGACCGTAATAGATTAAGCAAATACACATCACATACACAGAGTTGCAGCAGAAATAATGTTTACGATTGAGTTCACAATAATAATATGTTGCCAAGTTTACAAATATGATAGCTAAAACAACATAGCTTTAAAATGGTTACAATAACATAAGTTTCAAATACACTGCTAGCATAAGTAAGATCCTCCAACAATAGCATATAGACAAGAAATAAATATAGAGTTTAGTGAAGAACTTCACCTGCAACATGGTGGGATAAACCCTGAGTACTCAAATATACTCAGCTAGCCTACTCGTCAGGAGAGAAATAAAATACTCTCAAGGACATGCAAGGCTTATTTCGTGGAGCTGGTTGGATAGCACAACTTTGCAAAAAGAGCATTACTATAATGAGTCCTTACTTTCAATATTTTAGTCCACATTTAGCATCAAGTTTAGTGAAGCTTATTATGGCTAACATTGCACCTATTCTAGAGCAATCACTTGATTAATAAGCATCACAATAGCAACTATATCCAGTTTATCATATAATTATCATAACCATCATATTCCATCCAGTGTTACTACGAATGAAGAAAGCCCGGTCATGTTTCTCACTATCTGGGAGAGATGGCCATTCAAATCGATTGCAACCAGCTGGGCAGAAATCCTAGCACAAACCCAGACATACCTGCACCAAGGTAGTCTAAGGTCACCTTTGGTACAACTCAGGTCGTATGTCGCGGGATCGATCAGTGCCGCACACTCAGGGACTGACCAGCTGCTAGGACGATCAGGCTCGACCTACCCTTAGACTCACATCTGGCTCCCCACACATCTTTACTACCTCTAGTGTGCGCACTGATATAGTATGAGGCCCGGCCTGAGTTGAGCTACTCGGCTTCATGGTCAGAACGAGTTATCTGGCCAGTTAAGTGAGAGGTTGTGTTCAAAATGACCGAGGACCAACAACGATGCGGTCCTTAACCGACACAGATGGGATAAAACATGCACCCAAGACCTCCATGTCTTGCTGCCTCTCAATCACTAGGTCCCGTCCGGTCTCCATTTATTCATCACCACATGTTTATTTTCCACAATAGCAATATATAGCCAACCATGACCAGGTATCCACCTATATTGCAGGTGACAGGAAATCACCCACTTGTACCGGTCTAAGCATGGCTAAGCATAGGTCGGCCTATTCATCTAGTAAGGGTATCGGCATTTATATATATAGTGGACAAGGTAGAAAATATGCACCAACGGCTTCATTCTACTCCTATCACCTAATGCATCATGCAAAAGTTATACTTATGTGCATTTGTAAAAAGAGAGGGTAGGAGACTTAGAATGCTCCGGGGCTTGCCTGGGATCTGACACAAAGTCAGTTCAGTTAGCTTGTACCATCTTGGGGAACATCTTCACTCTAGGCATGCACTCCAGGGGTCCTTCCATCTTTGGGATAGGTCCACCAAACACCATCTTTGGGACTTATCCACCAACATCACGTGCTTCACATGGTTCATCTAGTGTACCTAGATGAGATGCACAATGCAGATGTATGAATGCATGGAAGTGCAATAGGCGATGCATCACAAGAAAGCAATCAAGACAAGCACAAGGGCAAGATAGCATGGCACACAAGTTACGTAAGTCAAGCTATTTTAAGAATATAATAATATCAAAAGTTAAGCAATCAACTCAAAGCACATGCATAGAATCTTGACAACAGCATAGAAGGCATTTGTTTCAATCATAACTGGAGTTATAGGCATCAAACAAAGGTGATCCTAGACTTTATAAAAAGCTTAGGAAGTTTTCTACAACTTTGTTATTTACACCTAGAGCTGATTCAAGTGTTAACAAGGTTGAAAAAATACTAACAAGCAGATCTGCACAAACTATAACACAAAACTGACATGAACTTCAGAAATGTATATCTGAAGTTCTAGACATCCAGCCAACATGATTCTTAAGTTTATGATAAGATTATTAAGTTATCTATAACTTTATTATTATCATATTAAGATGATTCTATAGCTAACAAGGACAAACAACACGATAAAGACATCTCTTTCTAGATTTAGACAGAACCTGCCATTCCACTTTGAACAGCTATAACCGGAGTTCTAGGCCAGAAAAAGTGGTGCTCTTAGACATTTTGGGAAAGATTAACAAAATCACTACAACTCTTGTATTATCACCAATATATGATTCTATGTTTAAATAAGCCAAACAATACAATCATTCAGATCTATTCAGAGGACATGCAAAACCTGACAGCAAACTTCTAAAATCTATAACTCCTAAATCAGAAGGACTAAAATCATGAAATTTTAGGACATGCAAGATACGTAAATTATATACAACTTTTGTATTCACCACATTTATAGAAAATATCATTTACATCACAAAAATATCACCACCACAGAAACTGTACATGCAGCCATAATAGCAGAGACACAATTATATGCATTTATCATTTATGTTGTTAACAACAAACAGTTTGTTGCTATATATGCAGCTCCATGCAACTCCTAATCATGACCAAGCAATCACATTACTGAGCACAAATTATTAGAAGTATTACATGGCATAAACACATGCATCTATTAACAAACTTTCATCCTCTACTTATATAATGCAAAATATATATTATTTTTAGTGCTATACAAGAACAACTAGTTTGGGGTTGAGACTTTTATGAGTGGTAGATATTATCCAAACATGGCTACTGCACAGATTTCACATGCTCAGGTTTTATAATTTAATTACTATGAAAAAGACAAATCTTAATTATCAATAAACATGTAAGGACAAGATAAAAATGAAATTCAATATTTTCTATAAACATATGGCTATATAAAGGTTCCTTAGGTTATAAAACATTATGCCATGGTAAAGGAACAACATTTTCTATTTTTGCATCTTTATTTTAATTATAAATCATTTAAAACCATTTATTAGGCATTAAACAAGTTAAATCAATCATACTGCATCCAATGCACCTGAAATTTTTACCACAGCACATATATAGCATCAGTAGTGTACCATAAAAATTTCACAGCAATTGGAGCACCACAACTTTAGATATGAATTTATTCCTAGAAAACCCTAATTTACAAAAATAAATAAAAACAGCATAAAATTTCTACTAAAGCATGTCATATTTTGACTTTAATGCATAGATCTACTCTCAAGGATTCCAAAACATCTTCATTTGCTATTTTACTATTTTTCTATGATTTACTATGATTTTCCAAAGTTTTAGCGAATTAAATGCAATAAAGGAAAAGATAAAAGAAAAACGTATTTGCACTGAGGACCCTAAACTTTTCACTAAACAGTTTCCAGCAAAAAGATCCTTCTATGCACTATTCACATGAGTCATGAACTATGCACTTAACCCCCTGGAAAACTTTCTATTCACATGTGAACTCCTTATTCTTCCTCTTCTCGACGGCAGAGTAGGGGAGGATTGGGGCTGGTCGGCTGTAGGCCGGCGGCGGCGGGGAAGGGCCACCGGGATCATTCATGGCCACGCCTGGCCCATGGCTCGGCCAGCTGCAGCCTGTGGCCTTCCTAGCCATGGCAGTTGAGGGTCGCGGCCAGAGGCGCTCCGGCGGCAACGGGCGACGACGATGCCGGCAGCAGTGGTGGACGTTGGTGGCGAGGGAGAGGCGTTGTGGCCTCATAGGTTTTATGCACTCACATGGGAGCACGTGGCTTGGCCAGAGGTGGCTCGCAGAGGCAGGGTCATATGTACCGGCGCGCTACTCACGGCTGCTCCGTCGGCGGAGCTAGTCGACAGCAGACAGGACGGGGAAAAGGGCGTCGTGGTGCGGTAGGGTTCGGGAAGGGTCAAGGAGGGTTCATTGGGGGCGTCAGGCTGCGCGACGAGCGGTAGTGGAGGAACGAGCGGTGGCCATGGAGCTCAGCTCGGTGGCTATGGCTGTGCGCGCTCTGCACGCTTGGCAGAGGCAAGGGAGGACGAGCGAGAGGCGAGAGCGAGCGCCTAGGAGGAGTGGGGAGTGAGGGCGAGTGAGGAGAGAGCACTTGGGTGTCTCCTCATCAACATAGGGGCATGGGGCACACGGCAGCAATGGTAGGGGTACGATCGGTGCATGGGTGACATGTCGGCGTTTCATCGAACATGTGTCGGGCGACGAAGTTAGTGCGCTGGATGCCAATTTTGGGCTAGCTACGGGCCAATTTGGTGAATAGGACTTGAAGCAAAGTTGCTAATCTTGGGCTTCTCTACAAACCTTATTTAAGGTGCCAAGTCATTAGAGCCACAAATTAGGAGATAATCAGCACCAAACTTGATAGTGTTAGTGAGAAAACAAGGATTAAGGAAGAGCTTGGTTTTTGTTAGTTTTGGGAGGCCAACTTGGTCAAACTGATCCCAACCTTTTGTATGTCCTTCTCCAAGATGTAAAGTCCAACTTTTATTTTTGGACCAACTCAAGTTGCTTAGCAAAAACATGGGAACACGACATGACAACTGAATTGCTACTAATCCTGGACTTGCTTCCATATTAGTTTTGAAGAACAAAGTTTGCAGCGCTCAATTTAGACTTCAACTTTGCTTAAAGGTCAAACTTCATAACTTGTTTCCAAACTATTATTTAACCTTGGTCAAAGCGGTATCATGATAAACCTTGGAATTAGGGTTTTCGACCGATTGAGGAATTTTCTTGACATTTGCTCAACACGAACCTTTCATAACTTTTGTTCATGAGTTGAATTAGGACTATTTGAGCAAGGTTGCAAGGTTTGGTCGACATCCCATGTTTCCATTTACCCCATGAAGCAATTCTAGAAAGGTTATAACTTATGATTTCATGTGACTTCTTGGCTCCAAATTTTGTGAAACTTTTTCAATAGTCAATGTAGATGGAAATATATGTGAGGCACATGAAAGAAGCACCTTCAACATTACTCAGGTATATGTTTGAAAAGGGTCCACATGTAAGCAAAGGTGTGTTGTCCAAGTTTAAGTTAGGGCTCATTTTCATAGATTGGACCTTGACACCTTCATCACCACTTCCGAGATAAGGAACTAAAGCTCTTGATTACCACTTAACATGTCATGTTTGAGCTCAAACCCATTGCTTAGCATGTGGCTAACACCTGGAGTGTTACACTCTGGCTCAGGATTCGCCCCGAGATAGGCGTCAATTCTACATGCAAGCGCATCAGAGTCGACGATCGTGGGACCGGCTCGGCCCGGTCCGTGATCAGGTGTCAAGATGTGAAGCAGAGCCACATTCTCTTTGCTACAGCTGACCCAGACGGTCGGCCACAAAGTCTAGGTCCCCAAAGCGTAGGGCTTGGCCGGGGAGAAGACCATTAACGGGTGCTGGTTTGTCGATGTCGGCGAACTCGTGGCTTCCGAAGTGGATGCGGCCGCACTAAGAGCAAGTCCGATGTAAGTGTAGGGGGCCATCGCTTCCTTCTCAACAATGAGAGTGCATGACTATCCCTTACCTAGCGTGCCAACTGTCGGTGTTTTGTAAACCAGACTAGTAAATTTATACGATTGCCGCGCTGCTCTTGGAAGACGATGGTAGCATCCAAAAGACATGAGGATTTATACTAGTTTAGGCCAGAGCCCTACGTCCAGTCTCAGAGATGATCGAGTGCGTGTCCCTCGCTTGAATGCTCTGAAGTTCTTACAATGGGGGTGCAAGAATGGTGGAAGAGGTAGAAGAATCTAAGCTAGGTGATGGGCTACCCGAAGGGAAGCTTCAGGAGCCCTTCTACTATGGAGAATGAATGAAATGGTAGAGGAAGGATAGGATCCCCAAGATGGGTGCCCTGGCTGCCCTTATATAAAGTTTAGGGTCAGGGTGCATACAATGCAATAGGTTCTCCCGACCTAGGTGTCGTGAGCTTGAGGGAGTGTCGACTAAATGTGCTCGGCAGTCCACCGAGGGGTATACCCACGATGGTAGATTTGTCATAGAGGTAAGCGAGATCAAGAGCGAGATGGTGACAAGACACAAGATTTAGACAGGTTCAGGCCGTCAGCTTGACGTAATATCCTAATGTTGTGTCCCATCGGTTTGTATTGGCTATTGTATATGATTGCAATTCTTTTGAGGGGGTCCCCTACCCGCCTTATATAGCCCGGGGGTAGCATTACATGCCAATCAGGTCTAAGTCTAATCGGGTAACAGATAATCTTTACATGGAATATTATATTCGGCATATCCTAACAGATTCTATGATATCTCTAGGATGTTGCCGAGATGTCTTGCGGCGTGCACCGAGCTGTGTCGTGAGTCGCAAGCCTTTTTCTTGTGGGCTGGACCGCACCTTGTGGCGCGACCCATGTAGTCTGCCATGGGTACCTAGGGTCAGACCCCCCACAGTTAGTCCCTAAGCACCTTGTATCCGCTTGGTGACGTTGTCTTGATCAAGTCTAAGCTATTTACCATGAAGCCAATCAGCTTGTCTAACAATCTGAGCAGTGAAAACAAAAATTGACCAGTTTGACTAGAGGCCTAGGCGGTGAAAATGCTTGCCAACCAGCTTAACTGATGTGCTGACCTATGAGGAAGGCTGCCGACTAGTCTAGTTGACTAGTAGATCTCAAACTTAGTCAAGTGAGGCTCACCAATAGGATGTAAGGAGCTCAGCAGAAAATTTTGAAATCTAGGTCGGTGAAGTGTACATACTTAAGTGCCAATCGCGATGGCTCTAACGACGTGGTCATCAGAGCAGAGTAGAGGCATTAAGCAATAGACTTGACGAAGTATGTGCACCGCAATGTGCATTGTACACAATGTAGTCCCCGAGCCTGCTAGAAGATGAGGAATGAATCTTGTCGTAGGGTCAAAGAGAAACATGTAGTCCCCAGCATGGCTGAGAAAGCAACTAGTCCCAGGTGTTGCCAAAGAATCAAGTGATCAAGAAATTAGTACATTCACCTCAAGGTGAAGTGTACACCCTTAGTCCCCAAGCCTGCTAGAAGATGAAGAATAAATCTTGTAGCAGGGTCAAAGGAAAAGCCTTGAAAAAATGCCACCAAAGTAGAGAAATTTCATATATGGAGCAACGGCCAAAAAATCACCAAGGCGCAATTAACACAATGATTATCGGAGCAACGTGTAAAACTGAGCCGCCTGTTGTATCTTCCAGCTGAAAAAATGCGATAGCCCAAAAGATGGCCCATTAAAGGTGTCTGCGGAGAATTCAGAGCGACACGCATTCATTGCGGGCAGACGCGTGTGCGTGGCACAACGAATGTGGGAGCGACGCGCGTGGCATGGCTTGGTTTCCTAGAAACCCTGGAGATGAAAGGGCGGAGGTGAACCGATATAAAGCTCACTCTTCCCATGGCGCATTCCATTCCACTCGAGCGGTTGCACATTCCTCTCATCTTCTTCCTCGAGCGAACTAGAATCACTCCGCCGCTGCTACTGCTTCACATGCCACCACCTCCCATGCCCAACCTTGAGCGCCCTTGCTAACCACAAAGGAAGAGTGAGCGCAGCGAGTCCCTAGATCTAGATCCAAAGCAATGGCGTCGTCCAAGAAGTCACGCAAGATGAACGCCCACAGCAAGGAGTGAGTGGAGTCAAGCAGTAGCCAGGAATACTTGGAGGAGATGGTGATGGATGGGATCTTGTTAAACGAGGTGAAAGCAGGGTGGTGCCCTACGGAAGGTGAGTGCTTTCCAAATCCTCGCGCTAGAGAATTTGTTGCTTTTGAGGATTTTTATCAGCGGGGATTTGGGCTTCCAGCGCATCCATTTTTGCGTAAGCTGCTCCCGTACTACGGGATTTCGCTCACCCATCTCAACCCAACTCCATTCTCCATTCTGCATCTTGCAATCTTCATCAATTTGTGTGAGGCATATCTTGGCATAGAGCCACACTTCAACCTTTTTTGTTGTTTCTTCCACCTCAAATCATTTGCTGGCGCTAAAGTTGTCGGCGCGACTTATCTTGTGATGTGGGATGGGAAAGCGGTGGAGTATAAACCAGTCTTGCTTAGCACCTCTAATAAGGGGGTGGAAGTCAAAGTGGTTCTATACCGAGAATATAGAACATGGGCTTTCGGAGGATATTAACACCGAGGTGAAAACAACTCCGAACTAGTTGGCGAAGCCAAGCAGTGATGAAATGGTGCAAGTGGAGGAGCTTCTAGATCTTCTTGCTCATGTTAACATTGATGGTGATGAGTGCACTCAAAATTTCATCGGCCGCTGAATCCAGCCGTGCAAAGAGAGGTCGCATCTTGCATACCAGGTAGGCAGGGGGACTTCGTACGGAAGCGCCTGAGACACTAAGCAATGAAGAAATCGACCGGCGAGTGGCAAAGTTTTTCACTATCCAGAAGACTCGAGAAAAGAGACACCCCGAGGGCTTTTGGTGTGATGAACCTGCCTCTAGAGGTGATTATAGTTGAATAGGATTATTCAATTCACCACCAATAGCCGTATGCATAACACTTATTTATTGAAATGCATAACAGGGCCGGAGGGTGTATATTTCTGAGATTTTGGATGGAACATGGCCCTGCTGTGAAGACTGATATAAGCGGTGGAGATCTAAGGTGGAGATCACGGCGACAATGCGCAGGAGGACACCGAGCAGCTCGTTAGATGGATAGGAAGCTGCCCCGAGCGCTGAACGTCGCGTCTTGCATAGCAGCAAGGAGCCAATTTATGAGGCGCCGGCTACAAAAAAGAAGAAAAGGGTGGCGATACCACCCCATTGTGATAGCGGGGTCAGTATAAGGGACTCTCCACCCTGCAAGCACCAAGCTTATGTTGGCAGCATAGGGCATAGGGAGCGATGACGACATCGATGAAGGCGGTGATCTAGAGGATAGGGAGACACTATCATCGACGATTGCTCGTCGTGGGGCTACTGTGCCCCCTCCTTCGGTTAAAGAAGGTCCTAACTTGGCGATGGACACCGAGCAGCCAAGAAGCCCTTGTCGGTAGGTGGGAAGTCCTACCGGCTAGGCTAGAGTCGAAGTCCTCGAGCCTGCGCGAGAGGATCGGGACGAAGAGGGCACATCCATCGGTGTAGTGATCCCGAAGGCAAGCCCGGTACCGCGGGTTTTCAAAGAGCGAGCGGGTCAGCGCCTAGCATGGGAGATCCTAGCGGACTGCTCAAGATTAAGATCACCATACGGTGATCCAACAAGTAAGTTGTTGGCTGCTATACTCATTGAGTTGTTCTGATAGATGCCTCAAAATTTTTTTTGACAAACATTGGTTGTGGAGCAGCAAACCGTCGACCAACCCCTTACGGCCGGTCATGGCTGGACAAGGATCTTGTGGCATGACGCCGCCTGCCACCCTCATGAACATCAAAAGTACAAGTGGAGGAGGGGCAGCCGCAATGTCTGTACATCCCAGATGTTAAAAAGCAATTAAAAGTTTGATCATGAGCATCATGGAGCATAAGCATCAAGTGTGATGTCATAAATGCATTTCATGTTGCAATTATAGTTTCCATATGTTGCATATATATTGTTTCGTATATGTTGCATAAGTGATGTTTCATTTATAGCTTTGCTATGTTGCAAATGTGGTGTTTCATATGTTGCATATGCTATGTTCTAAGTGTTCCATGAAATGTTACCTTTGATATCAATTAAGAAACTTGGTGAATTTATATATGAGAATTTGCTTAAATAAGTAAAATTTTGTTAATATAAACTTTGTAGTGTTAAGTGTGCACTTTCATATGAAAATCAAAGTTTGATGATATTTACATGTCAAGCATGTTTAATTGAGCTCAAAGATTGGACTTGATACTAAATTTCATACTTAGCCATTTTTCCTAAGTTCCTGAAATAAAGTTATTAAGTCCAGTTTTTGTTGATTTATTAAATGAATTTTCATAAGTAAAATTTGGTCAACCTTTATTTCATTGCTTGGTTCTATAGTTGATCTGTGTTAGTGTGTAATTAGTTGTCATGAATGATTTTTGGTTCCTCTTAAATTAATTGCCAAAGTAGCTTGGTTCTATAGTTGATCTTTGTTGGCTCTTTGATGTTGATCCTTGAACCAAAGTTGGTGATCTTGTATAGACCAACAACTCTTGTTAAAGGCAATCATCCCATTTCTATATAGAATCAAGAGAAAGAGAAGGAGGAAGTTGGGCGGTCAGCTAGTTGATCGGGCTCTCTTCCATCACTGGAAGCAGCTGCCACTCACTCTGTCTGCCTACTCACCGCCGCCGCAGACCGTTTTTGCCACTTTCTCACACACAAGCACGCAGCTGGTTTGGTGGTAACGGCACAAGCAGCTGCTAGATGCCTATAAGCTATGCCATCGCCCTTATCTCACCGACCCGGTCGCCAACTCCACTTTCTCCTCTTTCTACCGCCGTTGAGCGCCTCTGCATCGCCGGCCAATTTCTTCGCCCTTGCTACGCCCCAGCCCAATTCACCTCACAGCCAGCTATGCCTCCTCATATCGCATTGGTCGAGCTAGCTAGCATCACCTCTAGCCACCGAGTCGCCTAGGCGCCGTCGTCTTCCGTGGCGACGTCCACAGCGCCGCCGTGACCACCCCAACCATGGCCAAGACGCTCCGATGAGCCTCTCGCTAATCCATTTCACGTGCTAGCTTTGCCAAGATCCCCTGATGCTTATTGGCTTGCTAGCTTTGCAGATAAATGAAAGACATGCTGGAACGTCATTGGTGCCACGAGTTCATGCCGCCATCGTTGTCCTCATCGTCGACCACCGAGCTCCGCTTCGTCCCCATCTCAACCAGGACGCGGATCGAAGTCAAGGTGAGCTCCTGATGCTAACCGTGCCACTCATTTAGTCTCTACCGCACCATAGCCACTAGAATGCCATCGTGCCGCCGCGCTCTATCCCGCCATGCCGCCATGGCCGCGGCCAAGCTCGCGAAACACCCTAATCCGAACCACCAGTACCATAGTAGTGTCCGCGAGGTTGTGGGGAGCATGTAGGTTTAGTCTCTGTCGCTGGTAGCCTCGCCATCGACCGCCTCTACCTAGCCGGAGTGCCGCCATGCCGCCATAGTCGCCGGTGTGGTTGCTGCCATGCTTGTTTCGCTCAACGAGTACCACCAGCATGTGCGCGAGGTCGAGAGGACTCCGTCGGGCCAAGTCTCGTCGCCGGCGACCTCGCCGGCGGCGAGTACCCGCCGGTCAAAGGCGGCACCGCCACGGTCAACACAGGCACGCTGCACTGTTGACCGGATCCCGCATGTCAATGATTGTGGCTAGCTGAAGGCTGAGTGAAAAATGTTTTCCTCGAGTTTATTTTCTTCAGAAAATGTTAAATGTGCTGATTCTTGAAAAATTCATAACTAAATAATTATAGCCAATAAAAATGTGAAAATTTTTGTGTAGCTTTATTATGATATGATTAATCATGGAAAAATATGGTTTGATTATTTTCAGTAGTTTTGGAATACTTAAAAAGTACCTCTTTTAATTATAAAATGGACATTACATGATTTTTGTAGACAAAAAAATTAATCCTTTAATCATGAAACTTTTTGGGTAAATGTCATGTGCTTAAATCTACCTCCACAAAAAGTTTGGTACTATTTTGATAAATGTAACTTGGTTAATTAATTTAAGTGTGTTCAAATGCCTTTTCCTTAATTAATAAATGCTAAAATTGAATTAGGAAAACACTTAAAAGGCTTCGGTGTATTTAATCATTGTTTGTAGACCTTGGAACATCCCAACCCCTGCTGTTCCTTAGCATCTTAATTATCTCCTTGATATTTTTATAATCAATTTGTCTTTATAATAATTAAAATGCCTTAATTGAATGTTAATCACTTCTTTCTGGTCCATGTTAAGTTATGCCTTTCATGATAAACAACTAATTAACTTGATAGTTAACTAACAAAGATGCTTTATGATAATAACCCTAGTTTCTTGGTGAAGGAAAGTTGTACTCAACTTTCTTAGCTTTGTTTAACTTCTGTTAATGCACTTGTGTGTCTTTCATCATGCATCATGGCATGCATTCCATCACGTTAAGCAAAGCATCATTTACTACATGTAGTGCACGAGAGTGAGAAGACTCGTGTTGATCAAGTTTCGGGCGGGGTCCATTCCACCAGTGGTGTTGGTGCCAATTCTGACTTCTGGATCTCTCTAAGGAAACTAACATTCTCTGCAACGTAGGTCTAGCCTCGGTGCATACCACCCTTCTATAGCATTTACAAAATCTTTATTACACTTTAAGTCTTGTGAGATGTGCATTAAGTAATTAGGACTTGGTCGAATATCATTGTTGCATGATTACCTTGATAATCAGGTATCCTTAGTTATACCCTTCTAGTATGAATAGGTCGGTATCTCTAATGCTTTGTAATGGTTAAACTTCGATAGAAGTCGAGCGATGGTTTCATCTTCTCGGCTTCGTTTTTGGATCATGAGAATACCATGAGAATGATAATGTTAAATTGAGATCGGGCAGACTCTTTGCTTGCGTCAAGTTTGAGTCTTGACGTAGTGCCCCGCCTATGTCGGTTAAGGACTGATCGTTGTTGGCCCTTGGATCAAGATTTTTTCAAGTACTGGCCACATACTCCGGTAAGCCTAATACCTTAGCTATTCCATTATGAGAAAGGACAACCGCTCATTGGGAGTGGAGAGATGGTGAGAGTAGCATGTACACATCCTGTGAATCCGTCATGGGCGAACGATGCAAGGAGGTGGAGTACTGTGCTATCAAGTAGCGCTGGACCCGTTCACATTTTGGAGGATTCAAGTGAAGGTTGATATATGTAGGTCTAGGACCTGCATATGTCATGTGGTAAGGAAACCCTAGCTAGCCCTAATCAATTCAAATTGTCATTTGCTCTATGGTAACAGGAGACTTGATCCTCGCACCATCATCGTAGTTAATCAATGGAAACATGGTGACTTATGGTTATGAGATAAGATGAGTTGAGATCAGATGTTTTAATGAAGTGATTGATTTAGACCAGGTGCAAACTAGATACTACTAATGACTTAATACCCACCTAAAACATTGAAAGTAAGAATCCATCTATAGTAAGCTTTTCTGAAAAAGTTACTCCTGCTTCAATCTTTCCTTTTAGCCAGCATGCCCTTAGAGTATTTTCTTTTAGCCAGGTAAGACTTGTTGAGTACCCTCAAGTACTCAGGGTTTGTTAACCCCTATTACAGGTGCTAACTAGTGTTTCTAATTGAGGTCATGTCAGTGGGCTCGACATGATCTGGTGCCTCTCCTTCCTTATATGCTTTACCTATGTTGCTTCTATAGTTCCACTCACCTTTTGGAACTTAAGTTAAGTTTCTATTAGAACAAGTTTTGTAATCTATTGTTATAAGTCTTTCACACTCCAATGTAAGTTATTTTTGTACCAAATGTTGTAATGTTGTGGTAACTCCATGTTGATCATGTACGAGTTGTAAAATGTGGATGATTCGAGGTCCCCGAGGACACCCGATAGACTATCCAAGTTATCTAGCTCTCATGTGCAGCAGTCAGAGGTCTTAAGGACAATGATAGGTGCATGTGGGCCATATAATTTGGGAGGTTCTGTCATAGCGTCTAGGGCAGATAGAGCTCACGTAAGCGATGGTTCTGGGAGTCAGCGGGTGGCAGAGCCCGTTCGAGACGTCGGTGGACCCAAAGCGGATGTGGGACAAGTGTCGAGCCCCCCAACATCTCCGCCGGCGATGGAACGCGCTGGACGAACACCCAGTCCCTGAGCTTCGTCTTTGAGGATGGGTGTAGGCCCTAGAGCCGAGCAGGAACCGCTTGCTCTAGAGCCCCCCACAGAGATGGCTTTGGCCGCAGCACGTCGCCACTAGGAGAGAGCTGCAAGGTAGGCTGTAGGACCTGCAGCAGAAGCTACCGAGGTTGAAGACATCTCATGGGAACTACCTCATCCATGGGATGCCCCTGCATGAGTGTTGCGCACCTGATTGAAGTAGGGCGACCACGTCGACTTGGTGGAGGAGGAGGACATTGACCCACAGATAGAGTCACTGAAAAAACATCTTGCAGTGGTGAACAACGAGCTGCAGGTGAGTTTACTTAATGTCAATGCTTACATGTACGCCAAATGAGGTTGTGAGAATTGTCTAGCAGGAGGTGATAAAGACTGCAGAGCATCTACAATGATAGCTCGAGGAAGTCAAGCCCACCTTCAAGGAGAACAAGCGACTGCTTGTGGAGGTGAAGGCATGTGAGGATGAAATAATTGGGCTCAAGGAAGAGCAAAGCAGGTTGCAAGAACAAGTGTACCAAGTGCAATTGGAGAAGAAGGACCTGGCCATTGAGCGCAACATAGCTTAAGAGGAGCTTGCCGCCACCGTTGCCAAGGAGAAGAATGGTAAGACCATATACCATCAGCAGATCTGTGACATGTCTATTTGTTATTACCTTCGGCATGATGACTTCATTATTGCTATTGTAGATCTGGCGATGTTGCTATTCCTAGCCGAGGAGGCCATTTAGCACGTGGAGAAGGAGAGGAATAATGCACGAGAAGCGCACACAAAAACCATTGATGAGCTTGCACGTAAGTGATTGTTGCAAAAACTCTTGTCTTTGCTTGTGTGAGTCTCGTCATCATGTCGGTGTTTCGTAGTGGTCCATGAGAACTCGCAAACATAGTACCGGTCTTATGAGCTAGAACTAAAGGCTATGCATGACAAAATGAATGCCATCATCGCGGGGATAACACCGGTCCTTTATTTCATTGATGGAAATCCAATGCCGCCCCTAGTTGGAGATCTTGATGAAAATCCGCTCTCGCCAGATCCTTTTGTGGAAAGGTGTAGGGTGGCCTGGGCGAAGTTCAGGGTGTATGTCCATAGCGTGGCGTATACTGCTATTGGGCATGCCTTATTAGTTGTCTGGTCCCTGTACCCGGTGGTGGATCTAGAGATCATCGATGGCCGGTTCACTGAAGGGATGGAGGACAAGGTGGCCGACTAGCTCGCGGAGGAGGCAACAGAATCGACCTTCAAGTTCATCGAAGACCTGGATATTTTCAGCGACAAATAGCGGCAAAATCAAAATAATTAGGAGAAAATGTAGCAGAAAACACTAAGCTTTTGCTAGTCGGTGATGGAAACATAAACAAGATGTTTATTTTGGAGTTTGCTTAGTTCATAGGTTAAATTTAGCTGCTTTCTAGTTAGTTTTATGCCACGTCACTAGCCTTGGCTAGCCCTCAAGCTCTATAGCGCAGAGTGGCTGGCACCCGTGTACGCGTAAGAGAAGGAGGCATCACCAAGGAGCCGCTACTAACTATCAATAGCATAGAGCGTGGCTCGTGCACGCATAGGAGGAAGCTAAGATTAGGGCCGCTTTCTGGATGGCATGGGTAAAAATGTGGCTGGTCCGCCTGTGGAGTGGAGTGTATATCAGCGATGATACGCGTCGAGTTTTGGCGAATAGCACAATGTGGAGTCATTAAATTATGGAGAGTAATCAGCGAGTTAAAATTCGGTGTAATCATGGCAACAAAATTGGAGAAAAATATGGAAAAACATTCATAGAAATATTGGAGAAAACATAATGGCGAAAATAATGGACAACACATTTGCAGAACATAATTCGAGAAATCGGCTCAAACTTTATTGAATCATCAAATATGGAGAAATACATATCTTTATTTTGGGAGCGATTCAGGGATAGAAATGCCTAAGGAGGTTAATGTGCCAAGAATTGGCGATATCCACCCCTTCGAAGTCACATAGCCTGTAGGATCCAAGTCTGGTGACCTCTTTGACGATGAAGGGACCCTCCCAATGTGATGAAAGTTTATGGAGTCCTTCGGTCTTCTGCTTCCTTCGGAGTACTAGATCTCCAACCGCAAATGCTCACTCCTGGATGTTACAGTCGTGGTACCTCCGCAAGCCTTCTAGATACTTGGTTGTGCATACGCACGTAACCAAGCATTCTTCCTCAAGGCAATCGATGTCTTCTTGTTGGGTCAGAGCCGACTACTCTTCATTGAAGTTCTCAACTCTTGGCGCTCGGAAGGCAATGTCAGCTGGCAAGACGGCCTTCAAGCCATATACCAAGTAATATGGGGAAATACCTGTATTATGACTGGTCTGAGTCCAGAGTCCCTAGACTACCGCTAGCAACTCTATGAGCCATCTGCTCGAATGCTTCTCATCTTTCTGATACAGTCTCTTTTTAACGGCGTCGAAGAAAATGCCGTTTGCCCGTTCAACCTGGCCATTGGCTCTAGGGTGGGTGACTAAAACATACTTCACAGAGATGTACCGGTCCTCACAGAAATCCCAAAAATCATTGCCAGTGAACGTGGAGCCCAGGTCGGTGATGATGCTATTCGGTAGACCAAAACGATGGACAATCTTCTCGATCAGATCGGCTGCCTTTTTTGCAGTTGCTGTGATGAGTGGTTTATACTCAATCCACTTGGAGAATTTGTCAATGGTGACGTATACATATCTGAAACCTCCAGGAGCTGGTTTGAAGGGGACAATCATATCTAGTCCCCAGCATGCAACAGGCCAAGATGCAGGGATTGTCTGAAGGGCTTGTGCTGGCACATGTATCTGCTTGGCAAAAAAACTGGCAGCCCTCACAACGGTGAACGAGTGCCTCAGCATCTGCTATAGCGGATGGCTAGTAAAATCTAGCTCAGAAAGCTTTGCTGACCAGGTTCCTGGATGCGGCATGGTTGCCACATCAACCAACATGAATCTCGAGCAGTAATTTTTCTCCCTCCTCTTAGGTAATGCACTTCTACAATAGTTCTCTCGCATTCTTCTGCATTAACTTGCCATCAACTAGCACGGAGTGCTCACTATGATGAATGAGTCATTCCATCTTTGTCTTGTCGCTCAGGACCTCCACTGAGGTGAGATATTTGATGAAAGGCTCTCTCCAATCGGAGGTAGGAGTAGGTATGGCCATAACTAATTACTCAGTGGGTGGTGTCTCAGCAACTGACTGCTCTTCTTGGATGGATGGGGTCATGAGGTCTTCAACAAATACTCCTGCTGCAACTTTGGCCCTAGATGACCCTAGCTTAGATAGGCAATCGGCTTCATGATTGGCGTCGCAGGGAACGTGATGGTAATCAATGCCATAGAACTTCCCTTCAAGTTTTCTGATATGTGCATAGTAAGCATCCATCATCTCGCTAGTGCAGGACCAATCTTTGTTGAGCTGGTTGGTGACTAGGTTAGAATCATCGTATACCATGAGGCGCTTGACGCTGAGCTCAATGGTGATGTGGAGGCCGTGGAGACATGCCTCATATTCGGCTGCATTGTTGGAGGCCAAAAAATGAATCTAGAGTACATATCATCCTTGGAGGGAGTAATGAACAGTACACCTGCCTCGACACATTTAATGTTGAGAGCACCATCGAAGTACATCTTCCAATGCTTGGGGCAATTGGCCGGGATAGGCTTTTGGATCTCGGTCCATTCGGTGATGAAGTGAGCCAAAACTTGCGACTTGACATTCGGTCGGCTTCTAAACTCAATGGAGTATGTACCGAGCTCAACCGCCCACTTGATGATGTGGCTATTGGCTTCTTTGTTACGGAGGATATCACTGAGTGGGAAGGAATTTGGAGACCACGACGATCTTATAGAACTCGAAGTAATGGTGGACCTTGCAGGATGTAATCAGGACCGCATACAATAGCTTCTAAACCTGAGGATACTGAGTCTTGGACTCATTTAGGACCTTGCTGATGAAGTAGACTGGTCGCTGGACCTTGTACGCATGCCTAGCCTCCTCGCGCTCAATGACAATAGCCGTACTAACAACCCGGGGAGTCGCGGCGATGTAGATCAATAAAGTCTCACCAGATTGTGGCACGGTCATAATTGGAGGCGAAGTCAAGAACTGTTTGTGCTTGGCGAAAGCTTCATCAATGGCGGTGTTACACTGTAAATCATTTACTAAAACATGTTATGAGCATCATGTTTATGTGTAAGAGTGTAGATCAATTTCCGTAACTCAAAACGACCAACGGGAGTGCGAAACGAAAGTTAATTCAATAGTCATGTTATATCACTTAGGGTTTAAAACCAATATTTATTTACCAAAAATGCTATAGAACATGTATGTGATACTTAAATAAGGTTTGAAGTGGAAACTTTGTAGATGACAATGAAATACTCACGGTGGAAAAATGATATTGCTAGCTAATATTTCACTAGCTTAGAGATCTCAATTGGAAATCACATTCAGCTCTAACACTAAGAAATTTTCAAGTCTGCCGACAGTTAGACACTGGTATGTTGGCTTGTTTTAGTAGCCTAATATACCCTCTAAGGTATAGCAAAGGTGGTTTGGGAATTGGATCAACGGTTTAGGTTTCTTGAGCGCTTTAAAATCTATGCTTGGCGTGTTCTCGGGCTGTTTTCTCGGTTGAGCTCGATCACCGGCACCGGGGGCACGCCGCCGCCGCGTTAGGCATTCTGCGCGTGCGCGCGTTGGTAGGCTTGGCTGTCCACCATGGGCCGGTTGGCCTGGCTACGCGGTGCTGCTGCCATGTAGGCCCGGCGACCTGGTTGCCGTTGCCACCATGCCACGCGAACGTCCCGTTCTGCTGCTCTGGCTGCATCACTGGCCTCCTCGGCCTGCCGCCGCACGGAGCCATGGATGCCGACTCGTCCTATAGCGCTACCCCACTGCCTGCTGCCGTTGCCGTGCGTTGCTGCTGCTCGCACAACCGAGCGCTGTGGCCACCTACCCCATGCACTGCTCCCACCGCATGTCACGACGCTGCCGCTGCCGTCGCGTTACCGTCTCACTCTCACCTGCCGCTGCACCGCGTTGTGCCTCTGGTCCACCCAGGCACTGTGCGTGCAGGGCCAGACCACCGTCGCCATGCCTTTATGGCACTACGGCGCTCGGGCCACGCCAACCTCGAGCACGTGTCGTCGGCTAGCGCCGACCATGGGCTGTACTGGTTGCGCCAGCCGCATCGCGCCAAGGTGACCTCACCAGCTACCGACCACGTCCTCACTACCTCCCGTCCTCTCATTTCTCCCCTACCCGCCTCTGTGTGCCCGACTGCCTCTATTTCTGCTGTCATGTCGCGGCCATGGTGAGCCAGGGTGCAGGCACTTGCCTTTAATTTCGCATGCCCGTGTATGCCCATTGATGTCCGTGTGCCAACTGTCCCCACCCCGCCTTGAATCGAGCCACGACGAACCACCACCGCAGCCCTATTCGGGGAACTTCCGGCCAAACCACCACCACAGCCGCAACCAGGGTAAGATAGTGATGTTATAGCGCTAGCTAGTTCACCCCGCAATAGCTTAGGGTGGCTGGCATGGATACACCACTGTCACACATGGCCACAAGCCATGGTCACCACTTCCACGAGCTCTGCTGCTCTGGCAACCTAGGCTAGTGTAGGCGCTAGGGTTGTAGACGGGGGTCGGCCCGTTAGTGGAGCCAGCGTCAGGTCCTAGCTGGCCGACGTGGCCATCCAATGCCATCGCCGCCGTGCCGCGCGCACACGGGTAGCCGAGGACCATGCAGTTGTAAAGGTGGGAGTTTCTGAGGGTTTTGTTGCATAGTTGCTCTCTCTAGGAATAGTGACATGGACTGTGGGTTAGTTTGCCTAGAGTTTAGGGGTGTTTTTGCAAGAGTACCAGCGCGCGCGGGCTTCCCAGCCGTGGGCCGCCTTGCACGTGGGCCTATTTCGCATGGGCCATGCCTGCGGGCCGCGCATGTGGGCCGCACGGAGGGGCCGCGCGAGAATTGGTTTTTCTTTTTTTCCAACAAATTAGCAAATGTTTTTCTAATTTAGTTTTGAGCTGATCTTTGGAAAATTATAGCAAATTCTGTAGATGTCCAAAAATTGTGAAACCAATTTTGTTAGGTTCCTAAAATTGTGCTCTATCTATTAGTGTATTTAGTTCATATATATATTTGTTGATACCAGTGGCAAATTGGTAATAGCTTTGACCATGAAGTTTTTACAGTAGATTCATTGTATTATTATGTGTTCACTGTAATTTTTGTAGCCTTAGAATAGGTTGATAAATAGGGTAGCTAAGTACTCCTTATTTTAGTATATATGAAATCGTAAATAAAGTAAGAAATGCATTTTTGGTTGCTAAGATAATACTTGAATGTTTCATTCCTGTTTAGTGGAAAGGATGGGTAGCTTAGCATCTTAGTCATTAGAGTTAGCTTAGTGGCTTGGTAGATGTATTGTTATTTTAAGAGCTGCTATTGCTAAAATGCTAAGTGTTGCATCATCATTGCATGCATGTAGAGAACGCGTTGGTGGAGTTCATGACCGAGGGCGAGAAGGAGTACGAAGAGGTGATTGAAGAGTACGAGGAGGAGATCCTCATGTAGGAGGAGGTCTCGGAGCTGCCATGGACAGACTGAGCTGACACCGCGTCAGCCCAAGGCAAGCCCTGGTGCATAGCCCTTATTTTGAATATGCACTGAATATATATATCTATGATGTGCATTTACGTTATAGGCATTTTATGGAAACCACCTACATAAATATATATGTCCTATGAGTCCTACTAGTACAGGTGAGAGTAGCTGCTATGCTTAGGATTTTCAGTAGCATGAGTAACATGCCTTTACTCACAATAGGTGATTATTATTATCACTCTTATGATAAAATGGTAAAAGCAAAATGGAGACCGGGCAGGGATATGGTATGGGTATTGGTGGGTGTAAGAGGTTGTGTTCTGTGGCCAACGGGGCATGGCTTGGTTACACTATTTTCCCTATCCGTGTCGGTTAAGGACCGACCGTTGCATTGGGTTCTAGTCAAGTCACAGACTTATTATCCTGAGCACATACTTGTTTATGGGAGCAGAGAAGGCTCGTTGCTCTCTTGTCGTGGGTTCTAGCTCTTTCAAGACTGACTGATTGGAGGCAGGGATGGTGGAGGTCTAAGCACCATACTGAGTCCGGGACTCAGGTGTGGGGGCTTGGAGTCCAAGTTTGGACGGGGACCTAGACCATTTGACAGGAGAGTAGTGGGTTGGTCCTACTTGTGCCTGGGGTACAAGTGGGGCGTGTGTTTCGGGGTACCTAGCTGGGCACATTGATTTGTGAATCGCTGGGTAATCCAATATGACTTGTCTATAGTCTAGCACCATAGTAAGAACTGGAAGATGAAAGATGGTGAAATGGATCTATTTGCTCAACTCTTGCTTGAAAGTAGAACTGGTGCTTACATAGAATGGCTAGATAATGAACTAATCATGACTGGTAATAAGAAACATACATAAGGATTCACTACTAGTAATGCTTTTTGTGAAAAGGAAACCCAGCAACCCATAAAACTTATTATATCCTTTGGAGTCGAGAAATTATTCTCACTAGTCGGGTAAGTCTTGTGAGTACATCATGTACTCAGGGTTTATTTACCCCTGTTGCAGGTGCAGTTTGAAGAGTAGCTGTTGTGTGGAGGATTCTTCTGGTGGGCACAGATGGATCCTTGTATTCTACCATTAGATGTTTATTGTAATTCCGCTATTTAAATTCCGCACTCTGAGCTTAGTATTGTAATAGTATATTTCTAAGAACTCTAGTTGTATGAATTGGACTAAGTATTGTAAACTCGTCCTCATTATTGGATCCTAGAGGAAAAATGTGGATTATTCGAGTTCTCCCTTAGGGTGTGCTCGATGGAATCCATCCATTGTAGCTTGCTTTCGGGGTCCTTAGTGTCCTGGTGGAAGATGAGCGCCTCCGAAGGTGTGTTATTTTGGGTGGTTTTGCCACAATAAGCTTCCTCCATCCACTCAAAATGTTTGCTAGCCTTAAGCAGCTTGAAGAAGGGGAGACCTTTCTCTCCAAGACATGATATGAAGCGACTAAGAGCCGCTATGCATCCCATAAGCTTTTGGACGTCTTTTACACAGGTCGGCCGCTTCATACGAGTAACGGCCGAGACTTTTTTGGGGTTTGCCTCAATGCCTCTAGTGCTGATGATGTAGCCTAGGAGGATGCCGAATGGAACACCGAATATACACTTGGTGGGATTTAGTTTCCACAGGAATTCCTTGAGGGCCTTGAATGTTTGCTCGAGGTCAGCGATAAGCTTGTCGGCGATCTTTGACTTTACAACTACATCATCGATGTAGGCCTCGATGTTGTGCCCTATCTGATCTTTAAGGCAACACTAAATAGCTCTTCGATATGTCGCACCAGCATTTTTGAGTCTGAAGGACATGGTGGAGTAACAGTAGGCGTCGAAGGGTGTGATGAAGGATGTTTTGATCTGATCCTCCTCCTTCAAAGAGATCTGGTGATAACCAGAGTAACAATCTAAAAAGGAAAGTAATTCGCAACCAGCGGTAGAATTAATGACCTCGTCAATGCGAGGAAGACCGAAGGGGTCTTTAGGGTAGTGTTTGTTGAGATCGGTGTAATCAACTCACATTCTCTATTCTTTATTCTTCTTTTGAACGAGCACTGGGTTAGCTAGCCACTCGGGATGATACACTTCTTTAATAAATCCAGCTAGTAAAAGCTAGTTTAATTTTACCCTAATAGCCTCCTTCTTGTCTGGTGTGAATCGTCAGAGCTTCTATTTGATCAGATTGGCGGTCGGTGAGACATGTAAGGAGTGCTCGATCAACTCCCTTGGTACCATAGGCATGTCTGTAGGTTTCCGTGCAAACACGTCTGCGTTGGTACGCAGGAAGCTGACGAGCGCGTCTTCCTATTTTTGGTCTAGGTGGGACCCGATCTTCATGGTCTTGGATGGGTCGGCGAAGCCATGGCTCACCTCGTTGGTTTCCATGGCCTTGGTACCTTCATGGGGTGCCACCATTGTCAAGATCTCCGGTTCTTCTAGGGGCACCTTCTTTGACTCGGTGAGGCAGGCATCCATGCGAAGGGAGAGGTCGACTGTCTCGGCGAGTGCGAGACTCTCCTTCTCATAGGCGTAGATGACAGCAAGGTTAGCCTGTAAGGTAAGGTGTGATACAACCACCCAATTTATACAAGATCAAGTACGGTTGTCCCCGTTTAACATGTTGACGCGCGCATACTTTCACTTATATAAACCCGATAGTCCGCCGAGTGTCACGAAGGACCTTGGTAAATCAACATCACAACCAAGATCGCATGATTAAGCAAATACACATCACATACACAGAAATTGCAGTGGAAATAATATTACAAATGGTTCACAAATAATAGTACAAGTTTGGGTTTCAAAACTGGTTAAGGGAAACAACATAGCGTTCAAATTATTACATTAATATAAGTTCCAAATACATTGCTAGCATAAGTGACATTCTCTGATAAAAGCATATAGATGAGAAATAAATATAGAGTCACCGAGCCCACCGGCGGCTAGCCACCATCTTCTAGCAGGCCGAGAACTTCTCCTACAACATGGTGGGATAAACCCTAAGTACTCGAATGTACTCAATAGACTTACCCGACAGGAGAGAAATAAAAAAGACTCTCAAGGAAATGAAATGTTTATTTAGTGGAGATGGTTGGATAGCATAACTTTGCAAAAAGAGCATTACTATCATGAGTCCTTACTTTCAATCTTTTAGTCAAGTTTTAGCATCAAGTTTAGTGAAGCTTATCATGACTAACTTTGCACCTATTCTAGAGCAATCACTTGATTAATAAGCATCACAGTAGGAACCATATTAGGTTTATCATATCATCATCATAACCATCATGTTCCATCTATTATTACTATGATGTTGGGGCTAGTCGAGTTTCTCATTATCCGGGAGAGACGGCGATTTGAATCGATTTCAACCAGCTAGGAATTTATTCCTAACACAAACCTAGACATACATGCGCCAAGGTAGTCTTAGGTCACCTTTGGTACAACTCAGGTCCAATTCATGGGTTCGATCAGCACCGCACAACCAGGGACAACCAGCTACTAGGATGTTCTAGTTCGGCCTGCCCTTGGGCTCACGTCTAGCTCCACGCACATCCTTACTACCATCCAGAGTGCGCACTCTTATAGAATAGGGCCCGGCCTGAGTTGAGCTACTTGGCTTCATGGTCGGAACAAGTTATCTGGCCAGCTAAGTGAGAGGCATGCGTTCACTCTCGACAAAAGTGCCAACAATGGTACAGTCCTTAATCAAGATAGACGGGAAAAAACATGCACACAAGACCTCCATGTCCTGCTGCCTCTCAATAACCAGATCTCGTCCAGTCTCCATTTATTCATAATCACATGGTTATTTTCCACGATAGCAAATATAGCCAACCATGACCAGGTATTTACCTATGTCTCACAGGTAACAGGAAATCACCCACTTCTACCGGTCTAAGCATGGCTGAGCATAGAACATCCTCCTCATACTAGTAAGGGTTTAGGTATTCATATATAGTGGACAAGGTAGGAAATATGCACCAACAGTTTCATCCAACTCCTATCACCTAATGCATCATATAAAAGTTATACTCATGTGCATTTATAAAAGAGAGGGTAGGAGACTTACAATGCTCCAGGGCTTGCCTGGGATCCGACACAAGTCAGTTCAGTTAGCTCAGACCGTCATGGTGATATCTACGGTCCTAGCACTTGCTTAGTCCTTCCATCTTTGGGATAGGTCCACCATACACCATCTTCGGGTTCAGCTCTAACATCACGTCCTTCAGCTCTTGCGTGGTTTATCTAGCATACCTAAATGAGGTGCAACAATGCATATGTATGAATGCATGGAAGTGCAACACGCAAAGCATTCATAAAAGTACACCAAACTAATATAAGCACCTAGAGCTATTTAACTTAATCATCACTCAAGCATAACATAGGGGATGGCAAGCACATCAAGCATGGCACCGAAATTACTTGAGTGTAGCCATGGCAAGTATTCATCAATCGATGTCAACTTAACATGTTTAACCAACTAGGGCAAGCTAAAGCAATCAACCTACACATGCAGTTCCTGGACAGCAGCACAACAGTCAATTGTTTTAGTCATAAACAGAGATCCCAACATCCAATAAAGGTAATCCTAGACTTTATGGAAAGCTAATGAAATTATATACAACTCTTTTATTTACACTCAGAGCTGATTATAAAGCTAACCAAGTTCAAACACACCAAGAACCATGTCTACACAAACAATGGACAGAAAACTAATATGAACTTCAGAGATGCATATCCAGAGTTCAATCCACTCAACAAATGTGGTTATTAACTTTTTAGAAAGCTTATTAAGTTAGATACAACTTTGTTATTATCATCTAAGGGTGATTTCCCAGCTAAAAGGGTTAGACAACATGAAGAGGGCATCTCTGTCCAGATTTGGACAGAATCTGATATTCTGCTTTGAACAGCAATAACTAGAGTTCTAGACCACCAAAATCAGTGATCTTAGACATTTTAGAAAGCTTATAAAAATCACTACAACTCTCCTATTATCACCCATATATGATTCCATGTGTATTTAAGTCAACCAAAGCAATCATTCAAATCTGTTCAGAGCACATGCAAAACCTGACAGCAAACTTGTAAAATCTATAACTCCTAAACCATCTGGCCTAAAATCATGAAATTTTAGAAAAAACAAGATAAGATATTTACCTACAACTTTGGTATTCAACACATTCACAGAAAACATCATTTGCATCACTAAAATATCACCACCCCAAAAACTGTACATACAACATAACAGCAAAGATACAATTATATGCATTTACCATTTATATTGTTAACAACTAACATTTTGTTGCTATATATGCAGCTCCATGAAACTCCTAACTATAACCAAGAAATCACATTACCTAGGACCAATTATTAGAAGTATTACATGGCATAAACACAAGCATCTACTAACAAACTTTCATTAGCTTTTCAATATATAAAAACATATATATTAATTATAGGTGATGTTGCAAACATCTTATTTGGATCTCAAATTTTTATGAGAGAAAGGTGATGACAAAACATGATTACTGTACAAATTTCACATGCTCAGGTTTTATAATTTAATTACTATGAAAAAGACAAATTGCTATTGCAAGAAAACATGTAAAAGCAAGATAAATCTAAAGATCATCATTTTATTTAAACATATAGCCATATTATGGTTTCATAGGACACAATATCACAACGCAAGGGTAAAGGAACCACATTTCATATTTTTGCATATATAAATTATTTATAAACCATTTAAAACCATTTCTCAAGCATTAATCAAGTTAAATTCATAACTCAGCCATAAATGCACCAAAAATTATGGAATTTTAACCAGATCTCACACATGCCATAAGTATACTGGCATAAAAATTTTAGGTCATTCGGAGTGATTTTGGCCGGCACAGGCGGCGAGCTATAGGGTCGTGGCAAGCCATGGACCACTCCTGGCTCTAGCTTGGCCGGCGGTAGTGGGAGGAGGATGGTGCAGCTGCTTCGAGCGCTCTGCTCGGCCAGAGCGAGGGAGAGGGAAGAGAGAGCGAGGGAGAATAGGAGAGCGAGGCAGCATCGGGTCCTCCAAATAGGCGAGCAGGGTCGAGCTGACGAGTATGTGAGAGAGCGCGAGGGCCATGCGCCGCGCGTGCCCTGCGACCGGTCGGCCATGATGCCATTTCTAAAGATGTTATAGTAGCCATCTCCTTGATTGAAACAGCGATCTTCATCCTCCTCTAGTTCTCTAACCATTTGATGATTGTTTCAACCAATTGCTCTGTGTTGTAGAGCTACATGAGTACTCCAACTTTGCTTAAAGAATCTTGGTCAAATTCTAACTAGTTTGCGAGATATTAATTCCCAAAGAGGCTACTTGAAAACTAAAATCGGAATTCAGATATTCAGTCCAAGTTCCACGAATTCAGCGAAACTAGCAGTTTTGGGAATTGATTTTGAAGGTCCAAATGTGCTCCAAACGTGATGAGACTTGTTTTGTTGTTTTCAACACAAAGTGTACTTCAACTCATATTAAGGAACCCAGTTGAGTTACCATATGAATTTGAAAGATAAAAATGTCACAACATGTCAACTCACTGTTGCCGATCAGGGACATATTTCTGAGGCCAAAACAACACGCATTCAAATTTTAGGCTACTGTTTGAGCCACTTAGGAGTTGAATCGGGGCTTGGTCCAAAAATAACGTTTGTTGTACTCCACTAAAACTTCAACTTTCATTAAAGGTCAAACTTCATATCTAGTCCTGAAAGTATTGTTTCACCTTGGTCAAAGCAGCATCACGATAAAGCTGAAATTGTCCTTTTTGATCCATTGAAGCATTTTCTTGACATTTGCTCAACATGAACCATTCATGGCTTTTGTTCATGAGTTGAATTAGAGCTATTTGAGCAAGGTTGCAAGGTTTGGTCGACATCCCATGTTATAGTTCACTTAATGAAGCAATTCAAGAAAGATTATAACTTATCATTTCATGTGAGTTCTTGATTTCACACTTCATGAAACTTTTCCACTGGTCAAGATGGATGCATGTTGATGTAAGATACATGAAATAAGCATGTTTAACATTACTCATGCCTAATCTTAACTAGGGTCCACCTGTAAACAAAGGTGTATTGTCCAAGTTCAAGTTGGGACTCAATTTCATAGATTGGACCTCAACACCTTCGTCATCACTTCAAAATTATGAACTAGAGATCATGATCATTGCTTCACATATCCTACTTAAGTCTAATTTTGCTGCTTAACTCATGACTAATACCCGGAGTGTTACATAAGGACTCCTCCGAGGGCCGACATCTTGAGCACCATCTAAGGATAGTGCGGTATGGCCATGAACTTGGTCAATGCTGAGCGACAGAGGATGGCGTGGTAGGCGGTGTCAAAATCAGCCACTAGGAAGCTGATGTACTCGATGCAAAACATATCGATGATGTCGTACTACACCGATAGGGTGATCTTGCCCAAGGGCTAGTAAGCCTTTCCTAGGACAACCCCCTAGAAAGGAGAGTTGATGGGAGTGAGATCTTCCTTTAAGAGGCCTAGTTCAGACAAGGCGCTGGCGAAGAGGATGTTGAGGGCACTGCCACCATCGATGAGGACCTTCGTGAAGCACACTTTGTGGATGATGGTGTCCAACACGAGGGGGAAGCATCCTATGTATGGGATCTCCACCCACTGGTCGGCCCTGCTGAAGGGGATGGGCTGCTCAGACTAGGGGAGGTATCTGGGGTCGATGATGGTGTTGATGCCCCTAACAGATATGACTCACCAGGAGGTGAGGTTCTTGTTGCGCTTGTTCTCAGAGGCGGCCAACCTCCGAAGATTGTATGGATGGTCTTGCTAGGATCTTGAAAGGTGCCACCCATGTTTGGGGGGTTCACGATCCTTGCCATAGTTGTTGTCTTCTGTATGTTTCTTGTCCGCCTGGTCTTGGAAAATATTTGCTTGACCCATGCACTCCCTCATGGTATGCTTTGCACCCTTGTGGATCGGGCATGAGCCATTGAGGAGCTTGTCAAACTGTGCGCTATAGTTGCACTTAGCATGAGGCTACTCGATGGAGGCGACGAAGTTCTCTGGTCGGCGGTGTCGGAGTTGTCCTACCCTCGATGTCACCTACCCATCACGATAGTCGCGGCTATCGAGGTGACGCTCGTGGTCGTCATAGTGGTGGTCTCAATCATCGTTGCGCCATTCATCACGGCATTCGTCGTTGCGACGTGGTGGACGATCGGGCCAGGGAACCCAAGCGATATCTTCACGATGACGTAGGTTAGCCTCCTCAGCGTCAGCATATTGTTTGGTGGTTGTGAACATCTCACCAATCGATGCTGGTGGCTTCCTATTGAATTTTCTACGGAGCTCATCATGATGGTAAAGTCCTTGCATAAAGGTGGTGATGACCACGGACTCCAAGATGTTTGGAATATGATTCCTGACCTCGAAGAAACACTTAATGTAGCTCCGAAGGAGTTCGCTAGGCTTCTGATATACTCTAGCTAGGTCGTGCTTCATCCCCGGCTGCTAACATGTAGCCTTGTAATTCTCAATGAACAACCTCTTGAGGTCATCCCTTGAGTCGATGATGTCCGATTGGAGGCTTGTGAGCCAATTAATCGTGGTGGGCTTAAGCATGATGGGGAAGTAGTTTGCCATGACATCGGTGTTGCCGCCACCGGCCCATACGGTGGTGGCATAGCTCGTGACCCATTGCTTAGGGTTGACGTGGCCATTGTATAGCCCATAGCTTTGTGATGAATGCTCGCAGACCATTGATATCACCGATGGCGGCAGCGTCACTAGTGGCTGGTGGAACAGCAGCACCGGTAGCTGGTCGAGCGGCGTTGTCGGTGGTGGGCCGTGTGGCATTTCTGGTGGGCTAGGCGATGTTGCGAAGTGAGATAGCTAGATCGGCTCAAACGCGGCCTTAGGGTTGCCCCATCCTTCATCATATTGCTAGCGGCGAATGATCTCCTCCGTGTGGCGTGAGTTGCGCCGATTATTGTTATGGCGACGAACGTCATGACTATTATTAAGATGCTGATGCAAGTCACTAGCAGGTTGTTCAACCTCCTGGTTGGCGTTGGGGTTGGCATACTACGGCCGTTCTCTGGGATTGATAATGTAATTGCCTCTCGATCCCCCTTGGAGATAAGGGTCGCCTGCCTAAAGGCGACTTCCACTAGGTCGCTGGGATCGGGCCCTGCGTGGCCCAATGGATCGGTTTGAGGAGGTGAAGTGGGATGGCGCCTGATTCTAGCAATTTTTGTTAACCTAAACCACAACTGCTTTGAGCATGGCGATGGCTTTGGCGTGCTCTGGTGATGGCGTGAGCCTGCCTAGCTCATTCATACCGATGATGAGGTTGGTACTCAGTGTCGGCAAGACCTGATGCCCGTCAACTTGGATGAACTCTTCATTGAGGTTGCGGATGACACGGTGCCCTCCCTATTGATGGGCAGCGCCGCCACTGATGGTCGCGCCAGGATTGGCGTTCGCTGTAGCTGCGGTGACGTCTTCTTCTCTATGACGTTGGGCATGATCGGCGTTTCTATCTTCCCGTGCGACATGTTGACAGTCGGTTCCCCCATCATGAGTAGCACTGTCGGCGTTGATCATGAAATTTTCCCTAGGAAAGCATCTAAGCGGGGATGGAGTGCTGGCGATGAGGTAGGTGATGGTTTCAGTGATGGTTTTGGTGGAGCCTTCTGATTCTGCCCTCGGATCTGCCTCTAAGATCGGGAGCAGAGAGTCATCATCAAGCTAACAAATCTGCACCATGTTGATGGCCGGTGCAAACTGGTCGGCGCTCGGTAGAATGAGCTCAATGAGCAGATGGATGTCGCCGATCTGGTTGGCGTAGAGATCGTGCAGGGCCTCTTGATCAGAGGCATCGCATTGGCCAGCACATTGGGGTGAACCATCGTGGGACCTTGTGTTGGAGCTTGCCGACCAGCCTTGGGCTAGTCAGATCTGGGGAGCGATCGGTGCTGCACTGTGCGCCCTTGCGGGGTCACCGTGATATTTAAATTTGCATCTTGCCACCTCGGACGATGTGACCAAGCGAGAGTGCTTAGGGCAAACCACCTAGAATGGAGGATACTTGTTGTCGTAAGGAGATCGATCTTGGATTGACTCTATGAGCAACAAGCATTCAACGAGCTTATCATCAACCCGATCTATAGATGAGATTAGGTCGTACTGCTGGATGGGTTTCCTCGGTCGGCGTGGCACCGAAGGGCGAGCTGCTAGAAGAAGAAGGACTGGGAGAGATCCCAAGACTCGATCAGCTAGCGTAGATGTTAGAGCTACCGGTGTGAGGTTGTCCTACACCGGCTGGATGACCTCCACATCATCGTTGGCGTTGATGACCCAGGTGATGGAACCGACCGTGAATGTTTGGCCGGCCCTAGGAGCGAACAGAGAGCTTAGAAAATGTACCATCTGGCCCGCCATGGGATCAAGCGCACACCCCAACCTGGTGCACCAACTGTCGACTAAATGTGCACAGCAGTCCACCGAGGGGTATACCCACAATGGTAGATTTGTCATAGAGGTGAGCAAGATCAGGAGCGAGATGGTGACGAGACACAAGATTTAGATAGGTTCATGCCCTCAGCTTGACGTAATACCCTAATCCTTTGTCCCATTGGTTTGTATTGGTTATCATATATGATTGTGTGTGTTTTGAGGGGGTCCCCTACCTGCCTTATATAGCCCGGGGGGTAGGGTTACAAGCTGATCAGGTCTAAGTCTAATCGGGTAACAGATAATCTTTACATGGAATATTACATTCGGCATATCCTAACAGATTCTATGATATCTCTAGGATGTCGCTGAGATGTCTTGTGGCATGAGCCGAGCTATGCCGTGAGCCGCAAGCCTTGTTCTTATGGGGTGGACCACCCCTTGCGGCACGTCCCATGTAGTCTACCATGGGTACCTGGGGTCAAACCCCCCATAGGGAGGGCCTAGCTAACTTGGCTTGCAAGTTACACCGCCTTGTGGAGCACGTCCGGGCGTGGCTATCGTCATGGTCTTATGGCCACATCATGGCATGGCATGGTGCTACTATGCCGGCCATGGTGGCACTATAGGCACGATTATAGTTTGCTAGCCATCCTATGTGCGACGTGGTCTCCACCGTGGCCTTCGTCATCATCTCCTGGTTTCCTAGGGCATCGTATAGGAGTTACTGGCCATCCCCGGGTCACTGATCGCCTTGTTGTCTTGAGGAGTGCGGGGCATGATCCCTATCATTGGGGTCATGGTTCCCGCCAGCCCGGATGGCCTCTAAGTCAAGGCCCTCATCGTGGATCCCATCCCATAGTGGGCAAGATCGTACTCTTGTCTCGTCGGGCTGTATTTGGCTGGTGGTCATCGTACCTATCGCCACCACTTTGGGTGGTATTGTCTTGTCTGAGCTACAAAGATGGCATCTGACCACACTAAGGTGATTGTTGTCCCCTCGGTCCTTGTGGGGTCAGTGCAGCGTGTTTGTTCCTATCAGAGCAGGCACGCTTGGCTAGGATCGACCACTCGTTCCTTTCAGGGGGTCATGACAAAGGAGAAGTCGTGTGCCATTCCTGTGTCATGCATCTAAGGCAGGAGGGAGGGGTCATGGCTGACCCTGGCCTTACAGTCTGGCCTAGTTTGCTTAGCTTAGCTAGGCCTCAGTCGTTCAGGATTTCGCTAGCTGATATGTTGTGGGCCGCATGGCCTTCTAGCTAATCGTTGCCTTGAGACACCCTAGGGTTATAACCCCAACAAGTTGGGTTCAACATAGATCAAAGCCACTCATGACTACTACTACTACTAAACCAGGGGTCATTTGGTAGCTGGTTTCTAGCCCCTGTTGGTTGGTTTTGCCTGCAGGTTTCTTTCTGGATCTCTTTATGATCTGTAGTGTGGTAAACATGCATAATGAAATTCATCCGATCCAGTCTCACATTGATCTAATGCCTAACGGAGGAGTCACATAGCTATTCAAATTTTACTGCACATGCAAGAAAGTCCGAGCATTGTAAATCTGACCGGTCGGACACATCTCACGTTATACAGGGAAACCTGTTTCGTACTAGTACTTTCATTGAATCCCTAAAGGAAAAAAATATAATTGAAACAAAACAACAGAAAAAGCAAAAGCAACAGGAAATCAAAAGCTACAAAATACACTATATTTGAGGACAAATTTCAAATGCCAGAATACACTACATTTCAGGACAGAGGGAGTAATTCACTCTTGCACGTAAAGAGTGAATTACTAGTCTCTTATTCCAAATTCTCATTCAAAAAAATGGATTTCTTGACAAAGCCTACAGTCTTCACTGCAATACACAGCCCTTCCTTCCCATCCATCTACATCGCCGCAAGCACCGCCTATGCAAGGAAGATCGCCACGCACCTACACCGACGGCGACAGCAACAACAGTCCCCACGTCATATTGTAGATCACCTTGATGGCCGGGTAGTGGCACAGCACACACCCCTTGTTGCTTAGCCACCTACTCATTGGTCCGCCACCGCTGCCGCCCGTGATTCTTCCTCGCCCTCGCCCCGTGTCATGCACTACCTCGTAGTGTCATTGTCGCTGGCACCGCCATTGTGCCTATAGAGCAATATGGCGACCAGATAGGCCGTTGTTGACGGTAGTTAACAACCATTATAAACTGTCAAAGAAACATGAATAAGGGCATAAATATGATCACCAACAAAGGTCTAGGGGTTTAAACTAATAAATTCTATGAGTTTTGGTGAATCTATATTTTCTGTAGGGTTTAACCAGAAAACCGTCATGGTGGACCTACATGTCAGATTTAATTGCGCTTATCCACGACAAAATGGACACTAGAAGGTTCTAGAGAACACTAGAGGACACCACGCTGAGGCAAAGAGGCAAAGGCTACTAGGTGGGGCCAGCCGGCCCCACCTACAGGGCGCCCGGCCCCTAGGCCCATCTGTCGGTCTCCGTGTTGCAATGTCAGTTCTCCACCACCTCCTAGGTTACATCTACACCGTTCCTTAAGTCGGTTTGATCCAAGGGCTCACATTTAATACTCTGGCTATATATACCGGCCCCTGCCACCCCTCCTGAGGCATCAAGTCATTTGAGAAGACAAAAACCCTAATTGTCCTCAGAGCTCCATAAATTCTAGGGCATAGCTAGTTAGGCTTGGTCTAGAGGGAGGCAACCAGGCTTCGCTTGTATTCCCGATCGTGTCAAGAGCATGGTTTGGTATAATCCTTGTACCCCGTCTCTTTTGTATCTCCATTATTTTTATATGCTTGCTATAATTGTTATGACAATATTAGTATTCATCTTATTCATGTTCTTTGTAATAATGTTCATCATCTAGTTTGATTATATACTTAGTATAGCTAGTTTATCATTATGTTTATGCATAAGTTTGTATAGCGCTCCTCCAAAGTACACGGGGTGAGTGGTCGACATTGTGTGAGCGTGGTGCTTATATGTTGTTTACCTATGGATACACCCTATATTCTAGGCCGTGTGGTAGATCGCGGACGTGACACTCCCATTGATTCCTTTGTAGTCCACTCCCCGATGTAGGTAGCACGTAGGATCTGATTACAAAGGAAGATAATGTAACACCCCAATGTTAAGCATTGCATTTGGCACTTGTATTTCATGAGCACAAGCATCATCCAAGCATTCATGAACTTGAGAAATGAAATTTCATTTCATTCTTATACATTGTCACATGAAATGTTGATTATATATATATGTTTATGTATGTAATCACGTATGACCAATGTGTGAAATAGTTGTAAGGTCACTACAATACCTTAGACACATCTAGGATGGTGAATTGAACAACTTTTATATTCATGACTTAAGCCAATTTTGCTTCTAAGTGTTGGTTTACTTTGTAATGCCATTTTCAGGATGCTAGTTTGACCAAAGTTGAACAGTAGCTTAGAATGTTTCCATGGTTGTGTGACCTAAATAAAAGTTGGAGTTCACATCATGGGTAACAAACTTTATTTACGGGTTATGAGCTAATTTAGTGTCTAACATGGTCAAATAGAGCTCACAAGTATCAATAAAATGTTGTTTTGTGACAATTTTTCTTAGTGTAGAATGCTGATTTCAGTTTCATTGTAGCCCAATTTAGAGCTCTGTAGTTTGAAAACCATTACAAATTATACAAAATTCCTTTAAGCAATCTTGTAGTACTCATGTATCGCTATAATTTTTATTAAGGAAGTTTTTGCTAAATCACCACGGATTAGGAGGACTGATCGCTTGAACTTGCTTCGTCAGTCAGGTTCAGTGGTGTCTGAACTGGCGCTGCGCGTGCATCGTGGCTGACCGGCATTAGGCCACGACAGCTGCATGGAGGCCATCCTCCAGCGTTGGGCCCGTGCGTTAGGCTAGAGCGGGCAGCAAAACCACGCGACGCCGCTGCTCTCTCTCACTCGCGCTCACTCTCTCTGCCTCACTCTCGCTCCCGCTCTCGTCGTGCCAGAGTGAAACCGAGCGCTGTCGCCATTGCTGCCGAGCTCCGCCATGCTCACTCGCTGCCACCACCGCACCATCGTCCACTACATCTCGCCCACAGCTCCACCATCACCTCCTCCACCTCGTCGACCCGCCATTGCCTTAGCTCGAACCAAGGTAAAGGCCTACGAGCCGTCACCGTCGCCGCCACAGCCGTTGTGCGCCACTGAGCTCCAAGCTTGCCCGTGGCCAGCCCTATCTACCACAGCTCCTACCTTCTTCTCCGTTGGTTCATCATCGCCTTAGGTCATAGTTGCTCGTGCCATAGCCTACTTCACCATTACCATCGTCGTCTCGCGGGAATGTGCGACTGCACCGCGCGCACCCGCCATGGCCATGAGCTCCAGCTCGCCATTGCCGACCTTAGCTAGACCCCGTCATTCCCCTCTAGCACATGTTTCATCACCTCCACTAACCCTAGCACCATCACCAATGATGGAGACTCATCACCCATCACCGGCTCGCCAGAACGGCGACATCACCGCCATGCTCAGTGCGCCGCCACACCACCATGCATGTGGCCAAGCCTCACCGCCACTTCATAGTGTCTTGATCCACGCTGTAGAGCTTCGCTAGGGTGTGTAGATGTTGTAGCCACGCTCGCCTGGACATGTCGTCGCCGGAGATGGTCGAAGTACCACCATGCACCGCCGCTGAGCCGTCATGCTTGCCGACGAGTTAGCTCCGGTGGTCCTCTGAGCAAACCTTGGGTACTAGTAGATGCACGTGATGTATGGACCAGGTGCACCTAGCTGTAGCGCCCGAGTGAAAATTTGATTTTCTTTATTTATTTTTCACAGATTTTGTTGCTAACTTGCAAAAATTATATCTAGAGCTAGGAGTATCCAAATGAGGTGAACCAAATTTTGTTGGATTCATCATGAAGTGTACTATTTAATAAAAATATTAAATCTACTTCTTATGGTATTTTTATGGGAGAATTAAATTTAGCAAAATAAGTGCTTTTAAAGTAGTTTATATCTTGTAAAATGCATAACTTGAGCTAGGAAAGTGGTAAAATTGTGATTCCAATTTTGCTGGTCCTGTGTTGACATGCTCTAGCTAGGAAAAATATGAAACCTATAGTATACATACTAGTAATATGGTCTTCCTATTTAATCTTATTTAATTGCTAGATTCTAGTGACATTAATTGGGGTAAAAATACATAACATATGATCATACAAATTTTTACATAGTATTCTCATGCTAGGAGGAAAGTAAGAAAAATATTAAATCTATTTCTTAACACTTTTTACTATGCTAAACTATTTTTGCTAAAATAAGCATATCTAACTTGTCATTTTTTAGAGGTAGCTATACTTATCCAAATGACATGAAATTTGTACAGTAGACTATTAGGGTTATGTGTAGACTACTATAATTTTCTTAGTATTTATGGAGCATTGGAAGTATTTATCCTTTAAATCACCTTATTATATAAGGAAATTAATAAATGAATATAAATAAATTAGTTAGTCTTAACCATGATGTTTTCTATGATGATTATGATGTATATGAGTTGTTGGTGTTATTAGTTAGGCTTAGAAGTAATTGGTTATAGGCAGCTAGTAAATTATTGCTTTCTAATTCAACTAGATGACTGCATGTATAGTTTCCTGTTGTAGTGGCAAATTCGTTATGATAATGATCTTTTCTGTGAAACTTGTCAATAACAAAGTTGTAGATAACTTACTTATCTACCTTGTGTTAAATTTTCAAGGTCATAAGTCTTAGGGTTTGAGAATTATAGCTGTTAGAAGTCTACTGTCAGAAATACTTATTCTCTAGATAGATCTAAAAGATGAATTGTTTGACCTAGATAGCTACTGAATCACTTTTAGAGGATAAAAAGAAAGTTGTAGGAAATTTCATGATATTTCCAGAAAATCAACAACAATATTATTGAGATATGTATAACTCCAGTTATGATAAAAAATTGGCTGCTGTCTTACAGTCCAGAAAATGTTTTACATAAGTGTTTGTTTAGTTACGAGAGAAGAGATATGCACCTACTTAGTAAAAGAAAATATATCTTGTTATCACCTTAATACCAAGCTATTAAGAACACTTAGGAGAATGCATATTCATCACATTATATCTTATGATACTTGTCACTATATATACATCCATGATACCTTATTCCATGATCAAGCATATAGGATCGTCCGAGAGGATAACTCTGTTGGAGTTCGATGAAGAGCCAGAGGAACAGCAGGAGGCACCGCAGCCCATAGCTCTAGAAGGTGAGGAGAAAGCCCTTGAGGACCTACCTGAGTGCCCTGATCATCGGCCAACTTCTTTTCTCAAAGATAAGCCCCAGAGCATTCTAAGTCTCCCATGTTTTATAAAATATCACTTGAGTCTCAGATGTTTGATGCATTAGGTTATAAGAGTTGGTTGAAAACACTTGATGCATAGAACTACCTTGTCTAGATATATACCTTTAACCCTGTATAGGTCTAGGATCGAATACATGCTTAGCCATGCTTAGACCGGTAGAAGTTGGGTGATTTCCTATCACCTGCGAGATATAGGTGGGCACTGAACTACGGTTGGCCATATTTGCTATCGTGTAAAACAACCATGGATGTTGTAAATCGAGGCTGGATGGAGTCTATGTTGTAGGTTGACTCATGTGATTCCGTTAGCGCCAATTAAGGACCGTACCGTTGTTGGTCCTCTATCATTTTGAACGCATGCCTCTCACTTAGCTGGCCGGATAACTCATTTCGACCATGAAGCCGAGTAGCTCAACTTAGGCTAGGCCCCATTCTGTAAGAGTGAGCACTCTGGATGGTAGTAAGGATGTGTAGGGAGCCAAACATGAGCCCAAGGGTAGGGTAGTCCTGATCGTCCTAGCAGCTGGTTGTCCCTGATAGTGCGAGCGCTGATCGAACCCATGAAATGTGGACCTAAGTTGTACCAAAGGTGACCGTTGATCTGGTCTACCTGGGTTTATGTTAGGAATAAATTCCTAGCTGGTTGAAATTAATTCGAATCATCGTCTCTCCCGAATAGTGAGAAACTTGACTAAGCTTCCTTCTATCATAGTGTTAATGGCAAGTGGAATGGTTCTGAGAATTCAATATTAAATGGCTATGGTTATTATTGTGCTGCCATTAACAATATACTACATGTTTGACATAGGTTAGTCACTAATCTAGAGATGAATAGCTACAATTAACTTGATGACTGAATTATAAAAGGTATAGTTGAATTAGTGGCTTTTTATGCAAAATATTGTCAAGCTAGCTCCACTTATAAAGTCTTGCATGATCCTTGAAGTCACTTTATTTTTGGTTTATGATGGGTAAGTCTAGCTGAGTACCTTCTTGTACTCAGTGTTTATTTCCCATTGTTGCAGATAATACGATGTATCATGGCTACTGTAAGAACTGCTTCTATCCTACCATGGACGAGGAGTAGGGCCCTGGGCAAGGCATCTCTTATTAATCCCTCTCTTATGCTTTTGTGGGATTGTGATCATGAGCTGGCATAGTATTTGAACAACAGATGGAGATGTGTTTCAAACTCTATTTGCTTCTCGCTACTATTTTACTTGAACTTGGTTTGTAATAACTTTTAATCATACTCTGATGTATGAAACTGTATTTGTGAACTTTATGTAACGTGTGACAAGTATGTTGAATCATGTATGATCTTGGTTGTATGTTGGTTGAATCGAGACCCTTTATGGTACTCGACGGACTACCGGGTTTATATGGGCTCAAGTATGATAGTGCGACCGCTTGTGGGCTGCTATTGTACTTGTGCTCTTATAAATTGGACAGTTCTGCTATAGATAAGCTCTATTCTTACTCTTCCCTAGTAATATCCCTTATGTGAAGATATAAAGATGATCTTAGCCATAATTACTAGGTGTAATTGCACTAATCAATGTATACTTTGACTTGTAATTAAGAATAACTTAGGAATTATTCCTCTAATACTCTACCTGACCATGCTAATGCCATAGAAAGGAGTACTCTGAGTGATTTATCATTATCATTGATCAATACTTATCATATCTCTTATCCTACGACTTACCCCTATTATGAGTAGAATATTGGTTATGGTTTACTTCTCCAACAATAGTAGACGTTATCAATACTTGTCCATGCCAGATCTTCCCTATGGTAAAAATATAAATAACGATACCTGGAATACTCCCGGGTGAAGTGCTACAATGGTATAATTATCTGTGCGCTTGCAGATTCCTTGTAACACCTATGTGTTAAGCATTGCATTTGACACCTGCATTTCATGAGCACAAGCATCATCCAAGCATTCATGAACATGAGCTTATGAAATTTCATCTCATTCTTATACTTTGTCACATGCAATGTTGATTCATATATATGCTAATGCTTACATATGATAGGATTTACATGTGACCAATGCATAAAATGTTTGTGGGACCTTAGGATTACCTTAAACATGTTTAAGATGTCACATGGAACAACTTTGGTATTCATGACTTGGATCAATTTGGCCTCTAAGTCATGGTTGTTGTGTAACTTACCATTTTCATGTTGTATGTTCGACCTAAGTTGAACTATAGCCTAGAGTGTTTGCATGGTAGTGCACCCTTAAGCAAAGTTGTAGTACTTGATTAGAGTAACAACTTTTATTTTTGGGTCATGAGCTAATTGAGTGCCTAGCATGGTCAAATAGGGCTCACAAGAATCAACAAAACATTGTTTTTCAACTTTGAAATTTCGCTAAGTGTAAAACTGATTTATAGTTTCATGTGCTATACTTTGACGCGTTGCAATTTGCAAACTAGCTCGAATTAGACCAAGCTCACTTAAGCAAAGTTGGAGCTTACATGTAGCTCTACAACTATTATTAATCAAGCTTTTGCTAACTCGTTGTGGTTTAGGAGTTAGGATGGTGTGATTTGGCGTTGTCAGACTGACTGATGGTGGCCTGATGGCCATCTCGACCTGGCCATCGTGGCCGACCGAGCGCAGAGCATGGCCGCTGCATGGCCGCCACTGGCCGACATCAGGCCCTTATCATAGCAGGGTGGCATGTGATAACAGAGACGTCGTGCTTCTCATTTCACTCTCGCAATCGCACTCTCTCCCTCTATGCTGCTCTCTCTCGCGCGCGTAGCGGAGGCACCAAGCTCACCACGCCACCGCACCACTCCGCCGCAGCTGCTCGCCATCGTCGTTGCACCACTATCCGATTCCTCTTGCCGGCAAGTCCACCATACTCACCTCATCCACGCCGACCCACTAGCCTAGCTTACCGACCCTTGGTAAGGGTACATTTTGCATCGTCGTCGCTGTGAGCCCTCACCGGAGCGCCGTCGCGCGCTCGGCTCACCGTGGCCGCGCCTATCCACCACACCCCATGGTTTTCTATTCACTGGTCTAGCACCGCACTAGGTCATAGCAGCTCAGGTCACATCTAGGTTAGACGCTACCAAGCAAGCGCACAGGAACGCGCTGTCGGTCCTGCCATGTCCGCCATGGCCTCCATGACTGGCAAGCTCACCGTTGCCGAGCTGGCCTATCGGCTTCCTCCTCTTTGGTGCGCATTAGGTAGAGTAGGCCTAGAGCTAGCATCTGGCATGACGGAGACCCGCCTCTCACCGCCATCTCACCGGAACGCCGTGAGCACCGTCGTGCTCCGTGCGCTGCCGCGCGGGCATGCACGTGGCCAGTGCTCGCCATCACATCACCAGAACCCTAGCCACCTCGGTTAGCTCCGATAGGTTACCACATAGCTATAGAGCAACTCACCAAAGCATATGATGGTCGAAGGACACCGGCGTACCACCGCGCGAACACCGTCGTCCACCATTGCCGCCGGCGAGCCACTTACGGTGAGCCTCCGGGCTTGCCGAGCACACCCATCGACGTGACTTGATGACCCGAGCATGTAGGTGCTGTCATCGTCGCCAGAGACCTCGTCGCCGATGAGATATCGCTGGCCGGAGCTTTCCCTCTGTTCTCACGTCGCTGACAAGCGGGTCCCACTGACCAGCAGGCCCCATTTGTCAGTCTGTGTATTAGTAAAATTTTTGAATTGTTTTCACAGATTTCAATACCAAATTCCAAAATTCATATCTTAAGCTAGGAGTGTCCAATTTTGGTGAACCAAATTTTATTGGATTCTTCATGAAGTGTAGTATTTTATAAAAAATATTAAATGCACTGTTTCTAGTATGTTTCAAGGTGAATAAAATGTAGCTAGATAAGTGTTTTTTGAATGTTTGCAATCTTATAAAATGTATAACTTGAGCTAGGAAAGTGACAAAATTGTGATTCCAATTTTGCTGGTCTTGTATTGATATGCTCTAGCTAGGAAAAATATTAAAACTATAGTAAACATAATTTTAATATGGTCTTCATATTTAATCCTAATTAATTGCTAGTTTCTAGTGAAATTAATTGATGTAAAAATATATAACATATGATCATGAAAATTTTTACACAGTATTCTTATGCTTGGAGGAATGTAAGAAAAATATTAAATCTGTTGTTTAACACTTTTCACTGTGCTAAACTATTTTTGCTAAAATCAGCCTATGTAACTTGTCATTTTTGTAGAGGTAGTTGTACATATCAAAATTGCATGAAATTTGTACAGTTCACTATTTACTTCATTTGTAGGCTACTGTAATTTTACTAGAATTTATTAAGCACTAAAAGTATTTATTCTTTAAATCACCCTATTATTTAAGGAAAATAATAAATGGATATAAATAAGTTAGTTATGTTTGACCATGATGTTTTCTATGGTGCTTGTGATACATATGGTCTGTTGCTGTTATTAGTTAGGCTTAAAAGCAATTGGTTGTATCCAACTAGTAATTATTGCTTTATAATTCAAATAGATGGCTGCATGTATAGTTTCAGTTGAGTTGATAATTTCTTGTTGATAATGGTCTTTTCTAAAACTTGTTAATAACAAAGTTGTAGATAACATATTGATCTCAATTGTGTTAAATTTTCATAATAATAGGCCTTATGGTTTAAGAATTATGGCTGTCAGAAATGCTTGCTTTTTGGACATATTTGAATAATTGAATTGCTTGACCTAGATAACTATGGAATCACATTAAGGGTATTAAAAGAAAGTTGTAAACAATTTCATAAGATTTTCAGAATGTCCACAGCCATATTATTTTGATGTATATAATTCCAGTTAGGGTCAAAACAAGTGAATGTTGTATTGTGGTCCAGAAAATAATTTACATAAGTGTTTGTTTAGTTATTAGAGAAGAGATAGGCACCTACTAGTAGAATAAGATGCACTTGTTATTACTTTAAATACCATGCCATTAAAAACACTTATGGGGATGCATTCATCATGTCATATCATATTATATGTGTCATCGTATATGCATTCGTGATATCATATTTCATGCTCATGCATATAGGATCGTCCGAAGAGATAACGCTGTGGGACTTCAACAAAGAAGAGGAAGGGGATCAGAAGGAGACGGCCTAGGCCGTAGCTCCAAGAGAAGAGGAGCAAACTCCCAAAGATCCCCCTGAGTGCCCGGATCACCGGCCAACCTATTTTCTCAAAGGCAAGCCCCGGAGCATTCTAAGTCTCCCATGTTTTACAAAATCTTACTTGAGTCCTTTATGTTTGATGCATTAGGTTATAAGAGTTGATTGGAAATACTTAATTCATAGAACTACCTTGTCCAATGACATATACCTTAACCCTGTGTAGGTCCAGGATCGAATGTATGCTTAGCCATGCTTAGACCGGTAGAAGTTGGGTGATTTCCTGTCACCTACGAGATATAGGTGGATACCGAAGCACGGTTGGCTATATTCGCTATTGTGGAAAATAACCATGGGGTAATGTAAATGGAGGCCAGGTGGAGTCTATGTGTAGGTTGACTCATGTGATTCTGTCTGTGCCGATTAAGGACCATACATTGTTGGCACTTCTGACAAGATTGAACGCATGCCTATCACTTAGCTGGCCGGATAACTCATTTCGACCACGAAGCCGAGTAGCTCAAGTCAGGCTGGGCCCTATTCTATAAAAGTGCGCACTCTAGATGGTAGTAAGGATGTGCGGGGAGCCAGACATGAGCCCAAGGGCAGGCCAGGCCTGAACGTCCTAGCAGCTAGTTGTCCCTAATTGTGCGGCAATGGGCGAACCCGCGAAATGTAGACTTGAGTTGTACCAAAGGTGATCTGAGGTGACCGTTGATCTGGTCTACCTGGGTTTGTGTTAGGAATAAATTCCCAGCTGGTTGAAATCGATTCAAATCATAGTCTCTCCCGGACAGTGAGAAACTTGGCTAGCTCCAACATCGTAGTAATTGTATTATGGAATGTGATGGTTTCGATGAACATGGAATTACTACACCAGCTATGGTTACTATTGTATGTTATTAATTGATATACCACATGTTTGGCATAGGTTAGTTGCTAATCTAGAGATGAATAATTATAATTAACTTGATGACCAAAGTATAATTGTACAACTGAATTAGTCGCTTTTTATGCAAAATGTTGTCAAGCTACCTCCACTTATAAAGCCTTGCATAATCCTTGGAGTCACCTTATTTTTTGGTTTTTGAGAGGTAAGTCTAGCTGAGTACCTTCTCGTACTTAGGGTTTTATTCCCATTGTTGCAGATGGTACAGTTTATCATGGCTATTGCAAGAACTACTTTTGTCCCCCTGGATGAAGAGTGAGCCCTGGGCAGGCATCTGTTATTAATCCTCCTTATGTGCTTTTGTGGGAGTGTGATCACGAGTTGGCACTATATCTGAACTATGATGGCAAAAGTTAGCTTCAAACTTTAATTTACTTCCGCTACTATTTACCGAACTTGGTTTGTAATAACCTTATTTCGTACTCTGATGAATGAACTGTATTTGTGAACTTTATGTAACATGTGACATGTATGTTGAATCATGTATGATCTTGGTTGTATGTGGATCATTAATCGAGACCCGTCGTGGTACTCGACGGACTACCGGGTTTATATGGGCTCAAGTATGACAGTGCGACTGTTTGCGGGCTGCCATTGTACTTGTGCTCTTATAAATTGGTCGGTTCTGCGACAGCTAGCATCAGAGCAAGATTCTACATTAATTGCCACATGTGTATTTAAAACAAAAGTTTTTGTTTTCCAAAACCAGTTTCTAGCAACTAATAGCTATATAAATAGGTGTTTGAAACTTAGAGTTTGAATCTAAAGTGTGCTAGTGATCATTTCCTTTATGCCTAATTAAGGACTTTTGGTGGCTAATTAAGTACTAACTTGGGGGTTTTTATTTTCGTCGTCCATACGGCGTGTTATTGTATGGATGCCATTCACTTGAGTGGTAATGTATGGATCAAATGCCTCTGCGCCCAAGGTAAGATGCCAATCATCATTACAGTGGCATGACCACAAGTTGTGAGCATGTGGTCTGTGGGGAGAGTTAGCTTTGATACTAAAGTATATATATGTCTCATACATATGCGGAGGTATTTAATTGTGGGTTAGCTTTGATATGACTGTGTATGCATATTTATATGTATATATAGGACGTATTTACTTTCGGGTAGCTTTGATACGGAAGTATATATATATGGGTATATATATGGAAGTATTTAGATTACAACCTAGAGCCCATATTTACATTCTGCATGTATAATTATGGGGTTGGGCTGAAATGAAATTCTTGTGTAGGTACACTACCAGTGAAACGTGTAGCTCGACTAGCTACGCTATATATGAGAGAACATATGTATGCCACCGTGTATGTCGTTAGAAATATTTTTTCCTAAGTTTGTAAGGACGTACAGAACATGCATGCAACATGACAAATCATCATTTTTACATACTTGCATTGTTCCTCCCCTTATAAATCTCTTACTCGGTTATGTAACTCTTATCCATTATGACTTTGTCTCACGAGAGTTGCACATGTTGTTGGTACAGATGGTAGCACCGGCTGGAAGTGAGAGTTTCTTGTTGATGTTTGGAACTCCTGCCCTACTTTGGAGAGTCTTGCATTATGCGGGGTATTACGAACCGCCCCTCTATTACTGGAATGAAGTATACCTGGAGGGACAACCATGGTATGAAGTATAGCTGAACATACCAGCTCATACCCAAGCACCCTTCTGGTAGGAATGGAAGGTGGAATCTGAAGGAAGAACTCCTTGGGAGGCTGCCCAAGTAGTAGCTTTCGAGGTACTGGGTCAGATTTATCAACAGCACGGGGATGAGCTTACCGGTAGTGCTGCTGGTACTTTTCCTTGGGTGGATCCATCCACAGCAGTATGGGCATAGCGCAACAGTAATGCGTTGATCCGAGATTAGGATGAGCAGGCAGACAGTTCTAGTCCCGCTATGAGCGCCATGTTTGTAGTAATGAAGATGTTCTACACTCGTTAGGACACCAGGGACTTATGGCAGGAGTCCTATACCGCTTGCATGGATAAGCTCATGAGAGCCGAAGCTGCACAACGTAAGCTAAAGAAGCGGGTGCGCAAGCACAAAAAGGCAACAAGTGAGGCTCGATGGGAAACTGATCAAGCTTATGTAGCTTTGGGAAATCTTCACACCCAAATGGAGCAAGTTGATCAGCAGAGAGCTGCCATCCAAGAGGCAAGAGCGGATGATCAAGCAATGTTAGTAGGATTGCGGGAGCAGCTGGAGGCCGCCCGTGCCGAGGCGTTCACAGCTATGTGCCAGCGGATCCTAGCAAACAACCGTGTAGCTATGGCAGAAGCAGAGCGAGCCAGGACCCATGCCTTGAGCGTCCAACAGGATCATGTCGAGTGGGACTTGCGCCAGCAGCTTGCACAGACCCAGAACATAGTAGTTGATCTTCATCATGAGGTGCATTTTCTGAACAACCAACTGCACCGATCCTTGATGAGGAAGAAGATCTAGAGATGTTAGTTGAAGATGACGACTGGGAGGAAGAAGAAATGGAGCTAGAGAATGAGGATGATCCTATCTCTAACCTCGACAGCGAGCATACTGAAGATCAAAATCGCCTAGTGACTAGTTAAAGCGCTAGATGTATCCCTACTATTTATGAAATGGACTTGTAGTTTGAAGTTTGGTATTCGTTATTTGACTTCCATGTAATATTGGCACTCTACATGTTGTTTCAAGATGGGTTGAACTTTAATGAAATTCTAGTTTTGTTTTACTGGTGATTATGACTTGTATGTTAATGCGCTGCGAGCCCGATAAGTGATCAAATTGGTGATGTCATGTTGCAAGAATGAATTATTATGCCTCTATTTTATTGTATGAATTTAAGTTTCTCTCTAGTAATTTTAGTTTGGCATGATTATACAACTCATCGCAATCTCTTGACATCATCCAATAATCACTTGTTGTTGCAACTTTGCAGATGACTCGCACTCGCGCTAGAGTAAGCAGCAACCAAGAGGGCAACGACGGTGACTTACCACCACCGTCTGTGAATGAATTCTTCGCACAGTTCTTGGGTAGTCAGAGAACTATGGAGGAAACCATGCGCCTCATTGTGCAAAACACGGCTCGCGATCGTCAGCAACAACAAGGGCCTGAACCGAACCAATATAGCTCTTTCAAGGATTTCTTGGACACCAAGCCTCCTATCTTCAAGGTGGCTGAAGAACCGCTCTAGGCGGATGAATGGCTTAACACCATTGAGCAAAAGTTGCATTTATTGAGGGTCACAGAACATCAGAAGGCAGAATATGCGTCCCATCAGCTGCAGGGACCAGCCGAGATATGGTGGACCCATTTCCTATCCTCTTTACCTGCCAATGCACAGGTCACATAGGAGCAATTTAAGTTAGCCTTTAGGGGACATCACATTCCCACAGGGCTAATGCACATGAAGGCAGTCGAGTTCATGCGACTCACACAAGGGACCAAGACCCTTACTGAATACATGCATGCTTTCAACAATTTGTCCCGTTATGCCCTAGGTTTTGTCGATATAGAAGAAAAGAAGATTGAAAGCTTCAAGAGAGGTCTTAGCATTAAGCTGATGAAAACTATGGCCAACTCGAGGTGCACCACATACAATGAGTTCATCAGTGATGCCTTGACTCAGGAGAACCAGAACAATCTGCATGCGGCGAGCAAAGGGCCACAAGAGGGTAGCTGAGGTAGGCACCTTAGGGTCATCGCAGTCCAGAGCTCCAGTAGCAGCTAGGCCATAGTTTTGACCCCAGTGCCCTAGTTCAGGCCTCCTCCACTAAAAGCCCAGGCCAACTGACCTTAGAAGGTGTTTCGTAAGACGTTCACCATTGCCTTACCCAAGGGGAACGAAGGGCAAGGAAGCTCATTAGGACCTAGGAGCAATCAGCCATGCTTCAACTATAATCAATTGGGTCATTGGGCCAAGGAATGCCCCCATCCTAAGAAGAATAACAATCAAAACTAGAGCAATCAGAGACAGGAAAATCCTAAAGCGCGTCTTGGATACGTGCATTACACCGCTGTTGAAGAGGTTCATGCGGGAGAGGTTGTCATAGCTGGTATGTTTCTTGTTAACAAACATCTCGCCAATGTTTTATTTTATTCTAGAGCTTCTCATTCATTTATGAGCCAAGCATTTGCATCTAGGAATGATCAAAAAGTAATTAAAGTAAACAAGGGTGGTTATAGTATAAGTTTGGCTAGGGCTACTATCTCTACAAATAAGATAGTCAGAGATGTGTTCATCTCTATACAAGAGAGGGAGTATACGATGGATCTGATAGTATTGCCCGGATTAGCCATAAATGTGATCTTAGGCATGAAATGGATGAGTGATCATGGAGTTCTCATTGACACATCCACTCGAACAATTATGTTGAGAGAACCAAAGGGAGGTAAGGCTTTTCTAGTACCACTTTCCCGAAGTTTTGATCTCCAAAACTTGTCTTGTGCTATCCAAACCACTACCCTTTGTGATATTCCAGTGGTTTGTGAGTTTCCTAGTGTATTCCTAGATAAATTATCAGGTTTACCACCTGATAGGGATGTGGAATTTAAGATTAAGTTAGTGCCAGGTACGGCACCTATCTCAAGAAGACCCTATAGAATGCCACCAAATGAGTTAGCTAAACTTAAAATTCAGTTACAAGAACTATTGGACAAGGGTCTCATTCAACCTAGTTCGTCTCCATTGGGATGTCCAACTTTGTTTGTAAAGAAGAAGGACAAGTCCTTGAGAATGTGTGTGGATTATAGGCAGCTTAATGTTGTGACCATTAAGAACAAGTATCATTTGCCTCGTATCGATATCTTGTTCGATCAGTTGGCAAAAGCAAAGGTATTCTCCAAGATTGACTTGAGGTCAGGCTATCATTAGATAAAGATCTAGCCAGAGGATATACCTAAAACCGCTTTCTCCACTAGGTATGGCTTGTACGAGTATTTGGTCATGTCTTTTGGACTAACGAATGCTCCTGCCTACTTCATGTACTTGATGAATTCGGTATTCATGCCTGAGCTCGACAAGTTTGTGGTTGTGTTTATCGATGATATCTTGATTTATTCGGAGAATGAGGCAGATCATGCAAAGCATCTGAGAATTGTTTTGTCTAGATTGAGGGAACATAAGTTATATGCCAAGTTTAGCAAGTGTGAATTTTGGTAGAGCAAAGTACCTTTCTTGGGTCACATCTTATCTAGAGATGGAATATCTGTGGACCCATCTAAAGTACAAGAGGTCATGGATTGGAAGGCCCCGACTTTGGTTCATGAAGTTGGGAGTTTTCTAGGGTTAGCAGGTTACTATCGTCGTTTCATTCCTGATTTCTCAAAGATAGCTAAGCCCAAGACCAGACTACTTCAGAAGGATGAAAAGTTTAGTTGGACACTAGAGTGTGAAGCAGCTTTTCACACCCTAAGGGCCCTGTTAACTACAGCTCCCGTTTTAGCACAACCCAACATTGAAAAGCCTTTTGATGTGTTCTGTGATGCATCGGGTATAGGTTTGGGGTGTGTTCTCATGCAAGAAGGAAGAGTTATTGCCTATGCTTCTCGGTAGTTGAGAAAGCATGAAGTCAATTACCCTATGCATGATTTAGAGCTTGTAGTAGTTGTTCATGCTTTAAAGATATGAAGACATTATTTGTTGGGCAACATATGTCACATATATACTAACCACAAAAAGCCTCAAATATATCTTCACTCAACCTGAGCTGAACATGAGACAGCAAAGATGGTTAGAGCTGATCAAGGACTACAATTTGGAAGTGCACTACCATCTAGGAAAAGCCAATGTTGTAGTAGATGCACTTAGTCAGAAATCTCATTGCAACACTTTGGAAACATTATTGGAAGATGGATTTAATTTGTTACATCCTATTGTGCTGCACAATATCACTGTCAGTTGTTCACTCGAGAGCAAAATCATAGAACTGTAGAAGACAGATGTAGGTGTATTTCACATCAAGAGAAAGATGAAAGAATGAGAAACCAAGCATTTTAGGCCAGATGAAAGAGGTGTGCTATGGTTTGAGGACTGACTTGTGGTACCGAAGGACCGTGAGCTTAGAAATCAAATTTTAGATGAAGCTCATTCATCCAAGTTGTCTATCCACCTGGGCAGTAGTAAAATGTATCAAGATTTGGAAACTCATTTTTGGTGGACCAAGATGAAGAAGGAAATCGCCGCCTATGTCGCTAGGTGTGAGGATTGCAGTAGAGTAAAGGCCATTCATTTGAAATCTATCGGATTACTTCAACCTTTGCCTATTCTAGGCTAAAAATGGGAAGAAATAAGTATGGACTTTATTACAGACCTTCCGATGATGTAGTATGGTCATGATTCCATATGGGTCATTGTAGATCGCCTCACCAAGTCAGCACATTTTATACCGGTTAACACAACATATCCGTGGGGAAGTACACTGAGTTGTATGTTTCTCAGATCGTGAGACTACATAGAGTACCAAGGACTATAATCTCATATTGGGGACCGCAGTTTATAGCTTGTTTCTGGGAACACTTGCACTAGGCCTTGGGACTAAACTAATCAGAAGTTCAGCATACCATCCACAAACTTCTGGACAGACCGAGCGAGTGAACCAGATCTTAGAAGACTTGTTGAGAGCTTGTGTTATATCTTCCAAGGGTTCATGGGAGAAATGGATACCTTTAGCCGAGTTCTCCTGCAACAACAGTTACCAAGCAAGCATCAAGATGGATCCTTTTGAAGCCTTGTACAGTCGGAAATGTAGAACTCCTTTAAATTGGATTGAGCCCGACGAAAGAAGATACTTTGGTATTGAATTTGTCACTAAAGCTGAAGAGCAGGTGCGCATTATCCAATAGCATATGAAAGCAGCTCAGTCAAGACAAAAGAGTTATGCTGATAAAAGAAGAAGACCACTGACTTTTAAAGTGGGAGACTATGTATACTTAAAAGTGTCACCCATGAAAGGAGTATAGAGATTTGGAGTGAAAAGAAAGCTTGCGCCTAGATATGTAGGGCCATACAAGATTACTGAACGGAAAGGAAATGTCGCTTACAAGTTACAACTTCCTCTAGAGATGAGTGCTATATTCGATGTCTTCCATTTTCTCAGTTGAAGAGATGTCTTTGCATACCTGAGGAAGCCATTGCACCCACCAACATTGAGCTCTAATCGGATTTGACGTATGAAGAGAAACCAATCCGAGTGTTAGAAGAGATGGAAAGAGTAACACAGAGTAAGGTCATTAAGTTCTACAAAGTGGTGTGGAATAACTACAGTGAACAAGATGCCACATGGGAACAGGAGGATTACTTACGTGAGGTTTGTCCTGCCTTTTTCGAAGAATGGTAGGTCTTGCAAATCTCGGGACGAGATTTCTACAAGGGAGAGGGGCTATAACACCTATGTGTTAAGCATTGCATTTGACACTTGCATTTCATGAGCACAAGCATCATCCAAGCATTGATGAACATGAGCTTATGAAATTTCATCTCATTCTTATACTTTGTCACATGCAATGTTGATTCATATATATATGTTAATGCTTACATATGATAGGATTTACATGTGACCAATGCATAAAATGTTTGTGGGACCTTAGGAGTACCTTAAACATGTCTAGGATGTCACATGGAATAACTTTGGTATTCATGACTTGGACCAATTTGGCCTCTAAGTCATGGTTGTTGTGTAACTTACCATTTTCATGTTGTATATTTGACCTAAGTTGAACTATAGCCTAGATTGTTTGCATGATAGTGCACCCTTAAGCAAAGTTGTAGTACTTGATTAGAGTAACAACTTTTGTTTTTGGGTCATAGCTAATTTAGTGCCTAGCATGGTCAAATAGGGCTCACAAGAATCAACAAAACATTGTTTTCAACTTTGAAATTTCGCTAAGTGTAAAACTGATTTATAGTTTCATGTGCTATACTTTGACGCATTGCAATTTGCAAACCAGCTCGAATTAGACCAAGCTCACTTAAGCAAAGTTGGAGCTTACATGTAGCTCTACAACTTTTATTAATCAAGTTTTTGCTAACTCGCTGTGGTTTAGGAGTTAGGAGGGTGTGATTTGGCGCTGTCAGACTAACTAATGGTGGCCTGATGGCCATCTTGGCCTGGCCATCGTGGACGATCGAGTGCAGAGCATGGCCACCATGTGGTTGCCACTGGTCGGTGTTGGGCCCCATCATAGCAGGGTGGCGTGCGATAACGGAGACGCCGCGCTTCTCATTTCACTCTCGTAATTGCACTATCTCCCTCTCTGCTGCTCTCTCTCGCGCGCACAGCGGAGGCACCGAGCTCACCGTGCCACCGCACTGCTCCACCGCAGCCGCTTGCCATTATCGCTGCACCACTATCCGATTCCTCTTGCCTTCAAGTCCGTCGTAGTCACCTCTTCCACGCCAACCCACTAGCCTAGCTTACCGAGAGCTGTGAGCCCTCACCAGAGCGCTGCCGCGCGCTCGGCTCACCGTGGCCGCGCCTGTTCACCGCACCCCATGCTTTTCTCTTCTTCGGTCCAGCACCGCACTAGGTCATAGCAGCTCTGTTCATGTCTAGGTCAGACGCTACCAAGCAAGCGCACGGGAACGCGCTGCCTATCCAGCCGCGTCCACCATGGCCGCCATGACTAGCAACCTCGCCGCTGCCGAGCTGGCCTATCGGCTTCCTCCTCTCTAGTGTGCATTAGGTAGAGTAAGCCTAGACCTAGCATCTAGCATGACGGAGACCCACCTCTCACCGTGGTCTCTCCAAAACACCGTGAGCACCGTCATGCTATGTGCGTCGCCGCGTGGGCATGCACATGGCCAGTGCTCGTTGTCACATCACCAGAACCCTAGCGACCTCGGTTAGCTCCAATAGGTTACCACATAGCTGTAGAGCACCTCACCGAAGCATATGGTGGCTGGAGGACGCCGGCGTACCGCCGCACGAACACCGCTGTCCACCATTGCCGCCGACAAGCTACTTCGGTGAGCCTCCGCCTTGCTGAGCACACCCATCGACGTGACTTGATGAGCCGAGCACGTAGGTGTTGTCGTCGTCACCAGAGATCTTGCCGCCGATGATATATCGCTGGCCGGAGCTTTCCCTCTATTCTCGCGTCGCTGATGAGTGGGTCCCACTGATCAGCGGGCCCCATTTGTCAGTTTGTGTATTTGTTAAATTTATGAATTGTTTTCACATATTTGAATACCAATTTCCAAAATTCATATCTAGAACTAGGAGTGTCCAATTTTGGTGAATTGAGTTTTGTTGAATTCTTCATGAAGTGTAGTATTTTATAAAAAATATTAAATGCACTGTTTCTGGTAGGTTTCAAGGTGAATAAAATGTAGCTAGATAAGTGCTTTTTGAATGTTTGCAATCTTGTAAAATGTATAACTTGAGCTAGGAAAGTGACAAAATTGTGATTCCAATTTTGCTGGTCTTGTGATGACATGCTCTAGCTAGGAAAAATATTAAACATATAGTAAACATACTTTTAATGTGGTCTTCATATTTAATCCTAAATAATTGCTAGTTTCTAGTGAAATTAATTGAGGTAAAAACATATAACATATGATCATGCAAATTTTTACATAGTATTCTTATGCTTGGAGGAATGTAAGAAAAATATTTAATCTGTTGTTTAACACTTTTCACTGTGCTAAACTATTTTTGCTAAAATTAGCCTATGTAACTTGTCATTTTTGTAGAGGTAGGTATACTTATCCAAATGGCATGAAATTTGTATAGTAGACTATTTAGGTCATTTGTAGGCTACTGTAATTTTACCAGAATTTATTAAGCACTGAAAGTATTTATCCTTTAAATCACCCTATTATTTAAGGAAAATAATAAATAGATATAAATAAGTTAGTTATGTTTGACCATGATGTTTTCTAGGGTTCTTGTGATACATATGGTCTGTTGCTGTTATTAGTTAGGCTTAAAAGCAATTGGTTGTATGCAACTAGTAATTATTGCTTTATAATTCAAATAGATGGTTGTATGTATAGTTTTAGTTGAGTTGATAATTTCATGTTGATAATGGTCTTTTTTGTAAAACTTGTTAATAACAAATTGTAGATAACTTACTGATCTACCTTATGTTAAATTTTAATAGTCACAGGCCTTATAGTCACGACTACCAGCTGGTGCTGCTTCTTGATGGCTGGTACCGACTTGATTGGTCCCTTGGGTCGACGGGTCTAGAATGTTGTAATAAGCCGGCCCACCTTGACCAACTGAAAACCCATGAATCGCCTCTTTCATGGCATTGTGGAATATGTCCACGAAAGCTTCGTTATGGCTTGACATGGCATCACGAATAGATTTGTCTACAACCTCCTTAAAGAAATGCATGTCTTCAGCTTCAGTTGTATCTATCTACCCGTGTAATAGAACTCTTAGTAGTGGAAATTTCTGAACAATGGTGTTGTCACGTGTTTTGGTGTAGAACAACAAACATTTGTTCTGAAACTCTTCTGTAGCTTTGCTGATGATACCCTTATCCCCATCAGGTAGATCTTCATAATGTAGCATAAGGATATCATAGTTGTTGTGAACCGCCATGATGATTGTGGGGTCCCACCGGGCGTGCCAGAAACGTGTGTCGACACATAATTTCACGCAGTAAGCCGGAAGGGTCTGCTCGATGGAGCTATAGATCCACCTAGCTTTAGCACAGGGATGATCGATCCTGCGCACTCCTCCTAAGACGTGCCAGTCAATTTGACCCTGTAATTGACAAAGAGACAAAGTTCATCAATAATTAAGGGCAGAACTTGCCGGTGTTGTCAGACAGTCCCGAATGTGTGGCTCTGAAAGCCGATATGAAAGGAGATCGACTAAATAGTCGATTCCAGCATATTCATGAGAATAAATCGGTTAAAGCTCATTGGGTTGTATAAGAAGAATCGGTTATCATTCAGGATAAATGTTGTTATTTGAACAAATATTAATCAATGGCAATAAGATGTCAACAATGATCGGTTTATGCTGAGCCAATGATTATAAGTAACCGAACCCCTTTTTATATAAAGAAACAATTCAACACCACTTAACCGTTTAATAAAGGTAAATCTAATGAACATGTTAGATCTCATCTATCGCTAGGACCAGTGGGGCATGAGGCAGAATCATGCAGGTCGTAGAAATAACAATAGACTCGACGACCATAACTCATTACTAATATTAGTGGGGCATGAGGTAGAATCATGCAGGCCATAATACAATAATAAGATCATGGGGCTAACATATCTTTCAACCTATCTTTACTTCAACGGTCTCGTGATGCGAACTGTTCATGAAAGCACTCGATATCAGCTAAATAGTCGATTCAGGCATAGCACACAGTTAAAGTCATGCCTTATCAGGAATAGATCTACCAGATAACAATCCCCACTCCACGGTGCTAATAGTGGGGTGTGAGGCAGAATCACACAGGCCGTGATAACGGGCCTTGGAACGGTTCTCGCTAGCCAATAAATCTACTCAAGACGCAACACGCCTTAACCGCACGCTATGCACGATCAGAATTGACGTAAAACAGCCGATAAAACATAACTCACCGTTTAAGGTGTAGATTAGATCAATTCAGATTAGCAAACGATGGGCTAAACAAGATATAAGGCTGATCTAGATCATTCCCAATCGGGCAGAGTGATATTGTTGTAATTAGATAAGTAATGAAAGCAATAAGCAATATCGGTAACTTAATGAATCTACCAAAGGCTGCCATCCTAAGGTAGAGACGATAACTTGACCTTGATCTAGTTCATGCAATGGGGGTCGACCGGATCGATGCAGCCATACTTGAACTAGGCAAGAATCGATAACTAACTTATACCAGAGTCGTAGTGGAGGTCGACCGGATCGATGCAGCCGTACGAACAGAGGTATAAGCCATGACGGTACTTACAACAAGCAGTGGAGGTCAACCGGGTCGATGCAGCCATACTTGCTGAAGAACTCGCTGAGATCTACTCTACTCCTACTCCTAAGGGGTGGTCGGAGCCAAAAAAGTAAATAACTTGTATATTGGATTGATTGTTGTTTTTTTACAATAGCCGACGCTTGATATTTATACCCGGGACCTGCGCACGACACCTGTCTAAGCACGACTCATCACAATTTTCAACCCTAAAGAAAGCATTCCTAATTTTAAGATAACTTGGACACTAATCTTTTCCTTTTTGTAGAGTCCAACATGTTTCGTTCTGGCGCCGAGCGTAGCCTTTGTCGTTATCCACTGGCGCTATCTGAAGAAAGCCGATTCTAGTTTTGCATCCGAATTAGCTGGTTTCGATCTGCACGCAATTGATTCCTTGTTGACACGATCTTGGGAGCTTTCGAGTCCCTACAGCTATTCTTCCAAATTTTGGTGTAAACACATGCCCTCTAATTTTGGGATAAAAGTAATTTTATTCCAAAATTATCATGTCTATATCCCTGATTGGTCCACATTCATGGGTAGAGAACCTTGATCTGGGGTCCACTATTCGTCACCGCTTGTGTCAACTCATGAGCCTATGCTTCAAAACTTTTACAAGAGTGTCACTGCTTCACGGGCACTTGGATTCATCCTCCCGGGCCAGCTATAAAATGCCTATCCGACCTTGGCGAGAGCAACTCAACAATTCAGCCATATTTTTCTTCCATCTGCTCCCTCGAGTGCTCCCGGCTCTGCTGGACCCTCCATGGTCTATCTTATGAAGATCTCAAGCGGTTAGAAGAATTCTTGTGCATAGGGTGATTGTGTCACTTATTCTAGCGCCTCGTTGAGCTAGAAGACCAGCCATTGCGGTTAGAAGAATTCTTGTGATATCACTTGAGTCTTCTCTCCATGCTCACAAAGTTGTTCTAGTGTTTGCGAGGGCTAGAATGTGTGATCACCTTCCCCTTGTTGCTCCTTCAAACGCCCACCGGGAAAGCCTCAGGCTTCTTTCCCATAGTTCCTCAATTTATCGAGAAATCTGTTGAGCATATGTTAGGTGGGCGACCTTTCTTCTTCTCTAGTATAATTTTATTGATGGACCGATGTGACTTGGTTCACAATGAGTTTTGGCCTTGTGGAAATCTAGACTCCCTTCAATCCAAAGAAGTTCTAGTGGGTTAATCTCTGGTCAATGTATCCACCCCACGATATTTTGTAATCTGGGGAAGTAATAAATTTGAGTCTGTTATCTCTTCATTATCTGTCCTCTGAATTTCCGGAGTGTTGATCCATTTCGTTTCTGATTTCAATTTCACACCTCCATCGAAATCTATCTTCTCGCTTTCTCAGGCTATATATACGGGCTATGGCTGTGAATCAAAAAACAACTCTCCTCGTCTCAACCCTTCTTCATCTTTAGTATATCCCTTGTCTTTTCATAGGTTCGAGGTCATGGAAAACAACAAGAGGTCTACTGAAGAAGCCATCAATGGATCCACATCATCACGCCAACACCCTCGTCGTCAAGAGGACGCATCTTGGGGTGCTCCCATCGCTTCAGATCAAAGGGCCAACTCCGCCCAGCCCTCGGGGTCATCTTTGGCACCAATCCACCGCCAACTTCCTCATCACCCGAGGCAACAGATTAGTAATGATGATCTGTTGGCCTCAATCAATTGGACCGACCAGCATCTAGCTAACTGCCTCACCCTAGCGGAATCGGCTTTGGCCATGATTGAAGTCCGATCTCCCCATGAGGTCGGACTAGTGAGGGAAAGGTTGGCCAGGGTGAAGCTAGAATCATGGGTGAGATGTCTGCCATTATTTCTCTATTTTTCCTTGATTTTACCCTCAAGATTTCTAATCACTTTTTCCTTGAGTATTTCAGATCTAACTGCTCAGTTGGAGAGTCTTCAATCAGCCGCAGATCATGCGGCGGGATTTGTCAATGCCAGGGGTGCGGTTCGCTTGCATGACATCCTGAATCGTGTTAGGGAGGTCACCCTTCATGGCGCTGCCATGGCGTTGGCTGCTGCGCAAGCCCATTTGGGCCATAATCTTCGGCTTCTTCCCCATGGTTTTCTGGACACAGTGTGCCCTAGGGAGCACGAGCGCTTGGTTGAAGATTTTATGAACGCTGCCAACTCTGTAGCTTTCAATACCCTGGCCGATGATATAGTAGGCAAAGTGTTTTCTGGCCCGTAGCTTGTAATAGGTGACGTTTAGCAAACAACTTCGTCGCCTTGAGTGATCTCCCTTTGTTTCATGCTTCATACCCATCATTTTGTTTGTGTTCGCTTTGCTTCTATAGGCGATACACATCGTATCGGCTTTCACTCCTTTGGGTTCATTTTTTGCACTGGAGATGATATCTTTTCAATATCGGCTATTAAAGCTATCGACCGAACATATCATTTATTAAGTATTGATCCAAACGTTAGGATAATATTTCTTTAAATATTTCCCATTGATTGCTTGGCCAAATTCTTCCTCTCCTTTTAATGTTTCCAAAATATAAGCACTACCAAGCGCACAACGTTTGATCCGATAGGGTCCTTCCCAGTTAGGTGACCATTTGCCGAATTTAATGTCCTTTGATCCGATCGGCAATTTCACTTTCCAGACCAAGTCTCCTTCGGAGAATTGCTTAATCTTGACCTTTTTATTATAATATTTCGCAACCCTTAGTTTATTGGCTTCAATATTCTCAAGAGCATGCAGTCGAAGGCAACTCAAGTCTTCCAAATTGTCCATCATAAGATTCTTGTAGACCTCAGCTGACAAATCATTCTGCAGCATAACACGCCTCGATCCAGTCTGAACTTCTCAAGGAAGAACTGCATTATGGCCATACACAAGTTCGTAAGGTGACATTTTAATTGATCCATGGCAGGCCATTCGATATGCCCATAGTGCCTCATTTAGCGTCGAATGCCACTTCCTTGGCTGTTCCTCGATCTTTTTCTTGATCAGCTTAATCATAATCTGGTTGGACGCCTCTGCTTGGCCATTAGCCTGGGCATAGTAAGGGGAGGAATTCAATAGCTTGATCCCCATACTGGCAGCAAAATTCTCGAACTCTTCTGATGTGAACATTGTCCCTTGATCGGTAGTTATAGTTTGAGGAATCCCAAAACGATACACAATGTGTTCCCTAACAAAATCAATCATATTCTTTGAGGTTACCGTCTTCAAAGGAATTGCCTCAACCCATTTAGTGAAGTAATCTGTTTCCACCAATATGAACTTATGTCCTTTGCTTGAAGGCGGAAAAATCTGGCCAATTAAATCAATTCCCCAACCCCGAAACGGCCATGGTTTGATTATTGGATTCATGGCCGTTGCAGGCGATCTCTGAACATTACCAAAACGTTGACAGTCCTGACACCCCTTGTAATATTCAAAACAATCTTCTAGTATCATTGGCCAGAAATATCCAGTTCTGCAAATAATCTATTTCATCTTATAAGCCGATTGATGAGCTCCACATATCCCTTCATGCACCTCACCCATCAACACCTTAGCCTCTTCTTGGTTCAAGCACTTGAGCAATACCCCATCGACTATTTTATAATATAACTGATCATCTAACAAAACATACTTAGCCGATTTATAAGTCTCATGCTAACTTTCTGAGACGAATCTCTAAGGTAATCGACTATTTCAACTCTCCAATCATCACTTGAGGTTTCACTACTCAAGACTTCCTGAAACACTTGATATCCTGATGCACTTTGAGCTAGACGGTTAGCTTCTTGGTTTTGTGCTCTTGGAATATGTTGGAAAGAGATATGAAGAAATCCCTTGAGTAACTTTTGGCACTCATCGTAGTATCCTTTCAAAGTCGCTTCTTTGCACTCATATAGGCCGATCAATTGATTAATAATTAACTGTGAATCTCCAAATACTTCAATCGCTTTGGCCTTTACTTCATGAAGAAGTTGAAGTCCCTTGATAATAGCTTTGTATTCCGCTTGATTGTTAGTAACCATTGGCTCAGTTGGAAGAGCAAACTCAAAACTTGCCCCCCGAGGCGAAATAATAACAATGCCGATGCCACCACCCTACTTGCATGATGACCCATCAAAGAATAGCGTCCAAGGCATTGGCTCTACATAACAAATGCTTGGCTTGTGATGTTGGGTGATAAAATCAGCCATTACTTGTCCTTTGACTGCTTTAGCCGATTCATACTTCAAGTCAAATTCTGATAACGCAAGAATCCACTTTCCCACTCTTCCATTCAGTATTGGCATTGATAACATGTGCTTAACCACATCAGCCTTGGAAACAACTGTACACTCGGCCGATAATAAGTCGTGTCATAATTTAGTGCAAGAGAAATATAAACACAAGCATAATTTTTTGGTGGGAGAATATCTCATTTCTAGATCCAGTAGTCTTCTACTCAGATAGAAAACAACTCTCTCTTTTCCTTCAAATTCTTGCATCAGGGCCGATCCAATTGTCTTGTCATCAACCAATATGTACAACTTAAATGGCTTACCTTGCTAAGGAGGGACTAGCACAGGTGGACACTTCATATATTCTTTTATTTCTTTGAACGCCTTTTGTTGTATATCACCCCATTTGAATTCTTGATCATTTTTCAATTTCAACAAGGGAGAAAACGGTAGGATCCTTTCTGACAAATTCGAAATGAATCTTCTGATGAAATTAATCTTACCAAGTAGAGATTGCAACTCTATTTTGGTAGTCAGGGGAACTACTTCATCAATTGCTTTCACGCTTTTCTGACCAACTTTGATTCCTCTCTCGTGGACCATGAATCCTAAAAATTGTCTAGCTGATACTCCAAAAGCACACTTATTAAGATTCATCTTCAAACCATGCTTCCTCGTGCATTCTAGAGTCTCACGCAAGTCAGCCAGGTGTTTTTTGTACCCTTTGGATTTTATCATCACATCATCGATGTAGATCTCAATAATCCTACCGATCAACTTATGCAAAATGTAATTCATCACCCTTTGATAAGTTGCACTGGCATTCTTCAGTCCAAAGGTCATCACAACCCACTCGAATAGAGCGATTGTGATGGGGCACCTGAAAGCGGTCTTTGCTAAGTCTTCTTCAGCCATGAAAATTTGGTTGTATCCTGCATTACCGTCCATGAAGCTAATAACCTTGTGCTTGGCGGCTGCATCTACTAACATATCAGCTATTGGCATCGGATAACCGTCCATAGGTGTGGCTTTATTCAAATCCCTGAAATCAATGCAAACTCTCAATTTTCCATTCTTCTTATATGCAGGGACAACATTCGATATCCACTCTGTATATCAGCATGGTCGGATAAATTTTGCTTCCAGTAACCTTTCAGTCTCCTTTTTGATATCATCAAGCACGTTCGGGTTGAATCTCCTCGGAGCTTGTTTAAACGGTCGATATCCAGGTTTGATTGGTAGCTGATGTTCAACAATTGACCGGTCTAAACCAGGCATCTCATAGTATTTCCAAGCAAAGCAGTCTTTAGATTCCTTTAATAAGTCAATTAATTCCCGCTTATACTCCGGATCCAACTTAGCACTTACGTATGTTGGCCTAGGTCTATCTCTAGGACCAATATCTATTTCTTCTAATTCATCGGCCGACGTGAAGCCATGTCCTAGTTTGCCATCCGTACCTTCTATTGGATTATCCATTAATACAAATTTTCAAAGCCGACTGCTTGGATCGGCTATTGGTTTTCACCATTGACTCTGAATTCTGATGGCAACAGAAAAGCCATTTGGATATTAGCCGATGGTTGCTTTCTATCGACTATTTGCTTGGTACACCACACTTGAGTCTTACCGGATGCCTGAGCCTGTTCCATCTCTTTATTCCTTAGGCGTTGCACCCTTCTCTTCTGGCTTCTTGTTAAAACTCCTAGGCACCACTGGCCTTCCTACCACACATATCTCCTTTCAGTGCCTTCATCTTCATGATCAGCCCAGTCCTGATCAATGACTTTTTTCCCAAGCCGATCATGAACACTTTTATTTTTTAAGCGTCGGTCCATGTTGTTATGATGATATGCATCTTGAGCATGGATAGACCAGCGGTTGGTTTGAGACTGCCTATACTCTCGATATTGATTACTGCATTCTGGACAGTCATGTCTGGTAGGCAACTTCAAACCTTCATTCTAGCAATGTCTAAAGAAAGAACAATTCCAATGTAATCTGGCTTGTTCCCTTTCGTACCTCTCTTTTTTCAGTTGATGTTGGTACGCTTGATCTTTTAACCAATGTTGATAATCCTTTTCCTTCCGCTGCTGCCATTTATTCAACAGAATCTGAGATGTGACCCGCGGCTTTGTCGTCTCTGCTTTTGACGTCTTCCTCTGCTCGTATTGGCTCTTTTGCTTGGCATGACATCTTCTAATCTCTCTGTACTCGTCAGCTGATATTTGCATCTTGAGATTGACTATTCCAGCTTCTTTTGATTTGGTTGATGTTAGGACCTTAGTTTTTCTTTTGAATAGCCCAGCATCAACCATGTTTTGATATCCTGGGAAAGGATTATCATCAACTTTCATTTTTCGAGGCGTATCAAATTTGAGCCTCCCCTGCTGAATAGCTCTCTATATATGCTGCCTGAAGATTCTGCATTCATTAGTGAAATGCGAAGTAGCATTATGGAACTTACAGAACTTCTTATTCTTCAACTAATCAGGGGGCAACATGACATGACCATCGAGCAACTTGATCTGTCCTTTCTCAAGCAAGAAATCGAAGAGCTTATCTAATTTGGTGACATCAAAGTCAAAGCTCTCCTCGACTCCTCTTCTCCAAGGATTTGGCACCATCACTGTCTTCTTACCCCAATTCCATTCAGCTGCAGCAACCTCTTCTTCTTCATCTTCATAGCCATCATCGCCTGAGTATGGATCATAAGCTTCGGCTACTGTGGTACTCTTCTAGAACCGGGTATCTCTGCGCATACTACGGAATTGGCTATTGAGCGCTGCTACCCATTGAGCCAATTGGCCCAGGTTGTCGAATTCTTGTCCCAGCAGCTTTTCTTTCCACATCGGCAGCATTCCTTGAATAGCTAAAGTAGCTAGTTGATCATCGGCCAAGTTTAAGGAGAAGCACAAGTTCTTGGTTTCTCAGAACCTCTGAAGAAATTCAATGCCCGATTCATTAGTCCTCTGTCTTATAGTTGTCAGATCGGTAATCTTCTTTTCTCCAGTCCTAGTGTAAAAATATGTATGAAACTTCTTCTCTAGGTCAGCCCAATTGGCAATGGAATTGACTGGCAATGATGAAAACCAAGTGAAGGCTGGCCCTGATAAGGATAGAGAGAAGAAACGAACCCGATGGGCATCCTCAATTGATGCTTCGCCCAATTGTGTGAGATACCGACTGATATGTTCTATCGTGCTTGTACTGTCTTGGCCAGTGAAATTGGCGAATTCTTGGAGCCTATTATTTGTTGGAAGAGCGACCAAATCATACCATTCTGGATATGGGCATTTGTACGAAAAGGTCAGTCCTTTTGGCTTCAGACCGAACTAATTTTTCATCATCTCAGTCACCCTCAGCAATAATTCATCAGCTTGTGAATTTGGATTTCTCTGTACCTGCTGACCCATCTGTGGATTGAAATCTCGTGTGCCTTGATATCCTGGATTTGGCATCATGTGGAGGGTGTTATAATCCATGCCATAGTGATACCCATGTGGAATCTCAATCTATTGGGTCCTTTACTAGCTTACTGCTTGAAGTCTCTGATTATAGACATAAGGATCTATATCTCTACGGATTCTTTGAATTGATGGTGCTATTTTTTTAGCCGACGATGGTATGTGGCCTGATGTATCAAAATTGATCACCTGGTTCTGACTTTGCCCCACCAGCTGTTGCACATATTGTATTGATGGTCTAGGATTATACTGTGTTTGATTTGCAGTAGTTCCTTGAGTTTATTTAGATGAACCCTGGACTGTCTGGACATCACCACTACCAGCTGGTGCTGCTTCTTGATGGCTAGTACTGACTTGATTAGTCCCTTGGGTCGACGGGTCTAGAATGTTGTAATAAGCCGGCCCACCTTGACCAACTAGAAACCCATGAATCGCCTCTTTCATGGCATTGTGGAATATGTCCACGAAAGCTTCGTTATGGCTTGACATGGCATCACGAATAGATTTGTCTACAACCTCCTTAAAGAAATGCGTGTCTTCAGCTTCAGTTGTATCTATCTACCCGTGTAATAGAACTCTTGGTAGTGGAAATTTCTAAACAATTGTGTTGTCATGTATTTTGGTGTAGGACAACAAACATTTGTTCTGAAACTCTTCTGTAGCTTTGCTGATGATACCCTTATCCCCATCAGGTAGAATTTCATAATGTAGCATAAGGATATCGTTGTTGTTGTGAACCGCCATGACAATTGTGGGGTCCCACCGGGTGTGCCAGAAACGTGTGTCGACACAGAATTTTCGTCCCATGCCGAGGACACACGCAACAAGCCGGAAGGGTCTACTCGATGGAGCTATAGATCCGCCTAGCTTCAGCACAGGGATGGTCAATCCTGCGCACTCCTCTCGAGACGTGCCAGTCAATTTGACCCTGTAATTGACAAGGAGACAAGGTTCATCAATAATTAAGGGCGGAACTTGCCGGTGTTGTCAGACAGTCCCGAATGTGCGGCTCTAAAAGCCGATATGAAAGGAGATCGACTAAATAGTCGATTCCAGCATATTCATGAGAATAAATCGGTTAAAGCTCATTGGGTTGTATAAGAAGAATCGGTTATCATTCAGGATAAATGTTGTTATTTGAACAAATATTAATCAATGGCAATAAGATGTCAACAATGATCGGTTTATGCTGAGCCAATGATTATAAGTAACTAAACCCCTTTTTATATAAAGAAACAATTCAACACCACTTAACCGTTTAATAAAGGTAAATCTAATGAACATGTTAGATCTCATCTATCGCTATGACCAGTGGGACAAGAGGCAGAATCATGCAGGTCATAGAAATAACAATAGACTCGACGACCATAACTCATTACTAATATCAGTGGGGCATGAGGTAGAATCATGCAGGCCGTAATACAATAATAAGATCATGGGGCTAATATATCTTTCAACCTATCTTTACTTCAACGGTCTCGTGATGCGAACTATTCATGAAAGCACTCGATATCGGCTAAACAGCCGATTCAGGCATAGCACACAGTTAAAGTCATGCCTTATCAGGAACAGATCTACCAGATAACAATCCCCACTCCACGGTGCTAATAGTGGGGTGTGAGGAAGAATCACACAGGCTGTGATAATGGGCCATGGAACAGTTCTCGCTAGCCAATAAATCTACTCAAGACGCAACACGCCTTAACTGCATGCTATGCACGATCAGGATTGACATAAAACAGCCGATAAAACATAACTCATTGTTTAAGGTGTATATTAGATCAATTCAGATTAGCAAACAATGAGCTAAACAAGATATAAGGCCGATCTAGATCAATCCCAATTGGGCAGAGTAATATTGTTGTAATTAGATAAGTAATAAAAGCAATAAGCAATATCGGTAACTTAATGAATCTACCAAAGACTGCCATCCTAAGGTAGAGCCGATAACTTGACCTTGATCTAGTTCATGCAGTGGGGGTCGACCGGATCGATGCAGCCATACTTGAACTAGGCAAGAATCGATAACTAACTTATACCAGAGTCGCAGTGGAGGTCGACCGGATCGATGCAGCCATACGAACAGAGGTATAAACCATGATGGTACTTATAACAAGCAGTGGAGGTCGACCGGATCGATGCAGTCGTACTTGCTGAAGAACTCACTGAGATCTACTCTACTCCTACTCCTAAGGGGTGGCCGGAGCCGAAAAAGTAAATAAGTTGTATATTAGATTGATTGTTGTTTTTTTACAATAGTCGGCGCTTGATATTTATACCCGGGACCTGCGCACGACTCCTGTCTAAGCATGACTCATCACAATTTTTGACCCTAAAGAAAACATTCCTAATTTTAAGATAACTTGGACTCTAATCTTTCCCTTTTTGTTGATTCCTTGATGACACGATCTTGGGAGCTTTCGAGTCCCAGCAGCTCTTCTTCCAAATTTTGGTGTAAACAAGGTGAATCAACTACCGCTGAGCCCCGAGCGCGAGGAGTATCCGTTGCTGGCAGAGGAGCCCGCCGAACATGACGAGGAGCCTGCCGATGACGTGGAGGAGGCACCGGTGGCGGTAGAGGAGGAGGCACCGGCAGTGGTAGAGGAGGAGGAGGAGGAGGAGAAGGAGGTGGAGGAGGAGGCATCGGCGGAGGAGGTGGACAACATCACTGAGACCATTTTGCCGAGGTTTGCCCCGAAGCCACGCTACAAGAAGCGCAGGCTCAGCCCTCCATCCCCCAACATGATCGTGGAGGATGAGGATGACTCCTTGTCGGAGTAGGACGATGAGGAGGGTGGACACAACTGCGATGGCTAGGGCAGCGGTGTCGATCAGTATGTGTTAATTAGTACAATAGCAGTAGGTGTAGTAGGGACTAGTAGTAGTACAATGGCGAGTGCGTTGTAGTGCACTTTTGGTCTATTCTGAATGGCCACTTGTACCAAGATAGTAAATATTAGGAATCAATATAATGGTTGTTTTAACTATTTTCCAGTGCTTTTGATGTATTTTGGAATGTGATTTTGATGAGGGCGCACAGGTAATGGCTTTCTTTGACAGTGAACACCACTGCGACGAAATGAACAAACTGATATAAACACTAAATAAACAAGCGCGCTGCCAATTACAGATTGAGATACATCAACATTATTGACATCTAGATACATACCATAATTAACAAAGTTCAAACCATCGCCTAACTCATCTTGTTGCCCTTCCGCTTCTGAACCCTTTTTGCATGTCCGGCCTGTGGCAAAACGAGAGGGGCAGATTGTCCTTTGGTTATTGATTTTGCATGTCCAAGATAAAAGAGCTGGCCAGAAACCTAATATATGGTTTGGTCTCGTCTAATACAACATGGCCGGGCTGTGCTTTGGTGGCATAAAAGATTAGGCACCTATTCCTAGGTCTTGGTTGGTTTTGCAGAGCTAGGCATGGCTACATGCATAATAAGAGGAGAGTAGTGCTACTAGAAACATAACATAACATCAAACCAAACTTCATATATATATATATATGTGGAGTATAGCAATGATATGAGTTCAGACTACATAACCATGCCTTCATCGCCCATAATAAGAGGAGAAAATGCCACACTACTCAAAGTCATACAACTACTACATAAACATACTAGTTCTAACTACAAATGATTAACATGACTTTGTAGTAGTACTAAGCACCAGGCAGCATACTCGTCCAAACTACAAATGTTTACATGACTTGATACTACTAATTAATTTAATGAGTTGTGCCATCAAACAGCTCTAAGCAACAAGGGTACCAACAGGCACGATCAAAATCCAACGCCTGCAAGGTAAACCTGCCTGGGTTAAAACAGCAAACCTCTCCGCCACATTGAACTGGAGGATCACTTCACCCGCTCCCGCTGTGTTACACCTGGAGTGAATCCAATGAAGGCCAGCTAGACCACAATGGGGCCACCACTGTAGAGCCCTCGGACATGTCCTCGGCAGACAGCGAGCGGGACCGCAACGTTGTAGGAGACCCGCTCCCCGTCGGGCGCTGAGAGCGGATTCGACGACGACGAGCTCGACCACGACGGGCCACCAATGATGGTGAGGTGGACCGCACTAGGAGCGGTGGTGGTGAGCGAACCACTGATGCCAGTGGCATCAACATCGTCGTCGTGGGTGACGGGGAGACCAATGCCAACCTAGGGGACGATGTATGGGACCACGATGGTGCCTACGACGACGGTGAGGTGGACCACACCGGGAGCGGTTGTGGTAAGTGAACCACCGGTGATGGTGGCATCAATGTTGTCATTGTGGGTGATAGGGAGACCAATGCTAGCCTAGGAGATGGTGTCTGGGACCACGACGAGGCCTACGATGACGATGAGGTGGACTGCACCGGGAGCGGTGGTGGTGAGGGAACTAACGGTCTTGGAGGCGTTAATAGTGTTGTTGTGGGTGATGGGGAGACAAATGGTAGCCTAGGAGACGACGTGTGGGAGCTTGACATGTACCAGCAGTCAAGAAGGGTATGAGCAGGCATCGAAGTGGTGTGCACCAGTGCATTGGAGGAAGCGTGGACCAGAGTCCGGCCATGGTTCCTCAAGGAGGACCTAGAGCGCTTCATGGGGACAACCTTCATGGGAACCAATGGAGAGGCAGAGGTGAGGACTTTACGAGGCAGTGAGAGGCGAAGGTTTTCGTGCAATGCAAGGGGGAGTGAAACAATGGGAGTAAGGTGACCATCAAAAAAACAATGGGAGTGAGGCCAGGCTTTGTACACATAGAGACACTAGGGCTGGAATGGGCTTCTGACGCGAGCGCACCACATTGAGCATTACTAGTATCGGAGTAGTAAATATTTTAGATGGTCGGACCTTCTGTGATATGTGAAGTACAGTGCAGTCCAATCCAAGAAGTCGCATGCTGCTCATAGCAGCCGAGGGGCAACAGCTAGCTAGAGATGGCTACATGGTTTCATAGGTTCTGATCGTCTACACTCCCTCAGTTGTGTTTGAAGCTGCCGCTTCAGGAATCCAACTACTCCTACCTTACTACTTCATGCATGCAGCCATAGACGGTGCAGCTCCTATTTGTAGCATAGCCGATTAGGCAAAAGTTTTATTCATACCTGAGTACAAGAGTTACATGTCTAGCCCATTCAAATTTACGTTGCTCGGACTATAAAGCGAACATACCGTTTACAAGAAACAGGTAAACATTATTTCATCTAATATCATAGAGGGACGTGGTCGGGGGAAAAGTTGTGATCGTTTGTTGTAGAGTAAACATCCGTGGTATGGTAACTAGTTGCCATCTGTAAGCATGATTTTGGTCAGAATAAATGCCAATCGAGATCCCCAACCCAGCATGGAACGCAATAATAAGTCCATACAAATAGTACAATTTGATATGAAGCACATAACCTTTATTTAGATCCTCAAACCAGCATTGAAAGCGGTTGGGAAAATGCAAACGGGTGAGGGGCCAGGAGGTAGGCGATTGATGCAAATGTTTTCGGATGAGGGAAGGGGGATTCTCCTTTCATATAGACCTTGCACGGCTGACGAGAGTGAAGCGAATGCAGCAGGAAAGCTAGACACAAGAAGTGAATCCGGAGAAAGAGCTTTTGACCACCATGACACGCTTGACACCTAAATGCCTAGTGCGGTTGTGATAGGTCTTTTTTGTACTTATTTCACTCCAATCCAAGCAGTCACGGCAGTCGAGGGGCAGAGTGATTGCTACTCCATATGACACTTTATTCTGTCCTACGAGATCAAATACTCAACAGGCGGACTTTCTTGCGTTCATAGTAAAAGTCAACAGCTATGGCTCCTCCATTCTGCATTAGATCGAGGCGAGACTTGTTCAGATGAACTCCTCACTACATGGTTCTTTTAGGGTCAACAAAATTTATCGAAGACACAAGTTGGCTTCAACAGTTATCGAAGGCACTCATGAATGTTTAGCATATTATAGGTCAGATCAAAGACAGCTAGAAAAAAATCTATAGCTAAAAGCAACCAATAGGGCCTAGAAACTAGCTACAAAAAGACCAAAGGACCTGAGCTACACCACGCTGAATAGAGTTTAACCCACCTAATACAAAGTTCAACAAAAGTTAACACCAACATGCAATTAAGAGTTCACATATTTGTAAGGGTGCCCACAGATCAAACCTATTCATGACAACTAATACTACTGATATGTCCCACAAATCAAGGGTCGAGGTTGGCATGCAGGATTAGCTCCACGTCCACCTTCGGTAAGACGATGTTGGTGGCCGGATCGAAACTCTCGATCAGATCGGTGATGTCATCATCCATCGAACCCAGCGGAAAACTCTACTCCACCACCCGGACATCCACCGCTACGCCAATCTGAAGCTAGGCAGCGACCAGCACCGTGGCAGCCCCCTGACGAATGACTTTGGTCACCATAGCTCGAAGGTGGTCCGACAGAACTCAGAGGTGCTCCTCTACGGCGACCGGATTGTCCATTGTTTCCACGGGGAAGGCCGCATCATAGGTGGCTTGCGCGCATAGCTGCAGGGTCTAGACCTGCGTCCTCAGTTCCACAACCGGGGATGGCGCCATCATGCGGTGACGGATGACTCTCTGGCAACACCGGGTCAAAGCCCCAAGACCGGGGATGGCGCCATCATGGAGAAAGTGTTGCACAATGCAAGCAAAGTTCAAGCCCATATAGGATAAGGGGGAGAGTGATCGGATTAAGAATGCAAACGACTTATCAAACTGACCGGCGCAGCAAGGCACGGAATTGTGGGTGGCTGCCCCCATCGAGGGATGGATCGCGGGGACGCTTTCCGAGCATGACCGCGGATGAAGAACCGGGCTCTAGGGCCAACGAGGCTCAGGACATCATCACGCCCACATTCAACTATTGAGAAAGTAGGCAAATTCCAAATACTAGTTAAATTAAACAGCATGAAGACATACTAGCTAGTGTGAGGATTGCTCACATATTCATTTAAATGAAGATAAACAACTTGAACAGTGGTACGGTGATGATCCACCTTCGAAGGGGGAACTAGTGGTGGGTGAGAGACCATGCCGACCAGAGGTCCGTCTATCGGAGGAGGATTGCCGGCGTGGAAGGCATTCGGGGCCTCCCCATCTCCACGATCCAGCATGGACACTCCAATAGCTGTCATCATTAGATCGTCTACCTCCTCCACGTGGATAGGGATGCTTGACTCGATTGTAGCGTCCCTCGTGCCCTAGAACTCCCACTAGGGGTGGCCCCTCATCTTCAAGGGGAGTACCCAATGGCCGAAGAAGGTATGGATCACCCTCGGTGTCGTTAGTCCCTGGTCCTTCAGTTCCTTGATCGCATCAAACAATAAGCGCAAATGTTGTGGTTCCGACAGGGTTGGAGTCCTCGACCATGATTCCGGTGTGTCGGGACACAAGAGGTCATGAGAAAAAGTCAGCAGCAGCTGCTGCTCATTGTTAGGGACGTAGAGCCACCTATGCTCCCAATCTAGGTCTACGGCATAGTGGCGGTCAAGGCTCAGGTAGCGCTCCTCCAATCTAGGATGAACTTCGATCGAGGGCCCCCCATCGAACAATGATGGTGCTAAGAGTACACTGATGGAACCACCTAGAAAAGAATCCACCATAGATCATAATGGGTAGGTATTCCTAGGAAGCCCTCGCACAGCATGGTGAAGACCAAGAGGTGGAGGACGCCCTCTAGGGTTAAGTCATGGAGGTAGAGCCCATAGTAGTAGAGCAACCACCTAAGTAAGGGGTGCACCGGCAGCCCAAACCCAAGAAGGTGGAAAGGGACGAAAGAGATGACCTCATTTTCCTTCGGCCATGGCTTCACTTCGCTTCTCGCCGGGACTCTCCACCCGAGCTCCTCGACGGCCTCGGGATCACCCCCCCTCTCTCGCAACTGGTCAAACTCAGCCCGGTCGATAGACGACCTCATCCAGTCTGCCAAGGTCCTAGCAGGAGGCATCGGCGGTGCAGTAGGGTGGAAGGCAAAAGCTTTGGGATGTAATCAGGAGCTCTAGAGAGAGAAGGAAGTAGGTATAACCTTCCCTCTTGCCCCTTGTCTCTGCTGCTATAGTTTGGGGGCGTCGACTACCCCATGACCGAGATGTTTGCGTGGGTGGGAGGGGGCTTCGCCCCATCACATCAATGCGATAGGCTTGGAGGCAATGTTCCCTGCTATAACAAGCTGCTGACGCCACCCACACGCGTGTGCCTATGCGGGAATGCAGGAGCATGTCGTTCATCAATTACATTATCTAGGTAGTCAAGATTTTAGATGGCTGGACCTTGTGTGATCCTGTGAAGTATAGATAGTGCGGTCTAATCCAAGCAGTCATGACAGTCAAGGGGCAGACTGAGGACTTGCTTCAATTTCTCTTGGTTTGCAGAAGCACGCATCAGATTATAAAAATCGAATTCTGAATAAAATTATCTTTGATGCATGGTTCTTGCAAATGCACTTGCAAATCCACACAATTGGACACCGCAAGAACCTACCCACAAGTGAGGTAACTCAATAACACGAGCAATTTACAAGAGCTACCTTATGGCACTTCGCCGGGGAAGGTGCAAGACCCCTCACAATCACCAGAGCCGACTATGAACAATCAACAACACGTGCCGAGGCTCCTCCACTACTTCAAGCCATCTAGGAGGCGGCAACCACCAAGAGTAACAAGAAATCTGCAGCCACAATGATCCCCAAGTGCCACTAGATGCAATCACTCAAGCAAATGCACTTGGAATCACTCAATCTCACTTTGAATTAGCAATCAAGCAAGAGAGATGAGTGGGATGGAGTATGCTCATCTCACAAGGATGTCAAAGATGTCAAATGGCCAAGAGAGACACCTTAGAGCCGACCCCCAACTATTTATAGACAGTCCCCAAACAAATAGAGCTATTAGGCTCTCACTGCTGCTTTTCACGGGGCGCCCGGACACGCTGGTCGGTTTGCCAGACGCAGCCACCTCAGCGTCCGGTCGCTAGATCATCGCCATATGTCAATGCTTTGAACCAGAGCCGCCAGATCTCAACGGTCATTTCACGGTCACTCATGCTGTTAATGATTGACCGGACGCACCACTCACGCCACCTGACGTAGAAGACTTCGGCGTTCGATCATTTCCAGAGACGACCCAAAGCTAGAAATAAGTGACCGAACGCGTCAGGTCAACGTCGACCTAACACGCCCCAACGTTCGGTCAGCTATTAGCTACTATTTGCCCGCCTACTGAGCTGACATCACCATACATCACTGCTGACCTGATGCGGCCCTGCGCATCGGTCGCGCGAAGCCGCCACTTCTCAACATGTGATCGAACGCGTCGGTCAAGTCAGCCCCACTGTTCGATCACTTCTCTTCAATCTCGGCCACGCCAGCGCTAAAAATGAATGAACTCAAGGTCCAATGTCCGGTTAGACCGACGCCAGCGTTCGGTCACTACAGTCTCCTCCTTTTTGTTTTTCTAAGTCCACAACCAGTTCACCCTTGCTTCTATATTGCTAACCACAAAGTGTAGAACTTGTGTACACATGTGTTAGTATTTTTCAAAGTATTTTACAAGGGTCAAAGTGAGCACACTAGATTCCTAAATGCATATGCAAGAGTCATGTCACCTAGTGGCACTCGATAAACCATTTAGCCAAAGATTTCCCCTCTTTATAGTACTGCTATCGATCCTAAGTCACTCACACCCTCTGTGGTGTCTTGAGTGCAAAACAAAAACCTATCTTACACCTTTGCCTTGATCTTCTCGGTTTTTGTTTTTCCTTTCTTCTTTTCCATGTTGAGCTTGATCATCATCACCTCATGTCCATCTTTAACTCCATGGACCTCATCTTGCTCAATCACTTGGATTGCACAAACCTAGCTCATATCATCGCTCATGATAAAGGTTAGTGCTAGGTTTCATCAATTATCCAAAACCAAACTAGGGCTTTCAATCTCTCCCTTTTGGTAATTGATGACAACCTATTTACAGAGATATTCAATGAAATCTTTTTGGATTCATGTTGCTTGCCCAAGCATATTACCATGTGTAAAGATTATGGACAAGTTTCATCAACCAAAATTGGTAGTATTAGCTCCCCCTACATAGGTGCTAAGAGTTTGGATTTGAAAGCTTGCACATATGCATGGATTAGAAGTTTGGGAGAGCAATGGCTACCAAATGATGCTAAGGTGTAAAGAATGGACCTTCGAAGCATGATACCAATCAGAGTTACCATTTGAACACCATCCTTAGCACCATGGTTAGTTAGATAGCACTTGCAAAACACAATCACTAGATACCTTGTGAGATCAACATTATAAGCAAGGCACTAGTACCACTTGTAGAACATGCAAGGCACATCTAACTATCATCCTATGCATGCTAGTTTTCATTTCATCAATCATTTTCTACAATCTAGCATACACCACACAAGCATGGATAGGGAATTTAAAAACTTGTGCCACGCAAGCAAACATATGTAAATGCACATACAAATGCAACATCCAAGTTTATGAGCTTGTTCCCTCTACTTGTGTGCTTCAAATTTTAATTGATCCCCTTACAATGTCATTTCATTTGTTTGCTCCCCCTATCTTACTATCTTTGTGAATTTCTCTCCCCCTTTGTCAACAATTAGCACAAAAGGTGAGCTCAAATTTTAGATAGGTTGGGGTGAAACCATTTGAAGGGAGGATCATTTTCCCAATTTGGTTCAATCTAGATCATTTGTAAAAGATATTTAACTCGGTTTGATCCAAGGGTAAGCTTCTTCACACCTCCAAATAAGGGTTATCATGCACCATGTTGAGTAAAACACTTGTAGCTCATTTTCTAGATTAAACACTAGGTTCACAAGCCCACAAACATGTCATATGCTACCACTAGATCATTTCAAGCATATAAGCAATAGTGGTACCATACAAACATCAAATTCATTTAATTTTCATGAATGAGCCTAAGATATGATAGGAATGACTAGATGCACTAAACAAGTCCTTAGCAATGGATGAATGACATGTCAATCAACTTTATCTTGCTTTGCTCAAAGGAGAGGCATGTCATATAATGGAAGTGCATCAACACATATTGGAGAAGTCAAGTATGTTCAATTCATTTCTTAGCTTGCAAAACCTCTCCTCATCAAGTGGCTTGGTGAAGATATCGGCAAGTTGATCATCGGTGCCCACACTCTCAACACAAATGTCCCCTTTTTGTTGGTGATATCTTATGAAATGGTGGCGGACATCTATGTGCTTTATTTTTTAATGTTGAACCGGGTTGTTGGTGAGCTTCACAGCACTCTCATTGTCACATATGAATGGCACTTGCTTGAATTTGGTTCCAAAGTTACTCAAACTAGTCTTCATCCAAAGTAATTAAGCACAACAACTACTGACTAAAATGTACTCCGCTTCGGCGGTTGAAAGTGCTATACGATTTTGCTTCTTTGATGATCAAGATACAAGTGATCTTCCCAATAGTTAACATGTGCCCGATGTGCTCTTTCTTTCAACTTTGCATCCCCCATAATCAAAGTCCGAATATCCAATCAACTCAAATCTTGCTCCTTTGGGATACCACAATCCAACATTTTGTGTATGCTTCAAGTACCTCAAAATTCTCTTGGTTGCCTTCAAATGACTCTCTCTTGGCGAGACTTGAAATCTAGCACACATGCATACACTAAACATCACATCCGGCCTTGATGCAGTCACATAGAGAAGGCTTCCAATCATAGACCGATACAACTTTTGATCCACCATATTGCCACTAGTATCACTATCCAAGCTTCCATTTGTCCCCATAGGTGTACTAATAGCTTTAGCATCATCCGTTCTAAACTTCTTGAGCATGTCTTTAATGTACTTGCCTTGACTTACAAATGTGTCATTCTTCATTTGCTTGATTTGAAGACCAAGGAAGTAACTAAGCTCTCCAATCATGGACATCTAAAACTCACTTGCCATCATCTTTCCAAACTCCTCACAAAAAATCTTGATTGGTTGATCCAAATATAATGTCATCAACATAGATTTGCAACACAAACAAGTCATTTCCAAGCTTCTTGGTGAAGAGAGTGGTGTCAACCTTTCCAATCTTGAACCCCTTAGAGAGTAGGAAATCCCTCAATCTCTCATACTATGCTCTTGGTGCTTGCTTCAAACCATACAAAGCCTTCTTCAACTTGTAGACATGGTTGGGCTTCTTCTCATTTTCAAAGCCGGGAGGTTGCTAAACATACACAAGCTCATTGATGTACCCATTGAGAAATGCACTCTTCACATCCATTTGGTACAACTTGATGTTATGGACACAAGCATAGGCTAACAAGATCCTAATTGCTTCCATTCTTGCAACCGGAGCATATGTTTATCCAAAGTCAAGACCTTCAACTTGAGTGTAACCTTGAGCCACTAATCTTGCTTTGTTCCTTACAACTATCCCATCTTGATCTTGCTTGTTCCGAAAGACCCACTTAGTTCCAATCACATTATGATCCTTAGGCCTCTCAACTAACTCCCATACTTGATTTCTTGTGAAGTTGTCTAGCTCTTCATGCATAGCATTCACCCAATCAACATCCTTCAAAGCTTCATCTATCTTCTTAGGTTCAATGGATGAGACAAATGAGAAGTGTTCACAAAATTATGCCAATCTTAATCTTGTTTGCACACCTCTTGAGATATCACCAATGATAGAATCCAATGGATGATCTTTTGCAACATTGGTTGGTTGGAGCACTTGCACTTGGTTGCTTGCATTTGATTGATCACTTGGTTGAGATGATGAACTAGCCACTTGTTGTTGATCTTGCACTTTATCATCACTTGCACTTGCTTGAACTTGATCATGAGAACCACTAACTTGCACATTTGAGTTAGAGAGCACTTGATTCTTGTCATCTTCAACATTGATCACCTCTCTAGACCTTATATCACCAATGTCCATGTTCTTCATTGCATGGACCAATTGAGTGCCTCTCACATCATCTATATTCTCATCTTCCACTTGGGAACCATTTGTTTCATCAAATTCCACATCGTGCACCTCCTCAAGAGTACCACTAGCCAAGTTCCAAACTCTATAAGCCTTGCTAGTAGTGGAGTACCAAAGCAAGAAACATTCATCACATTTCTTCTCAAACTTGCTCAATCTTGTGCCTTTCTTCAATATGTAGTATTTGCAACCAAAAACCCAAAAGTATGCAATGTTGGGCTTTCTATCATTCAAGAGCTCATATGGGGTCTTCTCCTTCAATGGATGACAATAGAGTCAGTTGCTATAGTAGCAAGCCATATTGATTGCTTCGTCCCAAAATGAATGACTCACATTGTACTCACTCAACATTGATCTTGCCATGTCATTCAAAGTTCTATTCTTCCTTTCAACTAGGCCATTTGATTAAGGAGTGTACTTGGCCGAGAATTGATGCCTAATTCCAAACCCATCACAAAGCTCATCAATTCTTGTATTCTTGAACTCACTTCCATTATCCCTTCTCACTTTCTTGATGGTTGTTTCAAACTCATTGTGATTTCTCTTGATGAATGTCTTGATGGTTGCAAACACATCACTCTTGTCAACAAGAAAGAACACCCAAGTATATCTAGTGAAATCATCCACAATCACAAATCCATATTTGCTTCCACCAATGCTAGTGTATGTGGTTGGTCCAAATAGATCCACGTGCAACAACTCAAATGCCTTAGATGTGCTCATCATGCTTTTCTTAGGGTGTGTGTTACCAACTTGCTTTCTGGCTTGACATGCATTACAAAGCTTATCTTTCTCAAATGTGACATCTTTCAAGCCTCTAACTAAGTCGTACTTGATCAACTTGTTCAATTGTTTTATTCCAACATGACCAAGCCTTCTATTCCATAACCAACCCATGCTAGACTTAATGAGCAAACATATTGACAATTGAGCTTCTCTATCATTGAAATCAACCAAGTATAGATTCTTATATCTAAATCCTTTGAATATCAAGTTAGAGCTATCTACACTTATGACCTCTACATCATCCACACCAAATATGCACTTGAAACCAAGATCACACAATTGAGCCATCAACAATAGGTTGAAGTTCAAGCTATCCACTAGTAGCACATTGAAAATGCTTAAGTCATTGGATATAGCAATCTTACCAAGACCCTTGAGCTTGCCTTTGCCATTGTCGCCAAATGTGATACTATCAATCCATTGCTCTCATTCTCATTGATTGAATTGAACATTCTTGAATCATTTGTCATGTGTTGTGTGCACCTACTATCAAGCACCCAATGCCTTCCTCCGGCTTTGTAATTAACCTACAAATGAAGATTAATTCTTTTTAGGTACTCAAACTTACTTGAGTCCTTCAAGGTTAGTTACTGTAACACCCCTGGTGTTACGATCTCGCTTAGCACCTAGATTTAGACCTAAGAGGATTTACCGAAATGATTTTCTCGAATTTTAAAATTTAACTTATGTTTAAAAGTGTCATTTTGGCTAATTATATTGAACAACGGTTTAATTAGTTCCTAGATGTTTTGTTTCTATGAGTTAGTATGACGTATGGACTAGTGCTTAAAAATGTCTGATAGCAAATAAATGGCGTATGGCTTGTTCTGTTGGATGGAGCATGAAAACAATTTTTATAAGCAAAATAAAATATAACTTGTAATCAGAATTTAATTAAAAATTGGAAGTACAAGCCGAGTAGATGAAAACGCAACTTGGGTTTTGGAGAACAAATATTGTTAACTAGGGTTTTTGCCCGCTCAAAAATCGAATTTAAATTTAAAAACCAGCTTCTCGCGTCAACGGTAAAAATCAGAAATTATATTTTAAAGCGCGATTTGTGGCGAATTATTTTGCTCAAAATAATTACATAACACCCTAATATTTTGTTTCATGGCTTGGTATGGAGTATGAGCTATCGTGTGAAATGTTTAGTGATGGAAGTCAATAGGATTTACATCTTTTGGAGTTGCCGACAGAGCATCATCGCTGTTCACATCCGCGTTGCGTCGTCTCACGCGCGGGCAGCGGCCAGCAAAGCCACACGACGCCCATGTGTTCAGCTGCTGCATGATCTCTCGTGTCCTTGCTGCTGCAGCTACTGTCCTTGCCTCATTGCCATCCTGGCTGCTTGAATACATGGTGTGTCCCCCATTTGCAGTCAGTCATCCAATTTATTTACATTGCGCCGCGTTGTCGAATCGTCATTTGCTCTTTCTTTTCTCTGTTGCCTGCGCCACTGTCTTTCTCTACCTCGCTTGCATCGTGTCCGAGAATTTAATGGGAGCAACAGCAGACCCCAGTGGCCCATCTTTTAGAGCACTAGCGGCCAGCACACCTTTACAGCACCAGCAGCCAAGCCTTCATCAGCGGCAATAGGCCCTTTTCTTCCTCGCCTCTAACCGCTCGACACTCCGATGTCCACGCTCTGCACCTCGGCATTCGCACTCTGCACCCCGGTGTCCGCGCCACCACCATCTTCTTTTCCGGCCCCAACCACGCCGCCTGCGGCGCCACTGCCATGCCCCTGCTCGCCACTGGTCGCCGAGCTTAGAGGGCCATGACGATCAGCTCCCTTGAGCCCTTCGTCCCTGCTGAGTGTAGCAACGCCATCTTCCATCACTCATAGCCACCGCACCAACTGCCCGTCCACCACGCTGCATCCCATGCCCGCCCCGCTAGCCCTCTCTCTCTCTCTCTCTACTTGCTTTCTGCCATTGGAGGCCACAGTCATCGCGCCTCCTCCCTGCCCGTAGAGCCGTCGTGGCCGCGCTCCCGTCGCCGGCACCGTATACGCAAGCGCACGAGAACCCCATGGCTCCACGCTGGAGCGGCAGCCATAGTGCTATCCCATCCGCATCGGTATAGCTTTGCCGATGTGGCCGCTTGCCTCGAGCCATGTGTAGCAGTGGCGCCGGCGCGTCCCCTGCCACCGGGTCGCCGAGGAGGTCCGCCATCACTCGAAGGATGACCGTCGCGTAGCTCCACGCCACCGATGCCGCTCCCTGTTGCCCCCACGGTCCCGCGTTGTTGTCGCATGCTGCCAGGTGCGCCCGCACCAGGTCTGCCCAGTGCCGTAGAGACTGTCCGCGTCGGTCGCCATGCCGCAGCCACCCTCGGTGCGCCGTGGCCGTCCGTCGTCGCACCGCGGCAACCACCGCCGTCGCCCCGTGGCAGTCCATGTGTGCGCGTGGAGGGTGCCCCACCGGTCCCACCCGGCCATGCGGTTTCCGTCCTCGGGTGCGGCCGAAGCCGCTGGCACCTCCCTACGTCGCCCCGTGACTGCACCACCGTCGGCGAGCTGCCCCTTGGCCGGTGGATTCCTTCCCCTGCCCGTGCCCTATTCTGTGGAGGAAGAGAAGGACCCAGGGGTAAGGAATGATTATTTCTAGGGTGCTTGTTGCCATTTGGATGACTCATATCAATAGTGCTCTGGATCTTGGCTTGAATAGAGAAAAGCGTAGGGTCCTTTTTGCATATTCGCCAGGTCAGTTGGGCAGGCCGCGCTAGGCCGGTCCACTGCCGTTGCGCCGAGTCGGCTTGTTGGGCCACGCTCGCCGTCTGCTGGGCCGGCCTGTCGCCGCCCTGGTTGGGCCTCTGGCCACGCGCGCGTCGTGCCCTGCCTGGGCCATTCGCCCCACACTGGGTTGGCCGGTTGCCTGTGCGCCTAGGCCGCTCGCGCTGTTATCGCCACTGCTGGGCCACCCGCGCTGTTATCGCCGCCGCTAGGCCATTTTGGTGGCCGCTGGCCTTTTAGATTTCTAAAGCGATTGCTAATTTAGTTTAGGAAATAAAATTGTAAAATCAATATAAATTTGTGTAGTTGTCCAAAAATTAGGAAACTAATTTTGTTAAGTTTCTAAAATCATGATCTACCTGATAGGGTATTTCATTCACATAGGTTCTGTATATGTTTAGGATTGCTCTAATTATTTTTAAAATGTTTAATATTGTTAAAATGTGAACTTGTGGGAATTTTTGTGGGGAAATGGTGACAGTGTCAACTCTAAAAAATTTACAGTAAATTACTAATATTATTAGCTACTCACTGTAATTTTCGTAGCTCTGGAATAATTAGTTTGCTAAATAGGTAATGATGCCCTATTTCGAATAAGGATTAAATCGATAGGATTGAATAAAGAAACAACATGGATATGTAGCCTAAGTACGATCGTTGTTAGAACTAGCTCGTTAACTTGAGAAGCGTAAATCATATTTTACGAGTCACGATTGCAGTTGATAAATTACGTCTTTGCATTGCATCGCATTGCGTATCATAATAGGGACATCGATGGATCGTGGAGTCATCGGGAGTTGCTGGAGAAATGGTGCTTTTAGAGATCGTGTCGCCATGATGGAAAGCTAACTTCTGATTATATTTTACCCAGGCAAGCCCTCGATGCATAACCCCTACTTTTGCACTTTAAATTATATTTGTGCATTAAGTTTTAAGGAGTTGAATGAAACCCACTTGCATATATAAATCTTTATCCTATGAGTCTTACTAGTATGATAGGATCGTGTAGAATGCTATGCTACAGGACTTCGGTAGAAGTCGAGTGATTGCATGTCACTCGCGAGAGATAGGAAATATATTACTGTATTATGATCACTTAGAAAATATAAATGGTGGAAAGGAAAAATGGTGACCAGGTAGGGATATGGTTTGGGTATTGGTGGGTGTAAGAGGTTGTGTCCTGCGACCAATGGGGCATAGCTTGGTTACACTGTTTTCTCTGTCTGTGTCGGTTAAGGGCCGGCCGTTGCATAAGACTCTAAGCAAGTCATAGACTTATTATCCTCGAGCACATACTTGGGTATGGGCGCTTAGAAGACTTGTTACTCTCTTGTCATGGGTTTCGGCTCTTTCCAGACCAACTGTCAGGGTGGTTTTTGGGTTAGGAGGTCCTTGCACCACACTGAGTCTGGGACTCAGGGGCGGGGGCTTGGAGTCCTAGTTTGGACGAGGACCTGGACCCCGTGACAGGAGTGTAGTGGGTTGGTCCTGCTTGTGCCTAGGGTACAAGCGGGGCGTGTGTTTTCGGGGTACCCAGCTGGGGGCATTGACTCACGAATCGCCAGACGATCCGGTACGGCTTGTCTACAGCCTAGCAACATAGTAAGAACTGAAAGAGGAAAGGTGAAGAAAAGGAAATCTAATTGCTTACCACCTACTTGAAAGTAGCATAGGTGCTTACATAGAATGGTTAGTTAATGAACTAATGCACTGCTAATAAAAATTGAATATAAGGACGCACGCATAGTAATGCTTCCTGCAGATGCAATAAACCCACAAGCCAGATAGCCTTGCATATCCTTGGAGTCTTTTCTTTCCTCCTATCGGGTAAGTCTTGCTGAGTACAATTGAGTACTCAGGGTTTTATTTCCCCCTGTTGCAGGTGATAGGTGGAGGCTAGAGCTGACCATTGTGTGTGGATTCCTCCTGGTGGGCTCAGAGAGGATTTCCTTTACGCTACGATCATAGTTTTTATTTATAACTCTCACTAAATGTTTTTATAAATGAAAGTTTTATAATCTGTTGTCATAGTTTATATTTTGATGCTTCGTCATGTCATGAATAGATGTTTAATTCCGCTGTAACTCTGATCACATGTTTATATTCCGTTGTTAAATTAAATTGTTCATAACTCTGATGACATGACAATATTCTGCTATTATCTACAGTAAATATTATACTCTGATGTTATAATAAAAGTGATGTAAGAAATGGTTTAAGAATGTTGTAAGCTTTATTCTCTTATTTGTGATCCTGATGGAAAAATGTGGATTTTTGGGTTCTCCCTTAGGGTGTGCTCGATGGAACCGTGTAATTTAGTGTCCTCCCTTGGGTGCTTAGTGTCTAATGGAAGACAAGCACTCCTAGAAGGCATTAGGTTAGGCGGTTCTACCATAGTTACCAAGGTCTTTGGTACCCAAATGGCTTTCTTCTTTGAGTCCATAATTGGTGTACCAATGAACTTAACCTTCACACCATTGGCACCCTTAACAAGCATGTAACAAGAATCAAATCTAAGGATACATTAGGTTGCTTGTTCTTATTAGTCTTGCAATATTGCTCTATATGCCCAACTTGCTTGCATCTATTGCAAAACTGACCATTGTCCTTCACAAAGCTAGCTTTGGGAGTGACAAAGGCCACCTTGCCTTTCTTGGGGGTATAGCCTAATCCCTCTTTGTTGAAAGAAAATCTTTGGCTACCCAAGCACTTTAGCAAGTGGGCATCTCCACCATAGGCATTGCCTAAGGCACGAGTGAGCTCATTCACCTCCTTCTTGAGGGTCTCATTTTCCACCATTAGTGAGACATCACTCAAATGTGAAGTAGAAGTAGTAGTGCTGCAAGAAGGGTTAGTGGGAGCAACAACAATGGGCTTATAAAAAGATTCATCAATAATATCATATGTTAGTCCCACATTGCATGACACAATCACTTGCTCCTTCTTGGCTTGCTCGATGAGAGAGGAGTGACCTTTTAAAGCTTAGAGTGAGCTTTGCCAAGCTTCTCATGGGCTTCCATTAGCCTCTCATGAGTGGCATTGAGCTCATCAAAGGATTGCTCAAGAAACTTGACTTTCTTGCATAATTCTTTGCACTCCTTTCTCTTCATCTCAAAGCAAGTGTGCACTTGCTCACACATGTCCATGATCTCCTCCTTGGTGTACTCATCATCATCATCACTCCTACAAGCATCACTTTCACATTCATCATCATCACTCACATCATATTTTACCTTGGTAGGCTTTGTCATGAGGCAGGTCGATAGAGTGTCAAAGATGGAAGGCTTGTTGTTTGATGGCGATGCGTGCTAGTGCTTTCTTGATGGATTTCTTGTCATCATCACTAGAGCCATCACTATCCGAAGAGCCATCACTATCCCAAGTGACCACATAGCATCCACCCTTCTTCTTCTTTTGGAAGGTCATCTTCTTCTCCTTCTTCTTTTCCTTCTTGTCCTTCCTGTGCTTCTTCTTCTTATCCTCATCATTGTCACTATTGTAGGGACAATCCGTTACAATGTGATCGGGGCTCTTGCAATTGTAGCATCTTCTCACATATTCTTTGCTTTTGGTGTGATCTCTTCTCTTTCTTGCACCATAGCCCTTCTTTTTCATGAACTTGCCCATCTTGTGCACAAAGAGAGCCATAGCCTCATCATCAATGTCACTAAGATCTTCATCATCACTTGATTCTTTCTTGGACTTGCCCTTATTCTTGGATGATGAGCTAGCCTTGAATGCTACACTCTTCTTCTTCTTGTCTTCATCTTCCTTCTTGTCATCCTTGTCAACCCCCTTCCTTTCCACATGGTATGTCTCTTGTGTCATGACATCACCTAGTACTTGGTTAGGGGTGATCTCCTTCAATCCTCCTCTTGTGATGAGCAATCTCAACATCTCAAATCTTGGAGGTAGACACATCAAGAACTGATGAGACACATCATCATCATTGATCTTCTCACCTAATGCCTTCAAATCATTGACAATCACTTGCAATCGATGGAACATCTCTGGAATGTTCTCACTTCCTTCATCTTGAAGCTTGTCAACTTGTCCTTGAGAATATACAACTTGGCACTCTTCACCGCTGATGTGCCTCATATGTTTCCTCCAATCTCTTCCACACCTCATTAGCTCTATCACAATCCTTGATTTGCTCAAACACCTTGGAATCAATGGCACTGTAGATGGTATTGAGAGCCATTGTATTGCATTGCTTGTTGGCCTTGTCTTGGTTGGTGAGATTGTCAGGATCAATGATAATGTTGGTATTTATTAACTTGTCACTTGTTTTAGTAGCCACCTATTAATTACCTACATCTCCTAACATTACTTTACTAGGTTGTCATCCCTAGGGATGGTGCTAGAGATACTTGTTGGTACTACCTAGCATCACTACTAGAATGATACTAAGTAGTTCTTTATCATTTTATGTGACTAGAAAGAATATAAAGATATATGAATGAAAAGGAATCTGTAAGCGCACAAATAATTATACCATTGTAGCACTTCACCTGAGAGTATTCCAGGTAACGTTATTTATATTTTACCACAGGGAAGGCCTAGCATGGACAAGTATTGATAACTTATACCATTGATGGAGAAGTAAACCATAGCCAATATTCTACTCATAACAGGGGTAAGTCATAGGATAAGAGATATGAAAAGTATTGATCAATGATGATGAGAAAATCACTCAGGGTACTCCTTTCTATGGCATTAGCATGGTCAGGTAGAATATTAGAGGAATAATTCATAAGTCATTCTTAATTACAAGTCAAAGCATACATTGATTAGTGCAATTACACCTAGTAATCATGGCTAAGATCATCTTTATATCTACACATAAGGGATATTACTAAGGAAGATTAATAACAGAGCTTGCCCTTTCTTAGTAACCACATCCTACGTGCTACCTATATCAGGGAGTTGACTACAAAGGACTCAACGGGAGTGTCACATCCATGATCTACCATATGGCCCGGAATATAGGGTGTATCTGCAGGTAAACAACGTATAAGCACCACGCTTACATAATGTCGACCACTCACCCCGTGTACTTTGGAGCGAGTGCTTTGCAAACTTATGCATAAACATAATGATAAACTAGCTATACTAAGTATAAAATCAAAGTAGACGATGAACATTATAACAAAGAACATGAATAATATGAATACTAATATTTTCATAACAATTGTAGCAAGCATATAAAATAATGGAGATACAAAAGAGAGGGGGTACAAGGATTATACCAAACCACGCTCTTGACACGATCGGGAAGCCAAGCGAAGCCTGCTTGCCTCCCTCTAGACCTAACCTAACTAGCTATGCCCTAGAATTGATGGAGCTCTAAAGATGATTAGGGTTTTAGTCTTCTCAAATGACTTGATGCCTCAGGGTGGTGACAGGGGCTGGTATATATAGCCCAGAGCATCAAACGTTAGCCCTTGGATCAAACCAACTTAAGGAACGGCGTAAATGCAACCTAGGAGGTGGTGGAGAACCGCCATTGCAACGTGGAGACTGATAGGTGGGCCTAGGGGCCGGGTGGCCTATAGGTGGGGCCAGCAGCCTCTGCCTCTCTGCCTCGGCGTGGTGTCCTCTAGAACCTTCTAGTGTCCGTTTCGCGGCAGATAAGCGCAATTAAATCTGACATGTAGGTCCACCTTGATAGTTTTCTGGTTAAACCCTATAGAAAATACAGATTCACCAAAACTCGTGGAATTTATTAGTTTAAACCCCTAGACCTTTGTTGGTGATCACATTTATGCCCTTATTCATATTTCTTTGACGGTTTATAATGGTTGTTAACTACCATCAACAGATAGCATAGTCACTCTCGGTCACATCCCACACTTGATCATTGATTGAACCAAGATATATCTTCATCTTTCTCTTCCAATAATCATAGCATGTGGGATCAAAGAAGCGGTGGTTTGCCCCCCACATGGTTGAACACAACTTGAGCCATCTTTTGACACCGAGGTTGTTAAGCCTTCAATCAAACAATGACCATGGCTCTGATACCACTTGAAAGGTCCTAATATGGCTAGAGGAGGGGTGAATAGCCTATTTAAAAATCTACAAGATCACTAGAGCAATTTGATTAGTATGGTAAATAGTGAAATGCAAACTTGCTCTAGCTCTACAAGGGTTGCAAGCCACCTATCCAACAATTCTAGTTGCTATGATCACTAGGCACACAAGAGGCTATGTTCCTACTCACTAAGAGCTCTCAAACTTACTACACTAAAGAGCTACACAAGATGAACTTAAGCTACAAAGCAAGCTCTCAATTCTAGCTACACTAAAGAGCTTGCTACAACTAGTTTACGGGAATGTAAATGAGTAAGTAGGGTGATTATACCACCACGTAGAGAGTGAACCAATCACAAGATGAATACCAATTCAATCACCGGAAGAATACCAAAGGGCAAGAGACAACCAAATTTTTCTCCCAAGGTTCACGTGCTTCCCAGCACACTAGTCCTCGTTGTGTCAACCAACACTTGGTGGTTCGGCGACTAAGAGGTGTTGCACGAACCTCATCCACAAAATTGGACACCGTAAGAACCTACCCACAAGTGAGGTAACTCAATGGCACAAGCAATTTACTAGAGCTACCTTAGGGCGCTTTGCGTGGGGAAGGTGCAAGACCCCTCACAATCACCGGAGCCGACTATGAACAATCACCAACATGTGCCAAAGCTCCTCCGCTGCTCCAAGCTATCTAGTTGGCGGCAACCACCAAGAGTAACAAAAAATCTGTAGCCACAACGATCCCCAAGTGCCACTAGATGCAATCACTCAAGCAAATGCACTTAGAATCACTCAATCTCACTTTGAATTAGTAATCAAGCAAGAGAGATGAGTGGGAGGGAGTATGCTCAGCTCACAAGGATGTCAAAGGTGTCAAATGGCCAAGAGAGGCACCTTGGAGCCGACCCCCAACTATTTATAGACATCCCCAAACCAATAGAGTCGTTAGGCTCTCACTGTTGCTTTTCATGGGGCGATTGGATGCCCTGGTCGGTTTGACCGGACGCAGCCACATCAGCATCCAGTCGCTAGATCGCTGCCACGTGTCAACGCTTTGAACCAGAGCCGCCCAATCTCAACAGTTGTTCCTTGATCACTCGCGTTGTTAATGATTGACTAGACACACCACTCGTGCCACCTGACGAAGAAGACTTCGGCGTCCGATCATTTCTAGAGACGATACAGAGCCCGCAATAAGTAACAGGACGTGCGACCTAACGCGCCCCAGTGTCCGGTTAGCTCTTCACTGCCACGTGCCCGCCTACTGAGCTGACGTCACCGTACGTCACTGCCGACCTGACGCGGCCCCTGCGCGTCCGGTCGCGCGAAGCCTTCGCCTCTCAACATGTGATCGGACGCGCCGATCGAGCCAACGCCAGCGTCTGATCACTTCTCTTCACTCTCGGCCAGCCACCGCGCCAGCGCTAAAAATGACCGGACTCAAGGTCCAGCGTCCGGTCAGATCAATGCCAGTGTCCGGTCACTGCTGTCTCCTCCTTTTCCTTTTTCTAAGTTCACAACCACTTCACCCTTGCTTCTATATTGCTAACCACAAAGTATAGAACTTGTGTGCATGTGTGTTAGCATTTTTCAAAGCATTTTACAAGGGTCAAAGTTAGCACACTAGGTTCCTAAATGCATATGCAAGAGTCATGTCACCTAGTGGCACTCGATAAACCGTTTAGCCAAAGATTTCCCCTCTTTATAGTACGGCTATCGATCCTAAGTCACTCACACCCTCTATGGTGTTTTGAGTGCAAAACAAAACCCCATCTTATATCTTTGCCTTGATCTTCTCGGTTTTTATTTTTCTCTTTCTTCTTTTCCAAGTTGAGCTTGATCATCATCATCTCATGTCCATCTTTAACTCCATGGACCTCATCTTGCTCAATCACTTGGATTACACCAACCTAGCTCATATCATCGCTCATGACAAAGGTTAGTGCTAGGTTTCATTAATTATCCAAAACCAAACTAGAGCTTTCAACAGTTGCCTTGTAACCTTGTGAACTCACCTTTCCTGCTTGCCGCCTCCTCCCTAGGACCTCGTTCTTCAAGCTTGAACCATGGCGGTGGAGAAGCGTCCAAAGAGAGGAGACGATGGTGCGGGACCAGGACATGACCAGGCAGGCTCTCTATGTGGAGAACTAGGAGGCAGAGCGCCTTCGGTCGTGCCTCTCCACTGTGGAGACGGTACTCGCCGCAGCCGATAGGGAGACGATCGTGGCTGAAGCCGCAGTGGGTTAAGCGCAGGCGCAGCTCGCTGGTAAGGCATTGTCATTACCGTATCTTCTTGTTTTGTGTGGCACAACATCTTATTAATTGGTAGGGTTTTCTTCGTTCTTGCTCTTTTAGCCATCATGGAGCAGTTGAACGCCGTGTCCGTGCTACAGGCGGGGCCGAACTTCCTTGAGCACGTCCGTGCTCTGCCGGCGCGGATCCGGGAGGTAGTGACGCACGGAGTTCGCCATGGGGCTGTGTCAGCCCTGGCCGCCGCCCACCTCTGTTCAGACATGGACTTGCGTGCGGTGGAGCCGGGGTTCCCACCGGAGCTACCGGTCCAAAGGGCTTCATAGGATTTTTTCCTATAGGATTTGGATCCTTCAAAATTCTTGTTTCTCCTCCATTCCAAAGGAGCTAGTTTTTGAATTTCTTTTCTCCATTTCTCGAGATTCCATTTTGCAGTGTTGGTGGGCCCCAAACAGACGGGGACATCTGCCCATGCGAAAATTTGATTTTCGGCAAAAATTTCGCACCACGCTGAGCAGTGTCGCCAACACGCATCGAAAATTAGATGTCTCTCTTTTGCCCTCCGCACGGAAATTAGGTTTACCATGCCATCGATTTTAGACAAGGGCATTTGTGGTACTGTGATGGCCACATAAAAGCGCAAGGAGTCACCGTCTCTGCCTCCATCTTCATCCTCCAGCCGCTGCCGTCTCTCCTCCCTCTCCAAATCCTAGCCCCATAGCCTTCCTCTCCACTCTCTAGCCGCCCCCTCTGCCACCCCTCTCTGGACCCTAGGCACCATCGACATAGCAGCTCGACTCATCAATCTCCACTCTCCAGCCACACCCTCTCATAGCTTTCTAAACCCTAGCCGGAGCCAGATCCCCTTTGATTCATCGATAGCAGGTCAGCTGATGGTGAAAGGACCATCTCGACAACGGTATAGGCCAGATCCGGATCCCCTACTTCGGCACCTGTCATGACCAGCCGGATCCAAACCCTAACTAGAGCCAGATCTAGTACCCCTTCGTCAACGCCGGCCGCACCAGTTCTACGACCACAATGACAAGATGGATGTGCCAATGATGAAGCGTAGCCAGGGATGCAGAGGAAGAGGTACCCAAATTCCTTTTATGATGTGTGATGTATTGTAGTGGTTCAACCTAGGATATGTAGATAGCGATGGGGTTGCATATTTTGTATAGTTGAGTGTAGTTGGCATGTGCTTTATTGGATTAATGACTTCCGTATAAGCTGTAGTTACTAGTTAGGCACTTATTTGCAAACTCTTGCTCTCTGTTATGTTGACATTCACTAGAAGCTTTAGTTAATAAATACCTTTGTAATCTAGATGAACAGCCACTAACTGCTTTTGAACGAGAGCGGGAGGCACAAGTCATAAAGAATCATAGGAAGATGGAAGAACCAGGGGTGGTTGTTGAGGGATTTGGTGACATAGATGAAACATATTCAAATTTACAAGATGAGCCATTGGCCCTTGCAGTTGAGGTGCTTTTTCTACCTTGTATTGAGTTCAAACGGGAGGGGCCTGTGGGGTGGGGTGGGGTGTAGATAGCAATGCAATGCTTTGCTGTCTGGATAGCAATGCAATTTGTACATGCTTGCTGCTTAAATTTGTTTCTCCAATTTCAGCGTCTGGTTCGAAGAAGCCACAGAGGAGGCTTCGCTAGCAAGATAAAAGGCAGCGCTGATATCAGTCCTAGAGGAAGGTAGTCTAAGAGAGTAAAGTCAACATGATCTAGAGAGTTGACTCATGGATCTAAGAAGAACAAGCAAAACCGTGCAAAAGTGAAGTGCCACCAGGCTACAGGATCTCGCTCCTATGCTGTACAGCTACAATTATTTGTAAGTGATGATTGTGTTTTATTGTTACTCTAGCCTTTGTATAAACAGAAACTCATGTGCACTGTTAATAGAAGCAATAGTGGCAGGAGCCTAAGGCCCCCTTTGGAATGTAGGATCGAAAAAAATGTAGGAACAGGAAAAATATAGGAATATAATTGGAATGCATGTGAAAAATAGAGGAATTTTGTTAGAATGAGTGTTTGGTTTTGTACAGGAAAAACATAGGAAACCAATACAATGAGGTTTCACTGGATGTTTTTTTCCTTTGTTTTTCCTATGAAAGTTGAAGGATAGGAAACTTTCCTATGGTTTTCCTTCTCCTATTTCTTCCTATGAACCCAAGGCATCTATGGTGCTGATTCCATAGGATTACTGATTCCTATATTTTTTCTTTGGAAATTCTATGAACCAAAGGGGTCCTAAATTTGGCATCATCATTTAATTTTGAAGTTGCAATACCTGTGCATTGTGCTAATGTAATCCATATCTGTAACTTATTGTTTACTGCTTGAATTTCGCAGTATGTAATCCATATCAGTACATGTGCGTTGTGCTTATGTAATACATATCAATATGAAATCTGTGTTACTTGTTATGAACTAATCTCTTAGGTTTTCAATTAAAGTCATATTCCACTATCTGTAACCTAATATTTACTGCTTGAATTTCATAGGAAGCTATGAAAACTATGCGAGTAGAACCTGTTGTTGATGGGCACGAACCAATGACAAGTGCTGATGTTGTTCCCACGGTCCTTTCCCTCTTCCATGGCTAGGTTCACTCCCAGGTCAGCGGCTACACCCTTTTTTTGAAGAATGCTGGTATCCCGACAAGCTCCGCCGGAACAGAGACATCAGCGGAGAGAATGCTTCGGGAACAGCTTGTTGCTGAACAGGAAAGTTTCGCTAACCTCGTCGAACAAGTGGATGAACTGAAGAGGAAGACAGAAAAGACTGAAAGGAAGTTTGAGGAGTTCAAGATACAGCAACAGGAGGGGTACAATAAGCTATGTGAGGATATCATGCACTTCAGCTCTTCTTCTGGTAACTCTCAATCGTCAACTCTATTGGCTTGATGCAGTAAATATTTGTGGTTTAATGTGTGTACTCATGTGCTGGTTTGATGTGGTGAAAGTGAAACTACCAGCGGGTTGCTGCTGATGTGTAAATAGTAATTTGTTGTATTTGATTGTTATGCTGAATAATTATGTAGACATCATCGAATAATTATGTAGTCAATCTATGTAGCAGTGACTATCTTGAATTACTTTTATGATGAATTGATTGTTGGGCATGTGGTAGAACCTGGGCAGGCCACGTGATCAAATAAAAATGCGATACGTGGACGAACCAGTACATGACACGTGAAATAGCCATGGCACGACACGTGGCTAATAAAAATCCGACACGTGAAAGGAAGTCGTTAAGCCATGTGTCTGAATCAAAAAACAAAACGTGGACGGACAGCACCGAGACACGTGGTCGAATAAGAAACGGCCATGTGGACCAATAAAAATACGACACATGGTCCAATGAAGAAATGACACGTGACCCAACCACAACACGACACGTGTGCTAATAGAAAACTGACATGTGGAATAATAGGGGCCGACACGTGGTTCATTAAGAACCTAAAACGTGCAAGAACCAGGGATGGTCACGTTATCCAATAACAAGGTGACACGTACCCGAACCATCTCCAATGCAACCGGCTATAGCAGGTACACGTGGAAAGCATCTCCAATGAAAGCAACCACAAGTGTGGATGGCTCTTACCACGCATGCCAAAGCAGTTCTATGACGGTCAGTTTTCGTCATAGATCTATCCATATCTATGACGAATTTTTAGAATCTTCATAGAAGTTAAGGAATGACACGACTTCTATAACGAACCGTTTTCCATCATAAACTCGTCATAAAACTAAAATTACGACGAATTTGGCTCCTTCAGAAACGAAAGTTATTCGTCATAGAAGTGGATATTTCTAGTAGTGTAATTAAAACTTAGAGGGTCTCTAGGAGTTTTGTAAAACAACGCCCTATTTTGATATTTTAGCACAAAGGAAAAAAGTATCCTCCAACAGTTTGGTAAAAGAGCTCCTTAAAAGTACAAAGTTGCAAAATATCCTCTCCAACTCGTAAGTTTCTACAGTTTTGAGGAACTCTGTATCCGCTCCCCGCCCAACGTTTTCTCGGAAGATCAAAGTAAATTGGACACATGCGTAAATAAAGAAAATAAATGATTCCAGCTGAGAAGTGGTAAGAGACAAATAAACTTTTAAAAAAAGGTTTGGTTAGTTAGAAATAGTTAAGGATTCCCAATGCAAAATTGTTTATTAAGCTATCACTAGCAAACATGCCCGTGCGTTGCAACGGAATATATACCTTGTTATGCGATCACATGAACAACTTAGGGCTCGAAGATTTTTAAAATGATCACATCATGTGTTTCAACACATATTAAAATAAGATTCTTTATCATTGCGGCTGATATATGTAATATTCACGTTATTTGTTTACTTGAGTTGGACTTTGTATCATCGTCGCACTCACAGACGCACATGATTCTAAGTTCTAACTCAGATGAACATATATAGGTCATGAGTTTGAGACACAAACAAAATAGGTATCATAGAGGGCATTATGGGGCATAAAACAAAAGATGACGGACGAATCCCTTTGCTCTGTAATATTATAGCAAACATACACATACCATGCAACGGAACGTACAACTTGTTATGCGTTTACTAAACGACTTACAATATTGCGTTTTATTCTTCCATTTCAATTTATTTCTAGAATAGAACTTAATATCATGTGTGGTCACATGCTGATCTAACTTGTACAGCCATGTTTTGTTTTAGAATCAGAGTCTATATCGCGTCTACATCATCAGTTCCAATTCATTTTTGGATCCATATTTTAACATTATGCATAGAATATATGCAGATTTATTCTAATATATGCAATGCCATGCTCTCATATTTTTTCTAGTGCCAAGCACCATAAGGTGTTTTCACAGTTCATAAACATGGAAAAAAGTTTGCATGTGTTAGCCACGCTAAAAAGAAAAAGATACGTGAAGCGCCACTTGGACGATGGAGGCCACGGTTTGACTCAGGTTGTTAAAATTTTTGGATTGTTTTTCTGGTCGCCTGCTGTCGACGAAATATGGTCGGCAGTCCACCGAGGGGGGTGCCCGTGGTGGTAGATTATCGGTAGAGGATGCGTGTAATCAGGAACCAGATGGTGACACAAGGCGCAGAGACAGCGATTTAGACAGGTTCGGGCCGTCTGATCGACGTAATACCCTACGTCCTGTGTCTTGGGTGTATTGTATTGAGATGTATACTGTATGATCTCTATGGATCTAGATGGATCTCTATAGATCTGTCCTCTAGGGGACCCTTGTCTCTCCTTATATACTCCGAAGAGACAAGGTTACAAGTAAAGTATCCAATTTGGTACTATTATAATATCTAGTACAACTTGTAATCTTGTTATGCACGCCTTGATCTTACGGGCCAGGCCACCTCGGATGGTGCGGCCCATGTACCATCTTGTGGTACCTGGGGGTATATCCCCCACAGCTAGTCCCCGAGCGCCATGTATTCTGATGCGACACGCCATTTCAACCTTCTCCGAACAGTGAGGCTTGAGTTCTTGACATCTCCGACCACCGTTGTCGCCGGAGAAGGAGGTTGTCCGAAGAATGTATGGTGCTCTTAAGAAAAAAGAAATAGATTTCCGTCCCAGGAAGTGTGCCCACTTGTATTTCTGAAAAGAAATGTAAGTGCGTCTTGAAGCATAGCATCTTTGATCATCAGAGGCGTAGTGATCGAAAAAAACAAGCACATTCACCGCAAGGTGAAGTGTGCCCACTTAGTCCCCGAGCCCAGTAGTAGGTGACGAGGCACGTGGTGCCGTGGTCTAAAAAGAATTCCAGTTAAGTTGAGAATCCAATTGTAAATGCAGACAGACGACACGAGATGCACCGACAGTGCATCGTATCGATGTAGTCCCCGAGCTTCTTTGGAAGGCGAGGTATGAGCCTTGTAGCAAGGTCTAAGTGAGAAAAAATATCCCAACTGTATGCGAGTTGCCAGTCACATGTAGTCGAGACGCAAAGTCCTCGAGCTGTGGTCGGAGAGTGGTCAAGGCAGTCCCCGAGCACAAAGGCGGTCGAGACAGTCCCAAGCACGAGAGTGGTCGGAACAGTCCCCGAGCACAAAAAGTGTGGCAAAAAACCATATGCCTCAAACGTCTGGAGGTAGATCCAGACAAGGCCGAAGAGCTACGGATGACCCAGCTGGACTTGTCGGCGAAAATAATTGGCGATATTGACCTGTGTGGAGGTGCGACGCCATCCGTACAGGGAACACCATCGGCAAGTCAGCTGGAAACACCTTTACTTTCAAGCCAACCGACGAAGCCTGCGGTCTCGACCAGCCAGGCGTCGGCGGGGCCATCTTCTTCAGCTCGACCAGTGCAAAAGTCCCCGAGACTTGAGCACGATGTCAGGCCTAGCGAGCAGTAGGTGCCGCGTGCCCCAACCAGCTATTAGTGTAGGCTATAGCTGTAGAAGAAGATGTAGTTGTGTTATTGTAAACTTGGACCTTTTCAGGCAAGCTTGTAATAACGTAACTGTATAACAACATGAGCTTGTTTGTTTTGTAGAAAACGTTTTGAAGCTCGAATATCATGTTGGTGTAACTAAGTTAGAACGTGCTGGCGTTCTGTTTAGTTGTACCGGTTTCACTGCCCGGCAGGTGCATCGTACCGATGTAGTCCCCGAGCTTGCTGGAAGGCGAGGTATGAGCCTTGTAGCAAGGTCTAAACGAGAAAAAATATCCCAACTGTATGCGAGTCGCCAGTCGCATGTAGTCGAGACACGAAGTCCCCAGCTGTGGTGGGAGAGTAGTCGAGGGCAAAACGAGTGACGAAGTCCCCAAGCTGTGGTCGGAGAGTGATCATGGCGATCCCCGAGAGCACGGAGTGGTCGCGCTGAAGTCCCGAGAGCACGGGTGGTCAGCAAGTCCTCGAGCACGAGGGTGGTCTCGAGAGTCCCCGAGCGCTTGGCGTGGTGCGCAGAGTCCTCGAGCACCATAGTAGTCTTGGCGAGCCCCGAAGCATCAGCTCGTTGACCGAACCATGTTCCTAAAAAATAAACACGGAGAGCGGTAGTACATGATGATGTACGAAATATATTGACCTCTCTATAGGAGGTGAAGTAAACACTTGGTGTCCGGTTGGCAATGAATTATACTTGGTGTAATATTGAAAAATAACATTAGCTGTTTTAGCCCTTTTTTGTTATGTAGCGGCGAAGCGCGATGTATTAACCATCTGGAGAATGCGCCAGCCCTGGGCTGACCAACATCTCTAAAGCGCGAGGTAATGGAACGCTGCTAGCGTGAGAGTGCCAGTGTTACTGGGGAGCGATCGCCGACCACCCGAAGCGCAGAGGGCGGACTCTCATGCATCGCGTGGGGTGGAGCGGAGGTGCGGCTCTGGGATTCTCAAGCAGGAAGGAAAACGTATCGGCGAACCGTTGTAAAAACTTATACATGTTTTGGATTGTATGTATGGAGAAAATTCGACGCGGAGCGCACCCTTAGGGTGGTCGGCGGAGGTGTACGATGATCGAAGAAATTTTCAATTAAAAATAATACTTAGCTTTATTGACGACCGGTGGATGTAGTCGGCGTGTTGCGATGTTCGAGAGATGGCTTGACGTGGCTCGCTTGTGGCTCGGCGCGGCTCGCTCAACGGCTCGACGCGACGCGGCTCGTCGTGACTCGCTAGATAGCTTAACAGCTCGCTTTCTCCCTTGATGGCTCAACGCGAGCTGTGCCTGGAGCACGATAGATACATGCGTGCACATGCACGAGCAAGTATCCTAGACATTCGTAGTTGGCTTGCATGTACGTGTGCCCGCGGTGCTGATCTCAGCTCTTGAGCGTTGGCTCCGACTAGGCGTATCGCCGAGACAGGTATCGAGCTTCTGATCCAATCTGGACTTGCGGCGATGGGCCAGGCTGTTGGAGAGTGTAGCCAGGGAGGCAACGAGTGCAGCGTCGTGCTAGTCGATGATGGAGATCCGTCAAGTCGACGATGGAGACCCGTTCCGATTATCATCTTGCATGTAGTAGATCGCGCATGATCTTTTGCATGCTGACGTCGTCTTGCATGGTGCTGTAGATCGATTCTCACGTTCGCAATCAGGCGATGAATTCATCGACCACCAGTCAAGCTCCGACTTGTGGATGGATTTGATGACGGGAGCAGCGCCGCGATGTTGAACGCCGCCGCCAATTTGTCGAGATGTTGTTGAAGGAGGCCGTCGCAGCAAGATGAGTTGCCGCAAACGACGTTGGTCTTGAGGTACGCCATCTGGTTCGCCATGGATCAGCAACTTGCTTGATGTTGGTTGATACAATGGTACATAACCATGTACGTATTAATTTCCGAACAATCATGCATATGTGCAAACTGATCCGTACGGCCGACCAGCTAGCTTTGCATGACCTCCTTGCTGGCTTGCCGTCGTTTGGCTGCTTGCTGCTAGATACGCCCGGTCGGAGTTCTAGCACCTGCCAAAAATAGTTACGTAGATGTAGATATACCCAATATATATGTCATAGAATAGTTAATTGAAATAGGAAACATGACTTAGCTTGTTCCATATTGATATACGTGACCCACGCATGGGCATGCTTGCTTGCATGCAAGCCGAAGGATCGTTACTGTCTTAACGAACTTGCGTGGTCTTTGGTCGACGTGGTCGGAGCTCGGTGGAGCTGCTCGGGACGTGGTCGACGTGGTCCATGGTCGACGTGGTCGGAGCTCGGCGGAGCTGCTCGGGGACGAGGTCAACGTGGTCGTGGTCAGCGTGGTCGGAGCTCGGCGGAGCTGCTCGGGACGTAGTCGACGTGGTCGTGGTCGACGTGGTCGGAGCTTGGCGGAGCTGCTCGGGACGTAGTCGACGTGGTCGCGGTCGACGTGGTCGGAGCTCGGCGTGGCTCGCTCAGCTGCTCGCCCGCGGCTTGGCGTGGCTTGCGTACGGCTTGGCCGGCTCTCTTGATGTCTCGACGTGGCTAATTCAAACGGCTCGGACGCTTCTTTTGGTAGCTCGTGCGGCTCAGTTAACAACTTGATTCGGATGGCTCCATGTATTTGGACTTGGACGTATTTCATTGTACGTATTAGTATTGTATGGATGCCTCCGATGGATGCCTTAGCACGACATGCCAGCAAGTGGATCCGCTCCCAACGCATATATGGGCTTGTAGATGCACACATACTCCTCTATTTGCTTCTGCGTAGACCTCCGCGTGTTGCTATTGGCTTGCATCCGTGCAGATGTATATACATGTATACATGCTACGTATCTTGTTAGCTTTTTCGGCAAACAGACAAGTCATCTTGACCTCTTCTGCCCGATCAGATGGCTTGCATGTATGCTTTTGTGTAACGTATACGCGTATATGCATGACTCTTGGCTAGCTTGCTATCTGGAGTTTCAGTCGACTCCGTAACGGACGGAGTTGTTGGCTTCATATAGATGTACACGTTACACCTTCCTTATTTGCTTGCATGCCCGTCGATCATGCATGAGCCTGAATGGACCACGTTCAAGTGCCTAGGCATGACGATGAGATTGGATCTGATCGGCAGGAGTTTCTCGGAGACACGGATCTGATCGTGTGTCGCAGACAGGCTGCCCATCGTGCCCGAGTCCCGCACGGTGATCGTAGGCTTTCTCTCGGAGAGTCAGAGCCGGTCAGGGCAGACTGCCCACGTGCCGGAGCCGGTGTGGACTCAGCAGAAGTTGGACGCTGGAATCTAACTCGACGATTCGACCAGGTGCCTTCCGAGCAGGTCAAGGCGGTTGTAATGGCCCCTGATGCTCTGCAGGTAGCCGAATTGCCGTAGATGATGACGAAGAAGTTTCCGTGCAAAACCAAAGAACGATCTTGCGGGCAACGTTATGTTGAACTTGAGGTCCATCTAGTTCACCGGAGGATCAGCGCGCACAACCCCTAAAGGGGTCCCCTACAGCGCGCCACCGTCGTCGAATTTAAATAGTCCACCGAGGGGGTGCCCGTGGTGGTAGATTATCGGTAGAGGATGCGTGTAATCGGGAACCGGATGGTGACACAAGGCAGCAGAGACAATGATTTAGATTGAGTTCGCCGTCGTCGATCGACGTAATACCCTACGTCCTGTGTCTTGGGTGTATTGTATTGAGATGTATACTGTATGATCTCTATGGATCTAGATGGATCTCTATAGATCTGTCCTCTAGGGGACCCTTGTCTCTCCTTATATACTCCGAAGAGACAAGGTTACAAGTAAAGTATCCAATTTGGTACTATTATAATATCTAGTACAACTTGTAATCTTGTTATGCACGCCTTGATCTTACGGGCCAGGCCACCTCGGATGGTGCGGCCCATGTACCATCTTGTGGTACCTGGGGGTATATCCCCCACACCTGCGGACAGGACGAACGGGTACGGAGTCACTCGCGTGCCTTAAGTGTGGGCTAGGTAACAATTTGGGCTGAAAAGTAAGCGGGTGGGTGGAGTAGACTGAGCTAAAAAGTACTCCCTCCGGTTCTCTAAAGTAAGTTGTTTTGAGGTTGTATTAAGTCAAACATTTTAAATTTTGACTACAAATAACTTTTTTTGTGTTGAGTTTGAAAATATGAAAATGATGTAAATAGATTCATCTCGAAATGTAGTTTCATAAAAGTATATATTGACTATATTTTATAAATATTTTATAACAAAAAGTTGTAGTCAAAGTCATTTCTTAAAAACCATGTCGATGTCCAAAACGACCTGCTTTAGAGAATCGGAGGGAGTAAATAGATGGGTGGAGTGGACCAAATTATAGGCCAGACAAAAACAACAGAAATTTTAGCCCTTAAATATAGATACAGATAGATATGAGACTTAGGGAAGGACAAAATTTAAAGTTGTTAGAGGAGACTTAGTTTAGTAAATAAGTTATACTGAACTCATGGAGTCTGGATCCCTAATCTTTGGATAACTGGGACATTAAAATTATTGAAGAAAGAAAATAAAGAGGCCATGTTACTGGAAATCATCGAATCGAAATAAAAAAGGTGAGAAAAACTGAAAAAAAATAGTAGAAAATATGCGCCGGAGGAAACCTAGGAGTTGGAGGGAGCCCAGCCAAAGCCCAAAGCCATTGCCGACCGCGACCAACTTGAAAGCGGCTTGCCCGTGTGCGGTGTGCCGTCCCCGGCGGCCCCCCACTCCAAAGCCTCCCAATCTTGTCGCTTTCTGCGCGCCGTCGCCTCCCCTTCTCCCCCAAAACCATCCACCGTTTCCGCCAATCCCAATCGCCTTCAAAACCCCCGGCAAAACCCTTCATTTCCGGCGCATCTCCCTCGCTGTCCCGGCTCACCGGTCGGTCGGGTGCTGGGGCTCGCGGCTCCTCTCTTCCTGTGGCCTGGAAGGGAGGGGGAGGATGCAGGCCGCGGCTGGGAGCGTCTCTTGGGTCGCCGCGCAGCCGTCCGTCCTCGGCCGGTGCGGCGGCGGCGGCGGCGGCGGCGCGCCGTCCGCTTCGCTCAAGGGGAGTGCTTGCGGCGTCGGAGGAGGGGGGTGCAGGGGCCGGGGCCGGGGCCGGGGCGTCGCCGTGCCGCGGTGCTGCGCCCGCGCGCAGGAGAAGCGCCCGCCGCGGGTGCGGAAATCCAAGGAGGAGAGGCGGGAGATGGTGGAGTCCTTCATCAACAGGTGCGTTCTGTGCCCATGTCTCCGCTCCCTCGTGGATGCACATCTTGCGTTTGGGACCATTAGTGGTAGTTGGCAAAAGACACGATCCCAAGCCAGACTTGGTTTCCGTACTGCCTCAAGCTGTTTGTCCCCTAATAAAATCTAAAGTGTTGATTTGGTTTTATTCTATCTATCTGTGACTCACCCATTTGTGTTAAAAACAATCTAATTTGAAATTCTGTGTGTAGTTACTTGTGCTTATAATTTCTGACATTTATCTAAAAGTTGGCTCGACATGTGGTGGTTCATGATTTTTGGTTGCCCGCTGGATGAATATCCTGCAGGCCAAAAAAGTGACTGAAAATTGCTAATCCAGTTCACAATGTCTTTGCTCTGTTTCAGCTACCGAGTTGCAAACGAAGGAAAATTCCCATCAGTTAACCTTACACATAAGGAAGTTGGAGGGTCATATTATATAGTTCGTGAGATCGTGAGGGATATCATCCAAGAGAATAGAGTCCTTGGCCCTGGTGGCTTGGATGCTATGGCACTGAGTTTTGAAGATTGTGCTGATTCTTCAGAGTCATCCATAAAGCATGAATTGGGTCAAGACAGTATAGAGATCTTAGATATGTCTGGTAGTGAAGTCAGTAAGGGTTATGTGCCTGAAATATGCAGCACTGATGAGTCGTTTCCATTGCAAGACAATGCCATCACCACTCAGACACTCCTGGGTTCATCTAATATCTTAGAGGCTGGTGTTCTGAATAGTGTGGTCCAAAATGGGAATGCGGCAGATGCAATATTCATGGAAACAAACCTTGAGAAACAAGATGAAATTCCATCTGGGGGATCCATTGAGTTTGACTTGAATAGTTCTGAAGAGCAATCTCGTTTATTTGCCCAGGTTTCTGATTTAGATGAAGACATTGCACTAAACAGTCAGGCGCATGCACAGGATGGGACGGCCAGTAGTGCTACTGATAGAGTTATTCTTCCCTTAGAATCTTCTGCTGTTTATGAAAACAATGCTGCACTTTTAAGAGATCATGAGACATTGCCTAATGATAATCATGATGGATCAACTGATAGTGCCGTGGATGATGCAAACCTCCTTGCGGTGACCAATGGTGTTCAAGCAAAACAAGCTTCTTTACATGAGCATGATGCATCAACTGGAAGGGTATTGATTGACAATGCTCAGAGCTTAGATGGTCAGTTTAGCACTACAGTATCTACTGATCCTATAAATGGTTTCAAATTGGAGGATGAAGTTGCAACCAAGACAATTGAAGCATCTAAAGTACACATGCTGCAAGATGAGCTTGAGCAAACATTGGTTGATACTAGCTGTGATGGGCAAGAAAACTCTGACATCTCTGTTTCTCATCCAGCATTAGATACAAAGGTTAGCCAAGTTGTGTTTCTGTGAAAATTGTGCAATATAAATCATCTTCTCTTCTAAATGACATGCTACCTTTTTGTGCCTCTTATATTTGTTGTAGTATGCTTAACACCAAACAACAAAAGGGGATTAAATAATATGCTTGTTGGTGTGTCATATTACACAAAACTGATTTGGTTGTAATTGTTACTGTTATGTGGAATGCAATCCACACTATGTGGCATCTATAGTGTGGGGATAGATGCAGTCTAATACTACACTGCATCTATATTATGCTCTTAGGGTCTTTGATTTAGGTTGAGCAATTTGTCATATGCAGGCATGCATCACAGTTTGTTGAGAACTGGATATTTTTTTTACGCCAAATCTTTTGGAAACTGTTTTAGATCAATAGAGAACATTAAAAGCTACCTTTAGATTCTAGAGTTTGCCAGAATCAAAGGAAATGCATCATACAGTTACTATGTTTTAGTGCTTGGGGTGTTTAGTTTCATGTCCCAATCCCCCACTCGCCCAACCCCAGCTCCTCAGTGACAACTGGAGTATGTATTAGATAGCTAGGTTATTCCTGTTTTGTTTTGCAAGATTGTTTTGGTTGGGGACAATTGTTAGCAAACTGGGCACTGTCAGAATACAACCTTTTCTACCTCTTATTGCTATACTTTTTATATGACAAGGAGCTAGTGAATTGAACTTTTCAATTATGGTATGGTGTTCATTTGTGAGCAAAATAACATTGCCTGTAGATATGTATCTGATTCGTTCTATTCTACTGCTTTGCAGGGGCTGTTGCACACAGAAGATCAGCACAGTGTGGTACAGGTAGATGAAAGTGAATTCAAGAACTCAACATCTGGGATCACAAAGGAAGAGGTCCAGGCAGCCGATTTCAGGCATGAACAAGGAATTAGCACCAGAACAGCGATCAGCAGGCATGCACTTTGCCTCCTAACTTTGCGTTGCATGCTTACTGTGTATAATTTCCTTCACACGGCACAAAAGGCAGCAGTATATTAGGTAAGTCAGTGTTTCCCCATGGCTCTTCCTACAACAACAACAACAACAACATAGCCTTTCAGGCCCAAGCAAATTGGGGTAGGCTAGAGTTAAAAGCCACCAAGAGCCCCAAGTCATGGTTCAGGCACTTCAATAGCTGCTTTCCAAGCACTCCTATTCAAACATAGATCTCTAGGTATATCCCAAGCTTTCAAATATCTTTTTATTGCCTCCCTTCATGTTAATTTCGGTCTTTCTCTACCTCTCTCATATTATTAGCTTGGCTTAGGACTCCACAATGCACTGGTGCCTTTGAAGGTCTTCTTTGAACATGGTCAAACCATCTCAACCGATGTTGGACAAGCTTTTCTTCAATTGGTGTTACCTCTAGACGATCACGTATATCATCGTTTCGAACTCGTTCCATTCTTGTATGACCGCAAATCCATCGCAACATACGTGTTTCTGCAACACTCAGTTGTTGAACATGTCGAATCTTTGTAGGCCAACATTCTGCTCCATACAACATAGCCGGTCTAATTGCCGTTCTATAAAACTTGCCTTTTAACTTTTGTGGTATCATCTTGTCACAGAGAATGCCAGAAGCTTGTCACCACTTGATCCACCCTGCTTTGATTCTATGGCTAACGTCCGCATCAATATCTCCATCCCTCTCTAGCATCGATTCCAGATACCGAAAGGTATCCTTCTTAGGCACTACTTGACCTTCTAAACTCACATCTCTCCTGTACAACTCCGCCAAAGTCGCATCTCATATATTCGGTTTTAGTTCTGCTCAATCTAAAACCTTTAGACTTAAAGGTCTGCCGCCATAACTCTAGTTTTCTATTTACTCCCGCCTAGCTTTCGTCCAATAACACTACATCATCAGCGAACAACATACACTAAGGGATATTCCCTTGTATGTTCCTGGTAACCTCATCCATTACCAAGGCAAAGAGATACGGGTTTAAGGCTGACCCTTGATGAAGTCCAATTTTAATCGGGAAGTAATCTGTGTTGCCATCGTTTGTTCGAACATTGGTCACAACATTGTTGTACATGTCCTTGATGAGGGTCACGTTCTTTTATGGGACTTTATATTTGTCCAAAGACCACCACATAACATTTCTTGGTATCTTATTATAAGCCTTCTCCAAGTTAATGAAAACTAAGTGAAGGTCCTTCTTCTGCTCTCTAAACTGCTCCATAACTTGTCTAATTAAGAAGATTGCTTCTGTGGTTGACCTTCCGGGCATGAAACCAAATTGGTTTGTTGATATCTACGTCGTTCCTCGCAGGCGTTGCTCGATGACTCTCTCCCATAACTTTATAGTGTGACTCATCAACTTAATTCTCCGATAATTAGTACAACTTTGGATATCTCCCTTATTCTTGTAGATTGGTACCAATATGCTTCTTCTCTACTCCTTAGGCATCTTGTTCGATCGGAAGATATTGCTGAACATCTTGGTTAGCCATACTATAGCTATATCCCCGAGACATCTCCACACCTTGATTGGGATACCATCAGGGTCCATCGCTTTGCCCCCTTTCATCCTTTTCAAGGCTTCTCTGACCTTCGATTCTTGAATGCTCCGCACAAAGCGCCTGTTAGTGTCATCAAACGAGACGTCTAGCTGAATGGTGGTGTTCTCGTTCTCACCATTGAACAATTTATCAAAATACTCTTGCCATAAATAGTGGTGGATAGCTATGAGTTGCACTCCGTGGAGGTATTGTTCTAACTGTTGCAGTGATCAGAACAAATTTGTAGTTGCTAGTTCCGTGGTCATCATGAGTGTGCCTGGGCAAGTGGCAACATCATAGTTCAGCCCATCGTGTAACCCGTAATTTAGATAGATGGACTCCCTAGGATCATAAGAACCAAGTCGTGGTTTTGGCCATAAGTAACTTATACTAAACAACATCAACATGCTAGTTAGTACTCTACTATTAACTGATCGAGCTTAGATAGTTTTTCATTTTCAGTGAGACAGTTCTTTAGTCCATGCACACAGGAGGTTCTCTGTTCCTGTCTTTATGACCAAAAGCTTGCACTTCATATTCGTGCTTAGGCGGCTGAATGAAATCGCATTTGCGAAACCAAAAACCTGTTCAATTGAGCTTGTGATAGTTATCTAATGTTCTGAATATTCTGTTCCTCTATATGGTCTGCAGGAGAACGTTGAAAGTTCTACATAAGAAAGATGACAACCTATTCTGGCTTGTTATCAGGGCATTTGTTGTTGCTATATCAAAAATCTGGGCAAAATGAACAATGCAGAAAGGCACCTTACGTGGAACTGAAGATCGAGTGAATCCTTCCTACTGGAAAACGAGAAACCGGTCCATGAAGTTCCATTTCTCCCATGCGAATATAGATATGCTACTTTTGTGCTGCAGTTTAGGTTATTTTTTTGGAGACAGAGTTGGTCTAGTTTGTAGTCGCTTCCCATTGTAGGTGTAATGTTTAGTGCATGTTTGGCGCAGCTCCAGGCGCTCCGGCTCCTCTTCCCTCAACACTGTACCCCACTGTTTTCTACTGTAGCGGCTCATCAAAGGGCTGCGGCTCATCAAGAAATGCACTGCGAAGGGGAGGAAGCCGGAGGAGCTGCGATTTGGACGCTCCGACGGCTCCTCCACAGTGCAGCTATAGTAGACGGAGCCGGAGCCCCTCCAAACAGGCTAGTTATTTTGGTCTGGTGTGTCGTGTGAAATATCTGCTATAATGGATGACATGTGACTTTTGGTAATAGGAAGATCTCTTTTAATGCTCCATGAAATTTGCAGAGTTGTTCATTGGATCCATATAAATTGGGGCACTGCTAGAGCCCAGACGTCTAGACGGATGTCTGCGACTGTAGTCAGTTTCCCCTTCGTATCGCGCGTCCACGCATGGGCCCACGCTACACAAACTTCGCTTGATCGCGCCTGCATCACCCTCGCCTATGTGGGGCCCATGCTGCCTAGATGTCGCTCGCACGGGATGTTTGCACGCCCTCCCGCTTCCTATGTGCATCCATGTGTAATACCTGATCTACTTTAAAAATATCTAGATGCAATAGTTGCAACATAAAAAAAAGACAATGAAACATTCGAAACATGCATCTAAAACACTTGCAAAAACAATTGAAAACCATTGCAAACATACGCAACATCCAGATAAAACACTTGCAATATATGTGTGAAACATATGCAACATCCAGATAAACACGTTTGCATCGTAAGTCTAAAAAACAAATAAAACATTGGGGACAAACACTTGCAACATACGTGTACAACCATTACAACATATGCAACATTCCGATCTACTTTTGCAACATCTACGTGAAAACACTTGAAACATATCTCTAAAACATCTGAAATATTTCAAATGTACATTTGCAACATGCATCATATCCCACGCGGCAGCCTCCTCCGCTGTCTACATTGGGACGCTGCAGCCGTAGCAGGAGGCAAGACCGGAGGGCTTCCGCGCCAAGGCCCGGCGCTTCTCCTTGCACTGGCGGCACCTGTCGGCGTCGTCGGGCGGAGCGGGCGGCCGAGCAGGAGCAACAGGGCGAGTGCATAGAAGCGGGCGCGGGCGCGGGCGCGCAGATCAGCGGCTGGATGTGAGCGTGTCGGGAGCAGCGCTAGGAGGTGCGGCAGGAGGAGTGAGGTAAGCAACGGTGTGGGAGATGGATGAATTGACTGGATATTGCGGTGGACGATGGATAAATAGACCGGATATTATATTAAACAAAGGTTGGCCACATGGCTCCACGCCTACTTCCTTCTGATACTTCCAGTAAGAGTCGGACACTGTTACAGCTACGGGGTGATGGCGTAAAGAGGAGAAGTCGTCTTATCTACTTGAAGGCGTAATCGGCCATATTATGTAATAGAGACTCTATGACACGTGGGTCCTGCGGACCAGTAGCGTTTCCGTTATATATTGTACTGTGGCTTGTAAGACATTTTTATCAAATATTCGGAAATAGAAAACATGAAGCAGAGAGGTTCCTCTCGGCTCCGTATCAACTCCGGCGATCCATCCTTGTGCGCTCACGTCGTCGGCGATCGCCGTTGGTTACGGGTGTTACAGACACTAGGATCGAAGAATTACCGTTTGTTGAGGTGAATTTAGGCTTGGATTTGCCTCCCCGATTGGAGTGCAACATGTCAATCAGATCCTTCTGTTAGCACTTAGCGAGCCTTAACTAGTGGCGGAGAAAATAGTATATTGTGGCAATAATTGGGGGCCTCATTTTCACTGTTTCTCTGTGTTCGCTGTCTATTAAGAAAAATCATTACCAAATACATATACGGTTAAGTTGGAGCAAGCAGTTAAAGGTTTACAACATTTTATTGTGGTAACTTTAGGTTTGGATCAGTTTTTTTATAAAATTGGGTTTGGATCATCTAAACTCTAAAGTCAAAGTGATGAACAACTGTAAACAGTTTATCTGGTTTCGTTATCTCGGCAAATCAACAAATATGAGTTAAGCAAAAATCACACCCATCTGTATCGCACTTCAAAACTAAATGTTTGTTATTTGCATTGTACTTCAAAACTGAAGTGCGCGAAAACATATGGGCAAGTACACATTGCATCCTTGAAACACCCCTTCTATTATTGGTACACCTCAAGACATCAATGTTGAAACCTCACCGATTGGATATTTGCTGGTCAACCTCAACAATCTTCTGGTTTCCACATCCACGGCCACCTTATCCTGCTCCATTCGTTCCTCGACTATCAGAGGCATGAGCTTGGCCTCTGCATAAGTGCGCAAGACCGAGTTGTACATCTCAGTGGTAACATACCCTGCATCCCGGAACATGACTAGGAGCTTCTCTGCAGCTTCAATGTCACCTGTCTTCTCGATCTGAGAAAAGATCGCAGTGGCGAGCTCATGGTTCGGCTCCCATTTCTCCAAGCTTGACAGGGCCTTCTTCAGGCACTCAAGGACTTTGTCCGTATTGTTGTCGCCGAGATAACCCCAGACGAATAACTCCCATGTGCTATAGCTGGGCTTGACTCCTTTCTCCACAATGTCGCCAAGAAAGCTCTCCGCCTTCTCGATCATGCCATTCTTGATGTAATATGAAAGGATCGTGTTTGGGATCCTTGAATCATGTGTTCCCGACGCTGATTCCCATTCCCTGTAGATGCTTTATGCTGCTGCTATGTCGTCAAACCTCGTGAGGGAAGTGAGCATGCACTTGTACTCTGTGTCGCTGAACTTCCTGAAGGTTTCCCTCATCTTATTCCATACCCTGTCCAAGTTCCCTCTATCTGACAAGCTTGCATACAGGGTGAGGAGCGATGAGTATGTGGCTCGCTCCTTCCTGGAGGCCCTCTTCTCCATCTCCACCAACGCATTCCGGCCCTCGACATGGAGTCCAGCATTGATATAAATGCTACCGAGCAAGCTGAAGGTCATCCAATCAGGAACCACCCTGTCATCCTTCATCAGACCAAACACCTTCTCGGCGCTCTTCACGCTGTTCTTCTTGGAGCAGTACGTCAGCCATATGTTGTAGGTGACGAGGTCAGGGACCGTGTACCTCCTTAGCTCCTTGATCATTTCTGGCACCCGCTCGAGCTCGCCGCTCGCCATGTACAGCGACATCATGTGGTTGAAGGGCAGCGCGTAGGTGAGGTACCCCACACGGACCATCTCCGCCATCATGGCCTCGGCCTTCTCTCTCGCGTCGTGCTGCACGTACGCGTGCAGCAGCGCGTTGCAGGTGGACGGACCCTTAGCGTGCTCCGGCATGTCCTTGAAGAACTTGACGGCGCTGGCGAGTCCCCGGACCTTAGTGACGAGGTCGACGTGCACTGCGTGGTCCCCCAGCAGCAGCCGCATCTCCGGCTGGGTTCGGATCCACTCGTAGATCTGCATTTTCGAGTCGGGTCACGTTAGGAATCATGCTGGCAATACGTCGAGCAGGCGGCGAGCAGGAGCCTATAGCCACTGCGGCGTATAGCTATCGCGTTGGCGGTGGACACGTGGCATGTGGCAAGGGTCGGGTGGTGTACCTCCAGGGCGTGCTTGAAGCGGCCGTACTTCCGAATCTCCCCGACGACGCGGTTGAGCTGGTACTTCTGCACGGTGCGGCCCTCCTTCGCCCATTGCCGCAGCACCACCACCGCGCTCCGCTTCGGGTAGATGAGCTTCAGCAGGCGCTTCCCCAGCGTGTCCCCACTCCCCGCCGCGCCGCCCGCGTGACCCCCTCGGGCGGAAGCGGAGGACGCCGCCGCGGAGAACAGCCTACCACCGGCGGCGGCGAGCTGGCGCGCCGCGAGCATGGCTTGGTCGGCAGGCAAGGCTTCCTCGCCGGCCTAAGGCCCGGAGTTCATAGGACGGTGGGGCGGGCTCATTTGCTCCGAGTACCGAGAATGGGCCAATGCCCACGAAAGCCCAAAACAGACGGCCCTTTTTATCCAAAACCCGCACAAGCCCAGTTCGGTCCGGGGGCCCACACTTCCCGGTTGCCTGCCGGAGCCGTTACCCAAAATTCTGCACCTTTACGGGACCTCCACGCAAAATCTCCCAGAACCACGCGCTTGCCCACAGAGAGACCTTGTCCAGAAAGATAAAACCCTACTCATGCAGGGATCCATCCGCAAAACCACCCCGCTGGCTTACCCTCCTCGTCGCCGTGCTCCTCCCCGCCGCCCGCGTCGGCCGCGCCTCCAAATCCGATTCCAAACGCAAATCCCACCCGAATCCTGCCCGAATTTCCCCAAAACGCGTCCAAACCCACTTCCCAGCACCCCTGCCCCCGAATTCGTTTCGAATCAGACCGAGGCGACGCGACCACCCATCTGGGCTGTGGCCGCCCCGCCTCGCCCCCCATCGCCCGCCTCCCTCCCATGGCGTTTCACGTCGCGTGCCCCATCACTTGGTAAGCTCCCTCACTCTCTGTCTCGTCACCCTGACTCTAACGCTCGCGCGCTCTGACGGACGCCGCCTCTCTGCCTCTCTCTGTTCCTCTGCAGCAGGAGGGTGTGCGACTGCGAGCTAGGGTTCGGCACCGCGGCGGCGGCGAGGAAGGGACAGGGAGGAGGGGGTGCGGTGGCCGCGCTCGAGGGGTTCCTCGCGAATCCGTGGCTGCTGCGGCCGGCCGGGGCCGTGGACGCGGATGCGGCGACGGTGCAGGTGGAGGTGCCGCCCCTGGAGCCGGACCCTGAGGATGGGGAGGACGAGGCCCGCCGGGCCGCGGAGCAGCGCGGCGCCGCCGCGGCAGAGGACCTCGCCAGGCGCTTCGAGAGCGGCGCCTACGGATCGCCGGTCAGCGGATCTCTCTCTCTCCCTCTCTCTTCCGTGGCTGTGTTTGCCGTGTAGTGTGCTTGCTGCCCTGTGCTCGTGGGAGAATTTTCTGTGCCTAGCGCGCCTTATCTTCGTGCTGGATTGTGTGGTTGTGGGCTGCTCGTGGTGTTTTGCTATGAATTACTTGGAATTCTGGGCTGGGGCAAAGGAACCTGATTTATGCGTGTTGCTAAGTTTGCATCCTTTTGTGTTGAGGTTTATAGGAGTGCAGTCGATGAAAGACTCTTCCTTTTGGGAATTCTGGGGCAGCCGAGCACTGGGATCCTGTTTTTGTGGGAAATTAGCACCGTCATGGGGTATTGGCGCGCACATCCACGTCACTGAGCATCAGTGGGTACACACCGCCATGACATTGATACTGCTGTTTTGGGGGTGACAGCATTTGCCTTGCTTTAGCTTTTGCTATGCACTTAAATATAGGCTATGTCTAAATACGTATCTAGAACACAGCCAAAACGGCTATAATTTAGGATGGACCGAAGGAGGGAGTAGTATTTTAGGGTTTTGGGTTTAGTGGCCGAATTGGTAAGGCATTAATGTTTACTGAGGTATGGCTGTATGGCAATGCTGTGATCTTTTTTTTTTATGCTCAACTGACTGAGCTTTCGGGTTTTCTAGATGATTTTAATCTTTCTAAAGTGTTGGATGTGAAACAATATTGTGAATCTTTTGAAATGGTTACATGCATGGTGACGCGTGGCATGAAAAAAAAACAGTTGTGCTTGAATTTTGAGCTCGTGTGTATACACGTGGTTGTCGTGTTGTGCATGGTGTGCTCTTAGACGTTACCTAGGCCTTCACTGGTGAGAAACGGCTAAAGAAGTTCTTTAGGAGAGCCTTGGAGCTATATAACTTATGCTCATGTAGGTTTTATGCTACTGATAATAACGTTGTGTGTTACTATAAATGAACCTAAGCTTTGGAAATGGACATGCCTTGTATAGTAAATGTACCTCAGCTTTAGAAACAGACCTGTGTCTCATGAAGCTTTGCATGTACACTAATGTTGGTCGTGCTGTATGCCTGTATGACTTACCATGCAGAAACACAGGATGCTTCCCCTTTAGACACATGAGTTAATAACTTGTTTGTTATTTTCTAGCTCTGCTATTTAACTAGGTGTCAAAGGTAACTTTAATTTATTCTAAACAGTATCTTATTATTTTTCTACAATATACTACTGGTGTCTCATTTTTGGTTTTTGACTCACCACATGATGCAGTAATCCTTAATCCTTGGATATAAGCTTCTCATCTTCTTGGCAAGTTCCAGTGGTGCACAATTTTACTAGCCAATAAGATATTTTAGGTTTTCTAGTTGCATCTTTAGTTGATGCCAACAATATCGAATGCTATACTTCCATATTACTATACTTTTCAATCTCTTAATACAAGAAGGTCTCTGCCCTTTTTTCAGGAGGCAGAAGGAGATGAAGACGATTGGGATCGAGAGGATCAAGGAAATGCTGCTGTCAAGGTTATGTGCTGTTTATGCTTTTCTGGAGAAAATGAGGGCAGCACGAAAGCTGCCAAAATGCTTCCATGTAAACTCTGCAGCAAACGGTATCATAGAAACTGTTTGAAAAGCTGGGGAGAACATAGAGGTAATGCGAATTCTTATAGTCTCTTCATCACCTATTCATTCATGTACATGCTCTGATAAGTTAATGTTCCTTCTAGACCTTTTCCACTGGAGCTCATGGGTCTGTCCCTCTTGCCGCAGTTGTGAGGTCCGTTGTCTTTCTATTTCCATCTTTCTGAACTTGTACAAGTTCTCAATCAAGAACAATTTTACCCTGTTCATTCTTGATCTTGTGCTATGTTTGAATTTGCATCTTGAAAGCATGTATCGCTTCTGTTACATTGTAAGTATCACTAGCTTCTGCATTTGATTTGGTGTTATATCAATACTTGCCATCTATATAGGTGTGCCGTCGTCCTGGTGATCCCAATAAGTTAATGTTCTGTAAAAGGTGTGATGGCGCTTATCATTGTTACTGTCAGCAACCATCACACAAGGTGAATTTATTGTATACTTCCCCCCTCTCCACAACCACCCATTTTTTGTATAGATTGCATTTACATCTGTTTGTCATCACTGAACACTGAGTGTAACATTGCAGAATGTTACCCATGGACCATATTTATGTCCAAAACATACAAGGTGCCACAGCTGTGGATCTGGTGTGCCTGGTAGTGGCCATAGCACAAGGTACTGATTCAAATGTTCATCTCTCTAACTTGTATTGACTACCAGATGTCTTATGCTGTACTTTTTGTTTGCGTGTAACACTATGAACTTTTGGATATATAGGTGGTTTTTGGGGTACACATGTTGTGATGCGTGTGGACGATTGTTTGTGAAAGGAAACTACTGTCCAATTTGCTTGAAGGTACAAGTGCTATGTTCTCAGTATCAAAATGATTTATTTTAGCTTTTTGAAATTTATCATGCTCTGTTCAGTTTTGGAGTTCCTATGTTTCCTTGTTTCTGCCCCCATCACCTTACAAGATAGTGGTTGCCTGTGTGACATATTTTAGTGAAGGAAATTATTTGTTTATATTGTAGTTTGAAGCCTCTTTGATTGAGACTTCATTTCAGTTTTTAAGTCTAAGTATGAGTAGTCTTGGTTCATAAATACTATGTTTTCATTTTGTTGACTTATGCTTATATGATATCTCCTGCTTTGGGTTCCCTCTCTTTTCAGGTTTATAGAGACTCTGAAGTCATACCTATGGTTTGCTGTGATGTTTGTGAAAAGTGGGTGCATATTGAGTGTGATGGCATCAGGTCTGTATGAGTGAACCCTATGTGTTTGTTTGAATAATACCCATATTTGTTTCAACTATATACATTGCCCTCCTTTTCCCTTCCTTTTCTTCTCATTGGGTGTATGCTTTACTGTTCCATATATTACGCAGCGAGGAAAAGTACCAACAATTCCAAGCTGACCAAAACCTTCAGTACACATGTGCAGCATGCCGTGGTGAATGCTCCCAGGTGATAACTACTTCTGTCATCATACCTCACTGCTATATTGTATCATCTAACACCCATTTTGCTAACATCAGATCAGGGACACTGAGGATGCAATCCGGGAGCTTTGGAAGAGGAGAGATGTTGTCGATCATGAACTTATGGTTACTTTGCGGGCTGCTGCTGCACTACCTTCTCCTGAAGATGTGTCACCACCTTATCCAAACTCAGATGATGAGAAACTTGGTGCATATGTATTGAAAAATGAGAGTAGAAATACTCTAAAATTTTCATTAAAAAGCAACAGTAGTAAGGCTCCGTCAGATACACTTGAGCAAGAGAAGATTGTTTTCAAGAGCCCTGGATCAAATAAGAAGTCTTCCAAAAAGAAAGGTGGCCAGGGTAATAAAACAGACGATGGCCATGATGAAATATTTCTGGAGAGAAGGCATGATGTTAAATTATCAAATAGCCGTTTGGGAGATCAAAGTATAGATGGCAATCATGATAGGAGCCCTTTTAAGAATGATGATAATGCCTATATTTCATCTTCAACTCGAAGTTCAGAAAAGAATTTGAAATCTCCATCCAAGAAAGCTGTGCCAAACAATGCTGATATGATACCCAAAGTCAAGATTAAAGGCAGTAAGGTTTCGAGTTTGCATTACAAAGATGGTGAAGAAAATACTCCCAAGAATGACACTGGAAAAGCTACCAAGTTGGTTATCCATCTTGGTTCGCGGCATAAAACTAGGAGTGGCTCTCCTAGGTCAGAACTGTCCAATTCTCAAAGAGAGCAAGATCTGGGTCCAATACATGGTATGTGCCCATTTTTTTGTGGAAGTTCACCATTTACCAGTTCTATTTCCCTGCTATATATAATACATGTGTTAGCATGCACTAGCATACGCTTCAGGGGCTAATAGTTTTTGGTTGCTTACAAGGTATCCTATGGGCACGCAAACAATTAGAATGACTTCATTCCTTTTTTCTTTCTACACGTGTAAGAAGTATAGCAGTTTCGTATTTTGGTGGTAGTCCAAAGGCATTCTTTGGAATGTTTTCTTCTGTTTTTCTGATTGAAATTTTAAATCCTAGCATTTTTGCCAAAAGCCCAAATGTTCCCATTGAGGGCTTAATTTTAGGAAGCATTGCTGTCTTCCTGTAACACTGTTGTTCCCATTCCTCAATTTCAAATTAATTGCACCTGATATTACCTTCTGCTTGTACCCATGAAGTTATTTATTAATTCTTTGTTGGATATTGACTGCATTTTGAAATAAATTCCTGAAACCTTTGCTTTATGGTATGTCTGGTTCTTGCATTCCGGTGATGCTATGTTGAGGACTAAACAAGTTTTCACACTCACTGCCTTTTTCAGGAGGGAAAATAGATGTCACAAGCCAGCTGAAAAGTTCAAGAAGCGAGGTAAAAGAGAGAAGTGTAATGAAGTTAGTTAGAGAGACTGGGGCACAGCAAAGAAATAGCCTTTTGGGTGATCTTGGTACCTCAAAAAAGCATGCAACTGGGAAAAGGAGCAATGCTCTAATTTCTGGAATGGAAAATGCAAATGAAACTGGTAGTAGAAACAGATCATTTGCACTGAAACAATCTCATTCTAGTCAGGTGGACGAGAACCAGGGAACTGCTGACTCTCCTGATAACTTGAAGCCTTCATTGCTCAAGCTCAAATTTAAGCGTCCACATTTTGAGCAGCTAAACACCCAGGCCTCTCAACCAGAGGAGCCGACCTCCTGGGTTTCTCAGCAAGAGGAGCAGTTAAATGTTGCTAAAGGCCAGAGATCAAAGAGGAAGAGGCCTTCGATGGAGAAGGCAGATGGTTTGGATGGTACGACCCCAGCCAAGAGGCATCAGCAGAGCACAGATGATGAAGTGATGGACGCAAACTGGATTCTACGCAAGTTGGGCAAGGATGCGATCGGAAAGAGGATTGAGGTTCATCTAACTTCTGATGGCAAATGGTTAGTTCTCCCTTCAACATTTTTTCATTACAGTTTTGTTTAATATATTATGCTGGTGAAGTCTACCTCCATTTGGTTCAGTAGTGGCTTGAGGGAAATTACATGCGTTGTTAGCCACTTGCAACGCTTTATGGAGTCTTGCATTTTAAATTTACTTTTCCTGATGCCCTATATGTCTCCTGTAACACAATTACTTTTTCCATACCATTTGACAATGGAACTGACATTGCTTAATGCTACTGCTCAGTGTATCTGATTGTGTATCTTTTCTGATTACTTGAGAAAAAACATATGGACTCATACTAGTATTCATCTTGGCAGGCATCAAGGGATGGTGTCGAATGTCATCGGTGGCACACTCTGTATTCAGTTAGATAATGGCAGGTCTGAGAACGTGGAGCTGGGGAAGCAGGCCATCCGCCTGATTGCCTCAAGATCAAAGGGCGGGAAGCGATGAAACCTTTTCCCCATATGCAGCTTAGGACCTGTTCTCACTCTACTCATTGCCATGATTATGGCAGGTAGAGTCCTCCCTCCCCTTGAGGTTTGACATCCGCCGAAGCACAGCAGCGAGCACCTGCTGTTCATGGGGGGAACGCCCTGCCTCTCAGCTTTTGCTGACTGGATGAGACACTGAGCGCAACATCATCTGTTGCGCCATGTTTCGCTAGCCTAGCGTGTAACAGACTTTGTTTTGGTGCTGATGCTGCCGGAAGCCCATTGGCTTTCCTTTAGATTCGATCTGTTAGGGTAGGGAAACCGAGGAGGTTTTAGGTTACCTTGGATGATGTAAAAGAAGCAGCAGGTAGCGCCGTACCTGGAGTGTTTTGTACATGTAGTTTTCGGATGAGTTTCTGAACAATTCGTTATTGACTTATCTGGTGGTGTTATTTGCTGGCCAATGTTTGTGATAGCAATAATTTGTCTACAAATAGAAGGTGGTGCAAAACGGAGGCTTTGTTCGACCATCTACCATGCTCGATTACTCATCGACTCACCGGTGTTTTTTCAAAGGGAATTTGAGGATGGCGAATGTGGTGAGGATAACAAAGGCGACAACGGCATCATAATTGACACCTACGGCGGCTGGGAGAGCCGTCTTGCTCGTGCAGGTGTCCCCTATCTGTGTTCGTCGACTCGTATGGCACCGGGAAGAGGAGGAAGATCCCGACAAGGAGATCCTCAAGATCGTGAAGGAGAAGAACAACTTCAGGCCCGTAATGATCACCGACAAGCAACCAGGCTACAGTTTATGCCTTGTTTGGATGCATGTTTATTCACCTCAATCCATATGTGTTTTGGTGTAGAATAGAATGAAATTTAGTTCAATTCAATTCCAATCTACTTCAGCACATGTGGATTGAGATGAACATCATGATTTCATTTCATCCGCTGAAGCGGAACTCTATCAACAATGCAGCTGTGAGCTGTCATCCTCATCGCCCACGAAGAAAACGTTGCCAAAACGCCAAACCGGCATTTGTTTGCTACGACGATGATATCTCAGTCCAAGCCCATTGTCAGGCCATTGTTCGCCGTCATCGCGACCAACTCCATGCATGCAAGTGAAAGTGGGCTAAACTAGTAGATTATTATATTCTTCTTTCCTCCATAATTTATGGCTCTGTTGCCGCATATGCTAATGACGCCAATCCATACAGGTGAATTATGCGTTTCTAATTAATCTCTAACAAAAATTTCACAATGTTGCTTCTTTTATGTAGCTTCATAATATACATCATTTTCACAATGTTGCAAACAACTACTTCAATACAGCTTCATAAATTAAAAATAGAAAACATATAAAAATTTATTTATTTTGTTACTTATGGTTTTAACTATATTTCTTTTGACATATCTTTTATGCAACTTCATAATATGCACCTAGTATTTCATAATATTTTGCAAATATCTACTTCATTACAACTTCATAATATTCACCTGTTTTCACAGTGTCACAAACATCTTCTATTTCAATAATGGTTAATTAGTGCACTCTGACCAAACTCTTGAAGTCTTTGATGTTTGTCTTGATTTAAAAACGGTACATGTGTCTATTGTTTCTTAACGGTGCTTATTATGATTCATACAGATCGGTGATATGTTCTCTATTGTGTACATTCTTGCTTATTATGATTCATACAGATCGGTGGTATGTTCTGTATTGTGTACATTCTGTCAACCAAGATTGAGTAAGGTTGTTAATAAGGAGATTGGTGGGTGTGGGTCTGAACCAAAATATCAGAACGCATCTCGGTATCCTACAACGGTAGAGTACAAAGTTTCTTTCAAAATACCCTCTAAATATCAAGGTGACGAGGATAAGATTTAAATTGCTTTATGCAGATTTTTGCCAAGAGTAACAAGCAAATATGTACTTATGAAAGTTGTAGCATATGACGCTATACGCTTTAAAACTAATTTCTATATTATATCTTACTTTTCTAATCCTATGATTTTTTCTATAATAATATAGGACATCGCATATGACATATACACGTACATGTTCGCTAGTCTGATATTAAAGAGCGAAAATTTCTTTCATTGGTGACATACTACTCATCATGACATGACTGACCACCCAAGCCCCCCAAGCCCGTTTGCATCATGACACGTGGGGGTGTGTACCTCGCTACAATAACCAAGTATTTAAGTTTAGTCAATTTTCTACAGATTTTTCGTCCAGTATTAATCCTCTATTGCACTAGTGTTTATTATGGATCTTAAAAATTATTTAATTTAAGGTTCGGCCAAACATAATTAAATTCAACTAAAGATAGACACTCCATCACCCTCAGGTGCAATTTATAAAACATAGTCTAACATGACATGCTCCTAATTTACACTTTGACTATTATTTTATTTTATATTATATTATTTAGGATATTCGATAGTATAAATTTAATAATATCTGTCGAGGAAGCAGACTCGTGAATCGCTGCGGGATACAAGGCGCTGTCGGTGTTGTTTGTGGCAGTGGAAGCCTAACGCTGACAACGACGCCTGGTCGCAAAACCTCTTTTGTAAATCACAACCACGTGTGGCGTAGCTGTGTTCTATTTCTGTGTCCTGTCATTCGAAGCTACGGTACCTCACCGTGCCTTCCCTGGACCATGTATTCCTGACTTCTCTTTAATGAAATACGAGCATTTGCACGTTCTCAAAAAAAAATTAATAATATCAAATATTGCAATAGTTTAAAATTATTGGCCAAACATTATAATGTTTGACTCTTGACATACCTAAAATGTCTTATAAACTGGATCAGAGGTGTAAGAGCGACTCTACCAAATTGAGAAAAGCAATCTCCTTTCCGTAAAAAAATATCATATAGAGGAATAAGATGGAAAAAAAAAACTGCTCCAGCAACTCCCCTTTCTTAATCCTCTTTCTCTAATTTTTTTTCCCAAACCCTCAGAAACTCCCCTCAATCCTCTAAACAAAGGTGAAGTGGCACATATTCTTTTCTCAACCCCTTTTTCCCTCCTCAACGTGTGGATCTACAGGATGGAGGCCCCTACTGCAGAGCTCCCCCTCAGTCTGGAATTGAGTTTTTTTTTTGGAAAATTGGTTCTGGAGCATCGAAGGATCGCGACTTCCGTAAAATATCACTGAAAGACATCGGTCTCGTAAAATACCACTGAAAGGTGCACACGTGAACTGAAAGTACCATTCTGTTAGATTTGAGCGTTAGGTCTGTTAACTTAGACCAAAATACCCCAAACCGGTACAAGAGCTCTAAAAACATAAGAATCAAACCCCAAACCGGTACAGGAGCTCTAAAAACATAAGAATGAAGTACAGGGCATGATCTGGCAGCATTTCAACACATACAAGTCACCATATGCACTAAATATTGACCAAGCACATGAAAAATATTCTGGTTCAACACATGGACTAATATTGACCAACACATCTTGCAAGCACATAGCCAAATAGATTCACAATACAGGAACCATATTGGTCTGGTCCAACACATGCAGAACAACACATGCCCAAAATAGGTTAAGTACATGACTTTTTCATACAACAACAGTTTAGCCTAGTTTATGATGACCCTCCTAGTAATGCCTCCTGATGATGTATCTAGTTGTGCTGCCATTCGTCTTGTTATTGGCCCTAGACTCGCTGGTGTGCCTGGTGGTCTTGTTGGTGTAGAAACAGAAGCTGCCATCCTTCTTGTTGTTGGTCCTGGACTAACTGGTGCTTGGATGGCTAAGGAAGTAGAGGGGCTAGCTGTAGCTGTACCAGGTGATTGAGTGACTAAAGAAGTAGAGGTTATTATTCCTGTATCATTCTTTGAAGTACCACCTCCTCCCTTTCTTTTCCTACATAACAGCAATGTAATCAAATCATTTTGCATGTAGGGTAATTCAGCTAAAACATGAAACTTGAAGTTCAACTTACCTAGGTTCAACAGCAAGTTCAGTAGGGGGCTCAGAAGAAGTAGAGGTTCCTGTAGCATTCTTCTTGGACTTTTTGGAAGCATTCTTGCATTTTGAAGTACCACATCCTCCCTTTCTTTTATTTTATAGTAATGTAATCAAATATTTTGTAATGAAAAAAAAGAAATCAATTAAATCATTTTATCCTTTGATGATGGATAAACCGAACACTGCTTGATGTTTTGAAAAAGTTAAATCAATTATGTTTGGTAAGACAGATCTCACTTTATCCGTGTAATTGATGATATGAGGACATCCTCCACTATTAACTTACCGGCAAAAACGCAACAAAGGGGCCAAGTGGCCTGATGTTTTGACAATGTTATTTTGCTTCAACTCACCTAAAAGGAGAGCCAGGCTTAGGGATATGTTTGGTAAGACCTGTCAACACTCGGCCAAAACCGTGTCAATATGGGTGAATAAAGACAATTAAGCAAAGACGCAACAAAGGGGCCAAGTGGCCTAGTTGAACTGTTGAAGCTTGATTGAGAGCCACACTTTCATTGTTTTTCCAACCAGCCTTGCTGGGGTCCGGACAGCCTTAATGCACGCCAAGTTGGGCGGATGCATCTAGCGCGATGCACAGTTGCAGACTAGCGCTCTTTGTATGGTAAAATCTCTTCCCTCACTCTGCTTAACACAAAACCTGGCCGAATACCTGGTACCAGTCTATTGTTTTCTACATCAATTGATATATGAACTGTTTTCATTAGCTTAATCGACTACTGTCAGGGTGAAGAAGACAGAAATTAAGTTTGAGGGAATCTAACTTAATGCAAGTGCCCAATATTCAAGCAAGACACATCTACTTGACATCCCTTTTCTACTGCAAGCTGCATGGCGGGCCCAAGATCAATGTTCAGTGCAAAAACCACCCTTACCTGGACGATCTAGTAGGGCGCGGCAAAGCCACGCCTCGGTTTCTAGTTGAACTGCTAAACGAATTTCCTTTTCCATCATGTATAGCTGGAGAAATGTAGAGCTGTAATCTAATTTATTTATTATATAACTATATATTTTATAACTAACGAGTTCTAATATACTAATTTATACTTACCTTCATGTAAAACAGTAAAAGTCACATGATAAAAAATTATTTTTTGATTTGCCCATTAGAAAGCCTTGCCACTTTGCCAGTGTGATAAAATATTAGTTTCTGATATACTGTGAGTGCAGACTTATGGCTAAATTCCTTGATAGTTGAGATCGCATGATTCAAAATACATAGAATTGCTGCAACAAATTAGATATAGTCGCACACAAAGCTAAAAGCTTAGAAGTACCTTCGGATCAAGAAATAATTTCAATTTCCTGATACAGCTGCATCTCCTAAGGAGATGAAACATCATTGCCAGAAGAGCATGGTGATTCGCCATGAAATTAATAATAAGGGATTCACATATTGGAAGCTTATCCATTTCCTGCAGGAAGGTCACATATCCAGCTATTTCCTGCCATATGCACAATTTTCATTAAGTTTAATGAGAAGATGAAATCAGCAAATTATCAGTAGTTTTATTTGCAAAATTACCAATGTTTCGGCTCTAATTCTTGAAACAAAGTAATTAACATTGGCCCTATTGATGAATTATAAGAATAGAATGATAGAAAAGTTGCTCTTAACTCGTGTCTTCAGAATAGCTATTACGGTTCTTAAAGATAGGGAAGTAATGGCTTCAGTGCAAGCAGCAGGGGTTTTCACTAAGTTGTGTCCAAAATTATCAAGTTTTACATTGTGTTCAGCTTGGCTACCTTTTACAAAATTGTAAAATCTTTTCTCTAGTTTGCAGACATAACATTTAACATTGAATTTGTCATGAAATTTTGTGCATAAACAAATTACCCGATGAAGTGCGAGACACAAATCGGACTTCGTAACTAATTTCAGTTGTACTACGAACCATGAAGTAGATAGCTAGGGTTTCATTCTTACCCGTCGGGGATCTCAGATCGATGCATTGTTCCACCGCATGCGCACTGGAGGAGGAGGAGGAGTCACGGCCGGCGCAACACGCAGTCGAGGAGGAGGAGGTGGTGGACAGTGCAGGCGGCGCGGCCTCCGCGTGACGAGCGGCCCGCGGCGGACAGCGTGGCCTCCACACGGGGAGCGGCCTGCGCGCCAAGAGGAAGCCGCGGCGATCGGCGTTGGAGGCCCTCGGAGCTCCCAGGCGGCCGGCGGACGGGCGGAGGCGGCGCAGCCTCCGCACGACGAGCAGCCCGCGGCGGATGGCGCAGGCGGCGCGGCCTCCGCGCGAGTACCAGCCCGCGGCGGACGGCGCGGCCTCCACACGGGGAGCGACCTGCGCGCGGAGAGGAAGCCGCGGCAGCCAGCGCAGGAGGCCCTCGGAGCTCCCGGCGGCCGACGGACGGGCGGAGGCGGTGCTCCATAGGCAGAACCGAGTGCAGCGCGGCTGTCTCACTTGCGCGGCGCAACTCTCACTTTCCCGTATGAGGATAAGGCAAGGGTAAAAATGTCAGCTAACTTTTGGAGTTTAGGTCAAATTAACGCTCCTCAGTTATAAACCTGACGGAATGCTATTTTCAGTTTACGGTGATAACTTTTAGTGCTATTTTATGGAGTCAAACTCTTTCAGTGGTATTTTACGGAGGTCGCAACCCGTTCAATGCTACCGAACCAATTTTCCCTTTTTTTTCAATCGCCTATATTAAGTTTTAAGGGAAAAGAGAAAGAAGATCCGGTGGAGTTGCTCTTGTGATCATTTGCATGGGCACTACGTTACAAACAATAGGTCATGTTTGTAACGCATGTATGCGAGGAATAACCAAAAGGAATGATTGGAGTCTTGGCCTCAAGATTGCCATCCCGCCAAATAAAGCGCAGTGTACTGATAACGATATATATGCTCTTTAAGTCATTATCTAAAAAATGCTCTGTAATTAAGTCATGGTCGTGCATGCAATGGGCATCGCCATCCGACCCGGACCGCGGAGGGAAGATAAGAGGGTATATGTCTTCGCGGACATTAACACGGCAGGACCACGGCGATATGTGCATACATTTTGTCCGGCCTTGTGAGAAGTGAGAACAAGGCAGACAGAGACGCAATGTTGGACTCGGCTTATTATGATCAATGATAGATAGATAGATAGATAGATGCTCCAAAACTGGCTGGCTTCAAAGTCAACTGCTTGCTACTCCCTCCGTTCTTATTCAAACGCATCAGGCGCGCTAAACTGCTAATCATTCAACCTGTTCGCTTGTTGGTTTCAGTCAGAGCTTATCAGTCAGCCAATAATATTTTTCTCTCACAACGAGCCAGTACCAGCCGAGCTTATCAGCCCAGAAACCGACCAACGAACAGGCCGATTATCATATCATATACTATCGCCCCCTTCTTTATTATATAACCCATCCATGTCAACCACCCGTATGCCAAAGCACAATTCATGGGATATTCCCCGCAAATTTTGCATTCTACGCAATACCTAGACCAGACCGACTCGGTTGAAGCCCGCCCAAGGAAACAGAACGGTTGCTAGGTAATCTCTCTCTCCAGCCCAACCCAGGAGACCTCGTCTAGTTGCTGCATCCCATCCCTCTATATATACCTATACCGGCCGTATCTCCGACTCCAATTAGTTGTGTTGTGGGAGTCAGAAGAGGAGGGCAAAGAAAAAAGCAGGGCAGGAAGCAGAGCAAGCGAAGGCGAGCAGAGCACATCGATGATGGGGGATCTCCCTCTCCGCCGCCGCGTGCGCGTGGGCCTCCTGTTCGCGGTCGTCGTGCTCCTGGGCGGCGGCGGCGCGGACGCCGGCGTGACGAGCTCGTACCGGCGGAAGCTGGAGGCGACGGTGGAGATGCCGCTGGACGCCGACGTCTTCCGCGTCCCGCCGGGGTACAATGCCCCGCAGCAGGTACGGTAGGTCCGCCGTAGCGTGCCGGTGCGGCGGTGCCGGATCAGATTCCCGCCCGTCCTGGCCGCTCGCGTCCATCGCATACCTTCTTCTCTCTTTTTCTTTTTCTTTTTCTTTTTCTTTTTCTTTTCCATCCCATCCCATCATCCACCAGTGAGCACTAACTCAGCAATCGACGGATGGGCATGAACGCAGGTGCACATCACGCTGGGCGACCAGGAGGGCACGGCCATGATCGTGTCGTGGGTGACGCCCAGCGAGCTGGGCAACACCACCGTCGCGTTCGGCGAGCACCCGGACCCGGAGAAGATGGAGCGCCGCGCCGAGGGCACACACACGCGCTACGACTACTTCAACTACACCTCCGGCTTCATCCACCACTGCACCCTCAAAAACCTCAAGGTCCGTTGGTTGGTTGGTCAGTTAGTTGCTAAGATCGATACTCGGATCCATCCGATCCTCCACAGCCCAGGAGGTCTCTCCATATGTCATGCATTTAGTAGCTTTTTCCAGAATCAATAAAGAAATATGCAACCTGATGACCTCACTAGGTAGCTAGGCCATGAATGAATTGCTATATTAGCTAACTGCTAATTAGCTAGTAATTACTAATGGCCGCCCCGCCATGGATGACCATGCTTGCAGCACAGCACCAAGTACTACTACGGCATGGGGTTTGGCCACACGGTGAGGACCTTCTCCTTCACCACGCCGCCCAAGCCGGGCCCTGATGCGCCCTTCAAGTTCGGCCTCATCGGTAACCAACTCCCATCATTAATTGTTTCGTTCCAACTCTTTTCTTCCCCCGCAAAAAAAAAAAAAAAAATCATCTTAGACTACGTTAAATTTTTTTTCTAGACTTATATGAAAATAGCATCAATACCTAGTATCTCTAAATACGTTTGCTGTGAAAATACATTTCCTTCATTATTTATACAACTATACTTATCAATTATAATAAATATTGTTTGTTTACTTCTTATATATATCTAATAAAATTTGAGATTGGTTGATTTCTAAAAGGATGAGAATGACATTTTTTTTCAACCTAGGGAGTAGTATAGTAGTAGAAAATTACAGCTCAGGTCGACATAAACGAGGTTGTTTGAATAGTCCTACGTACTAGCTGGAATCTGGATTCGATGAGATCCCTCCCATAAACGAGTTCCCCAAGCATCCAATGGTCAATGTCCCATAAAATACCACTAATTTATTTACCACTCCAAATTAGTACTCCCTCGATACTCTAAAAAATAAAATCGTTTTGGACGAGACTTGGTTTAAACATTGGAAATATAAATCATAAATAACTTTTAAGTTATTGAGTTTGAAAATGTGAAAACCATATGTATAGATTTGTCTTGAAAAATACTTTCACAAAAATTTACATATATCACTTTTTGATAAATATCTTTATTAAAATAAGTAGTTAAAGTTATGCTTTGGAGACCGTGTCGCAGTCCAAAACGAATTCATTTTTGAGTATGGAGGAAGTATATTATATATACCAATGTCCCAATCCCAACCATGATTTTATCTGGGGAAAAAAAACAAGAATCTTGCTACCACTGTACTGATAGTGCCATCTGGACGTCAATCGCAATGTGGAATCAAGCTTCCATGCCGTATAGACCAGGGATTCACAAAACCTCGTAAAAAAATGTGTTCAGATTTGGCCCTTTTTTAAGTCTACTCCTACAAAACTAGGAGTACGTACCAATTCATTGAATTGAATCATATACAAATGTGCCTAAACTAGTATATTATATACTAATGTCTCAATCCCAGCCATGATTTTATATTATCTTACAAAAAGAGGGAATCTTTGCTACCACAAGTGTCATTGCCGCCCGTTGCCATCTGGACGTCAACTGCAATGTACGCAATCAAGCCTGAGTGCCGTGTTGACCAGGGGATGACTCACAAACCTCGTAGAAACTGTGTTCAAATTTGCCACTTTTCTAGTCCTACCAATGTAGGAGTAGTACACGACGTACTAGCACCAAATTCATTGAATCCTCTACGTCTATCATATCATTGATCTCGTGCCTGACAACTGACGATGCTGCCGCCGACGACTCTGACTGCTGACCCGGCCCATGACTGACTGACTGACTGACTAATGAATAATGCAATGCAACGCAGGCGACCTCGGGCAGACGTTCGACTCCAACACCACGCTCTCACACTACGAGGCCAACGGCGGCGACGCCGTGCTGTACGTCGGCGACCTCTCGTACGCCGACAACCACCCGCTCCACGACAACAACCGGTGGGACACATGGGCACGCTTCGTGGAGCGCAGCGCGGCGTACCAACCCTGGATCTGGACGGCGGGGAACCACGAGCTGGACTTCGCGCCGGAGCTGGGCGAGACGACCCCCTTCAAGCCGTTCACGCACCGGTACCCGACGCCGTACCGCGCCGCGGGCAGCACGGAGCCGTTCTGGTACTCGGTGAAGATCGCCTCCGCGCACGTCGTCGTGCTCGCCTCCTACTCGGCCTACGGCAAGTACACGCCGCAGTGGACGTGGCTGCAGGCGGAGCTGCAGCAGCGCGTGGACCGGACCACCACGCCGTGGCTGGTGGTGCTGATGCACTCGCCGTGGTACAACAGCAACAACTACCACTACATGGAGGGGGAGACGATGCGGGTGCAGTTCGAGCGGTGGCTCGTCGACGCCAGGGTCGACATCGTGCTGGCCGGCCACGTCCACTCGTACGAGCGCAGCCACCGCGTGTCCAACGTCGCCTACAACATCGTCAACGGCAAGGCCACGCCGGTGAGGAACGCCGACGCGCCGGTGTACGTGACCATTGGGGACGGCGGCAATATTGAGGGGGTTGCGGATAACTTCACGCGCCCGCAGCCGGGGTACTCGGCGTTCCGGGAGGCGAGTTTCGGGCATGCGACGTTGGAGATCAGGAACCGGACGCATGCGTACTACTCGTGGCACCGGAACCATGACGGCGCTAAGGTCGTCGCCGATGGCGTCTGGTTGACTAACAGGTACTGGATGCCCACCGACGACGACGCCATCTGATGATCCTCGATCATCGTCGTCCCTTTCGGTCCAGGGCACACGTTTATGAGAATGTTGTCGTTCTCGAACACGAACATCGCAATAGATCAGCGTCGTAGCACGTTCCTGCTAGGTGCTAGCCCCCTGTATGTTGGTTCTCCAAACCGTTGATTCAGTGGAATCGGAAAAACATGATGTAATGCAATGAGTTTTATAATGATCAGCAATAAGAAATATGCCTGCGGCTGTAGGTCGAGTACATACAAATGCAAAATGTAGCATCGCAGGTCGGCTGGTCAGCGGCTGCCTATACCCAGTGTACGTGCGACAGACGATCCGCAATTCCGCATAGAACCGTTTCTTTGCATGTGCTGTCCGTGTGGAACCACACACTCATTCAGTGGAATCGCGGCCGATGATGCGACAGCCGACAGCATCAACTCCACGCAGTAACAGGATGGTCGGTCCGCTCTTGCATGCGCGGCCGAAGCTACAAGTCTACAACCTCGCTCACCTTTGTCGTTGAGGTTCTGCACCGCCTCACGCTTCATGCAGCAGGAGTGCGCATCCCCTACCCTATCTTCCACTTCCACAGTGGTCGGTCGACGACGGACGCCGCTTATCAAAGATTCAAAGTTAGGCTCCACTAGAATGAATGTGCAACTGGGATTCTCGCCACTTTGCCTTTTACCAATCATGATGATTCTCGCCACTTTACCTTGTATCAATCATGATTCCGACGCTAGCTAGCTAGCTAGTATGTCTTTGGTTTTTTTTTTTATCTATGTATATATGATCATTTTCTCTGCATACAAAATCGGCCCCAGCCTTAACTTTGCCGTTGACCGAGTTAGCCTAATCCCTTGCTGGCGGACACGGACGTGGCGCTCCCTCTCTCTCTCGTGTACTCTTCTTGCGCATTGAGTAGTCATCGGCGTGGATCAGTCGCCAGACATGAAGGAGACGACGTGGTGCGCGCGACAAAGGCCATGTTTGCGAAGCCGCCGTTCTCGCGGGGGCAGCGCGTCGCCTGCGGCCCGAGATGCACTTGCAAACCGCGGCGACGTACCAGAGTTTTTTTTTTTTAAACGAATCATATTGAATAGCTGTCAATTATAGTCTGACAATTATATTAACAAGAAGTAGCACAACAAAAACTATTATAGACTAAAACAACCAATAAAAACAACAACAACAACAACAAAGCAACAAATCAAAACTCTATCGGCCATAGCCGATTGAAATGGAATTTATCAATCATTGCCGGTTGAAATGGAATTTTCACACGTGACGCACAAAACTGTCACAGGCTCACCAACTACGCAACTATACTAGTATAAATGAGCCCTCTACAAGCTTCACACCATTGCTAGCCACACATCACATTGCATCGTCATCGCCAGACGATAGAAACCGCCAAGTCGAAAAGTCATCGTCACTGCTCACACTGTCATCGTGGACCATGTCAAGGACCAAACTAGCCCCGCTATGCAGGGCTAGTCACCACGATACATTGTATGATGTGTAGCCACAATGATTTTGCATCCACTTGCACCACCTCTTGGCGTTGATCACCGGACTAGCCCCTACCATGCACGGCTAGTTGCCATAGTTTGTTGTAAGTAGCCAAGCCCAAAAACATGAGTCACTACCTTAGGTCTTCCGCCACGCTAACCATGACAACCGAGTTCCGACTACGAACATTATAGCTCTTGATAACCCAGTCGCCTCTTCGAAGATAGTGGAAGTATCTCTTAGGTTTTCCAACAGTCATTAGAAAAGCCTCCATGCACCAGAATGCCATTGCTAAGTAGAACCACCCCACTGCCACACCACACGTACAGGTCACTTTGGCAACGCACTTCCGCTGGCCACCTCCTTCGACGCCGGCCTCCTTGTTTACTTCATTGTCATTGCTAATGCGTATGGGTCCCACCAAACCACCGTCCTCCCACTACCAACTAGAATACATGCCCTCATCATTGTGTCAACGCCTCTATCTATTCGTCTTCTTCCACCAAGGACACCCGCATCTCGAGTCGTTGACTTGGTCTCCTCCCTCTGCATCACAACTACGCCAACGACCTTTGATTGCGGGCCTATTTGGTTGCGTACCTCGCCTGGGTACCATCAGCTAGAGACAACCATCACAGCCACCCCAGGCATCCGAAATCAAACCCTACGTCCAGTTTGGGTCGGTCGGTGACTTTATTCCTGAGCCCAGGTGCTCAAAGTTTGCTGTGAGGTTACAAACGGAAGAGAGTAAGACAGGGGTGCAAGAGGTCCGATCGGACTACGGACCGAAGGGCCGAGAGTGACGGGGGCTCCGCTATGCGCTAAGTGTTCGAACGTCCGTCGTTCGTTGTTGGTTGTTCGAATCGATTGATGGGTGGTCGAATCGTCTGAGAGTCGTCCTTATTGGGAGAGAGTGCATCCCCTTTTATAGATGAAGGGGACGGCCTTATAAGTGAGAGAGGGAGAGTTTACGTATGCTACTAAGTCTTATTGCCCACGCCGTCGGTTACAATGATGATTGTAGGAGCAACAACACTGTTTATGTCAAACGCATGTGGGAGGTTTTACCGTATTCACCATGAATGGCAAATGACGGCGCCCACAACACTGGTGATACCCAGAGGCATGTGGGGGGTTTTTACCGTGTTCGCCTGGTATGGGAGTTGAGGGCGCCCACAACACTGTAGGGCAAACGTCGGCGCCCACAACACTGCTGGGGCTCTGACATGCCTGGAAGGTGGCAGGGCACCCTTCTGACATGCCCTGTCGGTACTGTGCTGCAGGTGTATAGGGTACGGTCCTTGGTATTGCGGTTGACTTGAGCGCCCTGCCTTACTTGCTCCGCTCATTTCCTGGGTCCTCACCGAGCGGGCGTCCCTGATCGGTTGGTCCCAGTCGGCTCCGACTGCGCCAGTCGGAGAAGAGCTGTAAGCAGAGGTTTGGTGAATCCCTGGTCGGAGACGCGGGTCGAAGTCGGAAGTGGCGTTGGCTAGGACTTCGGTCGAAGAGGCGGGCCGGAGTCAGAAGCGAGCGCTGTTCCTCTTTGGCCAGGCCTTCTGATCGGAGAGGCAGGCCAGAGTCGGAAGCGAGTGTCGTTCCTCCTTGGCCAGGCCTTTTGGTCGAAGAGGCGGGCCGAAGTCGGAAGCGAGCGCCGTTCCTCCCTGGCCAGGCCTTCCGGTCGGAGAGGCAGGCTGGAGTCAGAAGCGAGCGTCGACCTTTCCTTGGCCAGGCCTTCCAGTCGTAGATTAGATCGCCCTTCTGGGCCGGACCAGGAGTTGCGCGTCGCTCGCAACGTCGTCTGCTGGGCTGAGCTTTTGCTGGAAAGCAGGTCCATGAGGGACCCCGGGTTTATGAACCCGATAGGAGCCCTCGAGCCCCCGGGCGATTCAAGTAGAATCGCCTGGGGGATTTTCTTGGTTTTGACGGCGGGTGCACGCAAGCGCACCCGCGGGTATAGCCCTCGAGCCCCCGGGTGATTCAGGTAGAATCGTCCGGGGGGGTTTCGTGTTGCCAGCGGGGGAATTTTTCATTTTGACAGCGGGTGCGCGCGAGCGCACCCGCGGGTGTAGCCCTCGAGCCCCTGGGCGATTCCGGTAGAATCGCCTGGGGGGTTTTGTCAGCGGGTGTGTGTGTGTGCGCCTTGGTGGGCGTAGCCTCCTCTTTCTAGTTTCTGACCCATTGTTTCCAGGAGCGCGGTCCTAGGAGTTTGGTCGTGGCCGAGGGACTAGGCGAGATGGAGCCGTCAACCAGGGCACCGGGCGCGCCGAGGGTTCGGGTGAGTTGGAGTCCTGGATCCAGGGATCGAGTGAGTCAGAGTCATCAAACAAGGCGTCGGGCGTGCCAGGGGACCGGAAGAGACGGACTCATGGGTCCAGGCGTTGGGCGTAGCCGAGGGATTGAGTGAATCGGAGTCGCGGATCCAGGCGTCGGGTGCGCCACACCAGGCGTCGGGTGAGCCGAGGGATTGGGCAAGTCAGAGTCATAGATCTAGGCGTCAGGCGTAGCCGAGGGATCGGGTGAATCGGAATCGCGGATCCAGGCGTCGGGTGCGCTGAGGGATCGGGCAAGTCGGAGTCGCAGATCCAAGCGTCGGACGTGCCGAGGGATCGGGCGTCCAGAGCCCTTGTGCCCCGTTGGGCTCGGTAGGGATCAGTTGAGTTTCGTGCGTTACCCCATCCACGGTTTCTACAACCAGAGGTGCTGAGCTAACGTTGCTTGCCTTGATGGCTCAAGTGACGCGCTCGGTGAGCTCGCTAGCGGGTACGTTCGAGTGTAATCTGGGTCCGCCGTTCATGATGGGGTTGGCATAGCCCTCATGTGGCATTACACTGCTCCTTAACCCGCATCCCGACAATTGCTCGGGTCGTTCCGGAGATCGACCCAGGTGGCCCACTGGCCTCCCCTCGATGGAGATTCTGTGGGCATGGCTCGAGGTTAGGATGGAACGAGAAGGTTGAGATGACCCTGTCTGCTTTGGGGCAGACTGGGCGAGGGCCGCTGGGGCTCATCTACGTTTTCTCCCCTGGCTCTGTTTGAGGCGAGGTGGCCTTGAGCCCTTTGTGGGCCGTCCTTCGAACCCCAGTCGGTCGTTGCTCATGTTGAATGAGGCAACTGCCGCTTCGTAATGCAACACAGAGTGTTGTGATGCATTAATTGCATATGCGATGCTTTGGATATATGGGATGAATGAATGACTGTATGAATGAATGTGTGAATGCGTGTATGCAAATGGATGAATGAATGATCATGCATAAGAGAAAATAAAGTAAGAGGGATCGGTAGAGTTACCTTGTTGACCTGAGTGATAGGTTTGAGGAGTTTTTATCAGATATGTCCGAACGGGATCCGAGTTCGCCATTCATGACAGAGTCGAGGTGGCCCACATGGGGCATCCCTCTGGTCCTTAGCTGTCTCTCGGCGTTCGCCTGAGCCATCCGATCAACTTAGGAAGCCCGTTGGTCTCTCTGGGCGGAGATCCTGTTGTTGGGCCCTTCCAGGTCTTGCTTGGGAAGGCGGAGGGCCGCCTGCGCACATTTGCGCTTTGTTTCTCACGCCCGGTGTGCGGTAGTGGTGGGCCATACCTAGGCCTCATCCCGTCTGACCAGGCGTCGTCTCGTTGGGCAGGGTGTGTCCCATCTGTTAGGGCGCATCCCGTCGTATCCCATCCGCATTGAATGGGGGAAGGGAGAGGGTTTCTTGACCCAATCCTTCGCCTTTCCTCAACTGATGTGCCTCCTCTTTAAATAGGGGAACAAAGAGGGCTTTTGTCCCATTCCTTCTCCTATTCCCCAATTGCCGCCTTTCCTCCTTCTTTCTTGCCAAGAGCGTTCGTGTGCCGCGGCGGTTCCTAGGAGAAAAGAGGGGAGAGCGAGGGACAGGAGAAAACTCACAGATCCATTCGTAAATCTAGAGCGCAATGTCGAACTGGAGGTCATCCGTTGTGAGTGAGTCGGTGCTGACCGCCTTCGTCGAGAAGGGGGTGCTACCACCGAAGGAGGTGGCGCACTAGAGGGCTCCCTCGGGAGAGGATTTTACTCGACCTCTTGCCGGCGAGGTCATCTCCTTCCTCGCCTTCCACGAGCGCGGGCTAGGATACCCTGCACACTGGTTCCTGCGCGGGCTCCGCAATGAGTGGAGCCTAGAGTTGTAGCACCTCAATCCAACTAGGGTGCTACACATCATCGGCTTCGTCATCGTCTATGAGGCTTTCCTCAGGATAGAGCCACGCGTGGACTTCTTCCGGTGGCTCTTCTCTGGACGAGCCCTATCGAAGGGGGACCCATCTAGGATCGCGCCGGTGGGGGGCTTCGCACTGCAGAAGAAGCCAAGTGCGTCGGGCGCCTAACCTGCGTACTCCCCCTGTGACTCCAACCGAGGGTGGTACGGGGAGTGGTTCTACATCAGGAACCCGATGGAGGCGCCATTCCTGTCGTTCACCGGTAGGAGGACAGAGAGGCGGGACAGTTGGTCATGGGGCCCTTCTAGCCGACAAAACAAGCTGGAGGTCATCAGGGCAGAGCTCTAGAAGTTGGTGCAGCAGGGCCTTGATGGGGTGCGGGTGTTCCACACCTTCTTCTGCCATCGGGTCACCCCGCTAGCGGAAAGGACGCGACCGATGTGGATGTACACCAGCCCGACAGACCCCGACCGCGCATCATCGGAGGAGTTGGCGAAGGACGAAGTCTGGAGCCAACTCGACCGGGTGTTGTGACTAAGGCCCAAAGAGTCACTCGACAGAAAGCCTGCAGCTCTTCATGCTTCAAAGCTGTCCAACCTGGTATGTTCTCCTCTCCTTAGTTTGTGTCCCTTTTGATCCTACTCTCCTGTAATCTTGACTTTGAGTCATCCGTGTCGTAGGGACTCGAACGCTACAAGTCCCGGCCGCATCTCTCGATGGGGTCGGAGGGCACGGCTCGACAGGTGGCCCTGAAGGAGGTGGCGAACGGCCGGAAGAAGAAGAGAGCTGAGAAGGTTCGGAGGAGGCACCAGAAGGAGCAGGATATCGCCTGGCGCATGCGGGCTGGGGAGAACAGGAGTGACGTCAAGGCGGAGCTCGAGTCAGAGGATCCCAAGGAGATGGGTGACGACATGATCTCCTCTAAGGAGGAGGGAGGCCAAGAGGTCGCGACTTCGGTGGTGCGTCGTGAGCCTCCGATCGCGCCTACCGATGGTGGGCATGAGGCAGAGAGGCGTGGCAATGCTCCCACGCCAAGGAAGCACGCCGCAAGCTTGGACGCCATCGGCGAGCGGGAGGCAAAGCGGACACGGTCGCCGTGCCCTTTAGAGGTGTCGCCGGCCTTGCCCCCACCTGCTCCGAGCACGGTGGGGCAAGCAAGGCGGTCGAAGGAGTGGGCTCATACCCATGCGTCTTTGCGGCCAGTGCCAGTGCATGACTCCCCACCGTGGGGGGATGCCTCGCCAGCTACTCTGACCAGCGCTCCTTGGGTCAGCGATCGCGGTGATGTGCGGGCCGATCGGGAGCCGACCGGGATGATTCCTCCCCCGGTCGAGGTGAGGGGGCATGGCTCATGACCTACGAGTGGCCCTCATCCAGCGGGCCCATTGCCAGCGGGTCAGGGCTTTAGAGTCCTGCCACTTGCGTCTTGGTATGCTTTCTCCGTTTCTTTTTTTACCTCACAGTTGAGCTTTCGAAGTGCGACTAACCTATTCTTTTTTACAGTGGCTAGAAGCTGATGGTACTGAGCATCGCCCCAACTCCCGTGCGGGTGGAGTGGACACCCAGCCTGCATTGAGCCACGGCGAGTGGTGGGGAGAGCAGGCTGGTGGCGGCGCGTCCTTCCCCTTCGGAGGTGGTGCCTTCCCGGCCAGTCGCAAGTATGGCGGGCGGCGGAGGTGATGGTGGTGATCCCGACGGCGGCGGTGTGATGGTGGCGATCCCAGCGGCGGTGGAGGTTGGCTCGGAGGTGACCCTCGTGATCCCTCCCTCACCGACTATGGCGGAAGAGGGGAGGGAGACCGGGCTCCCTTCCTCGCCGGGTGGAGGCCACACGGATCAGCCTCCTGGTCGGAGCTGGAGGTGCCGGGGGGAGACGCGGCCAAGTCGGAGGTGGAACATCTACCATCGGGCTGTGAAATTGAGATAGTGGAGGTCTCCTCCGATGGCGAAGCAAGTGACATGGTGGAGCCACCGGCGCCGTCGCAGGAGCTGGCGATGGTCCGGTCATCGGCTAGGCCTTCCAGCAGGTAGGGGGTGACCGACCTAGTGTGGCCCTGCCCCGAGGACCCGAGGAAGGTTCGGTTCATCCTCCAGGATGAGCAGGAGGATCAGCTCTGGGACGTGCTTGGGGGGAGAGGACCCGCGATGGAGTCCAATCTCTCCCAAACCAGGGTGAAGCTCGAGGAGGCCCTAGACCGGGTCATATCCATCCAGCGGGTGGTTACTGTCGACCTACCCCGCGTCGTAGAGGTAGGTTTTCTACGTTCATCCTTGGCTCCTTGGTCTTCCACTAGTTATCTCAGCATGTTTGCCTCTTGTGTTGTAGGGCTTGGAGGAGATGTCGAGCCGCAAGTCTCGCTTCCTCTGGCAAGAGCATGCTCAGGAGGCCGTGATGTCGCAGTGGTTCGCCGAACTTGAGCGTGAGCTAGAGTCCGCCCGCCATGGGTCTCAAGGCCGGGAGGCGGAGCTGCTCACGGTGGAGCGAGCAACGGTCGCTGAGCGGGGCTTATGGCGACAAAGGTCCGCTAGGCGGAGACTGAGACGGCGCTCTAGAAGTCCTTGGCGGAGACCAAGGCAGCACTCCAGAGTTCCTAAGGCCCTGGAGTCAGAGCGAAAGGCCCTAGAGTCAGAGCAGAAGGCCCGGTCGGAGGTCAACCAGGAAGTGCTCATGCTCCGAGGCCGGGTGCTCGGGACGGAGGAGGCGAACGCTTGGCTGCGTGAGCAGGTGATCTAGCAGGAGGAAGGGCTTTCCATCCTCGAGAACACCTAGCTCAGTACGTACCTTTTCTGCTTTTGGTTGATGTCTTGGTTTTTTCCTTTAGCCTGCTTTTGAGCTCGTCATCCTTATTCCAGAACTGGGCGAAAAGGTTGGGTCGCTGGAGCAGGACCTAGAGACAGCCAGGGCAATGATTGGCTGAAATATGAAGGCACTGGCCAAGTCCCTTAAAGAGCGACGTGCTCTCAAGGGGGAGCTCGACCAGCTTCGCAATGTCGCCTAGGTCGTCGTCTCAGAGGTCTTCAGGTCGGCGCCAAGCACCAGCACGTCCGCCATCCGACTGGCGGAGGTCCCGGACGAAGTGTGGGCGCTCATCACCGATGGGATGTTCTATGGGACGTCAGGGGTGCTAACTTCGGTGGCGACACACCACCTGAACCTAGACTTCACCGCCATCTGCAGTGGGTATGCCGACGGCTGGAGCCCGGAGGCCATCCATGCGCTCAGGGAAAGCTTGCTGCCACATGCACAGTTGGTGGCCGAGCAAGTCTCCGCACAGTGGGTGATGGATGCCCGCCGCGCAAACGTAGCTGAAGGCGCGGTCCAGGAGGACGTCACCTAGCCTACGGATGGAGTGGAGCCCAGGTCAGAAGCGAACGTCGCCCTACCTCGGACCGAGCCAAGTGTCGTCCAGCCAGGGAGCGAGCAGCCCCTGCCTTCGCCGGTTGCGTCGTCAGCCGATGCCGCCGGGCAACCACAGTAGGAATTAGAGTAAAAGTAGTTTAGCAGATGTAAAAGTTAAGTTCGTGGGGGAGCCCCGTGTGAACAGCTCGTATTCATGAATACATCCATTTTGTTTTGTGATGAATCACTTTGTTCGGGGAAGCTTGTCCCATCCATTCCTTATTTTTACCCTAGCATAACTTTGTTTTTTATTCTTTCTTTTTCACACCTGCCCGTTTGAACCGTAGGCTGCAACCTTAAGAACCTGGGTGTGGCCCGTGAGGCTCAGCTACTCATAACCATAGGTAGTGGTGGGGTGCAATCGGTCGGAATGCTTAAAGCAAAGTCACGTAAGGTAATTAAAATAACGGACTACCCTTTCATTCGGGTAGAAAAGTGTTTAAAATAACCGTAGGTAGTACCTCTCCAATGAAGTATACGGGTCATTGGACCTTAAGGTGGTGTCTTGGCTCCTCCCTTTCAATGACTAGGGCGGCGCTCACCATATGGTTGCTTGCTACGACATAGAGGAGGAGGGGTTCTCCCCATTCGGGAGCGACGAGGATTGGGGCCGACATCAGTGACGCTTTGAGGCTCTCCAAAGCCTGCTGTGCTTTCTTAGTCCAAACGAATGTGTCTGTCTTCTTTAGTAGCTTGTAGAGATGCATCCCTCTCTCGCCGAGCCAGGAGATGAACCGGCTCAGGGCGGCCAGATAGCCGGTGGGCCTTTGTATGCCCTTGACATTGCGTATAGGGCCCATGTTGGAGATGGCCATGATTTTTTTGGGGTTGGCCTTGATGGCATGTTTGGACACGATGTATCCAAGCAGCTTCCCCTTTGGAACCCCGAAAACACATTTTTCAGGATTCAATTTGATGTTGAACCTTCGGAGGTTCGCGAACGTCGTGGCCAAGTTTGCGATCAGGTTGCAAGCTTGAGCCGTTTTGACCACTATGTCATCAACATAGACGGCGATTGTTGGTTTCGGCCGCTCGACTTGATCAGGCTGATCGAGCAGGTCAATTTGATCGATGAAGCATTGCTGCATGCACCTTTGGCAGGTGGTGCCAGTGTTCTTTAGACCGAAAGGCATGGTTACATAGCAGTACGAACCATACGGGGTGATGAATGAGGTTGCGAGCTGATCAGACTCTTTCATCGCAATCTGATGATAGCCTGAGTAGGCATCCAGAAAGGAGAGGATCTCGCACCCCGAGGTGGAGTCGACTATCTGGTCTATGCGCGACAAAGGAAAGTGGTCCTTCAGACATGCTTTGTTGAGGCCAATATAATCAACGCACATTCTCCATTCCTGGTCTTCTTTTTAACAAGAACATGATTGGCAAGCTAGTCGAAGTGGTATACCTCTTTGATGAATCTGGCTCCTAGGAGTTTGGCAACCTCCTCGCCTATGGCTCTGCGCCTCTCGTCGTCAAAGCAATGCAGGCGTTGCTTGGCAGGCTTCGAGACTAGGGCAAGGTGTAGTGCGTGCTCGGTGACCTCCCACGGTATGCCAGGCATGTCGGAAGGTTTCGAGACTAGGGCAAGGTGTAGTGCGTGCTCGCATTCCTATTTGGCCAAGAGCTGGGTCCTGATCTGCACTATCTTGGCAGGGTCAGTGGGGTCGATCCCCACCGCTTTAGCCTCCTCGAGTGGGCAGAAGACAGTTGAGGAGGTTGGCTTGTTGCAGTCCGGGACTGCTGGGGTCAACAACTCCCTGAGCCGCGGGAGCTCGGACGAGTTGATGACGGCAGTGGCGAGCTCAAAATGCTTGCGGTCGCACATGAAGGCATGTGAAAAGGTGCTACCCACAGTGATGATGCCGTTTGGTCCTGGCATCTTCAACTTCAGGTAGGTGTAGTTGGGGACCGCCATGAACTTGGCGTAGCATGGTCGCCCCAAGATGGCATGGTAAGACCTTAGGAAGTCTACCACCTCGAAGGTAAGCGCCTCTGATCAGAAGTTGGCTTGGTCGCCAAACATGACGGGCAAGTCGATCTGCCCGAGAGGGTACGCCTGCGCTCCTGGGATCACGCTGTGGAAGGGAGAGCTCACCGGACGAAGCTCCGACCGGAGGATGTGCATGGCGTCGTGGGTGTCGACGTAGAGGATGTTGAGGCCACTGCCTCCGTCCATTAGCACCTTGGTGAGACGCTTCTTGTGGACGATGGGGTCGACGATGAGCGGGTAGCATCCTGGTCTGGTGATGTGGGATGGATGGTCCCTCTGATCAAAAGTGATTGAATATTTTGACCAGGGAGGAAGGAGGGGATGGCTATCTCGGCGACGCATGCCTCTCGGTAGCGCACTTTGTGCTAGCACTTGGAGTAGATAGCATCGGGTTCCCCAAAGATCATGATGCATTCCTCGGGGTCAGAAAAGGTGTCCTCATCCTTGCCCGCCATGCCTCCTTTCTTGGCTGCCGCCTCCTTGCCCTTTCCTTCTTTTTGTCCCACCGGCCTATCGCAGGAAGCGCTTGAGGAGCTCGCAATCTTTGTAGAGGTGCTTGACGTGGTAAGCATGGTTGGTGCATGGACTATCCATGAGCTTGTCGAAGTGATTAGGCCAGCCCTGCTAGGGTTGCTTGCCCGCGTGATTAGCTACGGCAACCAACGAGGAGTTGGCCGGTCGGCGCCGATCCTTCTTGTTCTTCTTGACCCTCTGCATGGAGGGGCCCTCGTCTTGGTCCTCGCGCTTGGCCTTGGCCTTGTCCTGGCCTCCGTTGAAGACCGCTTCGACTGCCTCCTTGGTGGAGGCGTGGTTTGTGGCGATGTCAAGTAGGTCATGGGTGATTTGGAGCTTTAGGCAGCCAAGCTTGTGGATCAGGGACTCGCAGGTTGTCCCAGAGAGAAATGCGCTGATGACGTCCGCGTCGATGACATCAGGAAGGGAATTGCACTATTTCGAGAACCTGCGGATGTAACCCCGTAGGGACTCATTGGGCTCCTGCTGGCAACTCTTGAGGTCCCAGGAGTTCCCAGAGTGGACATACGTCCCCTGAAAGTTCTTGACAAAGACCCTCTTGAGGTCCGCCTAGTCGCGGATGCTGTCGTGCGGGAGGAATTTGAGCCACGCTCGAACATGTTCCCCCACGTAGATGGGGAGGTATTGAATGATGAAGTGATCATCATCCACTCCTCCAGCTCGGCAGGCGAGTCAGAAGTCCTCAAGCCATATACCGAGATTCGTCTCCCCGATATACTTGGCGATGTTGGTAGGCGGTCGGAAGCACGATGGGAACGACGCCCTCTGGATGCGTCGTCCAAAGGCCCGTGGTTCTAGGCCATTCGGGCTAGGACTCTAGTCATTGGGTCGGTGACCGCGCTTGGGGTGCATCTCACTGGTCCCCTCGACGGTCCGGCCAGAGCCCGTGCTGCCTATTCTCACCGCCGCCCGGTGGACATCATCGTCATACCGGGCCTGACGCCGGTTGTTCATGATGCTGCGAGCATCTCGGTTCGGCCCGAGTGTTCACGCACAGGCGGCCGGTGTGGAGCAGGCGCCAGATCAGGTCATGGCATAGCTACGGCCTCCTATTCCCCGTCCGGTAGCTGTAGCGGCGAGCGGATGGAGCGATGCGTCTGGTGCGTCCCCGCCCCCTAGTGGGGAGAGGTCGTGAGTTGGTGTCGCGACGCGGAGCTTCCTACCTATTGAACGGCGGCGGTCTCCACCAGTGCCCAGAGGTTCCGGTAGACCGCCTGCTCCTGTGGGTCGACTGGCTCGGGAAGGCCGCGCAGAAGCATCGCCGCCGCGGCAATATTCTGACTAGCCCAAGCGAACTATAGGGGATTGTTCCCCCCGTCGATGATGTTGCGCTGAACCTGGCAGGCATGACCCCGGGCGCCGCCCGCCAGGTTACGCGCACGGGGCGCATCGTGGTGCACCGAGCGCGCCGACGTAGGTGGCAGCTGGTTCTGCCGCCTTTGTTGTAGCTCCTCGCCGTGCTCCTGGGCACATGCGAGGGCATCCGCACGAGGGTCCGGAGGGGTGTGGGTCTGAAGAGACTCCACCACCACCGGTGGCTGTTCTAGAGCGTCTGCCATAGCGCACTAGTGGGACAGAGGGTGGCTAGGTGCCACGACGTCGCCAATGCTGGAGTCGTCGCTCTCGACATCGTCATCCATGGGGTCATGAAAAGAGGCGGGAGCGTAATCTGCCATCCCCACGAATTTGGATGTGAGAGGGGACGGTGCCAGCATCTTTCAGAGCCCCCATGCGTTCGCGTCTGTGGGGGACCTGAGGCCATAGGGGAACCGGTCGCACGACGATTGCGGCAGTTACAACAGGGGTCCCTCCGGAGAATCAGCGGAAAATAGTAAATAGCAGTATGTAAATTACTCACAGTAGGGTTTGAGCCTAGCGTAGGCTCGGAGCGAAGCGTAGGCGCCTTGTCGTTGAGGTCGCCGAGAGTTCCGGAGCCGACAGAGGGCGCCCCTCCTATGGGTGCTAGAACAAGTGCCTTCTTGCGAAGGCGAAGCACGCTGAGCTAGTCGGCAATGAAGTCCAGGCTTCTAAAGAGGAAGGCCTGGGACGGCTCAAAGACGGGTGGAACCCACATCCCAATAGGTGGGAGCATGGGAAACTCCAGCAAGCCAAAGTGAGTCGTATCGCTTGAGCCCGCCATGGCAAAGATGGCGGAAAGGTGGGCCATCCGATGACCAAAAGCGTGAACGTACGGCGTCCTCCCCACGGACGGCGCCAACTGTCGATGCAGAAAGTGACCAACACGTAAATATTTATAGTTTTGCCGTACGTTGTGATTGGATGTGGCCTAGCACTGAATGACACAGGGTTTATATTGGTTCAGGCAACAAGCCCTACGTCCAGTTTGGGTCGGTCAGTGACTTTATTCTTGAGCCCAGGTGCTCGAAGTTTGCTGTGGGGTTACAAATGGAAGGGAGGAAGATGGGGGGTGCAAGAGGTCCGGTCGGACTTCGGACCGAAGGGCCAAGAGTGAATGGGGCTCCGCTATGCGCTAAGTGTTCGAACGTCCGTCATTCGTTGGTGGTTGTTCGAATCGATCGATGGGTGGTCGAATCGTCTGAGAGTCATCCTTATTGGGAGAGAGCGCATCCCCTTTTATAGATGAAGGGGACGACCTTATAAGTGAGAGAGGGAGAGTTCACGTATGCTACTAAGTCTTGTTGCCCACGCCGTCGGTTATAATGATGATTGTAGGCGGCCACAACACTGTTTATGTCAGACGCATGTGGGAGGTTTTTCCGTATTCACCATGAATGGCAAATGACGGCGCCCACAACACTGTTGATGCCCAAAGGCATGTGGGGGGTTTTACCGTGTTCGCTTGGTATGGGAGTTGAGGGCGCCCACAACATTGTTGGGGCTCTGACATGCCTGGAAGGTGGCAGGGCACCCTTCTGACATGCCCTGTCGGTACTGTGCTACAGGTGTACAGGGTATGGTCCTTGGTATTGCGGTTGATTTGAGCGCCCTGCCTTACTTGCTCCGCTCGTTTCCTGGGTCCTCACTGAGCGGGCATCCCCGGTCGGTTGGTCCCAGTCGACTTCGACTGCGCCAGTCGGAGAAGAGCTGTAAGCAGAGGTTCGGTGCATCCCCGGTCGGAGACGCGGGTCGGAGATGCGGGTCGGAGTCGGAAGCAGCGTTGGCTAGGCCTTCGATCGGAGAGGCGGGCCAGAGTCGGAAGCGAGCGCCATTCCTCTTTGGCCAGGCCTTCCGGTCGGAGAGGCGGGCCGGAGTCGGAAGCGAGCGTCGTTCCTCCTTGGCCAGGCCTTCCGATCGGAGAGGTGTGCCGGAGTCGAAAGCGAGCACCGTTCCTCCCTGGCTAGGCTTTCCGATCGGAGAGACGGGCCGGAGTCGGAAGCGAGCGTCGTCCTTTCCTTGGCCAGGCCTTACAGTCGGAGATTGGATCGCCCTTCTAGGCCGGCCCAGGACTTGTGCGTCGTTCGCAACATCGTCTGTTGGGCCGAGCTTTTGCTGGGAAGCATGTCCATGAGGGACCCTAGGTTTATGAACCCGACAACGTGCAATCACCACTGGCACCGTCTTGCCTTCATGCCCAGCTGCCTACAATACAGTGTGCCACCAAGCAGTGGCGAAGCTAGAGGAGATCGAAGGGGGTACACTTGTCTTGTGGATGTATAGACTTATGTTATGGAGGGTGCATATATGGTGGGATTTTAGTCATTATAATTGATTTTTCAAAATTGATGGGGGGTGGGGGTGTGTGTATTTGAACCCCTAGTCATAGTGCAGCTGCGCCCCTGCCACCAATTCGCTCAACACCTAGGCACTCCTACACCACTCCACCATGCACAGGAGCTAAGTCCAACATGCGAGCCCTACCGCCATCAGTGATTAGCCGCATGTATTGGCGCTGAAGGGCCGCCGAAGCACTCCACCACGCAGAATGCTGCAGATGTTGCTTCACTGCACGGCTACACAACTGTCACACCTTGCCCCACGTCGTCCTTCATAGTAACCCGCCTAGGCGTCTGCTCATCGCAATCCTCGCCAAGTTGCTGCCTCCACGGGGGTTGGACCGGCCGCTCCAAATGCCGGCTCACCGGATCCGCCCACCACTCCACCCCTTCCATGGATCTAGCCTGCCATGACCATGATACAGGAGTTGCGTCAATGAAAACCAAAACATTTCTTTTTGTATGCACCGATGGCTGACCGCTGACCCAAATCCTTCCTAACCAAAACAATTATAACAGCTACCATACAATATTACTGATAGATGCAAACCCTGTAAAACCTAAACCCTTCACAGAATATTCGACCATCTCTCCTCCTCCTCCTCCTCCTCCTTATGCTTGCCCTTCCACATCCGGTGTCCATTCATACACTTTGTTATAGACCCTTCTGGATGATTGTTCTGTCACACAAGGAGCCCAATGCCCTCTGTTGCAAGGGATCCTGCTGCAGTCCAGCTCCTTGCCAATGTACAACTCCAGGGTCAACCTCTTGAGCGCAGGTGCGCTCGCAATCACGCGTCGAACAAGGCTTAAATGGCTATCTGATGGCTGCAAGCCGGTGATCTTCACCTCGTTAAGGCGCTCCAGATGGATCTTCTGGTCATCCCAACCGCCTTCTCGAGCGCAGAAACAACGAGGATTAGAGCACGGGTCGCACTGCAAATAATCAAAACTGACCGATTAATTCAGACTAAAAGGTAACTGGTTTAGAAAAGTAGCTATACATAAGGATGAGTATCAGATTGTCATAATAATATACAGTAATAAAGAAAAGATTAATGGACTCACGGGCCTGGAGATGTCAATTGAAAGGCGTTCGATTCTAGTACATTTTGCAATGAGTTTGGCAATGCTTGATTCAAGGTGCTGCCACTGCGCATCTATGGTCAAGTTGGTAATTCTAGGAAGCTGTGGCACTGGGCTCATCATCTCCTCCATATCCCTCCAGTTCTTTGCCTCCAGATCCAAGATTTAAGGTGCAACAAAGAGAAATCCAAAGGTTAGCAGTAGAAGTTTAGTACACCAATTAGTGCTACAAGATCGTTTTTAATGGATTCAACGTAAAAATTTGACGTGATTACAATCCTAATTCAGAATATATATATGCATACCACGGGCGGCGATATGTGCACGCCGAGGCTGTGGGCGGCGGTGCAGTTCGGCAGGAGCCACACGGCGCCGGCGTTGCTGTAGCCGGCGGGGTGGCCGTGCGACCAGAGGAAGATCTTATCCAGGCGCCAGACGGTCTCCGCGCCGTCGAACCGCAGGCGCTCCGGGCGGCACATGTCCGCGCACGCTAGCGTCTCGAGCCTCGGCGCCGAGATCGCCACCGCCTCGTCGTCGGACGCCAACCTGTAGCAGTCGGCGACGTGCAGCGCCCGGAGGCCCGGCGCGTCCAGCTCCAGCGACGCCATGTCGCGGACGTGCTCTAGCCGGACCTCCTCGAGCGTCGCGGCCGCGGGGGCGGGGGTGGCGCAGCGGAGCGCGGAGAGCCCCGCGATGTGCGCGAGACGGAGCCGACGCAGGCGCGGGCAGCAGGACGCCGACAGCAGGCGCCCGAGGTTGCGCTCGTCGTCGACGTCGGTGCCGTTGCCGTTTGGCTCGATCCGCGCGTGGCTGAGCAGGAGGTCGGTGAGCACGGCAAAGGCGCCGGCGACCGGCGGGACGGTGAGGGCCGCGTTGCCCAGGGTAAGGCTCATCGTCTCGGCTCTCGCCGAGGCCGGCATCGCGGCGGACAAGAGCTTCTTCCTCCCAGGCACAGGCACAGGCACCCCCGCCGCGGCCGCTGTCTTCGCCGTCGTCTTCGCGTGCCGCGGCGGCACGGGCACGGCGAGCGTGAAGCGCCCAGTCACGCGGCGCTCGCCGAAGCGCAGCCAAGCTGCGACGTGCTCCGACGTGATGTCGGCGGCGTGGCCGTGCCTGAACAGGTACAGCCCCCCGGACGCCATGTCGATGTACCTGTTCCGCGGGGAGGTGTAGACGAAGTTGATCTCGAGCTCCTCCAGGTCGTCGCTGCCGCTGTTGTTGGCGCGACGCGAGAGGGCGGCGTCGACGGCCGCGATGAGCCGGCGGCCGTCCTCCGTGTCCTTTTGGCTGGTGCCGGCGCCGAAAGGGTTGGGCGTGACGGCGAACCGGAGGGCCGGGGCGTGGAGTACATGGTCGTCGTCGTAGTTGAGTCCGACGATCTTGCTCGGTCTGTCGAAGTTGAACGGCATGGAAGGACGGCGGTGCCAATGCCGTTGTCGTCGTCGCCGTCGTCAATGGTGGCAGACATGCACGAACGTAACGCACGTAGCGAAAACGTAGGATACGTGGGATTCGATCTGTTGGGGAGTGAGTATTTTGGAAGGTTGCATCGCTGCATCTTGAAATTGATTTTTTTTTTGTCTATCAATAAGTAAGTTCAAAAAAACATTTGTTGGCATCTTTGATTTTTTTCTACAATTGAAATATTACTCATGAGTATCTTTGTTACTAGTAGACTGTGTCTATGGGAAAAAAATCATAGCGATACAAAAATTATATAATAATAATAATAATAATAATAATAATGAAAATTTTAATACAACAATTTATATAAAATATAATTAATCCATGCAATGATACATGATGGTACGACAACATGCATCATACGCAATATGCATAGACTTTACACCGGGTCAGTGATGAGCCATGCACACTGAAATCAGCACCCTTAATCTCTACATCTTTCTCATAATGAATCTGTTTCACTTATCGACTATTCAAATCTGCTTCACTTATCGACTATTCAACTAGCATGCGAACTTATAGCAAAATGTAGCTCTTCCTTGACAGCTCTTAATAGATCATTCAACTCACGAATTTTGAATTCATGATACCATACACACATACTCAATCCATCCCAAATTGTAAGACGTTTGACTTTTTTGACACCAAGTTTGACCACTCGTCTTATTCAAAAATTTGTGTAAAATATCACTTCTTTTGTTGTGGTTTGGTTTATTAATAAAAATTCTTCAAGAATGACTTAAATTTGACTATATTTATACAAATTTTTGAATAAGACGAGTGGTCAAACTTAAGGCAAAAAAAAGTCAAACGTCTTACAATTTGGGATGGAGGGAGCCCTGCACATGCAAAGTCATATAGAGCTGTCCGAAAACAGGTTTGGTTATTTGGATCAGGTTCTCTCGGTAATCGTTTGATTACCGTGTGGATGTTTGTACTAAACTCTTCTTTCTCTTAATGAAAAACGTGCTAAGGCACGGTTACGAAAAAAAGGTGGATACAGACTGGCAGGATATGCTTGAATCGAGCTTTACTCCTGGATTTGGCTCGGTGGATGCAAGTGAGGGTGACAAACTGACGTGTTAGTCTCCCGAACTAGACAGGTTAAATCCGTCCATTCAGGCCAAACACTTTCTTTTCTGAAAAATGGTTCCACTTAACATACATCCCCTCATCCTTGATATACAATGCAAACCCTATCTAACAACCAAACACACCTTAAGGGATTGTTTACTCCTTATTACCAGGTGAAAAGCTTCCCTCCATCAAATTTGTTGTGAGAGTATTATAAGAAAAAGGGGTATTTTAGGGGTTCCACACCTTAGATTAAATGTGTTGCAAGAATAAGGTGAAATATTCTTTCTAAATGTGTTGTAAGAATAAGGTGAAATATTCTTTCTCTGCACCCAAATTATTACTCACACCAATTCTACTAAAATAATCACTTGGTCGACCCACTGTGGTGGCGTTAGGGAAGCGAGGTGGGTAGTGGGGACGCTCTGGTGGGAGAGACCAAGAGGCCAGTTGGACGTCGCACGCCGCGGTAGAATCAGCTGGTGAGAAATTTCAGCAGCTAGATGGTGCTCTGAGAAAAAAAAAATCTGCAGTACAATAATCGAGAGCAAGAAGTCCTATTAACGATAGATCATCCAGTCATACCTACAGGAAAAAATGACGCGGCATTTATCCAATACATATATTGTCATCAACCAAGTCAAATTCAACTTCATTTTCGCATAGCCATCTGTAAAATGTAGGTATCACACTATCACTGGATGATTAGTGATAATCATGGGCCTTCCAAATTTCATCAATATCTAAGATGAATTATATATCTTGAGTTCTCTGTTGTTCTGAAACTGCATTGCATTACGACTGCCCAACAAAGTCACCGCCTTCAGCTAACCTTTCACCTTAATATTGGAAAATTGGTCGAGAGAGGCTCTGTTAATCTGTTATGCAAATACATGATGAAACACTTTCAGCAAGGCATGGTGTGTCACTTCCTAACAAAAAAATACAAAGTAAAACACCAAAATAATAATTAATTAATACCATAGGCAAGAGGAAGGTTCACCATGATAAAATTTGGCCTTTTTTCAAAAAAAAAGTTCATTGCTCGATCCATTTTAAGGTCCGCAACACAACACATTAGCACCAGCGGCGGGGGCCATCCCGCTCCCGCATCCCCAGGAGCCGCTGGAGAGCTAGCAGGCAGGGGCACGGCCGCACGGCAGCCCGCATAGCGCCGCTTGCTTTTTGCGAGCTACGTGGCAGCCCGCGTGGCGCCACGAAAGCACCGTTCGTCCACGACCACGAGTACAGCAATGAAAAGCTTGGTTCTCTAGAGTCAAGACGATTACTCAATCGAGATCAAAACAAAAAAAAAAGACGAGTACTCAGTCTCTTTTAAATTATAAGACGTTTCAGCTTTTCTATATACATTGTTTTAACTATATAGTGTATATCTATACTCATAGCAAATGCAACATATCTAGAAAAACCAAAACATCTTATAATTTGGAATGGAGGGAGTACAAAATTACAATCCATCACACATATTTCAACTAAATAAATACTTAAAAGCCACAAAAATACTGAAAAGAAAAAAAAACTTATGTTCGTGGCCTCTGCTGATTTGCAATCTCGAAAAATCAACCACTGCAGTGTCAAATGTCCTCTCACATGTATATCAGCATCAGGTCCTCCAAGGCATCTTTGAGAACACATGCCTGCCTGGATCTCCTGCGAACACACCAACCATCATGTTCAGTTCAGGGAAATTATTCAAAATCACTATTTTGTATTGTAGGCAGTATGGATCGCTATAGCTTATTATTTACATTCAAATAATAATAGTGATAAATAATGGTTTCTGAATCTATATATCACACAAAAGAACATGTTTTGCACGAATGTATGAGACTGATTTTACTAGTTCATCAATCGAAAGAGATAATTAAGCCCCTTACAGCCATATATAGTGTTATAATTTAAACTAGGGGAAACCATGAAATCAACGCAGAGAAGGGTTGCAGAAATCAAGTAATACATCAAGAAGTGTGTCCTTTAACGAGGGAAACACAAATAAAGGGTTCATCACTGCCTTAAGAATTCATTTTGGTTCACTCCTAAATTTCAGGTGAACAGGAAAGAGGTGGCATATTGACATACTTTCAGAAAATAGTGAAACGGATTACTTAGGTTTCTACAAGCTTCCACTTTCCAGGTAGTTCTGGATAGAAATAGCAGTCCTATACAGTAATATACAGGAAAAGTACACCATGACCAACTATCCAATACATCAATATACAGGAAAGTTTGGTCGCTGGTCGTTTTTTCTTGTTCTTTGTGGCGAGTATCTAGATTAATTCGTGAGGTGTGGTGTGTGTGTTTGTTCTTTGTACTTGGGTTTGGGTCCTTCCGGACTCGTGTACTGTTTTTTTCTACCTTAATGAAATGACGAGCAACTCTCCTGAGTAGTTCGAGAAAAAAAAATATACAGGAAAGTTAAACTACTACAGATTGAAGAGCATCAACTATCATCAGGCAACAATTTAAATCACAAGCAGAGCCAAAAACCTCTCCACCAGACCACCACCACATCTCAGCATATAAGAGCAACACAGGATCAGAAACAGACCATCCAAGATTCCATCACCATTCACCCGAAAGCAAGAAAAAATTAAAGCCCAAAACAAACCATCCAAGATTCCATCACCATGCATCCGAAAGCATAGTTCAACTACAGACTACAGGGACAAGATTAACCAACCAAAAAAAGTATTGTTCTCCTCGGCCACTTTTCAAACTTGACTAATGCATATTGCCATATTATCAAATACTGTTGAGCAAATATTCCAGATTATTTATTTCAAATATCTGAAACTTAACTTTTGGAAACAGTAGTCAAGTATAACTGTATGAGATTGGTTGAAGCAGAGCATGCAAGTTTCTGTAGTTCAATTCTCAGATAGTTTCCTATTATGCAGATATCAGAACTAGCCACTATTTCTTTCTAAAAAAGATTTGGTCATGCCATATCACCTACACAATAGCTCATGGAAAAGATTCTATGTACCATCCTTTTTTAGTGAATGCAGCAAAAAAAGCAAGAATCAACAACAGATTTCAAGACGCAGACTCGCAGAGTAAACTGTAAGCCACAGTGTCAAAGTCTATTAGCATACCTTCAACAATTCTTCCACTTACTATTAGAAGTTCAGTAGAACAATTTGCAGAAAAGAAAGGATTGCCAGTGAACTATATTAAGCATAAGTTTAGTGGCGATCTGTAGCAAGGGTAGATGGTATTGAATGTATACATAAGTGCAACAGGAAAACTTAATTTGTAAAAAAGTTAAAGAACACAAAAGGGAGAAAAGCTAGCCTAAATTACAATCTTCTTATTACCCATTGAGAAGGATAAACACAGAAAAGAGTAAAACAAATCATTGCTGCCATGCAAGTTCAAGTATTGATGATCAAATATTAACTCAACAATAAAGATGAAATATTAAAAGGTAAAGTACCTCATATTGAAGCGAACAGAAATTTAAGGATGGTAGTACAAAACACGTTCACCAAAGACCTTATAAAAAAGAGTGAGTCTAGGCTCCTGCCGAATTGGCATTTTCTTCTACAGCAACCACCACAACAGCTTTCTTTAGAAGAGCCTCAACAGGCAGGTGTGAGTTTTCAACAGCCTTGGATATTGCTTGCCATTTTTCACCATGCTTTGGTTCTGCTGCAACACATCTTTTGAGAACGTCCTTTTGTGTGTCCACAGTTCCATGCTGAAGTTCAAATTTGTAGTACAATGCCCAAAAATCACCAATATCAGGAGCAAGAGTAACAGCCCTGTTCAACCAACTCCTAGCTTTATCAACCTTCCTGTCAAGCCAGAAAAGTTTGGCCACAGTTGCAATGACATGTGGATCATGATCACTTCGCTTAATAGCATCTGTACTCTTTCCTTTGCGCTGTGGGCGCGGTGCCATCTCAATAGCTGCAGCCCACAAAATACCACTTGTTGGACACTCTTGTAATGCCTTGGCCAGTAGAGCATCGGCTTCCTTTTTGTTCCCATTCCTCAATTCAGCTCGAATTGCCGCAAGCCAGAGTTCAGGTGTAGCAGAGTTCTTCTTTCTAGCCATTGTGAGGACAGCACGTGATTTACTCAAGCCACTAATCCTCTCCTCTAGGCTAGCTAGAGAGAGCCAAAGAGGGATACAACTGGGGCAGTGCTTCAGGCCATTCTCAAAAACCTCCTTGGCCTTCGCTCCATTACCAAGTTGGTCCTCCATCTGTCCAAGCATTAACCACAATTTGAAGAATGAAGGGAATAGCTTCAAACCTTCCTCCAACAATCTCCTTTCCTCACCAACATTCCCCAATTCCCTCTCAACAATGGCAGATTTCATCCAAACCCTCTCTGTCCCTCCTCTTTCCCTGGCCTTGGCCAACAGCATTCTGGCTCTCTCTGGCTCATTGTTCTCAAACTCGAGCTTGAATGCAGCGAGCCAGATCTCTTCTGAATTGGGGATAGCAGCATAAGCTTCCTGAAGGATGGCACGAGCAGCAGGCACGTCCCCAGCCAACCATTTCTCCTTTGCAGCCATAAGCCACAATACCTCAGCTCGTGGATTGTAGTTGACAGCTTTCTTGAGGAGCGCATCAAGTGCCTCCCTAGTCCCATGGCTCTTCTCAAGCTGAGCCGCTTTCAGCCAAATACTCTTCTTAGTAAGGAACACAGTAAGCGCATGTGCATAGATGGCACGCGCTGTTTCAATTGAACCGCGCTTCTTGCATTCCTCAGCATCAGCAACCCATGTACGCTTCCGATCCTCATCATCAACACCAATGCCTATAGTGTTCTTCACAATAGCCTGGCAAGTCAAAACAGATCCAGCACGCTCCGCGGCTTCTGCTTCCTTTAACCATGCCTCCCTATCAATATCCATTCCTTCTCTCTGAAGAGACCTGATACCTCTCTCAATCACCTTGTTAACTGATTGTGCGTTCCCATTAGCCTCCTCTAGCTTCGCAGCTGTAATCCAAATGGCAGGTTCCTTGGGGAGCTTCTCCCTCGCCTTGTTAAGTACTTTCCTTGCTTGGTCATAGGTCTCCAGCCTCGCAAGGGCAAGCCAAAGCTCAACATGCAACGGGCAACACTCGACAGCCCTGTGAAGCAACAGCCTTGCATCCTCCTCATTTGCAAGCTCAACTACAGCCTTCCATAGTCGGACTGAATCAGGAATGTGCTCCAGCCCTTTCCTCAAAACCCTGCTCTTATTCAGATCACTACTCTCCAATTTTGCTGCCTGCAACCATAGCTTCACAGAATTTGGAATTGACATCACACCACGGGCAATTACAGCCTTTGCCTCATCTGGACTGGCCAAACGGCACGCCTCAAGCCAAACATCTTCATTCTTGGGGCACTCCTCACAGCCACGCTGGATGAGCTGCCGAGCAACCTGAAGCTTGCCAGCAATCTCTTCGAGCCTAGCAGCGGCAATCCAACCAGGTGGGTGCTTAGGGTTTGTCTGCGTCACCGACTTGAGCAATAGCCGCGCCTTCTTGATGTCAGAGATCTCAGCATCGCTAGTAATCTTCATACTTTTCAGGTCTGTCAAATACCCTTTGGGGTCAACTACAGTGAGCCCAGAAACTGAATCTGACAGCCTATCCAACTTGAGCGAGAGCACAGTGCCACGGCCCTCGCCCACAGCTGTGAGATCGGTGACAGGAGTCTGCGCCCATGGCGTCTCTGTGCCACCAGCCGCACGGCTCTTAGGGTCAAGCGCCGTGACATGCTCTTGCTCCTGCCGGGCCTTCTCAAGCAGAGTGTCCGGCACGGGCACGAAGCTCTCGAACCGCTTCTTCTTGTTGCGCAGCGAGTAGTCCCCAATCTCCGGTATGCTCTCCCACTCCTGCGCGGACAGATCGGCCAGCTTCCGCTTGAGATCAGCGAACTGCTCGGTGATCTTAGGGTTGGACGCGCGGTACTTCTCGATCTCCTGCTTGAGGCGCGCCTCGCGGCGGTCCTTGCGGCGCAAGTCCATCCTCTGGTCGATGCTCTCCCACACGGCGTCCGCCTCGCGGTCGTCGTCGTCGTAGTCGGCGTTAGAGAAGAGGCCGGCGTCGTTGCCCTCGAACTCGTCGAACTTCTGGTTCTCGTCGTAGCCCTTCTCCTCGTCGCCGCCGTCGTCGTCGCCGTCATCCTCGCCGGTCGGCTTCCCGCGGCCGCGGCCGACGGCGGGGCCCGCGGCGGCGGCGGCGGAGGCGGAGCGGTCGGGGAGGTCGGGCGCGGCGCGGGCCGGCCCGATGTCCGAGCGGGTGGTGAAGCCGGTCGCGCCACGGCCGAGCCCCGCGACGTAGTTGGGCGGCGGCTTGGAGTTGAGGAAGTCGTACCGCGCGGGGCGAGCGGCCGGCGGCGGCGGGAGCGGGGCTGGTGGTGTGGGTGTAGGGGTCGGGGTGTTGCCGGACATGACGCCGATGAGCGGGCGCGTGGGGGAGGATGAGGGACGAGGAGCGTGGGGCGGCGGCGGCGAGCCGGCGAGGGAAGGGAGGCGAGTTTGGGACGGATTGGGGGACGAATTTTCCGTGGATATTTAACTTTTTACTCTGTATATTTACCATCGAAAAAGAACATTTAATATATTCTTGCCATTTTTACTGACGTGGCGCGCCAATTCGACCTGACAGCATAAACCGGTCACGAGAAATAACATTTTTGCTCCTCATCTATTTCTTCTATCTCTATCCCTTCCTCGCTCGAGCTCCGACCATAGCCGACGATAGGGTCCATGGCGGCGGCTGATAGGACATAGGGGAAGTTGGGGGGCGAGGCAGCCGAGGCCACGGCCTGTAGGTCCACGGCCGCGCCCGACGCCGACGACGAACATGGCGGCACCTGGAGCACGCGTAGGAGCCCGGCCTCCTCGGCGTCGGCGACGAACATGGTGGCCCCCGTGCCTCCTCGTGCTCGTGCTCCTCTGCTTCCTCGCCGGTGGAGGACACGCATTACTATCCACAGACGAGCTGTGCCGCGTCTCTTCGTGCGTGGTCACTGCCGGTACCGGTGAGCCAGCTTCCCCCGCGCGGCGACGAACATGGTGGCACCTCGCCGGACCTAGGAGCTCGTGTGGCCAGAAGGGGAGGAGCCGGACCTCGCGGGCGCCGCCGGGGATGGGGGAGCAGCGACCAGAAGGGGAGGAGCTGGATCTCGCGCTGTCGACCATGGGTGAGGCACGCGCGGGGATGGGGACGCACGCGCGGTAGAGCCCGTGCCCGCGGCAGAGCCCACGCGCGGCGGATCTTGTGGCTGCGTTCATCTGCTGCTGCTCGCGTCTGGGAGGAAGAAGGAGGTGGAGCTGAGAGGCGCATAGGCCGGGATGCATCTTTACCATTGCCGGCCATGGTCAGAGCTCAAGCGAGAGGATGAGACGGACGAAGAAGAAATAGACGAGGGGTAACAAAGTCATTTCGCATCCCACACGCTGGCTTCCCTACGTGTCCTGCCACGTGTGCAAAAATGGCTTAAAGTTATGAATTCTTCTCTCTCGATGGTAAATATGTAGGGGCAATTTTAAGAGTGCTATCTAAAAAGGTGACATCCGTTGTAATGGTAAAAGGTTAAATATCCCAATTTCCTGATTCGATTTGCGTCAGAGTCGTGAGGGAAGGGATTGATTGAGGCGGTGACGACTGTGGAGACTGGAGAGAGGCAGTGCTGTTGCAGACACATGTGTGGTTGGACCTGGACTAGAAAAGTTGTGTGTATTATGGGCCGAGCCCATGTGTACCTATCCTGTTCAGGTAATTTCCTAAGGGCACCCATAATGTTTCAGAAAAGATGACTTTAAGCACTTATTATACGCTATATATATATAATACAATGATGCATCTTAATCATTATTATTATAGTAATACACCTTAAGCAAAGATTTCCTAAAATAAACCTCAAGCTTAAGGTAGATCATAGGTACAACTGGGAATGGATCGTGTAAACCCAAGGGCCGAAAGGGCCCCCCAACTCACGGGCCTAATTTTACGGATTGCATATGGGCCATGTAAACAAAAGGATCGAATTGAATTGGATTGGCTTGTAAAAAGGCCGGGCTGTAGATATGGCCCGAGTTGTTGCACGGATCGCCTGAACAGGGTCGGCTCGAGGATCCTGGAAACGGATTCTGCCTTTGGCGTCTCCCTCACAGAGTTGCAATCGAGGGGCGGCCGAGCGGGGCGGGTCCTTGGGAGCTGAGGGGCGGTGGTGGCACAGGTTGAGGAGGAGGAGGAGGCGGCGACAGCAGCAGCAGCAACGGTTCGGTGTCCGAGATCCTTCCATCAGCGGCATCGCTTCTCCATCCGTCGTCATCGCTTCCTCAGGGCGGTGGTAGCAGCGATTCCTCAGGCCCCATCGCTTCTTCATCCGTTGGCAAGATTCATCCTCCGGCGCGTGGGGCGCCTCTCCGCTGCCAAGTCCGCAAGGTAACAACTAATCAATCCCTTTGTCTATCTACTTGCTGTTTAGTCTTTGCTGTAGATCGAGTAAGGGCGCTGGGTAGATTGTACCAAGAACCTAGATTTGGATCCTTTTTCTACTATATACTTGGTGTCATATAGCAGTTTATGTTTGAGATTATTCATATTTAGTCCGTTTTCATCAAGCAGGTACCCACCTCTGCTTCCTTCAATGTTTCTACTGAAGCTAGATTTCCTATTCCAAGTGCTCATTTGGTGCTGCGTGGGGGTTTTCAAGTGCTGATTTGGTACTACTTTGGTGTGCAGGTTGACACACATATGTGTACAGCAGGTAAAAGGCCTGTTTAATTTTTTGGACTTCGGCAGTGATTTTACTATCAATTCAGCCCGAACATATTGGTATATACTGAGTTTTATGCAAATACTAGGCGCACTGATAGGAATCGATCCATCCATCCATGCTATATGTAGAGGGACTGGGCAATACAATTTAAATTGTTCTCCATCCATATCAGTTCACCAGTAGATGAAACTGTCACAGGCTGCATTTTTAACGTTGTTCCTTACATTGTCATTGTCCTGACCCATACATTTTTGGATGTTTTAGAACAAAAAATCTCATTAGTTTGCAGTGAGCTCTACAATAATCATGAAAACAAATTTACAAACATTTTGCAGTCAGCTATACTATTATCATGAAAACAAATTAGGCTTATAATTTTTTGTGAAATTCAACTTCTTTGGGTCTTACTTTAATATCCTATCTAATTGATTGTCATTCATTAGTTCAGAGGGACTCTAATTGATTAGTCTGAGTGTTTGATATTATGGAGAGGGTTTCATCAGCAACAGCAGCAGAAGTTGAGGATAGTCTTGATGCTATCTCCACTGATCAGTCAGGCCGATCAGGGAAAAAGAGGGCTAAAGTTTGGGCTTATGTTAACTCGGAAATCGTTGATGGAATTGAGAAGGTTGTGTGCAAGTATTGCAAGCTCCAGTTGTCTTCTGTGTCAGGGAAAGGGACAACTCACTTGAATAGGCATATTGAATATTATTGTCATCATATCCCTCAAGAGGACAGGGATAGATTCTTAGCAACTTTGAAGAACAAGTCTGATAGAGATAATTCTGTATTTGATCCTATTGTATTCAGAGGTCTGATTGCAAAGTACTTCCTTAGTGCTGAGGTTGCATTTTGAAAAGTAGATGATCCTGCTTGGAAAGAGATGATAAATTATTGCCGGCCTTCATTCAATGTGGTCGGTCGACAAACTGTTCGTGCAGACTGTCTGATCTTGTATGAAGAAGAGAAATTACAGCTACATCAAAAGATCACAAAGTTAAAATTTCATGTCAGTTTAACTGCTGATTTGTGGTCGTCAAACCAAAATTTGGGGTATCTTGGAGTTACAGCTCATTACATTGATGAAGAGTTTGAACTCCATAAGAAGATTATTACATTCAAGCAGATCTCTTTCTCCCATAACTCATTTGCTGTGCAAGATGGCATCACGGCTTGCTTGACAGAGTGGGATTTAGTTGATCGTGTGTTCACAGTGACTCTAGATAATGCAAGCATGAACAACATAGCGATTAGAGATTTGCATACTGCTCTAGGTGCTCAGATGTTCTTTAAGGGTGAACACATACATGTCAGATGTGCCGCTCATGCGCTCAATATAATGGTCCAAGCTGGATTGCAAGCCATACCAAATGCAGTTGGAAGGGTAAGAGACATTATCAAGGTTGTCACATCTACACCTTCTCGTCTGCAAACATTCAACTCAATCGTTCAGGCATTAGGTCTCAAAGGCAAGTCGGGGTTGGTTCTAGATGTTCCCCACCGCTGGAATGCTACGTATGACATGTTGAATGAAGCTCTGAAATATAAAGCGGCTCTCAATAGATTCGCAGCAGAGCAGTATTAGAATGTTCCTAGTGAACAAGACTGGCAGAAAGCTGAATCGCTTCACTAATTCCCAGAATAGTTCAGTGAGGCTACAAAAGCATTTTCTGCGGATAGGCATCTAACGGCCCACCTCTTTCTGAAGATGTTGATGGTAGTTCGAGATGTATTGCTCGATGAGACGTGGAATACCAATGAACTGCTCAATGAGTTAGCTGAAGCTATGTATACCAAATTTCAGAAATATTGGGCTGCACCTAGTATGGTACTTCTCATAGCTGCTGTCCTAGACCCATTAATGAAAGCTGATTTTGTCAGGTTCTTTTACTTGACTGTTGAGAATGCAGAAGCGGAAGCGAAAATGAGAGAGCTTAGACAATACTTGAAGAAATATTATCTAGAGTACGAGAGGGTTGTGAGGAACAACACAGGTCCCTTCTTTGTTACATATGAAGAGGAAGTTTTAAGTCAGGGCGAATCGAGTTCTTCTGGACTTCGTGGCAAACGACGTGTAGAGCTTGCATTTGCTCAATTTTCATCACAAAACTCGAGTACTCGCTCAGAAAGAACAGAACTGGATATTTATTTGGATAATCCTAGAGTAGTTGTGAGACCGACAGAGAACTTTAATGTTCTAGCATGGTGGAAGAAAAACTCGGATGCCTATCCTATCTTGTCTTTGATGGCCAGAGACTTCTTGTCTATTCCTGTTAGCACAGTGTCCTCAGAATATGCTTTTAGTGCTGCTGGAACGATACTTGGTAAAAATAGGACATCTCTCTCTCCAGAAACTCTTGAAGCGTTAGTCTGTGCGAAAGATTGGTTGATTAGCTTTAATGATGCAGAAGAAGGTAATTGTCATATTTCAGATAAATATTGCAAAGCCAATTTTATTTACAATAGTGGTTTAATATGTTTGTCTTGTTCAATGCAAGTCAACAAATGACCGGACAACGTATGTTTGAATCAGACGTAGAAGAAGATGATTGACAGGTTAGTGCCTCGATGCAAATATTTTTGTTGGTTTACTGTGATCAGTGCATGGGTTCAGAACACCAGACTGTGGTTTACTGGAATGAGAAGATGTAGTACATTACTTCGTATGTTGAGTACTGACTGCAAGCTTCGTATGTTGAGTACTGACTGCAGTTCAAGAAGTGAATAGAAGCATGATAGTATTATGAGTTGATATGGATTTGAACTATAGCTGTAGCACAGTACCTACTACCTACTATGCACTTGAAGCATGAAGTTCTCCTTTTCACTGGTGCCTCTGCCTAGTCATATAATTGATGAAGCATGAAGTTGTAGCATAGCTGCAGTTATTTGTTTTAATAAAATGCCTGTTAGTCAATGAAGCATGAAGTTTCCTAATCTGTGTTCTGTTATTTGTTTTAATAAAATGCATGTAGGGGCCCACAGCCCCTCTAGTTTCATAAAAAAAGTTCTAGCATAGCTGCAGTTGACATCCCAAGTCCATTCATTTATCTGCAGTTAACATGTATATGATCAAATAGTAAATTCCTAAGTTTGAGTTTTGTGCTTGGTGTCTTTGCAGATGGCGTCTTTGCAGATTGTGGGCTTGTGGCAGATTGTTGTCGCTAGCCAGAGCTCATTGATCTCTGATGTGCGGCGCAGGCTCACTGATCATTGAACCTTTGCATAATGTTTGCAAGTCACAATAATCAACTTTTATTGTTCTTCTTGGATTCATCGGATCGTATGGCCAGAAATTTGTAATTTTATTTTAGCATGTTGATTCATGCTCAATCCTAATTAGTCCTTTTAGCTACTTAATTAATCCTTAGCTACTTCTGTGTACTATGAAACACATCCAGCATGCTACTTCTGTCAGGATTGAGACGTGCAAATGTTCTGTGTAGTGCCCAACGTCCAGCATTGTATTTCTTTTTTTTTACATATGTAGCATTGTATTTGTTGTTTTTTTTGACATCTGCAGCATTGAATTTCTGTTTACATGCAAACGTGCAAGCATTGTATTTCTGTGCAAATGCAAGCGTGCAAGCTGTAGCCTACGCAGGGCCCAAGGGTATTTCTGTGGCATGCAAGCGTGCAATCTATAGCCTGTGCAGGGCCCGAGGGCTGAGATAACGGATCCAGCCCTAGGATTTAATTAGGATCAGGATAGGAGTGGGATTTTATTATCTAAGGGGCCAAGCTGGATTAGAATATAAAGCTGACCAATGGATTGGATCAGGATCGGACCATCTGCTCTAGAAAATAGGGCCAAGGTTGGATTAGGGGTGGGCCACGACTCATTCCCAGGCGGAATCATAGGAGAATTAAAAAAACACTCAATCTTTAGCCATTGTGGGGCAGAGAGGCTGGACAAGATTTTTTTATCCTACTAGGAACATCGCCATTGTGCATCTGCCATCTGGTTGTAACTAAATGAGTCAGCCACATTGCGCATGCTCTAAGATGAGAACTTCATTTTGTACATTGTCGTCTTCTCCTTTTATGTAAACTAATTTGTTGGTGCTATAACATCTCCAATAATTAGTAAACCAACTCTCTCAATCTGTTTTTAGAAAGAAAAAAAGAAAAAAATCACTAGTTGAGTCTCTAAGCGACGTATCACAACCTCTACGGCCACCGTCTGAAGGGGTTAAGGGTTAAGGTACACATCCCCCAATCTAGCCACCGCTTGGCCCCAACCGACATAGCTAGAGAAAATTAGGATATTAAGTGACCTAATTCAATCTTTCTTAGATTTCACGATTCCATCACATAGGATAAACTTTGTGTTTTGTGCTTGGCTATCTCTCAAACTCAGTTTTATTCATGCAGATTACTGTGCTTTACTTTCTTAGAGCTTATATTGTTGCATATCATCCCCGGTCGCAAGCCCTCACCTAGATGACAAGAGTAGAATTTAGGGCTTTCTTGTGTTACTAATTAAATTTGTCTATTGCTTGTTATTTTAGTTAGAGAAGGTACAATAATGAGCTTATAACCAAGCTAGTCAGCATTTTTGTAGATGTGGAGGAGATAGGAGAGGAGAGAGAAGAGAGTTTGACTCTCATGTAAGCAACAAGCTAGGCATGAAAGCATAGGCATATGTGGGCATAAACAAAAGCGTATGTGAGGAGGAATATAAAAGAAAAAGTAAGACATGGTACCATATAATAATAAAAAAACTTATTTATAGACAAATAGGAGACAACTATTGTATAGCTTCTGCTGGGTCCTATGGACCACAAGAAATGGAGTGATTTTTGATGCTAAATCCCATAGTCTCGATCAATGGAAACGTGCATTCAAGGAAGAGCTTGGCCTGGTTTGCATCAAGGCCAAGAAGAAAATTAGAGATGTGCTCATTAGGTGGTGTGAGAATTTCCCTTAATGTATTCTGCTTTTTTCTTTTGGGCTTTGTTTGCCTTGTAAAGTCTGTACATTTTGCATTTTTTTACATATATATAAAATACCAAAAATATAGGTAGGGGACTCTCCTACTGACCCTTTAAAAAAATATTGTATAGCTTGGCTCTTATGACTTGACTTATAGCTAAGCACTTGGCTCTATTACTGACCTTGCTCTTAAGACCACCTTCACCCTCCTCTAATCAGGATCCTTGGTCCCACATCCATAATTTTCTAGATGAGTTTAAGGAGGTGCGCGCTGCTTGGGCAAGCCGTGGCTCCTTGGTGACAACTTCAACATGATTTATTAAGTGGAGGACAAGAAGAACAACCTGCTGGATCTTTGTAACATGAGTCACTTCCGCAAGTTCTTAATGATCTTTTATAAGCTAGTTCTTAAATGATCATGGCTAGAGCAAGGAACAACAACACCAGACACATGGCGCATTGACCGTGTCTTTGTCACAATCGACCGTCCAACAATTATGCTACAGCCAACTCGATCCCATAGGTGGGTGGCGCCAACTGTTGTTGAAGCCTCTAGACTTCAACAATAGAGTGTGGAAAGTAGTGAGGATATATGAGGTCATAAATACGGTTTTGTCATTCATCTTTTCATTTTCTATGGGCACACTATTTATACTGATGACATATATAACATGCAGTTCGTTTTACTCTTAAACCTTGAGTTTGATCCCCGAAAAATTCCACTACAATTAAGGTTAAAACAGTCCTTACACTGCCAAAAACTACAAGGCTAAGTCAGAATTGGCTTCATCCGGACTACTTTGGTGGGGCACCCTTGTGAGTGAGACCGTAGTCTTCATTAATGTTTTCGAAGTGCAACACCTCCTTTGCTCGGGACACCAAAGGTGACTGTGCCTCGACACCTTCTCGACTTCTTCATGTATTCCGAATAGAGTTCAATTGCTCGGGACACCAAAGGTGACCGTGCCTCGGCACCTTCTCGACTTCTTCATGTATTCCCAATAGAATTCAACTTAGCGCCCCTTCGAAGATGCCCTTGAGAATGTGTTCCATCAAGTCTCCCATTGAAAACATAGTTTGTGACAAAGAGCGGTTGGGGTTCCTTTGGGCCTAGGCATCTCCCAACAACTATATAGGACTGAATTATTTCTTAAAATGTCCTTACATGAATCATTCAATCAAAATAACATTAAGGGTAAAACTATCCAATTTTTTGTCGGACGCTGTCTTCATCACCTTCGCTCCATGTACTCTTGCTCTTTATCCCATGCCTCCTCACCCACCCTTCACTATCCTTGGTCCATCTTCACGAGCCTTGCTTGACCTTCAACCTTTAGGCCATTACCACCGTCCCGGACAACCATGTTGCGCCTATCACCTATGTATCACAAGCTAAGAGACAGAAAACACACAGGACATACATGATACATGGAGTAGATCAAGGCATATCTCAACTTGATCTATCCACACTTAAACACCATATAAAAGTGATTATATTGACATACAAGAGAGAGTACATGAACATCTATGATTTTGGGAATAATGATTTTCATGTGTGTCCCTGTGCGTGGTCAACGTTGGCAGGCCAGACGCCTGCCTTAAAACATGAAGGAAAAATGTCAACAAGCTCATGCAGGATCGAATTCAATAGTCCACGAAACCTTGAAAATTATTTTTGTTTTTTCATATCCTAGCAGCAATTTGACCGTGCACCATTTTGACTTTCCTTTGCATGGCAGCACAGTTGTCCCATTCCTATACCATGGCCTACTTTCTCATACAATATATAACCAAACTATGCCGTTTAGTTTTGTGTCACTCTCTCCCATTCTAAGCAAACAATCAATAGTTGAACAGGTGCAACCATTCATTATATATTTGCTAATTTATTTAGCTAACCACCGGCTGTTCGCTTGAACTTATCAACCTGGCTTATCATCCATAGAACAGTATTTTTCTCTTACAACAAATCAGCTTCAGCCGGCTTATCAATCGCAGAAACCATCAGCCAATCATGACTGTGTCTTGATCGGGATGTTTCCGATGAGTTGGTCATAGCTGTGTGCAGAAACCATCAACCAAACAATCGGCCTGTTCGCTGGTTGGTTTCTGGGCTAATGAGCCCAGCTGGTGCTGGTTTGTTGTGAGAGAAAAACACTGTTGGCTGACTGATAAGCCCTGGTTGAAACCAATAAACGAACAGACTGAATATCTGGATGTAACTAAAATATCAATGTGCAACGGAAACAACGACTTTGCGACACCCTTGTCTGTGTGCATGATCAGGATGTTTCCGATGCGTTGGTCAGAGCTGTGTCTTGATGACGTATGGCGGCGGTGCATGATTTATTGTTGTGACGTATGACGTATGGCGGCGGTCCAATGGTTTCGTTCGGCTTGCTGAAACTTGGCTGAAAACACGGTTCTGACTGAAATGTTGTGAGAGAAAAACACTGTTCTGGCTGAAAAAAGAAGCCGAACAAGTCGGATATAAGGTAAGTCGAATGGGAATTTTTTTTTGTAGGTTCTGGTTGTTCTTCTGAACTAAGTCATGGTTTCTGCATGGTATGGCCAGATTTATTAATTTTATATGACCCGGTTTTCTGCACCTTTTCTCCCACGATCATCTGTTGGAAGTTGGAACAGGTCCCATGCAATGATGCATGCATTCTGAGACCCGGCCCTCTCCGCAGTTATTTATATTAGCCAACATTAGGAAGAAGAAATGCATTGATCAAACTCTAGACACTCTGCTTCCAATTACTACCATCTATTCATCCATCCTGGTGAATGCAATCTGGGTGTCCTGCCAATCGTTGGCCAAGGAAAAGTTGGAAAGACCACATTTGTTGAGCATGTTTGCTACGACGTGAGGGTGCGTGATCACTTCTCTCAGATTGTCTTTTTCAGTGGAAATAATAAGCTCAGAACAGAGAAACTGTCCACCCTCAAGGATGGAGGCATAATCAAGCATAAAAACGACACTCTAAGTGAAGAAAAAAAATACTGGTTATAGTAGAGCTAGATGGAGATGATGGTATTGATGATGCGGCATGGAGGAGGCTGTTCTCTGCCGCTCGAGGTTTCCTTCCTGGCGGAAGTAAAATTATAATCACAAGCTCTAAGGTTGAACTTTTTGTCTCGAGAAGCATGCTGGTACTTCTTCAAGGTGCTTGTGTTTGGAAGCACATCTCCTCAAGACCATCCTGAGTTGGCATCACTAGCAGTGAAGATATTTGAGGAGTACTACAGCCACACTGATATGTATGGGGACTTCATTGGTCCGTTTTCCAATTCAAAAAATATTGCTGGCATGTTAAGGACTAGATTTAGCAAAGAGCACTGGCGCAATATTCTTGCATGTGTAAAAACAAATGGGCAGAAAAACCTACGTCCCTATTGTACTGATGGACAGAATATCAGGATGGAAAATGAACACTATAAAATAAGTAGATTATCGAATATTTCTCAGTTTCTCCAAGTTGGCAAACACCACAGAGTAGCGTTTTGTCATGAGCAGGCGCCCAAAATAACTATCGATGAAGTCATTTATGGAAGAATTACTCCGAAAGGGAAATTTGAGGTGGTCTGGTGGACGTCACACCTGCCGCCATATTACAGCTACATAGCCAGCTGCGAGATTGTTGATTCAGATTGCACGCACATGAGGAAAAGGTTTTCTACACTACTAGACAACAGACTTTAGAACGATGTTCCAATTTGGTATTAGCCTTGGCATTTTTTTGTCCCCGGGACTAAAGGACACTTTAGTCCTGGTTGGTAATACCAACCGGGATTAAAGATCCTTGCCCAACGGTCCTCCGCGGGGCAGGGATCTTTAGTTCCGGCTGGTATTACCAACCGAGACTAAAGGTACCTTTAGTCCCGGTTGGTAATACCAATCGGGACTAAAGCTTTAGTCCCGGTTTGAGTGATGCCCCGGGAATAAAGATTAATCTTTAGTCCCGGTTTGGATCCCTAACCGGGACTAATTATCCCGGCCTATAATTCAGCTCATTTCTTCCTCCCCGAGCCCGAGCCATTATATTCAAACTCACTGCCTCTGTTCTTCAGCTTGCTGTTGTTCTTGCTCTCTCCCCCTCCATTGGTGTTGCTCTTCGATTTTGGAGGTAAGAAACTTAATCCTCTTATGTTTTGTCAATAGCTTATCTCTTTTTGCCATGTAGATGCATGTGTAACTTTATATGTTGGACTTTATTATGATTTTATATGTCATTTTTAGCTCAAAATCACATGATGATTTGCATATATGTTTGGATAAACAAAAGTTAAATTAGTTCATCAAAATCACGCCTCACTCGTCCTCGCTGGAGCACGCGCCATCCTCGTCCCTGGTGGCTTACGTGATCTTAGAATTAATTTTTCCATGAAATGAAAAACTTAGAAAATTGTTAGAAAATTGTAGAAAATCCGTACTAGTTGAACTTGCGGACCGTGTTCATCTCGGCGAGCATGTTCTCTGCCGAGCGGTAACGGACGTCAAGGAGGAGCTTTGATTCTACGAAGGAGAGCGGCAACGGTCGTGGAAGACCGTGTTCCCTTTCTTGTAGAATCGGAGCTCTTACTTGGCCAAGTACGGTGCCGTCCGGTGGAGAAATGCTCACGAGATGATCACGTAAGCAAGGTCAACTAGTACGGATGATTATTTATTGAAACATGTGAAATCCGTACTAGTTTAGGTTAAATATATCATTTTAGAAAATATAAAATTTACACTAGTTTGCAAAAATAAGTATAGAAAGTAGATGACAACTGGTACCAGATCCTCGGCCTCTCGTTCGGTTGCGAAACGACTGAGGCCAGAACTCCCTCTCATTATCTGCGGCAAGTGTAAGCAGAAGATTGTGATGGAGTACTGAGTCAAGAGACAGGGACCCAACAAGGGTCGTGTTTTCTACAAGTGCCCGGATCGCGATGTGAGTTTCTTACGCATTTTTTATTTATGGCTAATTGATCTGCTTTTCTTGAATATTTTTGACTAAATATTTTTGGCTTTAATTCAAAGTGGGAGGGTAATGGATGCGATGGTTGGTCTTTGGGAGGAAGATTATGCTACATACGCGAGAATTTGGGTGCGCTTGAGGTAGTAGCTGCTCTTTGATGAGTCGATGAGCCAATGAGGAGAAGCTTATTGATATTCAATGGAAGAATGATTTGTCTGTTTTAGTTGCATACGATCACGAAATAATTATATTCTTGAATTGCATTGTAGTTTTAGTTTGTTTAGTGATAGTTGGGATTGCTTACGTTGTAGCAGGCTTAGTTAATTAATCAACCGTGTGTGTCATTTATGTTGTGTAATAAAATACTTAATTATGTTTAAGGTTTTCATAATTTTGTCGGTATCAGATTATGTCACGCCATTGGATGTACAATGCCGATCGCCGCTCCCAAGACTTTATTGAGGGCTTGCACTATTTCTTAGGTGTGGCCGAGGCAAATAAGCGGGATGGTTTCATGTGCTGTCCATGTGCCCTATGTAAGAATTTAAAGGAATATTCAAGCTCAATGAGTCTTCATTCACATTTGCTTAAGTCAAGTTTCATGTCAAACTATATATGTTGGACTAAGCATGGAGAAAGTGGGGTAATGATGGAAGAAGGTGAAGGAGAAGATTTAGACATTGATGATATTATTGCTCAGTATGGTGCCTTTGATGATACTACAATGGGGGGAGATGAAGAAGAGGTAGCGGTAGAAGATGATCTCGGTGATGCTCTTGGCGATGCCATTCGTGATGCACAACAAGAATTAGAAAGTGAAAAAGAGAAAGTTAAGTTCGAGCGCATGCTTGAGGATCATAGGAAGTTGCTATACTCGACGGCCGAAGAGGGGCAAAAAAAGCTGGGTACAACACTGGAATTGCTACAGTAGAAGGCAAAGAATGGTATATCCGACAAGGCATTTGGGAATTTATTGAACCTCATAAAGAAGATGCTTCCGAAGCCAAATGAATTGCCCACCACTACGTACGAAGCAAAAAAGGTTGTCTGCCCATTGGGATTAAAAATCCAGAAGATACATGCATGTCCTAATGACTGCATCCTCTACCATGGCAATGAATACGAGAATTTGGATGAATGCCCGGTATGTAAAGCATCGCGGTATAAGATCAGGTGTGATGATCCTGGTGACGTCGAGGGTGAACAACGTCCTAGAAAGAAAATCCCTGCCAAGGTTATGTGGTATGCTCCTATAATACCACGCTTAAAACGTTTGTTCAGAAATAAAGACCATGCAAAGTTGTTGCGGTGGCATAAAGAAGACCGTAAGGTAGACAATATGCTGAGACACCCAGCTGATGGGTCCCAGTGAAGAGCGATAGACAGGGAATTTCCAGAGTTTGCAAATGAGGCTAGAAACTTAAGGTTCGCCTTAAGTACAGATGGTATGAATCCTTTTGGGGAGCAGAGCACTAGTCATAGCACTTGGCCAGTTACTCTATGTATCTACAACATTCCTCCATGGTTATGCATGAAGCGGAAGTTCATTATGATGCCGATCCTCATCCAAGGTCCGAGGCAACCTGGCAACGACATTGATGTCTATCTGAAGCCATTAGTTGAAGAACTTCTAGTTTTATGGAACAAACCAGGTGTACGTGTCTGGGATGAGTACAAACAAGAACACTTTGACCTACGAGCAATGTTGTTCGTAACAATCAATGATTGACCTGCTTTAAGTAATCTTTCAGGTCAGACAAACAAAGGATATAATGCATGCACACATTGTTTTGATGACCTTGACAGTATATATTTGAAAAGATGTCGAAAGGTCGTGTACCTTAGCCATCGTCGATTCCTTCCTTTGAATCACCAAGTAAGAAAGAAAGGTAAGCATTTTAAAGGTAAGCCAGACCACCGGAAGAAGCCTCATAACCGAACCGGGGAAGATGTACTCGCAATGGTCAAGGATGTGAAAGTAGTATTTGGAAAGGGACAAGGCAGCGAATCTGTTCCCAAAGATGCTAAGGGGCACGCACCCATGTGGAAGAAGAAGTCCATCTTTTGGGAGCTACCCTATTGGCAAGTCCTAGAGATCCGCAACGCAATCGACGTGATGCACCTGACAAAGAATCTTTGTGTGAACCTGTTAGGATTCATGGGTGTGTATGGGAAGCCAAAGGATTCACTTGAAGCACGTCAGGACTTGCAGGGCATGAAAGAACGAGACAACCTTCATCCAGAGAAGATAGATGATGGACGTCATTACTTAAGTCCTGCTAGCTACACGCTTAGCAAAGAAGAGAGGGACAGCATGTTCGAATGTCTAAGCAGCATTAAGGTCCCATCGGGATTCTCCTCCAATATAAAGGGTATAATAAATGTGCCAGATAAGAAATTCCTAAACTTAAAGTCCCACGACTGCCACGTGCTTATGACGCAATTGCTTCCAGTTGCTTTAAGAGGAATTCTACCTCCACATGTACGTCTAGCCACCGTGAAGCTATGTGCATTCCTCAATGCAATTTCTCATAAGGCAATCAATCCAGTGGAACTAGCTACTCTACAGAATAATGTGGTTCAATGTCTTGTCAGCTTTGAGTTGGTGTTCCCTCCATCCTTCTTTAATATCATGACACACCTCCTAGTTCATTTGGTGAAAGAGATTAGTATTCTTGGACCTGTGTTCTTACATAACATGTTCCCCTTCGAGAGGTCTATGGGAGTCTTGAAGAAATATGTGAAAGTCCGTTCTAAGCCTGAAGGAAGCATCGCCCAGGGCTATGGAACAGACGAGGTCATTGAGTTCTGTGTTGACTTTATTTCTGACCTTGCCCCGATTGGCGTTCCCGAATCGCGACACGAGGGGAGACTCAGTGGTAAAGGAACTTTAGGGAAGAAAACATATATTGGCATGAAAGACGATTATTTCAATAAAGCACACTACATAGTTCTTTAGAACTCATCATTGGTGCATCCGTACATCGAGATACATAAGGAGTTCTTACGATCCAAGTTTCTAGGGAAGACTGAAGCTTGGATTAGGCGTCAGCACATGGAAAGTTTCAGTGGTTGGTTGCGAAAAGAATGTCAAGGCGATGACAATATTGATGAGCAACTGTATTTATTGGCTAGGCAACCATCATGGCATATCCTCATGTACCAAGGGTACGAGATAAATGGGAATACATTTTACACAGTTGCCCAAGATAAAAGGAGCACCAATCAAAATAGTGGTGTTTGCATAGATGGCACAGATCCAAATGGGAATATACAAACATATTATGGCCGCATAGAAGATATATGGGAACTAGACTACGCACCTAATTTTAAAGTCCCTTTGTTCCAGTGCCAATGGGTTAAGCTGACCGGAGGAGGGGTAACAGTCGACAAAGAGTATGGAATGACAACAGTGGACCTCAACAATATTGGGTACAAAGACGAACCATTCGTCCTTGCTGCCGATGTGAGTCAGGTGTTCTATGTGAAAGACATGTCTACAAAATCAAAGAAAGGAAAAAACGAAGACATCAACTCAATGATCAATGAGCCAAAGCGCCACATAGTTCTTTCTGGGAAAATAAATATAGTGGGAATTGAAGACAAGTCAGACATGTCAGAAGATTACGAAAGAAATGTCCGAATTCCACCCTTCATAGTGAAGAAAGATCCAAGCATCATGTTAAATGATGAAGACACTCCATGGTTACGACAAGATCATAATCAAGGGTCATACGTCAAGAAGAAATTCACTATTGTGCCCACATGATACAGCGATGCATGTTTAATATATTATGTTTTAGAGACGGATATTATGTAATATGTTATGACTTCATAATTGTTTTTTCATCTGAGGTCATTTAGTGTCTCATTTGAGCAAGTTTGACCAAGTCAAATTTGGTCAAATGAAAAAACAACACTTTGACTCTAGTATTATGAACTCTAAATTACTTCAAATTGAAAAGTTTTGAATACCAAGTTTGTTAAACTCAAAAAGATCTACAATTTTTGTTTTGGTCAACTTTCCATTTGAGAAAGTTTGGACGGTTTAAATTTGTGATTTTTAAATTTCAACGCCTACAAACTAGTTTTCGGGACCCTAGATTGTCTCAAATTGAAAAGTTTTGAATACCAAGTTTGTTAAGCTCATCAATATCTACAATCCTTATATAGGCCATTTTTTCATTTGAGAAATCTTGAATAAAATGTAGTTCAAATTTCACAAGTGTGTGACATAGTTTTAGAAAGTTTATATGAGATTCAAGAAGTTGTGACTAGTGTTTGATAAAAATCTCTCAAATGGGAAAATGAGCTATATAACAATTGTAGATCTTGCTGAGATGATCAAACTTGGTATTCAGAGTTTTTTCATCTGAGGTCATTTAGTGTCTCATTTGAGCAAGTTTGACCAAGTCAAATTTGGTCAAATGAAAAAACAACACTTTGACTCTACTATTATGAACTCTAAATGACTTCAAATTGAAAAGTTTTGAATACCAAGTTTGTTAAACTCAAAACTATCTACAATTTTTGTTTTGGTCAACTTTCCATTTGAGAAAGTTTGGACGGTTTAAATTTGTGATTTTTAAATTTCAACGCCTACAAACTAGTTTTCGGGACCTTAGATTGTCTCAAATTGAAAAATTTTGAATACCAAGTTTGTTAAGCTCATCAATATCTACAATCCTTATATAGGACATTTTTTCATTTGAGAAAGTTTGAACAAAATGTAGTTCAAATTTCACAAGTGTGTGATATAGTTTTAGAAAGTCTATATGAGATTTAAGAAGTTGTGACTAGTGTTTGATAAAAATCTCTCAAATGAGAAAATGAGCTATGTAACAATTGTAGACCTTGCTGAGATGATCAAACTTGGTATTCAGAGTTTTTTCATCTGAGGTCATTTGGTGTCTCATTTGAGCAAGTTTGACCAAGTCAAATTTGGTCAAATGAAAAAACAACACTTTGACTCTAGTATTATGAACTCTAAATTACTTCAAATTGAAAAGTTTTGAATACCAAGTTTGTTAAACTCAAAAAGATCTACAATTTTTGTTTTGGTCAACTTTCTATTTGAGAAAGTTTGGACGGTTCAAATTTGTGATTTTTAAATTTCAACGCCTACAAACTAGTTTTCGGGACCCTAGATTGTCTCAAATTGAAAAGTTTTGAATACCAAGTTTGTTAAGCTCATCAATATCTACAATCCTTATATAGGACATTTTTTCATTTGAGAAAGCTTGAACAAAATGTAGTTCAAATTTCACAAGTGTGTGGCATAGTTTTAGAAAGTCTATATGAGATTCAAGAAGTTGTGACTAGTGTTTGATAAAAATCTCTCAAATAGAAAAATGAGCTATGTAACAATTGTAGATCTTGCTGAGATGATCAAACTTGGTATTCAGAGTATTTTCATCTAAGGTCATTTAGTGTCTCATTTGAGCAAGTTTGACCAAGTCAAATTTGGTCAAATGAAAAAACAACACTTTGACTCTAGTATTATGAACTCTAAATGACTTCAAATTGAAAAGTTTTGAATACCAAGTTTGTTAAACGCAAAAAGATCTACAATTTTTGTTTTGGTCAACTTACCATTTGAGAAAGTTTGGACGGTTCAAATTTGTGATTTTTAAATTTCAACGCCTACAAACTAGTTTTCGGGACCCTAGATTGTCTCAAATTGAAAAGTTTTGAATACCAAGTTTGTTAAGCTCATCAATATCTACAATCCTTATATAGACCATTTTTTCATTTGAGAAAGCTGTAAAACAAAAAATACTAGATTTTCTTTATTTTTATAGGTTCAACAAAAATTTCCTATCAATTTTGGTCAAAAACCGAGACAAAATTGAAACATTGACGTTACAATAATGTGATAATAAATTTCCTATCGAATAATATTAGTTTTATTAATTTTAAGTTACAAATATATTTTTGCATTAACAAAATACTTAGTGTTAGTAACATTTATATTCTATATTCATAAAAGAAATTAAAAACTTTAGGTTACAAAATTTTCCTATTTACAATAAATAATTTGTTAATCAATAGTATTTTTTAAAATAAATATTGCAAAGTATTGAAGTTGCTATGGAATTAATTGATTAACCTAGTATTAAACAAAATCAAAATCCCAGGCCTTTCCAATTACGCTGGCGGGTTGCCAAAATTTTCAGGCCTTCAGTCCCGGCCTAGACCAAGAACCGGGACTAAAGAGTTGGCGGCAATTACAGTGCCCGCACAAAAATACCTTTAGTCCCTACTGGTAACACCAGCCGGAACTAAAGGACATTTAGTCCCGGCTGGTAAGACCAACCGGGACTAAAGGTCCAACCCGTTAGTCCCGGTTGGTCTTACCAGCCAGGACTAAATGTCCTTTAGTCCCAGCTGGTGTTACCAGCCGAGAATAAAGGGTCCTGGCCTATATATATCGAACGTCTGTTCTGTTCATCTTCGATCTCGCCTCCGTCGCTCAGCCCCGCCCGGCCGCGCCATCCGCCGTCGTCGAGCTCGTCTGTGCCGCGCCGCCGTCGTCTACCCCCACCCGGCCGCGCCATTCTCCCGGCCCGCAACGCCGCATCCCGTCTCCGCCGCCGCACCCGACCACACCCTCCGTCGCTGACGCTTCCCGCGCGCCCACCGTACGGCCTCCGTCGAGTACTCTGGTTGATCTGCTGCATGCTCTCGATCGGCCATACTTTTTAGATTTTTTTACAAAGTCTCGGTTGTATGTTAGATTAAAATGTATTAAATTTTAATTAGTAGTTTATTATTGTTAGTTTTTAGTTATTTCTTAGGTAGTTTTTGATATATTAGATTAAATGTATTAAAATTTAATTAGTATTTTATTTAGATAGTTTATTTAGATAGTTTTTTATATATGTTAGATTAAAATGTATTATCTATTACTAGTTTATCTAATTTCATGTTAGATTTATTTAATTGGATTTAGTAATTATATATTCTATATATCTCTCTCTATATATTATATCTAGAGAGAGATTCTATATGTATACATATGTACTTAATTATTTCTATATGTATATATACATGTACTTATTTTCATGTGTTGAGAGAGAGAGAAAATTGTATCTAGAGAGACATTCTATGTGTATCACATGCATATATCTAGAGATATAGACATATGCACTTATTTCTATGTGTTGAGAGAGAGAGAGAAAATATATTGTATCATTATATGTGTATATATATACATGTACTTATTTCCATGTTTTTGGATCGAAAGTGTTTTTGATTCGATTCCAAAGCCTATACCTTATTATTGTTTATCCTTATGAAATATTATGTGTTATTATATTTAATTGGATTTAGTAATTCTATATGTGTTATCACATGTACTTATGTTATGTACCATAGTAATTCTATCTATGTGTTATCTTGAAGATATAAATGGCTGCTCCGGATGATAACTTGAGTGATGACATAATGGCGGATATTATCAACGCCGGCACCAATGCGGATGTAGATGACACGAGTCAGTACTTTGCTGATTATGAGGATATCCTGAATATGCCGGTGGTTGAAGATCAACAAATTATCGCGAAAGAAAATACTGGCGAGGTATATTCGATTATCTATCATCTCTTATAGATGCATGCGTACGTATATTTGTTGTTAATCATTGTGTTTCTACTCATGTAGCCGGTCTCTGGATCTACATCAACCACCGACAAAAGTAGGAAAGTCCGAGGGCCAAAAAAGCCATTAGAGGGCCGTTTCATAATATCATAATTCGACACCGACACCGGCAAACCATTGGGACCACATGCTCAGACATATGTCAATCAATGTGGGTTCATTGTAAGGGATAGGATCCCAGTTAGTGCTCGTGAATGGAAGCAGAAGATATCCGCTCCTAATGTTAGTTTTGTATCTGATCGTGACAAGAATCTAGCTTGGAGAGATATCACTCATCATTTCACATTACAAGCAGATGATGCTTTGAAGGAGCTAGTGAGGGATTGGACAATGAAGAAGATGGCAACATTGTTCCAGAGTTGGAAGAAGACATTGTATAAAAAGTTTATCTTGAAGAATGCTACGCCGAATTTCAATGCTAAGGCGTTTGTCAAGTTGGAGTCCCATTGGGATGCCTTCGTAGAATACAAGACATCTCAAGACAGTGAGGAACGTGTGATGAGGAATCGGCAGAATGCCCGACAAAAGCAATACCATCATCGCATGGGATCAGGTGGTTATAGGAGTGCTATTCCCAAGTGGCAGAACCTAGAAGCAGAGATTACTGCAAAGGGAATCAAACCTGAAACAATAGAGAAGAACTGGCCTCAACGCGTGAAGAATTGGTTCTACGCTCATGGGGGAAGCCTAGACCCAGACACTGGCAAGCTAATTTTCGGCCAAAAAATTGAGAGAGCAACACAGAGACTAGCTCGTGCTAGGGAAGAAGCTGATAGTGGTGTTTTCAAGCCCAACAGAGAGAAGGATGAATTGACATATGCCCTAGAGAATCCCGAACACGGTGGTCGAACAAGAGGCTATGGGGCGGTTTCGTGGCTACACGCATTCCCAGCAGACAAGGATACCTACAGAAGCCGCCAGAGAAAGAAGGATGAGGAGGCAGAACGAATCCGTGCATTGGAGCAATTTGTTGATGAGTCACGACAAGCATTGCTTGAATCACGTGAACGAGAAAAATCTCTTGAGGCAAGAATGCAGGAGGAGATCAAGAGGCAAGTGCAGCTAGCAATGAGTCAAATGCAATAGCAATCAACGCCGGGAGTCACCATTAGCCCCGTTGGTCAGATGAAAAGCAGTTGTGCTTCTACGGAGCTACCAGTTATTCAAGACGACGCTGTGTTGCGCTTCCCTGTTGATGACATTACCGAGCCTCTAACAACATGTGAGCTGCACATTCCAGATGGTAATAATACATCAATCATGGTGGCTGTCGGGGTTGTATCTCCAATAGACCGAACGAAGACACCAAGAATCCATGGGTCAGTTATTCAACCTGGATATGCTAGCGTCTCAGTCGATAGAGTTCTCAAAGGTTACAACAATGTTCCTCTTGACATTGAAGGCGGTGATGGGGAGAAGACACTAGGAGAAGCAGAGAAGACATTTATTCAATGACGCAAACGCTTCATCATCATTCCTAGGGCGCCACCGCTTCCCCTACCTCACCCTAGGTACGAATGAAAGTGAATAAAATATTATTTTTCATTAATTTTCTATTGGCTTCAAAAATAATTGACACATAACTTGTTTTTGTAGCAGGGTCTCCCCCCAGCCTAGCCTAATCATTCATTCCCCATCTCATCACAGCGTCGCGGGGGAAGAGACGATTTCATCCCCATGGCGATCGCCAACTCCTACACCGGCCCCATCGCCTCCACAACGATCTCCAACTCCTACACCGGCCCCACCACCTCCACAACGATCTCCAACGCCTCCACGCCGATCTCCACCAACATCGGCCACATCGCCTCCACGCCGGTCTCCAACACCGCCCCCACCCCCTCCACAGCGACGCACTACAAAGACGTCTAAGGTCCCGGCGGCAAAGAAGACCCCGAGAAAAAGAGTTATTTCTCAAGAAATACTTCCTGAAAAGACTGATGAGCAAATAGCAGCTGAAGAAGACAAAAAAGTGAAAGATTTTTTTATAGATACCAAAAACAAGAGTCAAGCGAAGCTTAAGGAGAAGCCGTACTTTTACCTACCACGAGAGGTGCTGAGGCAGAAGGTCGATGCTCACAAGAAAAAGATGATTGAACTTCGTAAGCCTTCGCCACTATCAGACTATGACCGCTCCCTCGTGAAGTCACATGATGCAGGTAAGAAAAGGAAAAGAGCATCAGGGAAGGATGTCCCACAGCTCGGACAACAGAAGCAACCAATGCAAAATCTTGTTGTTGCTAATGAATATGGTTCCAACATAGAAGTCTATCGACCAAACAACTCTGGAGAAGTGTCGGTTCAAGCCCTTAATGCTTTTTTTAAAGATACTGGTTTAACCTTAGATCAATTGACGGGCAAAGCTCCAATCCAGAACCTGGAAGTTGATACCTGGAAGACTTATAAATATGGCAAAAGTCTGTACAACCCTGCGGCTCTGAATGAATTGGGTACGCAAATGTACTTGCTCAACAAGTGGTATATGCAGGCGTGTGGCAGGGGTGAGCAGTGGATCTTTGTCAGATTTAGAGACCATCATTACTTCCATGGCGATGACATCTTACATATTAGTTTCGAAGAATTGCATCAACTATTCCACTTGGACGCTCTGGACAAATCAATCATTAGTTCCTTTTGTTTGTAAGTGATTCTTACTTTTATTTAATAAACTCACTTCCATGCGTACGTGTATATAATTATCCTCACATGTAACTTATATTTATATACAGATTCCATATGTCAGAGCTCCAAAGAATACAAGACACCAGTGTTGGCTTCATTGATCCTTATATCGTATTCAAAACCAGTATTATTGTCAAGGAGCGGTGGGTATCTGAAGCATAGGAGAATATCATGATGTTCTTCGTGAAGCGAAGACGACAAGACAACAATACTTTTCCCGCATGACTTTGAGTAAGTGTTAATAATAATGTAGTCTACACATTTTATGTAATATCAATACAACTTATATGCATGTACGTGTGTGTATAAACCAATACTGAGTTTCACTAGATACTCATTGTCATTGAGTTAAACTCAAGTCGGTTAGTAATCTTTGACTCGTTGAGAAAAGAGCGGGCACTATACCAAGATATGATAGACATTATCCAGGGGTAATTTCGATCTCTAGCGCACAACTATTATTGAATAGACTTTGCCATAATTTATTAACGATCGTACATTATTGGTCGCATAGGGTTTGGAAATAGTTTATTCGGCAACATCGCAAGGATTGCAAGGCACCACTTAATGTAGTTGAAATACCAGTAAGTTGTACTATATACACTTCCCCACGTGTTTAATTACTATATCGTACTTCAATTTACGTGTGAGATGATGAGAATAATCTTCTCTAAATGCAAGTGGTGTTTTTGGGCAGAACCGTGTAATAACTTGTGTGGATACTACGTTTGTGAATTTATCATTGCGCACATAAGAAGAACTCCTAAAAATGTCCTCAGAGTACGTATATATCAATTTTTTATTTATTTTTAAATGAATATATATATATATATGTATTAATACTTTTCCTTTTATTTCAAATGCAAGACTGAATGGTTGAAACGAAGGGTCATGCAAAAAGACCATCTGAAAGCAGTTCAGGAGTTAATAGCAGGATATCTTCTAGAAAAAGTGCTAAATCCCAACGGCGAGTTCTATTTTGATTCTAAGGAATAAATGATGTAAATTAAATGTTTATTGATATCGTTATTTTCGAGAACAAGATTATGAAAGTGTTGTATATATATATATATATATATATATCTATAATATATATATGTTCATACTTTATTCGAATATAATAATGCTCGAGATGAGAATTAGATGTAATTATATGCGTGCGTGTATTTATATTAGCAGCGTAGAATACGTACATAAAAACATATTATATATTAAACAAATACGTGTAGCTGAACTGAAAACAAATTAAAAAAAAAGAAAAAGAAAAGAAACCTTTAGTCCCGGTTGGGGTTACCAACCGGGACTAAAGGGTGCGGCCACGTTTGCTCGGCTGGAGGGCCTTTAGTCCCGGTTGGTAACACCAACCGGGACTAAAGGTCCCTCTTTAGTACCGGCTGGATGACCCGGGACTAAAGGTGGCACCTTTAGTCCCGGGATCGTTGTCCCGGCGTGGTAACCGGGACTAAAGGTCATTACCGTCCGGGACAACAAGTCCATTCTGTAGTAGTGCTAATAAGAGGAAAAGCATGAGTTAATGTGATCTTTGTTTGTTGTGCAGAATAAAAATACGGTGTTATGGCAATGTACGCTTGAACTCTTCGTTGTTCCAGAATTCTTGTTTTCTTCAGAATACTAGCACGGTAGGCGCGCTTACGCTGCGCCCGCCTTTATTCTTGCGTGCACGGCAGGTACGTAACAGTGAGCAGTTGTTTGTCAGTAATTGTTGTCTGCTACATGCCAGAAGCTCAGTATCTTAACTGTGAGCACGGCAGGTATGATCCCATGTAACTAAAGATACTAATCCTTCATAGCTAGAATATATTGAGCCATGAAAATATGCATAAAGATCTATAAAGTGTGGTGAAGCTGAACATAGCATAATAATATAGTGTGGAACAGTCGACATCACTATATAAGGGCTACAAATGAAAATGAATATCTCATCTTGGTGAGGACTACAAATATGGGCAAAGGGAGCTTTGCTGCTAAATATCTATTTCTTACACCGTTTCACGTAGTCCCAAAATCTTGAAATGGTATGTAAAAAGGGGAAACACAATGATCATACAATATTGTGAGTCAAGTCTCAAGTTGAGCAGTAATATCAAAGAACCGCATGAGTAATGATATGAGATCATCAATTCTCTCGTCTCTCACCAAGCAGCTAAGTTTTCATCTTGAAGAAATTAAACGATTTTGTGTCGGCATCCCAAAGGCACACCTGAAATACAATAGGGCCGCGTTTAGTTCGCTGCCGGATTTAGCGCCGCCGGGTTTTCGGACACTGTAGCTACACTGTAGTGTTTTGTTTTTATTTGGTAATAATTGTCCAATCGTTGACTAATTAGGCTCAAAACGTTCGTCTCGCAAAGTACAACCAAACTGTGCAATTAGTTTTTGATTTCGTCAACATTTAATACTCCATACTTGTACCGCAAGTTTGATGTGACGGGAAATCTTCTTTTTGCATAGTGCCAAATTCTGGAATTTGGAGCAACTAAACATGGCCTAGGTATTAATATATGGGGCTCTACTTTGGGCAATGAAATCAACATGCTCAGATAGGAAGTCAGTAGTTATTAATTTAGATATTGTCCAAGCATGGTCAGAGAGGCGGTGAACATGCAAACAACAGCATCCTTAATTGTTCAGAAAACAGAGGCTAAACATAACTGTATGAAAAACAGGAGAAACAATGCATGTCTCTTGTGTGTTGCTCCATTAGGAGTATAATTGTTGCAGGTTCAGCAACCATGGGGGGGCATGCATCTATAATGCCAGGATATAGGAGGCTCCTGATCACCACTCTCCATGGGTGTAAATATTCACATTCACAGCTTCAACCTCACAATTTTACTGAGTATGACATGAGGAACTCATCTGCTAAAAACAGTGTTGCTGCACGGACACATACTGAAATTTCAGAATGGCCAATATGCATCATTGATAGGGTTGCATCACTGTTTACATCTTAAGGTTGTAGAATAATCTTGTTGTATGTAAGGTAGACCTCAAGTGGTAAAAGAATCTTATCATCATCTGTAAGCAGAAACAAATACGAAGGCTCTTAGATTTTACCACCTAATGATACCTGCTGTAGTTGGCAAAAAGGTAGGGGACGGGATGGTACGTGTAACCGATTATAAGACCGCATCCAGTGACAAAAATGTATGCATACAGCATCTGTACCAGATTAACCAAAAAGCTGACTTATTTATGTGGTAGTACATAAGAGAGATATGTAGAAAGGGAACTCAAACTAAAACTAAAAGAAAAGAAGAAATGGTTAAAATAAGAGAAAAGGAAGGCAAAATTGGCGACGACTATTTAGGAGTGGTTAGGTATTCAGTATTAAAAAATGTCATAAAGCACATAAGGTCTGAGCATGATACCTAAACATGATTTTGCTGCCTAGTTAATAAAGACATGATTTCACTGGTACTATATACATGTGCAGACAACCAAAAACTGGAATAGGTAAACTGTTTGTTAAGTAAAAAAAATAGGCTTGGTAAGATATGTATCATGTAAGCCTCAAAAGATGGCATGACCAGAATCTATAGCACATTGATAGAATCGAAGCGGCACTTTTAAGCCTTTATGTAAATCACACACCTCTATTAGCAAATGGCAATACACAATATGTGCCTACAACTGAAGCAATAACCAGAACACTGCAGCTGTTGATGTGTGTATGGGGAATGAGGAATTGCAGGCCTGGTAAAATTCAGAAGTGTATCAAGTACATAAGGGGTAACACTAACAAATGACATTTCTTTGCGTGAAATGTGTTAGGCTAGTGCAAGGAAAACGGACAACAAAATACTGTACAGGGTATGGTCCCTGGTATCGTGGTTTGACTCTGTGCGCCTTGGCCTACCTTTTCCGTTCGTTGCCTGGTTCCTTCCGAGCGGGTGTTCCTGGTCGAATGGCCCCTGTCAGTCCTGGTCGCGCCAGTCGGAGAAGAGTGGCGAGCAGGGTTTCTATGAACCCTGATCGGAGATGCGGGGTCAGAGTCGGAAGTAGCGCTTTGGGCCAGCCTTCCGATCGGAGAGGCCGTCCGGAGGCGGCTGGAGTCCGAAGCGAGCGCTCCGGTCGAAGAGGTGGGCCGATGTAGTCGATGAGCGGGCGCTGTTCCTCTTCGGCCAGACCTTCCGGTCGGTGACTGCACCGCTCTTTCGGCATGTTGTTTTAGATCTTTGGGTCGGCCCATGAGTTGTGTGTTGCCCGCTTGGGCCGAGCCTTGGCGTGGAAGCCGATCCCCGAGGGACCCCGGGTTTATGAACCCGATAGGAGCCCCCGGGCGGTTTAGGTAGAATCGTCTGGGGGATTTTATTTTTGACGGTGGGTGCGCGTGAGCGCACCCGCGGGTGTAGCCCCCGAGCCCCCGAGCCCCCGGGCGGTTTGGACAGAACCGTCTGGGGGGTTTTCTGTGTTGCCGGTGGGTGCGCGTGAGCACACCCGCGGGTGTAGCCCCTGAGCCCCCGGGTGGTTCGGGCAGAACCGTCTGGAGGGTATTCGGTAGCGGGCGTGTGTGCGCGTGTTTAGTTGGGATGGAGTTTTTAACCTAAGGCGTCGTTGTGCAGCCGAGGTATTTTTTGAGAGATTTGAGACAAAAGAACTCATTGATCCTGGCGTCGGTGCGCGCCATGGGATCGGGCGAGGAAGTTAGTTTGGATGAGACGATCCTCACTGATCCTGGCGTCGATGCGCGCCGTGGGATCGGGTGAGGAAGTTAGTTTGGATAGGACAGAGCTCTCTGATCCTAGCGTTGATGCGTGCCGTGGGATCGGGTGAGTCAGAGCCGTGGGGCGAGATCGGGGTCACAGACCTAGGTGTTTGGAGCGCAGTCGGAAGCATAGCCGGATGGGGCGAGATCAAGGTCGTAGACCCAGGTGTCCTTGGAGCACAGTCAGAAGCGTAGCCGGATGGGGCGAGATCAGGGTCGTAGACCCAGGAGTCCTTGGAGCGCAGTCAAAAGCGTAGCCGGATGGGGCGAGATCGGGGTCATAGACCCAGGTGTCCTTGGAGCGCAGTCCAAAGCGTAGCTGGATGGGGCGAGATCGGGGTCGTAGACCTAGGTGTCCTTGGAGCGCAGTCGGAAGCGTAGCCGGATGGGGCGAGATCAGGGTCACAGACCCAAGTGTCCTTGGAGCGCAGTCGGAAGCATAGCCGGATGGGGCGAGATCGGGGTCGTAGACACAGGCTTTTTGTGTCTTGAGCCCCCGAGCCTTGCTGGGCCTTAGTAGGGGTCGGTGTGAGTTATGTGCATTTACCCCATCCTTAGTTCCTCACAACCAGAGGGGCTCGAGTGACGCGCTCGGTGAGTTCGCTAATGGGTATGATCAAGTGGAATCCGGGTCCGTCGTTCGTGACGGGGTCGGCATAGCCCTCTTGTGACATTCCACTACTCCTTTACCTGCAACCCAGCAGATGCCTGGGTCATTCCAGAGACCGACCCGGGTGGCCTAACGGCCTCCCCTCAATGGAGATTATGTGGGCTTGGCGAGAGGTTTAGGATCGAATGAGAAGGTCGAGATGACCCAGTCTGCCAGACTGGGCGAGGGCCGCACGGGGCTCATCTATGTTTTTCTCCCCTGGCTCTGTTGGCTGCTCATGTCGAATGAGGCAACCGCCGCTTCGTGACGCAACACGGAGCGTTGTGATGCATTTCACTGCACATGCGATGCTTAGTTCCCGAGCCCCCGGGCGGTTTAGGGCCCGAATCGTCCAGGAGGCACGGGCGTATGGAATGAATGCGCGTATGGATGTATGAAATGATTATAAGGAAATAGAGGGGGTTCTTGGTTTTTACCTTGATGACTTGAGTGACGGGGTTCGGAGAGCTTCAGTCAGAAATGTTCGACCAAGACCCGTGCTCGTCATTCGTGACGGAGTCAGCATGGCCTACATGGGGCACCCCTTCGCTTCCTTACCTGTCTCTCGGTGTGTCTTCCTGAGCTGTTCGATCGACTTGGGAAGTCCGATTGTCTCTCCCGACAGAGATCCTGTTTCGGATTTTTCCAAGTCCCGCCTGGGGCTGCGGAGAGCTACCCGCGTGCGGTGGTGACGCTTCGGTTTTTGCGCCCGGCCATGCGATAGTGGTGGGACATACCCAGGCCACATCTTGCCTCACCAGGCGATGCTCCGCCTGACCAGCCGTCGTTCCGTCGGTTAGTGTGCGTCCCATCGTTTCCCATCCGCATTGAATGGGGGAAGGGAGAGAGTTTTTTGCTCTGATCTTTTGCCCCTCTTCGGCTGCCGCGTTTCTTCCTTAAATAGGGGGAGGGAGAGGGCTCTCCGTCATAGTCCTTTGCCTGTTCGCCAACTATTGTTTCTCCTCCTTCTTTCTTTTCACCGAGAGTGCCTGTATGCCGCGGCGGTTCCTAAGTGAGAGAGGGGGTGAGCGAGGGGGAGGACTTACAGATCCTTTCGTGGATCCGGAGCGTGATGTCGAGCTAGAGGCTGCCTGGGGCGGTGCTGGATTCATCTGCGAGGCCTTCTTTGGGATGGAGCTGTGTGTGGACTTTTTTTGGTGGATCTTCGTCAGGCGAGCCTTGTCAGAGGGGAAGTTGCTCAGGATCGTGACGATGGAGGGTTTCGTGCCTGCAGCTGCTCAGGTTGGCCAGTTCATAAAGTTTGATGAGATCTCTTCCAGCCATGGCGGCCATACTTTGGTGGCGGCGTCCCTGTCCAGGAGCTGTCTCGACTGCATGAGAAGGTTCGCAGCCCCATGCTCCTCTACTGAGCATCTATGGCTGCGGCGCCCTTGAGGCACCCGTTGCGCTCGCTGAAGTTGAGGGAGCAGAACCAGGCGAGTCCATTGAGGTACCTGTTGCGCTTGCCGAAGTCAAGTGACTGGAACCGGGTGGGGCCCCTGTAGCGGGGGCTATGTCCGGTGGTGAGCGCCATTTTTCTTCGGCGTCATGCAGTGTCGTCGAGCGGCCATAGTAGTATTTGGAATGGAAGTAGTTAGGAAAAATGTAATTGTTGTGGGTGAGCCCCCGTGTGAACAGCTTTTGTGTCAATGGATTACATCGGTTCTATTCTTGTGATAGAACCACTATCAGTTCCTCATTTTTATCCTGGCATAACTTTTGTTTTTATCCTTTCTTTTCATACCTGCCCATTTGTTCGTAGGCTGCAACTTTGGGAGCCCGGGCAGTGGCCCGTGAAAGCATCTAGGCCCCTAGTTGGGTTTCGGTGATTAATGACGATACAAGATTACTATGACTAACGTGTGTTTTGCAGAGGCAATTAAGTTAGGTCAAGGTAATGGAGATCGATTGGGCAATCATGGTGGTCATGCCCCTACGATGGAAATCATTTTGGTTTTTAAAGGATGGACGACAAGGTTAAGGATGGACTAGTTCTAAGTGTCGATTAGAGTTGGAGAGACACTTAGAGTAGTTTAGAACTTTGTTTTTCCTTTGGCCGTACTATTAAGGGGGGTATGGACGGGTAGCTTGACCTAGGTGAGTCTAGTGAGTTAGGTATGGTGCACACTTGTTAAAACTAGCACTAGGTAGCTCCAAAATAGCCCTTAGATCCAATGGAGCAAACTTCATTCACATATGATCGAGAGTTGGAAGTGAATGGAGGGTCAAATACTGACCGGACGCTAGCTCCGGTGTGACCGGACGCTGGCTCAAGGTCCGGTCAGTTCATTTGACCAAGGTGATTGTGTCTGGTTTGACCGGACGCTGAGAGGTCAAGTGACTGAACGCTGAGGGCCAGTGTCCGGTCGACTCCAATAAGGTTCCAGAGAGGGAAAATCATGACCGGACGCGTCCGGTCACACTGTAAACACTGGAGTTCGGGGTGTACTGACCGGAGCGTCCGGTCACCCCACAGAGGCACATAACGGTTCGTTTTTAGCCGGTGTTATAAATACAACCTCCACTCGTGTGTGGGGGTACTTTTGCTCATTCCAACAGCTGAGAAACAAGTTTGAGAGTGCCAAGAAGAGCAAGGTCCTAGTGAGGTGATTGAGATTTAAGAATCCCAAAGAGAGCCCTCATTAGTGAGATCAAGAGTAGCAAAGTGTGCATCCACTGTTCTCATTAGACTTGTCGTGGTCAAGTAAGAGTTCGTGCTTGTTACTCTTGGTGATCGCCATCACCTAGACGGCTTGGTGGTGATTGGGAGCTTGGTGATCATCCGGAGAGCTTGTGGATGACCCAACTCAAGTTGTGAGCGATTGTGGGTGATTCACCGCGACAGAGTGTCGAAGAATTGCCATGCTAGAGTAGGATTGGAACTTAGGTTGCTAAACTTTTGTACGTTAGTTCAATAGAAACACTTTCAAGGTACAAGGGGTTAATTGGGCTAACCGTAGGACTTATGTATTGCAAAGAAATTTAGAACTAGCCCAATTCACCCCCGCTCTTGGGTATCTTGATCCTTTCAATTGGTATCAGAGCCCCATGCTCACATATTTAGGCTTAACCGCCTAGTGAAAGATGTCTCATGGGGATGGACCTCCTCCTATCTTTGAGGGGGACAATTTTCCTTATTGGAAAATTTGTATGGAGGCGTACTTAGAAGCTCTAGATGTTGGAATACTTAGAGCCGCCTCTCAAGGCCTCCCAAGACCTAAGGATGCCGCACACCAACAAGGCGATGAGTTGAATTACGAAAAATGGAATGCAAAGGCTAGAAACACCATATTTAGAGGCCTTTGTAAAGATGTGTTCAACTGGGTGAGGAACCACAAAGACGCCCATGCACTATGGTCGGACGTTTGTGCGCTCCATGGGGGAACAAAGAGTGAGCGTGAGGAACACTATCATCTTGTCATGAAAAAGCTCAACTCTTTTGAAATGCTTACTAAAGAATGTGCTAATGAAATATATTCACGTTTGAATGTTCTTGTAGAGGAAGTCAATGGGCTTGGACTCACTCAAATGCAACCATCCGATGTTATAAGAAAGATCTTGAGTGTCCTCCCCATTGACAAATATGGGCATATTGTGACCGTGCTACATCAAGGTGATCTTTCCACCGCTACACTGACACAAATCTTGAGAAAGATCAATGCTCATCAGATATATACGCACATCACACCTCAAGATGGCTCATCCTCTACAAAGAAGAAAGAAAAAGATTTAGCATTCAAAGCTAGCCAAGAGAAGGGCAAAGCAAGGCTTGAGTATGAGAGCTCAAGTGATGATGAAGTTGATGACGAAAGACTTGCTCTCATGGTGAAGAAAACCGCCAAGATGCTAAAGAAGCTCAACAAGAGTGGCATCAAGTTCGATGGCAAGAAGAAGTTCTTCACAAGCTCTAGAAGGAAGCCAATCTCTGAGATGGATTGCTATAATTATGGAGAACTTGGTCATCTAGCTCACCAATGCACAAAGCCCAAGAAAGACAAGTTCAAGAACAAGAACAAGGGCAAGAAAGATGACTCAAGCAATGAAGATGAAGATGAGAAGAAAAAGAACAAGCCATACAAGAAGAGAGATGGCAAGAAGGACTTCCACAAGAAGAAGAAGAGTGGAAAAGCTTACATCGTCGGTGATTGCCTCACGGACATTGATTCATCTAGTGGATCATCCAATGATGATAGTGACAACGAGAAGGTGGCCGCCATTGTTATTGACTCATCATCTTCACCGCCACCACCGCCATCATCCTCTACACACCTATGCCTTATGGCCAAGGGTGAACGCAAGGTATCAAATGATGATGATAGTAGTGGTGATGAACATGCTAGTGATGATGATAGCGATAGTGATGATGATGAATATGAGTCACCTACTTATGATGATCTTGCTAGATTGCTAAAACAATACACTAAGATCATTATAAAGACTAGAGCCAAGAATGAAAAGCTAGAGGCTAAAAATGATGCACTTTTATTTAAATGTGATATAGCGGAAAAGGCTAGTGTTGAGCTTAGAGAAGCAAATGACGCTATGTCATCCAAACTCAAGGAGCTCAAATCTTCTAAGAAAGAGCTTAAAGATAAACATGATAAACTTGAGTGGGTGCACAAAGAGCTCATCACTAGCGACAACAAGCTAAAAGAAGAATATACAACTCTTAAGATTAATCATGATAGTCTTGTCATTGCTCAAGAATGTTTATCCAATGAGCCACATGATGCTAGTAACGATGTTGTTAAGATTGATATAGCTACATCATGTGATGATTTGATCATTGAGTGCATTGAGCAAGGTTCTAGTAGCAAGGGCAAGCAAGTGGTTGAAGCCGATGATTATGATGAGTTTGTCAAGCTCAAGAATGACAATGCAAAGCTCAAGAAAGATCTTGAAGAGATTAAAAGCCACAACACCATTATGCTAGAAACTCTTGATCATGATGGTGACTTGATCCTTGATAATGAGAAGCTAAAAGAAGAAAACAAGAAGCTCAAGGAAGAGAAGAACAATGATGCTCTTAAGGAAGAGAACAAGAAGCTCAAGTTGGAGAAAGAGCATCTCAAGATTGAATTGAGCAAGTTCACTAGAGGCAAGTATCTTCAAAGTGAGCTTCTAATGAACACCGTCATGAAAATGGATAGAAGTGGCATTGGGTACATGGCAAACAAAGAGAAGAAGGCTCAATCTAAACATCAACAAAAGCCAAAGCTAAAGAAGTGTTTTGAGTGCGGACAAGAAGGCCACTTTGCTCATGAGTGCCAAACTCTACCACCACAACCCTTGCCTAAGCATGCTAGACCCTTTGCCTTCAATGCTCACTATATGCTTAGAAATGATTCTAGTGGAAAGATGAAAGTGATGTTCTTAGGACCTCACAATAAGAATAGACCTAAGAAAATTTGGGTTGCAAAGTCACTTGTTAAGAAGGTGAAGGGCCCTCAACAAGTTTGGGTTCCTAAAGCTTGATCTCTTATGTGTAGGTGAACTACAAGACTGGTGGAAGTCATTGGGTTATTGATAGTGGTTGCATACAACATATGATCGGTGATCCTCGTATGTTCACCTCACTAGATAAAGAAGTAGATGGACAAGAAAGAATCACATTTGGAGATAACTCAAAGGGCAAGGTTAAAGGATTGGGCAAAGTGGCAATATCAAATGATCATTCAATCTCCAATGTGCTATATGTTGCTTCATTGAGCTTCAACTTGCTATCCGTTGGGCAATTGTGTGACCTTGGCTTCCAATGCTTGTTTACCGAGAAAGAAGTTGTTGTATCCAAGAAGGATGATGATCAAGTTATATTCAAAGGATTTAGATACAACAACGTATATCTAGTGGACTTCACCTCCGAAGATGCAAACTTAAAGACTTGCCTATTCACCAAAACAACACTTAGGTGGCTATGGCATAGAAGACTTGCTCATGTTGGGATGAGCTCACTCAAGAAGCTAATAAAAAATGATTTGGTGGGAGGGTTGAAGGATGTGAAGTTTGAGAAGGACAAGCTTTGTAGTGCATGTCAAGCTGGCAAGCAAGTTGCAAATACTCATCCAACCAAAGCTTTCATGTCAACCACAAGAGTGCTAGAACTCCTTCACATGGATTTATTTGGACCTACAACATACAAGAGTTTGGGAGGAAATCTTTATTGTCTTGTGATTATTGATGATTATTCAAGGTATACATGGGTATTCTTCCTTCATGACAAATCTGAAGTTGCATCTTGTTTCAAGAAGTTTGCCAAGAGAGCACAAAATGAATTTGAACTGAAGCTCAAGAAGATAAGTGACAACGGCAAAGAATTTGACAACACAAACATAGAAGCCTATTGTGATGAAGTTGGAATCAAACATGAGGTCTCCACAACATATACTCATCAACAAAATGGTGTAGTTAAGAGGAAGAACCGGACATTGATCACTCTTGCAAGAACAATGCTTGATGAGTACAACACCCCTGAAGCTCTATGGGCGGAAGCAATCAACACCGCATGCTATGCATCAAACCGCCTATTCCTTCAAAAGTTCCTTGGCAAGACACCTTATGAGTTGCTCAATGGGAAGAAGCCGGACGTCTCCTTCTTTAGGGTGTTTGGTTACAAATGCTACATCTACAAGAAGCGGCAACACCTAGGGAAGTTCCAAAGACGTTGTGATATTGATTTTCTTGTTAGTTACTCATCAAAGTCCAAAGCATATAGAGTATTTAATCATGCCACAGCCTTGGTTGAAGAAACATATGATGTGAAATTTGATGAATCTAACGGCTCCCAAGGAGCACATGAGAATCTTGATGATGTAGGTGATGAACCATTGAGGGAGGCCATGAAGAACATTCCGGTTGGAGACATCAAGCCTAAAGATGATGAAGATGATGTACAAGTGATTGATCCACCCTCTTCATCAAATGTGCCACAAGACGGTGAAAAAGATGGGAGAGTAGAAAATGAAGACACTCATGTCTCCCATGAGCAAATGGTGGTACAAGCACAAGATGTTGATGCTCCACAACCTCTCCCTCAAGTGGTCAATAGAAGAAATACACCTCTACTATAAGATCATCCATAAGATCTCATCATAGGGAGTCCATCACAGGGTGTAATGACTCGCTCACAAAAGCTTGCTTCATTTATTGCTCATCACTCTTTTGTCTCTTGCTTTGAGCCTACTAAGGTAGAAGAAGCTCTTCAAGATCCGGATTGGATAATTGCTATGCATGAAGAGTTGAACAACTTCACACACAATGAAGTTTGGACTCTTGAAGAGCGGCCAAAAGGTGCAAGAGTCATTGGAACAAAGTGGGTGTTCCGAAACAAGAAAGATGATCAAGGCGTTGTTGTGAGGAACAAGGCAAGACTAGTTGCAAAGGGGTTCTCTTAAGTTGAAGGTTTGGATTTTGGAGAGACCTTTGCACCGGTTACAAGACTAGAAGCTATTCGTATCCTCTTTGCATATGCATCACATCATGAAATGAAATTATATCAAATGGATGTGAAAAGTGCATTTTTAAATGGCTTTATTAATGAACTAGTCTATGTTGATCAACCTTCCGGGTTTGAAGACCCTAGATATCCTAATCATGTTTATAGGTTGTCCAAGGCATTATATGGGCTTAAGCAAGCCCCAAGAGCTTGGTATGAGCGCCTTCGGGACTTCCTCATTGAGAAGGGCTTCACCATTGGAAAGGTCGACACCACACTATTCACCAAGAAGCTTGATGGGCATATCTTTATTTGTCAAGTGTATGTTGATGATATCATCTTTGGATCATCAAATGAAGATTCTTGCAAAGAATTTGGTGAATTGATGTCGAAGGAGTTTGTGATGTCCATGTTTGGTGAGCTTACATTCTTTCTTGGTTTTCAAGTCAAGCAAATGAGAGAATGGATTTTTATCTCTCAAGAGAAATATACAAAAGATCTTCTCAAGAGATTCAAGATGGATGAATGTAAGCCAATCAAGACACCAATGCCAACTAATAGACATCTCGACCTAGATGAGGGAGTAATAAGGTTGATCAAACTCTCTACCGCTCTATCATTGGTAGCTTGTTGTATTTAACCGCATCTAGAACCCGACATCATGTTTAGTGTGTGTATGTGTGCTAGATTTTAAGCTAATTCTAAGGAAACTCATTTAATTGCCGTAAAAAGAATCCTTAGGTATCTTAAGCACACACCAAGCATTGGCCTTTGGTATCCCAAAGGAGCTATATTTGAATTAGTTGGCTATTCCGATTCGGATTATGCCGGTTGCAAAGTTGATAGAAAAAGCACATCTGGAGGGTGCCATTTGCTTGGTAGATCACTTGTGTCTTGGTCCTCCAAGAAACAAAATAGTGTGGCCTTGTCCACCGCCGAAGTGGAATACATTGCCGTGGGTGCTTGTTGTGCATAAATACTTTATATGAAACAAACTTTGCTAGACTATGGTGTAGTTCTAGAAAAAGTACCTCTTTTGTGCGACAACAAAAGTGCGGTAAAACTTGCAAATAATCAGGTTCAACACTATCGCACCAAGCACATAGATATCCGCCATCACTTTCTTAGAGATCATGTTGCAAAGAATGATATTTCATTAGAAGGTGTAAGGACCGAGGATCAATTGGCGGATATCTTCACTAAACTGCTAGATGAGGCAACATTTTGTAGATTGCGGAATAAGCTCAATGTTCTTGATTTTAGCAACTTTACTAAAAGATGAGCTTGTGTTGTCCCTTGCATTGCATTGTAATATACATCACGTTTAATGCTTGGTAATGCATATAGGGCTTGTCTAACATGGTTAAGATAACCGCCGAAAAGCGAGTGAAGAAGCTTAACCTTGGATCAAACTTGACAAGCAACTAGATTTACTTTCAAGTATTACATTGCATATGCATGATTGTTGTTTGTCATTTATCTTCAATTGCCCTCTTATTGCCTATTTTCTTAAAAAGAATTATAGCCTAAGGCAAAATATTTTGAAAAATTTGAGGGTTTGAGAGAGGTCACTCACATCAGTCCCAATTAGTGTTTATTTGGATCTTATGGGAGTTGGGACTTGATTGGGAATAGGCAGCACGAAGAACTTTGAAGATTTGCTGGAAAAGGAGTGATCGGACGCTGTACCGGACTCTGAAGTCCAGCGTCCGGTCAGTTCACAGGAGGTGAACAGCTGCCAAGTAGGAGTGATCGGACGCTGAAATAGTGTTTTCCTAGCGTCTGGTCAGAAGGAGGTTCAGCGTCCGGTCGATCATGAAGGCATCAAGGCAAGGTTACCGGACTCTGGTTGTGTCCAGTCGGTGTCCACCGGACGCGTTCGGTCATGATTCCAGAGGATTTGGACCTCTCTAGAATCGACCGGACGCTGGGTGACAGCGTCCGGTCGCTGCCACCGGAGCGCCCGGTCAATGGGGAACGTGCGATTTTAGGTCTCTTTTCTCCGTTTCCTTTTCTGATCCGCTGGGGGCCACCATAAATCACCGCGCGTGTTTACCTAAGCCCTATTCTGCCTCCACGTCGTGTCAACTTCGCCGCCCCAAGCCACCGAGCTTGCCTCCGCCACCGCAGTCCCGCGCCGTGCTCCACACTCTCGAGCACCACCGCGCCCGCACCTCTCTGCTCCTGCACCAGCACCGCTCGAGCGCCTCCCTGCTGCACCACGCGCCACCACGCTATTCTCTCCCGCGCCGCCGCTCCTGCCTCCCCTGCCCGATTACTCCAGCGCCGCCATGCACTGGCACTCAAGCCTCTACGCAAACAAGAGCCACCACCAGAGCCGTCCACGTCCAGCGCCGGTAAGGCCCTGCCCTAACTCCGTCGTGCCCTATGCACCCATTGCAACCTCACCCATGACCTAGCTCGGCATCACATGCACTGACTTCAATTGCATCTAGGGCCATCGATTCACTGCTCACCGCGAACCCTAACCCTAGCCGATTCGGTGGTTCCCCGCGTGTCGCGTCTCTTTTCTTCGGATCGCCGGTTTGTCAGGTAGCAAGCCCGTCGTTTCAATTTCGTACCTAATTGCTTGCTTTCTTAGGGTTTCGTATCTTTAGATGAATAATTAAATTATTTGTATATCCTATCTATTCCATCGTGCAGCGAGTTGATGTCGTTGAGGTGTCAGTGGCAGTTGTCAGTTAACTCGGGGCCAAGCTCGCGAGTATGGATCGAGGCCAAGCCTCGGAAGCGATAGATTGATAGTTGATCTTTGTCAGCGGCAGTTTTTCTCTTCTGATTCATCAGATGGCTCGCACGAAGAAGTCGGTGGTGGTCCCGGTGATGAGGATCGGAGGCCACCGCCTCGCCAGCCTGCAGATCCTAAAGGCAAGGCGATGAAGAAGCTAGCAACCCGGAAGCGCAAATATCCAGATGTTGAGACAGCGAAAGCAGCCGCAGTAGCTGAGACCGCAGAGCGTGCCGAGAGAGGAGGTGCTCGTAGTGGAGTTGTTATCGCAGATCAGCTTCCACCAGGAGCGAGGGGTGGAATCGAGAGGGTTGAGCACCTTCATGGTGGTCCACCTGGGACTGTCATGATTGCAGGATGGCGTCATGCTATTGATGAGGGTCAGCCTCAGGGGGAGTCACAGCAGCAGGCACCGCTAGCAGAGCAGGCTCAGCAGGCCGAGCAGGCAGAGGAGATAGAGTAGGCACCACAGTCACAGTTACGCCACTTTGGTCGTACTCATGTTCTAGTTACACCGAGGCTGGACACACAGCGGAGGGGTTCTCGTCCACCGCCTAGACCACAGGGTCCGCCTCCAGTGACCCATCTTGACTTGAGGGCCGCCACGGCCAAGCAGGTGCAGTAGCTGAGGTTCATGGACTTTGAGGTGTGGTTCCCGCCGAGGAGAGATGATAGAGCATCAGAGGGCTTCTACACACCACTCCAGGAGGATTTCTACAATCCATATCTTAATAGTGGTGCTGTATTTAGATCTCAAAGGGTGTGCCACATTGATTTTATAGTTGCAGCAGCTGGAGAGCACATTTTCCCCTACCTTGCATATCTGTCGGGGCTGACAGATTTGATTGGACGAACCGGATTATATGTTCCATCTTCGGTTCATCAGTTCTATGCTTCTCTCTGGATTGACCCGCACCATAACTTTATTCACTTTGCATTCAGAGGCAGAGACTATCGGCTGACGAGCACTAGGGTCAGGGAGATACTCAGGCTTTAGGAGCAGCCAATCAGACTTCATGAGATTTGCTATGGATAGACAGCGCCTCCCAGACGCCCACATGGTGGTATGGTGCCCTCTACAGACTTGGTTCGCCACTGCTTCACCGAGCCCTTCGGCGAAGGGTCGCGCAGGAATCCCAGTGATCTTACTCCTACTGCTCGTGTGCTTGAGGCTATTATGAGGAGGACATTGCTACCGAGGATGGGGTATCATGAGGACTTGACTCGCATACAATTGTGGCTTATCAACTCTCTGATGCAGCAGACAGTTTTTGATATTTGAGATCTTATTCTATCAGAGATGGAGGACCCTATAGCTAAGGGCTTCAGAGGTCATAGGCAGCTACCCTATGCTCACCGGATCACATTCCTTATCCACAGAGCAGTCATAGTTAGGCCACCTGAGATGCTTGCAGAGTATAGTGGTGCTACGACAGAGTTCCCTGCCTATAACATGACACAGATGATTCGGCATAGTACACCTACAGCACCTAGTCAGCCGCACCGACGTCCTGAGGTGCCAGAGACTGCAGCCCAGCAGGATGATATTATCAGGGGTATTGTAGCTATTGAGGAGGAGGAGCTTGATCAGCAGGAGGGAGTGGTCGTGAGTGACCCCAGTGACAGTTCTGATGATGACTACCAGCCCATTCCTCAGATTCCAGCATGTCGACATGATCATGAGGCCGACAGCTCCAGTTCAGCTCCACCTGCACCACAGACAGACCCTGCTCTACTTGCTATCCTTGAGCGGATGAGGCAGGATCAGGTTTGCCAGGCTCAGGAGACAGCTGCTACATTTGCACAGTTCTAGACTCGGTAGGATGAGTTCCAACGCTAGCAGCAGACGATCCAGCAGCAGCAGCTAGCTATTCAGCAGCAGACACGGGCTCTACAGCAGCAGCAGCAGGCCATGCATCAGCAGTAGATCCTCATGCAGTAGTAGCTTCTCGAATTTATGCAGCATATTGTGACAGCTATTGGGGCTCCACCGCCACAGCCTTCGCCCCAGCTTGGTTAGACTACCACTACTTCTATGACTCCAGCATTACAGCCTAGTGGGCTTCAGAGTCAGGGACAGCCACCAGCACAATTTGCTTCTCCTATAGAGTAGGTGTCCCAGTATTTTGCTTTGCCAGTGCTAGCCCCGTAGTTCACACCTTTTCAGACGGGCTTCACATCGGCTAAGACGTCCTCGCTGCTAGTGCCAGAGACCGTAGTGTCCAGGAGCCTTGGAGCTTCCTTTAGTGAGTTGATAGGGATGCCTACTCCTCCATATCTACATGTCCCAGGTCCTTCTATAGTTGCACCTATTACCGGGACTACAGAGACGCTCCCTTCCTCAGTGGCATCATCAAAGCCTACTATAGTCATACCAGCTCAGTCTACAGCAGCTCCAGTTCCTGATCCGACCCAGACTGCTACAGCACTGCTTCCAGCTACAGAGGGTCAGACTGCTCAGAGCTGAGGGTCAGATGATGATGGCACCTAGTTCTAGCTCGCTCCTCGTACCTCAGCGCCTGGCTCATCCGCTGTAGCCCCACCGACCGACCCTTAGGTTTTGGTGTTTGACGCCAAAGGGGGAGAGGGTTCAAGTATGCTAGCCTTAGGGGGAGCGACATATCTAGGGGGAGCTTAGTTATTATATTAGCTTATATATTTCATTTGGAGTTTTATGTGTGATACACTATTATGCATTCGTCATGTGTTTACTCTTATGCATTAAAACTATATTTATGTGATAGTGATATCTACGTGATCGTGATATATGACATGTGTGCTCTCTACTTTGAATTATTTGTATGTCATATCACTTGTGCTATGCTCATTTGTCCTTGCTTCCGCGTTTTACTCCGATGCAAATGAGCTTTATTACTTGTACTCATGCTTATTTCATATCTTTTGAGTACATCATGTTGGCTTGGGTCATATAAGCTTGACTAACACCTTTGTTCTTATTGCCAAAAGCTTATATGATCCAAGCATGTTTAAAACCTTAACTCTTTCACATACTCGAGGTGGTATTGTCATCAATCACCAAAACGGAGGAGATTGAAAGCATCTAGGCCCCTAGTTGGGTTTCGGTGATTAATGACAATACAAGATTAATATGACTAACGTGTGTTTTGTAGAGGCAATTAAGTTAGGTCATGGTAATGGAGATCGATTGGGAAATCATGGTGGTCATGCCCCTACAATGAAAATCGTTTCGGTTTTCAAAGGATGGACGACAAGGTTAAGGATGGACTAGTTCTAAGTGTCGATTGGAGTTGGAGAGACACTTAGAGTAGTTTAGGACTTTGTTTTTCCTTTGGCCTTACTATTAAGGGGGGTATGGACGGGTAGCTTGACCTTGGTGAGTCTAGTGAGTTAGGTGTGGTGCACACTTGTTAAAACTAGCACTAGGTAGCTCCAAAATAGCCCTTAGATCCAATGGAGCAAACTTCATTCACATATGATCGAGAGTTGGAAGTGAATGGAGGATCAAATACTGATCGGACGCTGGCTCCGGTGTGACCGGACACTGGCTTAAGGTCCGGTCAGTTCATTTGACCAAGGTGATTGCGTCTGGTTTGACCGGACACTCAGAGGTCAAGTGACCGGACGCTGAGGGCCAGCGTCCGGTCGACTCCAGTAAGGTTCCAGAGAGGGAAAATCACGATCGGACGCGTCCGGTCAGTGCTGACTGGACGTAGGCCACTATAAACACTGGAGTTCGGGGTGTACTGACCAGAGAGCGTCGGTCAACATGACCGGAGCGTCCGGTACCCCGCAGAGGCACATAACGGTTCATTTTTTAGCCGGTGTTATAAATACAACCTCCACTCGTGTGTGGGGGTACTTTTGCTCATTCCAACAGCTGAGAAACAAGTTTGAGAGTGCCAAGAAAAGCAAGGTCCTAGTGAGGTGATTGAGATTTGAGAATCCCAAAGAGAGCTCTCATTAGTGAGATCAAGAGTAGCAAAGTGTGCATCCACCCTTCTCATTAGGCTTGTCGTGGTCAAGTGAGAGTTCGTGCTTATTACTCTTGGTGATTGCCATCACCTAGACAGCTTGGTGGTGATTGGGAGCTTGGTGATCATCCAGAGAGCTTGTGGATGACCCAACTCAAGTTGTGAGCGGTTGTGGGTGATTCACCGCGATGGAGTGTCGAAGAATCAACCCGTAGAGAGCACTTGATCCTTGCACAGATCAAGGGGGAGCTACACCCTTGCGCGGGTGCTCCAATGAGGACTAGTGGGGAGGGGCGACTCTCCGATACCTCGGCAAAACATCGCCGCGTTTCCTCTCCTCTCTTTACTTTGAGCATTTACTTTGAGCAATTCAATTCTTGTCATTTACATTCATAGAATTGCCATGCTAGAGTAGGATTGGAACTTAGGTTGCTAAACTTTTATGCGTTAGTTGAATAGAAACACTTTCTAGGCACAAGGGGTTAATTGGGCTAACCGTAGGACTTATTTATTGCAAAGAAATTTAGAATTAGCCCAAGTCACCCCCCTCTTGGGCATCTTGATCCTTTCAACCCGCGCGGCTCGGCTGCTCGTGACCGTAGGAAAAGGCGGGATGTGTTCGGTTGGGAGTGAGAATAGAGTCATGTAGGGCAATCAAAGGAACAGAACGTGCTTCCATTCGGGGACGGCGTTTGTTTATCGTGTGACAGTAAAAAAGAGAGGTAATATTTAGTATTATACCCTTATGGAGCCCCCGAGCGACCCAGGCTGAAAGTGTTCAGGCTGGGGTGCTTTTACAGGGGCAAGTTTGACTAAGAAATCAGTAAGACCAAATTTTAGGGGAAAAACTACGTAGCTGTTCAACGTTCCAAGTGTTGGTGAGAAGGTTGCCATTGTTGTCCTCCGGTCGGTAGGTGCCGGTCGGATTACTTCGGTCACCATATAGGGTCCTTCCCACGGTGGAGAGATTTTGTGTTTTTCCTTCGTTGATTGGGTCCTTCAGAGTACGAGATTGCCGACTTCGAGTATCCTCCCTCTGATCTTCCTTTCGTGGTACCTGCGGAGGGTTTGTTGGTAGCGGGCAGAGCGGATGACGGTCGTCTCACAGGCCTCTTCGAGCAGGTCGACTGTGTCTTGCTGAGCCTCCGCGGCCCGGTCGTGGTCAAAGGCCTTGACCCTTGGGGCACCATGGTCGAGGTCGGAGGGCAGCACTGCCTCAGCTCCGTAGGCCAGGAAGAAGGGTGTGAACCCTGTGGATCGGTTTGGGGTCGTTCTTAGGCTCCATAGGATCGTTGGGACCTCTGCAACCCATCGCCCGGTGTATTTGTTGAGTTGGTTGAAGATGCGTGACTTAAGTCCCTGGAGGACCATGCCATTGGCACGTTCGACCTAACCGTTAGTTTGTGGATGTCCGACCGAAGCCCAGTCGATCCTAAGGCCGTATCCATCGCTGAAGTCTAGGAACTTCGTTCTGGTGAAGTTGGTCCCGTGGTCAGTGATGATACAGTTAGGAACGTCGAACCGGTAGATGATGTCGAGGAAGAACTTGACTGCCTCCTCCGAGCGGATGTTGGTGATGGGCTTGGCCTCTATCCACTTGGTGAACTTGTTGATTGCTACGAGTAGGTGAGTAAAACCGCCTAGGCCCTTCTTGAGTGGTCTCACCATGTCGAGGCCCCAGACCACGAATGGCCAGGTGATGGGAATGGTTTGGAGCTCCTATGCCAGCAAATGGGTTTGCCGAGCATAGAACTAGCATCCTTCACACTTGCGGACAACCTCCTCTGCATCTCGTAGCGTGGTGGGCCAGTAAAAACCTTGGCGAAAGGCTTTTCCGATCAGCGACCGTGGGGCCACATGATGTCCGCAAATCCCAGCATGGACCTCATGGAGGAGCTGCCTCCCCTGGTTGGTGGGGATACACTTCATGAGTACCCCTGACAGACTCCGTTTGTAGAGCTCATCACTGAGCGCGACGAAGGTCTTGGCACGTCGAGCGATCCATCGGGCTTCGGTCCTTTCGGGTAGGAGAACCTCCTCGAGGAGGTCGGCGAGTAGCGGTACTCGCCAGTCAGTTTGATCGAGTGCCAATATGGCAACTTTTGCGGGTGATGTCGTCATAGAGGTACTGGGATCAGAGCCCCCGAGAGCCGGCTTGGCGTTGGGGTCGGAGCCCCCGAGCGCCGGCTGGGCGTTGGGGTTGGAGCCCCCGAGCACCGGCTGGGCGTTGGGGTTGGAGCCCCCGAGCGCCGGTTGGGCGTCGGGGTGTTTCTAGATCGGACTTTCTGGGATGCGGGCGGACGACTCGTGGATGTCGTTGATGAAGACCCCGCTCGGGGATGGATCCCGTCTGGCGGCCAATTTTGCAAGGAAATTGGCGGCATCGTTGTCCCTTCGAGGGACATGATGCAGTTCGATCCCCTGGAATTTGTCCTCGAGCTTGTGCACCTCTTGGCATTATGCTATCATGAGGGGGCTTTTGTAGGAGGACTTCTTCATGACCTATGTCTGGTGACCGTGTCTGGGGCGTGTTTCGCCGCTCCCCTCGATCGTCGTCCACCGGGACCTATGTTGCTCGCTCCTACCGCCCGGCGTGCGTGGCATCATCATCGTCGTTTGACCTTTAATCGGACTGGTGATAGTTGTCTAGAAAGGCGATGATGATCTGCGTGCATCTGGTGCGCAGATACCATTCTCCACGGTCCGTTCAGGCACCGGCCCGGTCGGTGCAGGGGCAAAGCGCCAGTCGGACCATGATGCACCATCGCTTGGGCGCACTGGCGTTGGCTTGAAGCGTGTGGCGAATGGAGCGATCCGTCTAGTGCGTCCCCGTTCCCCCGGTGGGGAGGGAGGGCGCGTGTCGGAGTCGCGATGCGGAGCTTTCCGCCTATTGAACGGCGACGACTTCTACTAGAACCCGGAGGTTCTGGTAGACCTCCCGCTCCTGGGGGTCGACGGGCTCAGGAATGCCGCGCAGAAGCATCGCCACAGCGGCAATGTTCTGGCTAGCCTGAGCGAACTATGGGGGATCATTCCCCTCATTCACGATGTCGTGTTGGACCTGGCGGGCGCGTCCCCGGGTGCCACCCACTGAGTGATGTGCATGCGCGCGTCTTTGCCGCGAATCGTCGCCTCCTTTCTTGGCGCAGCGATTTGGAAATTCTGTCGCCGTTGTCATAATTCCTCTGCAGCGCTTGCTTGCAGACGCGAGGGGCCCCCGTGGGTCCGTGGAGGGGGGGCCTCGCTAGTCCGCACGCTTGGCCTTGACTTTGTCCGGCCTCCGCTGAAGACCGGGGTGTGGGTCTGCGCAGACTCCACAACCATCGGCGGCTATCCCGGAGCGTCCGCCATAGCGCACTCGTAGGATGGACACTGGCAGGGTGCCACGTCACCGATGCTGGAACCGTCGCTCTCGCCCTCGTCGTCCAGGAGTTCGTGGAAAATGGCAGGAGCATAGCCTGCCATTTCCATGGATTTGGTTGTGAGGGGGGATGGCACCAGCATCCTTCGGAGCCCCCGAGCGTACGTATCCGCGGAGGACGCGAGGCCGTAGGGGAATCGATCGTACAGTGTTTGTGGCGTGGGCGATACAGTCCCTCCGAGTGATCGGTGGGGATAGTAAATGAAGAGTAAATAATAGTACGCATATTACTTTTAGTGGGGTTTGAGCAGAGAGTTTGCTCGGAAAGAAGCGCAGATGCCGCGTCGTCGAAGTCGTGCGTACCGGAGTTGATGGAGGGCGCCCCTCCGATGGGTGCCAGGACGTGAGCCTCCTTGCGGAGGTGCAGTTCGCCGAGCCGGTCGGCGATGAAGTCTAGGATTCCGGAGAGGAAGGCCTGGGATGGCTCGAAGACGACCGGGACCCGCATCCCAACTGGTGAGAGTGCGGGAAACTCCAGCCAGCCGAGGCGAATAGTATCGCCCGAGCCCGCCACGAAGACGGTGGCGGAAAAGTTGGCCATCTGATGACCAAAAAGTGTTGAACGTACAATGTCTTCCCCATGGACGGCGCCAACTGTCGGTGCAGAATGTGACCAACTAGTAAATATTTATAGTTTTGTCGTACGTTGTGATCGGAGGTGGCCTAGCACTCAATGACAGGTTTATCTTTGGTTCGTGCAACGTGCCCTACGTCGTTTTGTAAATGGTTGTGATCGGAGGTGGCCTGACTTTATTCCCGAGCTGTGTGCTCAAGTTTGCAAGTTTGCAGTGGGGTTACAAACGAGAAGGAAAAAGATGGGGTGTACAAGAGGTCTAGTCGGCTTCGGACAAAAGGGCCAAGAGCGACAGGAGCTACGCTATGAGCTAAGTGTTCAAGCGTGTGCTTGGGGTATGAACCCAGTGGTTCTGTGGTTGTGAGCTGTTGAACTCGATCGATGTTGGTTTACTTGAAAGGACTAAAGAAGCTCTCCTTTGTTGGAGGGAGCGCATCCCCTTTTATAGATAAAAGGGATGGCTTTACAAGTGAGAGGATGAGAGTACGTATGCTACTAGGCTCTGTTGCCCATGCCAGTGGGTACAAGATAATGGTAGGCGCCTACAACACCGTTGGTCATCACTGTAGAGTGTCCGATGCATGTGGGAGGTTGCGTTGCCTTCTTCAGAAATGGCAGATGTCGGTACCTGCAAAACACTGTTGATGCCTAGAGGCATGTGAGGGGTTTCACCACGTTCACCTGGTACGGTAAATCCCGGCGCCCACAACACTATCGATGCCTAGAGGCATGTGGGGGGCCTTACCGTATGGGAGTTAACGGCGCCTACAATACTGTAGAAGGAAATGTCAGCGCCTACAATACTGTTCGTGTCAGGGTGGTTGCAGAGTACTATACGGGGTATGGTCCCTGGTATCGTGGTTTGACTCTGTGCGCCCTGGCCTGCTTTTTTCGTTCGTCGCTTGGTTTCTTCCGAGCGGACGTTCCTGGTCGGATGGCCCCAGTCGGTCCTGGTCATGCCAGTCGGAGAAGAGTGGCGAGCATGGTTTCTGCGAACCCCGGTCGGAGACACGGGGTCAGAAGTAGCGCTTTGGGCTAGCCTTCCGACCGGAGAGGCCGTCCGGAGGCGGCTGGAGTTCGAAGCGAGCGCTCCGGTCGGAGAGGTGGGCCGAAGTAGTCGACGAGCGGGCGTTGTTCCTCTTCAGTCAGACCTTCTGGTCGGTGACTGGACCACTCTTTCGGCCTGTTGTTTTAGATCCTTGGGCCGGCCCATGAGTTGTGTGCTGCCCGCTTGGGCCGAGCCCTGGCGTGGAAGCCGGTCCCCGAGGGACCCTAGGTTTATGAACCCGACACTTACTTTCCCATCTAATTCGTTTCCTATTGTAGACTGAAGTTCGCTGCAATTTTTTTCGTGAACATGCCTTGGAAAGTATTTCGTTAGGTCATTTGTTTTGTGACACGTGTATGATAACAATGTTGTGGCTAGGAGATAAGCAAAGGATTGTTGGCGTGGCCTCTCTATACAAATCATGTGACAATGTGTATAAGACATCGACGCGGGACTTTGCTATGCCTTAGGCATTTCAGTGGACGAAATAAGTGGGGACAACTTGGGCTGCTATGTATATGTGATGTGATTTTGCATACAATAGTTAAAATAAGAATAAGGCATGTAACTACGGACTACAAAGAACGAGCTGGTTGCTCCACAGTCCCACATCAACGCCAGAAGGAGAGCTCACACGTTATAGAGAGAAGACAAAGAAAAAGGACAAAAAAACACCGTGTGTTGAAGCTATTTTGGCACATTGAACTATTTTTTAACTTAGAGAGGTCATTATTTTTTAGATTAGATAATGAAGGGTTTTTAGTTTCAGACAATTTCTGATGAAGATGCATCAAACCATAGTTATTATAGAGAGATAACTTATGTCCCAACAATAAAACATGTACCCATGACATTAGAAACTTTGATGTACAAAAGAAAAATCAACAAACTAAAAAAAGAAGAAACTTTAAAGGTCTTTATAGCATGGAGACCATGTTTTAGTTCACATCTTCTTGCAAAACACAACCTTTTTTCTCTTGCCAAGCAAGAACCACCATACTACCCTCAAACAAGTTTCCTCCCTATGGTTTATATTATTCACATCCCCTGACCCTCGTCCGCCTCCCCCTATGGTAGCCCAGTCCCAACCCTGAAAAGGGTTCACACCATCACATAGGCTTGGTTTCAAGCCCTCCGGTGCTAGAGATTAGATTGGTGCGCTCAATTCCCACCAAAGTCCAAAGTTGATGAATGCCATGGTGCGTCCTTGCTTTATCTTTTCCTCCTAGCTCTCTCTCTCTTCTTCTTCTTCTTCTTCTTCTTTTTCTCCTTCTTCTTCTCCTCCTTTTCTCCTTCTTCTCCTTCTCCTTCTTCTCCTTCTTCCCCTTCTTCTTCTTCTTCTTCTTCTTCTTCTTCTTCTTCTTCTTCTTCTTCTTCTTCTTCTTCTTCTTCTTCTTCTTCTTCTTCTTCTTCTTCTTCTCCATCTTCTCCTTCCGCTTCTTCTCCTTCTCCTTCTCCTTGTCCTCCTCCTCCTCCTCCTTCTTCTTCTGCTTCTCCTTCTCCTCCTCCTCCTCCTTCTTCTTCTTCTTCTCATGCTCCTACTCCTGTTCGTTCTTCTCCTTCTCCTTCTCCTTCTTCTTCTTCTCCTTCTCCTTCTCTTGCTCCTCCTACTCCTTCTCCTTCTCCTTCAACTTCTTCTTCTTCTTCTTCATCATCATCATCATCTTCTTCTTCTTCTCCTCCTCCTCCTCCTCCTCCTTCTCCTGTCCACACACATTTCCCTACCCGATGTTGTTTTTCTTAGCCGTCGCCCTAACCCCTTCCACCACCACCGCCTACCACTGAAGATGGCATAGCTCCTTTCATCGTTGTCGTAGCTGCCATTGCCACTCTAGCCCTATCTACCACCACCACCTACCACCAAAGCCACCCTAGACCCTTTCACTACTGTTGTTCCCGCCACCCTAGGCCCTTCCTCCATCGGCACCCTAGCCTTGACCACCACCCACTAATGGTTCTCCTGTCACATTAAGGCTAGGAGGGAAGGAACCCCACCTTGACTATGGTGGCAGTAGCATAGACTTCTGACATAGCAACACCATCCTCAATGACCTACTTAGCAAATCATTGAAAACCTTGAATCATCTATCAGCATTCAATATTTATCATGGGCTCAAGCATTGTGGTGAGGTCATCGATGGTAACAACTAGGAAGACGGTTGCACGGGATGTAGATGGTCACATGGTCGACCTATCTCATGATATAAAAGGAGGCGGTAGCCACTATATTATTTAGAATGAAACAGAGAGATATCGAGCATACAACATACATGTGCTTGACCTTGTGTTCAAATCCAGCAAGGGTTGCGCCTCCTCCTCCCACACGCACTGCTCCATCCGACCACCCCACCAACCTGAAGCACGTGGTCCACTCCCGGTATTCTTGCCTGGGGGCCTTCCTCTCATGCCAAGGGATGAGCGAGGAGAGGGGCATGACACCACGATGAGCAGGGACACTGCTACCCATGGGGATTGGAGGTGCACTATGACCTATGAGGAGGGCAACAACATGTAAGGATCGAAGCTTAACATAATGCAAACCAAGCCTCGTGTGTTGTCACTAGGGATGGCGTGGCAAGTATGGGGTCCTGGCTAGCTCTTGGGGCGTAGGAATCATGCGTGACAATGCTCGACTGGCAAAAATGCAATCTCACATGGTCTTGTGAACACTAGGCTTATCCTGGGTCCTGGCCATTTGATTGGTTTTGCGGGTCCTATCTCTACTAGCTTGGTGGGAATTTATTCTGTTCTCTTTTGTCACATTTGAGGAGGCTATTTTGGTCAGCCAATTCTTCTCAAAGCTGGTTCCTTTGCCTAGTACCTCACCATGCCTTTTCGAATGCAGATGACTAAGTTTTTTTTTCCTATAGTTTTAGTACACTGACATAGAGAGGAACACTCTCTCTATTGCCAATAGACCGACAATCGAGGTGAACCTACCATACACTTCTCGTTTGGAAACAAATCCATATGGAAGCCTCCTCGTCACTGCTACAAATAACTAGAGCATGCACCAGCTGATGAATCATGAGTGGTTGCGTTTCAAGCGACACCGCCACCAGTGCCGACAGGAGCTCCGTAGGCCATGGTTCCACTGGCATCATTGGTATTCCAGTAGCCGTCGCTGGTAAGCCTTGCATCGGTAATGGTGTACCAGGCCAAGCCCTCATCTGTGGCATCAATGGTTGCTCAGTTCTCTGTAATTTCCAACTCCTAAGGTTCAACTAATCAGATCCACATCATTGCCTTCCTTCTATCACTTCCCATCCCATCACTTGCTCTCCCATTATGCCATTCTCACCGTTCCTCCTTCCCCCAGTCCACCATTATCATCTGAAAATATGATTGTGAGATCTTCACTCTCGACTCCAACCAGGATCGCAAGGTCAGCGGTGGCCTGATCTATAATACTTTGTGATATAGTTATTGCTTATGATGGAAATTCTTGGAGAATTTTACAAGACTATCTTAAGCATATCAGTATCACACACCAGACATGTGAAAGCTCTAGTTTGGTTTTGGTGAATTGATGAAACCCTAAGTGCTAACCTATGTGCTCTAGTGATTATGAGATAGGTAGCACTTTCCAAGTGGTGGAGCAAGTGAAGATCATGATGATGGTGTGACCATGGTGATGATCAAGTGCTTGGACTAGGAAAAGAAGAAAGAGAAAAACAAAAAGCTCAAGGCAAAGGTAAAATTTGATAGGAGCTTTTTGGTTTAGTGATCGAGACACTTAGCGAGTGTGATCACATTTAGGATCGATAGCCGTACTATTAAGAGGGGTGAAACTCGTATCGAAATGCGGTTATCAAAGTGCCACTAGATGTTCTAACTCATTGCATATTCATTTAGGATCTAGTGGAGAGCTAACACCCTTGAAAATGTTTGTGAAAATATGCTAACACACGTGCACAAGGTGATACACTTGGTGGTTAGCACATTTAAGCAAGGGTGGAGAAGTTGAAGTGGAGGAGTTGTTTTTCACTGACCGGACTCTAGTTCCGGAGTGACCGGACTTGGAGGGGAGCGTCCGGTCATTTATAGTGGTGAAGGCTCGGTCTCTATGATTGACCAGACGCTAAATAGTGAATGTGACCGGATGCGAAGGGCCTACGTCTGGTCAGTGGTGACGTACGCTGACGTATGCTTCGTTGCTGAGCTAGAGAGGACCTGACGCTGAGGTGCGTTCGGTTGAGGCTCACCTGACACGTCCGATCGACGTTTTGGCGCTCTGGATGCTCTCTGGAAGTGACCTAACGCGTGGGCGTTGAAGTGGTCGGTGCGTCCGGTCGAGTGTTGGGGACGCGCATTGTTGTGCTGATCTGATGCGACGCTGCTGAGTCAGGTCGTTCGCGAGCGTGTCCGGTCGTGACTTAAAGCGCGCAAGAACAACTACTAGCCGTTGGCATCGTGCGGCTAACATTGAAAGCACGGGACACGTGGCACTCATCGGGCGACCGGATGCTGGAGGCGTGCGTCCGGTCATCTCTGATCGGCGGGGCCCGTAGTGAGGTGCTCGTGGTGCCCAACGGCTCTATTTCGATGGAGCCTCTATATAAGGTGTTTGGCGGGTACAAGCTCACCCTCTTGGCCATTTACGTTGACATAGCAACCTTGTGAGCTTAGCCAAAACCTTTCTACTCATCTCTATCATTGATTCATCACCTTTGTGAGATTAGAAGAGAATCTAAGTGCATTGCTTGAGTGATTGCATCCAGAGGCACTTGGTGTTCGTGTTTCGTTGCGGGATTCACTTGTTACCCTTGGTGGTTGCCGCCACCTAGACGTCTTGGTGCAGTGAGGATCGTCGAGCAGAGGAAGGTGCTTGTCTTCGGCTCCGATCGTGGTGATTGTGAGGGGTTCTTGATCTTTCCCTGATAGAGAGTCAAAAGGTACTCTAGTGGATTGCTCGTGACTTATGTGATCCACATCTTATGTTGGTTGTGCGGCACCCGATTGCGGGTTTGGCGTGTGATGCCAATTAGCGCGTGAACCTCCAAGTGAGTGAATCAGCACAACGAGGACTAGCTTGCCGGCAAGCAAGTGAACCTCGGTAAAAAAATCTTATGTCATCATTGTCCGAGGATTGCATTGGTTATCTTGTGATTGATTGTGATCATCTCGTGATTGGCTCACTTCTCGACACGTCGGTATAATCACCACCACCATCTCTTGTATTACATTCTTAGTGTTGCTACGCTCTTTAGTGTAATTAGTTTTGAGAGCTAGCTTGTGTCGGGTCTAGTGGTTAGTGAGACTCTTTAGTTAGTCTTTGAGAGCTCACTAACTTAGTATAGTGACTTAGCCAATTGTGTGCTTAGAGATCATAGTCATTAGAATTGTGGCAGGTGGCTTGTTTTTTAGTAGGCTAGCGCAACATTCGCTTCGTCGTTTAATTGTCTAACATCTTTACTAAGTGCTGTTGTAGAAATTTTAAATAGGCTATTCACCTCCTAGCCATTAGGACCTTTCAACATGGTAGAATAGATAGGGCCTATTTGCATTGGTAGGGATTTTTCCCCAGCTTCGCAAAAATTGTTTTCCAGCTTCTCCTACCAAAGATGCCCAATAAGTTATTTTTCTGATGATTCTCTCATATGCACGGTTCCCAAGTGAAGCTAAAAATACTAGCTTCTCTCAGCTCTTTCTCTGCTATCTTTCCTGAGAAGCTATTTTATTACCAAATGTTTTTTAAAAATAACTTTAGCTTCACTGATAAAGCTGCTTTATGAACCCAAAGCTAAATTAAAGTTGCTTCACCGGTGAAGCCGAGTTGTACCAAGCAGACCCATAGTCTTAACGAACACGATTGTTATGGTATGAACTATATTGTTTTGATTTTAAATCAAAACTTGAATTATATTCTAATTGTTCATGCTTCATGAAAACTCATGTAATATTGTTGATTGGCTACAAATAGAATGTTAGGAACATCATGCTCAAAATATCATTTTTTTGGTAATATACAATACACGTCCAAACTCAAATTATCTTGGTATTATTTTTTTCGTCGCAACACACATGCAAGATCCTAGTAAAAATATGTATCCGAGGACGAGATTAATTAGTAGTGGACAGAATAGATTAGGTTGAAAGATGTTTTCTTAATTTTTTTCTCGCTTTTTTATAGTGTATAGTAGATAGACAGGAGTAGTAGAAAGTAGATATAGACATAGATAGACTAAATTATTATTACCAAATTACCAAATAAGAGACTGGGTTCCTTTCCTCCGGTGGGAAGTCCCATATTTTTCCGATCTTATATCAAATTACAATGGTTGGAAAAGTACCCTAGTACCTTCTGGTACTTTCATTTTTTCTATTTTCTAACTAATTAATTGAGAAAAACCATTTATAAAACAGATTTTCTATAGTATAGGGTATACTAGTAATTTGAGATTATGCCCTTAAGCCTCTCACGTGGGGTTTTTGTTTCAGATTTGCCCCAGCCGGACGACTCCTGCTCGGGATATAAAAAGGCCGCTGCTCCCGAACTCCCGACAGGAGGCCGCTGCCTCGAACTCCCGACTGCTCGCCGCCGCCGCCGCCGCCGCCGCCCCTGCCGGTGGACCCAGCGCCGCCACCCCAGCCGCTAACTGGCAGCAGATTTCACTCAGTTTGTTAAGAGTACAGTCCTCTTCAAAAAATTACGTTTTGGTTTCTGCATATAACAGCTTAAAGTCTAAACCGAACTTTCAGGTGAAATTTTTGCTCCTTTGTTGTATGATGATAAGATGAAATCAGTTCAGAAACTAGTCTTTTATATATACACACGTATTGAATCGATTACATTCAAAAGATTCAGAACAACTGCGGACTTGATGGACAGCTCTTGAAAACTTGCGCAGGCATAATCTCATTGCAATCTAAACAAAGCCTCTAATCAACATCTCCTCTGTTTTCCTGTGGAAATGCTGCTGAACCCGTTACAGCCCGTCAGCCTACACCGGAGGTGGATGCCAACGACCTCCTTCCGTGCCGTCGGGGAGGAGGCGGCCAGTGAGCTACGGCTGGCGGCGCAACCGGGCGGCGGCGGTCTGGGTGCTCCCGATGGGAGAAGAAAGGAGAGTGAGAGCACATTTCAGATTGACTCGAGGTGAATGAGCACGTGATTCAGATTGAAACAGAGGATGAATGAATATCTGCAATTACCAGATTACCCTTATTCGAAAAAAATAAATACAGAAAAAACATAACTGGTCAACATATTTTGGTACTGGTCCCACCTAATCTGGTACTATCTCCACCTATTTGTACCTTCAGGTACTTTTAGCTGGGTATCTTCCGTTTTTTCGCTGTCTAATCTCACCCAATGAATGATCCATCTTTTTTCGAACCATTGTAAAATTCCTCATCAAATTTTGAGTCCTTTTTCTCATACAGCAGGATCTCCTGCTCGCATGCATACAGCAGGGATCTCCTTTTTCTCATACATATATCTCCGATTGATCTATGGAGGAATCATCGAACATGCGCGAGATCATGACAAACGCAACGTCGGTGGCGGCGGTCTCAGGTGTCGACCTGATCAGCGACCTTGAAGACGATCTGCTGCTGAGGATCCTCTCCTTTTTGCCGGCGGCAAGCGAGGTCGCTAGGACCTCCGTCCTGTCCAGGCGGTGGCGCCACCTCTGGCCCAACGCCATCGCCCTCTGCTTCACTCTTCGCAGCAAGCCGGAGACCTACACCGAGGCTGACGGTGACGAGGCCCGCAGGCTCATTATATTGCCGCCGCGAGCGACGTCGTCGAGCAGCGCGCTAATAGTGGTCCTGACGTGGAGGACGTGGACCTGGACTTCATCTACGTATGTGACGAGGACCAGTTCGACAGGGGCCTGCACTACCACGCCAAAGACATCACGTCGGAGCATATCGCTGCATGGCTGCTCTTCGCAGAGCGCCGCGTCGCTGGGAGATTCATGCTCGCGGTGCCACACCATGTTGATGAGAAGGAGGACAACCACGACGATGGCGCCGCTGCGGATGAACAAGAGGCGCAGGAGGAGATCCAGGAGGAGGAAGAACATGTAGCAGAGCCAGAGGTGGAGGTGGACGCCGGTGCAATTTTTGTATTTTGGTCCCTTTTGAAAACATTTTTTACAAAAAGACCTATGCCAAAACGTTTGCTGAAAATAGATCATTTTTATGCGTCTTAGAATATGACGCCAAGGGGATGAGGGTTAGCGTCGACTGACACGACGCCGAGGTCTTGCCACGTCACGGACGACCCTGGTCGACGGCGACACGGTGGTGCATGGGGTCCGACACATCGGCGTTGTGTCAGCCAACGCCACAGGCCTAACCTCGGCGTGGTGGGACTACACGCCAAGCTATTGGCACCATCCGGCGCGCGGCCCAGGCGGCCCAACAACGCTTCGTGGCCCAATAGCTCGGCGCATGGTCACTTAACGCCGAGCCACCAGACTCGACGCGGCCTGACCCAACGCCGAGGTCTGGACTCTTGAAGCCGCGCCGCGGCCCCCTTCTTCTTCCTCCCTCCATTCAGAAGACTGCAATTTGGCCCCCTTCTATCCGAAGACTGCAATTTATGAAATAGCGAATGCACAACGATTACACTCACATCAAAACTAACAATGGCATGTCGCAAACTAAACCTAGCATGCCTTAGGGGATTGAAAGAAACAAGTGATACAGACGTTGCAAAGGTACTACGATTACACACTCGCATGAAAACTAACAATGGCATGTTGCAAACTAAACCTAGCATGTCTTAGGAGATTGAAAACAACAACTCATACAAGCATTCCACATTCAGATTGACTAACAAAGGTTGGTCCTAATAATGCTCCCACATATTGAACTGAGTTGTGCCTTCCTCATAGTATCCTCCAGTTGACGGCGGCGGTGGCGGTGGCGGTGGAGAAGGAGGCCCGTACTTCTTATGGTACGGGCACTGGCAGTACGGATTATTGCATAGTGCCTCCTCTACATCATTGTTGTTGTCGTCGTCTGACTTGTCCCTGTTACCACTTCTAGGGCCACACTCTAGGTCAAAGATGCGTCCATGTATATATGTGATGTACTGTTGATGGGGATAGATAGGAGGAGGGTCGACCCATCTAGTAAAGCCACAGTTATCTGGACAGCTTGAATCCTAAAAACCATCTACCAATAAGTACTACTACAAACCAAATGCAAATCTAAAAAAAGGAGAGAGTTCAAAGGAAATACAAATCCTCGCGGGCATCTGAAGAAACGACGGCCTCCACCGTCACAGTCGTTGTACATCTGCACAACGCAATCCAAACCGTGGCAGCATTTTGGCAATCTTCAATGCGCTTGTCGTATGATCTAAGAGGTCTCTCACGGGTGAAGTCACTCTTCCTCTCCAAAGGAAATTCCTCTATTGGTTCTTCAAAAGAATTAGGACCCAGAGAACCCTCCCGCACAATTGGAAGTCCCTTCCTCACTCCCTTTCCTCTCCCTCCGTCGAAACCCTTTCCACTCGAGGAACCTCCGCTCGACATTTGCTAAAACTAAACCAGAAAACAAGTTGTGTGGATGTGGAGCAAGACATGGAGCACTATATATAGAGATGAAGGCAGGTTTACCATGAATGCTATTTGACAAAAAACTTGTGTGCGTACTCATTTATTGAATCTGCAAAGGGTAGATGCTTCATCTGAAAAGCCTACAACCATGACTGGTCATTTCATCTGAAAAGGCTACACCTGTGTTTTGTCACTTCATCTAAATGCAGTACATCACTCTGATATTAATTCATTGCGTATACGGATACAACAGTAAACGAATCTAGGCTTTTCAGTGAGTTTTCAAATAGACTTTTCATTGACTGCAACAGTACTTGTAGCCCTTTCAGTGACTGCAATAGCACAAGTAGCATTTTCAGTGATACAAACAGTAGCACTACAGTCCTAGGATAGTTAACGAAGTATAGGACATAAGACCGTCTGAAATAAAAGCATAGTGCATTACAACATAATAAAAAAAGTCCAGGGAATAAGTTCATCTAAAATAAACGCAGAGTGCATTACAACATAGTAAAAAAAGTCCAGTGCTACACGACATCGCTCATGAATAAACCAAATAACTACTGAGTGCAACGAGGCAACTTTCCCTTCCTCTGGGCATCAGGATTCTCCTCCATCGCTGCCTTCGCTCGGCGCACACGCTCAAGCTTCTTCTCCCTCTCCGCCCTGTGCCTAGGGTTTTCTATTTGTTGCACAAATAATGAATAAACATTGGGATTACCTTGAAATATGAGCTTTACCACGTCTTGACATCCTAACATTACGTAGAAAAAAAATCAATCCAAAGTACCTTTCAACGAATGTAAAGCTACTAACACTAAATCACCATACCTCCCAAATAAGCTTTTCATTACAAACCCTAATCAAATTTAAATCCCAACAAACACAAAATTTAACTAAATGATTATAAACCAGAACATATACAACAACAACAACAACCATACATTTTGGTCATTCAATCATTTGAACCACCATACATTGCACGAATGACATGAACATGAACCAAACCTATAATGCCAAGTTCAAAAAAAACACAAACAACCGAATCTAAATGGATGAAATGAAAGAGGGGAAAGAGGAGTACCTTGGCAAAACGTCAAAACCCTCGATCTGGCCTCCCAAGAGCTGGATTTAGGATTTAGGGTTCGTGGGAAGAGAGAGGGAGTGGAAAATGGCCACCTGTTGGTTCTAAATGGAGGGAGGAGGAAGGGGGCCGCGGCGCGGCCTCAACTGACCGAACCTTGGCGTTGAGTCGGGCCACGCTGAGGTTAGCGTCTCGGCGTCATCTGATCGCACGCCGACCTCTTGGCCCACGAAGCGTTGTTGGGCCGTTTGGGCCGCGCGCCGGATGGTGCCAAGAGCTCAGCGTAACTCCCCATAGCGCTGAATTTAGGCCTGTGGCGTTGGCTGACACGACGCCGACGTACTGGGCCCCATACACCAGCCCCGGAGTCGTCGGTGACGTGGCAAGGACTCGGCGTCGTATCAGTCGACGCTGACCTTCATACCTCGGCGTGATTTTCTAAGACGATTAAAAATGGTCTATTTGTAACAAAAGTTTTGCCTGGGGTCTTTTTGTAAAAAATGTTTTAAAAAGGGACCAAAATGCAAAAATTTCACTGGACGCCGAGGAGGTAATGGCAGCGGTCGAGGTAGAGCTGGCGGCCCTGGTGATGAAGGATGTGCAAGAGGCGATAATGGAGGATGACGATGAAGATAGCGGGGAGGAGATAGAAGATGGTGATGAAGAAAAGGTGCCGGAGGCAATCCTGGAGGAGGAGGAAGAACATGTAGCGGAGGTGGAGACGGCCGCAGCGTTCGAGGTGGTAGAGCCGGTGGTGGAGCTGGAGCATGCCGATGACGATAACAAGGACGAGAAGGATAGGAATGTTCTGGTTGCCAAGCTGCCCTGCTCGGCGAGACTCCAGAATTTGAGCCTGACTCTGGGCAAAGCAAGGCTCACGGTTCCCGTAGCTAGCACCGGCGCCTTCGACGCCCTCACCGACATGTTTCTGAGCTACGCCCTCCTGTCGTCGTCGTGCAGCCCGCGGCTGAGGCGGCTGCGGCTCTACCACGTCCTTGGGCTCGCCACACTCAGACTCAACGCGGCGGACACGCTCGAGGAGCACCGGCTGACTTTCCTGTGCGACCTCACGTCGCTCGACGTTGCTGCGACTGGCCTCCGCGAGCTTGGGGTCTGCGCTTGCCACCAGCTATCGGAGGCCAGGATCTCGGCGCCGCGCGTGCAGGAGCTGGAGTTTGTACGCCACACAAAGCTGCTGCAGTTCGACGGTGCAGTTAGTGTCCGGTGCATCGAGGCTCTCCCGATGTGGTCATGCCCGTCTGGTGGTCGCATATGATGGTAAGTACGGTTATCTCCAAAGTTCTTTTTACTTTATATATTAATAGTTGATTATTGGAGTCTTAGCCTAGCACCCCTATATAATGATATGTTAAGTTGATTATTTATGCCCTATTTGATCCAAGAAAATAATAGTTAGCTGTTAATAATTAGCTCATTAGATCCAAACAGGTCTAGCTAATTATTAATTGAATATCAAACTAACAACTATTTCACTAGCCGAACAAAACTACCTAATAGCATATAGTATTAGTTGTGGCCTACTAGGTAGCTAACTACTAGTAGCTAATAGATCCAAACAGGCCTTAGATAATGTTATTTTTCACTTTAAGAGTTGGCATATGGCTCTATGTGCATCACCATTGAAGACAACACGAGGGCACACGAGGGCACGAGCTCTTAATTAAGGGCTTTCTAGTTTAATTTTACATTGATATTGTATGATCTCTCCTGTTATACACGTACCTTAAGTACATCCACTAGTAGATGTATGTGAGGGCATATGCTCTCAATGGTTTTCTAGTTTGATTATTTTATTTTGACTTCATATATGTTTCCGATTGAAGGAGGCGCATAGCGATGACATACAAGAGGGAGATATCGTGGACATGATGGCCGAGATACCGCACCTTCCCAGCATTATCGATTTAACGGTAGAAGTAGACGCGTATGGACATGCCATCGGAGCCTCTCTAGCGAAGCTCATCGCAAAGTGCACCAATATCGAACACCACTCCGTCTGCATGTATTCCTCCAGGGTGAGGCCGGCTGTATGCATGACTTTGTCATTTTACCACGATGAAAATTGGCTCAGGTTTAATTTATCTCGGACTAATATATAACTGCATGCAGGGCGAGGACTGCTTGGATTTAAGCTGCATCTGCCATCTTCAGTCGACGGACTGGGACAGCCAGAAGCTCTCCCTTGAGCACCTACGAAGCATAGAGATACGTGGAATTGCTAGACAGCTAGATACGTCTGGTGCGGCTGTTGCTCACAAGCGCAACAGCACTCGAGGGGATGACTGTCGCCTTAGATACGTCTCACTTGGAAGACGGCGAGGAGGTGGATTTCGACATCGTCCCTTGCTACGTAGGACGTTGGCTGCCCAGTGTGTGGAAGTGCAGCGAGCTAGGGTTGTTTGTACGCCCTGTGGAGTATGAGTGGAGGATGCAAGACATGGAAATTAGAGTGCACAAAGGAACAGGGGAGGCTTGACTTTTCAGGATATATATATATATATATATATATATATATATATAACTACTGTTCTGTGGTGACTGGCCATAGAATAACTTATTCTGTGGCCACTTTGAGTTACGATAATTACTATTTTAATTTACGAGATTACAGTAACTCCTTACTAAGTGATTTACTAGAACATTATGGTAAATATCACCGTGAGTTGTAGTAACACGAGTATCGTAAATGCATATTTATGTTATCGTAAATTGGTACAAACATTATCGTAAATCAAGGTGGCTATAGAATAAGTTATTCTATGGCCAGCTGCAGAATAGCCTTACCCTATATATATATATATATATATATATATATATAATTTTGTTATTATAAATGTTTGGTTATTAGTATTATATATAGGTTGGCATGTCATTTTCTTTTGACATATTTTGTTCCAAAACAAAAGTGGGATGCCATATATGCTTCTCTATTAAGTTCGAATCAACAAGCAACTTTTTTGGATTCTCATATTTTTTATTTTTGTTTTTGGTACTCTTGTGAGACTAAACATATACTTGCTCCTCTGTGATCTGCCAATCTCTGTTCTTTTTCTCAAGAATCAGGCATGGAGAAATAAGAGCATCTCACCAGTAACTTGGTAAAGAAAATACTGGTAAGAACTTTTGCAAGTAAAAAAAAACACTCTCCTCCAACAGCTCCTTTTTCTTTGCTCTAAAAGACAGCTATTACGTCTCCTCCAACAGTTCCGTCTTTCTTTTCTCTGTCTCCACCGGCCACCATTGTTTATCGGAATTACTAGTGTCCGGACGTCTGGACGCAAATAAATATCAGACGCTGTGTTGATCCACCTCCATGATTAAAAAATTATCTCCGCTCACACGCTTATTACCACGCCGCGCACCCGGCCTTCTTCCCCATCATGTTCCATGCGCTCGCCTCACTCGGACAAGGTGGAGCACAACTGCGCACCAACCTACAACCTCATGTTGCACCGCCCAAACATGGCAGAGGAGAAGGGAGAGAGTTATGGCTACAAGGAGAAGGGAGAGAGTTATGGCTACAACATTAAAACAAGTTGTTGCAACATCTTAAATCAACTTATGAAACAACTAGAGGAAACTTGCTGCAACACTAAAACACAGTTGTTGCAACATCTGCAATCATCTTATCAAACAACTAGAGGAAACCTGTAACAACACGATACAGAATGTTTCAGAAAAACTTGGTAGCTTGTTGCACCATCGAAAAACATGCAACTGCAACGTAGAAAAACACATGTCTATCTCCATCTCGATCTCGACCAAACAAACCTGCACCTGGCAGAGAAAAGCTAGTCATTGCAACAAGACCAACTTATTGTTGGGACATATAGGTATAATGGCCGCAACATCCAAAAAAATGCATCTAGAACAGAAACATATCAAAATCCGCTTATTATGCGGTGCAACATCCCGAATGAGTTAATGCAATGGCTCCAAAAAGATCAATGCAACATAAATAATCATATGTTGCAACATAACAATATTGAAGGATCCGCTGAAATAGATCTTGGTGAGGAGCTCCAGCCCTGGCCACACGGCCATCGCCCTCCGCTCAACAGCACACCACTGCTCTGCCTCTTGCTCCTTTCCCACAAACGCGTCAGAGCCTCATGCTCCTCCAACGTAGCCATAGAGATCTATCCAAGAGGGGAAAGGGGAGAGGGGCTAGTCTCGAAGTCAGAGGGGCATGGGGGCTCGCCCTGCCTCCGCCCCTGTGTCCCAACGCTCACCTCCAGGCTTCACCATGAGGAATCGCTTCGTCTTGAGATGGCAAGCATGGCCGAGCTCATTGTGCCGTCCACTTGGCTTGGTGTGAGAGGAGAATGAGGAAGATGTGAAGCGAGAGAGGTGTTCTGGGTGCAGATATGGAAGTAGAAGATAAGATAGAAAATGTGAGGCTGAGCCTTGGACAAGTGGATAAGAATGAATGGTTGGATGGTAGGGAGAGGAATGTGAGGCTGTCGTAGGCGTCTGATATTTTATTTGAGTCCCGACATCCAAATAGGAGCAATTATTCCAATTATTTAGGTAGTGTTTGGTTTGAGGAATGGTGTGTGATTGGGTGGACAATCCCACTTTTCTAGATGTTTGATTGGAAGGCACGAGGGACAGAGTCATCCCACATGGGGGAATACTCCTGCAAGATTCGGGTTCACCTCGCCCCTAGAAAAAGAATGGATGGGGACGACCCACTTGGGATGAGCGGTGCACGTGCTCGTGAGGAAGAAGGGCGCTCAGGCCCGAGGGTGGACGCGCGAGCCAGCTTGCGGCGGTGCGGGGCAGCGGGCGGGCCAGACGGCCATGGGTGAAAGCGCGTGGGCCTGAGGTCGCAAACTCCGTCATCAGATGACAAAACTTCGTCATTCTACAAGACAACCCAAACCACACATCGTCATCGGATGACAAAACTATCAAGTCGAGACACCATCGTCATTGTTTGCACCGTCGTTAAGGCAATGTCCTACACCGAGCAACAGAGCAAGCCACTACCATGCAAGGTAAATCGCTGCAGGCCGCTGCAAACTGTGTCATTGTCACGACATAGTTGCCACTTGCACCGTACACCGACGTTGTTATTTACCGAACTAACCACTGACATGCGAGGATAGCTGCACACGGACCGCTGTTAGCCGCAAAACCAACCTGCAATAACTGCCTTTGGTCATCAATTGTGTAGCTCTGGTCAAAACTTAGCTACTCTGTTGAGAAAACCAACACATCAAAGGGACCGTTTCTAGCAACCAATATGAAGATCTCTGTGCAAGAGGCCTGGCGTGGCATATGCTGGCCGATAATAAGGGCTTGATTGGTAAGGCTCCTTCCTGGCTCCGGCTTCTTTGGAGGAGCCCTGCCAAATATTTTATGGGAGAAGCTATTTTTTAGAAAACAGAGCCGGAGCCTCGTTCAAAACCATTTCGCCTCCTCTGGAAGAGCCATTCAAGAGGAGCTCTGTCAAACACCCCCTAATACGTATAACTACTGCAAATGGGTGGTAGAATCTATCTGCTGTAGACATATATAACACTAGCTAGTGGTTCTTATAGACTCGAAATCAAATCAAATTCTCTCACTAGATCAAATTAGTAACGCAAAGAGTACAATCTGTTGCATGATGTCACACGAAAGAATTTGGACTGGTCGGCATCGTCGTCGGAATCTAGACGCGGCCCCATTACCATCAGGGTGTCGATATTAGAAAGGTCGTCATCCACTCACTCATCCGTCACTAACTCGCTGGACATCTGTAGTGTAGGTACGCAAGGCACGCAGGGCCGGCCTCAGTGGCCTTTCACGTCGTTTTCGGTGGTTTTGCTTTTGCAGCATACGAAACCAACGTTTTTTTTTCGGCAAGGAGTACTACGAGTACTACCGAAATGGCTGCTTGTGTCTAACGGAAACCGGTGCAGGTTGGTGCCGCCTTCCTATTGTCTAGTCACGTTACGTCACGTCGAGCCACGAGGCCTCGTTGAGTTCCTTTCCTAAAGTTCACTTTCTGTATGTTGGACACATATATAGAGTATTAAATATGGGAATATATCTAGTGCAAATCAACTTCTTCGTGCAAACTGTACAAACCAACTGCGGGAGGAAAGGTGGGAGGGGGATTTGCAAAAGTATAATTACGCCCACTCCTAATTACACTTTTGCAAATCCCCCCTCCCACCTCTCCCCCGCAGTTGGTTTGCACGGTTTACACAGAGAGATTGGTTTGCACTTGATATATTGCCATTAAATATAGACTAAAAAATAACTAATTGTACAGATTGTAACTACTTTACGAGATAAAATTTTAAGCTTAATTAGTCCATGATTTAACAATATGGTGCTACCGTAAACATGTGCTAATAACGAATTAATTAGACTTAATAAATTCGTCTCGCGGATTACTGAGGACTTCTGTAATTTATTTTATTATTACTGTCCAAACACTCGCACATAACATCCCGATATAACACCCAATATGACATTACCTAAACTTTACACTTTCAAGTTGCCGTCCTGCAATTGCAAGGAATCTACTACTCCAACGCTTCAAATTGACCACTGGAGCTTATTGCGGGTTTGGGTTTTATTCGGTTCTAGGCATGTCGTGCAAAGCCCAAATCCGATATATACAGCTACTCTTGCTTGTGCTGTTTTTCTTTTCTCCGCGTGTTTTGTGCATACATAAGCTTTTGGTAGCCGTATGCTCCAACATGTAAATAATGCCACATGTCATTTTCATTTCGATGGCTAGGTTTTAATGGTATCAGGGGCGGATCCAAGATCAAGCTAGGACCCAGACTGAATGAAATTGCTATGGCTAAATTACTAGGGCAATGTATCAAGTGCAAACCAACCTCTCCATGCAAACCGTACAAACCAACTGCGGGGGAGAGGTGGGAGGGGGGATTTGCAAAAGTGTAATTAGGAGCGGGCGTAATTACACTTTTACAAATCCCCCCACCTCTCCCCCGCAGTTGGTTTGCACGGTTTACACGGAGAGGTTGGTTTGCACTAGATATGTTCCCAATTACTAGAGCCTAATCTTTAATTATTCAAGTGATTTATACTATTGATTTATTTGGCCATGACCAGGGTTGTAGCACGACAAACCTTAGGCCAGTGTCCGCCACCAATGGTTTATTTAAATATTTTAGCTAACGGAACGTGTAGTACCCAGCCCAGACGACCAGGGCTAATGTCCGGACGCCCGCGCCAGCTGCATGTGGGGCCGTGCACGCTTCATGTTCCGCGCCCACACCGTGGCGTCCCCTCCACACCCACACGCATGCAGGCGGCCCAAACAGCTACAACAGGTGGCTCCTGCAGATGGGTCCCACTCTTAGCAGCCATGTTCCAGTTCTCGTTCCCGGAACATGAACGGGAATTTGGAGCATCATCGTTTTATAACGTGAAAACGTGAACGCTTCCGTTCCTAGAACATAGACGTTCCCGAAACATGGAACATGGGAACGGGAACGTGGACCATTGCATGTTCCCATTCCTAGGCTACTAAGGTCCCACTGTGACATGTGCAACACTAAGATCTACTTTTGCAATGTTTAGATAAAAGACAAGCAATATACATCCGAAAACCACTGAAACACTTGCAACATATGTCTAAACACACTAAAAAAACACGTGTGTATTGCAAAACATACGTAACATTTAGATAAAACACTTGCAACATCCGGGTGAAACACACTTACAACATATGTCTAAAAAAACAGATAAAACATTGGGGACAGATGCTTGCAACATACGTGTACAACCATTGCAACATCCATATGAAACACATGAAACATACCTCTAAACACATCTGAAACATTTAAAATATACACTTGCAACCTACATCATATCCCATCGCTGCCAGATGCCCGCGGGCCTTGCTGTTGGCGACCTTCCTAACTACCTGACGCCCGCGACCACGGACCCACCGAGTAACTACATCCTCGTCGGCGTTGCTGGCTGAGTCGCCCCTGATGGGCGAAGCGTCCCCTGCCCGATCTCGTACACATCGTTGGAAACCAATGCCGAGGGAGAAAGAGAGCGCGAGGGAGAAGCCCGCTCAGGGCATGGCCACTCGGATCTCGTGATGTCGTGAGCTGAGGTCGATAGTGGCGAGGACCTTGAGGTGGGAAACGGCGGCGTTGACAGCACGGAGGCGGAGTGGGTGTGGGCGGCAGACACGGTGCCGAGCCGAGCAGGATGAGGCGCACCGGAGGCGGAGAGGGTGTGGGCGTGGGGGAGTAAACGCGGCAAACGCGGACGCAGGATGGAGGAGCAAGGTATGGGGTGCAACGGAGACGGAGTGCGCATGGGTGGGGGCACCATGCGCGGCGCACGACGACGAGGTGGACTGGGGTGGCTGCCCGATGTGGTGAAGCGAGTGGGGCTTTCGTTAGGGATTTCGGTTCGGATTTGAAGCCCGCCTAACACGAGGAAAGGCCCCGTGTGTAATGCCTAGCCCGGCAAGATTTTCAGGTTGTGCTGAGCCGGGCAGCCCATTCGCCCATCCGTAAGAACCGATACCCGATTCATAGTTAAGCATTAAAAACTTCTTTAGTGTATATACACACATGTTAAAGTGCATTTGAAAGAGATTCCCAGGACCGTTGCTCTTAATAAAAAACAACACAAACCCCACCGAACAGATATTGATTCACTCTGCTCGAGAGCTGCAACACCCAGCCAACAGTAGCTAGCTACTCTATAACAGTCGCGTGTGCATCCACCAATCGTGAGTACCTGTTGCATACCCTTGCGACGGAGAATCAGATCAACTTTTTTTTTTAAATGTTGTGTAGCATCTTGCTATAGAGTCCGCGCTCGACGGGGTATACTTAGCAGTATACAAGTTAAGTACCGTAGTACGTACTACTAATTAAGAGCATTAGATTAGAAATCCAGGACTACGTCTACATACGTGCATGTGAGAGCAGAGGAGGAACCGAGAACCTAGTCCAGTCCACGAGTCAACTTGGGAAAATGCAAGGAAACGCAAAGCGAAAGGCGAAAAAACAAGCCCGAAATTGGTGACCAGGTGAGGTGCAAAGCGGGGAAAGCGAAAAAGGACCCCGCGCTTTGGAGTTTGGGCTGCGCTGCCTTGCCGGTCCACGACCAGATCCGCCGAATCCCAACACGGTCACGGTCCGCTTCCGCTTCGTACAAACAAAAATGAAATAGTACTCCGTAGAAGGGAGGAAAAGTCGTATAAAGACCCTGCCGCGACCTCGTCGTCGCTCCCCCCACCGATTCCGAGCCCACCTTCCTCCTCCCCCGCCACCGCCAGCTGTGATCCCTCCTCCTCCCTCCGCGCCGTCGCCCGCCGCGGCATTCTCCGCTCCAGATCCAGGTACCCTCCTCCCATTCGGCCGCCCCCGTCGTCGCCCCTCGCCCCCTCCTATTGTTATTCTCTTCTGAAATATAATAATCTCTCTCACCCACGCCTTGCTCGCCCGCGCCGCCGGCGCCATCCGGGCTCGCGCCGAGCCGGGATCCGCCCGGCTGCCGGGTGCGCCACGGTGATCCCTGCGCGCTTGATATTTGCTTGCTTGCGCGGGTTGCTCCTTTTATTCCTCTTCCTCCTTCAAAATGTTCTCGTTCCTTGCTGTGTGCCTTCGAGCCGTGGAACGGAACCCCGCTCCTCCCTCTCCCCCCGATCCGTTGCTGAATGCACTCGTTCGTTAGCTGTGATGTGATCCTAAGCGCCTTTGTTTGCCGTGCTCAACAGGGCCCTCATAGAGCATCCGCTCGACCTGCTGCTCCCCCGGATCGGTTTGGCGGCCGCGGCGCATCTCATGGTGAGTTTGGTTAGCTACTACTGGTGCTACATCTATGAGCTTGCAAGCGCGTTTGGCAGCTTGAGCTTGCAAGCGCGTTTGGCAGCTTGAGCTTGCAAACGCGTTTGGCAGCTTGCTCGTTTGCTATGTGCACGTGAAGTATTATTGGAATAGTGGCTCCTGATTTTGATCTGTTTGATTGATCGGGCCAACAGGGTGAAGAGGCTGTCCACTTCAGCGTCGCCGACGCCAAGGACTGCAAACAGAGTGCCGCTGACGTCGGCGATAAGACGGTGAGTGAGTGCGGTGGAATGGATTAGCCTGTTCAAATTAGCTTTGGTTCACTTTACATCGCTTGCTGGGGTTGGAACAATTGCTTATGGCTTTAAGGCTTGGAACAATTGCTCATACTTTGTACTACCTATACGAAGTAGCTGCTGCTCTTTTTATGAATGTGTACCTTTGCTAGCCCGTAGAGTACCTTGTCACTTTCAAAAAAGCACGCATCATCTCAGCTAGACCTTTCTCTTTCAAGCAGAAAGGCAGTGTAGGCAGGTACATGGTACTGTATGAGCTTCTTGTACCTGCTTGGAATTAACTAAGATGATACGTTGCACAATCTAATACCTTTGCTAATATGTAGAGACACTAACTTTGCTCATGTAGCTGTCAGCTACTGTTTGTTTTGCTGACTGATACTCTCGATCTAAATCCTGGCAACATTCTCTTGCTTTTGCAGTATGTTATCAGTAGATCAGATGATGACTCCAAAACGTCTGTTGTGGTTAAAATTCTTGACAAACTCACTCAGACTTGGTAATGCACTTCATCATTTCATTGGTCAGCTCTGCTCCCCTTGCACTCGACTTATTTCTAGCTATTCATTCATATTTTTGGTCTTGATGCATTTGCAGGGTTGTACCCACAATACTTGGGAAACAGCCACCTCTAACCAAGTCGCAGTCTGTGATTCCAGTTAGTGATGAGAAGATATTGGTTATCGAGAAGGGTGTTCCCTTGAATGAGTCCATCTGGTTCCTTGAGGTATACACTAGCAATTGATACGATGCTCTTTTTGGATTTGAAATACTGTTCCTCTTCAGAGATTTTGAATGCACTAGCTGCTTGCACAGGGTGCTTAATAATTTGTTTCTGTTCCTACAGATGTTAACAAATTTCCTTGTGTCAGACCTTTTCTTTTACACATCTATAACCTAACTAAGCAGACACACTCCTTTTTTTTCACTCAGATAGACACCCCCTTTGTTAAGCAGCAACGGAAAATCAAGGGAACAGAAGTTGTTTCTTGGAGCAAGGGAGTAATTGGTGTTGGCCAAAAACCGGTTGTGATTAGTGGTCCTTCTGGTGTTGGTAAAGGGACATTGATTGCAAAATTGATGAAAGACTATCCATCGAAGTTTGGATTTTCTGTTAGCCACACTACAAGGTCTCCAAGGGAGAAGGAAATTGATGGTGTTCACTACCACTTCACAGAACGAAGCAAGATAGAGAAAGATATAAGCGAGGGCAAATTTCTTGAGTTTGCTCATGTTCATGGAAATGTTTATGGCACAAGTATTGAAGCAGTCGAATCTGTAACTGATGAGGGAAAGGTAAGACTACTACAATCTTTGATAAAAATTTCTGAAAGGTGAACTGCTTCATCTTTCCATTGCTTTTTCGTTGAAGAGGTGTATTCTCGACATTGATGTCCAAGGAGCTCGATCCGTGAGGGCTTCTTCTCTTGAAGCAATATTCATCTTTGTGTGCCCTCCATCGTTCGAGGAACTAGAGAAGCGCCTTCGGGCACGGTATATTTGTAGTTCATGAAATATAGTGTTTGGATAACCTCATGTGATGGATTATGTCATTCTTAATCATATAACTAGATGTCATGATTGATTTATTCTCTGGTCAATTGGTCATACAGGGGTACTGAAACAGAGGAGCAAATCCAGAAACGACTCAGAAATGCTCGGGCTGAACTTGATCAGTCCAATGAACCTGGTCTCTTTGATCATCTTTTGGTCAATGATGACCTTGAGACATGCTATGAGAATTTGAAGGTAATTCACCCAGATCATTGGCTACCTTCCCTGGATTTTTTTTTTCAATGCAAGTCTCGAATTATGACATTAATCTTTTCTAAATAATTGTTATTGTAACCTGCAGAAGTTGCTTTCTCTGGATGATGACCAAGAAGATTCAGATGATTTTTGTAAGTCGATGAAATATTTTTACTTCCACTGTGTACTGATGCTTCAGTGTGTGTTTTCTGATGGTGAATCCTATTATCCTTCAGTTAACAAGGAGGGCAAAGGAACTGCAAGTTACTCTATCGTGTCCAAAACTGACTCAGAAATTTTGTTGCAATCTGAGACTAATGAAGCCAAAAATGGAGCTGCATGCTTGTATGTCATTGGCCCATATTCTTTTTACACAATTCCATACTATTAGTATTTGCTGATGACTTTGGGCTTAAACTTGTTTCTGTATATATGAACTTCTCCGCAGGCTGGCTCTTGATTTGTCGTCTCTCTCAGGCGGTGCGCCTGGACGAACAAGGGGCCTCAAGATACGCTCAGTTAACTCCTTTTGACACTGGCTTATATTGGTGTTTTAGATGACCCAAAGCATTCTTCAAAATGATACCGCAGAAGTACTGACTTGAATTTTGGATCAATTCCCATGAGATGACAGCTTCAGAAACATCTTTTAGTTAGGAAAAAGAAGGGAAACAAGCATGGAATTTATTTCTGTTTGTTATTTGTTTGGGTGCCACAAGGAGGGGAAATCATAGCAAGGGATTGTTGTACCTTATTTTTGAGGGATCGTGTACTTGTTCTACTGTTGAGAGGTATTTGTTGGTCGGATAATGTGATGGGAGCCTATCTAAATGTTCCTTTCATAGTGGTCTGAATAACATTGAGCTCATTGCTGGACTGTGTTGTGATGATTCTCTCAACTCTTGGATTATGTTGCACCTAACTATAACTCTAGTGCTGATCAAAGAGAAATGTTTTTGTGTTCAGTACGCCCTGCTGTAAGCAAATGTAAACTTTGGGGGTACTGTTCATGTATTTGAGTTTGATATTTGAAAATGGTAAACTAGATTTCTCATTTCATATTAATAACATTTTCACTATATGTTGAAAAAAAAGAGTACTATATACCCCAAATGTCACTTTGCGACTCAATTGAACATTTGTAAGCTCGGGCCTCTTGTCATGCGCCGCTTCATCGGACACCGCGCCTCCGATGCCTCTGTCGGCCCTTGCGCGAGAGCGCCTTGGTGTGGGGCGGCGGTCTGTCGGCCCTAGCGCGAGAGCGCCTTATGGTGTGGGGCGGCGGTCTGTCGGCCCTAGCGCGAGAGCGCCTTAGTGTAGGGCGGCGATCGGAGCGCGAGGACGATGGCGTGAAAACACATTGTAGCATGTACATGCTCAACATGTTCTATCTTCACCGTTGAATATTGCTTTGAGATTCGTGCTGCTCACTCTCCAATGCTTCACACTACTCTCCCCAATGGTTCACACTACTGATTGAGAAGGCACATATCTCGAAGTGGTGTTTGGATGGCAAGGATAACACATGCTCAACATGTATGCACCAAAAAAATGCTTTTAGCGCGTCTCGTTGTACCTACGAGAGGGCCTTCTGAAAGCCCTAGTTTAGTTTTGGATAATTGATGAAACCTAACACTAACCTTTGTTATGAGTTGTGAGATGAGCTATGTTGGTGCAATCCAAGTGTGGAGCATGGTGATGAAGTCCATGGAGATGGAGATGGACATATGTTAAAGATGATCAAGCTCAACTTAGAAAAGAAGAAAGAAAAATAAAAACCTAGATGATCATGGCAAAGGTATATGATAGGTTTTTGTTTTGCACTCAAGACACCATAGAGGGTGTGACTTAGGATCGATAGCCGTTCTATAAAGAGGGGAAATCTTTGGCTAAACGGTTTATCGAGTGCCACTAGGTGACATGATTCTTGCATATGCATTTAGGAACATAGTGTGCTAACCTTAACCCTTATAAAATGCTTTGAAAAATGCTAACACACATGCACACAAGTTCTACACTTTGTGGTTAGCAAAATAGAAGCAAGGGTGAAGTGGTTGTGGACTTAGAAAAAGAGAAAGCAGCTCTGGAACCTCTCTAGAAAGGATATGACGCCGTGTGGTTCTGAGTCGGGTCGTTTAAGCAGTGCGTCCGGTCGCTACTTAACGTACCGCGCTACTGAGAGAAGACCGTTGAGATCGAACGCGTAGAATTCAAAGCGCTGACACGTGGCATGATCCACGCGACCGGACGCTGGTGTGGGCACGTCCGGTCAGTACGCAGAGAGCACCCTTTTGACTCTAACGGCTCTATTCGCTTGAGGACGTCTATAAATAGTGTTTGGCCAGCTCCAAGGCAACCCTCTTGGCATTTTGGCATACTTGACATCCTTGTGAGCCTAAGCAAACACCTCCCACTCATCTCCATCATTGATTCTTCATCATAGTTAGATTGGGAGTGATCCCAAATGCATTTACTTGAGTGATTGCATCTAGTGGCACTTGAGGATCGTTGTGGCTGCGAATTTCTTGTTTCTCTTGGTGGTGGCCGCCACCTAGATGACTTGGAGCAGCGGAGGAGCAATGGAGGGGTCTTGTACCTTCCTCAACAGAGAGCGAAAAGGTAACTCTAGTGGATTGCTCGTATCATTGAGTTACCTCACTTGTGGGTAGGTTCTTGTGGTGTCCAATTGTGTGGACGAGGTTTATGCCACACCTCTTAGCAGCCGAACCACCAAGTGTTGGTCGACACAACGGGGATTAGCGTGCCGGCAAGCACGTGAACCTCGGGAGAAAAATTGGTTGTCTCTTGCCCTTTAGTATTCTCCCGGTGATTGAATTGATATTGATCTTGTGATTGGTTCATTCCTCTACGCGGCGGTATAATCACCCTACTCACTCATTTACATTCTCGCAAACTAGTTGTAGCAAGCTCTTTAGTGTAGCTAGAATTGAGAGCTTGCTTTATAGTTTAAGTTCATCTAGTGGAGCTCTTTAGTGTAGCAAGTGTGAGAGCTCTTAGTGAGTAGTGACTTAGCAAATTATGTGCCTAGTGATCATAGCAACTAGAATTATTGGATAGGTGGCTTGCAACTCTTGTAGAGCTAGAGCAAGTTTGTATTTCGCTATTTGTCACACTAATCAAATTGCTCTAGTGATCTTGTAGATTTTTAAATAGACTATTCACCCACCCTCTAGCCATATTAGGACCTTTCAAGTGGTATCGGAGCCGTGGTCACTGTTTCATTGAAGGCTTAATAACATCGGTGTCAAATTATTGCTCAAGTTATGTTCAACCATGTGGGGGCAAACCAACGTTCTTTGATGGCACATGCTATGATTATTGGAAGAGAAAGATAAAGATGTATCTTGGTTCAATCAATGATCAAGTATGGGATGTGACCGAGAGTGACTATGCTATCATTGATCTCGACAATCTCACCAACCAAGACCAGGCCAACAAGCAATGCAATACAATGGCTCTCAACACCATCTACAATGGCATTGATTCTAAGGTGTTTGAGTAAATCAAGGATTATGATAGAGCTAATGAGGTGTGGAAGAGATTGGAGGAAACATATGAGGGCATACCAGCGGCGAAGAGTGACAAGTTGTATATTCTCAAGGACAAGTTGACAAGCTTCAAGATGAAGAAAGATGAGAGCATTCCAGAGATGTTCCATCGATTGCAAGTGATTATCAATGATTTGAAAGCATTGGGAGAGAAGATCAATGATGATGATGTCTCTCATCGGTTCTTGATGTGCCTACCTCCAAAATTTGAGATGTTGAGATTGCTTATCATAAGAGGAGGATTGAAGAAAATTACCCCTAACCAAGTACTAGGTGATGTCATGACACAAGAGACATACCGTGTGGAAAGGGAGGGGGTTGACAAGGATGACAAGAAGGAAGATGAAGACAAGAAGAACAAGAGTGTAGCATTCAAGGCTAGCTCATCATCCAAGAACAAGGGCAAGTCCAAGAAAGAATCAAGTGATAATGAAGATCTTAGTGACATTGATGATAAGGCTATGGCTCTCTTTGTGCGCAAGAAGGGCAAGTTCATGAAAAAGAAGGGCTATGGTGCAAGAAAGAGAAGAGATCACACCAAAAGCAAAGAATATGTGAGAAGATGCTACAATTGCAAGAGCTCTGATCACATTGTAGCGTATTGTCCCTACAATAGCGACAATGATGAGGATGAGAAGAAGAAGCATAAGAATGACAAGAAGGAGAAGAAGGAGAAGAAGATAACCTTCCAAAAGAAGAAGAAGGGTGGAGGCTATGTGGTTACTTGAGATAGTGATGGCTCTTCGGATAGTGATGGCTCTAGTGATGATGACAAGAAATCCATCAAGAAAGCACTAGCAAGCATCGCCATCAACAACAAGCCTTCCATCTTCGACACTCCATCGACATGCCTCATGGCAAAGCCTATCAAGGTAAAATATGATATGAGTGATGATAATGAATGTGAAAGTGATGCTTGTAGGAGTGATGATGATGAGGAGGAGTACACCAAGGAGGAGCTCATGGACATGTGTGAGTAAGTGCACACTTGCTTTGAGATGAAGAGAAAGGAGTGCAAAGAATTGTGCAAGAAAGTAAAATTTCTTGAGCAATCCTTTGATGAGCTCAATGCCACTCATGAGAGGCTAATGGAAGCCCATGAGAAGCTTGGCAAAGCTCACTCTAAGCTTGAAAAGGATCACTCCTCTCTCATCGAGCAAGTCAAGAAGGAGGAATCCAAGAAGGAGCAAGTGATTGTGTCTTGTGATGTGGGACTAACATGTGATATTACTTATGAATCCTTTTATAAGCCCATTGTTGTTGCTCCCACTAACCCTTCTTGTAGCACTACCACTTCTACTTCACTTTTGAGTGATGGTTTCACTTGTAATGTGACCGCACTAATGGTGGAAAATGAAACCCTCAAGAAGGAGGTGAATGAGCTCACTCGTGCCTTAGGCAATGCCTATGGTGGAGAAGCCCGCTTGCTAAAGTGTTTGGGTAGCCAAATGTTTTCTCTCAACAAAGAGGGATTAGGCTATACCTCCAAGAAAGGCAAGGCAACCTTTGTCACTCCCAAAGCTAGCTTTGTGAAGGGCAATGGTTGGTTTTGCAATAGATGCAAGCAAGTTGGGCATATAGAGCAATATTGCAAGACTAACAAGAACAAGCAACCTAATGTATTCTCAATTAGATTTGATTCTTGTTATATGCTTGTTAAGGGCGCCAATCGTGTGAAGGCTAAGTTCATTGGTACACCAATTGTAGGCCCAAAGAAGAAGGTCAGTTGGGTACCAAAGATCTTGGTAACTAACCTTCAAGGACCCAAGCAAGTTTGGGTACCTAAAAAGAATTGATCTTCTTGTGTGGGTCAATTATAAAGCCGGAGGAAGGCATTTGGTGCTTGATAGTGGGTGCACACAACATATGACCGGTGATTCAAGAATGTTCAATTCAATCAATGAGAATGAGAGCAATGAGATTGATAGTATCACATTTGGTGACAATGGCAAAAGCAAGGTCAAAGGTCTTGGTAAGATTGCAATATCCAATGACTTGAGCATTTCCAATGTGCTACTAGTAGAGAGCTTGAACTTCAACCTATTGTCGGTAGCTCAATTGTGTGATCTTGATTTTAAGTGCATATTTGGTGTGGATGATGTAGAGATCATAAGTGTAGATGGCTCTAACTTAATATTCAAAGGATTTAGATATGAGAATCTATACTTGGTTGATTTTAATGCTAGAGAAGCTCAATTGTCAACATGTTTGCTCACTATGTCTAGCATGGGTTGGTTATGGCATAGAAGGCTTGGTCATGTTGGAATGAAACAATTGAACAAGTTGATCAAGTATGACTTAGTTAGAGGCTTGAAAGATGTCACATTTGAGAAAGATAAGCTATGTAGTGCACGTCAAGCCAGAAAGCAAGTTGGTAACACACATCCTAAGAAGAGCATGATGAGCACATCTAAGGCATTTGAGTTGTTGCACATGAATTTATTTGGACCAACCACATACACTAGCATTGGTGGAAACAAATATGGATTTGTGATTGTGGATGATTTCACTAGATACACTTGGGTATTCTTTCTTGTTGACAAGAGTGATGTATTTGCAACCTTCAAGACATTCATAAAGAGAATTCATAATGAGTTTGAAACAACCATCAAGAAAGTGAGAAGTGACAATGTAAGTGAATTCAAGAACACAAGAATTGATGATTTGTGCGATGAGTTTGGAATTAAGCATCAATTTTCGGTCAAGTACACTCTACAATCAAATGACCTAGTTGAAAGAAAGAATAGAACTTTGATTGACATAGCAAGATCAATGTTGAGTGAATACAATGTCAGTCATTCATTTTGGGCTGAGGCAATCAACATGGCTTGCTATTATACCAACCGACTCTATTGTCACCCATTGAAGGAGAAGACCCCATATGAGCTCTTGAATGATAGAAAGCCCAATATTTCATACTTTTAGGTTTTTGGTTGCAAATGCTACATATTGAAGAAAGACACTACATTGAGCAAGTTTGAAAAGAAATGTGATGAAGGTTTCTTGCTTGGTTACTCAACTACTAGCAAGGCTTATAGAGTTTGAAATTTGGCTAGTGGTACTCTTGAGGAGGTTCATGATGTGGAATTTGATGAAACCAATGGTTCCCAAGAGGAAGATGAGAATCTAGATGATGTGATAGGCACTCAATTGGTCAATGCAATGAAGAACATGAACATTGGTGATATAAGACCTAGAGAGGTGATTGACATTGAAGATGACAAGAATTAAGTGCTCTCTAACTCAAATGTTCAAGCTTGTGGTTCTCAAGATCAAAGTCAAGCAAATGCTAGTGTTGACAAAGTGCAAGATCAACAACAAATGGCTAGTTCATCATCTCAACCAAGTGATCAATCAAATACAAGCAATCAAGCTCAAGTGCTCCAACCTACCAATGTTGCAAGAGATCATCCATTGGATTCTATAATTGGTGATATCTCAAGAGGTGTGCAAACAAGATCAAGATTGGCATCATTTTGTGAACATTTCTCATTTGTCTCATCCATTGAACCAAAGAAGATAGATGAAGCTTTGGAGGATGTTGATTGGGTGAATGCTATGCATGAAGAGCTAAACAACTTTACAAGAAATCAAGTATGGGAGTTAGTTGAGAGGCCTAAGAATCATAATGTGATTGGAACAAAATGGGTCTTTCGGAACAAGCAAGGTCAAGATGGGATAGTTGTAAGGAACAAAGCAAGATTAGTTGCTCAAGGTTAAACTCAAGTTGAAGGTCTTGACTTTGGAGAAACATATGCCTCAGTTGTAAGATTGGAAGCAATTAGGATCTTGTTAGCCTATGCTTGTGCCCACAACATCAAGTTGTACCAAATGGATGTGAAGAGTGCATTTCTCAATGGATACATCAATGAGCTTGTGTATGTTGAGCAACCACCCAGTTTTGAAGATGAGAAGAAGCCCAACCATGTTTACAAGTTGAAGAAGACTTTGTATGGCTTGAAACAAGCACCAAGAGCATGGTATGAGAGGTTGAGAGATTTTCTACTCTCTAAAGGGTTCAAGATGGGAAAGGTTGACACCACTCTCTTCACCAAGAAGCTTGGCAATGACTTGTTTGTATTGCAAATCTATGTTGATGATATCATATTTGGATCAACTAATTAAGATTTTTGTGAGAAGTTTGGAAAGATGATGGCAAGTGAGTTTGAGATGTCCATGATTGGAGAGCTTAGTTACTTCCTTGGTCTTCAAATCAAGCAAATGAAGAATGACACATTTATGAGTCAAGGCAAGTACATCAAAGACATGCTCAAGAAGTTTGACATGGATGAGAACAAAGCTATTAGTACACCAATGGGGACAAATGAAAGTTTGGATAGTGATGCTAGTGGCAACATGATGGATCAAAAGATGTATCGGTCTATAATTGGAAGCCTACTCTATGTTACCACATTAAGGCCGGATGTGATGTTTAATATATGCATGTGTGCTAGATTTCAAGCCTCACCAAGAGAGAGTCATTTGAAGGCAACAAAGAGAATATTGAGGTACTTGAAGCATACACAAAATGTTGGATTGTGATATCCCAAAGGAGTAAGATTTGAGTTGATTGGATATTCGGACTTCGATTATGCGGGATGCAAAGTTGAGAGAAAGAGCACATCGGGCACATGTCAACTATTGGAAAGATCACTTGTGTCTTGGTCATCAAAGAAGCAAAATAGTGTAGCACTTTCAACCACCAAAGCGGAGTACATTTCGGCCGGTAATTATTGTGCTCAATTACTTTAGATGAAGGCTACTTTGAGTGACTTTAGAATTAAATTCAAGCAAGTGCCATTGCTATGTGATAATGAGAGTGCCGTAAAGCTCACTAATAACCCAGTTCAACATTCAAGAACAAAGCATATAGATGTCCGTTATCATTTCATAAGAGATCACCAACAAAAGGGGGACATTTGTATTGAGAGTGTGGGCACCGATGATCAACTTGCAATATCTTCACCAAGCCACTTGATAAGAAGAGGTTTTGCAAGCTAAGGAATAAATTGAATATACTTGACTTCTCAAATATGTGTTGATGCACCCCCATTATATGACATGCCTCTCCTTCGAGCAAAGCAAAGTAAAATTGATTGACATGACATTCATCCATTGCTAAGGACTTGTTTAGTGCATCTAGTCATTCCTATCATGTTTTAGGTTCATGAAAATCAAATGAATTTAATGCTTGTATGGTACCACTATTGCTTGTATGCTTGAAATGATCTAGTGGTAGCATATGACATGTTTGTGGACTTGTTAACCTAGTGTTTAATCTAGAAAATGAACTATAAGTGTTTAACTCAATATGGTGCATGATAACCCTCATTTGGAGGTGTGAAAAAGCTTGCCCTTGGATCAAACCGAGTCAAATATCTTTTGCAAGTGATCTAGATTGAACCAAATTGGGAAAATGATCCTCACTTCATATAGTTTCACCACAACCTATCTAAAATTTGAGCTCACCTTTTGTGCTAATTGTTGACAAAGGGGGAGAGAATTCACAAAAGATAGTAAGTGATAGGGGGAACAAACAAATGAAATGACATTGTAAGGGGACCAACTAAAATTTCAAGCACACAAGTAGGGGGAGTAAGCTCATAAACTTGTATGTTACATTTGTATGTGCATTACATATGTTTGCTTGCATGGCACAAGTTTTTTAAATTCCCTATCCATGCTTGTGTGGTGTATACTAGTAGTAACTTGAATCATGAATGAAAACTAGCATGCATAGGAAGAGTAACTAGACTTGTGCTTATCATGTAAAACTAGACCCTTTCATATAATGTTGATCTCACGGGGTTTTCTAGTTTTTGTGAATGTCTAATTACTATTGGTGCTAAGGATGGTGTATATTGGTAACTCCGATTGGTATCATGCTTCAAAGGTCCATTCTTTACACCTTAGCATCATTTGGTAGCTATTACTCTCCCAAACTTTCAATCCATGCATATGTGCAAGCTTTCAAATCCAAACTCTTAGCGCATATGTAGGGGGAGCTAATACTATCAATTGGGGTTGATGAAACTTGTCCATAACCTTTACACACGATAATATGCTTGGGCAAGCAACATGAATCCAAAAAGATTTAATTGAATATCTTTGTAAATAGGTTGTCATCAATTACCAAAAAGGGGGAGATTGAAAGCCCAAGTTTAGTTTTGGATAATTGATGAAACCTAGCACTAACCTTTGTCACGAGTTGTGAGATGAGCTAGGTTGGTGCAATCCAAGTGTGGAGCATGGTGATGAAGTCCATGGAGATGGAGATGGACATATGTTGAAGATGATCAAGCTCAACTTGGAAAAGAAGAAAGAGAAAAACAAAAACTGAGATGATCATGGCAAAGGTATATGATAGGTTTTTGTTTTGTACTCAAGACACCATTGAGGGTGTGAGTGACTTAAGATCGATAGCCGTTCTATAAAGAGGGGAAATTTTTGGCTAAATGGTTTATCGAGTGCCACTAGGTGACATGGTTCTTGCATATGAATTTAGTAACCTAGTGTGCTAACCTTGACCCTTGTAAAATGCTGAGAAAAATGCTAACACACATGCACACAAGTTCTACACTTTATGGTTAGCAAAATAGAAGCAAGGGTGAAGTGGTTGTGGACTTAGAAAAAGAGAAAGGAGAAGAAGTCCATGACCGAACGCTTGCCTTGGGGTGACCGGACTCACCCCGGTGCGTCCGATCAATTATAGTGAGGTGGCGCAGCTGGCCGAGAGAACCGAGAAGCGACCGGGTGCTGCCACCTGCGCGTCCGGTCACTTGTTGGAGGCTGGCGGGTTGGCGGGGATCGGACGCGCAGGGCGCGCGTCAGGTGGAAGCTGACGTACGCTGACGCCAGCATCATAACTAAGCCATAGTGAGGACCGAACACCGGGCGCGTTAGGTCGTTGACGATCGGACGCGTCTGGTCAATTGAAAGCAGCTTTGGAACCTCTCTGGAAAGGATCTGACACCGTGTGGTTCTGAGTCCGGTCGTTTAAGCAGTGAGTTTGGTCGCTACTTAACATATCGCGCGACTGAGGGAAGACCGTTGAGATCGAACGCCTATAATTCAAAGCGCTGACACATGGCATGATCCACGCGACCGGACGTAGCGTCCGGTCAACCCGACCGGCGCGTCTGGTCAACCCGACCGGCCTGTCCGGTCAGTACGCAGAGAGCACCCTTTTGACTCTAACGGCTCTATTCGTTTGAGGACGTCTATAAATAGTATTTAGCCGGCTCCAAGGCAACCGTCTTGGCATTTTGACATACTTGACATCCTTGTGAGCCTCAGCAAACACCTCCCACTCATCTCCATCATTGATTCTTCATCATAGTTAGATTGGGAGTGATTCCAAGTGCATTTGCTTGAGTGATTACATCTAGTGGCACTTGGGGATCGTTGTGGCTGCGAATTTCTTGTTTCTCTTGGTGGTTGCCGCCACCTATACGGCTTGGAGCAGCGGAGGACCTTCGGCACAAGTTGGTGATTATTCGTGGTCGGCTCCGATGATTGTGAGGGGTTTTGTACATTCCCTAGCGGAGAGCGAAAAGGTAACTCTAGTGGATTGCTTGTGTCATTGAGTTACCTCACTTGTGGGTAGGTTCTTGCGGTGTCAAATTGTGTGGACGAGGTTCGTGCAGCACTTCTTAGCCGCCGAACCACCAAGTGTTGGTCGACACAACGGGGATTAGCATGCCGACAAGCACGTGAACCTCGGGAGAAAAATTGGTTGTCTCTTGCCCTTTGGTATTCTCCCGGTGATTGAATTGGTATTGATCTTGTGATTGGTTCACTCCTCTATGCGGCGGTATAATCACCCTACTCACTCATTTATATTCTCGCAAACTAGTTGTAGCAAGCTCTTTAGTGTAGCTAGAATTGAGAACTTGCTTTGTAGTTTAAGTTCATATAGTGGAGCTCTTTAGTGTATCAAGTGTGAGAGCTCTTAGTGAGTAGTGACTTAGCAAATTATGTGCTTAGTGATTATAGCAACTAGAATTGTTGGATAGGTGGCTTGCAACTCTTGTAGAGCTAGAGCAAGTTTGTATTTCGCTATTTGTCACACTAATCAAATTGCTTTAGTGATCTTGTAGATTTTTAAATAGGACATTCACCCCCCTCTAGCCATATTAGGACCTTTCACCTTTGAAGGAAAGCCAGGTTTGGTTTCACCTCAATCCCTCACTGATCTGGTAATGTGTCTTTCAATTTACGGACTTGCTAGCGTCTGGACGTTCGATCTGGACGCTAGTGTCAGGACGCTGCCCGCACAGGGAGCGAACGAGCACCTAGCGCGTCTAGCTCACGAGGGAGTGCACCGGTAGTGGTCTCACACGGCCCCGGACGTCGTCCACGCCGCCCTGGACCTCGCCCTTGCCGCCGGCAGCTTCCTACGCGCATCCCATGTGTAACATCCGATCTACTTTTAAAACATCCCAATGTAACAGTTGTAACATACGAAAAGACAAATGAAATACTTGAAACAAGCGTCTGAAACATTTGCGAAAATGCCTAAAAACATTTGAAAACCATTGCAAACATATGCAACATCCAGATGAAATACTTGCAAACATACGTATGAAACACCTTAAAAGACTTGAAACATATGCTTGCAACATGTATGTATATGTAACATCTAGATCTACTTTTGCAACATCCAGACAAAACACTTGCAACATTCGTCTAGAACAGATGAAACATTTAGAACATACACTTGAAACATACGTGTATAGCCATTACAATATGTGCAACATCTCGATCTACTTTTGCAACATCGATATACAACACTTGCAATATACCTCGGAAACATTTGAAACACTTGAAACATAATATTGCAACATGTGTTTTCAGCGTAGCATCTCCTTGCTGCTTGGACAGGCTCGTCGACAGGGAGCTCGATGCCGGCACGGAGCTCGAAGCCACGCACTGGCGCGGAGGTCGCCGATGTGGAGCTTGTCGGCGGCACGGACCTTGGCAGGGGAAGGGGCAGGCGGATGGAGGACGGATGCGACGGTAGGCGCGAGTCCAGGAGCGAGCGCCTAGCGCGTCGGGCTCGCCATGCGTGGCGCGGGCGGGTGCGAGCAGGGGTGGCGGGGGCGAGGATGGGTCTCTGCTCGCAGGCGACGCGGGTGGGGGCGGCGTGGGCGAGTCCGGGGTCCGTCCGTCCCAACGGACGCCCTATGCATTTCCGTTCGAGTTAAGACTTCGGTGTTTGCTCTTTTTTAAGAAATTTATGCGTGCTTAATGTCACATGTATCACAATACTTAGTCCTAGGTCTATTTTTTAGTCTAAATCCAACAAGCAATTTTACTGTACAAGTTGAGAAAATATCGTTGGAACTTCTCTGTCTCTCAAGTAGTTATTTCAACTCAACTTAAAAATAACTTTACTTATAATGAAACATCACAGCTGCCTGTGTGGACATAATTAAGATGCGTTACAGACATGATGTACCCGACACGACTAGAATAAGAATGAAACTTGAGCATCCTGTGAACCTGGTTCTAGTTACATTCACACCAACTGGATATCTCATCATCTGAAAAATTCACACCAACTGGATATATTTTAGCTCATCATCTGGAAAGAAGTACTGGACACAATGCGGCAAACCGTTAGGATGACTGTTTCTCTCACACATCATACACATTTAATGTTAGCAATGTGTTGAACAAATCCCTGGCCGTTTCCCTCTAGCATCTCCACAAATTCTCCTGGCATTTTCCCTGCATACAAGTGCTGAAGCGACCTAAGGTATCTCAGGCCTTTAGGCACATCTTTAAGACTCTGTAGCTCACAGAGCTCTAGGTGTGTTAAGTTTGTCATGGCACGATCCATTATCTCAACTGTCGACAGGTTCTCCAACTTCCCAAGGTAGAGTTGCTTGAGCTTTGGAAACCATCCAGAACAGAACTTCAAGGATTCCCCATCGTATGCACAATAAAGATTAAGATAAACGAGGCTTACCATTTGAGACAGCAAACTGAGGGGATCTTCCTTTAGCCCAGACCAGCGCATTGTTAGGACCTTAAGCTTCTGAAAACCATCACATATTGGAAAAGATAGCTCTTCTGCCAACTTGCCAGTCAAGTAAAATTTCTCCAGATTCCTAAGAGGTCTTCCAAACTAAGGGATCCTTTCTCACCACTAGTTCCAATGGCCAATTTTGTAATGGCAGTCATCTTCATGATGGAAGTCCAGAGATCTGCACTGTAGCTTTGGAGGATTCCAGTGATGCCTAAGCTTCTTAGCTGCGTCAGGTAACCAAGATTTTTAGCTAAATCTTTATTGTCTTTCACCTCCCGTAGAGTATGCAGCTGCTTGAGACCACATATATTACCACCAATAATGGATGTGCCATACATACCATTGCTCACCGACAGGTGCCGGAGGCTTGTGACCAAGGTTATTTCAGGTGGCAAGTCCCGCACACGAGCAAACCTGAGCAGCAATGTCTGTAGTTTATTGAGCCTTGCCACTGATTTTGGTACCTTCTTCACTCCAGTACGTGATAAATCAAGAAGGTGCAGATTGAATAAACCAGTTATGGCATCAGGAAGGAATGACCTCAGGGAGGGAGTATCTGAGGCACAAGACCCTTAACAGTCTGAAGTTTGACGAAGCAGTGTTGATCCATGGAACAGGCACATGTCTATCAAACAACAAAAATGAGCGTAGATGCTGTGAAGATATGCCTGGTTGATATACTTGGCCTCCACTGTGCACAGATACACGGTTTGCCACATCTCCAACATCTGTTACTTCTGGGTGATTGCAGATATGAGCAAACCTCTCCTTTCTTGATATGGTTAGTGTCATTTCCCTGACAAGGTCGTGCACCTCAAATGTCTTTATCCTTCCAAATTCGTTCCTTTCAGTTACTTGAATTAGTGAGCGCTGAGCAAGTTCCCTGAGGTATTCCTCCGCAACTTCCTCCAGTGTTGTCTCTACTGTTCTTCGATCTTCCACAAAACCTTCGGCTACCCACAATCTAATTATCCACCTCCGTCGAATTTGGTAATCTTCAGGGAATAAGGTACAGTACAGGAAACAGTTCCTCAAGTGGCTTGGAAGATCCCTTAAGCTCAATTCTAGAAGAACATGTGAGACCCGGTAGAGTTCTGGATTATTTGTTAGTTGCCAGTTAAGTTGATTGTAGAACAGTCGCCACTCTTGTTCCTCCTTTTCTCTGTAAGATAGGAGGCGCCCTATAGCAACGATAGCAAGGGGCAATCCTTGACATTTGACCAATATCTTCTCTGCCCATGGCTTAAGTCCTTCGGGGCATGTAGATGTTCCGAATGCCTTTATGTTAAAGAGCTCCCATGAGTCTTGCTGTGAAAGAAGATCAATTTTGATAGGGTCATACTGAGATAATGTTGCAACACCTTCAATTCGAGTAGTAATGATGACCCTGCTTCTGTACTTGTTCTTCACAAATGCTCGATCAAAGCATGGCCAACAATCTCTACTCCACATATCATCCAAAATAATAAGGTATCTCTTGTCAATGAGGTAACTCTTGATCTTCTCCACCAAATCATTATTATGATCAGTCACGCAGTGTTCATATGAGTCATCAAGTTGCTCGATAACTTTACTCAAAAGGTCTTCAATTTGATAATTTCGTGACACTGTAATCCAGGCATAACAATCAAAGTTAGTTCCGAGTTCTTGTTCTCTGTAGAGGCTTCTTACAAGGGTGGTTTTTCCTGAGCCTCCCATTCCGCAGATGGAGATAACTGTACGATCTACATCATTGTTGTTTACGCACTGTGCCAACTTCTGCATTTTGTCTTCATTCCCTATTATGATCACATCATCGCCGCCATCATTTATGTAGGAAGAATCAGATAGGTAGAGCTGGCGACTAATATTATGGCTTGATGAACCAACACCATTTTCAGATATTATGATGCCGTATCTCTTTTTCATAACTGTTAGGTGTTGAAGGCGCACTTTCACATGTTTCAGCTGAGAGGCGATGTTGTTCCAGGCTTTGATGTTTCTAGAATGATGAAATGCTTTCTTCAGGAAGCTTTTTGCATTGGCCATTTTTCCAAGGAGAAATGCATATTCGTCTATGATATCCTCAACATCACAGGCAACCTTTCTTATATGCTTCAGCTAAGATTCTAGGATTTGGTGGCTTCCAGTGTATTGATCTACTTGACTTATAAATGCTTGCATTATCTCAAATTCACTCTCGATTTCCTTCATGATGCTCTCTGCTTCAAGTATAATGCTGGCTACTTCCCCAACTTTTGAGACAAGTGCTATGACTGCAGCCCCTCCTAGTGTCGATGTGATCTTTTGCAGCACAATTAGTATCAGACCTTGTGTCATTGTTCTTGGTTTCAACTATCATATATTATTCCTGGCAGATTAGGCAATGCAAACTGATAATTGTCCAGTCCTGCAGTCAATTTATGGAATTGATGAAGAATTGAGAATAATAAAACAGTTTCATATAAAAAGGCATAAGCAGTCAAAGTTTTTGATCTCCTGTTTATTTTATCATCTTCCTTTTTTCTTTCAATTTTGTGCAATGAGACAATGCTGTATTCTGGTGGGGAACACATAAGAGGGTACTAATGTCTGTAAAACACAAGTCCAAACACAGGCAAAGCTGTATTTTTTTTATATTAAGTAGAATATTCTAAATTTACAATACTAGTATAAAATACCTAGTCTAGTACTAAACTGTATGTCTTAACTCATCTAAAGGTCTGTTGGAATGAGTATAACGTCTGATTGCCGGGCATGAGTGTTCTGGTTTAGAATCTTTTGGGGATTGCATTATACATTTATACCACACATTGGAAGTGTATATGGAAAACAAAAGTATTGGACCGATACCCCAAGGTGTAAATACCACAAGAGGGAAGCAAGAGGGTGATCCAAGTTCCTTAGCCATGACCTTGTGGATTTGATTGTGCTTAATCCAATCTCTTTGTTGCAAATTCAGGGTGTTCCCCTCCGTAGTTTCTCTCTCTATGAATTTCTTGATTTTAGGTATCATTTTCTTGATTTTCGCTCATTTTTTATTTGAGCTCATTTTAATCTTTCATTGGTGGATTAATTGCTAGGAAAGGTCCTAGCAATTACTATGTTGTTGGATCCTACGACTAACTTCATAAATTTTGGAGTTCGTTTGAGTGGGTTCCTGTTGATAGATAAGCCTAGTACTAAAGCACTTGTATCTTACTTTTCTTGTACTTCTACTTTTCTTGGCTTTCAAGCCTAGTGGTAGGAATATGCTCAACATCCACTTTAGTGGTTAGAATATGTTGTAGCAAATGGGAGTCCCCTTGCCTATAAAAGGCAAGGAAGTGTCATTGTAAAAACTAAGCCATTGCATTTTTCTTTCAATCTAAGCGGCCAAGGGCTAAGCTGCCCTCTGGTGGTTCTCAAATCTGAATCTGAGATCTATTTTAGGCCAACAATTGGTATCAGAGTCTAGGGTTCTTGAGTGAGTGAGCGACATGTCCACCGCCAGCCAATTTGAGAGAGCGCCCGCCGCCGCCGGTGCAGTGATCAACCCCGGCGGTGATGCAGCAGGAGCCAGAGCCGGAGATCGCACGGCGCACCTTGCTACCGCAAAGGCAGCGGCTACGGCGACGGTCGAGATGGCCAGGCAGGCAGCAGCTGCGGCTCAAGCCGCAATGGCTGCTGCTGCGGCACTGCGCGCCAAGATGGAGCGGGAGCCGGAGCCAGCTGGAGGATCGCGTAGCCCGGACAGGCGCCGCTGCCAGTCACCGTCACCAGAGCGGCATCGTGGTCGCCGCGGGCGCTCCTTGGTGCTACAGACGGTCTACCGCGACTCCGGAGCGGGAACGCCATGGCCGATGCTCACCAAGTCGAACTACCATGAGTGGAGCCTGCTGATGAAGGTCAAGCTGCAGGCTCGGCGGCTGTGCGAGGCGGTACACATCGGTGGCATCAGCTACGATGACGATCGCCGGGCACTGGAGGTCCTGTGCACCGCCATCCCCACTGAGCTCGGCGCTTCCCTCGCCAACAAGGCCATGGTGAAGCTGGCGTGGGAATCGTTCGCCGCGGCACGCGTCAGCGGAGATCGCGAGCACCGGGCAACGTTGCAACGCCTCTGAGGGGAGTGGGAAGGCCTCGCCTTTCAGCCAGGTGAGCAAGTGGAGTACTTTCCCTTCGCCTGACCAACCTGATGGAGCAGATGGCGCGCAACGGCGACACCGACCTCATGGAGGAACGCGCAGTGGAGGAATTCCTCCACTGCATGTCGAAGAAGTACGTGCATGTCGTCATGTCGATCGAGACACTCCTCGACTTCAAGCAGCTCACCGTCGAGGACGTGACCGGGAGGCTCAAGGCCGTGCAGGACTGCGAAGAGGGGCCTCACGCCGAGCCGGGCGCCGCCGGAGGCAAGCTATTGTACACTATTGAGCAATGGCGTGCCTTCGAGAAGAAGGAGGAAGGATCCAGACCATCCGGCTCCTCCAAGGAGAGTCATCGGCGACAACGCAACGGCAAGAAGAAGAAGGACGAGAAGGGGCCCTGGGGCCAGGCAGGCGCTGATGGCGGCACTGCCGCGAGCGCAAGGTGACCTGGGATGACACCTGCAACAACTGTGGCAGGTCCAGCCAGTGGCCCAAGGACTGCTGCCTCCCTCCAGGCCGTGGTGGGCAGGCTCACGTCGCGCAAGCAGGGGAGGAGGATGCTGCTCTGTTCCTGGACCACGGGTGCATCGAGCCGCAGCAAGCAGGGGAGGGGGTGAAAGGTCCAAGCTTTCCCTTTTCCGCGTTGGCTGGCTCCGCACATCTCCACCTTGATGAACCGCACGCCCATGCTTTCCTCGGCAAAGGCGCCGACGATGACAAGATCGACGGCTGGTACCTCAACACCGGTGCCATGCACCACATGACTGGTCGCCGTGAGTTCTTCTCTGACCTAGACTCCGGCGTGAAGGGCTGCGTCAAGTTCGATGACGCCTCCGTCGTCGAGATCAAGGGAGTTGGCTCGATCATCTTCAAGGCCAAGATGGGGAAGCACCGCCTCCTCACCGCACGTGTACTACATCCCGGCCTTGAGGAACTCCATCATCAGCATCGGGCAGCTGGACGAGCTCATGGGTGGAGATCGAGGACGGAGTGCTGCGTATCTAGGATAGAAGCCGCAGCCTTCTTGCCAAGGTGAACCATGGAAGCAACTGCCTTTATGTGCTTCATGTGCAGGTGGCGCACCCCCTTTGCTTTGTCGCGCACTAGGATGATGAGGCATGGCGCTAGCACGAGCATTTTGGGCATCTTCACTTCGAGGCCCTAAAACAGCTTGGCAAGGAGGAGATGGTCCGCGACATGCCCTATGTCGACCACATCGAGCAGCTCTACGACACCAATGTGGTGACCAAGCTAAAGTGTCGGCCATTCCCGCGTCAAGCCTCCTACCACGCCACCGAGCAGCTCGAGCTGGTGCACGGTGACCTTGGTGGTCCAGTGTCACCGGCCACTCCTAGTGGTTGGTGCTACTTCCTACTTCTCATCGATGACGCCACCTGCTATATGTGGGCCGTGCTGCTCGATTCTAAGGCGGCAGCTGCAGATGCCATCAAGCGACCACAAGCAGCCACGGAGAAGGAGTGCGGCCACAAGCTCTGAGTGCTTTGCACGGACAACGGCGGTGAGTTCACAATGGCCGAGTACATGGCATACTACGCCGATGAAGGGATTCAGCGCCACTACTCCGCACCCTACTCACCACAGCAGAACGGCATGGTCGAGCGCCACAATCAGACATTGGTGGCAGCGGCACGCGCCCTCCTTAGGCAGTGCGCCATGCTGGTGATCTACTAGGGCGAGGCCATGATGACCGCCGTACACCTGCTCAACCGCTCGCCGACCAGTGCACTCAACAGCAAGACGCCATATGAGGCCTGGCACGGGCGCAAGCCGGCGGTCAGCTATCTACGCGTCTTCGGCTACCTTGCTTTCATCAAGGAGTTGAACCACGTCGCCAAGCTCAACGATCGCAGCTCACTAGGGGTCTTCATCAGCTACGTAGAGGGGGCTAAGGCCTACCGCGTGCTCCACCCAGCGACACGATGCATGCACGTAGCGCGCGAGGTCATGTTCGATGAAAGACGCGGCTGGGCATGGGACATGGCGGTGGACGATGAGTCGGCGGCCATGCTCCGTGAGTTCACTGTCAAGTATGCGTGGGTGGTCGGTGCTGAGGGAGCACAAGGTGCATCCTCATCGACGTCTAGGTCTTCATCGCCAGCGCCAATCTTTTCATCAGCTCTGCCACGCTCGACATCACCAAATTCGGGGGAGCTCAGCAGCCCATCGACAATGGTCGGTAGCCCATCAGCGACAGTCGAGGGCTCATCTGCAGCAGCGCCAACCTCTCCAGCACCGTAGCTGACCTCTCTCGCACCGCAGTAGAACTCTTCGGCGCACCAGCTGACCTCCCCGACATCTTCTACCTCGCCCGCTGTGACACCAGCGCACGCAGGGCAGCCGGAGGTCAAGTACGCGACGCCACTGGAGGATGATGAAGACTGCCTGGACGCCTACTACGATGATGAGCCCCTCTGGTACCGCACGGTGGCAAACATCCTCGTGAGAGCAATCTCCACTGGACCAGCCCAAGTAGCTCTTCACCCAGCTACATCTGACGCATGTTGGTGAGCCGACCACTTATGCTGAGGCGCAGGGTGATCCGGCGTGGCGGGCGATGATGGAGCAGGAGCTCAAGTCTGTCGAGCAGAACCACACCTGGGAACTGGTGCCACTGCCTGACGGCCACCACCCCATCACCCTGAAGTGGGTGTTCAAGCTCAAGAAGGACGAGCTGGGCGCGGTGATCAAGCACAAGGCACGGCTGGTAGCATGTGGCTTCATCCAGCAGGAGGGGATTGACTACGACGATGCCTTCACCCCCGTGGCACGCATGGAGTCAGTCCGTGTCCTCCTCACGTTGGTGGCCCAAGAGGGATAGCATGTCCACCACATGGACATGAAGTCCGCCATCCTCAACGGCGACCTCAAGGAGGAGGTCTACGTGCGCCAGCCACCTAGCTACGACATGAGCGACCTCGGCCTCCTCTACTTCTACCTCGGCATCGAAGTGCGCTAGGACGCCAACGGGATCACCCTCTGCCAAACCCACTACGCCAAGCGCATCCTCGAGCTCGGCGGCATGACAGGTTGCAATCCGGCCCATACCCCGATGGAGGAGAAGCTCAAGCTAAGTCGGGAGAGCACAGCGGAGGAGGTCGATCCAACCCATTACCGGCGACTGATCGGGAGCTTGCGCTACCTGGTCCATACCCAACCGGACATCGCGTTCGTCGTCGAGTACTTGAGCCGGTTCATGGAGCGGCCGACGATGGAGCATCTATAGGCCATCAAGCGAATCCTCTGCTACATGGTGGGCACCCTCGACTATGGTCTCCACTACAGAAGGGCCCCCGACACGGCGCGGTTCGTTGGCTACTGCGACAGCGACCTCGCCGGTGATGTGGACACCAGCAAGAGCACAACCGGGACGATGTTTTTCTTCGATGATTGCTTGGTCAGCTGCAGTCCCTCAAGCAGAAGGTGGTGGCCCTCTCAAGCTATGAAGTGGAGTACATCGCCACCACCACTATAGCAACTCAGGCACTATGGCTGTCAAGGATGCTGGCAGAGCTCCTTGGCAAGAAGGTGGATGTTGTTGAGCTGAAGGTGGACAGCAGGTCTGCTCTAGCTCTGGCCAAGAACCCTGTCTTTCATGAAAGAAGCAAGCACATCCGCATCAAGTATCACTTCATCAGAGATTGCCTGGAGGATGGGAGCATCAAGGCCAGCCACATTGCCACTACTGATAAGTTAGCTGATATTCTCACCCAAGTAGCTAGGAAGTCCATGTTTCAGGAGTTGAGGGAGAGGATTAGGCTATAGCAGATCACCTCCAGTGCTCGGCACAAGGCTTAGGGGGAGAATTGATAGATAAGCCTAGTGCTAAAGCACTTGTATCTTACTTTTTCTGTACTTTTACTTTCCTTGGCTTCTAAGCCTAGTGGTAGGAATATGCTCAACATCCACTTTGTGGTTAGAATATGCTTTAGCAAGTGGGAGTCCCCCTGCCTATAAAAGGCAAGGGAGTGTCATTTTAAAAACTAAGCCATTGCATTTTTCTTTCGATCCAAGCGGCCAAGGGCCAAGCTGCCCTCTGATGGTTCCCCAAATCTGAATCTGAGATCTATCCATTTCCATGTCGAAGCTCATTGACATTGAGGCTAGACCTGTGGTGGGGGTGGGTTCACTGAGTGCCAGGTCATTAGCACTGGATCATTTGGTGTTGAAACCAGATCATCCAGCATAAGTCTTCTGTCTTGATCATGGGATTCTTTTTTCCCTCTCTGGCACTTGTGGCTGCATCGTGAGCCATTGTCTTCCCTTCATAGGCAGCGTCAGCCACCCCTACCTCTTCACCCACCCCCACCGCCCTTCCTCATCATTTGCCACTCACGGCACCCGTCATCTCATCCGCCTAACCACCACATCTTCCAACTCCCCACTACCCCCTACCTCCTCGAGAACCATAGATCCGTACCAATTTTCTTTTTTTTTGTCAGTTTTCTGTTTATAGATTGGATGTGCATGCCACATATGTATTGTATAAATTATGTTCAAAAAATATGTATTGTATAGATTTGTATATATGGATTAAATGATTTGTTTATGAATTACATGAGTTTTGTATATGGATTCAATGAGTTGATTATATCTTTGAGCAATGAAATATCATACTCGTTCACACGCGTATCTTTGCAATGATGAATTTTTCCATATTGGTGTATGCCATTATTGCATATGTAAATTGATAAAATTTCATATGTGCTGAGATCCTTATGCTTGCAATTTATGCACTTGTTTGTAGCAAAATAGATTAATTGCTTATAGTTGCATATATGAATGTGGCCTGCAATGGCTAGTGGAGGTGATTCGTGTTGTGCAAATGGTGCCTGAGAGACCGATGTCAAGGAATAATTCTTTTTAAATGCCATTTTTAAGATCTTGATACTTAAACCAGTGGTGGAAAAGGATGTACCGAAATACCAAGCAACTCATCCGGAGGGCATCCAAGTATACTCTCCCCGTTCCAAAATACATGACGTTTTTGAGTTTTAGACATCTTATTTAACTGTTTGTCTTATTTAAAATTTTTATATAAATATTATTTATTATGTTATGACTTATTTTGTCATTAGAGATACTTTAATAATGACTTGCTTATTTTATTATTAAAAAACTGAATAAAACAAATAGTCAAACATGATATCTAAAAGTCAAAAGCATCATTTATTTTGGCACAGAGAGAATACATTAGCACATATCGTATACCTTATTGTTGGCGATGAGCATCCGGGGAACACATATTGGACAATGCAAGTGTTGCGCTACAAGAGTTGTGGTAAAAAAAGAAATAGGGATGGTGAAGTAAGAGATGTGGAAGGAGACCAAGATGATTAAGGAGCTCAAGCTCTCATTTGAGGAGTAAAAGTTGTTTTGCGATATCTTTAGCGCCAGATCTGAGGACGGTATGTGTTGTCAACAAGGGCATTTATTACAGCTTCAGAAGTAGTTTTGGTGGTGTGTAAGGAATATGGCCCCCCTAGTGCCATATTAGTTGTGATTTTGATGATCAATGTACAACATGATCAATAGGAAATGTGTTTAGATGTCAAACAAGTATTTAGGTCCTATGGATGCAGCAAGGCAAGAAGATAGCTTGAAAAAAGAGTGAAATTCACCATAGGTTCTAGGTGTCATATAGGTTCCCAAAGTTTCAAAATGCATTTTTGGGTCCTCAAAGTTAGTTTGAGTCTCATCCAGGTCCAAATGTGTGTTTACCTGTGTGTTTGGATTGAGGGTTGGGGTGGGATATCCCGGGTTGGACCCAGATGGCCTACTGTTTGGTTTGAGGGTCGGGTTGAAGTGGGTCGGACCCAGATAGAATATGCCCTCCAGATGCGGGTTCATCTGATTCCTCTGGATCGAGGGGACCGTGCGGGTTCAACTGGGTTGGACAAATTGAGCTCGGACAGGGAGCCGCGGCAGCGCGTGGCCGCGATGGCGCACAGACACCCGAGGTGCGGAGGAGCGGTCGCCGGTGCGGGGCGAGCGCTAGCGTGGGGCGAGCGTGCAGCCATGGCGATGCGGGGCGGCATGGCGAGGCGAGCTCCAGCACCGCGTGCCCAGCCATGGCGGCCCATGCGGTCGTTGGTGAGGGGGAGGACTCGCCGGTGCGGGGCGAGCGCATAGCCATGGCGGCGGCTGGGCGGCACAATGGGCGAGCCCCCCACGCGCCTGGCCATGGCGGCCCATGCGGTCACCGGCACAGGGAGGACTCACCGGCACGGTCGCCGGTGCTGAGCGCGGTCAGCGGATGCGAGAGCAACGAGAGGAGAGAGAACAGGGCAAGCAAGAAGAAGACAGACAATGACATGTGGACCCCATGTGTCAGCGGCTCAACCTTGACAACCCAGCACTCCAATCGAACAAAAAAATGGGTTCGACCCATCACTAAAACGACCCCCCCTAACCAAACAACAAATGGGTCCGACCAATCCCTAAAAGGTGGGTTGAGTCCAACCCATCCCTTCTCATCCCCAAACCAAATACATGGTACCTGACCCGATAGTTGATGTGGCATGCTTACTCAATGCTTACGTGAATCTGACACCACATCAGAAAGATATGATTTTTTTTAAGATGACAACCTTGGTACGTGACCAATATGTTGTAGAAATATTGTATTTATTTTTTATCATCTTAGCAACTTTAAATGACAAAATTCAAAACTATGAATATGCAGATCTTATCGATAGCTATGATTTTCATATACAAAGTATCTTTATTTGATACCATACAAGAAAGATATAATTTTTCTAAGATGACAAGTTTGGCATGCGATTAATATGCTGCTGAAATTTTATAATTTTTTGAGCATCTTAACAATTTTAAATAAAAACTCAAAATTAGAAAGTTATTTCGTCGAGGGCTATAATTTTCATATAAGAATCACATTCATCCAAGGTCGTGTGAAAATGATACAATTTTTCTAAGATCGAACCTCCTCGCTGACATGTGGGTGCCATCTGTTAGATCTATGTAAGCGCTGAGTCAGTACGCCACGTCAGCTATCGGGTCGGATAAACACCCGTTTGGACCTAGATAAGATCCGAACTAACTTGAGGAACCTAAAAATGTATTTTGAGACTTTAGAGACCTATATAACATCTATAGACAACTTCAGGAACCTGCAGTGTATTTTACTTTTTTTATTATGAATTCCCGGCCAATATCAACATGTTCCTATTTGAACAGGAGTTTTGAAGTTATGGTAATGCTGGTCCAGCAATATTGTTTCCAGTTTGATTTCGTGAAATAATATGGAACTGAAAACAATGTAGGCATCTTGTGATCATTATTCACTTTTTCCCCATGTGCACCCCCTTGGTCCTAAAATAAAAACTTCTAGAGTTGTTTTATGTCAGACAATTTTAAATTTGACCAACTTTATAGAGAAGAGTACCAATATACTTTTATGATATGCCAAATAACACTATTTTTGTGTTATAAATATTGGTACTCTTTTCTAAAACTCTAGTAAAACTTAGGATAGTTCGATTTTGGACAACTCCAGATGTTGATTTATTTTGGGATGTAGAGAGTATAAGCTAGATTTAAGCATTTAGTTTGACAAATGACAACTAACGATCAAATCCTTGTAGATTAATTTTCAAGACTAGTTGCTTCCCTGGGTATTTCAACCGTATGGTTAGAGCAGTCCCAATCCAGAAATTAGAATAGTTTCTGTGGTCATTAATTAAGGTGCTAACTAAGCAAAATATTGACATATTATTGAAAATTTAAAAAGAGATCAAGATATGATGATTTCTTATACAAGAAACTATGTTTACATGGGAACCAAGATATAAATAGATGTGATAGTTAGATCCCGTTTGGTAGAGCCCTCACCGACTCCAGCTTATGTGACGTATTTCACTGTTCCTATGCTGTTCACAGGGGCTCTTTCTCTCTCTCATCTCTCCTTCTCTCATAGAGCCGGTGGGAGTAGGGTAAGCCATTTTTTTTGCTTCCCCTCCCATTGGCTCTGTGAGAGAACGAGAGAGGAGAGAGGCAAAGAGCTCATGTGAACAATGCATAAACAGTGAATGCGTCAGAGAAATTGGAGCTGGTAGGACCTGTATCAAACGGGGCCTTAGATGATAGGAAAGAGAAGACTTGTGATTGGAGAAAAAAATATCTTTAAAAAATTATCAATTAGAAATATGATTTTTGCGTGTAGTGTGTAGTATATGACTTGGCAAATGTATAAACTATATATATAGTTTTTGAGTTAGGATTGCCGTTATAAGAAAGCTAAATTAGCAAGGGGCAACTCAGCATGCCTATAGCCGAATTCAAGCTGACGATGAGTATGGAACAATTTGGACGAAAAACATCTAAAAGGTTCATGGCTTCACACTGATAAATGTGGAAATAAACCAACAAATTAAGATTACACTCCCGAACGTGTTGAACCATGCTGGACCCTGTTAGCTTTAATTAGTTGTGGGGTTTTGGCTATATATACGAAATGTAAAGTTAAAAGACGTAGATGAACTCGTCTACGCTACCGACTCATCTAGTTTGAACACAGAATGAAAATGCAACCAACACGACTCATGAGGAGGAGCGGTGGAACCATACCTCCTTTGCGCGAGCTGCAATAATCCAGCAAAAGCAACGCGAGAACAACCGATGCTTCGGTCCTTCCTATATGGGTTTGGGAAAGGCCTGGCAACGCGCGCTAATAAGGACCGATGGTTTGGAGTCTGACACTTGAAAGAAAAGGCTTGAGGTATTATATATATATAATACACTTGTATGCTTTGTGAATATAATGCGAAAACTCCAATGATAAAAAACTGGAAAAAGAGCAAGGCTACGCCTTGAGAGCGGGATCTCTATTTCTCTTTCTCTTTCTCTCTATCTCTCTAGAAGCCCTCTTACCATGGTATAGTTGACTTTGTTCCGTTAAGTTTGATGCAAACCTTATAGAACATTTTCTCTCCAGACAGAAGAACCGGCCTAAGAATTCTCTCCAGACAGAACCATACCTCCTTGGCGTTGCCCGCGCGGACCTACCCGAGGCCTAGAAGCCTCCGATCCACTAGTGATTTTCTCCGCTACAAGTTTTCTTTACGAAAGAAAAATGGGACGCACAAGGCAAGTTGTCAATCTCAATGAACAAAGCACAAGTAAATAGCCAGCCAAACTTAGGTCAAGGAAAGAAAAAAAGGGACAACTACATCGACAGTACAAAAATGATTTAAGAGAGTTTCTATACAATGGTGGGGTTGTGATACACGAAGAACTTGGTTAGATACGGCAAGGTGAACACTCTAGCAGCGACCTTCTTGTTACAAGGGAACTGTGCAGTCAGCCAGTCACTACCGCCCAAATGGTTTTCAGCCCTAGTCGGCAGGCCTGTAATCATCTATGTAGAAATGAGCAATGAAATTACATGTATATGTTTTTTTTTTTCTAAACTGTCCTTGTGTTTACGTGACTCGGTCTTATGATTTATGTTCGTACGACTTGCAACAACTAGCGTGTAGCAATGATACGAAGTTCGATTTGCAAGACAACGTGAGCCTGCCTCGCAGTTACGTCAGGCACCATTGACCATGTCCCGCCCCGTCGCATTTCTTGCGCACCCCACCAAGGTCCAATGATCGACAGCAACTTACTTTTAGTTCCCAGCCCTTGTTTAGTTAATTTGGTCTACTGTTTTATGTGTTTGCATGATGGAACAACTTGCTGTCTCGGAAGGACATTGTTGTCTTAATGCTATCGACAAACATGATTGAACAGCTGGTTGCTTTGAGCTTATACCAGTTTACTGTCGTTGAACAACATTATTGCCTTATAATTGTCCATTGTGAACTTTTGTGCTTGTTTTATGGTTTGTTTGTGATATATGACCTATTTAAGGGAAATCTATTTAATTAGGATTGACATAATATTTTTAGGGATAAATTGGGACAATTGTCTGGTGGACATCCAAAGTGACGGTCGTTTCCTGGCGGACACCCCGTTTTGAGCAGTTTGCCAGAAAACACTCTGGTTCGGTGAAATTAGGCCACAGGACACCGCAGACCGGTTGCAGCTGGTTGAGGAGAGAGAACAACGGTGAAATGACATTCTTGCCCCTGCCGCTTTCTTCTTCCTCTCTCCCTTTCTTTTTTTCTGTTTCCTGTCCCCGCCACCCTCTCCGCCTCCCGCACCCGCCATCGCGCATCACGCCGTTGCGGGCGGCTGCACCTCCGGCGGTCCACTTCGGCGCCGCGCCCCAGCCTCGCTCCTCCGATGGGCCGCGCCTCCGACGTCCTCGCTCCAGCCTCGTGCCCTACGTGCTCAGCGGTGGACGTCCTAGCCGCGGTGTTCGTGGCATCCGCCAACACCAAGTAGGAAGGGACAGCCGCCGCAGTCTGCGACGAGGCGCTCGAGGTCATCTCCTCGCTGCAGGTTCCGGAGCAGTGCCTGCGCCGCGTCGCGGAGACGAACGAGGCGCTCGTCTCGGCGCTCGTCTCATGCGAGCTCGTCCTGGCGGCGCTGGACCGCCTGTGCGGGTGCGCGGAGGGGCGCGCTGTGCGTGGTGGCGCAGTCGGAGTAGTACGTTGCTGCTAACCTCGCCTCCCTCCCCCGCACTCTCAGAGGTCGGAGCTCACTGGCCTCCATGGCCTCGCTCCACCATGGCCGGCGACCAGCACGGCTCTGAGCCTGCAGCCGGAGATAGCCTCCGCTTGCCGTGCCTCCACGCCTGCGGCTCGTGCGCCCGCACGGACGGTTTGCTTCCCCTGCTCGCTCCCGCGGCTGGAGACGGCATCCGCGCCATGGCCCATGCGGCTTTGAGCCTGCGGCCGGAGATGGCCTCCACTCTTCATGGCCTCGCCCGCAAGCCCGCATGGCCGCGGCTGCGGCAGCTCGCCAGCTCGTCCGTGCGCCTGCGTGGCGGGGGCTGGTCGATGGCGGTGGCTGCTGCTCAGCAATGGAAGAAGAGAAGAGGAGAAGAGGAGAAGAGGAGGAGGAAGAAGATGATAGGTGGGGCCCGCGCGTTAGTGAGAGGGAGAGGGGCGGACCCAACTGTGGCTCAGGGGCACCGGATGTCCAAAACGAAATTCTCTCTCTCCTCAACCGGCTGCAACTGCTTAAAACGGGGTGTCCGTCAGCAAACGACCATCACTTTGGATACCCGTCAGACAATTTTCCCATATTTTTATTGCGTGTAGATGAACTTCTCTTCAAGTGATGATGAGGACAATCCTTTTGAGGTAGCACTGGAACATTGGAGGAAGATGCAACGTTATGGTACCATCGCATGCATTTTGGGTGTGTACTACTATGACTCTTTCATGAACAAAGCAAAGATGAAGGACCCTGAGTTGTGAGGATATGATTGGGCTAGGTGAACTCTCAGCCATCCCACATCTCTCGCTTCGACATATTTAGGATGAGTAGGGCTTTGTTTGAAAAACTACGAGTCATATGACTTGAAGTCAACAAAAAAGATGTCATCGGAAGAGGCTGTAGCCATGTTTAATTTTTGTGGATCATTGGTTCCCCTCAATCAATTAGACAAGCTAAAATTTGTTTCGAGAGGTCAACCAATACGTACATAAGTAGGGAGTTTAAAAAATATTGGAACCAGCAGTGATATCAGTCATATTACTGCCCATTACCCTATGCTAGATCAAATACTGACAGTGATGCCGAGTCTTACGGATGACTGGCTGGACCACTAGCTTGCTAGGTCCACCAGCAAAAATAACGTAAGGCTTGTCTGTGAAGCCTGCTAGGCATAATAAGCAAGTGAACCAGCAAGGCCTGCAATTTTCCATATCGCCTGTGGTAGTGCTAGCGCCTGGACGTTCAGACGGACGCCTACGTCCTGACGCCCACGGCTACTCTAGGTTTCCCGCTCCAGCTCCATGTTGTGTGCCCCGTCCGCTCGGATTCCGCACTGCCAGGACGACTCGCCCTGCCCACGCCGCCCGCCCACACGCGGGGCAGTCCGCACCCCTCTGTTTCCCGCGCGAGCTCGAACTGCCGTGGCGAGATGGAGGGAAGGAAAGGGAGGGTAGGGAGAGGAGAGGAGAGGGCGAGGCGCGCTGCGCGAGGAAGGCGCGAGGTAGGAGCCGAAGCCCTACGGCAGCCAGCAGGACGCTGTTCGTCAGCCATCGGCGTCATTGCAACATGTGCAACACCCGATCTACATTGGAAACATCAAGATAAAACATTTGCAACATACGCCTGAAGACATATGAAACACTTGAACACATGCATCTGAAACACTTGCAAAAAAAACCTGAAAACACTTGAAAAAACATTGTAAAACATATACAACATCCAGATAGAACACTTGCAACATATTTGTGAAACATATGCAACATCGGAATAAACATACTTGCAACATACGTCTGAAAAAACAGATCAAACATTTGGAACAGACGCTAACAACATATGTGTATAGCCATTGCAGCATATGCAACATCCCGATCTACTTTTGTAATATCCATTTGAAACACTTGTGACATACCTCTGAAACATCTAAAACACTTAAAAACATACGTTTGCAACATGCGCTTTCAGTAAACCTTGACAGGCAGGTGGACGGGATCCGGCGCTTGGTCACGATGGAGCCTCGACACGGCGGAGGAAGTGGGGTCCGGGACGGAGATGGCGACGGAGAGCGCTCAGGGCCTGCCGCGTGGGCGCACGAGGAAGGAGGCATGTTGGGAGGAGGGCGCGGGGGAGGCGGAAAGTGCGGCGCCGGTGAGCGGCTTGGAGAGGAGCGGGGACGAGACGTAGAGAAAGGCCGCCGGGAGCGCCGGCTCGGTGCTCGGTGCGGGCATCACGGTTGCGCGCGACGAGGAGAGGTCAGTCTCGTGGAGTGGGAACAGCAGCGAGGCGGAGTGGGAAACTCAGCAACAGCGAGGCAGAAGTGGGTGCGCTGTGTCCCGACGGACGCTCGCTCCTGAGCATTATACCGTATCGCCTGCAGCCTGCATCACCTGGTGTATCCGGCGGTGGGGCAGCTCTGCACACCTCGGCTGCTCCAGCAGCATGCAGCGTCGCCTCCTCCACTTGCTTGCTGCCTCACCAGCTCCGGCGGCTGCGTGCCTTCGTCGTGGTGCCGCTGCACGCCAGCACGTTGGCCACGAGCATGTAAGCACCGCTTCCACGCGGGTCGTACCGCACGGCCTCGCTCGCGCGCGCCGCACGCGCACCCAACATGGCATCGTGCACTGAGTATATCTCGCGAGCATCGTTTATGGAATCGCACTTGCATTGCATGTCCAACAAGGCAGTGACATCGATCTTGTTCACGGTGATAAGATATAGTTGAATGGGACCCATGTGGACTCAGTCCACATGTTCTGCTAGCTTGTTACCGCAAAGCCCATACCCCATAGCAGGACAAACAGTGCTAGCAAGCTCCTGCAGGATGCGTCAGTTTCGCAGGCGGTCGTTGCAGCGTAGTGCGGCGCCTGCTTGCATCCCTACCTAGTCTAGACCTGACAGTGATTCCCCCTTTTTGTACTAGTGGAGGGTACGGAGCAACATATGGTATCCACTCTTGTTTCTTTCTACGATGTACGTAGACAATGAGCAACATCCTAATTCTGTTTTTAACGAAGAAGACACCAAAGATAATAGGGCGCCCAAGATAATATCGAATCCTCCAAGAGAAGGAAAGTCACATTCACTAGATACAAATACCATATATAGACAAATAATCCAGACAATGCAACATCAAATGATCCCCCTACTTGTTGTCGCCAAACACGTTTTTCCATGCTGACGACGCAGGCAGCTGACGGCATCTTCATGTATATAAATGTCAGGGATGAAAATGGATAGGATACGAATGGATATCACTGATATTATATTTGTTTTCATATTTCTAGTCGGATTCGGATTCGAATATGGATAGTATCAGCCATGCCGGATAGGATACGATTAGATGTCGACATCATAAATATGCGATTTGAGTATTCGGATACGGATACGGTATCGGATGTTGAATATCCAGACTCGAATACGGACAGATCTAAACCCCTCTAAACAGATTCAGACTCGAATACAGTCGGAAAATATCCATACCATTTTCATCCTAATAAATATGTATGTCTTTTGTGACAGTCCTAATACCCCTTTACTTCTATCTCGGTGAATCTCGATCCCTAGAACGAACGAAGCTTCATCAAGATCTTTGATATCAAATTTTGAGGACAAAAACTTCTTTGTCTCCAGCAGTAGACTGACATCACTACTAGCAAGTAAGATATCATCCACATACAGGACAAAGGAAGATAAACTTCTCATTCTTAAACTTTGCATAGACACAATTGTCCTGTACATTCTCTTTAAACCCAAAATTCCTTATTGTCTGGTGAAACTTTAAGTACCACCGTCTTGAAGCTTGTTTTAATCCATAAATGGATTTCTTTAGGCGACATCCCTTTCGTTCTTTTCCTTCCATGACAAAACATTTTCGGTTGTGCCATGTAAACATTTTCCTCCAAGTCCCCGTTGAGAAATGCCGTCTTTACATCCATCTGATGTAATTCTAAATCGTAATATACCACTAATGCCATTATGATTCTGAATGAATCCTTACATGAGACTAGAGAAAATGTCTCATTGTAATCAATCCCTTCTTTTTGCGTAAAGCCTTTTGCCACAAGTCACGCTTTATATCTCTCTATATTCCCTTGAGAGTCGTTTTGTTTTGTAGACCCATTTACAGCCTACTATTTTTGCTCCTATAGGAATTATTTCCAAGTCTCAAACTTTATTAGCATTCATAGATTTCATTCCATCTTCTATGGCCTCAAGCCACTTTGATGAATGATCACTTCTCATGGCTTCTTCAAATGAGGTGGGATCATCCTCCATTTGAAATTCCTCAGTATTGTATACTTCATAGTCAGCAGGAATAGCTGATTTTCTAACTCTTTGAGACCTTCTAGGAGACTCCACATTTGGCACATCTTCTGTTTGAGGCTGTTGTTGCTCCCTCTCATGTGTGGCAATAGATTCTACAGGATCCTGAAGAACCGGTTCCTCATCGTCATTCATTGTTGCCACAGGCGGAATAACAACAGGTGCTGGCACCACAGTATCTTGCACTGTCAGTGCAGCAACAGCAAGTAGTGAGAAAAATGGCTCATGAATCATCGGAGTGGGCGCATACACCTGCTTCTCTTCAAGGTTAATTTCTCGAGCTATCATGCTCCCCCTCATCATTTCATCCTCTAGGAAGACAGCGTGTCTCGTTTCCACAAACTTTGTATGTCTCTCTGGATAGTAGAAACGAAAACCTTTTGACTTTTCTGGGTAACCAAAGAAATGACAACTTACTGTTTTGTGATCTAGCTTCCCAATGTTTGGGTTAAATACTTTAGCCTCAGCAGGACTCCCCCACACGTAAGTGGTTTAGTGAGGGTACTCTTTCTGTCCACAACTCATATGGTGTTTTTGGCACCGACTTACTTGGTACTCTATTGAGAATATGAATAGCGGTTTTAACGCCTCCATCCACAGGCTCAACGGTAAGGTAGAGTAACTTATCATAATGCGCACCATATCCATCGGGGTACAATTACGTCTTTCAGCTACTCCATTCTGCTGAGGTTCGTCCGGTGTAGAATACTGAGCTACTATGTCATTCTCCTATAAGAATCTAACAAAAGGTCTAGGAACTTGGCCATATGGAGCATACTGACCATAGTACTCCCTCCACGGTCTGACCTGACTATCTTAATCTTTAAATTGTGTTGGTTTTCAACTTCTGCCTTAAATATCTTAAATTTATCAAATTCTTCTGTTCTTTCTTTGATTGGATAAATATAGCCATAACGGGAGTAATCATCTGTGAATGTTATGAACGAATCATAACCATCCATACTCTTTATAGGAAACGGACCACAGATGTCTGTGTGAATAATCTATAAAATTCCTATGCTTCGTTTGGCATCTTTCTTAATTTTCTTTACATACTTTCCTTTTATGCATTCTCTGCATTGTTCTAAATTTAAGAGCTCTAATGGAGTTAGAATATTATTCTTAACTAGTCTTTCTATTCTCCCCCTTGAAATATGACCTAAACGACAGTGCCATAATTTCGACGACGCATCATGAGCTCTCTTATGCCACCATTTCCAGAGTAACTCTTTGTCACCGGCTGCTTTATCAGCTGAGTAGCATATATCTTTGAAGAGCCAGTGAACTGACTCTTTATTCTATCGAGATACTCGGTGACCGTGTCACACTCTGGGATTAAGCTCACAATTGTAGGCTCAATCGTGTTCTTTATCATAGCCAAACATTTCTTGTTGGCAGTGACCCACTTCCTATTCTCAAGGTCATCGGACATCTTTTGGGATTCAAAATGCCTCTCTTTAGTTGCCCAAGCGGCACCAGCCTCGTTTGTCTCCCTCACCGGTGCCACAGGCTCAGTGAGACACGGTGAGGTGGACTGCCCAGTCCACCTCAGCCAAGATGAAGGCCAGGTCAATCTTTTTCTTCCACTCCGTGTAGTTGTCACCTTTGAAAGTGGGGATCTCTTTGATACAACCCATCAAGTTGTATCCGCCTGGCAACACAATTCATATAGAGTGAGAACATAAATAATAACAACAATTGCATGCCTTGATTCTAACGTTGGTCAAAATTAAAACATACAACTATTCTTATACACTAATTCTACATCACCGTTGGACAAAAATAGAATTAATACATAAAATCATTAAAATTATGATATTATTATTAACAACGTTGCTTAGAAAATAACAACATCATAATCATGTCAAAATCTCTTTTTCTCCAATTAAATATCACGTTGGTTCAAAATAACCGGAGAATAAACTATTTCTTTAGCAGCGGAAACATGAAAATTCATTATCTATTTTTCAGAAGCATTAAACTTTTCTCAAATATTCTCTGAAAAATTATCTCGTTGGTTCAAATTTTAACAGAGATATTAAACTAGACAAATATCATCAAAAATTGTTTCTGAAAAAAATAAAACTTAAACTCGTATGAACACACATTTGGCCCAAACTAGATGAAACAGTGAAATCTGGCCCGGCCTGTTTCTGTTTTTGCGCGCACAACGTTGCCACCCAGGCCACAACGTGGGCCTGGGCCGACTAAGCGCCGCGGCCGCGCGCCCCGCCTGGGCCGAAACTGGCCTAGTCGCGCTCCGCCGTTGCATCGCATCCGACGGTCGCCCGACCGTCTCGCTCGAACAAAAACCACGGACGTCGGTCTCTCCCGAACCCTAAACGCTCATTTGCGCCTCCTCCTCTCTCTCACTCTCTCAGACGCAGCGAGGCGAGTCCGAGCGAGCAGACGACGGAGGGCGAGTAGAGCCTCGGCACCGTCGCCGGCCCCTTCACCGGCGAGCGCGCTCCCCAGCGGGTGAGCGCGCCATCGTCGAGCGGTCTGGCTACGGCGCCCCCTTGGCCAAAGCCCGGCGAGCAGCGCCCCCCGGCTCGGCCTTCTTCTCCCCGCACGCCGGCGAGCTGCACTACGACGGTGTCAGCAGCGGTCGAGGCAGGCCTCCCCTTCCCCTTCTTCCCCTTCTGATTTGGGTCTGGTTTGTTCTTCTCGGATTCAACCGATTGAGGATCTATGGTTAGGGTTTCGGGTTAGAGTTAGGGATTCGCTCTGTTCTTCTTCTTCCCGAATTGATTGTGGGTTTAGGGTTCGGTTTCGAGTAGACTTGAAGCCGAGCCCTCCTTCTCTTGTTTCTTTCACCCAGTTAGGGTTAGGGTTAGGAAAACCCTCTTTCTTCTCAGACCCGAACTAGATCTGATCGGTTCTCTGCTTTCTTGTCTGTTTTCTTCTTGGTTCTTTGCCGATTGGGGATTAGGGTTAGGGTTAGGATTAGGATTAACCCGATTCATTTTTCTTTCGGTTTGGGTTCGGTTGAACCCTCTGATCTTTTCTTGCCGCGCGTCGGCGAAGACAGTGGTGCAGCACCTTTCCCCGCGCGGTGGCGGTGGTGATCGGCAGTTGAGTGACGCCCGCCACCTCCCCGGTCTCTTTTCATTTTCTTTTACTCGGTTAGGGTTAGGGTTTCAATCTGAACTGGATCGAACCCTCCATTCCTCTTCGATTTCTTTTCAATTCTCTACCCCATACTAGATCTACACACTGTTAACCTAGCTCTAGTACCATTGTTGGTAAACACAGTGCCTCTGAAATGTAGATCAGGGGTAAGCATCTTACTTAGATGGGGAAAATGTTGATGTACCTCGCCCTAGGTCATCATTCGGTCCATGGCGTCGTAGCGGCTTGGACCCCGGTGTCGTGGCGGCTCGGCGCAGTGGAGTCCAGCATTGTGGTGGCGAGGTCCAGTGGTGATGCAGAGGCGACGGTGAGGTTGATGGCGGCGAAGTCAGTGGGTCTTCCCGTCGCTGGCAGCACCCTCTTTAGATCGGGTTAGGTTTTCTGTTGGTGGATCACGACGGCTCCGGTCAATCTCATAGTTAGAGCCCTGATCCCCACCTCTCTTTATAGTGTTGTGCGACAGGGGCCCACCAATCATATTAGGGTTGGACGCCCTCGATCAGGACGTAGATCCAAGGGTCCAATATGGTGGAGATCAACTAACAGTGGGCACCCTGCTGGTCGCCTTGCTGAGGCAGCACTGCTGCCGCTGCGGGAGCCCCGTCGGACACGCAGCGGAGGAGGAGGAGGCGGAGGGCCGAAGCATGGCGGAATTCAGCATTAAGCAGTTGTTTAGTCCCTTCGTCGTGGTCAAGGTCCAGCGGGTCTTGGAGGAAGACGACGCCAAGTCCATCTCCCCGACGATGGCGCGGCGTAGCCCTTGTGGTTCACCGGAGCCCAGGCACTGGGCGCGGCATGTGCCGCAACCGCAAGTAAGGCCGGAGATTTAAAACTTTGGCCGCAAGGAAGGCATCATCGCTCCCCGCTTTATGAACCAAGTGCCCAGCAGAATCCGGCGGCGGCGACAGACTCGGGCTTGCGGGACATCGCTCCGGTATGCCAGGGGCCGCTCAAGGAGTTCAGCTACTTGAGCTTGGCGAAGGCGACTAAAGATTTTGAGAAGGGGAACGAGTCCAGATCAGGCGTGCTGTATGCTGGCCATCTTCTGTTTGATGACACCCTCATGAAAAAAGTTGCCATAAAGAGGTTTCACAAGAACATCACAGATGATTGCGAGCAAATCGGTGAACATCTTAGACGGAAGAAGTACATGCTACAACACAGAAACCTCGTCACACTTTTCGGTACGAATCAGATCGATCAGCAGCTTGTTATTATTATTATTACTACTCCTCCTACATATAAGTACTTATTGGTTTCCATATTATATATATAAACTGTCACTTGCAGGATACTGTTTGCACGACGGCAAGCTGTACCTCGTCTACGACTGGATGCGCTATCAGAGCCTCGACTATGAGGTATGAGCTATTCGCCGAAAAGGACTCCCCCCACCCGGCGCTGACCTTGGTCCAGCGCCAAATTATCATCAAGGACGCCGCAAGGGGGCTGCTGCAGCTGCACGACAGAAATGCCTTTCATGGCGCTGTTAGGGCATCCAACATCATGCTGGAACCGACCTCGACCGCCTTCCGAGGCCGCCTCGCCGACTTCAGGTACTCCACGGTGCTAGCTGAGCATCAAGGGAGTGAACCAGCAACGGGGACGCTAGGGTCACTCCTATACCCGGAATGGATCCTGAGCGCCGCCGCCGACGAAAACTCCGGCGCCCCTGGTGGCCCAAGTCTTGAAACGGACGTGCTCCATTTCGGCGTAATGATGCTGGAGGTTTTGTGCGGCCGGCGCATGTTCGCCCGCGACCAGCTCCCGACGGGATACAGCTCACTGCTCGACTGGGTCCAGGAGCTCAACGGAGAGGCACGACTCGACGCGGCGCTTGACGAGGACACGAATAAAGCCCCTGACTTCGACAAGGCCCAAGCCGATGTGCTCTTACGGCTCGCCCTTCGATGCAGCAACCCAGACCCAAAGCACCGGCCAACCATCCGGACCGTCCTCGCGGACTTGTTTAAGCCGAGGAGAGAGAAGAGAAGCGGAGTGTAAATTTACAGCCGGAGTAAACATAAGAACCGACAAATTTTATGAGAGAAATAAATAGGTCATATATTAATAGATAAGAGTTAATTACTATATGGATAGATTGAGAGAAGACTGCAAATATCCTTACCGGCGACAGGCCAGCTGTATTATTAGTCTCGTTGATGTACAAACAAAGATTAAACCGATACCAGTGAGAACTGCCAGCTACCAGGCGCTTTCGGTGGGGTAAAGGCAGAATAGAGCATTTAGCGCGTGTTTAGATCCATCCTAAATTTCTAAAAAGTGCTATAGTATTTATCACATCGAATATTTACGGCCCGTGCATGGAGCATTAAATGTAGACGAAAAAAACTAATTGTATAATTTGGTGGGAAATTACGAGACGAACGTTTTGAGCCTAATTAGTCTATGATTAAACACTAATTGTCAAATAAAAACGAAAGTGCTACAATAACCCCAAATTCCAATTTCCTCGAACTAAACACGCTCTTACGTTTTGTCCGTTTATCTATAGCTGTCAGGCTGTGTCGGCGTGTGTATAGCCGCGTTGAGGCGGTGGCTCGGTGGAGCCTGTTTAAGGGCAGCTCCAGTCCTGCGTTTGAACCAAACTGACAGACGGTCTATTAGCTGGTTGGTTTCTGGACTGATTTAAGCTGGTTAATATTGATTTGTTGTGAAAAGAAAATATTATTAGCTAACTAATTTAGGCTGGCTGAAATAAAAAAAAGAAACGGACCCAAAAGTTATAAAGTATGGTTCGAGTGCTCCAGCGGTTGGTTCGATTAGTGCACGAGAAAACAATAAAAAAATCTACTCTCTCTCTACGTGTCATTTTCTGTCTCACCCACGGCCGGACGGTTATAGTTGTTTAGTCGTCTCGGTTCGACTCTTGCCCAGAACGCGATTTGAGTTCTGACACGCACGGTTCGGTTTCTACAATGTGCAAAGTTCGATTTTTCCTACTCACGGTTCGATTTCTCTGCACACTGGAGGTGCTCTAAAGGACGCGGTCCTGTAACTGAATGGGGTGTCGAATAACTAAAGAAACAAACCGTTCCCTGTATCCCGGTTCTCTGAACTCTGAAACTATATATCCCCTCTTCCTGTTCTTGTCTGATTTCATCCTGTTCTTGCCCAAGTTCAATTCTAGTGCCACGCACTATCCGTCAGGATCTTGACCCGGATCCTGACATACCACTAACTAGTTTCTCTCACATAAGCGCCTTACGGGGTACATAAGAGTATTTTGCAAACACGTGCGAACAGGCTATGCCTTACGGGGTACATAAAGAGTATTTTGCAACAACATTTTTGCATGCTTTTTTCTTAACATCTTCGCCAATGGTGTGATACTGTAATAAACTGGAGAGATTGTCTGTGTATTTACTTTTTAAATTAACAAATCGGTTGGAGAGCTAGCTAGCTATCTGTTTTTATTTATTAAAAGGAGAGGTGGCCCAGAAAGGATGAAGTTGAACCTAGTAGTGAAAAGAAATGGTGCAGGGTTTACAAAGTTTGAGGGCATGCTTGTCTCATTCGTAACTAAGTGCCTATTTCGTTTATGCTCCTAACACGTTGCCGGTTCAAGTTACGTTTTTTTTCCTTTTTATTGAGAAACACCGGTTCAAGTTACGTGTGCTTCAGTTTCTATGGCTGTTGTTTGGTTTTAGTGTCGCAATATTTCTTAGCCCCATGGGCCCATGGTCCATGAGACAGACATATTTTATTTTATTATTATTATCTACTCGAACTTTGTCACAGTTTGTGTTTTTTTTTATACCAACAGTTTGTGGCTTTGACAATGAACTCTTTTCGGTCTTCTACAGTCATGAGTTGACGTTTTCCTGTTTCAAACTTCAAATGGTTTGCTTCTGTTATGTTAAGATGAATTTCCTGTCGTCGTCTCAATTCCCCAAAGCAAACGCAGATGGAGATAGTTAACCCTGAATGACACACCTTTACTTCCCCTGGACAGAGCTATCCATTCTTAGGTAAACATGGATAGCTCTCTCTGTCTATTCGGATCGTCTAGGAGTATATCTAGCCGGGGTACTAAATATTTACTGGATGAATCATGGACCTAGAACACGTTCTAGTGCAATGAGAGAGAGACAGAGAGGGGTCTCTGTCTATTCGGATCGTCTAGGAGTATATCTAGCCGGGGTGCTAAACATTTACTTGATGAATCATGGACCTAGAACACGTTCTAGTGCAACGAGAGAGAGACAGAGAGGGGTGAACCTGACACTGCAGAGGAAGTAGATCCAGAGGCCTCCATCTCGTTCGTCGGTGAAGTCTGCGCATGGGCAACGACGTTCGGGGAAGACTGTGTTGGTGATGAGTAGTGGCAACCGGCAGTGAAGATCGGTGGCGGCGCGGCTGGTGACTTCTCGTCACTGGCTGCGCCCCTCTAGATCGGATTAGGGTTTAGGTGTTGGTGGGGACCTCGGCTCAGGTGAACCTTGTGACTTGAGCCGCCACCCCCCACCTCTATTTATTGCGTAGTGTGACAGGGGCCCTCCAGCCATAGTGGACTGGACGCCCCCGATCAGGGCGTGGATCAAAGGCCCAACTGGACCGTTGGGTCCAGTTAGGATTAGAGATCAATCTAACAATCTCCCCCTTGATCTCTTTTCATCTTTTACTTTTATATCATTTACTTTTGTTCATTCCATTACAGATTAGCACATAGAGCATGTCTCATCGTCACGGTCCATTGCAGATAGATTTAACAGTTACAACACACCATTCTGTTCTGAAATAGATACTTATCTTTGTGCCTTCTTTTGTCCAGGAATTATAGACTTTCCCTTAAACCCATGCCGGCTACATGTTCTCTGAACACATTGGGTGGTAAGCCTTTTGTAAGTGGATCCGCAAGCATCTTTTCGGTACTTATATGCTCAAGACTTATAACATGATCCCTGACTTTATCTTTCACAACATAATACTTTATGTCAATGTGTTTGGCAGCACCACTTGACTTATTGTTGTGAGCATACTGTACTGCCAGATTATTATCGCAGTATAACTTTAGTGGTCTATAGATGTCGTCAACCACCTTCAAACCGGGTATGAACTTCTTTAGCTAGTTCACCTGCCTCGTTGCCTCATAACACGCTACAAACTTGGCATACATTGTGGACAATATAGTGATGGTTTGTTTTGAACTTTTCCATGAAATAGCTCCCCTTGCGAGAGTGAATACATATCCAGACGTGGATTTTCTATCATCTCCCACATAATTAGAATCTAAATACCTTACTATATAGAGTGAATCAGATTTTCTATACGTCATCATGATGCCTTTCGTTCCTTGCAAATAACGTAAGACTTTCTTTACTAATTTCCAGTGTTCTATTCCAGGATTGCTCTGGAATCTGCTAAGTAACCCGGTAACAAATGCCAAGTCAGGGCACGTACACACTTGAGCATATTGCAAGCTTCCGACAGCTGAAGCATATGGAACCGCTTTCATTTGATCGATCTCATATTGGTTCTTGGGGCATTGAAAATCCCCATATCTATCGTCCTTGACTATAGGAGCAGGTGAGGGACTACATTTGTGCATACTGAATTTCTTTAAGATTTTTTCTATGTATGCCTTTTGTGACAGTCCTAATATCCCTTTACTTCTATCTCGGTGAATCTCGATCCCTAGAACGAACGAAGCTTCACCAAGATCTTTCATATTAAATTTTGAGGACAAAAACTTCTTTATCTCCAGTAGTAGACTAACATCACTACTAGCAAGTAAGATATCATCCACAAATAGGACAAGGAAGATGAACTTCCTATTCTTAAACTTTGTGTAGACACAATTGTCCTCTACATTTTTTTTAAACTCAAAATTTCTTATTGTCTTATCAGACTTTAAGTACCACTGTCTTGAAGCTTTTTTAATCCATAAATGGATTTATTTAGGTGGCATCCCATTCGTTCTTTTCCTTCTATGACAAAACCTTTCGGTTGTGCCATGTAAACATTTTCCTCCAAATCCCCGTTGAGAAATGTCGTCTTTACATCCATCTGATGTAATTCTAAATCGTAATGTGCCACTAATGCCATTATGATTCTGAAGGAATCTTTACATGAGACTGGAGAAAAGGTCTTATTGTAATCAATCCCTTCTCTTTGCGTAAAGCCTTTTGCCACAAGTCACGCTTTATATCTTTCTATATTCTCTTGAGAGTTAAGTTTTGTTTTGTAGACCCATTTATAGCCTACTATTTTGGCTCCTTTAGGAATTATCTCCAAATCCTAAACTTTATTGGCATTGATAGATTTCATTTTATCTTCCATGGCCTCAAGCCACTTTGATGAATGATCACTTCTCATGGCTTCTTCAAATGAGGTGGGATCATCCTCTATTTGAAATTCCTCAGTGTTGTACACTTCATAATCACCAGAAATAGCTGATTTTCTAATTCTTTGAGACCTTCTAGGGGCCTCCACATTTGGCACATCTTCTGTTTGAGTCTGTTGTTGCTCCCCCTCATTTGTGGCAATAGGTTCTATAGGATCCTGAAGAACAGGTTCATCATCATCATTCATTGTTGCCACAGGTGGGATAACAACAGGTGCTGGCACCACAGTATCTTATACTGTCGGTGCAGCGATAGCAGGTAGTGAGAAAAATGGCTCATGAATCATCGGAGTGGGCGCATACACCCGCTTCTCTTCAAGGTCAATTTCTCGCGCTACCATGCTCCCCCTAATCATTTCATCTTCTAGAAAGACTGCATGTCTCGTTTCCATAAACTTTGTATGTCTCTCTGGATAGTAGAAACAAAAACCTTTTGACTTTTCTAGGTAGCCAATGAAATGACAACTTACTGTTTTGTGATCTAGCTTCCCAATATTAGGGTTAAATACTTTAGCATCAGTGGGACTCCCCCACACGTAAGTGGTTTAGTAAGTGTACTCTTCCTATCCACAACTCATACGGTGTTTTAGGCACCGACTTACTTGGTACTCTATTGAGAATATGAATGACGGTTTTAACAGCTCCATCCACAGGCTCAACGGTAAGGTAGAGTAACTTATCATAATATGCACCATAGCCATCAGGGTACAATTGCGTCTTTCAGCTACTCCATTCTGCTGAGGTTCGCTCGGTGTAGAATACTGAGCTACTATGCCATTCTCCTGTAAGAACCTTGCAAAAGGTCCAGGAACTTGGCCATATGGGGCATACCGACCGTAGTACTCCCCCACAGTTTGACCTGACTATCTTAATCTTTAAATTGTGTTGGTTTTCAACTTCTGCCTTAAATATCTTAAATTTATCAAATGCTTCTGTTCTTTCTTTGATTGGATAAATGTAGCCATAACGAGAGTAATCATCTGTAAATGTTATGAATGAATCATAACCATCCACACTCTTTACAGGAAACGGACCACATATATCTGTGTGAATAATCTGTAGAATTTGTGCGCTTCGTTTGGCATCTTTCTTAATTTTCTTTATATACTTTCCTTTAATGCATTCTCTGCATTGTTCTAAATCTAAGAGCTCTAATGGAGGAAGAATATCATTCTTAACTAGTCTTTCTATTCTCCCCCTCGAAATATGGCCTAAATGATAGTGCCATAATTTGGACAATACACTGTGAGCTCTCTTTCGTTTTCTGTTTACATCCGCAGACGAGGATACATTCACATTGTTGCACGCAACGTTCCCATCATCGCATACAACATTCACATCATCTCGTAGTGATAACAAATAAAGCTCATTTTGTAAGATAGCCAGACCAACACATGCATTATTAAATGTTATCTTACATCTGCCATTTCCAAAATGGCAATCATATCCATCATTGTCCAAGCATGAAACACTAATCAAGTTTCTCTGTGAAGAGGGAACATAAAGAACATCTCTAAGTAAAAGTGTAAAGCCATCAGCAAGCTCTAGAGAAAGATCGCCAACGGCTTCGACATCTGCTCGGACTCCATTTGCAACTTTAACGTGTCTTTCGCTTCTTTCCATAGTCCTCATCGAACGGAATCCCTGTAAAGAATTAGCAACATAAACAGTTACACCTGAGTCAATCCACCAAGTAGATTTTGAATACTGTACATACAGAGATTCATTTATGAACGTAATAATGTTCTCACCTTTCTTTACCATGATCATCTTTAAGTAATCGGGACAATTTTTCTTATAATGTCCCGTCTTCTTGCAATAGAGACATTGGTCTTTCTCTACTGTGAACTGGTTCTGCTGAGGCTTATGCAGCATGGGACCCTTTCCCTTTGACTTTGAGGAGAAGTTAGCATTATTATTCTGTTTCTTGTTGTCTTTCAAATAATTGATAGTGCCACCATTGGCAGCTTTCATTCTCTTCTCCTCTTGCACACACATAGCCATGAGCCTCTCTAAGTTCCACTTTTCGGGCTGAATATTGTAGTTGACAACAAAGGTGTCAAACTCTTTTGGCAAGGAAGCAAAAATTAGATGGATAAGGAACTTATCTTTGAGAGCCAGATCCATTGATTTTAGCTTGGATGTCAGATTGCTCATCCTTAGTATGTGCTCTCTTATGCCACCATTACCAGAGTACCTCTCTGTTACCAACTGCTTTATCAGCTAGGTAGCATATGTCTTTGAAGAGCCAGTGAACTGACTCTTTATTCTGTCAAGGTACTCGGTGATGGTGTCACACTCTGGGATTGAGCCCATAATTGCAGGCTCAATCGTGTTCTTTATCATAGCCAAACATTTCTTATTGGTAGTGACCAATTTCCTATGCTCAAGGTCATAGGACATCTTTAGGGATACAAAATCCCTCTCTGGTTGCCCAAGCGGCATAGCCTTGTTTGTCTCCCTCACCGGTGCCACAGGCTCAGTGGGACATGGTGAGGTGACTACCCAGTCCACTTCAGCCAAGATGAAGGCCAGGTTTATCTTTTTCTTCCACTCTGTGTAGTTATCACCTTTGAGAGTGGGGATCTCTTTGATACAACCCATCAAGTTGTATCCGCCTGAAAACACAATTCAAATAGAGTGAGAACATAAATAATAACAATAACAATTGCATGCCTTAGTTCCAACGTTGGTCAAAATTAAAACATACAATTGTTCTCTACATTAACTCTACATCACCGTTGGGTAGAAATAGAATTAATGCAAGACAAAACATCATAATATTGCCATTAATCAACGTTGGTCAGAATAATAACAATATTATAATCAATTAAAACATATCCATTTTCAAAATTAAATTCTCCCGTTGGTTCGAATTTAATAATAAAAATAACATCTTTAAATACGCAGCGGAAAAAATGATTCATTTTCTTGAATTTTACCCTCAGGGAAAAATACTTTTTCTATTTTCTTTTGAGTCAATTTCCATTTTTCAATTTTCTGGAAAAAGAAAAATACAAAACCGGGCTCATTCTTTATTGTTACTGGGCCCAAAACCGGCAATTCGGCTCGGCCCACACCTCCGCGCGGCGCCCGGCCGCACCCAGGCCACAACGTGGGCCTGGGCTGGCAAAGTGCTGCGGCCGCGCGCGCCCGCCTGGGCCGCGAAACGGCCGTTCTTCCATCGCCGTCAGATCTCATCCGACGGCCATCCGGTCGTTTTGGCCGAACAAAAACCCTCTCCCAGCCGCGGACCCCCGAACCCTAGCGGCCATTCGGCCTTCTCCTCTCTCTCTCTCTCTCTCTCTCTCTCTCTCTCTCTCTTCGCCGCTCTCTCTTCTCTCCTCAGCACAACAGCACCGAGCGAACAACCGAGAGCGATGACGGTGGAGCGGGCAGCCATGGCGCCGTCACTGGCCCCCTTGCCGGTGTGCGCGCTCCCCAGCGGGTGAGCGTGCCGCCGTCGAGCGGCCTAGCCGCGGCGCCTCTTTGGCCAGAGCTCGGCGAGCAACGCCCCCGGCTCGGCCTTCTTCTCCCCGCGCGCCGGCGAGACAGCAGCGCTGCGCAGCGGCGAGGTAGGTCTCCCCTTCCCCAACATTGATCTGTTTGATTTGCTTCGCTTTTTCTGTTCTCGGATTCAACCGATTGGGGATGGGGATCGAAGTTAGGGTTAGGGTTTCACTGCTGTTCTTTTTCCCGAATTGATAGTGGGTTTTAGGGTTCGGTTTTGATGTGGAACCGAGCCCTCCTTCTTTCTTTCACCCAGTTAGGGTTAGGGTTCAACCGAACCCTCTGTTCTTGTTAGGCCTGCACTGGATCTAACCTTCTACTTCCTTTTCTAATCGGTTTACCCGTTCTAGATCTAAAAACCCTAGAAACCGATGGCTCTGGTACCATTGTCTGTCTATTCGGATCGTCTAGGAGTAGATCTAGCCGGGGTGCTAAACATTTACTGGATGAATCATGGACCTAGAACGCGTTCTAGTGCAACGAGAGAGAGACAGAGGGGTGAACCTGACACCGCAGAGGAAGTAGATCCAGAGGCCTCCATCTCGTTCGTCGGTGAAGTCTGCGCACGGGCAACGACGTTCGGGGAAGACTGTGTTGGTGATGAGCAGTGGCGACCGAAGGTGAAGATCGGTGGCGGCACGGCTGATGGCTTCCCGTCACTGGCTGCGCCCCTCTAGATCGGATTAGGGCTTAGGTGTTGGTGGGGAGCTCGGCTCAAGTGAACCTCGTGACTTGAGCCGCCGGCCCCCACCTCTATTTATTGCGCAGTGTGACAGGGGCCCTCCAGCCATAGTAGGCTGGGCGCCCCCGATCAGGACGCGGATCAAAGGCCCAACTGGGCCGTTGGGTCCAGTTAGGATTAGAGATCAATCTAACGAGCTCCGCCTCGAAATCAAATCCACCAAAAATCAGGGTGAGATCCTTCCCGGTCTTCAAAGCTCCACCCCACCGGGCAAGCTTAAGATAGATACTGATGGTGCTTTCATTAAGGAGACATTGAGTGGCGGGTGGGGTTTCATCATCAGAGATCATCTTGGAGATGTCGTGGCAGCGGGAGCAGGGCGTCTTGCAGCGTTACCTGATGTACTAATGACTGAAGCTGTGGCTTGCAGCAAAGCTCTCTTGTCCGCAACTGATCTTGGAATATCTCGTATCCAAATTGAAGTTGATTCTTAGTCTTGAAGCAAGCAATTACATCATCGGCCATGGACCTAGCAGCTTGTGGTATGTTGATTAGTGATATAAGGGAGTTGCTACGTGATCAATTTGTTTCTGACGATGGCCTCTTAATTCCGAGAAATTGTAATGCCGTAGCACATAATCTAGCTAGATTGTGGATGAGTTGGGACCCGGGTATGTCATGTGTTTGGACGAACCCCAGAATTTGCAAGATGTTTGGTGTCTCGTGAGTTTGTCGAGACTGTGAGTTCAATATCATGGCCATAGAGCCACCCCTTTGATTTCAAAAAAAAAAAAATCCAGGCTTGTTGTGGACAACGACAGATGACAAGCACGAAGCCACAGAGATTTAACACAACTGAAACTCATTGATATGGACAACTAACGCTGCTCCTTTCTGCAAGTCCCTATACATATTTCGGGCGCTTGTGTTGAGTGTTGACTAGTGTCGGTTCCTTGACCAAAGACCCGGCATGCATTACTGGCTTACTGCTAACTGATCAGCTCTCATACTGTGAGGAGTTATCAAGTTTCAGAGGTCTGGAAGTGCAGCTGGCTACATTGTGACAGAAGCTGCAGGTCCTCCATGCATCTGATTGGCCAGCTGAAATGAACTTATCATGCCAGGATTTTCTACCTGAACGATTCAGAGATGGTGATGATAGTACAAAGGTAGCGTCCCCCAAGTGCCCTAGTAACATGGAACCACAACTTTAAAAGGAAATTGTTAAAGGCCCACCGCCATCCCAATAAAAACAGTCCAAGCCTATTTGGATAACAAGTGGAAACCAGAATGGGTCTTTACGAAAATTGGAGTTCCTTTTTACATATGACCAAAGTTGTATTTGTAGTATAGTAACCACAAGTTATAGTTCTTTGGTACAGCGTCACACATAGAGATTAACTCATCGTATGCATTGCTTCACTAATTATTTCAAAATGTGTTGAGCCAAAGCCTGGATAGCTTAGTAACAATCAATTACTGTATACTTGAAGATGAGTATAGTACTGTTAATTTATTTCAGTAAATTTCACAAACCTCCTACCTTTTTTTTCAAATTATGTACTAATGGACACCTTTGATGTTTATAATGCTTGCCTCTTCGATTTTGTTAGCACGTTAAGAACCAATTGGGTAACTAACCGTTGCCCGCGTGCAGCTATTCTACAACATTTATGCAAATAGCAAGATATACGACCCCCTTTAGGTTACTTTTGGTGACAAGCATTTTCATTTATCTAGAATTTTGTAACACCCTAAAATTTGCTACTTTGGAGATGTAGTTTAATTGATTTAATTTTGAATTTTTGTGCTCATGAAATATAGGAAAAAGAAAATTTTCCATTATATTAAAATTCATCATAAGGAGTAGTAACATGTTTGCGCATACATGCCCTTGCATTTTGATTTATTGATTTGAGTGGTTGAATTCAAAATCGCTTTTGAAATGCTTTTGAAATTAGCTTTGAAATAAAAGAAAAGAAAAATTTGAAAATAAAGGAGTTTAAAAAGTTGTAAAATTTATTTTTGAAATCTTACCAAAATTTCTCATTTTTGTTTTAATTGAAAAGTGTATTTGAAACCCTATTTAAAAGGGTTTGGAAAACAAAATGGAAAAGGGTTTGGAAAATGGAAAATCCCCTCTGCTCTCAATCTGGCCCAAGGCCCAGCTCTTTCTTTTCCCAGCCGGCCTGCTCTTTTCCCGTTGGCCCATCTTTTCTTCCCCCGCGCAGGCCTGCTCCACCCGAAGGCCCAGCTTTCCTTCAGGCCGGCCCAGGCCGCAGCTGCAGCCCAGCTCAGCGGCAGCAGCGCCCACGCGCATCCCCTCTCTAGTTGATAGCCCTGGCCGCACCCGCTCTCACTGACCGGTGAACCCGCCTTGTCAGGCTCTTCTTCTATCTCGCGTAACCGGCTCAGACTCCACCGAGCAGTTCGTCTCTGCCCCAGTTCCTCCCGATTTGGCGTGACCTCCACGCCAAGCTTCCTATAAAGCTCCATGACCCCCTCCGCATCCATCTGCGCTGCCGCTCTAGCCTTGGCTTCGCGTTGCTGTCGTGTTCGGATCTCGCCGAGCAGAGCAAGTCCGCCCGCCGCCACGGAGGACGCCGTCCACTGCTGTGCTGGCGCCCACGAGTCGCTGCCGAGCTTCGGGTATAGGCGAAGAAGCTACGAACGTTTTTCCCTCCTTCTCTCTTTCTCTCTGTGTTGTTCTCATCACTGCTGTGGATCGCAGGGAGCCACCGTCCGCCTCATCTAGCCTAGCTCCTACACCGAGCTATCTCCGTCTGAGAAGAGTGCCTATGTGAGCTCGAGGTAGTCCTCTCTACGTCCCCGTGTCTTCCCCATAGAGAAACGGGTGCTCTATGTCATTTTCGCAATCACCGGCGAGGAGCTCTGTTTTCCGGCCATGGCTCCACCGTCGGCTACAGCGCCGGCCACTCCTGTCCCCTCCCAAACGCTCTCGGCCGTCCATCTGGAGATCTATGGCCCAGATTAGAAGATACCCTTTCGCTGATATTTTTATTAAAGAGCCCCTCGACTTTCGGATATTTGCGTCCGCCGTCCCTGGTTTCTTTCAAAAGGATCCCTGCCCTTTCTCTTATTAGTGCCCGCAGTCCTCGGCTGGATTTAAAAATCAGATTTTGTTTATTTTAATTCAGAAATTAAGTTTTATCTATTTACAAAATTGCCACTACATTCTTTAGGCCATATTTTCTCCGTTTTAACTCCGATTTGACCCGTTCAACTTGCGTAAGGTTCGTAATTTCATAATCTACATGTTCAACCTACTGTTGGATATGTTTTCAACTTTTAAAATTGAAGGTTAGATTTAATCTATTATTTTAATAAAGTAAATCTTTGAGTAGTTGAATCTTTTTCACCGTAGCTCCGATTAGAGTGCTTTTCGCGTCTGTGTGTTCGTAGCAACGTGTAGAACATCTTTAAAATCTTTTCACTTGCTATTTCACATGTTTGGTGTACTGTTCTAATTTAGATCTATTGATTGCTTCGTGTATGATTGCATGGATGCTTGTGTGGTGCTTTATGATCATGTCCAATCGGTGAGCTTTACATGTTGATCAAGAACGAGTTCTTTTGAAGTTTTGAACTCGAAGAAGGATCATAGTTTAAGGCAAGTATAGCATGGGATCTTTCTTGTTGTCATATACACCTTTAATCATATAATTTACACTGCATGTGTCTACCTTGACTACCACTAAGGATTTTCTAGTACTTTATACCTTGTGCCTTGATACCTATGGGGTATTACATTGGATAGTATGATGCTAGTGCTCAACTACAACCATGATCTTGTAACTTGACTAATGATATATGCAATAAACACTAAAAGATGTTTTTTAGTAACTTGGAACAAGGGGCCTAGTCCATTGGGCTATTTTATGGTGCTCTAAATTCCTCTCCCTAAGGACTTATCTGTAAGTGATTATTCGGGACTTACAGTACAGCTGTGAGGGCTACATGGCTCTGGCTCTAGCTCAGTATGAGGACCTTTTCTAGCTTGTTAGAGGTTACCTTTTGTCGGTGTTTCGAACAAGCACCGGCTAGTAAATTTATAATTATGCGCGTTAGGCCCGGATGGTGCGTTAAAGGACACAAGGTTTATACTGGTTCGGGCTGAATGTCCCTACGTCCAGTCTGTTGCTGCTCGTGTTATTAGCACCGAAAACGGTTCGTAGTAGGGGGTACAAACGGTCGAGAGAGGGACTGGTCCTAGGTCTCTGATGGAGGGGTCGAAAGGATGCCAAGAGCCTGGTGGCGGCTTGGTTGTGTATGTGATGTGGAACTGAACTCTCTATGAGCTGGTCTATATGTGAGTTGTCCGTCAAAAGTCGGTCCCTCTAGTGGGGAGCCTTGCCCTCCCTTTTATAGACCAAGGGGGGAGCAGGGGTTACAGATGGGAGAAAGAGAAAAATACCAAGAGTATAGAAGGTCCTTCGAAGGATTTGGGTCTTCCTTTTTCCCTGCGCCTGCCCTGTACAACATGGCAGATAGTGTCAGAAGTGGCGTGTTCATTGATCTTCATAGGCCATGCCCTGGCCTCTTTTAGCAAGTGGGTGTGTCCCGTCCCGCCTCCGCGGGCGGCGTGTCGGGCAGGGGTGTCGATCTGCGACCCTGTGGGGAGCGGAAGGTGCGGTGACTGCTCGTTTGCCACTGTAGAGGACGGGAGTCCCCCCTTGGAACGTAGTGGTTGTCGTATGTCTGTGTTGGATTCTTCGCCCTAGGGCTGAAGGCGGCGCCTACAACACTGTAGGGTGAAGAGCACGCGCCTGCAACACTATTTAGGCTCTGCCACGCCTGGAAGGGCCTAAAGCGCCCGTCCCATCGCGCCCTGGCAGCGCTATCCGCAGCGACACAGGGCATGATCCTTGGTACTGCGTTTGACTCGTATGTCATGTCGTACCCTATGCTTACCATTACGGAGGGACAGGACGTACCTCGTCGGTCATGGTGGAGCCTGCCCCTGGCCGCCCGGTGAGACGAAGCCTAGCCCTCGGAGGTGGGGCGAGGTGGAGTTTAGACCTCGGACATTGGGCGAGGCAGAGCCAGCCCGCAGCCGTCAGGCGAGGCGGACCCCGCCCTCGGGTGTTTGGTCGAAGCGGAGCTAGCCCATAGCTGTCGAGCGAGGTGGAGCCCGCCCCTGGGCTTTGGGCGAGACGGAGCCTAGCTCTTGAGGGTCGGGCGAGGCGAAACCTAGTCCTCGAGGGTCGGGCGAGGCGGAACTTATCTTCCGCTGTCTGGACAAGAGGCACAATAATGTTTTTGTTTGATCGGAAGTGCCGACGTCCAGTGTTTGCTAGTTCCACCTCGTTGGGTATCCCGGTATTAGATCCCCGACAGTAGCCCCCGAGCCCCCAGGTGATTCGGGCAGAATCGCCCGGGGGATGTTTCGATTTGCCAGAGGGTGCGCGCGAGCGCACCCGATGGGTGTAGCCCCCTAGCCCCCGGGTGATTCGGATAGAATCGCCCGGTGGGTGTTCTGATTCGCTAGAGGGTACGCGCAAACGCACCCGATGGGTGTAGCCGCCGAGCCTCTGGGTGATTCGGATAGAATCGCTTGGGGGTGTTCTGATTCGCCAGAGGGTGCGCGCAAGCGCACCCGATGGGTGTAGCCTCTGAGCCCTCGGGTGATTCGGGTAGAATCACCCAGGGGATGTACCGATTCGCTAGAGGCTGCGCGCGAGCGCACCCGATGGGTGTAGCCCCCGAGCCCCCGGGTGATTCGGATAGAATCGCCCCAGGGGGTGTTCCGGACCCTTCGCGGGCAAGATGGCGAGATTCGGTTTTTTATCAGCTAGATAGTTCTAAGGGAGCCCCGGTACCCTATTTGTGGGAAAAGCGTTTAGGGTTATCTTGGCCGGGGTTTACATTGCAAGTTGAGGCCCTACTGATGCTTGTGCACCAGAGTCCTGGTTTCTCGTGGGCCCGTCCCTCTTTGGGACGACCGTCGAGATGGTTGGGCCGACCCCTGGTTGTTATGGGCCTAGACGGATCAGAGAAGAAATTCTTCTGGCCCACGTCCCCTCTGTGGGAAAAAGAGTCCGGTTGCTCGGGAAGGCAAACCGTCCAGCGCAATTTTGGTGGGAGAGGATAGGGATCGCGGGCACGTGTCCCACGACATGACGCGGCGGTGCGCGTGGCAGGCCCAGAGATCGAGGCGGATGGTTGCCCTTCTCGCATTCGTCGCCCCTATAAAACCACGGGGTTCGCCCCCAGGGTTCCGTATTCCGCCCCCTCGCCTTCGCGTCTGAATCCTCCGCCGCCAATCGCCCTAGCCTCCTATGTCCGCACTGCCGCCGTCGTCAGGTTCGCCTCCGCATCACAGCCATCGTTAAGCTCGCGCCTGCATCGTGGTTGTCGTTGAGCTTTTGCCCACCTTTCTTCCCGACGCTTCGATGGAGCTGTGGGGCAGATCCGGTACTACCTCTTGGCGTTTGGAGGGCCTTGTCCACCGTGGCCTTCTCCGCCTGCAGTCCGACGTCGAGGAGTGGCTGCTGCCCAGTGAGGAGGATGAGCCGGCGCCACACGAAGGGTATGTCATGTCCTTTGCTATCTTCCATGAGCAAGGATTTGCCGTACCCACGCATAGATTCCTTCGAGGGCTGTTGGATTATTACCAGGTGGAGTTGCATGATCTTACTCCCAATGGGGTTCAACATATGGCGGCGTTTGTTGCCCTATGCGAGGGTTTCCTGGGGATCGATCCTCAGTTCGATCTGTGGCGGCACTTCTTCACTATCAGTCTATCGAAGAGGCGGGTTGGGGGGAAGGAGGTGAGTGTGCCGATGGGATGTGCCAGCATTCATTTGCGCCATACCCGGTCGAGGGACTACCCGTTGATGCGTCTATCGACCTCCAACAAGGGGTGGCATTCGTAGTGGTTTTACGTTAGGGATGATGTGAGTGCCCCCCTACAGAAGTACACTAGGCGCCTTATCGAAGAGGCTCTGTAGTCGTGGCAGTGGGGCGTTCTGACTAAAGAGAAGAAGCACATCACCGACCTTCTCACCGCCCTCCATGCTCTAAAGGAGCGTGGCATGAAGGGGTCGGGGATTATTGGCCCCTACCATGCTAGGAGGGTGGCGCCACTGATGGCGCGCGCGCTTCCCCTGCACCGGATGGTGTCTAGAGTGTCGTTCGAAGGGACGGTGCTTATCGATGAAGCGCTTCCTCCCTCCGAGGTGGCGCAGCGCATCAAGGAGGCGATGGAGACTTCGAAGGACACCACCGGCGCCGCCCTTGACCATGTATATCCGGTGCCAGGGCATCCCCCAATGCGGCCGGAACCAGGGTTTTTTTACTTTGTAAGCTTTCTTTCCCCGCGCTCCTCTTTTTACTTGATTTTTTCGACCCTTTGATGCTAACTTTGGGGCGTCTGTGGACCAGCCGAGGAGGCTAATCTTCAAGAACAGTTCGGCCCCAATGCCGAAGGATCGGGTGCTAGCAGCATCGAATTGTATCGCAGCCGAGTGGGACAAGAGGACAAGGGAGCTCAAGAAGCAGGAGATGCGACGGAAGCGGGAAGCACAGGATCGAGGAGAGGATGTAAGCAGCGACGACGACGATGATGACGAGGTAGCTGGCGACGTGGATTGGGGTGTCCTGGAGGACGAGGGCATGCTGACAAGTGCCCATCCGTCCATGCAGGGACCCCTCCTGTTCCGCGCGGAGGGAAGCGAGTCCGCGAGGTCGGCGGAGGTGGACCGACCCACTGACCCGTCCTCGAGGCTGGTGGGAGCCAGAGAATCGCCACTCCACCCGGGGTGCCAGCGGAGGACCGGTGGATGGGAGGAGACGGGTCTGCCGTTGCCCCCGAGGTGCTGATGGAGGGGGGCGGCCTTGTGGCCGCGCCCCATGAGACGACGGAGGCGGGTGGATCTGCTGCCCTGCCTGAGACATCGACAGAGAGGGGTGGCTCCGTCGCCGCGCCCTCGGAGACAAGGGAGATGAGCCCCCCTGCCCGGGAGCAGGGGGCAGGCTTGAAGCGTTCCCGCCCAGACGAGTCGGGGCAGGGGTCTGGGGGTTTGTCCCCAAAACGTTCCCACCACCCAAAGGCGCCAGAGTAAGCCACTGATTCCCCTGTTTTTCTTCCTTTTTTATTTCCCTGTTTTGACTTTATGCCTTTTGCCTTTGTGTAGATTCTTGCGGACGGGCCACTCTCTGGGGCCGACGCCTAAGAAGAGCCTTGCCCTTTAGGCGGGACGGCTGGTGTTGCCCGACGTCGCCCCTGTTTCGGGCAGGAGCGACGCTGTCATTACGGCCTCGTTGGCCGGTTCGGCGGCACCTGCGGTGGTGCCCGTGCCCTTGGTGGTTGCCAAGTAGGCGGCGTCTTCCGTGGCAGGAGCAGCCACGGTGGCGTCCGAGGGCGCGGTGCAGTCCGCGTCACCGGAGGCCTAGACGGAGGGGACCGCGACCACAACAAGCCTGGAGCAGCTGGATGCAGCCACGGCGGTGTCCGAGGGGGCGGCGCAATCGGCGCCACCGGTGGTCCAGGTCGCGGTGTCCGAGGCGGGCCGGATGGAGGAGGACGCCACCGGAGGGTCTTCGGGTGTCGTGGCAGTGGTTCGGTGGACCAGAAGGGGGTCGCCCCCGGCCCCGTTGTCGGGGGGCATCCGCTCCCCTGCGCGAGGTGAGCCGCCGTTCCAGTGGATGGCCGCTCAGGACCCAATGTCAGCACTTTTCTCGCTCGACGATCATTCCGGGAGCATAGAGCGAGAGAGTCTTGACATCGGGCTTTCGATTATGATGGATGCCTTGAACCAGGCCAGAGGAGCCCTGCGTGAAATCATCATTCCTACCAGCCAGGTATCCGCTTGATCTTCCTTGTTTTCTTCTTTCTTTGTGTGTTTCGTGTTTTTTGATGCTGGTCTTCTTTTCAGTGCCTCGTTGCTCGTAGTCAGAACAAGTCCTGGTTCCTTCGTGAGCAGAAGGCGGAATCGGATCGCCTTACCGAGGAGGCCCGGCTGCAAGGAGATGTGGGCGCGTAGCTTGCTACTGCCCAGCAGCGGGAGCCTGAGACGCGCCGGGACACGGAGGAGATCCATGGGATGTTTGCGGACTTGTCGACAAGGGTGAAGCTAGACAAGGAGGAGGCCGCCAGGATCCTAAAGGAGCGGGATGAGCTACTCCGGAAGGATGCCGAGGCCAGTAAGCGGACCATCGAGGTCCTGGATGAGCTGGAGATGGAGCGGGATATCGGGTGGAAGGCCGAGGATAAGTCCATGGCCCTTCAGTAGAAGGCGGCCCAGGATGCCACGGTGATCGACCAGCTGCGCAGGGAGCAGGACGAGCTGCGCCGGACCGAAGATAGACTTCTCTTAGAGCATAGCATGGCCCGCAAGGAGTGTGACTGGGCCATCCGAGAGCATGTCGAAGCACGTCGGGTGGCTGAGGCACGCCAAGCGGATCTTGGAGTCGAGGTGGCCCGAAGGCTGGATACCGAGGAAGCTTCTGCCGGTCTACGCATCGATCTTGCCATGGCGCGAGGGCTTCTTCAGGTCAAAAGTGATGAGTATAATGGCCTGTCCTCCACCGTCCTAGCAGTCTGTGACGGCCTGCAAGTGGCGCAAGAGGAGGGGGCCGGTTCCCTCATGACTTGTGCTGCTGGTATCACGGCGCGGGTGGGCCAGCTTGAGGAGAGCGCCTTTCATACTGGGATCACCCAAGCCTTCACCGTTGCCCGTTCTCATTATGATCGGGAGATCAACCTGGAGGTAATGGGCCAAGGCTTCGCGCCTATCTATGAAGATACTGGGCTGGACAAGATGGAGAAGGCGATGGCTCCCCTTGCTCGGAACCTGGCGAACTGGCTGAAAGAAGAGGTTCTCCCTTCGTGGAAGTAGTTAGTTTGAATAAGTTTGATAAACACTTATCTATAATATGTGAACAAGTGTCGGTACTTTCATGTCCTGGAAACGGTTTTGTGGATTTGTTTCATAATTTCGTTTCGTTTCGTTCGGTCTTATCTTTTTCCCTTTTTGTGATGAAAAGAAGTTTATGTGATCTTTTTGAAAAAAGAGAGGAGGTACCCGCACCTTTATTAGCCCCCGAGTGAGATCCGACCCCTTGCGGTTGCTGGGGTCGGATGTTACTGGAGACCGGAGCGAGGGAAACGAACTTACGTTTGTATTCGCTCGTACCCCTTAGGATTTTGCGATCGTTGTGCGACCGCTGGCTCGGCCTTCCTGATCCCCTGCGCGTGGTGGGGATTTGGTCAAGGGCTGGCCTGTTTCATAACGTTCATCCCGTCCACAATTCTTCGCAATCTGGAGGGATTGGGGTGGTGTCATTTGCCTTGGTGGCTGGAATGACGTGCCAGATGAGTTTGCTAATGGGGATGTTCGAACGGAATCCAATTCTGTGGCTTTGTGACAGAGTCGGCAAAGCCCTCGGATGGTGTTCCATTACTCCTCGCCTTGTTTTCCAATAGATTTCCCCTTAATGGGGACTCTATGGGCTCAGCAAGAGGGTGGATTTGAACTTAGAAGGTTGAGATGACCCTACCCGCCTTAATGTGGATTGGGCAAAGGCCTCTGAGGCTCATCTCCATTTTCCCCCTGGTTCTTGTTTGACGCGAGGCGGCCTTGGACCTTTGGCGGGTCAGCCTTCGAATCTCTGTCTTTGGATCAAGCGACTCAAGCCCTCGAGCCCTGTTAGGGTCTGATAGGGGTCGGCCGTATTTCACAGGTTACCCCGTCCTCGATTTTCGCAATCAGAGGGGCTGAGTAGACGACACTTGCCTCGATGGCTCGAGTGTCGCGCTCAATGAGCTTGCTAACGGGTATGTTCGTGTGGAATCTAGGTCCATCATTTACTGACGGGGTCGGCAGAGCCCTCGGGTGGCACTCCACTACTTCTTAACCCGCCTCCCGGCAGATGCCTGAGCCGTTCGATAGGCTCAGGTGGCCCGCTGGCCTCTCCTCGGTGGAGATTCTATGGGTTTGGCTCAGGGTTAGAATCGAACGAGAAAAGGTTGAGATGTCCCTGTCTGCTTCTGAGCGGGGTCGGGCAGGGCCGCTAGGGCTCGTCTCAATTATTTCTCCCTGGCTTTGTTTGGCACAAGGCAGCCTCGAGCCCTTCGCGGGCCGGCCTTCGAACCTCGGCCTGTCACCGCCCATATCGAATGAGGCGACCGCCGTTTCGTGACGCGACATGAAGCGTTGGGATGCAGCGATTTGCATATGCAATGTTTGAATGTATGATTTAATCGAAATGAAGGTGGGGTCGGTAACGTTACCTTGGTGGTACGAGCGACGGAAAGCTCCTACCAAACGTGTTCGTGCGGGTTTCGAGCCTGATGTTTTGCGATGGGGCCGGTGCGACCTGCATGAGTAATTTTTTATTCTATATCTCGATGGTGATTTGAGCCATTCGATTGATTTGGGCGACCTGACAGCTTCTCCCTAGGGGAGATTCTGTAGGCGAACCCTCCGAGCCCTTCTTGAGAAGGTGGATGCCAAAGCTAGGGATGCGGGGGACAGTGAGTTCGATTTATTCTGGTGAACCAAAAAACACCGTAGCTCTCGGGGCATAGGGTCTGGCGGTTCGTCCAGTTTTACTCAAAGTTTTACACCCGCATACCGCGCCTCTGGTTTTTAAACATACGGAGGGGTCGGGCGAAGAGGGTGTCTAAACAGGTAGACACCCTCGGTAGCCCCCGAGCGATGTCCGTGCCCCTGTCGTTGCTGGGGTCGAAAGCTTGGTAATGAAATTGACGTGCAAAGTAAGTAAACAGGGGTGCTTATCTTTCAGCGGTCGTTGGTCCGTCGTTTTTGCCCAGGCCGTCCGATCGGCCCGGGTGGCCCATTGGGCCCTCCCGGTAGGGGTTCCGTCATCGGATCGTTCCGTGGTTTTGCCTGGGGAAGCGGAGGGTCGCCAGCACGCGTGTGTGCCTTGATTCCCGTGCCCAGCACGCGTTAGTGGTGGGCCATGCCCTGGCAACGTCTTGTTTGACTGGAGCGCATTCCGTCAGTCCAGAGCGCATCCTGTCGGTTCCAGCGCGTCCCCTCGGATTCCCATCGGCATTGATTTCCCACCTGCATTGAATAAGGGAAGGCAGAGAGTTTTCGTCCCCACCTTTTGTCTTCCCTTAGCCGCCACGCCTCTTCCTTAAATAGGGAGGGGGAGGGGAGTTCTCGTTCCACTTCTTGGCCTGCCTCTTAGCCGCTACCTTTTCTTCTTCTTTCCACCGAATGTGTCCATACGTCGCGGCGGTTCCTGAGTGAGTGAGGGTAATGCTAGAGAAACTCACTGATCCGCTTGTGAATCTGGAGCGTGATGTCGAGCTAGAGGTTATCCAATGTAGATGAGATGGTGCGGGTCACCTTTGCCGTGGAAGTGTTGCTGCTGTCGAAGGAGAAAGGGCATTGGAAGGTGCCGAGCGTCGTTGGCCTCGCTGTCATCTGTTGCGGCCTTCCTTCGGCGGCAGGCGCCCCCTGTTCAGACGCTGTTGTCGGGGTTGCGGCTGATGACGATGGCATAGTCCCCGGATGCCCTGGCAGAGGTGCTGCTGTCAGGGTTGCGGCTAATGACGATGGTGTAGTCCCCAGATGCCCTGGCGGAGGTGCCGTTGTAGGGGTTGCGGCTGATGAGGATGGCGTAGTCCCCGGATGCCCCAGTGGAGGGGAACCACAGTCACCGGCGTGGTGCTCGATGTTGCAGATGACAGCGCCTTTGAGGATCCTGTGGAGCGGTGGGACATCGCCGATGGAGGGCGTGGCGCGGCGACCGCAGTAGATGAACTGGCCCGTGTACATGCCCAGACGTCACCGATGGAGGGCGTGGCACGGCGGCCACAGTAGACGAACTAGCCCGTGTTCATGCCCTCATGTTGTCGATGGAGAGTGTGACGCGGCGACCGTGGTAGTACTCGTAGTAAAGCTATGTAGAGACTGTAATTGAATAAGTTTGAGGGGGAGCCCTCGAGTGAACAGTCCTCTGAATTTTAAGAGTACATTAGTCCTTTTAGTGATGAAATCACTTTGTAAGCGGTGAATTTGTGCAAAAATGAACAAATTTTCATCTTTTGTTATGGCAAACAGCTTTTCAGCTTCCTCTTTTTGTAGAAGAGGTTTCGATGCCCTCCGACCCTTCCCATGGTTCAAGTTTGTAAGAAACTAGGAGTGCGGGCGAATTAATTCTGATCACGCTGGTGAGCAAAGAGGTCATAGCCGCTGGGGCGTGGGTCTCCCGCAGTCCTACTAGTTGTACTCAGAATTTGTTCCTGAAATCTAGTCCTTGGGACTTGTTATGAGAAGAACGGAAAACTTAGAGAATGTTTGCAAATATAACACATGAAGTTTTTGCAAGATAAACGTACTTGTATCATTCGTATCAGCCCCCAAGTGAGGTCTAACCCCTTGCAATTTGCAGGGGTCGGATGTCACTAAAGATCGGGGTTTTGTAAAGATAAAAACTAATAAGGAAGAGTATGCATTTATTTAAGGGTAAAAACGATGTAGCTGTTCGATGTTCTAGGCGTTGGTGAAGACCTAGCCATCGATGGTTTTCAACTTGTAGGCGCCTAGCCAGAGTACTTCTGCGATGATATACGGCCCTTCCCAGGGTGGGGAGAGCTTGTGGTGGTCCTTGTTCTGCACAAGGCGGAGAACCAGGTCCCCGATGTTTAAGGCTCGGTCCCACACCCGTCGGCCGTGGTACCGCCGTAGCGCCTGCTGGTACTTGGCCAAATGGAGGAGGGCGATGTCGCGGGCTTCGTCTAGTTGGTCCATGGCATCTTGGTGGGATGCCTCGGCTCCCTGTTCATCATATGCTCTGATTCTTGGCGCTCTATAGTCGAGGTCCGTCGGGAGGACGGCCTCGGCACCATAGACCATGAAGAAAGGTGTGTAGCCGGTGGCCCGGCTGGGAATTGTTCTCAGGCTCTAGAGTACTACGGGGAGCTCGGCGACCCAGCGTGCATTGAACTTGTTCAATCGGTTGAAGATCCTAGGCTTGAGGCCCTGTAGGAGCATGCCGTTTACGCGCTCGACCTGCCCGTTCGTCCGTGGGTGCGCGACGGCCGCCCAATTGATCCGGATGTGTTGTTCATCGTAGAATCGAATGAATTTCCTATCGGTGAACTACGTGCCGTTATCTGTGATGATGGAGTTTGGTACTCCAGAACGATGGATGATGTCGAGGAAGAACAACATGGCCTGCTCGGATTTGATCGTGGAGATCGGCCGAGCTTCGATCCATTTCATAAACTTGTCTATGGCGACAAGTAGGTGGGTGAAGCCCCCAGGCGCCTTCTTGAGTGGCCCAACCAGGTCGAGCCCCCAGACCGCGAAGGGCCACATGATGGGGATCATCTGGAGAGCCTGGGCTGGGAGGTGAGTTTGCCGAGCATAGTACTGACACCCTTCGCAGGTGCGTACGATTTGCTCGGCGTCGACTACTACAGTGGGCCAGTAGAAGCCCTGTCGGAATGCGTTTCCAACCAAAGTCCTCGGCACAGCATGGTGACCGTAGACCCCACTATGGATGTCGCTCAGCAGAAGTCTTCCCTGTTTGCCAGGGATACAGAGCTGCAGGATCCCGGTGTGGCTCCGTTTGTAGAGTCCGTCCTCTATAAGAACGAAGGACTTGGCACGACGTGCGAGCCGTCGAGCTTCCGTCTTGTCCGCTGGCAGTGCGTCGTGGAGGAGGTAGTCAATGTAGAGTGTTCTCCAGTCATCTGGAGGGTCGGGCTCCGTTGTTGGATCCACTTCATGCTCCATGACCTCGGGGTCAGGCGGAGCCATCGGTAGGTCGGCCCTTGGGGCCGGATCAGACGGACCATCGTCGGCCGGTTCTGTCCTTTTGTAGCGCACCGAGGGTTTGTGTTGATCACTGGCGAACACACCCGTTGGCACTGGCTCTCGGCCAGACGTGGCTTTTGCAAGTGTGTTGGCCGCCTCGTTGAGGCGCCTTGGGATGTGATTGAGCTCGAGACCGTCGAACTTGTCTTCCAGCCGTCGGACCTCTTGGCAGTACGCAGCCATCCTAGCGTCGTGGCAGCTAGACTCCTTCATGACTTGGTTGATGACTAGCTAGGAGTCGCCCCAAACGTCGAGGCATCGGATGCCCAACTCAATGGCGATACGTAGGCCGTTGATGAGTGCCTCATATTCGGCCACATTATTTGATGAGGGAAAATGGAGACGAATCATGTACCTTATGCGGACCCCGAGGGGTGATACGAAGATCAGTCCCACGCCGGCGCCCTTCTTCATCAGCGATCTGTCGAAGTACATTGTCTAGTATTCTTGATCGATGACAGCCGGTGGCATCTGGACCTCGGTCCATTCTGCGATGAAGTCAGGTAGTACCTACGACTTGATCGCCGTTCGGGCGGCATATGTGATGCCTTGATCCATCAGCTCGAGCGCCCACTTCGCGGTTCTTCCTGCGCCGTCCTGGCATTGGATGACCTCGCCGAGGGGGAACAACTTTACAACGGTCGCTGGGTGTGACTCAAAGTAATGGCATAGCTTCCTCTTGGTGATGAGGACGGCGTATAGGAGCTTTCAGATCTAGGAGTAACGGGTCTTGAAGTCGGATAGTACCTCGCTGATGAAGTACACAGGACGCTGGACCTTAAGGGCGTGTCCCTCTTCCTCCCGTTCTACTACCAGGGCGGCACTGACCACCTGTGTGGTGGCCGCTATGTATAGCAGGAGGGATTCGCCGTCGCTCAGAGGGACCAGGATCGGGGGTTTCGTTAGAAGATGTTTGACCTCGTCAAGCGCCTCCTGGGCCTCGGACATCCACTCGAAGCGGTCGGCTTTCTTCAGAAGTTGATAAAGGGGGAGACCTCATTCGCCAAGGCGTGAGATGAATCGACTGAGTGCGGCGAGGCATCCGGTGATTTGTTCAACCCCTTTTATGTTTTGGATTGGGCCCATTCTTGTGATGGCTGAGATTTTCTCCGGGTTGGCTTCGATGCCGCGCTCGGAGACGATGAAGACGAGCAGCATGCCCCTCGGGACCCCGAAAACACATTTTTTAGGATTGAGTTTGATGCCATTTGCCCGGAGTTTCGCAAAGGTTTGCTCAAGATCGGCGACTAGGTGGTCGGCCCGTTTGGACTTAACTACGATGTCGTCAACGTAGGCCTCAACGGTCCGCCCGATGAGGTCTCCAAAACATTTGAGCATACAGCGCTGGTATGTAGCCCTAGCGTTCTTTAGACCGAACGGCATTGTGACATAGCAGAATGACCCGAAGGGGGTGATGAAAGACGTCGCGAGCTGGTCAGACTCTTTCATCGTGATTTGATGGTACCCGGAGTACGCGTCAAGGAAGCAGAGGGTTTCGCACCCTGAGGTAGAGTCGACTATTTGGTCTATGCGTGGCAAAGGAAACGGATCCTTTGGGCACGCCTTGTTGAGACCTGTATAATCAACACACATCCTCCATTTCCCGCTCTTTTTTCACACAAGAACGGGATTAGCTAACCACTCTAGGTGGTATACTTCCTTGATGAACCCGGCGGCCGATAGTTTCGCTATCTCTTCGCCGATGGTCCTGCGCTTCTTTTCGTCGAAGCGACGCAGGCGTTGCCTTACTGGCTTAGAGCCTGAGCGAATCTTCAAGGTGTGCTCGGCGACCTCCCTCGGGATACTCGGCATATACGAGGGTTTCCACGCAAAGATGTTTTTGTTGTCACGGAGGAAGTCGACGAGCATGCTTTCCTATTCGGAGGACAGCGCAGTACCGATGCGTACCGTTTTACCCTCGGAGTCGCTGGGATCTATGAGAACTTCCTTGGAGCCCTCTGCCAATTGAAACGACCCGGTGGCCTTTTTGGGTTCGGGCGTTTCTTCGGTGACCTCTTCCCTGAGGGTGGCGAGCTCTCCGGAGGCGACGATTGCTGCGGCGTTGCCGCAGCATTCGACTTGGCATTCGTAAGCACGCTGGAAGGAGGTGCCAACGGTGATGACCCCGTGGGGGCCCGGCATCTTCAACTTGAGGTATGTATAGTTGGGGATGGCCATGAACTTCATGTAACATGGACGTCCTAGGATGGCGTGGAAGGTTTCGGGGAACCCTACCACGTCGAAGGTGAGGGTCTCAGTCTTGTAATTGAACTGATCCCCGAAGGTGACGGGCAGATCGATCTGCCCCAGTGGCATGGCCTGTTTGCCAGGCATGACTCCGTGAAAAGGCGCTCGGACGGGATGGAGGTTTGTCCGGTCGACGCCCATCTCGTCGAGCGTCTTGGCGTGCATGATGTTGAGGCCGCTGCCTCCGTCCATCAGTACTTTCGTGAGTCGCTTCGGGCCGACGATCGGGTCGACAACAAGCGGGTACATTCCCAAGTGTGGGATGGCATCCGGATGGTCGGTCCAGTCGAAGGTTATGGTGGATTCTGACCACCGGAGGAAGGCAGGCATGGCCGGTCCGGCCGTATAGACCTTGCGGCGCACGACCTTTTGGCGGTGTTTAGAGCCATAGGCCGTTGATCCTCCGAAGATCATGAGGGCACCATTCGGCATTGGGAAGGCGTCGTCCTTCTCCTCGGCGTCGTCTGTGGTGGGCGCAAGTTCCTTCCCTTGCTCCCCTTTGTTGAGGCCTCTGGACAAGTATTTGCGCATGAGGCCACAATCCTTGTATAGATGCTTGGCCGGGAAAGCATGGTTTGGGCATGGCTATCGATGTTTCACCACCGATAGCCTGCCATGGGGGTACCTGGGGTAGTTTGTTCGGGCTTCAGCGTATGCAGAACTCGATGGTAAACACAAGAGACAGTCGATTTATCCTGGTTCGGACCCTCGATTGTGATCGAGTAATAGCCCTACGTCCAGTCGGCGTTAGCCTTTGTGTTGGATTGATTGTCAAGTGTTCTCTCCCTTCCTCCAGGAATCCCACCCTCCTTTATATAGTCAGGAGGCCAGAGTCCTAGTCGGTATACAATGAGAGTTCCTAGTAGGATTACAGAATAATACTACTACTAAGATTACATGGAAAGAAACCTAGTTAGACTAGATCTTCTCCCATCATTATGGGGTATCCCGTGGGTCTCGTATCGACAAGCCCCCGAGCACTTCATGGTTGAGCTCTGGAAGCCTTGTCTTGTTCCTTCAGGTCTTGCCGAGTAGGAACATGCGTCATCCGAGTGCTTTCTTCAGTGAAACCGTGTAGCGCTTCTTGGGATCTTCGAGTGATGTGTGCTTTTTTGAAGAAAAAGTACACCCATCTGGGTGTAGCCCCCGAGCCTCTTGCTATTTGGAACAAGGAGCTGGAGGGTCTTGTCTTGAAATTGCTTTGATTCTTCGTCGAAGGGCTCCCGAGCATATAACCGGGTTCTTTATCAAAAAGAACTCGGATATAGCTCGGTCCGGGTTCTTTTTGTTGTGAGGCCTTGAAGTGGTTTGTCTTGAAGAAGTCTTCTTGGTGACGTGAGCTTTTTCGAAGAAAAAAGTGCACTCACTGAGTGTAGCCCCGGGGCCTCTTGCTATTTGGAACAAAAAGTTGGAGGGTCTTGAATCTTATGTTGTTTGAAAACTCCTGTCTTGAAGAAGTCTTCTGAGTGATGTGCGCTTTTTAGAAGAAAAAGTGCACTCACTGAGTGTAGCCCCCGGGCCTCTTGCTATTTGGAACAAAAAGTTGGAGGGTCTTGAATCTGAGTTGTTCAAAGAACTGAAAACCTCTTCTGAGGATATGTAGGATCTTATAGACATTCTCACGGGTGTATCCAAGTAACCCGCGAACTGCAGTAGGCTATCCATATACCATTGCAAGTCAACACAGTTGCGCCACCGAGTACTTTCCATAATTAGCTTGCGTGCTTGATGTATTCTTGCATGTTGCTGTATGTCATGCCTCTTCCTTTGTTTCGCTTGAGTAATGAAAGTACATATAAATATGCACGTGCATCCTCATATTCGTGCTCATCTTGCTGACGCAAAATCTTCTCGTTCGACCATGATCCGATCCGAGTAAGGCAACCTAGATAATCTGTCAAAAGGCTTCGGGTGGGCAGTCCCCTCACCGGAGACCCCGTATCACCCCCACCTTAGAATTTTCAAATCACCATAACAAGGTCGACCTTAGCTGTCGAGTAGTTGATCACCCCAACCGAGTAGTCGATCACCGCGGCCGAGTAGTCGGACGTCCTGGCAACTTGTAGAGCAGCAACCGAGTAAGACAGCGCGGGGCATGTGTCTCACCCAATGAAGTAGTGGCCAAGTAAGGCAGCCAACGGTGGGCGAGCTCCTTATTTGATGACGTGGTCCAGAAAATGGTTCCCTGCAAAGTAATCATACGAAAGTATGTAATAATTGATACACAAGATATCAAGTTGGAAGTATGTCCCAGTATTATAAAATGCATATTAAATTTTTTCGCGTCTTGCTCTTACTAGGTTATGTAATTTCCCTAGGTAGGTAGCCTATTACGTTTAAACACCTCTCGCACCTTTCCGACGAGTAGGCTTCACGGATTAAGGCATCAGCAACCCAGGTAAATTAACAACCGTTAAGAGAAGACATTATAAAATGCATACTAAATTTTTTCGCGTCTTGCTCTTACTAGGCCATGTAATTTCCCTAGGTAGGTAGCCTGTTACGTTTAAACACCTCTCGCACCTTTCCGGCGAGTAGGCTTCACGGATTAAGGCCTCAGCAACCCAGGTAAATTAACAACCGTTAAGAGAAGACACTATAAAATGCATACTAAATTTTTTCGCGTCTTGCTCTTACTAGGCCATGTAATTTCCCTAGGTAGGTAGCCTGTTATGTTTAAACACCTCTCACACCTTTTCGGCGAGTAGGCTTCATAGATTAAGGCCTCAGCAACCTAGGTAAATCAACTGTAGCAGAGCCGCGGAGGCATATGGATAATATCCAGAGATATATGATGATTAAAGAATATTTGAAAAAATATTAAACCATGACTTAGCTTGATTGATGGCCGCGTGGTAGAATCAGCGTGCGATCCTGACATTTTGCGCTCAGGAGACCCTAGGGTATGTAGCCCCCGAGCATCAGCTTGCGAGTACTTGGACATGAGCTGTCGAGTAGTTGGTCACCACAGCCAAAGTAGTCAGAAACTGTGATGAGTAGTCAGACAACTGGCTTGCTTCTGGCTCGGGATGCAGCCGGACAACTGGCTTGCCCCTGGCTCGGACAGCTTGACGTAGTCATACCATGACCCGACTTCTTGAGGGAACTCTGAATGTACTTCGAGTTGTATTCTTGATAGGCCGAGGCCGCGTTCTGGAGCCCTGTCGGAAAAGAACTCGGACTATTCTAGAAAGAACTCTGAATGCTTTCCAAGTTGAATTCTTGATAGGTTGATGCCGCGTTCTGGAGCCCCGCTAGAAAAGAACTTGGATTATTCTCGAGAGAACTCTGAATGTTCTCCGAGTTGAATTCTTGATAGGTTGAGGCCGTGTTCTGGAGCCCCGCCGGAAAAGAACTCGGACTATTCTCGAGAGAACTCTGAATGGTCGCGTTGTGAAGTCCTACCAGAAAAGAACTCGGACCAGCGTGGAAAACGGTTCGTCATGAAATCTGAGTCGGATCAGACATCACAAGCCGCATGAGTTTCTCGGCGATTTGATCTGCCGTAGTTGCCGAAATAGCGAGGTCTTCATGGTGATCCGAATCTTCGAGGAGACGACCTTGAAGCTTGTCGTTGTCGTCCGCCTCGCAGATCCATGAACCGAAGATGAAGGTTGATCCCATCGAGAAGATCATGTTTATGAGGTCCGTCGAGCTCTTGGATGCAAATTCGCCGAAAGCCCCTACCTGGCGCGCCAGCTGTCGATGTTTCACCACCGATAGCCTACCCCGGGGTACCCGGGGCAGTTTGTTCGGGCTTCAGCGTATGTAGAACTCGATGGTAAACGCAAGAGACGATCAATGTATCCTGGTTCGGACCCTCGATTGTGATCGAGTAATAGCCCTACATCCAGTCGGCGTTAGCCTTTGTGTTGGATTGATTGTCAAGTGTTCTCTCTCTAGGAACCCGCCCTCCTTTATATAGTCAGGAGGCCAGAGTCCTAGTCGGTTTACAATGAGAGTTCCTACTAGGATTACAGAATAATACTACTACTAAGATTACATGGAAAGAATCCTAGTTAGACTAGATCTTCTCTCTTCCGTGCGGGGTATCCCGTGGGTCCTACATCGACAAGCCCCCGAGCACTTCATGGTTGAGCTCTGGAAGCCTCGTCTTGTTCCTTCAGGTCTTGCCGAGTAGGAACATGCGTCGTCTGAGTGCTTTCTTGAGCGAAACCGTGTAGCGCTTCGTGAGATCTTCGGGTGGTGTGTACTTTTTTTTTTGAAAAAAGTACTCCCATCTGGGTGTAGCCCCCGAGCCTCTTGCTATTTGGAACAAGGAGCTAGAGGGTTTTGTCTTGAAATTGCTCTGATTCTTCGTCGAAGGGCTCTCGAGCATATACCCAGGTTCTTTATCAAAAAGAACTTGGATATAGCTCGGTCCAGGCTATATGATATGTTGGACTCAGATTCATCCGATGACTTGATGTCGGGTGCTTCTGGGGGGACAAATGGTGATCGAGGATGGCGAACCATGAATTCTTCTGTTATCGGCGTTGGTTTCCACACTATCGGAGTTGTTGATAACTTTAGTAGAGGCTTCAAGGTCGCAGAGTCTCCTTCTTGGTAGGGTAGAATTGTTGTTGCCGTCGTGCTGACTAGTCGGGTACCGCTATCCTCAGGAACAGAACCTGGCCAGTGGACGATGCAGTCTTGAGATGTTATAGTTAGTATGAGACCTTCCTGAGCTCCTTTCAGTGGCATTCTAAGCACCGGATCGAGGGATCCTTCGGTCCGTGCCTGATAAGATTTTGCCATGTTGTGGAGTCCGAACGGCAAAGGACCTGACTTCTTGAAAGGACTCTGAGTGTACTCTGAGTTGTATTCTTGATAGGCCGAGGCCACGTTCTGGAACCCTTCTGGAAAAGAACTTGGTTTCTCAAAAGAACTCGGGTAAGACTCCATCTTAGATGCGGAGCCCGAGTTTGAGTCGGATGCACAAAGCTATGAAATCTGAGTTGGATCGAACACCACGAGCTGTGTGAATCTTCCGACGAGTTGATTTGTCATAGTCGCCGAAATAGAAAGGTCTTCATGGTGATTCGAATCTTCGAGGAGACAGCTTTGGAGCTTGCCATCGTCGCCTGCCTTGCAGATCCATGAACCGAAGATGAAGGTTGATCCGTCGAGAAGATCATGTTGACGTGGTCCATCGAGCTCTCGGATGCAAATTCGCCGAAAGCCCCTACCTGGCGCGCCAGCTGTCGATGTTTCACCACTGATAGCCTGCCACGAGGGTACCCGGGGCAGTTTATTCGGGCTTCAGCGTATGCAGAACTCGGCGGTAAACGCAAGAGACAGTCGATTTATCCTGGTTCGGACCCTCGATTGTGATCGAGTAATAGCCCTATGTCCAGTCGGCGTTAGCCTTTGCGTTGGATTGATTGTCAAGTGTTCTCTCCCTTCCTCCAGGAACCCCGCCCTCCTTTATATAGTCAGGAGGCCAGAGTCCTAGTCGGTTTACAATGAGAGTTCCTAGTAGGATTACAGAATAATACTACTACTAAGATTACATGGAAATAAACCTAGTTAGACTAGATCTTCTCCCTTCCCTGTGGGGTATCCCATGGGTCCCGTATCGACAATGGCCCCTCGAGCATTTTTTTCAAAATGGTTCGGAGTGCCCTCCGTGGGCTTCCGGCTGCCCTTGCGGTCGGCAGCGGCCACGAGCGAGTCATCGCGCTGTTGCTTCTTGTTCTTCCTTTTGGTGGATCGGTTGGAGGTGCCTTCGCCGGCGCCCTCATCCCACCTTGCCTTGCCCTCGGAACGGTCGAAGATTGCTCCGACCGCCTCTTCTCCTGAGGCGTGGCTGGTGGCGATGTCTAGGAGTTCCTTGGTGGTCCATGGGCCCTTGCGTCCCAGTTTATGGACTAGAGACTCGCAGGTGGTCCCGGATAGGAAGGCTCCTATCACGTCGGCATCGGCGACGTTAGGGAGCTCATTGCACTGCCGGGAGAAGCACCGGATGTACCCACGGAGGGTTTCATCGGCCTTCTGGTGGTAGTTCTTGAGGTCCCATGGGTTCTTAGGGCGCTTGTACATGCCCTAGAAGTTTCCCACAAAGATTTCCCTCAGATCCGCCCAGCTCTGAATGGCGTTGGATGGTAGGTGCTCCAACCATGCTCGCGCCGAATCGGCCAAGAATAGTTGGAGATTGCGAATAATGAAATCGTCATCATTCGCGCCACCGGCTTGACAGGCAAGCCGATAGTCTTTGAGCCAAAGCCTGAGGTTTGTTTCTCCAGAATATTTAGGGATGTTGGTAGGCGGTCGGTACCTTGGCGGGAAAGCAGCATTGAGGATGTGCCGGACGAAGGCCTGAGGGCCTGGTAGGCTAGGGCTCGGGCTTCGGTCTTCACCGTTGTCATAGCGTCCACCGTGCCGAGGGTGGTAGCCTCATTTGGCTCCTTCTCTTGAGTCATTGTAGGCGCGTCTGCGGGCGTCGATGGTGCTACGTGCATCGCGGTTGTGGCCGAGACGTTGATGCACTGGAACAGCGGTGTGCTGCCTACCGCTCGGTGGTGTCTGGTGAACCGACGCGTCCTTGGTGGGCGCACCGAGGGCGTGCGCTGGCTGGTGTCGAGCTCGCGTCACCGAGACAACGAGCTTTCCGCCTGCTACGCCGCCGCACACTCGAGCAACATGCGAATTTCTCGGCGGGCCCGGCGATCCTCGGACGTCGCGGCCTCTGGAAGGCCGTGAAGCAAGGCCATCGCAGCGGCGATGTTCTGGCTTGCCGGAGCGAAGTGAGGGAGGGTCCCGTCGTCGGTGAGGATCCTCTAATGTACATCACAGGTCGTGGCGCGTGCGTGCCCACCGTCTCCGCGATGCTTGATTTCCTCATCGATCTTCCGGTACTCCTGGACAAGCTGTTGTCCGGCGTCATCGATCTCCAGCTTCTGTGCTCTCAGCTGCTCCATCTTTACATGAGATGGAGCCACTGCCTCCCCTCTGGTCCTGGCGTCAGGGTTGCCTATCGGGGTAGCCTCTCCCTCGGAGATGCTTTCGACGTGCCCCTCGGAGGTTTTCGCCATGAAGCATTCCCGGGAAGGGTGATGGCTCCCCCTGCTGGAGTCAGAGCTAGAGGATGATCCTGGCTCCTTGGTGAGGAGTTTGTGGAGAGACTCTATATCATGTTCAATCGCCCCCACGAACTCGTTGTCCGCGGGTGGCTGAACCATGTGTTGTGCCACAAGGCGGCCAACGGTCGCCGCGGCGTTGCGGAGGCCGAACGGAAACGCTACCGGGGCATTCCGTGCGTGGTGTTCCAGAGGGAGGAACCCTTCTCTGAAAGGCCGTGCCATGTTGTTGTTGTCGAAGAGGGTGAGGCGACGCTGGTCCTCCCTAGACCGCTGGAGTCCAAGGGAGACGCCGAGATGGCACCAAAGCCCCTTATCGTCGAGGCCGATGGAGGGGAGAGATTGGATGGTAGCATGAGCCCGCACCAACTCTCCTCCCACCGTGATGATGAAACTTAGATTCCCGAAGCGCACGTGTGCGCCTGGGACCCAACTGATGTCGTGGTTAGCCATCCGTGGCCTGGTTTTGAACACGCAAAGTCCCCTACCTGGCGCGCCAACTGTCGGTGTTTCGAACAAGCGCCGGCTATTAAATTTATAATTATGCGCGTTAGGCCCGGATGGTGCGCTAAAGGACATAAGGTTTATACTGGTTTGGGCTGAATGTCCCTACGTCCAATCTATTGTTGCTCGTGTTATTAGCACCGAAAATAGTTCGTAGTAGGGGGTACAAACGGTCGAGAGAGGGACTAGTCCCAGGTCTCTGATGGAGGGGTCGAAAGGATGCCAAGAGCCTGGTGGCGGCTTGGGTGTGTATGTGATGTGGAACTGAACTCTCTATGAGCTCGTTTGTATGTGAGTTATCCGTCAAAAGTCGGTCCCTCTAGTGAGGAGCCCTGCCCTCCCTTTTATAGACCAAGGGGGGAGCAAGGGTTACAGATGGGAGAAAGAGGAAAATACCAAGAGTATAGAAGGTCCTTCGAAGGATTCGGGTCTTCCTTTTTCCCTACGCCTGCCTGTACAACATGGCAGATAGTGTCAGAAGTGGCGTGTTTGTTGATCTTCGTAGGCCATGCCCTGGCCTCTTTTAGCAAGTGGGTGTGTCCCGTCCTGCCTCCGCGGGCGACATGTCAGGCAGGGGTGTCGATCTGCGACCCTATGGGGAACGGAAGGCGCGGTGACTGCTCATTTGCCACTGTAGAGGACGGGAGTCCCCCCTTGAAACGTAGTGGTTGTCGTATGTCTGTGTCGGATTCTTCGCCCTAGGGCTGAAGGCGGCGCCTACAACACTGTAGGGTGAAGAGCACGCGCCTGCAACACTATTCAGGCTCTGCAACGCCTGGAAGGGCCTAAAGCGCCCGTCCCATCGTGCCCTGGCAGCGCTATCCGCAGCGGCGCAGGGCATGGTCCTTGGTACTGTGTTTGACTCATATGTCATGTCGTACCCTATGCTTACCATTATGGAGGGACGGAACGTACCTCATCGGTCGTGGTGGAGCCTGCCCCCGGCCGCCCGGTGAGACGAAGCCTAGCCCTCGGAGGTGGGGCAAGGTGGAGTTTAGGCCTCGGACATTGGGCGAGGCGGAGCCAGCCCGCAGCCATCGGGCGAGGCGGAGCTCGCCCTCGGGCGTTTGGTCGAAGCGGAGCTAGCCCACAGCCATCGGGCGAGGCGGAGACCGCCCTTGGGCTTTGGGCGAGATGGAGCCTAGCTCTTGAGGGTTGGGCGAGGCGGAACCTAGTCCTCGAGGGTCGAGCGAGGCGGAACCGATCTTCCGCCTTCCGAACAAGAGGCACAGTAGTGTTTTTGTTTGATCGGAAGTGTCGACGTCCAGCGTTTGCTAGTTCCACCTCGTTGGGTACCCCGGTATTAGGTCCCCGACACCTTTATTGGCGTAACAATGGCTTGACGAATCGGGTATAATGTGGCCTCTGTCCCCTTGAGTATAGGCTGCGTGTCATTGTGCCATCGGGAAGAGGGGCTCTACATCTGTTTGCCGAGTGAATCTAATGGCCCTAACTTGTTAGACGAACCTTTGAAAGGCTTCATAGTAAACCCTGCCAACCTTCCTTGGTAGTGGGTTAAGAGGCTCGCGACCTCGGACGAAAGGGTAAATCATGACTCACGGTGAAAGTGTACAACATATGCAGAGTGTAAAACTGATATATCAGCCATGCTCACGGTCACGAGCAGCCTTGGAACCCTTACGGAATAGATGATGAACACAGATAATACCGATGATGAAAATGCTCACTAATGACTACTGTTTATGCTATTCATTATTGGGCCCGTTCGCTGGTCTGAAACTTGGTTGAAACTAACTGGTTTTGTGAGAGAGAAACACTGTAGCGGCTGGTTGATGAACAGTGTCTTGTGAGGGGGTCAGTCGGCTAGTCTGGACCATCCAGACCAGCGAACGCGCCCATTCATGTTTACCTGATCATGTGTTTATGGGCTTGTGATGAACTTGTTACTACTCAATGGCTAAAATTACGACTCATTAAAAGCTAATCGCAGTTAATCAGTGTCAGCCTTTTGAGCCTCATGAACCCCATGTTATATTTGTTGAGTACGACATGTACTTACGCTTGCTTTATTTTTCAATACTTTAGAAAAATCCTGGATGGGTAACAGATTGCTAGAGTTTGGAGGAATTAGACTTGTGATCAACTAGTCAGTTGTCCTTATGAAATTGGAGTCTTCATCCGAAGATCGAAGTAGTCTTTCCGCTGTTTGCTATCTAAAGTTATATTCTTTATATTAAGTACGTTATATATTAAGCATTGTTTTTTGATATTATCCTTATTTGTAGCTGTAGGTGAGATTTGACTTTCTAAACTCACATATAGTATATATCTAATTTTGTTTTTAAAACTGGGTGCTACAAATTTAAACGAGCATTATGAGTCAAAGTTTGAACCGTAGAAGTAAAACGGACAAGTATTTAAAAACAGAGTTGAGTAGACTCGCTGAGCAGGCTGCAGGCGTGCCAGAGCAGGTTGAGCTCAGGGGGTGTGATCCAGATCCTGCATGGCTGCATTCCACGAATGATCGTGCTGTTCTTGTAATAAATAAATGCGGTAGCAAGCATGCATGCTGCTTCAGAAAAGCTTTTTTTTTTACAACAATCGATAATATATTAGTAGCAAGATGCTGAGAGTATAAGTACATCTTGCAGGAGTACAGAATTCAGTGCAGCCATCAGAGGGCACTGTTGTTGTTGATGCATGTAAGCCCGTGTTTAGTTGAGTGAAGTTTGGAATTTGGGCTACTGTAGCACTTTCGTTTTTATTTGGCAATTAGTGTTCAATCATGGACTAATTAGGCTCAAAACGTTCGTCTCGTAATTTCCCACCAAACTGTGCAATTAGTTTTTTTTTCCGTCTACATTTAATGCTCCATACACGTATCGCAAGATTCGATGTGATGGATACTGTAACACTTTTTGGAATTTAGAGGGGAACTAAACGCGGGCTAAGAGCAGTTAGGCTATCGGCAGTGGTGTTTTGCCTTCTGTCAATCTTGAAGATCCTTGCCTGTTGATGCAGTGTGCTGTTATGAAAGATTTGGGTGAAGCACTTCATTCTCCAATCTGGAGGGTGTGTGAGATCAGGTTGATTGAGGAATTCCACCAGCTGCTGACAATCTGAGAGGAAGGTCGTGTTGGTGAAGCTGAGGCTTTTGACAATTGACATCAATGAGCGATAAGCACCCAATAGTTCATCAGCTTGTATCAAAAATAAAATAAAATCAGCACCAGATCGACCGCTGAGTTTTACTTTTTGCTCGGAGAAAGAAAACGCAGAGCGTCCGCCCTGCCGGTGTACGGTTTGCAATACGGCTGTCATGTTGACATACGAGTGTTACCGGCAAAAATGCCGTGCGTTACTACGGGACGCATAGTTTTTAGTCTAGTCACTTGAATGACACGAAGTTCATAAGTTTTGTTTAACAATCGCGTCATGCGTTCTCATTCATCTTGGAATCAAACTCTATAACATGTCCGGACACACTGTACTTGAATTCATATAGGTAAAGGATGTTTGAAGTTTTGTCCAATGATCGGGTCATGCATTTCAATTTGTCTTCGAATCGAACTCCCCACATTAACGCAACACTCTACTCATTAAATTACGGGGGAGAACAAACGAACAAAAATACTAATATTTACTAAAAATATATCATAACCTTAATTTTCATATTATCCAAGTGTTGGTATAGTTAAATATCAAAATTTGTGACTTACTAAGAGGACCCATAAAAATTTGTAGTTCATCTTATTAAGCCGAAAAATATTTACTTGTAAATATATCCTAACCTTAATTTCCATACTATCCATGTGCTAGTATAGTTAAATACCAAGTTTTGTGACTTACTTTGAGGACCCATAAAAATTTATAATTCATCTCATTAAAACTAATAAGAGTTTAGTTACTGACGTGTCAAGGTAGAGGTAGCCTCCAAGCGCGGTCCACCGCCAGGCATGTCTCCACCATGCCACCACTGCTGTGGGCACGCAACCCATGCGACACTTGCTAAGGCCTGGGCCTCATGGCCCGCTACAGAAGGAGCGGTGTGGCGGGTAGGCACCTCTCTCCTCATGTTCATGAGGCGGTGAGATGTGTTGATCTTGTCAATGTCGTCCACTTGTTGATTTTGATCTCTCTCCATGGGGTGCTTGACCATGACTCAGGCCGAGGTTGGTGGGGGAGGCGTGTATGAACAACACAGGCAACAAATCCATGGCCAATACGTGTGAATCCATAGTAGGCGGAGCGCTAGAATTTTCAGGCATCCATTGGGCCTGTTTGTCCACCACATCGACCGATATTCTCGATGTGCAGAAGCCAATGGCAAGATCGCATGGCTTACTTCATCTCCTTCATCTAGAACTTGCCGTTCTTCAATCTTGTTTCTTTTTTTGGTTTTGAGACATCCATTGAGGTACAAATTTATATAGCTATCATATGTTTCCTTTATTTGACAGATCTCTTTCTTCTCTTTTCTTTATTTACTTCCATCTTTTTTTATGGGTTAGCTTCAATGAGCTGCAATTGGACTCCATATTGAACACCCTTCGAAAAAAAAACAGAAAAAGAAAACAAAAAAACTGGATAAAACAAAGAAAAACTCAAGGCAATCGGAAACCTTGTGGGCCCATATATTTATGCATGTGTGGACGTGTGGCTCATGAAAAAGAAAAGAAAATAGTATGTGCAACAGGAAATTTGAAAAGGACATGGGATGGATGGTGTGGTCGACCGAAACAGAAAAAGAATGTAGCCATATATGAGATTTCTATTGGATTGGATTAGGATTCATATTCAGATTACTCAGGATCCGAGAGATCTAATTGAAGTAGGATTCCTATCTATCTATACTACCTTAAGTAGTTCTGCACTATTATATAAAGAGAAGGGTTATATGTGGTTTTCTATATTCATAAATTTAGTTAAGGGATGGTCAGACAAAAAAATAGGTGAAGAAAAATTTTACCACTTTAATATTAGGTATACATGTCCTGATAAGTAGTGGGACAAAGCCCAAAGGAGGGTGTTAGAGTAGAGGAAGTACCGTGGGCGCAGCCCAGTTGTGTGCGGCCCAGTGTAATCGGTGACCAGCATGGTTATAAGCTGGCGTAGCTGTAGAGTCTGGCTCTGGCATGAACCATCTATAACCGATTTCAACTGAATACTGAAACCCCATAGAATCTTGCCATGTTCATCCCCATTCTTTCTTTGCGTGTGCTTTCTCAGTCTCAAATCTACACATAATAGATATCTATGCGTAGTAAAAGATATATCTAAAATATTAGAACGCCTTAAACATCACATAATTGTAATGGAGGGCCATGCAGGACCCTGTTGACAAAAGGACACCAACATATACTACTACTACAGAAGCACCAGTGAAGCACTTTTGTATAGGTGGTAAAATAACTATTTGTAGAGGCATTTGCCACGAACACCTCTATTCAAGTCTATCTTCTATGTAGAAATATATGATATTTAGAGGCAAACATCCGGCCATCTCCAAAAATTGATTACCTAATTTTGAAAAGCCTCTAAAACGTGAACATGTGCATAAGGGTTCAAACTTGAGACCTTGAGGCTCGTGTGAGCCTCCCCTACCACTACACCATAAGGTCATTGGTGATCAAACGTAAGATTCTATCCTTTTGGTATTAACTATTTAAATCATGTATTAACTATTTCAGCCACTAAATGACTTCAAATGAAAATTGTTTGGACTACAAAGTTTGAAATCTCGTCGAGTGCTACAGCTTTTATTTAGGACATCTTTTCATCCAAGTTCATTTGAAAAAAAAATTGATTTTAAATTAAAACCTAAAAATTTTAAACATAATGTTGGGATCCTAATTGATTTAAACGAAAAAATACCTACAAAAGCTACAACTTTGATTAAAAATTATCTTTATCTAACTTAATTTGAAAAATTTATGAATTGTTATGTTGCACCTATTTTTAAAGGTAGACTATATTTGGTCGCCCTAGGGCCAACAGGAAAACGCAGCCGCCGCCAAAAGGAAACGGCTTTGCCCCTCGCGGCCGCGTAGGGCCCCTCTCCTTCCTCTCCGGTGCATCTGCCGGTGGTGACAAGGAGAGGGGACCCACCTCTCTTTTTCGCAACTTTATATCTAGTTTGCTTATGGTTTATCTCTAATAAATCTACCGGCGAAATCAGATGATTTTCGTCAGGATCTTATTACCTGCAATAACTTCAGTGATTGCCACAACGAAATCATCGTTGCAGACGTCAATTTTATCAGTAGGTGGCCAATTTGTTGCCATTATCAGAAATGGGAGGGGTGCCCTGGGCACTCCCAACGAGAACAATTACCATGGGTCATCGATGATCACGGGGAGGAAATCAAGATTTGAAGGTAATGATTTGCATCCTATGCTATACGAAACGATGCAATTGTCGATGTTCTTTCATCGATTCAGATACGTTTTGAACTGGCTTTAGAACGTTGGATCTTGTGGTATGTCTAATGTTTTGGGGTTGATCATTGGATTCAGCATAAAGACTGCACTCTGGCTTCGGTGTTCAACAAGGTTGTATTCATAAAAAAAATGCCACTAGGAAGAAGACAATGAAAGAATCTAGATAGACTATTATACCTTTTTTTATTTTAGATTTTTTTCATATGTAATTTGGGGATATTGTGCTGAGTTTTAATATAATTCCTCCTTCCTTAAAAAAAGGGTAAACTATATTTCCAGCCGCCTAAAAAGGATTCCTAGAGGCGTTCCATCTCTGAAATTAGTTTTTAGAGATGGTTCTTGATATAACTATTTCTAAAAAATATGCTTTGAAAAAGCATTTATGTTGTAGCAATAGAAACTACAGGTATAAATTAAATAGACAATCAAATACAAAAATAAATCAAGAAAAAAATTAGAAACATCACGTAATTGCAGAAGAGGGTCATGCGTGAACACAGAAACTAAAGAAAAAAAAGGAAAGATGTTTGATTTGTGTCACTAATGGGTAAATAGGTTCTACGGTGGTCTTAAAGATCTTGTTTGATATAGTTGATCCATATCAATCCATATGTGTTGGAGTGGATTGAAATAGAACTTAAACTAAATTTCACCCTAACAGGTGAATCCGACAACATCCAAACACAGCTAAAAGTGGTTTTCCTTGAGCTGTTTCTTCAAGGAAACTTTGTTTTGTATTATCCTGATGTGGGAATGTGGAATATACTAGTAGCTAAGTTATATATGCCTTATTATGAGGAAGCTGAATATGGAAGTTAAGACAAAATTAGGGGGAAATCATTCTAGACAAACGGAAAGGACGCAACTTGCAAAAGGCATTTCATGCAAAGACAAACAAATGTCAAACAGGTAGCCGGTAACACATGGTATACATGATGTCTATTTGGTTCCTTTGTTTTATTCTAAAGTAGAAAATTAGCACTGTGTAGATTATATCCAAATTATTGGTTGATCACATTCATGATTCATACACAAATCATATATGCACCCTATCTGAACTATTTGCAAAGAGAATATTATCCTGTATCGCTTCAATATAAGGTTATGTAGCCAAAACAAAAATACTATGTATTTAATCATAAAAGTAGTATATTTAAACACAACATTACATCACGGTTACGAATAGGTTACAACATGTATGGACATTCTAGAGGCAAAAAATAAACTTGTTTTTTATGCAGACTCCTGGTCTATATCTGACCTGCCCAGTAGTTGATCGGGGTCAAATTGGCAACTTAAATATAGCAAAGTTAGTTATCTCAAAGGGATGCACGTCACCTGGCTTGCCATCCTCAATCTCCATTCCCCACCCTCCAACCAACCCACATTCAAAAATGGCCGCAGAGCACCATTTCATTGACTAATTAAACGTGTATAAAGCATAGTCCACAGCTTATAGTTGTTTCAATCAAACAATTTAATTTACAACTGTACATACCTCACAGTAGCTTTTTCACAGCTCACAACTCACAATAGTTTTTGCACAGCTCACAGCTGAACTAAACAGACCATTTACATGTTGCTTAAAACTAATTTGATCCTTAAAGAAAGAAAGATAATTTGATGAAATGTATGTTGGCCCACTAAACATGAGGATGTGTGAAAAGGGACTAGCTCATTATGAAGAGCTAGCTCTTCTTTCTCTTCTTTCCCTATCTCTTTGTATAGAGAAAAAAAATGAGGATTTTGATTCTATGAGCTACCTGAGTTGGCATTGTTGGATATGCCATAACGCTTGTTACAAACGTTTATTTCAAGAGGTTTTCAAGTCATAATGAAAATTTATTAACTAATCCATCCATCTAGAACTATAAGATATTCAAGCATTCAAAATTTCTTCCAAATTATAGGAGATTATAGGTAAAATAACTCCAAACTCAATTTGAAAAGGCAGCATTCATTTATATGCCTACCTTTAATGTCTATCACCGACCAATATCCCTGAATGAATAAAGGTGGTGCATGGATCATTTACTTTATCCCATAATATATCATATAATTTCTAGGATATCTTGTACGCAGCAGCTATGCGCATTTTTGTATACTTTTTTGGATTCACAACTGCAATGTTTTTTTTAGAAAAAAAAGGAATATCAAAATTGGGACCTAGCTTAGCTAGATGCACCTGAATGCCATCAGGAGTGAGGTAGGTGCCCTAATCCAACCTATATTTCAGAATCAAAATCGTCAAGAACCTAACCATTTCTTAAAAAACATATGCTTGACATCATTTAGAAACAACTCGCTCAAATAATGAAACAACAGATCCGGTCTTTCTTCCCACTATTTCAAAAGTAGATGAACTGCAAACCTGTATAATAATTTAGTATTGTATACTACCAGTAGAACGATCTGATTTCAATAACAAATCACTTCAAAGCATAATTAGCATATAAACTGTTGCGATCTAAAATAGAAATTGCTATACATACAAACCGAACAGGCTTTAGCAAAAAATAAAATTAAAACCAAACTTTTGTGAATGCCTTGCTATGTCCTAAACAGCTAACAAGAAATTTATCCTAAGAACAATATTTAGTTTCATTTTTTTAAAAGTAAGAGACTTCCAATAAAAAGAAAACAAACAACTGCCACCCTTAAAGTAACTGAAGTAATATTAAAAATATTTCCCATGTTTAAAAAACAAACAAATACAGTTGATAATAAAAAAAGCATACTGGGATTATCCTATAACATCAAAACTACATAATGCATTGAATATGTAACCATACATTGAACCAGCAGATCCAGCCTTCTATTATTTTTAAAAAAGTTCCAGGTCACTGTATGAGTCAGCACTGTCCACTGTGACCAGGGCCAAACAGAAGCCAAGACACGAGGCGGCCATACCGAGCCACCGCCTAGTTGTTTTATCCTGACAAGAACGAAGCTCCATCAGAGGCCAGGTCGCACTCATCTGGAGCACAATAAACATCACCCTTGTAGAGATCGACGCATCATGTTAAGCCACCTCGGAACACATTAAACATCACAGCACCCATCAAATCCTATGCCGACCTGAGATTACCACTCAGCATTAGCCTTGACTCAGCATCCATCCAAAATGTCAAACACAAACAGAGCAGCAGCACTAACCATTGCGACAGCTTCAACAGAAAACAGTTGCTGTCAGACACAGGCCATGCAATGTAAAACAAGGTGATAACACTTAACGAATGAGTTATGCAGCGAAGTGATGCTCAATAGCTTAATTTTGGTGGTCCAGCAATAATGAAGTCATTTAACACAATCATGGACCATTGGATCCTGAGTTGTGAGTACAACACAACAGTAGGGCATTTTACATCAGTCATGAATCCTCAGTAGTACAACAACAGTAGGGTGTTTTACACCAATCATGAGCCATTAGAAGCATTTGATGCAAAGCAGAAGCCACCCTCATACTCCTTAGAAAGAAGCAAAGGATGGGGGCTTACGGCTTAGGATATGCTAGCACTATCATACATATGGCCTACTGTAATGATTAGCTTTGTAATGATTAGCAAAAGAAATCACCTTTGTAATGATTTCACAATCCCCTCAGAGCGAAGAAATCACCTTTGTAATGATTAGCAAAAGAGGGATGTGGAAGGTACAAGGAGAAACACAATGTCCACCTAGCCAAGCCAGAAATTCCATAAAATTGGCTAGGTTCCCTCATTTCTTCCAATTGTGGGGAACTCTAAATGGTGGTGGAAATCTCAACACCTACACTAACCAACTCCAAAAGAATGTATCACCAGTAATTACCAGCAAGGTATGAAGGTTGGTAGATGTAGTAATGAGTTGTAAAAGAAGGAACTGGTGAATCACAGCAAAAAAAAAAAAAAAAAAAGGCACCTTTCTTGTTTGATTCATGTTATGTTTGTTCTAGACTACCATCTCATCCAGCTGGAGCTGTTCAAGCCAGCCACCGATGACCCCGGCAGTGTCATCCTCACCGCCGATATCCTCATGACTTGCGGCCTGACTCAAAGAAGCAATGGACTCCTTTGCCGTTGTCCGGTTGATGGATGGCTTCTCTGGCGATGGCTCCTTCACGAGGGTATTGACCCATGAGAGGTCCGGCTCATCACCGTTGGCACCACTCCGAAGCTCAAAGGACGAGGATCGCTTGAGGCGGCCAAGTTCCTCGTCGTCAGCACCCCAATCTGGTGTGCTCGAGGGGATTCCCCATTTGGACCAGCTGGACGTAACCGGTGAGCCAACCAGGACGGAGGCGCCGGAGACAAGGTCACGAGAGCTCATGCTTCTCAGCGTCTGCTGCTGCATCTTCTCCCGCTGCGCAAGGGCCGCGAGCAGCCTGGAGCTCATCGGAGACACTGGCTCAGGGATAACTGTGGCCCGAGGAGACAGCAAACTCTGCTGCTGCTGAAACTGGTTCAGCATGGCGGCCTTACGCGTCGGCGAGAAAGCTGAGCCGCCCTGGTCTGCGTACCGAGGCGACTGAGATGGCGCGGCGCCTGCCATCTCCGCGGAGAACAGATCGTCAAGATTGGACGGTACGAGCGTCTTTCCCCTCGCTGACCGCACAGAGGCTGGCGACACGACGAGCCCGTCGTAATCCGCTGAGGCGAGCAGCTCGTCCACAGCCATGCTGCGCGCGCTCAGCGAAGTGCGCAGCCGGCTCAGGTGAAGGTTCCCCGCGCTCCCGGGGAGGCACAGCGCGGGCACGTTGGGCTGCGGCCACGCGCCGGCCACGCCGCTCCCCCCGCCGGAAGGCGAGAGCGGCGGCGTGAACGACGCACCCGGCGACGGCAGCCCCATTCCCATCGCCGCTGCCATCTCCATCGCGCTGCGCGACCCCGCCGACGACACATACAGTGGGCGGAGCTCCTCAGGCGTGTGCGCGAAGAAGCAGACGCGCCGCGCGCAGCCGACGCCGTCCTTGCAGAGCCGCGTCCGGTACTGCGCCGGGTGGAGCCAGCTCTCGAACACCCCGTGCGCGTACTCGCACATGTCGCCCCTCCGGCACCCCGCCCCCTTCTTGAACTCCGGGCAGGGCACGCAGCTGTAGTGGTACTTGCGCGGGTCCCGCCGCCGCGCGTTCTCGCCGGGGTGGACGAAGGGGCACTCGGTCCAGTCGTGGGAGTAGGCGCGCGAGCACGCGCGCACCTTGAAGGAGTACATGCGGAAGTCGTCGGAGGCGTAGGCGCCGTTCTTGATGTCGGGGAGGGAGGGATCCGGCGGCCACTCCTTGCGCCCTCCGAGGAGGGAGAGGAGGTGGTTCTTGAGCGGGAGCGAGTTGGGTGGGAGGGCGACGAGGTCCGACGGCCGGCGATGGAGGTGGTCGAGCAGCGTGGGGTCGGCGCCAGCAGCTAGGAGACGGGATACCGCAGCCGGCGCAGTGGAGGCGCCGCCGCCGGCGGCGAGGTGGAGCGCGGTGGAGAGAGACGACGGTGAGGCGCGGTTGGGGTCGGCCAGGTGGGGCGGCGAGAGTAGGACATCGATGCAGGCCACTGACCCGTACGCCGCCGCGACCATGAGCGGGGTCATAGGCTCCGCGCCGCGCGCCGGGGAGTACCACGGCGAAGGCTCGTCAGCAAGCGACGGGTGTGCCGCGAGGAGGTCCCCGAGCGCAGCGGAGTCGTCGTCGGCCGCGAGCTCCAGGAGCCGCGCAGATACGGCTGCCGCCGCCGCGTCGGAGGGTTCCGCCATGGCCGGAGGCGCGCGATCGGGAAGGTGTTCGACGAAATGGTAGAAGAGGGAAGGCAAGCCGGGGGAGGGGAAAGGGACTTTGTGCTTTGGGTTTTTGGACAAAACGAGTAGGGTTTTTTTTGCTTGGGTCGGGTTTTGGGGAGATTTGCCGATTGCTTATTACTATGTTTTACCCTATGTTTTATGGGTAAAACGGGGTTTTCATCTCTTGAGCGTAAAGGGTGAACATTGGTTGCGGTGCTCACAAAATATATGGTGTTTTACCATCAGGTAGGAAAATGCCAAAAACATGGATAACTGGTTAAAAAAAAGATGTAGGGTAGACACGCCTTTCAGCCTAATTGGTGGAATAATGTATACAAAGAATAGGTGCCTGAAAATCAAATGATCGTTTTGTTTTCTTCCCTTGTCTTTCTCACATGTGGGTTGAATCTTCTAGATGCCCTTAGGGGGAAAAAATCTTCATGCAAATTTTTACGGTGGCCAGTACTGTAAAACAAATATTTCAAATAAACTTCCCATTAGCTAATTTCTTACTAGAAACATAAATGGGTAGCTATTTTGTGGAATATAGATTTATTCACAGTTGATGAGAGGACCGAACATTAGTTTAATTCCGAATGAAAATGGCAAGGTTGTAGTCAGATCAAATACGAACATAGAGCCCGGATTTAATTTTTATCCCTTTCTCAAGAAAATTAACATTTATATCCATAAACATCTTTGGACCTCAAGGTCGAGACAGTGGTCTAGGACACCGAGGTAATACGTTTCGCACGCCATGACACCGAGCTTCGATGCATGGATGGTGTGGCGAAACGATATGACGCTGATGTGACCAGAGCTCGGCGCCACGATTCATGGTGCTGTTGGCACCGAGCTCTGAATTTAATCCTAATTTACAATGACATGGACATATCCAAGTGGTGATTGAAGCCCTCCTTAGATAGTGACTGGCTTGATATTTTCATCATTTTCTAGAAGTCTCGCCACTAAGGGTATGGGAATTTTTTATGTTTATGTATTTTTCATATGAAAATTGAACTAATCCCCGTATGATTCTTGTGAAATTCCATCGTTACAAACAGACCCTATAGATAATTTAATTGATGCTTCATTGTTTCCCTCAACCTGCTTAACACATCCAACTTCAGCCTCGATTTAGGATATGTAAGACATTCTACAAGACTTTGTCTAAATGCTAGCACGAGCAAAATGAATTCAGTTTATCTTTTCCTGAACATCGAATATTTGGATCAGAATACAAAAAGGGAAATACCTATCGGATATTTGATGTATTGTATTCAGATAGTTATACTGGATATCTATTATATATGTACGATGTGCATGCTAATCTTACAAAAGCCCAAGATGAATTTTAACAAAAAAAAGTAAGTCAAGTAGAGTTTATTATCTTTTTCTAAAGCATATATAAGTTTGGGGTAAAAGCTAACTTGAAATCATACCTACGCTAAATATTGTAGTGAACTCAAATAAATCAAAACAATGCGAACGATCAAGTTAAAAACAAGTTTACTCTTACAAATATTATCGAGAAAAATGTAGAACTTTTGACTAAAGTTTAAGCACATGTTCTTAATCTAAGAGAATATACAAAAAAAAAAGATTAATTTTAGTGTTTTTGGACGAATTGGTTGGTTGCTACTTATGAACGGCCATCTAGAAATATTTCAATAATATGGCTTTCGTTCATGTATTGCACAAACCAGTACAAAAGAGATTTTGAATATATTTTGCTAAGTTTTCTGAACGAACAAAAACATGAATTTATATGATCTTTGTTTGTACTTAATATTTGAGAATAATATTTGTGACCAATCTTGCCTATAACTTCTCATATATTTTTTTTATTTGGAACACGGACAATTCATAATACTAAGTATATACTATAAAAAGTCCATGCTTAACTCCACCTCCGAAAAGAAATGTAAAACCACATACCATATGAACGTGGGATATCAAGAATAGTCCCCACACAAAAAACTAGAAAGGTCTCTATATCCATTAGTTAGAGTTCTTGCTAAGCAAAATAATAATATGGCATTAGAAGATAAAGAAGAGAGAGAGAAAAATGATTTCTTATATAAGAATATATATCTACACGAGTGTATGGTTGAGATGGTGGACTAGAGGGGATAAATAGTCATTTCTAAAATTAATCGAGCTGACTAACTGAAACAAATACGGAACTAAAACTATCGGTATAGCTAAAACTATATATCTCTATCTAAGTTCACAGGCACCTTATAAAGATCCTAATTAAGCAACAAAAATACCGGGCTAGCTAGAACTCACATAATTAATTCTAGAGCAAGATCACACAAACATATACACTAGTACTTTAGCAACCAAGGATCTCCTACACATGCTAGTGATACAAAAGCACAAAGCTCCTAAACTCACTAGCAATGCTCAATAACAAGGCTACACAAGCCAAATTAGAGAGCACAAATCACTTAGCTACACAAACTAAGCAATGTGACTAATAAGGTTACTAAAACCAAATTAGGCACGTAAGGGAGCTACTTCTATGCTACACAAGCAATAAGGTAACTAGCAAGCTACACAAGCAAACTAATTATAAGAGCAACTACACAAGCGCAATGTATATGAAAGTAAATACAAACTTGTGTAACGGGGATGCAAACCAATGGAAAGAAGGATGACACAACAATTTTTCTCCTGAGGTTTACGTGCTTGCTAACACCTAGTCCCCGTTGCGTCGACCGCTCATTTGATGGTTCGACGGCTAATTGGCATCACCCGTCAAGCCCACACATTGAGCACTACAAGAACCTACCCTAAAAGTAAGGGTAGCTCAATGACACACTTTACTGGTGTTGCTCTTCACGGCTCCCACGGGGTGAGCACGGTACCCCTCACAAATCCTTCTACAGAGCACTGCACAATCTTCTTGCGTGCTTCAACGGAGACAACAACCAAGCCATCTAGAAGGTGGCAACCTCCAAGAGTAACAAGCACCACCGGTTTGCAACTCGATCACCTAGTGCCAACACTTGCAATCTCTCATGCACCGCACCAGAATCGCTCTCTCACTTAACGAACATGATTAGCACTAATCACAAAGTGAGTTGGAGGGCTCCCAAGCACTCTCACACAAAGACACTAAGTCCCCAAGGTGCTCAGCACCTCAAATGCCCGGGCACCACCTCTATTTATAGAGGGAGGCCTAAAACTAGCCATTTGGACGTGTGCTGAAAAGTGAACTGCGGACGGTCCACCCTTATAGGCCTGGACAGTCCACCCTTATGCTAAAACTAGCCGTTAGGTGCAGCGATGATTACCCAGGACAGTCCGTGTAACACCCTCGGTGTTACATTGTATAGTTTTTGCTACAACACTGCATGTGCATCAAACTTTTGTGTGCATATATGTGTAATACAGCGTATACATCAATATATGGCACTTGAAACGTTCATCTGAAACAAGAAACAAGTGTTACGTTTCATGTCTCTTTATACCATTTAGGGTTCTAAGTGAATTTTTATCGAACAAAAATGCTATAGAACATTTATGCGAACTTTGATAAAGTTTGTAGTACGAACTTCATAGGCAACGATGAAATACGTGCGGTCAAGGATAGGGTTCGCTAGCTAGTGTATCGAGTAGCTTGGAAAAGGAATTCGACGTGAAACCGTTCGACGTTTAGTCGTTTCGCGTAAGTCTGTAAATGGGTCGATGAAGCAAAGTTCGGCAATTTTTGTAGAGCGATTGGGTTAAGACGTGGCATGATGCTTTGGTTTAGTTCGACAGCCCTAGGTACCCTCTTAAGTGTTAAATGACTGGTTTGGATCTCGGATCATCGAGTTGGTTGTTGTAGCAGCTTTAAAAAGCAAGCACGGCATGTTTTACACCTTCGGGCGCGGTCACTGCCACTGTTTGGCCTGGCACTGCTACGCTGGCCTGCATAGTGCGCTGCCGTGCCGGCCATGTCGCCACTGCCATGCTTGTGCAGGCATGCCATGCGTGGGCCACCACACTAGCCGTCCCTACCATCGTCCTCGCCCTACTAGCATGCCGCGTAAGCTCCTGCACCGGCCGTCGTCGCGCTGCACGCGCACACCCGCGCGTTGGCTCTGTGCTACCGGCCAGGGTCTCCTACTGCCGTGCGCTGGTACATGACACGCGCGTGCGTTGGGCCCGGCCATGCCTGGCCGCTCTGCCCCTCCTCCAGCGCATCCGCCCGAGGCTACTGCTCGTCGTCGCGTCGCATCGCTCGCTCTGAGCACCGTCCGGCGCTGCCATCCTGCTACTGCTCCCGTTGACGTCGGTTGTGCGTGCGCGTGGGCTTGCCCTGCTTGCCTCGTTCTCACACGTGCGTGCGAGGTCACGCCATAAGCTCTTGTCACGTCGCTTAGGAGGTCACCGGCCGGCCGAGCCGCGCCAAGGCCTAACCGATGCACTAGCCCCTTTTCTTTGTATCAAGCATGTTTGGTGGTCGAGTGGAAGGACAGCGTCGTGCCTAGCCAGCCACTGTGGTGGTGGTACAAGGGAGGGGCGCCAATTTGAATTTTTGTTATCGTCAGCCGCCATAAGTCCATAGGCGTCGCCTCTACAAATTGGCCTCGCAACACTCCACCATTTTCTAATTAACTGTGCACACTACGAGCTCGGATAGTTAGCCTTCGAGTGAAGTCATCCCGGCCTTCAGTGAGGTGAGGCGGGGCGTTCGCCTCGCGGCGGTCCGCCATGGCCGTCGGAGCGGGCGCACGGCCTGGGCGTCGTGTGGTGTTTCGCCATTTCAATTAGGCTGTGCATTGTGTAGTGTTTGACTCGGTGATCATGCTCGTGCAGTGGTTTCGCCGACGGAGCCCTAGGTCACCGGGAACGTCGTCGCCGCTCTCGCCGGGAAACAGAGCGACCCCGCATACAGGGCCAGTGGCCTTGCCATGCCCCGTGACCTCGTCTAAGCCGTCCTACGCGTCGCTGGTGAGGCCCTCTTACTCCTAGGGTAGCTGGTTGACTCAATTGGGGCCGGGGTTCACCGGAGCGCGTGGCCGTCCCCGGCGGACGTGAGTAGATGCCGTTTCTGTGGCTGACGCGCTAGAATGTAGTAGCGGTTCAAATAGGACTTCTACATTGTTTAACGTAGTCCGTAGATGGTTAAGAAGTAACGGTTGAGGCGTTAGGCAAGGTTTGTTCACTGACATCAGTGCCACCGCGGTCAAACACCGCCGTGGTGCGTGGCCATGCCTCTATGCGTCACCAACCGGGCTGTTTAGTACCTCTATCGGATGCGCTTGGGTTGAGGACTGTCGCGGTGGTACGAATTGAGGCCGTGGAGGTGCGTGCTCGCCGACGTTAGGTCAGGAGGGTTGCGGCTCTGTTAAGTCCGGCCAAGGATGTCGCGGCATGAATTTGAAGTAAACCAAGGGGCTAAGTGCTAGAGTTAGTGGGAGAAGGAAATAGTGGAATGGACTGTGGTTCCATTTGTTTGGAATCCGAGGGCTCTTTTGCTTAATGTGGCGCGCACGCGGGTCTTCCCTCCGTGGGCCGCTGGCGTGAGTGGGCCATGCTACGCTGGTGTGCTGCGCGAGTGAGAGCGCGGGCGTTGCGGGCTAGGCTGCTCCGGAGTGCTGAGCGTTCGGGGGTGGGCCGAGCCGTTCGGAAGCGGGCCGCGCAAGAAGGGATTCGGTTTTCCTATTTCAGCGAATTATTGAAGATTTATTCAACATATTTTCGAACAAAACTTTGAAAAATTATAGTAAATTATGTAGTTGTCCAAAAATAGTGAAACCAATTTTGTTAGGTTCGTAAAATTTCCATCTACTTGCTAGTATAGTTAGATTATAGTTAGCTATGACGATGGCAGGTTCATAAATTTAAACTAAAGAGCTTAGCATTATACAGATTAATATTTGTAGGAATAATTATGGAAAATTGGTGATAGCTATAGCTATGAAAATTTTATAGTAGGCTCATTAGATTATTATGTACTTGCTATAAATTCTGTAGCCCTAGAGTATGTTGATAAATAGAGTAGCTATTATCCTTGCTTTAACATATATAGCATAAATCAGCATTGGGAGTAAGAATACATGTAGCTACTATAATAATGTAGGACATACTTCATACTTGTTATTGGTAACTTAGTACCTTGGTCGGTAGCACTAGCTTAGTAGTTACACATATATACTTTTATTTTAAGAGTTGCTATTGCTATATTACTAAGCATAGCATCATTTCATGCATGTAGATCACGAGCTGGTAGAATTCATGCCCGTCGATGAATAGGAGTACGATGAAGTCATTAAGGAATACGAGGAGGAGATCCTCGTGCAGGAGGGAGCCCCAGAGCCTTTTGGACTTGACCTTACTGACCCGTCGCCTGCCCAAGGCAAGCCTCGGTGCATAACCCCTATTTTTAATGATCACTGTATATATAAGATGTGCATTTAAGTTATAGCCATTTTATGGAGACTACATGCATAAATATATCTACCCATGAGTCCTACTAGTAAAGGACGAGTAGTTGCTATGCTCAGGATATTGGTAGCGTGAGTAACCTGCTGTTACTCGCAAATAGGTAATAAATATGATCACTCATGATAAAATGGTGGAAAGAAAAAATGGTGACCGGGCAGGGACATGGTTTGGGTACTGGTGGGTGTAAGGGGTTGTGTCTTGCGGCCAACAGGGCATAGCTCGGTTACATTTTTTCCCTGTCTGTGTTGATTAAGGACCGATCGTTGCATAAGTCTCGAGGCAAGTCACAGATCTATTGTCCCGAGCACATACTTGGGTATGGGCGCAGGGAAGACTTGTTGCTCTCTTGTCGTGGATCTGGCTCTTTCCGGACCGACTGATTGAGGCAGAGATGGTGGAGGTCCTTGCACCGCACTGAGTTCGGGACTCAGGAGTGGGGGCTTAGAGTCCAAGTTTGGATGGGGACTTGGACACCTAGGATAGGAGAGTGATGGGTTGGTCCGGCTTGTGCCTGGGGTACATGCAGGGCGTGTGTCTTCGAGACACCTAGCTAGGCACATTGATTCACGAATCGTCGGGCGATCTGGTATGGCTTGTTTTTGGGTCTAGCATCGTAGTAAGAACTGAAAGATGGAAGGAGAAGAAATGGAACTGATTGCTCAACTCTTGCTTGAAAGTAGAACAGGTGCTTATATAGACTGGATAGAAAATAACTTAATGTGGCCAATAATAATAACATAAATAAGGATTCAATTTTAGTATTGCTTTCTGCTAAAATAAACCAGCAAACCATAAAGCTTCTCATATTCCTTGGAGTCGGGAAATTATTCTCACTAGTCGGATAAGTCTTGCGAGTACATTGTGTACTCAGGGTTTATTTACCCCTGTTGCAGGTGATGCATGAGAAGTACCTTTGTGTGGAGGATTCTTCTGGTGGGCTCAGACAGATCCTCGTTCTTATCGCTAGATGTTTATTTTAAATTCCGCTGTCTATCATTCTACACTCTAACATTTGGTATTGTAATAATGTACTGTTAAGAAACTCTGATGTATGAAATGGACAAGTATTGTAACTCATTCTCATTATTGGATCCTTGGGAAAAATGTGGATCTTTCGGGTTCTCCCTTGGGGTGTGCCCGACGGATACCGCCTTCTATAGCTTACTTTTGGGGTGCTCAGTGTTGGGTGCAAGACGAGGACCTTCGTAAGCAGGTTATTTCGAGTGGTTCTACCACAGTTGGTACCAGAGCCAATAATGGTTAGGAGTTTCATCACTCTTTTTCAAAACTTAAAATTTTGACCAACAAAAGTTTTGTAAAAAGTAGGATAAGATTAAGTTAGTAAATAAGTATCAGCCCTAGCAATATGGTATATCTAGGATAGCGGCACTGGTTTTGTCTAATCAGTTTTCTACAGGTACACTGACTTACGTTGCGGGGGGAGTCAGGAGGTTCCACCTCTGGCTCCTCATCCTTTTCCACTGCCACCACCGCCACCGCCAATGGCTCACACTGAGATGATGGCAGAGTTGATGGCTGCTCGTTGTGAGTCAGCCCGTGCCATGGAGCTTATGGCGCAGGCTGTCGCTGGCTTCGCCCACGGAGGCCACAGGGGCAATGGTGGGAACGGGGGTGGTGTCCGCCATCCTAAGGGACCCTCCTCTTACCAGGATTTCCTCAAGACTCTCCCGCCCACTTTCACACCGTTAGCTGAGCCCCTGGATGCGGAGCACTGGCTTCACATTCTGGAGCAGAAGTTTCTGTTGCTCAACGTGGCCGATGAGCAGAAAGTGCGCTTTGCAGCGTAGCAACTATTGGGGTCCACAAGCACATGGTGGGATACCTTCCATGCCATGCAGGAGCTAGATCATCCGGCGACCTGGCAGGAGTTTACTGAGGCTTTCAGGGAGTTCTATATTCCTGCTGGCATCCTCAACCAGAACCTGACTGTGTTCCTGGAGCTACGCCAGGGGAGTATGATAGTGATGGATTATGTTAATAAGTTCAATCACTTGTCCTAGTATGTTGGCATTCATGTGGACACTAACGAGAAGAAGAAGGACCACTTCTTTCACAGCCTCTCTTATATCCTTCAGGAGAAGCTGTATATTGCGAACTATCGGACCTTCGAAGAAATGATGAATGCTGCCATCACCATGAAGGGCTTGCAGCAGGATTCCCAAGCAGAGTGGAAGAGAAAGTAGGTGGCTGCAGGGTCTTCCAGCCACCCTGATACTCAGAAGGTTCGGGTGGTTCGACGGGTGCCCTATCAAGCATCAGGTGGGCATTCATTTCAGCAGTCCCAGCAGACTTCTCAGACTTCTTCCACACAGTACCGTGCACCTACTCAGCAGGTGCATCCCTAGCAGTCTTAGGGATAGCAGGTCCCATCTCGCCAGGGGTTTGGGAATAAGCCTGGTGCTTGCTTCAAGTGTGGCAAAGATGGCCATTATGCCCAAGAGTGTCCCCAGAACCAGCCAGTTCAGTCTGCTCAACCATCAACGAACTCCAGGCTGGTCAAATGGACCATGATCAAGAGGAAGGTGCCCAGCCAGTCTGGACAGGTGAACTTCACGAATGCTGAGCAGATATTGCAGCAGGAACTGGTGATGGCTGGTATGTTTACCATCGATTCTCATCCAGCCTATGTGTTGTTCGATTCTGGTGCATCACATTCCTTTATGAGCATGGGATTTGTAGATCGGCACAACTTACCACTTATGGCTATACCGTATGCCTATAGAATCCGTACTGCGGGTTCGCAAATGTTCATCAATACCCGAACAGACATAGTAAGCTTGGTATTAGCCACCCACACTTACCGCCTACAGTTCATGGTAATGCCTGGGCAAGGCATTGATGCTATTCTTGGAATGAACTAGTTGTGGGTGTATGGGGTAGTCTTGGATATGAAGCGGAGAAGTGTCGAGTTACGGCTTCCTTCTTCTGAGGATATGATGTCTCTTATTGTACCCTCAAATCCAGTCTTACCTGTTGCTGCCCATGCTGAAGCCTCTCCTGATCTTACCTCCATCTCTATGTATGTGAGTTCCTAGATGTTTTCCCTAAAGATCTTCCTAGGTTGCCACTGGACAGAGAGGTGGAGTTCTCCATTAAGCTAGTGCCTAGTACTACTCCTATCTCTAGACGCCCGTACCGCATGGCACCAAGGGAATTGGTTGAGATGAAGAAGCAGCTGGAAGAGTTGATGGAAAAAGGTTTCATCCGTCCTAGTTCTTCACCATGGGGTTGCCCAGCCATTTTCATGAAGAAGAAGGATGGTACTCTGCAGATGTGCGTGGATTACCGCCCTCTTAATGCAGCAACAGTTAAGAACAAGTATCCTTTGCCCCGCATATATACTTTGTTCGATCAACTAGCCGGTGCCAAGGTGTTCTCGAAGATTGATCTCCGATCAGGCTATCATCAGATCAAGATCAGGCCACATGATATACCAAAGACATCTTTCTCTACTAGGTATGGGCTGTATGAGTACCTAGTGATATATTTTGGTCTTACCAATGCTCCTGCCTTCTTCATGTACCTGATGAATTCAGTATTTATGCCGGAGATAGACACGTTTATGGTAGTATTCATTGATGATATCCTGATATATTCCAAGAATGATGATGAGCATGCCCAACACCTTTGGATAGTACTAGCTCAACTCAGGGAGCACAAGCTCTATGCCAAATTCAGCAAGTGCGAATTTTGGTTAGATCGAGTGCTGTTTTTGGGGCATGTGTTGACACCTGACGGCGTTTCAGTAGACCCCAGTAAGGTGCAAGATGTGTTGGAGTGGAAGTCTCCCAAATCTGTGCACCAGATTCGTCAGTTCCTTGGTCTAGCCAGGTACTACCGGCGTTTCATCCTAGATTTCTCCAAGATAGCACAGCCAATGACCAAGCTGCTCAAAAAGAAGTCAAGTTTGATTGGAGCCCTGCCTGCGAGGAAGCTTTCCAAACTCTAAAGACATTTCTGACCACTGCTCCTGTGTTGGCCCAACCAGATATTGATAGACCCTTTGATGTATACTGTGATGCCTCAAAGACGGGGTTGGGGTGTGTGCTTATGCAAGATGGGCGTGTGATAGCTTATGCTTCGCGCCAACTGAAAAAGCATGAAGTAAATTACCCCACTCATGATTTAGAGCTGGCTGCTGTGATCCATGCTCTAAAGATTTGGAGGCACTATCTGTTGGGTAACAAGGTACATATCTTTATAGATCACAAGAGCCTCAAGTATATTTTCACTCAGTCTGAGCTGAACATGAGGTAAAGGAGATGGTTATAATTGATAAAGGATTATAACTTGGAAGTCCATTATCTCCTAGGAAAGGCCAATGTAGTGGTTGATGCTTTGAGCCAAAAGTCACATCAGGTTGAGGAAACACCTCTATCTCTCAAACATGCAGAGGTACTGGCTCACATTGCATTGACCTCAGAATTGCTGGAGTAGATTATTCTTGAGCAGAGGCAAGACCCCGAAGAGATTCCTCACATCAGGAAATTGATGGCCGAAGGGCGTGGCCCTCACTTTAGTGTTGATGAGCATGGAGTAGTGAGATACAAGGATAGACTGGTGGTTCCTTCCAATGAGGAGCTGAAAAGGAAGATTTTGAATGAAGCCCATCATTCAAAGCTGTCTATCCATCCTAGCAGCAACAGGATGTATCATGATCTGCGCCACTTGTACTGGTGGTCCAACATGAAGCGGGACATCACCCGGCATGTCACGGAGTGCGACACTTGTGGTAGAGTTAAGGTAGATCATATGCGTACTCCGGGATATTTGCAACCCTTGCCTATTCCTATTTGGAAGTGGGAAGATATTTCCATGGACTTTGTGGTGGGTTTGCCCCGCGCATCCAAGGGCTATGATTCTATTTGGGTCATTATGGACCGTCTCACTAAGTTAGCTCATTTCATCCCAGTGGACCCCAAATATACAACCAGGAAGTATGCTGAGATATACTTTGATCGGATTGTGACCCTACACAGAGTTCCCCTCACTATCATCTCTGATAGGGGATTGGTTTTTGTCTCTCGCTTCTAGGAGCAACTCCAGGAGTGTCTTGGGACTAGTCTCCTCTGTAGTTCAGCCTATCACCCCCAGACTGATGGACAAACCGAGAGGGTGAACCAGGTGCTAGAGGATATATTGAGAGCTTATGCCATTTCTTTTCCTGAGAAGTGGGATGCCTGCTTGAAGCTAGCGGAATTTTCTTACAATAATAGCTACCAAGAGAGCATTCGTGTGGCACCGTTTGAAGCTCTGTATGGCAAGAAGTGTAGAACACCGCTTAACTGGGTTGAAGTGGGTGACCATGGTTACTTTGGTCCAGACTTCATCAAAGCAACTCGAGAGCAAGTAGGCATTATTCGAAGTCACTTGAAGGCAGCTCAGAGCAGACATAAGTCTTATGCGGACAAACAAAGAAGGCTTTTGTAGTTTGGAGTGGGAGATTTTGTGTATCTCAAGGTATCTCCTATGAGAGGGGTGCATTAGTTTAGTATCCATGGCAAGTTAGCTCCCTGATATGTGGGTCCCTACAAGATTTTGGCACAGTGTGGTCCAGTGGCGTATCGGCTCTAGCTCCCCGATATCTTGTCTGCGGTACATGATGTGTTTCATGTCTCCTAGTTGAAGAAATGTCTACAGGTGCCTGATGAAGCTGTGAAAATTGAAAGACTTCCCCTCCTGCCTGATTTGACTTATGTTGAGCGCCCTGTCAAGATCCTGGACAGAAAAGAAAGAGTAACTAGGAACAGTGTGGTAAAGTTCTACAAAGTGCAATGGCAAAACCATTCAGAGGATGAGGCCATGTGGGAACAAGAGAGTTACCTATTGAAACATTGCCCCCACCTCCTCTCGGGTTCTAATAGTTAGTTGCTGTGTCGAAATGTATTTCCTATCTCCTTCTCATACTAGGCACATGAAATCTCGGATTGAGATTTTGTTTTAGGGGGGTAGATTTGTAACACCCTCGGTGTTACATTGTACAGTTTTGCTACAACACTACATGTGCATCAAACTTTTGTGTGCAAATGTGTGTAATACAGCGTATACGTCGATGTATGGTACTTGAAACGTTCATCTAAAACAAGAAACAAGTGTTATGTTTCATGTCTCTTTATACCGTTTAGGGTTCTAAGTGAATTTTGATTGAACAAAAAAGCTATAGAACGTTTATGCAAACTTTTATAAAGTTTGTAGTATGAACTTCATATGCAACAATGAGGACGGGGTTTGCTAGCTAGTGTATCGAGTAGCTTGGAAAAGGAATTCGACGCGAAACCGTTCGACGTTTAGTCGTTTCGCGTAAGTCTATAAATGGGTCAACGAAGCCATGTTCGGCAATTTTTGTAGAGCGATTGGGTTAAGACGTGGCATGATGCTTTGGTTTAGTTCGACAACCCTAGGTACCCTCTTAAGTGTTAAATGACTGGTTTGGCTCTAGGATCATCGTGTTGGTTGTTGTAGCAGCTTTAAAAGCGTGCACGACACGTTTTACACCTTCGGGCGCAGTCACCGCCGTTGTTCGGCCTGGCACTACTGCACTGGCTTACCTAGCACGCTGCCATGCCAACTGCGTCACCACTACCATGCTTGTGCGGGCACGCCACACGTAGGCCGCTCCACTGGCCGTCCCTGCCACCGTCCTCGCCCTACTGGCATGCCACGTACGCTACCGCACCGGCCGCCGTCACACCTGCGCACGCACACCCACGCATTGGCTCTATGCTACAGGCCAGGGTCTCCTGCTGCCATGCGCTGGTACATGACATGCGCACGCGCTGGGCCCGGCCATGCTTGGCTGCTCTGCCCGTCCTCCAGCGCGTCCACCCGAGGCTACTGCTCGCCGTCGCGTCGCGTCGCTCGCTCTGAGCACCGTTCGGCACTGCCATCCTGCTACTGCTCCTGTTGACATCGGCTATGCACGTGCGTGGGCTTGCCCTGCTTGCCTCAATCTCACGCACGCGAGGTCACGCCATAAGCTCCCGTCACGTCGCTTAGGAGGTCAGCAGCCGGCCGAGCCGCGCCATGGCCTAACCGATGCGCTGACCCTTTTCTTTGTATCAAGCACGTTTGGTGGTCGAGTGGAAGGACAGCATCGTGCCTAACCGACCACTGTGGCTGTGGTACAAGGGAGGGGCACCAATTTGAATTTTTGCCATCGCCGGCCGCCATAAGTCCATAGGCGTCGCCTCTACAAATTGGCCTCGCAACACTCCATCATTTTCCAATTAACTGTGCACACTACGAGCTCAGATAGTTAGCCTTCGAGTGAAGTCATCTCGGCCTTCGTTCAACCTTTAGTGAGGTGAGGTGGGGTGTTCCCCTCGCGGTGGTCCACCATGACCGCCGGAGAGGGCGCACGGCCAGGGCATCGTGTGGTGTTTTGCCATTTCAATTAGGTTGTGCATTGCGTAGTGTTTGACTCGGTGATCGCGCTCTTGTAGTGGTTTCATCGGCGGAGCCCCGGGTCGCCGGGAACGTCATCGCTTCTCTTGCCGAGAAACAGAGTGACCCCGCATATGGAGCCAGTTGCCTTGCCATGCCCCGTGACCTCGTCCAAGCCATCCTACGTGTCGCTGGTGAGGCCCTCTTACTCCTAGGGTAGCTGGTTGACTCAATTGGGGCTGGGGTTCACCGAAGCGTGTGCTAGAACCTCCTAAATTATTTGGCCCACATCATCTGTCACTGTCCAACAACCCTTGACAACTGTGCACATGTTCCTAATAACTTAAGAAGACTATAGGGTGTCCTCGGGGAACCCCGAATCATCCACGATTTCCGAGCAGGATCACATCACAGAGTCATTGCTGTATTACAACATTTATTCAAATATCTACATCAGAGTAAATCAGCGAAAGTCTTACAATAACTTATTTTACAAAACAGTAGTTTCAAACCATACAACTAAGTTCGATAATTATTACAAAACGTAGTAGTGGAGTGGTATTATAACATAATACAAACACACAAATAGATTGCCCTGCCCAAGGGCCATGCATTTACTTATCGTCATCGCATTGAACAACAGTCATGCAACACGGTCCAAAGCAGACCTGCTCATGAGCTTCACCTACAACAAGGGTCAATGAACCCTGAGTACAAAAGTACTCAACAAGACTTAACCAAAATGAAAACCAATACAACTCAGGAATGCAGGCTTAGGGATTCAAGGTAGGGCTTTAGCAATAATCAAAGTTCTTTTGCATAAAAGCTCTTTAACAAACTCTTTTATATCAACATTTTATCTTCAAAAAGGTCATATACAAAGCTGACATGATCTGAAATGAGATCATGAAACTTCATATCCAACACTTTCTCAAACCTTACTCAAGTTCCAGTTATTAACTACGATGATGAACAGAGAGTTGAGTCTCCATAACCGAGGAGCAACGACGATTCGAACCGATTATAACCCAGCTGGGGATTCCAGACCACACGACATATGCAGGTCCCTGACCTACATATACCAACCTACCCTTAGGTCCTCTAAAACAAGAACGGGTCCGCACCGCCCGATAATACAGTACTCCAATCCAGCCCATTGCCACGTGGGTACACGCTATTCCCGCCATCTCTCCACTCCCAGTGCGTGAGTAGCCATTCTTGTAATAGAATCGCCAAGTTAAGGCTTACCAGAGTATGTGGTTAGTACTACAAAGTCTCATCTCACATAGTTCAACAACGGACGGTTCTTAATTGACACAGGCGGAAAGAACCCGCTCACAAGACATCCACGTCTTGTGGCTCTCACACACCGAGTCTGCCCGGTCTAGATTTATTACTCCACATGCTCATATTTCATCTCACATAAGTAACCAGACGTAACCAACGATCCATTTAAAATTTGTAGGTAACAGGTAATCACCTGACTATTATCTGTCTAAGCATGGCTAAGCATAACTAGGCATTTACGAAGTAAAACTGGTAACAAGGTAGATATGGAAAAACAAGGTTGGTAATGCACCAATTAGGTTTCCACTTAACTCCTAATCACTTAATGCAGTAAAGAAAAGCAAAAGCAATCTAAGTTTGTAAAGCACAAGGTAGGTTTAAATGCATCCGGGGCTTGCCTTCGTTGATGGAAAAGTCTGGTTCCAGAGTCGTTCCCCCGATCTCAAATCCAACCTCCACAGACGGATTAACCTCTTCCGCAACTTGATTAACTACCACGTGCTCACCTTCGTTCGCTATACGTATTAACAATGCCATGTTTAACATGATGCAAGATATAAAACATGATGCTCGATGATGGATGCACAAATTAGTACTTGAATACAACTTTCCTTCGCGGTACAGTTACAAGTCAAACTAACTAAACCTTTTTCGTAATACTTACATCAATTGCCAAGGATCATTACCAACTAATGACCCAAGGTCATTAGTCAATCCAAAAATTCAAACAAAACCTAAGTCATTAAAGGTTACTATTTGCTTTTATGAATTAATTATTTAATTAAAAATTATGAAATAAACCAACTTGTTCCAATTGAGCTAAATTTTTTTTGTAAAGGTTCATCACATGATAACTAAGTGGCAAAACAATTTTCATAATTTTTGGATAATTATTTAAGCCTAGAAAAATCATGGAAACTCATTTATTAATTAATTGAGCAATTTTTATCACATTCAAAAAGTACTGAAAAACAACATTTCATATTTCTCCTAAATAATATACATCACAGAGAAGTCACACAAAAATTTTCATAATTTTTGGAGCTCTAATTAATTCTACACAAAAATAACAAAAACATACACTATTCATTTATTTCTGAAAAAGAAAAATTCCATTTTCAAACCCACGGTCACTGACACCTTGACCCCACCTGTCATCCCCGACCTCCGCGCTGACTACGGCGATGATGGCGCTGACCGGCGATTTCTCGCCGCCGGTGGGATCAACGGCGACGGTGAGAGTACCAACACACTCCCCTCATCACCCCGCATCGATTGAGTGTACTATCTTGACTAATTACAGCGGTGCACGAGCTTGACGATGGCCATGGCGGACATGGTGTCGCGGCTATGCTACGCCGGTGATGTGAGACCGGTAGAGCTTAAACAAATAGCATGGGAAGATTCAGCAGCTCACCCCGAACACGACTAAGCAGAGAGCAAGACCAGAGGATCAACGGTGAAGCGGTTCGACGTTCACAGCGGCCACGGCGGAGCAAGTGACGATGACGATGATGTTCCGGTGACTGTGATGAACAAAAGGACCAATGAACTAGGCACAAAGCATCATGGAAACAAGGCAAAGCTGAAGCTACGCTGAACAAGGACAAAGACGCACCGTGGAGCTCCAGCCACGGCGACGCGCTTACGACGGTGGTGCTGCCGGCCGCGAGGAAGAAGAGCAACGAACGGTGTTTCCCAGCGAATTCAAGCTGCAATGGTAGGTCGGCTGAGAGCACAAGGAGCAAGCGGAGCTCAGATGGTGCTTTGCCGAGGCTGGTTTGCGCTAAGGAGGCGATGCGAGCTCGACGGAGCTATGGCGGCGGCGGTGGGAAAACAGAGCAGAAGAAAGGAGACGAACGGCGACGACACAAGCTATAAAGGATGGCCAGGAAGTAAGAGTAAGCCACGACGTGGCCTTCTCCACGCCAGCGCGACGCCAAAGACGGCCACGGCGGCGACCAGAACGAAATAGAAGCTCGCCGACGGTGAGCTGGCTTCCGCGGCTATTGTTCACCGTATTTACAAAATTGCCATTCGATTTAAAATCCAAATTACTCCCAAATTTATGTAACAACTCAAAAATCTCCAAAAATAAAAGTTGTTCAAAATCCAAAGTTCTACACTTTGCTTTTATAACTACCCCCTAATTCAAAAACTCCAAAAAAGGGAATATTTAAAGAATCAAACCTTTTCAAATTACTTCAAATTTTATAAAACAACTTTGAAAACTCCAAAAACCAACTTTGTACAACTCGACAAGCTCTACACTTTTGCTTTTAGGCTCAACCCCAAAATGTGCTTAGATTTTGAAATGGGTTTTTTGGGGTAAAACTAAATGTTGAAATCAGGGTTTTCGGAAATTCAAATCAAAACAAATCTTTGAACTTGATTCAAACAATACAAATCAACATATACAACATAAAGGTAAACTTGTTTTAGTGTATGCATATCAAAATTTTCACTAAGACCAAATGATATGTAATGCATATGATGACATGGCAAGTTTTAGTATTTAAAACACCCGAGGTGTAACAGAGCGCTGGGTCGTCCCCAGCGGACGTGAGTAGATGCCGTTTATGTGGCCGACATGCTAGAATGTAGTAGCTGGTCAAATAGGACTTCTACATTGTTTAACGCAGTCCGTAGATGGTTAAGGAGTAATGGTTGAGGCGTTAGGCAAGGTTTGTTCACCGGCATCGGTGCCACCATGGCCAAACACCACCGTGGTGTGTGGCCATGCCTCTGTACGTCACCAACCGGGCTGTTTAGTACCTCTATCGGATGCGCTTGGGTTGAGGACTATCGTAGTGGTACGAATCAAGGCCGTGGAGGTGTGTGCTCATCGGCGTTAGGTCAGGAGGGTCACGGCTCTGTTAAGTTCGGCCAAGGATGTCGCGATGTGAATTTGAAGTAAACCAAGGGGCTAAGTGCTAGAGTCAGTGAGAGAAGGGAATAGTCAAATGGACTGCCGTTCCAATTGTTTGGAATCCGAGGGCTCTTTTGCTTAATGTGGCACATGCGTGGGTCTTCCCTCCGTGGGCCGTGCCGCGTTGGGGCGCTGCGCGGGTGAGAGCGCGGGCGTTGCTGGCTGGGCTGCGCATGAGTGCTGAGCGTTCGGGGGTGGGCCAAGTAGTTTGGAAGCGGGCCACGCAAGAAGGGATTCAGTTTTCCTATTTCAGCGAATTATTGTAGATTTATTCAATATAGTTTTGAACAGAACTTTGAAAAATTGTAGTAAATTGTGTAGTTGTCCAAAAATAGTGAAACCAATTTTGTTAGGTTCACAAAATTTCCATCTACTTGTTAGTATAGTTAGATTATAGTTAGCTATGACAATAGTAGGTTCATAAATTCAAACTAAAGAGCTTAGTATTATGGAGATTAATATTTGTAGGAATAATTGTGGAAAATTGGTGATAGTTATAGCTATGAAAATTTTATAGTAGGCTCACTAGATTATTATGTACTTGTTGTAAATTCTGTAGCCCTAGAGTATGTTGATAAATAGAGTAGCTATTATCCTTGCTTTATCATATATAGCGTAAATCAGCATTGGGAGTAAGAATACCTGTAGCTGCTATAATAATGTAGGACATACTTCAGACTTGTTATTGGTAACTTAGTACCTGGGTTAGTAGCACTAGCTTAGTAGTTGGAAAGATGTACTTTTATTTTAAGAGTTGCTGTTGCTATATTACTAAGTGTGGCATCATCATTTCGTGCATGTAGATCATGAGCTGGTAGAATTCATGCCCGTCGATGAATAGGAGTACGACGAAGTCATTGAGGAATACGAGGAGGAGATCCTCGTCTAGGACGGAGCCCTAGAGCCTTTTGGAGCTGACCTTACTGACCCGTCGCCTACCCAAGGCAAGCCCCGGTGCTTAACCCCTATTTTTAATGATCACTGTCGACAGAATATCGTCGGCAGTCCTCCGAGGGGTATCCCACAAAGGTAGATTATTCGGCAGAGGAGCATGAGGTCAAGAACAAGAAGGCAACAGAGACACACGAGTTAGACAGGTTCTTGCCGTTGGTATGACATAATACCCTACTCCTGTGGTCTGTTGGTTTGTATTAGCTATCGTATGATATTGCATGAGTTTGGAGGGGGTCCCTGTCCACCTTATATAGTCCGGGGAGCAGGGTTACAAGTCGGTTAGATCTGAGAGATAATTGGAAAGTAATAACTGATTACAGGAATTTTGGAATCATACATATCCTAACAGATCTCGTAGTATCTTTAGGATATCTTCCAGATGTCTTGTGGGAGGCGCCGAGCAGAGTCGTGCCCCGCAAGGCTTCGTCTTGTGGGCTAGGCCTCCCCCCGGGGCGCAGCCCATGTGGTCTATCATGGGTATCCGGGGTCGTACCCCCCACAGCTAGTCCCTGAGCGCCTTGTACCCGTTGTGCAACGCCGTCTTGAGCTTGTCCGAGCAAGTGCGAACAAAGCCGAGTAGTCAAATTCTCGGTCCGACCACCGTGAAGAGTCACCGAGCAGTTGTCAGCAGTTGCTGAGCAGTTGTGAGCAGCTGCCGAGCAGCATGAACCACGGCCGAGCAGAATAACCCAAGTACAGCTTGCCATAAGGGTGTAAGGAGCTCAAGTCTAGAATCGAAAACTTTTTCGCTGTGGACCAAGTGTGCCCACTTAGAGTTTGACCACAAGAAAAGGAGTTAGTCTTCCAGAAAAAGCAAGCACATTCACCGTGAGGTGAAGTGTGCCCACTTAGTCCCTGAGCCTGACAGTAGATGACGTAGTCATGTGGTGCTAGGGTCCAAAGTAGAAGAAATAGTAGAAGACCAGCCGAGCAGGTAGCCAGTCCCCGGGCGTAGTCCCAAAATGAGATAAAGCACATTCACCGTAAGGTGAAGTGTGCCCACTTAGTCCCTAAGCTTGATAGTAGGTGACGCAGTCACATGGTGCCAGGGTCAGAAAGAGAAGAAATAGTGAAAACCAGCCGAGCAGTCAGCCAATCCCCGAGCTACAAGCGGAGATATTGGAGAAATCAAACCATGGAGAAAAAACCGGAGTAGTGGCTGTACCGTAACTGTCATTGAGCCTCAATAAATGGCGGAGATGTTGGCGATTAATCGACAAGTAATAACCAACTGTAGTGATAAATGAGTGACATGGGCTGTGGTTGCGCAAAAGCCCACATTACGGCCCATTTAACCACGTCAGAGAATCCGGAGAGGCGCAGATCATGGGAACGGTTTCCCAAAAACCCTTGAATGCGAAAGGGTGAGGAAAATGCTTTATAACGGCGCCACCACCCCCCATGGCCCCACCTTTGCCACTTCGCCATTTCATCTTCCTCCTTAGCCATCGCACTTCCAGATTGGCACCCAGACACGCTGTCGGCGCCAGTCCCCATCTAGATCTGAGAGATGGCGCCAAGCGGAGAGCTATAAACCCAAAGAAGGCGAGCCCAAAGAAGGCAGGTGCCAGAGCCAGTCGTGATGAATAGTAGATGCCGTCGCGCATGGGGGAAGCGGAGCTCGAGAGATTGATGGCAGCGTGCGTGCTTCCTGACCGTGTCACCGCCGGATGGTGGCCAGCCAGTGGTGAGCCATTCCAAATGCCTAACACCGATGAAGTTGTAGTCTTTGAGGATTATTTCTGGCATGGGTTAGGGTTCCCTGTTCATCCTTTCCTTCGAGATCTGCTGGAATTCTAGTTGATTAGTCTGGGCAATCTCCACCCCAACACCATATTGCACATCTCGATCTTTATTCATTTCTGTGAGACGTTTCTAGGGGTTCTGCCGCACTTCAACCTCTTCAGACACCTATTATGGTTGAAGATGAAAGGCGGCGGTGGCTCCAAGGTGGTCGGTGGCATATATCTGTAGCTCCGGGATGGAATGGCCAGCGAGTATATTAACATACCGCTGAGCACTTCTCTAAAAGGGTGGAATTCCAAGTGGTTCTACATGAAACAGAGCCACCCTACAATCCACTGCGACGTCCACCATATCTTGGAGAACCAGAAGAGCTAGTCAGAGAAACTGAACAATGCTGATATGGAACAAGTGAGGGAGCTCCTCGACCTGATTAAAGGTGTGGAAATTAGAGGCGAACTGGTGGCAACAAGCTTCATAGTGCGCTGCATCCAGCCCTACAAGGAGAGGGCCCACCCAGGCTTTGATTACAGAGGTGATGATGATGAGACCCGGGAGAGGACGGAGCAGCTGACGAAGAAGAATGTCCTAGAGCGGGCCGCAGAGCTGTTCGCTCCCAACATTTCATTCGCCTGGCCAAAGCAAACGAGGGCCTTCAATTGCACATATCTGCCTCCAGAGGTAACCATCTCGATTTTTATTACCAATACTTTTTATCCTGAAGCTTTGCCGAGCAGTGAACTGATTCACTTATGCAAAGATCCATTCGCAGGAAAGAGCGGTGTACTTCTCTGGCGTGCCGAGGGGTAACTGGCCGAGGGGAGTAGATGCTCGGCCACCGGTTTGGCCTGAGGAAGATGCGGCCAGCGCCTCGTCAGAATCCAGAGGCATCGACGCTGGTCGAACAGAGAGTTCACCCCCGGTGACGGAGAAAGTTCGAGGAAAAAGGGCAGCGGCAGACAAGCTGGCCTAGAAGAAGAGAAAAACAGCGGCTGCCGCTCCCCTCAAACTGGGCAGCATCTTGCTTGGTGGCGACTAGACCACCCAAACGCGAAGGATCGCGGTGCTCGAGTGGTCTAATGACGACGAAGATCCAGGTGCTCCTCCTCCGAGCATGCAAGCACCACCACATAGCACACGCATGGAGGAGCAATCAAGGGGAAGTGGAGAAGTCCCCGAGCAACAGGTGAGGGGATTCCTCGAGCAGTAGATGACAGAAGTCCCCGCTAGGCAAGCGATGGGAGTCCCTAAGCAACATGCAGAGGTAAATCCTGAACGACAAGCGAAGGAAGCACCGGAGCAGCAGGCGGAGCAGAGGCCGACTGTGGAGGAGGTGAGACCTCCACCCTAGAGCATGGGAACTGACCCCACAGTCGCGCCTGGGGGCTCGGGCAGGCATCGCCGATTCAAAAAAGTGCACCAGCAAACCAAACGGTAGGTATCTTCATGTCAGAGTTACTTTGTTGTCTTATCTTAGCTTTTTTTTGCGCTTGACCAAATGATCTGATGCAGTGTGAGGCAAACGGAGGGTCCGGACCCATCCACCCAGACTGACGAGCAGCCTCAGGCTGATCCTGAGGCGGAGGTAACGCCGGCGGCTCCCATGTCGGGGTCCCTGGGTGCTCGGCAGCCGGCGGGAGAGTCAACCACCACTGTGGGTGGACTTGGAGATGGCGAGAGGTCCGCATCGGCAGAGGATGGGTCGGCGACAATACTCGAAGCAACGTCGGGTACTGTCAGGCCCTCGGGAGCTGAAGCTGGAGTTGCCAGCGACGCACTAGAGTCTAGGTCGGCAGAACCAGTGGCGCTCAAGGAGCTAACAGCACCCCCTGAGGCGTCGCATAGCATGGTCAGACCCGCTGTCCGACCACAGAGCCCCCCGGTGGTGTCTCCAGCTGCTGTGGAAGAGGAGGATGAGGTGGAGGAAATCGTTCGTGCTGAACCTCGACCCCAATCCATCCGAATCCTCCGCAAGCACGGTGAGGAGGTGGTAGTTGTCGAGGAGGAGGACACCCCCAGGGAGATGAGGAGGCTGAAATCCGCCCTCACCGGAGTAAGAAAACAAATCAAGGTTAGTACTAAATCCTGAGTATTCGTCTTTGATGTTGGAGATCGAATTCCATCATTGTCATTGTGCATTTTCAGGGGATAACTCGGACTGCTGATAAAGAGGATGGAGCCCCTCACCGAGGAGAACAAAAACTCAAGGAGGCGATGAAACACTCGGAGAGAAACACCCAGAGAGCCCAGCGCGAGCGAGACCTTGCTGAGTCCAACGCGTGGGACCTGGAACACCAGAGGGGGGTCCTGTCTGAGCAGCTAGCAGCTACGTCTGAGCAGCTATGGAGCAAGTCCAATCAGCTGGCCACTACCTCCACACAACTGAGGGATGCTTTCGAGCTGTTAGAGCAGCTGCAGAAAGTCTCTGAGTAGAAGAAAGGTACGTGTGATCGGCGAAAGTGCTTTGCATAGTTGGATATGCTTACTTTTGGTGATGACTGTTGTACTTGTAGAGCAAGATGTGGAGCTCGGCCAACTGCGCCAGGCCCTCGAACAACTCCGAGAGAAGGCGAAGGAGACAGGGCGAGCGAACAAACTAGTCGAGGAGCTGAACGGTGAGTACTCCATGGTCGGGGTTACTGTTGAAGTAACTTTCTTGCTTGATGGAACTTTGTAATGCTCGCAGACTACCGTCGGAGGGTCAAGGCATAGTTCGATGTGTTGGAGCAGGACGCCCAGACCTAGAGGGATAAGTTTGACGCTGTAGTTGCCGAAATCAAACTAGTGCTCGACTGCATCGAACCAGAAGTGGCTCCTTAGCCCGACGGCAGGCCGCCGCGCCCGGACATCGTCATCAAAAGATGCAAGATGGTGTGGGAGAGCTTCAAGAGCTTCAACCACGACGCTATTGTTACTGCTGCTACCCACGCCCTTGCTGTGGTTCGGTCCCACTATCCAGCCACTAACCTTCAGGCGGTAGGGGGCGGATTCACCTAAGGGTTGAGCGAGGTGGATACCTAGTAGCTAGAGGATGAGGTGGAGGACGCAGCAAAGAAGTTGGCCGGCGATATAGACCTGTTCGGTGATACGGATGGCAATGGCGGAGCACAATGATTTGCTTGGTGGATATCATCTGTAATTTCTGAACAGTGTAGTTAGAATGCGCAAAAGCGTAAAAAACACTTTTGTATATGATACATGTTATAAGGTGCATGTGTATGCAGTTAGATTGTATTTCGGTGGAAAAATCTTCGAAGTTTTAACCATAAGGTTTTTATACGAAGTATAAGTAGAGTCCGAGCAGTTAGTTCGCTACTGATCCCTAAGGCCTCAGCTAGCCCATAGTCCGCAACGTCGAGCATGGAGCCCGTGCACGTGTAGGAGGAATAGGTGTGACCAAAGAACCACAGCCGACCACCCATAACACAGAGCGCGGAGCCCGTGGCACATGTAGGGAGTGATCGGAGACTGAGTCTTCTCCATAGAGAAAAGAGCGGAACATGTACTGCTCGGCGGTTATCGGCAAAACTTGGAGACATATGTAGTATAAGCAGTGTCCGAGCAATTAGTTCTGTGCTGAGCTCTCAGCCTTGGCTAGCCCATAGTCCATTACGTCGAGCGCAGAGCTCGCGGACGTGTAGGAGGAACAGGCGTGACCAAATAACCGCAGCCGACCACCCATAACGCAGAGCGCGGAGCCCATGGCACATGTAGGGAGAGATCGGAGATTGGGTCTTTGTCGATGTTTCACCACCGATAGCCTGCCACGGGGGTACCCGGGGCAGTATGTTCGGGCTTCAGCATATGCGGAACTCGACTATTAACGCAAGAGACAGTCGATTTGTCCTGGTTCAAACCCTCGATCGTTGATCGAGCAATAGTCCTATGTCCAATCGGTGTTTGCCTTTGTGTTGGATTGATTGTCAAGTGTTGTGTTGTTCAAGTTTCGTCTCTAGGAACCCTGCCCTCCTTTATATAGTTAGGAGGCCAGAATCCTAGTCGTTTTACAGTGAGAGTTCCTAGTAGGATTACAGAATAATACTACTACTAAGATTACATAGGAAGAATCCTAGTTAGACTAGATCTTCTTTGTTCCTTGTGGGGTATCCCGTGGGTGCCGCATCGACAAGCCCCCGAGCACTTCATGGTTGAGCTCTAGAAGCCTCATCTTGTTCCCTCAGGTCTTGCCGAGTAGGAACAAGCGTCGTCCGAGTGCTTTCTTTAGCGAAACCGTGTAGCGCTTCATGAGATCTTCGGGTGGTGTGCGCCTTTTTGAAGAAAAAAGCACATCCAGCTGGGTGTAGCCCCCGAGCCTCTTGCTATTTGGAACAAGTAGCTAGAGGGTCTTGTCTTGAAATTGCTCTAATTCTTCGCTGAAGGGTTCCCGGGTTCTTTAAAAAAGAACTCGGATATATCGTGAGGTCTTGAAGTGGTCTATCTTGAATAAGTCTTCTTGGTGACGTGCGTTTTTTTAAGAAAAAGTGCACTCACTGAGTGTAGCCCCCGAGCCTCTTGCTATTTGGAACAAAAAGTTAGAGGGTCTTGAATCCTATGTTGTTTTACAACTCTTGTCTTGAAGAAGTTTTTTGAGTGATGTGCACCTTTTTTGAAGAAAAAGTGCACTCACTAAGTGTAGCCCCCGAGACTCTAGCTATTTGGGACAAAGAGTTGGATGGTCTTTAATCTGAATTGTTCAAAGAACTGAAAACTTCTCCTGTTGCAGCCCTCGAGCATTTTTCAAAAAGAACTCGGATACGGAATCTTGGCATATTCTCTGGTAGTCTGCTGTTGTTAGATGTAGAGTCTGCTGCTTTCAGATGTAGAGTCCGCTGTTGTCAGATGTAGTTGTATGGTGGTGGTTGAGTGTAAATGTCGTTTGTTCGCGGTTTGTATAGTGTTGGTATATCTTCCTGAATATGCTCGTTGTTGAGTACTGTTCCTTCACACCTGAGTTCTCTTTCATTGAATTCTATCTTTTCACCGTGTCCTTTGTTAGGTTTGTTCTGCTGGTGCTCCCGGTCCATGTGCACCGCTTCTTTGGTCTATATATATCTTCCTTGTGTGTTGTTTTGATTCATCGAGCATTTTGTTGTGTGGTCTGAAATCTCCGTAGCCATGAATATGATTGTTTGTGAAGTAGAGCAGCCCCCAGGCGTATTTAGTAGTTCTTGTACATCTTGTCGTAGCTGGAGGAAGTCTTGTGATAGGGATTAGAGGTAGACTAATCTCGCAGTGGCATTGCTCTGGGAAGTATGTGGCGGTAGTTGGAGGAAGTCTTGTGATGTGGGATACGTTCCATCATCCAGCAGTTCTGGGTTGATCCTCGCCGCCTACTTTGAGACTATCCGGTGTAGATCAACACCATATCTGGTATCACATCGGACTTGGGTAGACAGATGCCTACAGGCTCCTCTTGGTCCACGTTGTCCCGCTGTGCTGCTAATCTCCGCCTTGGATGTGCTGCTTTCTTCCTTTGAAGAAAACAGTGTAGGCGAGTGCGGTTTAATCTACCGAGTAGCAATTTGGAACACGTAGTTGTTCTAGAGCCTAGTTGTGTCCGGGTTCCTTTTTGCTACCTTGCCCGTCGTAGTACCGAGTTCGTTGGGTCTTGTAAGATGTGTAATCTTGTATCTTTTGAAGTCATTTGTAATGGAAAGAATCTTGTCTTCTGAGTTGTCATTCTTTATTCTGCTGATGTCCTGGTTGTTTATGAGATTCTCGAGTTCTTTCTGTAAGGACCGGGTTGATGTATTCCTTGTGAGGTACCCTTTCATTGTTTCATGGCCGGTGAGTTCTTTTTGTAGCAATATGATAACTCTACCGTGTTGCTGGATGGATAAATCCGAAATCTGCCCGTTGAACTGTACCGTTGTGCGGATTTGTGCCATCCGTCATTTTAGCTGTGTTAGTAAATGGACCATTGCGTTCTCATGCCGTGTTTTAACGGGCCCGATGGGCCGCATTTTACTGATGTAAAATCTATTTAAGGGCCTTTCCTCTTCTTTTTCTTTACTGCCCTGATTTTGCCTTGAAACCCTAGCCTTCAGAACTCCACCGCCGCCATTGTTGCCGTCCTCTGAGCACCGTCGTCTGAGCCTCATCTTTCCCTAGTGCTTTATTGCTTCCGCTAGCATATGGGTAGGAAGAAAGCCACGAGCAAGTCCCAGGCAGCCTTTGTGGATGAGGAGGCATCACTCTCTGTAATTGAGAATCAAGAGTTCACGGCCTTGAGGGCTACTCAAAAAATCTGGCCGGCTCCGACTATGACTGAAGATCAGCTTCGCGAGCTTGTTAGCGATGGTCTGATCCAGAGCATGGACATTGCTGATTGGAGAGCTCTAGGCGAGCATCGGGTCCCTGCTCCAGGTCCTAGTGAGATTATTCTTTTCGTCTCCTTTATCCACGCCGGACTCTACCTTCCTGCTTCCGCCTTTCTTCATCGGTTTCTCGGTTATTTTGGGGTTAGCTTGAACCATCTTGCTCCTAATGTCGTCCTCCATCTTTCTGTTTTTGTTCATCTTTGTGAAACTTTCCTTGGATTTCCTCCTTCTCTTTCTCTCTTCCGTCACTTCTTCCATCTGAAGCCACAACCCCGCCGCGATGAGACCAATGTTCTTGGTGGCTACATGATTCAGTTTCGCCAGGGTCTTAAAAGCAAATTCTTTGACTATGACCTAGTTGATTCTGTGAGGGATTGGCGTGCCGACTGGTTTTATGCCGCTAATTTGATTCCTCCTCTCGCTGTTCATTCTGAATCAGGTCCCTTGGTTAATAACCGATGGGAAAAGAACCCCCTGATGTCGGACGAGCTCCAGGCGATCAAGCCATTTCTTGAGAGGATATGTACTCTGAAGCAGTAGGGCTTGACCAGCTTCGGTATCATCTCGAGTTTTCTTCGCCGTCGTGTTCAGCCTCTGAAGGAGCGAGAGAACTTTGGTTTTGAGTACTCTGGGGCTGAGGATCCTTCTCGTATGGTCCCTGCCCTTGAGTTGACTGACGATGAGGTACTCGAGCATCTTCAGAAGATGCTGAAAGGAGCAAGCATCGTCCCGCTTACTGTCTCCGAATACTGTGCTAAAAACCCGCCACCTGCTGTGAGTTGTTTTCTCTTTGTGCAGGTACTTTTTGTATTTCTTTTGCTGTATCCATTTTTTGCTTAATCTTCCTTGTCTTATTGTTTTACTCTTTTTGTAGGAATTGGGGTGTAACTTCGTTGACCCGATTCCCCTTGATGACTGCCCTGCCATTGTGGGGACTGGGGATAGTCTTGCTGGGGCTTCTTTAACCAGTAAGTTTCAAACCACCACAATGTTTCCTGGTGTTTCTTCCGTGGTTTTGATGTATATGTGGAGTATGTTCCTCGTCCAGTTCCTCAAGGCCCTCGTAGTGTCGGGAAGAGGGGGCGAGCTGAAAGTTCTTCTAGTTTGCCTGCTGCCAAGAAGTCTCGCCAGCCGAGTACTCATCTAGGTACTCCAGTTGTAGGTAGCTTGCTCCTAGGTGAGCATATTAATATGTTTTGTCTTTTTGTGGTTTGTCTGTGCCTTTAATCGAGTACTTTTCTCCTTTTTCAGATGGCGTTATGGTTGCCTTGCTTGAGAGTGAAGAAGATGAGGACGATGATGCGCCCCTTGTCCTGCGTTGGTGAGTTGTTTTCTTATTTTTCTGTTGTTGAAAAACCTCTTCTTGTTCTAACTTTGGACTTGTCCTCTTGTAGTAAGCAGCCGTCGAACTTGAGTTCTTCTGGAGCTCCTGTACCGGCCATGCCGCTCCTGCCGCAGAGCGGCGGTGATGTTTTTGCTGCCATAGTTCCTCCTGTAAGGTCTTCTTTTGGTTTTATGAAGAAGAAGATAGCTGAGTAAGTGATTTCTTGTTATGTTTCTTTGCTTCTATTTTCATTTTTCCCTGACTCATACTCTTATCATCTTGCAGGCTTTCGCCTTCCATTAACCCTCCGCTGACTTCTTCTCGGTCCTCTGACCCACCTCTGTGCGCTGAGTCTAGGGACTTGGAATGTTCGGTCGGTGAGGTGGCAGTGAGGGAGGCAGGTTTCCCAGGTGATCACACTGCTGCTGATCCTGTTGCTCTAGAGGTGATCGAGGCCACGGTGGTGGGTTCTTCTGAGGAGGTAGCCAGGGCTTCCCAGGATACGGCCCTGGTTTTGCCTTCTTTGCCCACGCCGGCTTCTCCTTCTGCTCCTCTTGGTGTCGGTGCTCTGCGTTTGGACGATGATGTGTTGCATCAATTTGATGCTACTCATCGGTTGTCAGAGCTGACCGCTGCCTGGGGAAACTTGGTGACATTTGCGACTTCTTTTGGGGAAAAACTCCAGGTAAGTTCTTCTGAAGTTCTTTCTTTGAATGCTCGTTTTTCTTCTGTTCTTACATCTTGTTTTTCTCTCTCTTTTTGCTCAGTCTTTTTCTCGTGATCATACCGGCTTCTTTTTCTCGTCTGAAACCGAGAAAAAGCTGTCTTCTGAGGTGAGTACCCTGAAGGCAGAGCTTGACCTCTGTCGGGCTGAGTTGGAGACCGAGCGTCAGACGCATCAGAAGGAGGAGAAAGCTCTCCGTGCCCGGGTAGTTGAGGCAGAAAAGCAGAGGGATGCAGCTGCCCAGGAGGCCTTGAAGAATGTGGAGGCCATGAAAAAAGAGCGCAATGGTGTGGGTTCTTTTTCGTTTCCTTTCGTATTCAAGTTTCCCTTTTTGTTGACTTGTTTTTGTTGCCTGGTCGAGCTCTCTAGGTTGAAAAGCAGAAGCTCTCGGAGAGTATCGAGGAGATGAAGACACTTGTTCGCACTAACCACAACAGGGCTGAGGAGGTAATTACTCGAGCTGAAGAAGAACTCGTGCTTGACAAATTAATTAGGCGCGGAGCTGACAAAGATCTTGTGCAGGCCTAAAAGACTATTGAAGTCTTGAGTGGGAAGTTGGCGACGACTACTGAGAACTGGAAAGCTTTGTGGAAATCTTTTCGGTCAGTAGCCGACCTTCTCCGGACTCCGGCAGATGACGGTCAACCTTGGGCTCAATTTATTCCCCAAGTTCTGACTCATTTCTAGGAGTTCGTGAAGAGGTGTGCCCGTTTATGTATCGGAAATGTTCTTGCCCAGGTCCAGGTTCTTGCTCCGGAGTTCCCATTGTCCAAGGTTGCAGAGGAAGCCAAGAGTCAAGAGTATCTGGATGTTGTTGAAAAGGTGGAGCCTAAAGTCGAAGACTTAGGCAGTAGGATTGTTGATAATCTTAGCATTGATATTTCTTCTCCTGATGACAATGCTTTGATGTAATTGACCTTTGTACTCCAGCTTCTGTAATAGAACACTATACTTCTTTTTGAATGAAGATTGAATGAAGATTCTTTATTTTTTGTTGATGTCTTCTTTGCCTGGATGTCCTCGTCTTGTAAACAACTTGGTATATGTAGGTCGTTGTCTTGACAGACTTTTTTGATTTGTCGAGTGTTTGTCTGGCTTTCGTCTGTGACTTGTAAACAACCCGGTATAGATCGTTGTTTTGACAAACTTTGTGTTCTTGTTAGTACTGAAAAGACTTAGGACCGGCGACCCCGCACCGACAAGCCCCCAAGCACTTAATGGTTGAGTTCTGGAAGCCTCATCTTGTTCCTTCAGGTCTTGCCGAGCAGGAACAAGCATCGTCCGAGTACTCTCCTGGCCCCCGAGCACTTCATGGTTGAGTTCTAGAAGCCTCGTCTTGTTCCTTTAGGTCTTGCCGAGCAGGAATAGGCGTCGTCTGAGTTCTTTCCTGAGCATCCATCTGAGTGTAGCCCCGAGCCTCTTGCTATTTGGAACAAGGAGCTGGAGGGTCTTGTCTTGAATTTGCTCTGATTTATGCTCAGGCTTAGTTTCAGTCGTTTTGCTTTTTGGTTCGGGTGTTAGCTTATTAGCTACCCTCATCGGTGGGCTCAAGCATCTTTTCAGCTCTTTTGCTCTCGGCCGGTATGCTCTGGCATATTTTTAGCCATTTTGCTTTTTGGTTCGGGTGTTAGCTTATTAGCTACCCTCATCAGCGGGCTCAATCATCTTTTCAGCTCTTTTGCTCTCGGCCGGTATGCTCAGGCATATTTTCAGCCATTTTGCTTTTTGGTTCGGGTGTTAGCTTATTAGCTACCCTCATCGGCGGGCTCAAGCATCTTTTTAGCTCTTTTGCTCTCGGCCGGTATGCTCAGGCGTATTTTCAGCCATTTTGCTTTTTGGTTTGGGTGTTAACTTACTAGCTACCCTCATCGGTGGGCTCAAGCATCTTTTCAGCTCTTTTGCTCTCGGCCGGTATGCTCATTGGAAATAACTTGGGGAAAGCCATAATAAGACATATGTTGTTGAAAAAACCATCTTTATTGATCGTGAACATTGATAAGCCATAATAATAGATATGTTGTCGAGGAACACCATCTTTATTGATCATGAACATTGATCTCTTGTGGCTTGTATATATTTTCTTCCTTGAGTTGTTTTCATGCGTAGAATCTTCTTAGCTGGCTGATGTGCCATGAATTGTTGACTTCTTTTCCATCTTCAGTTATCAACTTGTACATGCCTGGTCCGATGACTTTTGTGACGATAAAAGGACCTTCCCATGGACTTAGTAGTTTGTGGCGTCCGTCAGTTTTTTGTATTCTTCTTAGTACTAGGTCTCCGACTTGTAGTGATCGAGCTAGGGTATTCTTGTTGTAGTGTCGTCTTAATCCTTGTAGGTATCTTGCTAATTGAAGGGTAGCGTTTACTCTGACTTCTTCTGTACTGTCGAGTTCTAATCTTCTGGTGTGTTCTGCTTCTCCTTCGTCATATTGTTCTATCCTTGGTGACGTCCAGATCAAGTTGGCAGGAAGTACGGCTTCTGATTCGTAGACTAGGAAGAAAGGTGAGTATCCGGTGGCTCTGCTTATTTGAGTTCGTAGCCCCCATACGACCTTGGGTAATTCTTCAATCCATTTTGATCCATAGTCCACTAGTTCATATAATCTTGGTTTTAATCTGGCTAGTATGTGTCCACTAGCCCTTTCTACTTGTCCGTTTGCCTTTGGATGTGTGATTGATGTGTAATCTATGCTGAAACCGCAATCCTGTGCCCAACTTTGGAATTCTGTGGCTATGAAGGGAGAACCCAAATCTGTGATGATTCGATTGGGAATGCCGAAACGGTGCATAATATCTTGGATGAACTCGACTGCTTTGGCTGCGCTGTATTTTGCGAGTGGTTTGTATTCAATCCACTTGGTGAACTTGTCAATTGCTACAAAGATGTACTCGAAACCACCTTTTGCTTTCTTGAGAGGTCCTACTTGATCCAGCCCCCAGCAGGAGAAAGGCCAAGCAGGTGGGATGCAGATGAGATTATGAGCTGGCACATGAGCTTGTCTTGCAAATATTTGACAACCTTTGCATTTTCTGACAAGTTCTTCTGCGTCTTTCAAAGCGGTTGGCCAGTAGAACCCGGTGCGGAATGCCTTGCCGACTAGTGTTCTTGAAGCGGCATGATTTCCACAGCAACCTGAGTGTATTTCGTCTAGGATCTCTTTGCCCTCTTCAAATGAGACACATTTTAGGAGTACTCCTGATGACGTGGCTCTTTTGTAGAGCTTGTTCCCTACTATGACGTAGTTCTTGCTTCTACGAACAACTCGGGTAGCTTCCTCTTTATCTACTGGCAACTTATTATCTTTGATATAATCAATAAAAACTTGGGTCCATGAGGTGTTGATTACCAAAATCTGGGAGCCTTTAGTTGAGATTTTAGGGGTTATCTCACCGGGTTGTTTGATAGAGGGAGCTGATAACTCCTCTATGAATACGCCGGGTGGGACCTTCGCCCTGTCTGATCCGAGCTTGGCGAGGACATCTGCTGCAATATTGGAATCGCGCAGGACATGTAGAATTTCTAATCCTTGGAAATGTTTTTTTAGCTTTCGTATTTCGACGCAGTAAGCACCTATGTTTTCTTTGGTGCAGTCCCAATCTTTATTGACTTGGTTGATGACTACTGCCGAATCGCCGTATACGAGTAATCGCTTGATTCCGAGGGTAATTGCCACTCGGAGCCCATGTATGAGGGCTTCATATTCTTCTTCATTGTTGGTAGCTTGCCATAATATCTGAAGGACGTATTTGAGTTGTTTTCCGTCTGGAGAAATGAGGAGAACGCCTGCACCGGCTCCACCTAGCTTGAGTGACCCATCAAAGTACATCTTCTAGTGGTCAAGGATGGTATTTGATATAGGTTGTTGAATCTCTATCCACTCGGCTACAAAATCAGCAAGGGCTTGAGATTTGATTGCCTTCCGTGGGGTGAAATTGATATTGAGAGCACCAAGTTCAACTGCCCACTTAGATATGCGCCATGTTGCGTCTCTATTGTGTAGTATGTCTCCGAGTGAGAAATCTGTCACCACGATAATCTTGTGGCTTTCAAAATAGTGGCAAAGCTGGCGTGAAGTGATTAGGAGAGCGTAGAGTAGATTTTGCACATGCGGGTACCGGATCTTTGATTCTGACAGTAATTCGCTGATGTAGTATACGGGGCGTTGTACCTTATATATGCGCCCTTCTTCTTCTCTTTCTATGACTATCGCCGTGCTAATCACAGTAGAAGTTGCCGCAATGTATAGCATCATGTCTTCGTCTTTCTTTGGAGGTGTGAGAACTGGTGAGGAGGTGAGGTATGCCTTGAGTTTTTTGAAAGCTTCGTTGGCTTCTTCTGTCCACTTGAACTTATCTTTCTTCTTTAGTAGTTTAAAGAAAGGTAATCCTTTTTCGCCGAGTCTTGATTTGAAATGATTGAGGGCCACCATGCAGCCTGTTAGTTTCTGCACATCTTTGACGCTTCGAGGAGGGCCCATCTCTGTTATGGCTCGAATTTGCTTAGCGCTGGCTTCGATTCCACGATGACTGACCAAGAATCCGAGTAGTTGTCCTGAAGGAACTCTGAATACACACTTGTTTGGGTTCAATTTCCACCTCCACCTTTTCAAGTTTTTGAAGGTTTGCTTCAAGTCTTCAATTAGTGTGTCCGGGTTCTTTGTTTTTACTACTACGTCATCCATGTATGCCTCTACATTTTCACCGATCTGATCACCGAGGCACATTTGGATAGCTCTTTGGTAAGTGGCACCAGCATTCTTGAGTCCAAACGACATGGTCTTGTAGCAGTAAGCGCCGAACGGAGTGATGAAAGATGTCTTGCTCTGGTCTTTTTCCTTTAAAGCGATCTGGTGATATCCTGAATAGCAATCATGGAAGGATGAAAGGGCAGATCCTGCTATTGAATCAACTATCTGATCAATACGTGGTAGCCCGAACAGATCTTTCGGGCAGTTTTTGTTGAGATCTATGTAGTCGACACACATGCGCCACTCGTCCATATTCTTTTTCTGTACTAGAACTGGGTTTGCTAGCCAATCTGGGTGGAGAATTTCTCTGATGAATCCAGCTGCCATTAGCTTTGTGATTTCTTTTTTAATTGCTGCCTTCTTGTCGGGTGAGAATCGTCGTAGCCGTTGCTTCACAGGCTTGGAGCCTTCATTGATATCAATTCTGTGCTCAGCCAACTCTCTTGGGACACCTGGCATGTCGGCTGGTTTCCAAGCGAAGATATCTTTGTTGTCCCGAAGAAAGTTGGTGAGCGCGAGTTCCTATTTTGCCGAGAGGTGGGCGCTGATGGTTGCCATTTTGGAGGGATCGCCGGTGCCCAAGTCGATTTGCTTGATGTCGGCTTCTTTTGGTGGTGCGAGGATGCTTGGTTTTTTAGCCGGTATCTCTAGCTCTTCTGGGCTCATTTCTGCTGCGATAGTGGCTATTTCTTTTCTACCATCGGCGGCTTGTGCTTTTGCTGCAATTTGGATTGTTTGAATGTCACAGTCAAAAGTGCACTTCAAATCACTCCGAAGAGAAAGGACACCGTTAGGCCCTGGCATCTTAAGCAATAGGTACGGATAATGCGGTATCGCCATGAATTTTGCTAGTGCTGGGTGCCCAAGGATTGCGTGATATGATGAATCGAAGTCTGCAACTTCAAACTTGATGAACTATGTACGGTAGTTCGAGGGAGTTCCAAAAGTAACCGGTAGAGTGATTTGTCCAAGTGGCATCGCTGCCTTGCCGGGTACTATGCCATAAAAAGGTGTGCTCGTTGGTATAATCATCTCGGTGAGTTGTAGTCCCATCTTCCTTAGAGTTTCTGAAAAAATGATGTTGAGTCCGGCTCCCCCGTCGATTAGTACTTTTGTGACAGTCATACTGGCAATAGTTGGATCTAGAACCAGTGGGTAATGGCCTGCGTTTCCTACGCTAGTCCATTGGTCTTCTCTTGAAAATTGGATTGGATACTCTGACCAATTGAGATATCTTGGAGTGGCCGGTTCTGCTACCATGATGGTTCGTAGAGCTAACTTTTCTTGATGTTTGCTTCTGGAGTCTGGGGCTCCGATGAAGATCACTGCTACCGTCCCCCTGGATTTTTGGAATCCCTTGTCTTCGTGGTTGTCCTCGTCTTTTTTCTGATTGTCTTCTTTGGTATTGTCCTTACTATATTTTCTTGTGTATCGATCTTTGAAGGTGTAGCAATCTCCGATGCTGTGATTTCCTTTGGGGTGCAAGATACAACGCAGGTTTTCAATGTCGTCATACCTTCGGGGCTTGGAAAACTTCCTTGATTTGTCTGTTACCGCTACGATGTTGTCTGGTCCACATTTTCTCTCTTGATGTCTGTTGTTTCGATGATTTTGCTTGTCCGGGTTGTCTCGGGTGTTTCTATCCGGGAACCTTTCTCGTGTGTTCTCCTCCGCAGTAATCATCTTTTCTATTGTTCGTCTGAATTCTTCATTGTTTCTCGGGTTTTCTTTGCAGAAGTCTTGAAATTGCCACCTAGCCATGATTCCATGAGAGAAAGCTTCAATTACTTCTCGTTCAGTGATGTCATGTACTTGAGCTCGTAATTCGCCAAATCGTCGATAGTAATTTCTGAGACTTTTGCCCCCTTTCTGCTTGAGTCCTTTTAATTCTGCATGGGTGATGGGATGCGTAATGATACCCACGAAATTTTCACAAAAAGCTCTTTGCAAGTCCTCCAAATTTCTGATTGACCCTGGATTCAATTTGTCGAACCATTGGAGAGGCATGGTTTCTAGGGCCATGGGAAAGAACAGGGTCTTGATGTCGTCGTCTCCTCTGGCTAGTTCAATCGACTGTGAGTATATTCTGAGCCACTGCCTTGGTTCAGTCTTGCCATCATACTTAGAGTGGTTAGACGGCTTGAACTTGTGAGGTAGTCGTATTGAAGCAAGTCTGTTTGTAAAACAGGGGAATCTATCATGCGTTCTGGCTTCTTTGTATTCTGATTCGGCACCTTCTTCTGGCCAACTGTTGTTTTGGTGAGAATAGTTCTACGAGGCTGTCTGAGCAGGTGCTTTGCTTCTGGTCTTTCTTGGTTGTTCGACTCGGTAGCTATGACTATGGTCCCTTCTACTTTCTCTGTTGTGACTTCCGCTTGGTCCAAGTCTCTCGAAAGCGGACTTCCTTTGATTTTGATCTTCTTGCCTATGAGACGTTGACCTGGCGGGTAGTCTTGAGCGGGTCCTTCCTTCGTGCGTCATCAGGGCTGTTGACCGGAGAAAATCCCAGAGCTGTTCTTGTTTTTCACTAGGATGTGAGGTCGCTATGAGTTCTTCTAGTGCTTCTCGGATCTTATCGTAGGGTGTATTTGCCGTGCGTCTTTCTTTGACTTCTTGTTCTGATTTTCTTTTATTGTACTCGGCCAGTTCTGACTCATATCTGATCCAAGCTTCCTTGCGCTGCCTAGCATGGTTTTGGCATCCTTGTTTCAACTTGTTCTTTCTTTCTCTGGCTTGCTTCTGATTCTCGGTCTCACCATCGTGCCCCTAGGTAAAGGGTGATATGTTGGACTCAGATTCGTCCGATGATCTGACGTCGGGTACTTCTGGGGGGACCAATGGTGATCGAGGACGGCGAACCATGAATACTTCCCGTGCGTAAATTGTTCTGCTATCAGCGTCGGTTTCCACACTGTCTGAGTTGCTGATAACTTTAGTAGAGGCTTCAAGGTCGCAGATCGAGTCTCTTTCTTGGTAGGGTAGAATTATTGTCGTCATCGTGTCGACTAGTCGGGTTCCGCTATCCTCAGGAACAAAACTGGCCAGTGGACGATGCAGTCTTGAGATGTTATAGTTAGTACGAGACCTTTCTGAGCTCCTTTTAGTGGCATTCTAAGCACCGGATCAAGGGATCCTTCGAGCCATGCCTGATAAGCCTTTCCCATGTTGTGGAGTCCAAACGGAAAAAGACCTGACTTCTTGAAAAGACTCTGAGTGTTCTCCGAGTTGTTTTCTTGATATGACGAGGCCGCGTTCTGGAGCCCCATCGGAAAAGGACTCGGTTTCTTGAAAGAACTCGGGTAAGACTCTATCTTAGATGCGGAGCCTAAGTTCAAGTCGGATACGCAAAGCTACGAAATCTGAGCTGAATCAGACATCACAAGCTGTGTGAATCTTCCGGTGATTTGATCTGTCGTAGTTGCCGAAATAAAAAGGTCTTCATGGTGATCTGAATCTTCTAGGAGATGACTTTGGATCTTCCATCGTCGTCTGCCTCGCAGATCCACGAACCAAAAATGAAGGTTAATCTCGTTGAGAGATTCATGTTGTCGAGGTCCGTCGAGCTCTCGAGCGCAAAGTCACCGAAAGCCCCTACCTGGCACGCTAGCTATCGATGTTTCACCACCGATAGCCTACCACAGGGGTACCCGGGGCAGTATGTTCGGGCTTCAGCGTATGCGGAACTCGACGGTTAACGCAAAAGACAGTCGATTTATCCTGGTTCGGACCCTCGATCGTTGATCGAGCAATAGTCTACGTCCAGTCGGCGTTTGCCTTTGCGTTGGATTGATTGTCAAGTGTTGTGTTGTTCAAGTTCCGTCTCTAGGAACCCTGCCCTCCTTTATATAGTCAGGAGGCCAGAATCCTAGTCGGTTTACAGTGAGAGTTCCTAGTAGGATTATAGAATAATAATACTACTAAGATTACATAGGAAGAATCCTAGTTAGACTAGATCTTCTTTGTTCCTTGCGGGGTATCCCGTGGGTCCCGCATCGACAGTCTTCTCCATAGAGAACAGAGCGGAACGTATGCTGCTCGTTGATCAGCGAAGTATCTTGGAGATATGGAGCAAATTGTTCGGCGATTTGGAGAAAACGTGTGGCAAAATACGTTGGCGATTTGGAGAAAACCGTTCAGCAATTTTGGAGAAAACCGTGTGGTGATTTGGAGAAAACTTATTCGGCGATTTTTGGTGAAAACATGTTGACAATTTGGAGAAATCGTTCGGAGATATCGTTGGAGATTTGGAGAAATATGGTCGGCGCAGTTATGGCTATTTCATATTGGAGTTCGTTATAGAGTAGCATACTCCTCGACGACCGAAAGTGGGGGTTAAACCATAATGGAGAAAAAGTGGAGACAGGTTATGGAGAGCAAAACGTTATTCAATATAAGGTGGAGAGTACATATCTGGAGCATTTTAAGGGTAGAAATGTATAAGGTGCTCGATGTGCCAAGAATTGGGAACATCGATTCCATCTAAGTCACATAGGCGATAAGACCCTGGTCGGGTGACCTCTTTGACGACGTAAGGCCCTTCCTAAGGGGAGGAGAGCTTGTGCATCCCTTCGGTTTTTTTTTCCTGCAGAGAATGAGGTCGCCGACAGTAAATGAACGACCTTTGATATTGCGGTTGTAGTACCTCAGCAAGCCTTCCAGATATTTGGTCGTGCGGAGGCAAGTGATTAGGCATTCTTCCTCGACCCTGTCGACGTCCTCTGTCCGAATAGCCGTGGCTTGCTCTTCATCGTAATTTTCCACCCTAGGTGCTCAGAAGGCAATATCCGCTAGTAGTATGGTTCTGAGTCATAGACCAAGAAGTATGGAGACACACCGGTGCTGTGACTAGCTTGAGCACGCAGTCCCCAGACTATAGCTGGTAGCTCCTTGAGCCATCTGCCTTGGTGCTTTTCTTCTTTCTGATATAGTCTCTTTTTGAGGGCATCAAGGATCATCCCATTCACCCGTACGACCTAGCCGTTGGCTCTTGGATGAGCAACGGAGACGTATTTAATAGAGATGCACCAGTCTTCGCAGAAGTCCCAAAAGTGATGGCCAGTAAATGTAGTTCTGAGGTCGGTGATGATGCTGTTTGGGAGACCAAAACTGTGGATGATGTCTTCAAAGAGCTCAACTGCTTTCTTTGCAGTAGCCGAGACGAGCGGTTTGTACTCGATCCACTTGGAGAACTTGTCGATGGTGACATATACGTACCGAAAACCACCTGGCGCTGGCTTGAAAGGGCTGATCATGTCCAGTCCCCAGCATGCAAAAGGCCAGGAAGCTAGGATGGTATGCAGCTCTTGCACTGGTACATGTATTTGCTTGGTGAAAAATTAGCATCCTTCACAATATCGGACGAGGTCCTCTGCATCAGAGATGGTCGTGGGCCAGTAAAACCTGCTCGGAAAGCTTTGTCGACCAGGTTTCTCAAGGACGCGCGATAGCCGCTGGAGCCAGAGTGAATTTCGAGAAGTAGTTTCACTCCTTGGGTGATGCATTTCTATAGTATCCCTTCCTTGGCATTTTTCCTCATCAAGTTGCCGCCTACCAGCACATAATGCTTGTTTCGGTGAATTAGGCGTTTGGTTTCGGTCTTGTCGGCGGGTACTTCAGTGCTAGTGAGGTACTTGATGAACTGCTCCCTCCAATCGTCGACCAACGAAGGCATCGTAAGAACCAACTGCTCGGTGGGAGGAGTCTCTTCAACTTCCTTCTCTTCCTTAATGGATGACGCCAAAAGATTTTGAACGAAGACCCTAGGCGGAACCACGGCGCGAGAAGAACCTATCTTGGATAGCTGGTCGGCGAGTTGATTTTGATCTTGTACCACATGGTGGTACTCGATACCATAGAACTTCCCTTCAAGCTTCTTGATTTCGACGTAATATGTGTCCATCTTGTCACTGGAACAGGACCAGTCTTTGTTGAGCTAGTTGATGACCAGCGTGGAGTCCCCGTACACCATGAGGCATTTGACATCGAGCTCAACGGCTATACGAAGACCGTGGAGACATGCTTCGTATTTGGCGGCGTTGTTGGAGGCCGAAAAGTGTATCCGGAGAACATACCTGAGCTTATCCTTGGTCAGTGTAATGAATAGAATGCCTACACCAGCACCGTTAATGTTAAGGGCGCCATCAAAGTACATCACCTAGTGCTCGAGGCAAGTGGCAGCGATGGGCTCTTGGATCTCGGTCCACTCAGCGATGAAATCAGTGAGCGCCTGTGACTTGATGGTAGGTCTGCTTCTGAATTCGATGGAGTAAGTGCCGAGCTTAATAGCCCACTTTATGATGCGGCCGTTGGCCTCTTTGTTACGAAGAATGTCCCCCAGAGGGAATTCGGTGACCACGGTGATCTTGTAGTACTCGAAGTAGTGTTAGAGCTTGCGCGACGTAATCAGAATTGCGTATAACAGCTTTTGTACCTGAGGATAACGAGTTTTAGGCTCATTAAGTACCTCACTGATGAAGTAGACCAGACATTGCACCTTGTAGGCATGCCTGGCTTCCTCGCGTTCAACGATAATAGCTGTGCTAACGACGCGAGAAGTGATGGCAATATAGATCAGTAGAGTTTGATCTGGTCATGGTGCCGTCATGATCAGAGGCTTTGTTAGGAACAACTTGAGTTGCTTGAAAGCTTTGTCTGCTTCCTCTGACCAGGAGAAGCGCTCGGAGGCCTTAAGGAGATTGAAGAAAGGTAGCCCTTTTTCGCCGAGGCGTGATATGAAGAGGCTTAAGGCATCCATGCAGCCTGTAAGCTTCTGTATATCCTTGACGCATGTCAGCCGTTTCATGTTGGTGATGGCAGAGACCTTGTCAGGGTTAGGTTAGATGCCTTGAGCACTGATGATGTAGCCCAGTAGTATACCGGATGGAACTCCAAAGATGCACTTTGAAGGGTTCAGCTTCCATCGGTACTTGTTCAAGTTGGTGAAAGTTTCCTCAAGGTCAGCAATAAGATTGTCGGTGGTCTTGGTTTTTACGACCACATCATCGATGTAGGCTTCGACATTGTGGCCAATTTGTTGGTCGAGGCACATCTGGATGGCCCTTTGATAGGTCGCTCCGGTGTTCTTGAGTCCGAAGGACATAGTTGTGTAGCAATATGCACCGAAAGGCGTGATGAATGATGTCTTGATCTAGTCTTCTTCCTTGAGGGAAATTTGGTGATAGCCAGAATAACAGTCAAGGAAGGAGAGCAGTTCACAGCCGGCGGTGGAGTCTACAACCTTGTCTATCCGAGGCAGGCCGAAGGGGTCTTTAGGGCAGTGTTTGTTAAGATTAGTATAATCAACACACATTCTCCATTTGTTATTCTTTTTTTGAATGAGAATAGGGTTTGCTAACCAATCTGGATGATACACTTCTTTTATGAATCCGACAGCTAAGAGCCGTTTTATTTCTACCCTAATAGTCTCCTTGTCTGGCGCGAAACGACAGAGTTTCTACTTGATCAGTTTGGTGGTCGGCGAGAAATTCAAGGAGTGCTCAATCTTCTCCCGTGGTACCCCCGGCATGTCTGCAGGTTTCCAAGAAAACACGTCGGCGTTGGCACGTAGGAAGGAGACAAGCACGCTTTGCTATTTGGGGTCAAGGTGAGCCCCAATCTTCACGGTCTTGGAGCGGTCGTCGAGGCCGAGGCCGACCTCCTTGACTTCCATGGACTTGGCAGAGGCACGAGGTGGCTCTAGCTCTAGGATCTCCATGTCTTTGTCAGCACCATCTTAGCTTCAGTGACCACGCTAGCCATCTGGATGGAGAGGTCGGTAGCTTCGGCGAGGGTGAGACTTTCTGTCTCGTAGGCATAGGCAATGGAGAGGTTGGCCCGTAGGGCCAAGACTCCTGTAGGTGCAGGAATCTTTAGCACCAGATAGGCGTAGTGTGGTACGGCCATGAACTTGGCTAGAGCTGGCCGACCAAGTATGGCGTGGTAGGAGGTGTCGAAGTCAGTGATGTAGAAGTTGACGCGGTAGTTGCTTGCCGTGCTGAACTGTACTGGTAGGGTGATCTCTCCAAGTGGTTTGGATGCCCTACCAGGTACCACACCCCAGAAGGAGGAGTCCGAGGGTGTGAGATCTGTTAACCCAAGGCCCAACTCCTTTAGGGCTCCGGCGAAGAGTAGATTCAAAGCGCTCCCACCGTCGATGAGCACTTTTCTAAAAAGCACCTTCTGGACGGTTGCATCGAGGATGAGGGGAAAACACCCTATGTAGGGTATGTCCGCCCACTGGTCAGCCCTGCTGAAGGTGATGGGGACCATGGACCATGGGCGATAGCTGGGGTTGGCGGTGGTTTCTTCTGAATTAACGGCAAGCACTCATCGAGCGTTGAGCTTTCGTTCTCTTCTGCTCTTGGTGGAGGCGAGGCCTCCGAAGATGGTGGCGACCACCTTGTCATGGTCCTGGAAGGCATTGTTATTGCCCCAAGGTGGTCGGCGACCTCCGTTCCTGCCATTAGCGTTGTCGTCCAGCTTTTTGTCCTAGAACTCCTTGGCCAAGCCAAGGCAGTCCTTCATTTTATGCTTGGCATTCTTGTGGAGGGGCACAGGCCGTCGAGGATCTTCTTGTACTGCTCGTCGTAGTTGCGCTTGGCACAAGGTTCATTGACGGTAGCAACGATGTGGTCTAGCCGACGACGACGATTTTGACCGTTCTTGGATCCTTCTGGCCGGTCACGGCCACTGTCCCGTGGAAGCGGTCGTCGTAGTGGTGGTCATTGTGGCGTCGATCGTCGATGTGGTTGTCGTAGTGGCAAGGTAGGCGATGAGTGCCCGTATCTTTGTTAAGTGCACCTCGACTTCCTCGGCGTTGGCGTACTAGTTGGCAGTCATGATCATCTCGCCGATGCCTGTAGGTGGCTTGCAATTGAACTTGGAATGAAGCTCGCGGTGATGAAGTTCTCGGACGAAGGCGGTGATGACCTCAGCTTCCGTGATGTTAGGAATAGAATTCCTCATCTCGGAGAAATGTTTGATGTAGCTACGGAGGAGCTCGGATGGCTTCTGGGGGATGCGGTTGAGATCATGCTTGGTGCTCGGCCATGTACACGTAGCCATATAGTTGTCGGTGAAGACTTTCTTCAGCTCTTCCCAAGATCCAATGGAGTCCAGGGTGACGCTTGTGAACCAGCTCATGGCGGCTGGTGTGAGCATGACGGGAAGATAGTTTGCCATGACGCTGGTGTCTGCTCCGGCGGCGCGGACAGTAGTGGCGTAAGCCTGTAGCCACTATGTTGGATTCATCCTTCCCTCGTAGGACTCGACCCCAGTGATTTTGAAACCATGGGGCCACCGAAGTGTTCGGAGCGCCCTCATAAACGTTGGGGGCCCTTCGGGGTTGTGGTCGGCGTCGACTGCAGTGTTGCCAATGTTGATCATCTCGAGAGCTGAGTCCAGGTTTCTGTACTCCTGCTCGTACTCCTGGCGACGGCGTACTTCGTCTTCATGGTGACTGAAGCGATGCTGCTCGATACGCCGTCGTGCATCCCTGAGGTTGCTGAGGTGCACTCGAGTGTCATGTTCGACCTCCTGGTTGTGTTGGCGATGGTGTTTGGCGCGTTGGCCCCTAGCTCCTCCCTGGGGAGGCAACGACTGGTCGGTGAAGCAGCTTTGGCTAGGGCAGCGATTGGATCTCGGCGTAGCTGATCGGCGAATCGTGCTCATTGAGCATGAAGGTCTCTGATCCTCGTGGATATCGTTAACCTGACAGTGTGCCGCTTTGAGCATGGTGGCAACTTTGGCGAGCTTAGGGGTTTACAGGAACCGGGCAAGCTCGTTGGTGGCCACTGCTAGATTGGTGCTTGGAGTCTTGAAGACATCATGGCCGTCGATGCGGAGAAACTCTTTGTCGAGGTCACGGTGGAGTGGGAGTGGCCTTCCTTGTGAGTCGAGCCGATTATTTCGAGCGGCCTCAGCCCTTGCAATGGCTGCCTCGTTTTCTCAGCGCTATGGGTGGTTGACATTCCGGTTCTCCCAAGCAACACGTTCCTCCTCGGTTTCACCGTTCCAAGGAGGGCTGTCGATGCTGACATTGAAGATCGTGCCACCCCAGAAGGGTGGGAGAAGGAGTTGCTCGGTGAAGGTTTTGGCGACGGTCTCCGTAGAGCCCTGAGACTCAGAGCCTAGATTTTCCTCTGGGATGGTCTAGAGGGATGCTCTGGGGCACCGGCCTATGTGTAGCATGTTGACGGCTAGTGGAGGCTGGACGGCGAGCTGATCGGTGAGTGGATGGGCGTCACCCGCCTGGTCGGCAAATTTTCCCCTCAAGGCGTCTTGGCAAGTAGCGGCGACATTGGTGAGCCCAAAGGGGAGGGCCGTAACCCCTAGAGTTTGCCAAGCAGCCTCCGATAGATCCAGATCGGAGGGTGGTCGGCACTGAACGAAAGTGTCCAGAGCCGACTCGGCGACGGCGAGGCAATCGGCGAGCTTTAGACCGACCCGATCGATGGATTCGATCAGATCGTCATTGTTGATCTGCCTCCTTTGGTAGCGAGGAAGCGGGCGGCGGGTCATTGATGAAGGTGACCTCAGAAGTGGTTCCAAGATTGGATCTATAGTTGCAGGTGCGGGGGTGGTCGGCGCAGAACAGATCTGCACCGACTCCGTCAGCGTTGATGACCCACGAGATGGATCCAACCGTGAAGATCTGGCTAGGCTACGAAAGGGACAAAGAGCCGGAAGAAGCCATCTTGTTCGACAAGGAAACAGCACGCACACCCCTACCTAGTGCGCCAACTGTCGATAGAATATCATCGGCAGTCCTCCGAGGGGTATCCCACGAAGGTAGATTATTCGGTAGACGAGCGTGAGATCAAGAACAAGAAGGCAACAGAGACACATGAGTTAGACAGGTTCAGGCCGTCAGTATGACATAATACCCCACTCCTATGGTCTGTTGGTTTGTATTAGCTATCATATGATATTGCGTGAGTTTGGAGGGATCCCTGTCCGCCTTATATAGTCTGGGGAGCAGGGTTACAAGTCGGTTAGATTTGAGAGATAACCGGAAAGTAATAACTGATTACAGGAATCTTGGGATCATACATAACCTAACAGATCTCATAGTATCTTCAGGATATCTTCCAGATGTCTTGCGGGAGGCACCGAGCAGAGTCATGCCCCGCAAGGCTTCGTCTTGTGGGCTGGGCCTCCCTCGGGGGCGCAGCCGATGTGGTCTGCTGTGGGTATCTGCGGTCGTACCCCCCACAATCACTATATATATAAGATGTGCATTTAAGTTACAGGCATTTTATGGAGACTACATGCATAAATATATCTACCCATGAGTCCTACTAGTAAAGGGCGAGTAGTTGCTATGCTCAGGATATCGGTAGTGTGAGTAACCTGCCGTTACTCGAAAATAGGTAATAAATATGATCACTCATGATAAAATGGTGGAAAGGAAAAATGGTGACCGGGCAGGGATATGGTTTGGGTACTGGTGGGTGTAAGGGGTCGTGTCCTGCGGCCAACAGGGCATAGCTCAGTTACACTTTTTCCCTGTCTGTGTCGATTAAGGACCGATCGTTGCATAAGTCTCAAGGCAAGTCACAGATCTAATTTCCCAAGCACATACTTGGGTATGGGCGCAGGGAAGACTTGTTGCTCTCTTGTCATGGATCTGGCTCTTTCTAGACCGACTGATTGGAGGAGGAGATGGTGGAGGTCCTTGCACCGCACTGAGTCCGGGACTCAGGACTGGGGCCTTGGAGTCCAAGTTTGGACGGGGACCTCGACACCTAGGACAGGAGAGTGATGGGTTGGTCTAGTTTGTGCCTGGGGTACAAGCGAGGTGCGTGTCTTTAGGGCACCCAGCTAGGCACATTGATTCACGAATCGCCGGGCGATCTGGTACGGCTTGTTTTTGGGTCTAGCACCGTAGTAAGAACTAAAAGATGGAAGGAGAAGAAATGGAACTGATTGCTCAACTCATGCTTGAAAGTAGAACAGGTGCTTATATAGACTGGATAGATAATAACTTAATGTGGCTGATAATAATAACATAAATAAGGACTCACTTTTAGTATTGCTTTCTGCTAAAATAAACCAGCAAACCATAAAGCTTCTCATATTCCTTGGAGTCGGGAAATTATTCTCACTAGTCGGATAAGTCTTGCGAGTACATTGTGTACTCAGGATTTATTTACCCCTATTGCAGTTAATGCATGAGAAGTACCTTTGTTTGGAGGATTCTTCTGGTGGGCTCAGACGGATCCTCGTTCTTATCGCTAGATGTTTATTTTCAATTCCGCAGTTTATCATTCCGCACTCTGACATTTGGTATTGTAATAATGTACTTTTAAGAAAATCTGATGTGTGAAATGGACAAGTATTGTAACTCATTCTCATTATTGGATCCTTGGGAAAAATGTGGATCTTTCGGGTTCTCCCTTAGGGTGTGCCTAACGGATACCGCCTTCTGTAGCTTGCTTTCAGGGTGCTTAGTGTCTGGTGGAAGACGAGCACCTCCGTAAGCGGGTTATTTCGAGCGGTTCTACCACAGTTGGTACCAGAGCCAATAATGGTTACGAGTTTCATCACTCTTTTTCAAAACTTAAAATTTTGACCAACAAAAGTTTTGTAAAAAGAAGGATGCGATTAAGTTAGTAAGTAAGTATCAGCCCTAGCAATATGGTATATCTAGGATAGCGGCACTAGTTTTATCTAATCAGTTTTCTGCAGGTCCACTGACTTACGTTGCGTAAGAAATCTCTTAGTATATGGAAAGTGAGTGTGCGATGTGCCAAAAATTTTACGAATATCGCTATATTCAGGCTTGAGTGAACGTATTGGACGATACATGCATCATGATAATAGCATTTTTGCTTAAACTAAAATTTCCCCCATACACGTATAATTGGATTAGTAAAGTGATAGGATTAATAAAAAGAATGCTTTAATTAAATGTGCTGTCATTTCTCTAATCTCTGGCTTCTGATTGGGACAGTTGTTCTAAATGGATGGTTTCTATCTCTTACAGATGAATCTAAGATCTGAACGCGGGAGCACCAGTGTAGGAGCAACTCATGGTCTTGGTGAGGGCCAAGGCGAGAGTGGCCGGGCCATTGAGCACGGCAGCGGGGGAGTCAGGAGGTTCCACCTCTGGCTCCTCATCCTTTTCCGCCACCACCACCGCCACCACCAATGACTCATGCTGAGATGATGGCAGAGCTGATGGCTGATCGTCATGAGTCAGCTCGTGCCATGGAGCTTATGCCGTAGGCTATCGCTGGCTTCGCCCACGGAGGCCACGGGGGCAACGGTGGGAATGGGGGTGGTGTCCGCTGTCCTAAGGGACCCTCCTCTTACCAGGATTTCCTCAAGACTCACCCACCCACTTTCACACCGTCAGCTAAGCCCCTGGATGCGGAGCACTGGCTTCGCATTCTGGAGCAGAAGTTTCTGTTGCTCAACGTGGCCGATGAGCAGAAAGTGCGCTTTGCAGCGTAGCAGCTATTGGGGTCCACAAGCGCATGGTGGGATACCTTACATGCCATGCAGTAGCCAGATCATCCGGTGACCTGGCAGGAGTTTACTGAGGCTTTCAGGGAGTTCTATATTCCTGCTGGCATCCTCAACCGGGAGTGGACTGAGTTCCTAGAGCTACGCCAGGGGAGTATGATAGTGATGGATTATGTTAATAAGTTCAATCACTTGTCCCAGTATGCTGGCATTCATGTGGACACTAACGAGAAGAAGAAGGACTGCTTCTTTCGTGGCCTCTCTTATATCCTTCAGGAGAAGTTGTACATTGCGAACTATTGGACCTTCAAAGAAATGATGAATGCTGCCATCACCATGGAGGGCTTGCAGCGGTATTCCCAGGCAGAGTGGAAGAGAAAGCAGGTGGGTGTAGGGTCTTCCAGCCACCCTCATACTCAGAAGGTTCGGGTGGTTCAACGGGTGCCCTATCAAGCATCAGGCGGGCATTCGTTTCAGCAGTCCTAGCAGACTTCTTAGACTTCTTCCACATAGTACCGTGCACCTACTCAGCAGGTGCAGCCCCAGCAGTCTCAGGGACAGTAGGTCCCATCTTGCCAAGGGTTTGGGAATAAGCCTGGTGCTTGCTTCAAGTGTGGCAAAGATGGCCATTATGTCCGGGAGTGTCCCTAGAACCAACCAGTTCAGTCTGCTCAACCATCAGCGAACTCCAGGCTTGTCAAACAGACCATGATCAAGAGGAAGGTGCCCAGCCGGTCTGGACAGGTGAACTTCATGAATGCTGAGCAGATATTGCAGCAGGAACCGGTGATGGCTGGTATGTTTACCATCGATTCCCATCTAGCCTATGTGTTGTTCGATTCTGGTGCATCACATTCCTTTATGAGCATGGGATTTGTAGACCGGCACAACTTACCACTTATGGCTATACCATATGCCTATAGAATCCATACTGCAAGTTCACAAATTTTCATCAATACCGGAATAGACATAGTAAGCTTGGTATTAGCGACCCACACTTACCGCCTACAGTTCATGGTAATGCCTGGGCAAGGCATTGATGCTATTCTTGGAATTAACTGGTTGTGGGTGTATGGGGTAGTCTTGGATATGAAGTAGAGAAGTGTTGAGTTACGGCTTCCTTCTTCTAAGGATATGATGTCTCTTATTTTACCCTCAGATCTAGTCTTACCTGTTTCTACCCATACTAAAGCCTCTCCTAATCTTACCTCCATACCTGTGGTATGTGAGTTCCCGGATGTTTTCCCTAAAGATCTTCCTGGGTTGCCACCGGACAGAGAGGTGGAGTTCTCCATTGAGCTAGAGCCTAGTACTGCTCCTATCTCCAGACGCTCATACCGCATGGCACCAAGGGAATTGGCTGAGATGAAGAAGCAGCTGGAAGAGTTGATGGAAAAAGGTGTCATCCATCCTAGTTCTTCACCATGGGGTTGCCCAGCCTTTTTTGTGAAGAAGAAGGATGGTACTCTACAGATGTGCGTGGATTGCCGCCCTCTTAATGTGGTAACAGTTAAGAACAAGTATCCTTTGCCTCGTATAGATACTTTGTTCGATCAACTAGCCGGTGCCAAGGTGTTCTCGAAGATTGATCTCCGATCAGGCTATCATCAGATCAAGATCAGCCCACATGATACACCAAAGACATCTTTCTCTACTAGGTATGGGCTGTATGAGTACGTAGTGATGTATTTTGGTCTTACCAATGCTCCTACCTTCTTCATGTACCTGATGAATTCAGTATTTATACCGGAGCTAGACAAGTTTGTGGTAGTATTCATTGATGATATCCTGATATATTCCAAGAATGATGAAGAGCATGCCCAATACCTTTGGATAGTACTAGCTTGACTCAGGGAACACAAGTTGTATGCCAAATTCAGCAAGTGCGAATTTTGGTTAGATCGAGTGCAGTTTTTGGGGCATGTGTTGACACCTGACGGCGTTTTAGTAGACCCCAGCAAGGTGCAAGATGTGTTGGAGTGGAAGTCTCCCAAATCTGTGCACCAGATTCGTCAGTTCCTTGGTCTAGCCGGGTACTACCGGTGTTTCATCCCAGATTTCTCCAAGATAGCATAGCCAAAGACGCTGCTCCAAAAAGAAGTCAAGTTTGATTGGAGCGCTGCCTGCGAGGAAGCTTTCCAAACTCTAAAGACATTTCTGACCACTGCTCCTGTGTTGGCCCAACTAGATATTGATAGGCCCTTTGATGTATACTGTGATGCCTCAAAGACGGGGTTGGGGTGTGTGCTTATGCAAGATGGGCGTGTGATAGCTTATGCTTCGCACCAACTGAAAAAGCATGAAGTAAATTACCCCACTCATGATTTAGAGCTGGCTTCTGTGGTCCACGCTCTAAAGATTTGGAGGCACTATATGTTGGGTAACAAGGTACATATCTTTACAGATCACAAGAGCCTCAAGTATATTTTCACTCAGTTTGAGCTGAACATGAGGCAAAGGAGATGATTAGAATTGATAAAGGATTATAACTTGGAAGTCCATTGTCACCCAAGAAAGGCCAATGTACTTTTATTTTGAGAGTTGCTGTTGCTATATTACTAAGCATGGCATCATTATTTCATGCATGTAGATCATGAGCTAGTAGAATTCGTGCTCGTCGACGAACAGGAGTACGACGAAGTCATTGAGGAATACGAGGAGGAGATCCTCATGCAGGAGGGAGCCTCAGAGCCTTTTGGAGCTGACCTTACTGACCCATCGCCTGCCCAAGGCAAGCCCCAGTGCATAATCCCTATTTTTAATGATCACTGTATATATAAGATGTGCATTTAAGTTACAGGCATTTTATGGAGACTACATGCATAAATATATCTACCCATGAGTCCTACTAGTAAAGGGCGAGTAGTTGCTATGCTCAGGATATCGGTAGTGTGAGTAACCTACCGTTACTCGCAAATAGGTAATAAATATGATCACTCATGATAAAATGGTGGAAAGGAAAAATGGTGACCGGGTAGGGATATGGTTTGGGTACTGGTGGGTGTAAGGGGTTGTGTCTTGCGGCCAACAGGGCATAGCTTGGTTACACTTTTTCCCTATCTGTGTCGATTAAGGATTGATCATTGCATAAGTCTCGAGGCAAGTCACAGATCTATTGTCCCGAGCACATACTTGGTTATGGGCGCATGGAAGACTTGTTGCTTTCTTGTCGTGGATCGGGCTCTTTCCAGACCGACTGATTGGAGGCGGAGATGGTGGAGGTCCTTGCACCGCACTGAGTCTGGGACTCAACAGTGGGGGCTTGGAGTCCAAGTTTGGATGGGGACCTAGACACCCAGGACAGGAGAGTGATGGGTTGGTCCAGCTTGTGCCTGGAGTACAAGCGGGGCGTGTGTCTTCGAGGCACCCAGCTGGGCACATTGATTCGTGAATCGCCGGGCAATCCGGTACGGCTTGTTTTTGGGTCTAGCACTGTAGTAAGAACTGAAAGATGGAAGGAGAAGAAATGGAACTGATTGCTCAACTCTTGCTTGAAAGTAGAACATATTCTTATATAGACTGGATAGATAATAACTTAATGTGGCCGATAATAATAACATAAATAAGGACTCACTTTTAGTATTGCTTTCTGCTAAAATAAACCAGCAAACCATAAAGCTTCTCATATTCCTTGGAGTCGGGAAATTATTCCCACTAGTCGGATAAGTCTTGCGAGTACATTATGTACTCAGGGTTTATTTACCCCTGTTGTACATGATGCATGAGAAGTACCTTTGTGTGGAGGATTCTTCTGGTGGGCTCAGATGGATCCTCGTTCTTATCGCTAGATGTTTATTTTAAATTCCACTGTTTATCATTCCGCACTCTGACATTTGGTATTGTAATAATATACTTTTAAGAAACTCTGATGTATGAAATGGATGAGTATTGTTACTCGTTCTCATTATTGGATCCTTGGGAAAAATGTGGATCTTTCGGGTTCTCCCTTATGGTGTGCCCGATGGATACCGCCTTCTGTAGCTTGCTTTTGGGGTGCTCAGTGTCTGGTGGAAGACGAGCACCTCCGTAAGAGGGTTATTTCAGGTGGTTCTGCCATAGTCCGCCCCTTAGGGATCAGATAGTCCACCATTCACCTAAAACTAGCCGTTAGAGTTCAAACGATAGCGTCGGACAGTCCGATAATTATAGGCGGACTGTTCGCTGTTCATACTCGACAACAAGTTCAGAACCTATCCAACAACCCCTATTCCTCAAAAATTAGTCGGCGGACAGTCCACCCTTATAGGGCCAGATAGTCCGTCGTTCATTTCCAACAACCTAGACAGAGTTTCTAGCAACTCTCCTCGCCACTGATTTTAGCCGGCGGACAGTCCGCCACCTAGGCGCGGATAGTCCGACATTCACCTGTCAGCCCATGAATAGTACGAGCATCATGTTCGATCCCACCCAAACGTTAGCGTCCGAGGACCGCGAACAGTCCACCACCAAAGGGCAGACAGTCCGCCAATGTCTAGAAAGCAATCCAAGCTTCCTGCGACGTTCTCCTCGCTTCCAACTTCTTCTCCTTTACAAATGTGCCAACACCACCAAGTGATACACCACCTTATGCTCATGTGTTAGCTTTTCACAAACATTTTATCAAATGATTACCACTCTTTTCACCACGCCACTCGATTCTAGCAACAATGCAAAGTTAGATCACTAGAGTAGCACTAGATGACCGATATGCAAACAAGTTTGCCCCTCTTGATAGTACGGCCATCTATCCTAAATTCGGTCATCAACTTCTCTACTCACCTACGACCGGTGAAATGAAATGCCCTATAGGTTATACCTTTGCCTTCCATATTTCATTCCATCTCCTCCAATGTCGATGCCACACATGCACCAACATAATCAATAGTGATATGATCCACTTCATATCATAATATGACCTTATTGGTTCATCCATCTTGACCTCACTTGATCTTCACCATTACATCGGTCTATCGGCGCCAAGTCTTTGCTCAAGCATCCCGCCACACGGTCCAGCGCTTCAAAGCCTCTGACTTGCCCTTCACTCTTGCAACCGATCCATTAAGCCAAGCCTCATCTTGATCTTCTCCACCTTAGTCACATAACTCCATGTCATGTCTCATATGAAATGAGCTCCTTCATTACATATTCACTAGTGGACTAATCTTCTTTGTATTCTCACATAACCACATATTAGTCCACCTATGTTGTCACTCAATTACCAAAACCAAACAAGGACCTTTGAATCTCCTCCTTTTTGGTAATTAATGACAACTCTAGAAATATATGGAAATTAAGCTTTTTTGGATTCATGTTGCTTGCCCAAGAAATTTTACCATATGTAAATGATTTTGGACAAGTACCACAAACCCGAATTGTTAGTATTATCTCCCCCTATATATGTGTTAGAGTGTTTGGTTTGAAGCTCGCACATATGCATAGATTAGAATTATGAGAGTAATTACTACCAATGATGCTAAGGTGTAAAGAATTAACCTTTGGTGTGTGATACCAATCGGAGTGCATATTTTAACACCATCCTTAGCACCATGAGTAGCTAGACAACAAAAACACTAGAAACCCCGTGAGATCAATATTATAAGCAATGTTCTAGTTTTTGCTTGAAACACACAAGTCTAGCTACCATCCTATGCATGCTAGTTATCAAATCATCAATCAAGTTCTATAACTAGCATACAACATACAAGCATGCATATCAAATTTAAAAACTTATACAATGCAAGCAAGCACATGAATATGCACATATCAACTGCAAACAATCAAAGTTCATGAGCTTGCTCCCCCTACTTGCGTGCTTCTCTTGTCTAAGAATTTTGATCCTTCTCAATTCCTTAATTCCTCAATTCATCAATGTTGCTCCCTCTTTGTCCATTGTCCATGTCCAACTTCTACTTCTTCCAACTTCTACTTCTCCCCATGATGCATTTCATATCTTTGTTACAACTTCTCCCCCTTTGTCATCAATTTCCATAAAAGGTGTGCTTCTTATTGATACAAAGGATTGAATTGGGGTAGATGGTTAACACTTGAATATTGTATTTTTGATGGACAACACCACATATGTTGGAATGACACCTCATGTAGGATTGTTGACCTTGATACCAATTGGTGGGACACCTTCCCCTATGTCATAGCATCGGTCATCCATTTGATATACTTGAGCTCATATATGTGAGGGAACTTGCTTCACTTGATGACCACTTAAAGTTGAGGATAACTTCTGGAACCATCGTCTTGTATGATTGATACCAAGTGTAGAAATGTGATACCACTTGAAAGAATTTTCTTGCATAGAACCACTTGTTGGTTTTGTCAATAAGAATCATTTCTTAAACATTTTGTATCTTCATGAGTACCATTTGTGGGATATCACTTGTAAGCTGATCTAGATACCACTTGTGAATTCTTCTTAAAAAATCAATAAAGTCTATATACCACTTGAAACAACCAAACTAGATATCCATTTGCATTGTTGTCTTGTGCTTGTACTCTTATCACTTATCATGATCTTCTAAGTTGACTTGAACTAAATTGATTTGCCTAAGTTTCAAGTATGGTTTGAACAAATGACAAGCTTCTTCACACCTCTTGTAAGGGTTATCTTGCTAATGTTGTACTTGTCACTTGTTAACAATCTAAATTAAATCAAGTACTTGGGTTCACTAGCTCATGAACAAACTCATATACTACCACTAGATCAATCAACCATTCAAGCAATAGTGGTAGGCCATGAATTTTAAATTTTTATTTGTTATGCACGATCCTAATAAGCATGTACTATATGCACTTAACCGCATACTAGTAAGGGATGAAAATGATCATGCACATTACAATGATACCTTTGCTATCTTAGAGTAGAAGATAGTCACATAGATTCCAATTCATTAATCCAATAGCAATGTGAAGTCCAATTATAGGCTTGGTGAATACCAATCATCATAGATAGAGTCCATTCTTTACTCATATGATTTAAGAACCACTAATGATCAAGTGCATTTTCTTTTTGTGGTTGGTGTAACACCCCAGGTGTTTGCCACCAGTTAAGCAATGGGTTTGAGCTCAAACATGGCATATTAAGTAATGATGAAGATGTTAAGGTCAAACCTATAGAAACGAGCCCCAACCGAAACTTGGATATGGCACCTGTGCTCGCCTATAGACCCCTTTTCAAGATATATGCTTGGGTGGTGTTATTGGAATATCTTCATATGTCTCACATCAATACCCATCTATATTGATCCATGGAAAAGTTTCGTGAAGTTTGGAATCAAAAAGTCACATGAAATGATAAGTTATATCCTTATTGGAATGACTTTGCTAAGTGCTTGAATTGCACTATTAAGTGAATGAGAACATGAGATGTCAACCAAACCTTGCAACCTTGCCAAAATGACTCTAGATGAATTCTACAACAAAAGTCATGAAAGGTTCATATTGGGCAAATGCCAAGAAAATGCTCCAATGGATCAAAAAGGATAATTTAAGCTTCATCGTGATCCTACTTTGGTCAAAGTAGAACAACAGGTTCTATACCAGTTTTGAGGTTGGACCTTAAATGAAAGTTGTAGTACATATCATGTAGAACAAACTTTGTTTTTGGACTAAGAGCTAGATCATCTTGGAAGCAAGTCAAATTGAGGTCACAAGATCAAATTTGCTGCTGATTTCAGCACTTAGAAATATTCTAAGTCTGGAATTTCGCTAAGCAATGACGTTGGCATTCCGCGTTCTCCGAAATTCGTTAAGCAACTTGAGTTGGTCCAAAAATAAAAGTTGAAGGTTATATTATGGAGAAGAGCATGCAAAAGTTGCACTGAGTTTGACCGAGTTTTGACCTCTCAAGGCGAGTTCCGTGACCGTTATCAATATGTTGACACTTTGCCATTTTGAGGCTTAATTACCCGCTGTTGAAGAGCTCTAATGACCTTGGTCTCTAAATGAAAAATGAAGAGCAGTTCGCGGGCTTCAAACTTCATTTTGGCCCAAGGACTGATTCGGCCTGGAAGTGGCCCAAATTGGCTCCCCACGTCGCCTCACCGATGCCGCCACTGTTCGGCAGACTTGCCGTGTGGCCTTCTTGCATGAACGCCCGCGCCTCTCTCCATCGCCACGCGCCGCCCGGCCCTGCACCCCAAATGCAGATGCCCGAGCCTCCTTTGCTCACTCGCCCTCTCCATTTGCCTCCTGCCTGCCTTCTCTCGCTCACTTGTGGCGTGCCAGGCCTTGGCCGCCATGCATGAGCTCGAGAGCTCGAGCTCGTGGCCTTCTTGATTCTCGTTGTTGTATTGGTTGCAGGCCAAGCTAAGCACCACCGCGTCCGCCTTACCTTGTTCCTCCTCCATGCGCTCTCTCGGGCCCATGGAGGCCAAGCCGCACTAGCATCGGGTCACATGTTGTCATCGCCATGCGTGCATGTGGGTGAGCCTCTTGGGGCGGCTAAGTGAGGCTGTCCCCTCCCTTGAGTGCTCCCAGCGATGGGGATGCTTCACCATGACTCCACGGCCGTCGGCGCCGCCTCCTCGGCCGGCCGGAGCCGTAAGTCCAGCCATCCTCTGCTATGTTTTTTCCGACCAGGGGCTTCGTGCTAGAATTCGAGAAAAGAGAAGGGCCTTTCTGCAGAAAACCGACTCGGTGAATAGTGCCATAAGGACTGGTTTGTAATTATTTTGCAGGAACTTTGGAAATTCATAGTAATTCATAGGAAATTCGTAAAATAGCAAATGAGGACTTTTTGGAATCCTTGTGAAATTGTCTATGCAGTGGATCTATAATATGGCATGTTTTAGTTTAAATATTTTGCGGTAAAAATAGATTTGTGCAGGAAGGTTGTAATGCTAGTTGAATTTGTTATTTTTCATAACTGTAGATCTAGGGCTCCAAATGAAGTGAAATTTTTGTGGCATGCTACTTATGTGATAGTTGATGTGTGGTAAAAATTTCATGAGTATTGGATGAAGTATGAGTGAGTTATTGGTTTATCTTGCTCTCATATGAATTCTTGCTTTAGCAACTTGTCTTTTTCATAGAGGTTGCTATACATATTCAAATGGAGTGAAATTTGTACAGTAGACTATTGAGAGAATATGTGAGCCACTGTAATTTTTGTAGAATTTATTGTATAATTTTGGTATATGTTCATTAAGTCACCTTGTTATCTAAAATAAATTAAGAAATGCATTAAAAGAATTTATTTGGTCATGGACACTAGGTTTTCTGGTGTTCTTTAGTCATGTGTGAAATGTTGGTACAGTTGGTTTTGCCCAATTATGCATTTGCAACATAAGTTAATAATTATTTTCTTGCCGATGTGGTTTATGGACAGATCTGGGAACTTAGCAAAGTTCTTCATGATAATGTGTTTTGTTGTGAAATTTGTTTATACAAAAGTTGTAGATAATTCATGTATCTAGATTATATTAAAATTTGGTGTCATTTGGCCAAGTAGTTTAAGAGTTATAGCTGTTTAAAGTTGGGTTTCAGGAATGACTGCTTTCTGTCAATTGTAGACCAGTTTCTGTAAATGGATATATTTGACTTAGTTAACTTAAGAATCATGCTAAGATGATTAAAGATGAATTGTAGAAAATTTCATAAGCTTTCCATAATGTCTTCTTTCAAGTCATTTGGATTTGTGTAACTCCAGTTATAGCTAAATCTTGTAGCTGCTGTTTGCATGTCCAGAAATTGGCAGATTCCAATTATAGTGCTTGCTTGTATATTGTTAAGTGTGACGTATGCCTTGAATGATGACTGAGTTAGAGCACTTGAGATCTTGGTAAACTTGTGTCATGATTGGTGTTGTCGTCTTCTTTGCCATCTTAGCATGATAGATTGTGTGATGTTTAAGTTAAGCATCGCAAAGTACTTAAGTGTGTTAGTGTAAACTATGCTTGTCTTGCTTGCTATTTTGTGATGTGTCTCATGGTACTATTCTTCATATTTATGCACTTGCATATTGCATCTCATCTAGGTACGCTAGATGAACCACGTGAAGGACGTGATGTTGGAGCCAAACCCGAAGACGGTGTTTGATGGATCTGTCCCGAAGATGGAAGGACTAAGCGAGTGCTAGAACCGGAGATGTCACCAGGATGGTGCAAGCTAACTGAACTGACTTGTGTCGGATCCCAGGCAAGCCCCGGAGCATTATAAGTCTCCTAATTTATAAAAGCAATTCTTTCTATATATGAGTTATATATTGTTGCATTAAGTTGTAGGAGTTGATTGAAACCGTTGATGCATTTATTACTATCCTTGCCTACCTTATTACCTTTTTACCCTGTTAGGTCAGGATCGAATAACTGCTTAGCCTTGCTTAGACCGGTAGCGATCGGTGATATCCGATCACCTACATTATAGGTGGTTTACTGGAAGAATTTAGCTATGGAAAGAATGATATCTTGGAAGTAACCATGTGTGATGGATAATTGGAGACCAGACGGAAAAGTTGGAGGCAACCAGACAGGGTTCTGGGGTGCTGTTAGTTTCCGTCTGTGTCGATTAAGGACCGACCGTTGTTGGGCCTCGAGTCATGTTGAACGATGCCTTACATTTACCTGGCCGGATAAAGTACCTTCCGACCGCTGGTTGGGAGATTTTTCGGCCGAGTAGATTGCCCCGCAGCCTTGACCGTGCGGAGCAGGTGTGGTAGGACACGGGGTGGGATGATAAGACCAAAGTGCGTCGGTCGGCCCCCGGTACATGTGGTTCTGGCAAACTCGAGATACCGGAAAGTTGACTCGGTGATCAATATCTCACTTTAGCGGGTGAGTGAGGTTTGTGTAAGGAATAAATCACCGGTGGTTAGGAATCGATTCGAATCGCCATCGCTCCCGGATAGTGAGCACTTGACTCGAAAGTTACTTCATCGTAGTAATTATTATGGAACAATGATGGTTATCTGGATGGTATGGGATATGCTAAATCTAAATTGGTAAGCTGGATGTTATTGGTTAATCAAGTGATTGCTATAGTACAGTGCTTACCTAGATGGATAGGTCATAATAAAGATGATGCAAAGTACTTAAAATGGTTTCTTCATGATAGCTTATGCTTTTCGCAAACAAAGTCACTAGCCCACTAAAGAAAGCCTTGCATGATCCTTGGTGTCATTTGTTTTGGTTTCCGACGGGTAAGTCTGGTGAGTACATTCGAGTACTCAGGGTTTATCCCACCTTGTTGCAGGTGAAGTTCTCGACCTGTTGATGATGGTGGCTAACCGCCGGTGGGCTCGGTGATTCTATATTGACTTCTCATCTATATGCTTTTGTCGGATGATGTCACTTATGCTAGCAATATATTTGGAACTTATATTAATGTAATCATTTGAAAGCTATGTTGTTTTCACTAAGCGGTTTTGAAACCCAAATTTGTACTATTATTTGTTAAACCCTTTGTAACATTATTTCCACTGCAACCCGATGTATGTGATGTGTATTTGCTTAATCACGCGATCTTGGTTGTGATGTTGATTTACCGAGGTCTTTCGGGACACTCGGCGGACTACCGGGTTTATATGAGTAAAAGTATGGGTGTGTCAACGTGTTAGCGGGGGCAACCATACTTGATCTTGTATAAATTGGGCGGTTCTGTCACAGTTGGCTTGCTTTTTCATTTCATCTTTGCTTGCATGAGAGCATCAATGTGAGAATACCATTTGAAATATCATGACAACCTCTCTTTTAGGTGTTGCTTGCTCTCTAGATCAATCCTATTGATAGCTTCAACTAAGTAACTCAAATGCCTCTTAGATCACCACTTCCATGTTAGCCTTCCAAGTACCACACTTGGTTTACGTACCTACAAAAGGCGGCAAGCCCCTACACTAGGGAGAAGTGACCTCTCTTTAAAGAGCCATTTTTTATACTCACTTGAAATTACTTTGTTCATTGATCCAAGTAATGAACTTAACTTGATATGTAACCTTGAATCCTTCTTTAAGTCCTTTTATTTCTACTTATTTAAGTCATTTTCTTTCTACCAAATGATCTCCAATTGTCACTAGAAATTAAACTTCATCTTTATCTTTAGTTTGATCTTGATCTTCAACTTGAGTACCAAATGTGTGCCAAGTACACTCCACAATGAAATGCCCTTATATTCATTGCTTGTCATGATTCTAGATTATCTCAAAACCAAACTTAGGTGCCTCAATCACTTATAAACATGTTTCCAACTTGAGGACCTTTCAATCAAAGTGACTCTTGGATGTCACTTTTCTGGCAGATTCTGTACTCTTCAAAAAAATCTATATCTCCCAATGTACAGATCCAAATACCACGAAATTTGGTGGAGATGTGCTTCACTAAGTGATCTAGCAGATTTAAAATTTTGGGCTTCATTTGACTTCTAGATTGCTACTAGATTTTAATTCTTCCACCACTGCTACATATTGAAACTGCTGCACTAAAGCTGACAAGATCTACTCCAAGATCAATGCATCTCTTATCCAATTCTCATGAAATTTGTACAGCATCTTATACCATAAGTCTAGAGCATGCATACCAAATTTTAGATCAATCCAAATAGATTTGATCACTCAGACTTGATCTCAGCTAGATCAGATTTTCAATAATTGACAGATTTTAATACTTGAGCTATTCTTCATCAAATGTGAATCAAACTTAAAACTAACTTGTTTAAATACTTTCACAAGACATAATCGATTTAATCCACTTACTAAAAGTCATCTTATGAATTTATTCAACTCAAATCAATCCAAATTTGATTACTAATCAATTAATCTATTGAATCATCTTATAGCAAGCAACAAATGCATATATATCCGATTCAATCAACTTATGTGCACCCAAATGAAATGATCAATATAGGGATATACCATGGTTAGCTTATGATCATCCAATTAGCAAGCTTCAACTCCCATATTTGCAAGCCATCAAATATATCAATAAATCATCCACAATATAAATATTGTACTTGTATGTTGATAGCACCTGGACTTCACTAACTTTCACTTGGCATTAGGTCTAGATGTGCACTAAGCTTCATAACTTGATTCAACACATGATGAACAATAAGAAACCCATTGAATCAAGCCTCCAATGCTATGGTACCTACAAATAATCATCCACTTTTTGATGGTACCCAAACAAGTTTGGGTCCTCTCAAGTTATGAGCAACATACCTAGGCATGGCCTTAGTATGAGTAGCGGGATGTTTTACAATAGCAACTGAAAGGATCTAAACAATGCCCAAAGGGGGGTGAATAGGCATATCTAAAAATTTCTGCGTAAACTCAAATTCAAATATCAGTGATAGTCGGAAGTTCCGACTATTTAGGCTAAAACTTCCGGCAGCCGAAAGTTCCGACGCAAATAGCCGGGAGTTCCGACACCTATGTGAAATTCACTAAAGTGCTAAAATGAACTTTGAGTGAAAGATATCTTACAACCCCACTCCCTAGTGGTAAGGTGAAGTGTTGGGGTTGCTCCTTTGATACCGGAAGGTCACTACTCCATAGATCGAGTCCAAACCCTAAGAGGAGAATTGGATAGGAAGACAAACCAACAAGAAATAAATATGATAGAACAAATCACAACAAAAACAAGCACGTGGGACACAAGGATTTATCCTGAGGTTCGGCAACCCCACAAAGGAGCTCCTACGTCCTCGTTGTTGAGGTGACCACCAAGGTTGGGGTCTCTTCCACCTCCTTGCCTCTCTCAAAGTAACCACAAAGGTTACTTGAGCTTTTCACAAAGAAATCAAGGGTAATACAAACTTCCCAAGGCTCTTCCACAAGATGAAAGCTCTTGGGCGACGCCTACCTGGCTAGGGTTCCAAGAACCCAAGAGTAATAGATGCAAAGCCAACCGCCTTGATGAAGAAATCAAGTGCTCAAGCTTGCCAAAGTGATTCTCTCACAAAATCCACTCCCCTTTCACTTAAAATCCTAGGGGGGTCAAAGATTGGAGCCAATGGGAGAGGAGAGTGGTGCCTTGAATGCTTGGAAGCTGTTTTGGATGAAGGTTGGTGAGCAATGAATGAGTGGTGCTCGGTTAGAAGAGAGGAGAGAGCTATTTATACTCATAGTGAAATCTAACTGTTTAGATCTAGGTTGGAAGTTCCGACACAAATCGTCAGAACTTTTGGCCCTTTGTAAAACATTGTTCAAGGCGTAGTTAAAGGTGGTCAACACAGCTAGAGCCAAAACTTCCGGCAATCAGGACTTTCGACTCATGTCGGAACTCTCGACCGAGAGCCAAGCTAGGGAGCTAACTCCCAAAGCGTCGGGACTTCCGGTGGGAGCCAGAACTTCCAGCACCCGGAACTCTCAACTCCCGTTGGGACTTTTGATGGGCGAGCAAGCACAGGTAGGCTGACAGCTAAGTCTTCAAGTGTCGGAACTTCCAGCACCAAATGCCAGAATTTCTGACGGCCAGAACTCCTGGCTCACGCCGGGACTTCCGACTACCAAAAGTCCAAGAACTATATCTAAGTGTTCGTGAGGTGATTTTGTCTCTTTTGATTTTATTTTTATGCTTGAGCACTCTATCTTCCCCAGATCACCTAAACTTGCATCCCTCTTTATAGTATGGCATACCTAAACCCAAAACAAAATTAAAAATGCTTGAAGCACGCTTAGGATTCGTTCGCCTTTTACACTTGAAGAATTGAGGGATACCATTTTATCTTAAATCAACTCTTTATAACTTTCCAGGGACTAAAGCTGCAATATATCTCATTAAGATCTTATTAGTCCCTAATTTGGATGTCATCAATACACCAAAACCTACATAGGAGGCAAATGCACTTTCAGCAACTAAATAGGTACCATTGCCATCATTCCTAAGCATAAAATCATCATCAATTGAAATAGGCTTAGGAGAGTTACCTAGAGGACATGAATTAGCCACATGTCTCCTTTCTCGGCATGAGTAGTGTCGGTACAGAAAGTGACCAACTAGTGAATATTTATAGTTTTGCTGTACGTTGTGATCGGAGGTGGCCTTGCACTCAATAACACATGATTTATACTGGTTCAGGCAACGTGCCCTACGTCTAGTGTGGGTCGGTCCGTGACTTTATTCTTGAGCCCAGGTGCTCGAAGTCTGTAGTGGGGTTACAAATGAGAAGGAGAAAGGTGGGGTGTACGAGAGGCCCAGTCGGGTCCGACCGGAAGGGCCGAGGGCGACCGGAACTCCGCTACGAACTAGGTGTTCAAGCGTGTGCTTGAGGGGTTGCGAACTATCGGTCTAGTGAATCTTAACTTGGGGAAGTTGACCTCCAGAAAATCGATCCTCTTTGTTGGAGGGAGCACATCCCCTTTTATAGATGAAGGGGTGGCTTTATAGGTGAGAGGGGAAGAGTACGGATGTTACTAAGCCTTGTTGCCCACGCCGATGAGGACAGCCGATGGTAGGCGCCGACAAAACTGTTGACATCACTTTAGAATGTCAGGTGCACATGGGAGGTTGTGTTGGCTTCTTCAGGAAGGGTGGACGTCGGTACCTGTAAAATACTATTGGTAGGTGAGGAGCCCCACCACATGTACCAGGTATGGCGAACCCTGGCGCCCTCTGCTGATGCCCAGAGGTATGTCGGGGGCTTTTTGCCGTATGGGAGCCCAATGGTGCCTACAATACTGTAGACACAAATGTCGGCGCCTACAATACTGTTTGTGTCACGGTGGTTGAGGAGCACTGTTCCCGCAGGCGTGCAGGGTATGGTCCCGGTATCGTGGTTTGACTTTGTGCGTTGCCTTCTTCGTTTGCCCCTGGTCCCTTCTGAGCGGGCGCCCCCGGTCAGATGGCCCTAGTCGGTCCTGGCCGTGCTAGTCGGAGAAGAGCGGTAAGCAGGCTTCCTATGGGTCCCCGGTCAGAGTCGCGGGGTTTGAGTAGGAAGCAGCATTTTAGGCCAGGCCTTCCGATCGGAGAGACCGCCCGGAGGTGGCTGGTGCCTGAGGCGAGCGCTCCGATCGGAGGTGGGCCGAAGAAGTTGATGAGCGGGCATTCGTTCTTTCGGGCAGACCTTCCGGTCGGCGATCGGACTGTCCTTCCGGCCCGTCGTATTTTTAGACCTTAGGGCCGGCCCCTGAACAACATGCTATTTTCCTGGGCCGAGCCCTGGCATGGAAGCCGGTCCCCGAGGGACCCCGGGTTTGTGAACCCGACGGGAGCCCCTGGGCCCCCAGGCGATTCGAGCAGAATCATCCTGGGGGTTATTTGTCTTGCCGACGGGTGCGCGTGAGCGCACCCGCGAGTGTAGCCCCCGAGCCCCCGGGCGGTTTGGGCAAAACCGGCTGGGGGTTTTCTATGTTGTCAGTGGGAGAGGTTTTTTGTGTTGTGTCGGTGGGTGCGCGCGAGCGCACCCACGGGTGTAGCCCCTGAGCCCCCGGGTGGTTCGGGCAGAACCGACTGGGGGGTGTTGCTTCGGTGGACGTGTGTGTATGTTTAGTTTTGAGATGATTTTTGTTTAACCCGGGCGTCGTTGTGCAGCCGAGGCGTTTTTTAGGTGCAGGGTTGAGATAGATCTTATTGATCCCGGTGTCGGTGCGTGCCGCGGAGCGGGTGTGAAGGTTAGTTTGGCACAAGAAAAAACCCTAGCGTCGGTGCACGCCACGGATGGAGATAGCCTGGTTCTAATGCAACATTGCTCGTTGATCTTTGGCGTCGATGCACGCTGTGGGATCGGGCGAGGCGGAGCCACGAACGGACCCAAGTGTCGGTGCGCGCCATGGATCGAGAGAGTTAGTTTAGTTAGTTCAGGAGTCGTACGAGCCGAAGCTCGTGGATCCTGGGAGCACAGTCGGAAGTGAAGCCTTTATGCGAGTTTAGGAGTCATGGTCCCAGGTTTTATTGGAGCGCAGTGAAGCCGTCTGAAGCCGTTATGTGAGTTTAGGAATTGTGATCCCAGGAGCCGTAGCTGGATGTCATAGATCCTGTCGACGCGAGTTTGGGGTCGCGGTCCCAAGAGCCATAGCTGGATGTCATAGATCCTATCGATGCGAGTTCGGGGTCATGGACCCAAGAGCCATAGCTGGATGTCATAGATCCTGTCGATGCGAGTTCGGAGTCGCGGTTCCAAGGTTTTTTGGAGCGCAGTCAGAAGTGAAGCCGTTTTGAAGCCGAAGCGTAGTTAGTTTGGTTAAAGATCGGACGAGGCGATGCTCACGGATCCTGGGGTCGGTGCGCGCCGCGGGACCGGGCGAGTCAGAGTCGTGGATCTGGCGAGTTTGAGGTCGTCGTCCCTGGCGTTTTATCTTGAGCCTCCGAGCCCTATCGGGCCTTTCGTGGGGGTCGATGTGAGTATTGTGCGTTACCCCATCCTCGGTTCCTCACAACCGGAGGGCCTAGGTTTCGTCGCTTGTCCCGATCGCTCGGGCTCGAAGACTAGCTCGGTGAGTTCGCTAACGGGTGTGATCGAGTGGAATCCAGGTCCGTCGTTCGTGACAGGGTCGGCATAGCACTCTTGTGACATTCGACTACTCCTTTACCTGCAACCCGACAGATGCCTAGGTCGTTCTAGAGATCGACCCGGGTGGCCTAACGGCCTCCCCTTGATGGGGATTCTGTGGGCCTGGCGAGAGGTTCAGGATTGAACGAGAAGGTTGAGATGATCCGGTCTACCAGACCAGGTTAGGGCCGCACGGTGCTCATCTACGGTTTTCTCCCCTGGCTCTGTTGGTTGCCTATGTCGAATGAGGCAACCGCCACTTCGTGACGCAACACGGAGAGTTCTAGTGCATTTCGCTGCACGTGCGATGCTTAGTTCCCGAGCCCCCAGGCGGTTCATGCCCTAACCGTTCGGGTGGTTCAGGCGTATGAAATGAATGCGCGTATGGATGTATGAATGATTTATAAAGAAATAGGGGGGGGTTTGGTAACGTTTACCTTGACGACTAGAGTGACGGGGCTCGGAGAGCTTCAGTCAGAAACATCCGACCGGGACCCACGCTCGTCGTTCGTGATGGAGTCGGCATGGCCCACATGGGGCGTCCCTTCGCTTCCTGCCTGTGTCTCCGTGTTTATCCTGAGCGATTTGATCGACTCGGGGGATCGGTTGGTCTCCCGGCGGAGATTTCCTTTTTTGGTCTCCTCAGGCCTGGCCTGGGGAGGCAGGAAGCTGCCCACGTGTGGTGGCGCTTCGGTTCCTGTGCCCGTCGTGTGGTAGTGGTTGATCATGCGGTAGTGGTGGGCCATGGCCAAGCCACGTCCCGTCTGATCAGGAGCCGTTCCATCGAGCAGGGCGCATCTCATCGGTTCAGGGCACATCTTATCTGCATTAAATGGAAAAGAGAGAGAAATTCTCACTCTGCCGTTCTGCCTCCCACGATCGGGGCGTCCTTCCTTAACCGCTATTCCCTTTCCTTTAAGTAGGAACAGGGAGAGGTTTTTTGTTTCGTTCTTTTGCCTATTCTTTATCTGCCGCCGCCTTCTCTCTTCCTTTGTGTCATGAGCGTTCCTGAGAGCCGTGGAGGTTTTTGGGGAAGAAGGGGGAGAGACCAAGGGAGAAGAGAGGAACTCACTGATCCTTCGCGATTCAGAGCAAAATGTTTGACTGGCGGTCGTCCACCGTGAAGAAGTCGGTGCTGGAGGCTTTCGTCGCGAAGGGGTTTCTGCCACCGCAGGAGGTGGCACACTGGAGGGTCCTCGGGAAGGAGGAGTTCCCGCAACCTCGTCCCGACGAGGTGGTTTCTTTCCTCACTTTCCATGAGCGCGGACTAGGGTATCCTGCACACTGGTTCCTGCGCGGGCACCTCAACGAGTGGCATCTGGAGCTGTAGCACCTCAACCCGATAGGGGTGCTGCACATTGCTGGTTTCGTCATTGTCTGCAAGGCTTTCCTCGGGATGGAGCCGCACGTGGATCTCTTTCGGCTTTTCTTCTCTGGGAGAGCTATGGCGGACTGGAGTTCGGCCGAGATTGCATCGGTCGGAGGCTTCGCCCTGTAGAGGAAGCCGCGTGTGGGAGGCTCGTATCCCGCATACACCCCATGTGACTCCAACTGGGGATGGCATGGGGAGTGGTTCTATATTCAGAATCCGGTGGGGGCGCCGTTTCTAGCGTTTACCGGCGGGAGGCCGGTGAAGCAGAAGAGTTGGTCGTGGGGCTGCGCCCACACGGAGAAGCACAAGGTGGGGGTCATCGAGGAGGAGCTGCGGAAGTTCGTAAGGGGCGGCCTCGATGGGGTGCGGGTGTTCTACACCCTTTACCGCCGCCGGGTTGCGCCGTTGGCGGAGAGGACGCACCCGATGTGGACGTACGGCGGCCGGTCGGACCCGGACCGTGCATCGCCGGAGGAGCTGCCAGACGACGAGGTCTGGAGCTGCATCAGCTGAGTGCTGTAGCTGAGGCCTGGAGAGACGGTTGTGGGAAAGCCCATACCGTTCAATGCCTCGATCGTGCCCACACTGGTATGCTCCTTATTTTGTTCGTGCTCTTTCTCTTTCCCTTTTCTTTGATTTTGGTTCAATTATTCCGTAGGGGCTCGGGAGGTACAAGTCATAGCCGCACCTTCCCAAGGGTCCGGAGGGCCAGGCCCGGTAGGCCGCCTAGAAGGAGGCGGCAGATGCCCGAAAGAAGAAGTGAACCTAGGAGGTTCAGCGGAAGGAAGAGAAGAAGAAGGAGGTCGCCCGGCGCGTGAGGGCCGGGGAATGTAGGAGCGACATCGAATCAAAACTCACGTCGAACGATCCTACGGACATGGACGACATGGTCTTCTCTGACGAGGAGGAGAGTCGGGCAGTCGTTGTGACCTCAGCGGTGCGTCGCGACCCTGCGACGACGTCCGTCGGTGAGGAGCAGGAGGCCGCGCGGCGTGCGGAGGTTCCCACGTCGAGGAAGCGTGCAGCGAGCGCGGACGCCATTGACGAGCGAGCGGTGAAGCGGACGTGGTCACTATGCCACTCAGTGGTGCCGCCGGCCCCGTCATCGCCTGTGGCAGACGCGGCTGAGCGAGCCGGGCAGTCCGAGGAGCGGAGCGGTGCTGGCACGGCGATGGGACTGGCGCCAACGCCGGACTTGCAGCTGGAGGAGGCCCCGCCCACCGTGGGTACGGTTGAGCAGCTTGGGTAGTTTGAGGGGTAGACTGGCGCTCGGTCGATACGCGACTCCCTGTCAGAGGACGCCCCGCTTGCTGCTCCGGTCAGGGAGTCCCGAGCCGGAGGTCGCAGCAACCCATAGGCCGGGCAAGAGCCGGTTGGGATGACTCCAACCCTGTCTGAAGTGAGGGGGCGCGGGTCACAGCCCTGGAGCGGTCCTCGTCCCATAGGTCCATGGTCGTCGAAGTCTGCCTTCTGGGTCGTGCCGCTCGCCACCCGGTATGTTTCCTTTTGTTGCTTCCTCGATTCTTGCTGGTCGAGTCTTTTTGGAGTGTGGCTTACCCGTGATTTTTGTCAGCGGCCGGGGGATGCTGGGGTTGAGCATCGCCCCAACCCCCGTGCAGGAGGTTTCGAGGCCCACACTGCAGCGTGTGGCGGCGAGCGAAGGGGGCAGCAGGGTGGCGGCAGCGAAGCCTTCCCTCCCGGGGGTGGTGCCTCTGGGGGCGGCTACTGATAATGTGACAGCAGTGGCGACGTTGTTGGCCGTGATCCCGGTGCCGATGGTGAGGGTTGCGGCGGAGGTAACTCTCGGGACCCCTCCTCCGCCGGGCGTGGTGGAAGAGATGAGGGAGGACGAGCCCCCTACCTCGCCGGGTGGAGGATCGCACGACCCATCCTTGCCGTCGGAGCCGAAGGCGCCGAAGGGAAGTGTGGCCGGGACGGAGTTGGGACATGCGGCGGCGTCCCGCGCGAATGAGGTGGTGGAGATTCCATCTGACGATGAGGCGGATGCCATGGCGAAGCCGCCGGTGTCACCGCGGGAGTTGGAGGTGTCGCCGCGGGAGCTGGCGGTGGTCCAGTCGGAGGCTGGGCCCTCCGGCGGTTCGTCGGAGGGTGACCTAGAGTGGCCCTTCCCAGAGGACCCGTCGAAGGCGAGGTTCGTCCTCCGGGATTCCCGGGAGCACCAGCTCTGGGACATTTTTGGGGGGGGCAAGGGCATGCCGTGGTGTCCGAGCTCACCAAGTTGTCCGCAAGGCTCGAGAGCACCTAGAAGCAGGCTCAGTTCGCTCGGTAGTTGGTTGAGGTTGACCTGCAGCCCGCCGCAGATGTGAGTTTCTGGTACTCACCCTTACCCTTTGAATCTTTTGTCGGTTGTTTTTAGCATGCTTGTTTTTCACAGGAAATAAGGAAGGTGTCGTCCCACAAGTCCTACTTCCTCCGGGCGGAACACGCTGGGATGGCTGAGCTTGAGCGTTGGGTGGAGTCCGCCTACCATGAGTCCTAGGTCCAGGCGGCCAAGGCGGCCGCAGCATGGGTGGAGGGACAGCGTGCAGCGGAGTGGGTGATTGCTGCCGAGCAAGGGCTCGAGGCGGCGAAGGTCCGCCAGGAGGAGACTGAGGCGGGGCTGCGGACGTCCCTGGTGCATACCGAGGTGGCGCTTCAAGAGGCCTTGGCGGCCCTTGATCTGGAGCGGGCCGCCCTGGAGAGGGCACAGAAGGCCTTGGAGGTGGAGCAGAGGGCCCGGTCGGAGGCGGACCAGGAGGTGCTCGCGCTCCGGAGCCAGGTGATGGGGATGGAAGACGCGAGTGCCCGGCTGCGCGAGCAGGTGGCTCGGCAGGTAGAGGATTTCTCCACCCTTGAGGCCTCTCGCATCGGTGCGTACCTTTTTGTTTTCTTGTGGTGTTGATTTTTCCCTCAGCCTATTTCTGAGTTTGTCGCCCTTCCTCCAGAGCTGGGTGAAAAGGTGAGGGCGCTAGAGCGAGACCTAGAGACGTCCAAGGCGAGCTTCAGCCGGAACACTGAGGAGCTACCCAAGTCCCATGAAGAGCGACGTGCTCTCGAAGGGGATCTCGAACAGATCCGCAATGTTGCCTGGCTCATCATCTCAGAAATCTTCAGGTCGGCGCCAAGTACCAGCGCGCCCGTGGTCCAGCTGGCAGAGGTCCCAGACGCGGTCAAGGACCTTGTCAAGAGCAGGCTATTTTATGGAGCATCGGGGTGCTGACCTCGGTGGCGACGCACCACCCGAACCTAGACTTCAACGCTATCTACAGTGGGTATGCTGAAGGTCTGAGCATGGAGGACATCTAATCAATCGGGGTGAGCTTGCTGCCGCACGCGAGGTCGGTGTCAGAGCAAGTCTCCGCCGAGTGGGTGATGGACGTTTGCCGTCAAGACATGGCCCGAAGCATGCGTGGAGAGAATTCTTCTGAGCCTGTGGATAGCCCGGAGCCTAGTTCGGGGGGAAATGTCGCCTCGGCCTCGGTCGAGCCAAACATCGTGCCGTCGGGGAGTGAGCAGCCTACGCCTTCGTCGGTCGCGCTGCCAGCAGATGCCGTCGGGTCGGTTTAATAGCTTGCAGAATATAAGTAGTTAGTAAACTTAAAAAGTTTTAAGTTCATGGGGGAGCCCCAGTGTAAGATGTTCGTGGTGTGTTTTAATGACTGCAATCGGTTTTTGTTATTGTGATGGAGTTGCTCCGTTCGGGGAAGCTTGTTCCGTTTTGTTCCTTAGTTTTCCCTCAGCATAATTTTGTTTTTTACTTCTTTCTTTCTCATACCTACCTGTTTGTCCCATAGGCAGCAACCTTGTGAGCCTGAGGCGTGGCCCGCGAGGCTCGGCTGCTCATAACCGTAGGAAAGGGCGGGGTGTGATCAGTCGGAATGTTTTAAAGCAAAGCTACGTAAGGCAAATCAAAAGAACGAATCGCCCTTCTGTTCGGGTGGGAAGGAGTTTTCTCCATACAACAGTGAACAAAACAGAGAGGTAGTATTGCCCCTTAGTGGAGCCCCCGAGCACCCTAAGCTGAAAAGTGTTCGGGTCAAGGTGCTCTTACAGGAGCGTACGTTTAGTGAATAATGGTATGACTGAAACTTAGGGAAAGGAAAAACGACATAGCTGTTCCAAGCGTTCGGAGAGAATGTCGTCATCATTGTCTTTCAGTCGGTAGGCATCCGGTCGGATCAATTCAGCCTTCAGTCATCTAGATCCTCGCCCGATGTGCCCCCTTCTTCTGTTGCCTTTTTCGTTCCTTGGCCTGCCAGTCTACCTCAGCAGGCGCTTGAGGAGCTGGCAGTCCTTGTAGAGATGGTTGACGGGATAGTTGTGGTTGGTGCATGGGCTTTCCATGAGCTAGTGGAAGTATCCCGATCGGTCCTGCTGGGGCTGCGTGCCTAGGTGATCAGCCGCGGCGACCGATGCAGAGTTTGCCGGTCGGCGGCGATCCTTTCTTTTCTTTTTTCCCCTTAGCGTGGAGGGGCCCTCGTCTTGATCCTGGCGCTTGTCCTTACCTTTGTCGTGGCCTCCATTGGAGCGTGGTAAGAACGGCGCTTGCTGGGGGAGTTGGGCAAAGGTTGGTGGTCCCGGGCCATCAGTGCTGGGACTCCGGTCGCCGCTGCATGTGCCTCGGTTTGGTTCAAGCCGCGTGTAGATAGGCGGTTGGTGTGGAGCGGTCGTCAGGTCGAGATGACGTGCCGCTGCGGCCTCATGTGTCGTGCTCAACGGTTGTTGCGGTGACAGGGTGTAGTGCCCCATATGTTGCGTCCCTGTTCCCCGAACGGGGAGTGAGGTCGCGAGTCGGCGTCGTGACACGGAGCATTCCGCTTGTTGAACGGCAGCGGTCTCCACCAGTGCCCGGAGGTTCCGGTGGATCGCCCGTTCGCGAGGGTCGTTCGGCTCGGACAGGCTGCGCAGGAGCATTTTCGCAGCGCAATGTTTTGACTGGCCCGAGCGAACTGTGGGTGATCGACCCCTCTATCCGGGGTATTGCGCTGGACCTGACGGGCGTGACCCCGAGCACCGTTCGCCGTTCCGCGCGCCCGGGGCACAGTGTAGCGCGCCGAGTGCACTGGCACAGTTGGTGGCTAATGCAGCCACTGTCGTCGTAGTTCCTCCTCGTGCTCGCGTGTGAGCTCGGTGGTCTCTGTATGAGGGCCCAGAGGGGCGTGAGTCTGTGAGGACTCCGTAGCCCTTGGCGGCTGTTCCGGAGCGTCCGTCATGGCGCACTCCCAGGATGGACGGTGGCTGGGCACCACGTCGCCGATGCTAGAGCCGTCACTCCCAACGTCGTCGTCCATGATGTCGAGGAAATAGGTGGGACCGTAGCTCGCCATCCCCACGAACTCAGACGTGAGAGGAGGCGGCACCATAATCTTTCGGAGCCCCCGGGCGTACGCGTCCACGGGAGACACGAGGCCGTAGGGGAACCGGTCATACGGTGGCTGGGACAGGGACAATGGCAGCCCTCCGTGTATTTGGCGGAAGATAGAATGTAGTAAGTAAAGAACGGCATGTATATTACTCACAGCGGGGTTTGAGCAGAGAGTTTGCTCGGAATGAAGCACAGATGCCGTGCCATTGAGGTCGCGCGTCCCAAAGTCGGCGGAGGACGTCTCTCCGATGGGTGTCGGGTCACGAGTCTCCTCGCGGAGGTGGAGTACGCCGAGCCGGTCAGCCATGAAGTCCAGGCTTCCAAAGAGGAAGGCCTAGGATGGCTCGAAAATGGGTGGAACCCGCATCCCCACAGGCGAGAGTGCGGGATACTCCGACGAGCCGAAGCGAATCATATCGCCCGAGCCCGTCATGGCGGGGGTGGTGAGAAAATGGGCCATCCGATGACCAAAAAGTGTTGAACGTACAGCGTCTTCCCCACGGACGGCGCCAACTGTCGGTACAGAAAGTGACCAACTAGTGAATATTTGTAGTTTTGTTGTACGTTGTGATCGGAGGTGGCCTTGCACTCAATGACACAGGATTTATACTAGTTCAGGCAACGTGCCCTACGTCCAATGTGGGTCGGTCGGCGACTTTATTCCTGAGCCCAGGTGCTCAAAGTCTGTAGTGGGGTTACAAACGAGAAGGAGAAAGGTGGGGTGTACGAGAGGCCCGATCGGGTCCGACCGGAAGGGCTGAGGGCGACCGGAACTCTGCTACGAACTAGGTGTTCAAGCGTGTGCTTGAGGGGTTGTGAACTATTGGTCTAGTGAATCTTAACTTGGGGAAGTCGACCTCTAGAAAATCGATCCTCTTTGTTGGAGGGAGCGCATCCCCTTTTATAGATGAAGGGGATGGCTTTACAGGTGAGAGGGGAAGAGTACGGATGTTACTAAGCCTTGTTGCCCATGCCGATGAGGACAGCCGATGGTAGGCGCCCTCAAAACTATTGATGTCACTGTAGAATGTCAGGTGCACATGGGAGGTTGCTTTGGCTTCTTCAGGAAGGGTGGACGTCGGTACCTGTAAAATACTATTGGTAGGTGAGGAGCCCCACCACATGTACCAGGTATGGCAAACCCTAGCGCCCTCTGCCGATGCCCAGATGTATGTGGGGGGCTTTTGGTCGTATGGGAGCCCAATGGTGCCTACAATACTGTAGACACAAATATCAGCGCCTACAATACTGTTTGTGTCAGGGTGGTTGAGGAGCACTGTTCCCGCAGGCATGCAGGGTATGGTCCCGGTATCGTGGTTTGACTTTGTGCGCTGCCTTCTCCGTTCGCCCCTGGTCCCTTCCGAGCGGGCCCCCGGTCGGATGGCCCCAGTCGGTCCAGGCCACGCCAGTCGGAGAAGAGCGGTAAGCAGGCTTCCTACGGGTCCCCGGTCGTAGTCACAGGGTCGGAGTAGGAAGCAGCGTTTTGGGCCAGGCCTTCCGATTGGAGAGACCGCCCGGAGGCGGCTGGTGCCCAAGGCGAGCGCTCCGGTCGGAGGTGGGCCGAAGAAGTTGATGAGCGGGCGTTCGTTCTTTCGGGCAGACCTTTTGGTCGGCGATAGGATTGTCCTTCTGGCCTGTCGTATTTTTAGACCTTCGGGCCGGCCCATGAACAACATGCTGTTTTCCTGGGCCGAGCCTTGGCGTGGAAGCCGATCTCCGAGGGACCCCAAGTTTGTGAACCCGACAAGTAGCAAACTCTCTTTGATTGAGCCTTTTCTTTCTTGCTCATATGTTGCTGCTCATTGTCTTGCTTCTGATTGTTTGCTTGAGCCTTCTTATCAAGCTTGTTTGGTCAACCCGAAGCTAGGTGGCCCAATTCATCATAACTATGGCACTTGATGTGAGCAACTTCCTTCATCTTCTCTTCTTTGTTCTTGCTCACTTTCTTTGTGTCTTGATTCATCCTTGGATGCATTGCTCTTTCCCTTGCTTTTCCACCCCTTCTTGTTTTCTTCTTCATCATCATCAAGTCACCACCATCTTCATGATTGATCTTGATTAGCTATTGGGGTGTCATTTCTTACTCAACTTGTGGTTTTGGTTGAGGCTTCACTTGTTGCTTCACCAATTGCTTGGTTGGGCACATAGAGGTGAGATGACCCCATGTGCGGCACTTGAAGCACTTGACATGTCTTAGCCTCTCTTCTTATTTCTTCAACTTGAGCTTTTCTTCATTGGGGCAACCATTTGCAAGATGTCCCACTTCATGGCATTTGAAGCACATGAAATGAGAGAGCCTCTCCTTTTCTTGCTTCTTTATCTTTCTTTCACTTTTTTCGTCCTTGGTCATGCTCTTCTTGTTGAAGTTGATGCCACACTTGTCACCATAGTTATTTTGAGTCTTCAACATGTGCTCAAAGGTGACTCTTGAGTTATAGCACCTCTCTAGCTTGTTGCTCAAATTCTTCACTTCATTTTTGAGCTCATTGTTCTCCTTCAAAAGGTTAGTCTCACAAGACATGGAAGTAGAACAAGCATCTATATGTGAAGAACATGGCAAAACTAATAAATCATCACAAGAGGTGGATACATGCTTCTTGCCTACATCACAAGGGTTAGCAACAATATGTGATGGATCAATTGACCCATGTGATGAGCTCTCACTAGTTTTAGATTTTTCATTTGAAAGTTCTTTAGTGAGAAAAGCATGGTCTTGTACCACGTTATCATGAGTAACACTAAGTTCCTCATGAGCTAATTTTAGCTCCTCATGTGAACAAGTAGTGTTGGTAGAATATCATCGACAGTCCTCCGAGGGGTATCCCATGATGGTAGATTGATCGGTAGAGGTGCGCGTAATCAAGAACAAGAAGGCAACAGAGACACAAGAGTTAGAGAGGTTTGGGCCATCTGCACGATGTAATACCCTACTCATGTGGTCTATTGGTTTGTATTGGCTATCGTATGATATTGCGTGTGTTTTGAGGGGGTCCCCTACCCGCCTTATATAGCCGAGGGTAGGGTTACAAGTGGGTTAGATTTAGGAGATAACCGGTAAGTAATAACAGATTATAGGAATCACGGGATCAAGCATATCCAAACAGATCTCATAGCATCTTCAGGATATCGCCCTTGATGTCTTACGGTACACGCCGAGCAGTACCGTGCACTGTAAGTCTTCATCTTATGGGCTGGACCACCCCTAGCGGCGCAGCCCATGTAGTCTTCCATGGGTATCCGGGGTTGTACCCCCCACAGCTAGTCCCCGAGCACCATGTATCCGTTGTGCAACGCCATCTTGAGCTTATCCGAGCAGGTGTAAACAAAGCCGAGCAGTCATACTCATAGTCTGACCACCCTAATGAGTTGTCGAGCAGTTATGGACCGTAACCGACCAACTTAACTATCTAGCCGAGCCCAAGCTTACCCAAGTAAGGCTTGCTAGAAGGATGTAAGGAGCTCAAGTTTAAAATCAAAAATTTCTTTGCTGTGAACCAAGTGTACCCACTTAGAGTCCGACCACAAGAAAGGGAGATAATCTTCTTCAACTTCAGGAGGCACGGAGTCTTCCAATGAACAGATTAAAGAAAATACACTCACCACAAGGTGAAGTGTGCCCACTTAGTCCCCAAGCCTGGTAGTAGGTGACGTGGTTATGTGGTGCCAGGGTCCAGAAAGTAGAAGAAAGAAAGAAGACTAGCCGAACAACAACCACTCCATGGGCTGAGCCCTGAAATGAAAAGTGCACATTCACCACAAGGTGAAGTGTGCCCACTTAGTCCCCAAGCCTGACAGTAGGTGAAATAATCACGTGGTGCCAGGGTCCAAAGTAGTAGTTTTCAGGTGCTGGCCCAGTCCCCAATGTCGCTAGAAACTAGTGTAGAAATAAATACAGTCATCGCGAGATGACGTGTACACACATAGTCCCCAAGCCTGCTGGAAGATTTTGAAGATATCTTGTAGCAGGGTCAAGGAATTTTAATGAAAGCTTGCCAACGTCATCTGCCATGAATTTCATAAGACCCTAGAAGTGCTGCCCAAGATCAGCACCCTGATCCGAACAGCATGGAGCAACTTGATAGCACACCGATGCGACGTAGCAAGATCCGACCACCAAGGGAGTCCCCAGCTTAGCTGACGACGCTTGCACAAAGAATCCAAACACCGAGGAGTCCCTAGCATAGCTGGCGAGCCCCCAGCGTAGCCAACGATGAAGCACATGCGATGAGCAGTCCAACCAACTGGTCGGCGGTGAGGTGAACGCCGAGTAGGAGTGAGTGTCGAGCAGTTCGACCAGTTGGTTGGCGGTGAAGTCCGTCCGATAGGTGGTCCGACCACCCAGATGATGATCATCTTGTCCAGTCCCTGAGCATAAGCTCATTGACTGAACCACGCCCCTACGAAACAAATGTGTAGAATAGGTAGTATATGATGTAAAAATAAAATATATGAACTATAGAGAAGAATCAGCAATGGTGATGAAATAGCATATGCAGCTCGGTGATCTATAGGTGTGAACACTTAGTGTTATTCTGAAGATGTATTTATATTTAATATAAACCGTCCGACCAGTTAGTGTGTAGCTGAGTCTCTAGCCCTAGCTAGCCTATTAACCATAACGCGGAGTGCGGAGCCCCTGTGCGTGTAGGAAGAGCAGGGTGTCGCTAAGGAGGCACTGTCGACCACCCCAAACGGAGAGGGCAGGTGCTTGAGCACGTGTAGGGAGAAGCCAGAGACAGGGCCATCTCTGGGAATATCCGAGAATCAACATGACTGTTCGGGGATTTGCCTTAGACTTAGTTGTATGTCATCTTTAAGATGGTATACATGAAAGAAAATCGTTTGGAGAGCAAACATGGAGAAAACAGCTCAGAGAAACATGATGGAGATATATGAAGGTTGGGGAATATTTAGAAAAATGTTAAAGCGTGACTTAGCTTTAGACAGAACATCTGGTTGGCGAATTTGTCCCTTAGGGCATTCTGATGGATGGTGGCTGTAACCCCTAGAGTTTCCCGATCGGCTTCCGATAGATCAGAACCAAAAGATGGTTGGGGCTGAACCAAAGTGGTCAGAGCCGATTCCATGAGGGAGAGGCAGTCGGCGAGCTTCTGGCTGACCTGATCGATGGATGCGATCAGATCATCATTGTCGATCTACTTCCTTGAGTAGTGGGCAGCAAGCGGCGAGTTGTTGGTGAAAACGACCTCGGAGGTGGTTCCGAGATCGGATCTACCGTTGCAGGTGTTGGTGTGGTTGGCACAGAATCAATCTGCACTGGCTTGATGATCTCTCCGTCTCCGTCAGAATTGATGACCTAGGAGATAAATCCGACTGTAAAGATCTGGCCAGGCTTTGGAGAGTTCAAAGAGCTTGAAAAGTGTACCATCTTGTTCATCATGGAAATAGCACACATACCCCTACCTGGCGCGCCAACTGTCGATAGAATATCGTCGGTAGTCCTCCGAGGGGTATCCCATGAAGGTAGATTGATCGGCAGAGGTGCGCATAATCAAGAACAAGAAGGCAATAGAGACACAAGAGTTAGATACAGGTTCAGGCCGTCTTCATGACGTAATACCCTACTCCTGTGGTCTGTTGGTTTGTATTGGCTATTGTATGATATTGCGTGTATTTTGAGGGGGTCCACTACCCACCTTATATAGCCGCGGGTAGGGTTACAAGTCGGTTAGATCTACGAGATAACCAGTAAGTAATAACAGATTACAGGAATCACGGGATCGAGCATATCCTAACAGATCTCGTAGCATCTTTAGGATATCGCCCTTGATGTCTTGCGGTACATGCCAAATAGTATCGTGCACTGTAAGTCTTCATCTTGTGGGCAGGACCACCCCTGGTGGCGCAGCCCATGTAGTCTATCGTGGGTATCTAGGGTCGTACCCCCCACAAGTAGTAACATAGAGTAGATGCTTTTGTTGTTCACATGTATTCTTTAGAAAAGAGTTTTCAATTCTCAATTTCTCGGTTTTAGCCATCTCTTTTTCTAAAGCTTTGATCATGCAACCATATCTATCTAGAAGCTCCTCATATGAATCAAGATCAATCACATTTGCAATAGATACCTTAGTGTCACCTTGTGACATGAAGCAATGTGATGTAGTTGGAGAGCTTGAAGAAACATCACTCTCATAGCCCGAGCATGATCCATCATCATCACCATCAATCTTGTCAAGTGATCTTGTGGTAGAATCATCATCATAATCATCACTTGACCATGAGGTGGAGCAATCTTCCACAATCACCAAATCGTGGTTATGCTCAACACACTCATGCGCCTCTCCTTGGGCTCATCATCATTGTTAGAAACCATCCCATATTTCTCATTGAGATAACTCCAAATCTCCTAGGTGGTCTTCATGTCAGTGATCTCTCCAAATATGTTATCATCCAAAGATCTATACATGATGTCAATAGCTTGGGTATTGAGATCTAGCCATTTCTCTTGTGCTTGAGTTAGATTATTTTCATCCAACACATGAGAAAAGCCTACATCTACCATCCACCACATTTGAGGGCAAATAAACTTAAAATTGCATATCATTCAATTTTTCCACCGTGCAAAGTGTGTGCCATAAAAATGTGTGGACAATCAACATCTAGCCCATAAGCCGCCAACCTCTCAGGTCGGTGAAGACCACAAATGAGAAACCTAGCTCTAATACCACGTGTACGGTCGAGATGACGGACTAGAGGGGGGTGAATAGTCCTTTCTAAAATTAATCATGCTGGCTAACCGAAATAAATGTGAAATTAAAACTATCGGTCTAGCCAAGACTACATCTCTCTATCTAACTTCACAAGCACATTATAAAGATCCAAATTAGGCAACAAAGGTGTTAGGCTAGCTAGAGCTCACTTAATTAATTCTAGAGCAAGGTTATACAAACTTATGCAATAGTACTTTGGCAACCTGGGAGTTCCTACACATGCTAGTGATGTTGTCGACACAAAATTTTCATTTCTGTACCGAGGACACACGCAGCAAGCCGGAAGGGTCCGCTCGATAGAGCAGATCCGCCTAGCTTCAGCTTAAGGGTGGTTGATCCTGCGCAATCCTTCCGAGACGTGCCAGTCAATTAGACCCTACAATTGACAAGGAGAGAAAGCTCATCAGTAATTAAGGGTGGAATGTGCCGGTGTTGCCAGACAGTCCCGAATGTGCGGCTCTGAGAGCCGATATGAAAGGAGATCGACTAAATAGTCGATCCTAGCATATTCGTAAGAATGAATCGGTTAAAGCTCATGGGGTTGTATAAGAAGAATCGATTATCATTCAGGATAAATGTTATTTAAGCAAATATTAAATCAATGGCAATAAGATATCAACGGTGATCGGTTTGTACTGAGCCAATGATTATAAGTAACCGAACTCCTTTTTATATAAAGAAACAATTCAACATCACTTAACCATTTAATAAAGATAAATCTAATGAACATGTTAGATCTCATCTATCGCCATGACCAGTGGGGCATGAGGCAGAATCATGCAGGCCATAGAAACAACAATAGACTCGACAACCCTAACTCATTACTAATATTAGTGGGGCATGAGGCAGAATCATGCAGGCCATAGAAACAACAATAGACTCAACAACCCTAACTCATTACTAATATTAGTGGGGCATGATGCAGAATCATGCAGGCCATAATACAATAACAAGATCATGGGACTAACATATCTTTCAACTTATCTCTACTTCAACGATCTCGTAATGCGAACTGTTCATGAAAGCATTCGATATCGGCTAAACAGCCGATTCAGGCATAGCGCACAGCTAAGGTCATGTCTTCTCAGGAATGGGTCTACCAACTAATGATCCCCACTCCACGGTGCCAACAGTGGGGTGAGAGACAGAATCCCACAGGCCGTGATGATGGACCATGGAACGGTTTTCATTAACTAATAGATCTACTCAAGATCGGACACGCCTTAACCACATGCTATGCACGATTGAGATTGACGCAAAATAGCCGATAAAAACATAACTCATCGCTTAAGATGTAGATTAGATCAGTTTTAGATTAGCAAACGATGAGTTAAACAAGATGTAAGACTGATCCAGATCAATCTCAATCGGGCAGAGTGATATTGCTATAATTAGATAAACAATGAAAGCAATAAGCAATATCGGTAACTTAATGAATCTACCAAAGACTACCATACAAAGGTAGAGCCGATAACTTGACCTTAATCTAATTCAAGCAGTGGGGTGTGAGGCAGAATCACACAGGCCATACTTGAATTAGACAAGAGTCGATAACTAGCCTATACCAGAGTCGCAGTGGGGGTCGACCGGATCGATGCAGCCATATGAATAGAGGTATAAACCATGATGGTACTTACAGACAAGCAGTGGAGGTCGACTGGATCGATGCAGCCGTACTTGCTGAAGAACTCGCTGAGATCTACTCTACTCCTACTCCTAAGGGGTGGCCGAAGCCGAAAAAAGTAATTGACTTTGTATTTGATTGGTTGATGATTTTTTCACAATAGCCGGGGTTTGGTATTTATACTCGGAGTCTAAACATGAATCCTACTCGAGCACGATTTGCTACAATCTTTGGCATAAAAATGAAAACATTCCTAATTTAAGATAACTTGGACTCTAATCTTTCCCTTTTTGTAGAGTCCAGCATGTCTCGTCCCAGCGCCGATCACAGCCTCTGTCGTTATCCGCTGGCGCTATCTGAAGAAAGCCGATTCTTGTGCTGCATCCAAATTAGCTGGTTTCGATCTGCACGCAATTGATCCCTTGCTGACATGATTTTGGGAGCACTCGAGCTTCTGAGATCCTTCTTCCAAATTCTGGTGTAAACACATGCCCCCCCCCAATTTTGGGATAAAAGTAATTTTATTCCAAAATTATCATGTCTACATCCCTGATTGGTCCACAGTCATGGGTAGAGAACCTTGATCTAGGGCCCACTGTTTATCGCCGCTTGCGTCCATTCACGAGCCTATGCCTCAAAACTTTTTACAAGAGCATCACTGTTTCACGGGCATTTGGATCCATCTTTCCGGGTCGGCTATAAAACGCTTATTCGACTCTGGCGAGAGCAACTCAACACTTCGGCCATGTTTCTCTTCCATCCATCTTTTCGAGTGCTCCAAACTCCGCTGGACCCTCCATGGCCTATCTCTTTGCGATAAAGATCTTGAGCAGTTAGAAGAATTCTTGTGCATAAGGTGATTGTGTCACTCATTCTAGCACCTTGTCGAGCAAGAGAATCAGCTGCTGTGGCTAGAAGAAGTCTTGTGACATCGCCTGCATCTTCTCACCATGCTCGTAGAGCTGTTCTAGTGTTTGCAAGGGCTAGAATGTGTGGACACTTTCCCCTTGTTTGTTCCATCAAATGCCTATCGGGAAAACCACGAGCTTCTTTCCAGCGGTTTCCTAGTCATAGAGAAATTAGCTGGGTGCCTGCTAGTTAGGCAGCTTTTACCTTTCTTTGGCATAATCTTATTAATGGGCTGATGTGACTTGGTTTATGATGATCCTCGGCCTTGTGGGGATCCGGACTCCCTTCAATCCAAAAGAAGCCTTGGTGGGTTGATCTTTGGTCCATGTAAATCTTTTGTATCCATCCCACGATGCTTCGTAATTAGGGAAGCGATAAGTTCGAATCTGTTACCTCTCCGTTATCTGTCCCCTAAATCCCTAGAGTGTCGATCTGTTTCTATCTCTGATTTTAATTTCATACCCCCAACGAAACCGATTTTGCCTTCCCAGGCTATATATACGGGCCACGGCTGAGGGTCCAGCAACAACCCACTACGTCTCAATCCCTCTGCATCCTCAGTATAGTCCCTGTTTTTTCTGTAAGCTTGAGATTATGGAGAATAGCAAGAGGACTGCTGAGGGGGCTCTCAAAGGATCTGCATCATCGCGCCAGCACCTTCATCGTCAAGAGGGTGCAACCCGTGATACGCCTACTGCCTCAGGTCACAGGGCCGACTCCGTTCGGCCTCTGGGGTCTTCCTTGTCAACAGCTTATCGCCAGCTTCCTTGCTACCCGAGGCGACGGATCAGCAATGATGACCTGCTTGCCACCATTGACAGTCACGGCCAGAGTCTTGTCGAATGTCTCTCTCTCGTAGAATCAACCCTGGCCATGGCACGACGCCGATCGCTTCCCGTGGTTGACTCAGTGGATGATAAATTAGCCAAAGCGGAGGCCAGAATCATGGGTGAGATATCATAACCTTTGTTTCCTTTTAATTTCACCTTCAGGATTCTGATCATCTCCTCTTTGAACTCTTTAGATTTGTCTGCCCAACTGGAGAGCATTCAACTAGCTGCGGAGTACGCAGCAAGATTTGTCAACGCCAGAGGTGCCGTCCCGATAGTTCACTTGTATGACATCTCGAACCGCATTAGGGAGGTCGCCCTTCATGGCGTCCGTCATGGTGCTGCCACGGCGCTGGCTGCTGCGCAGGCTTGCTCTAGCCACAATCTCCGGCTTCTTCCTCATGGCTTTCTAGATGAGGTGCACCCCGGGGATCATGAGCGCTTGATTGAGGATTTCCTTGGCGCTGCCAACTTCGTGGCCTTCAACACCCTGACCGCTGATATAGTAGGCAAAGTGTTTCCTGACCCATAACTTATAATAGGCGGTATTTAGCAAACAATTTCTTCGTCTTGAGTGATTTCTCCTTTGTTTTGTACTCCATATTATACGCATCACTCTATCGGCACGATCGATACGCATTGTACGGCCTTTCACCCCTTCGGGTTTACTTTCTCGCAAGCAACAATACCCTTCTGGTATCGGCTACTAAAACTGACGACCGAGCAAATCGGTTGTTAAGTATCAATCCAAACGCTAGGGTAGTATTCCTTCAAATATTTCCCATTTGATTGCTCTGTCGAATTTTCTTTCTCCTCTCAGTATCCCCAAAATACAAGTATTACCATGCGCATAACATTTGATCTGATAAGGCCCTTCCCAATTGGGTGACCTTCCGCCGAACTTGTTGTTCCCTGCCCCGATCGACGATTTTATTTTCAGGCTAAGTCTCCTTCAGAAAATTGCTTGATCTTGACCTTTTAACCATAATATCTCCCAATCCTCAGTTTATCGGCATCAATGTTTTTTAAGAGCATGCAGCCGAAGGCAACTCAAGTCTTTAAAGTCATCCATTACAAAATTCTGGTAGACTTTGACTTGATAAATCATTTTGCAACGTAACACGCCTTGATCCAGTTTGAACTTTTCAAGGAAAGACTGCATTGTGTCTATGCACAAGTTCATAAGGCGATCACATTAGCTCCTTTACTCTAGGTCATCAAGGGCAACCTATTCTAAGCCTTTCCCAGAATTTTGTCTCCCTTTCATATTTTTGAAGATCAGGTCCTGAAGGTGAAGCAGGCTCAGAGGAGTTTATTTGATCGCGAAACCCTTTTGGTCAAGGGGCATTAAAACAGGTGGGATGTTTAAAGAACCACTACAGTTGACTGATCACATCCACTTCGGCTAAAGAGATGATTCTTTCGTAAATAACCGATTCTAGACTTCCGATCTCAATCCCACTTAGGTCTGAAAACACGGCTTTTGTCTAGAGAGCCCTTCGACCTCCTATCCTCAGTTATATAGCGTCGTATTCTCTTCGACATTTGTGGAGTAGCGTTCCGCCTTCTATTAATTGCGGTTGCCTTTTGCGCGTCCTAAGGCGTCCGCCTCTTCGCTTCATGTCTTCAAATACCAACCGAGGGCTTTGGCCTCAAACGCATCTCTATTTGCAACTGTTCCTTCGCTCTCTTCCACCTGCCAAAACCCTATAGCGGTTTTCTTCCTTTCTCCTGTAGATCCAATCATCTATCATGGCCGGCGAAGATAACTGAGGTAAACGCACTGTAGAGGAGATCTCGGCAGAAGACTTGCTGAGGAACCAGCGTCCCCGCCACATGAAGTGAGATTAGCAATCCATGTTCATGATGATGACACGTTCTGATTTGCCCATAGGTTCATTGCGAATGATAGTTTACATCCTTTTCTCCAGGACCGGTAAACCTACTGATGTTGTGTCTTCTGTGCCAGCCTCATCATCAGGTTCTTCCAATTCATATGACGGCGATGATGACCGGAACTTCTTCCGAGAATGGAGAGCTGCCGAGGACCGCTATTCTAAAGCGATTCAGAATAACGGCCAGCTTGAGACCCGTCTAGGGGTCTTCCAAGCGGCCCTTAATGCGGCTGAAGAGGAGGCCAGCACCGTTCGGGCGTGACTAGCTAAGTCTGATGCCGCGGTAGCAGGTAAGACAAGGTACATGAACATTTCTATTCAGGTTTCCATTGCCTTTGTCTTGATATTCTTCTGCAATCGCCAGCCCAAACGGTGCAATTGGAGTCTCTTCAATTGGCGAGGAACGCGGCCGCGGACGCCATCAACGCTAGGGGTTCCCTTATTGACACTCATCTCCAAGACATCCCGATCCATGTCCAGGAGATCGCCCTTCACGACGTTCATCACGGTGCGTCGATGGCGCTAACTACGGCGCAGGTCTAGACCGGGCATGATCTCCACACCATGGAGGTTGGCTTCCCGACTGACAATGGCCCTGAGGGGCATGAAGATCTGATAGAAGATTTTACCGTTGTGGTAGAGGCCATCGTAGACATTACACCCGCTCAGGATGTGGTGAACAAGGTCTTCAATTAGTTTATATTTAGGATAAACCGATGAATGAAGACTCATGTTCTTTTGTGATTATGTCTCAATGTAATGCCTTCGCGCATGACTGTGAATGTTTCTTGCTCTTTTTGTTTTTTGCTCTATAGGCGATACATATCGTATCGGCTTTTACTGTCTTTGAAGGTTTTTACTTTTTGAACTAGAGGCGATACCCTCCTGGTATCGGCTATTGGAACCGAGAACGAATCAGCTGTCAAATTCATGTCAGGATAACATCTCTTCATGCATTTTTCATTCTAAAAATCAAACGATCAATCAATCCGGGTCAAGCATCATATTAAGCGAAACAGAATTTCACTCAAGAAATAAATTAACTCTGAATCGCATTTATACTTTAATTCAGCATTCACATACGTCGGCCTAAACTCATCTCCAAGACTTAATGCTTATTTTTCCTTAACTCAATGGCCGACGCGACGCCATGATTATTGATCAAAACAAGCTTTCAGAGCCGATTGCTTGAACCGGCTGTTGGCCTTCATTATTAATCCGGATGAAGCCTCCTTCCCATGTCTTGCCAGAAAGGCATTTAAAGCCTCCTAGCTCCCAGAACACTGGATCGGCTGTCGCAATACTCACAGACTCATCAGCGCGAACCACCTCGACATCATCTCCGTGCCACTGAATCAAACACTAATGCATGGTTGATGGCACACAACAGTTTGCGTGAATCCAGTCACGACCGAGGAGTAAACTGAATGATCCTTTTCCATCGATGACAAAGAACGTGGTGAGCAGAGTTTTACTCCCGATTGTCAGTTCGACGTTCATTGCCCCCGGGTCTTAGATGTATTACCTCAGAAGTCTCTTAGCACCATGTCGGTTTCAAGCAAATCTCCTGGTCCCTTGCCAAGTTTATGGAAAGTGGTGTAAGGCATAAGATTGACAGAAGCACCTCTGTCCACCAACATCTTGTTCATCGGCTTTCCATCAACAAAACCTTTCATATATAAAGCCTTTAAGTGCCGATGCTTGACTGGCTTATCAAATATTGCTTGCTGCACAACCGTTAACTTGGCAACCATCTCTTCATACTCTGATTCATCGAAGTCTAAATAAACTTCCTGATCTGCTGGAGCTCTGAATTATGATGGCAACAGAAAAGCCATTTGAATAGTAGTCGATGGTTGCTTCTTATCAGCTATTTGCTTGGTACGCCACACTCGAGTTTTACCGAATGGCTGAGCCTATTCCATCTCTTTGTTCCTTAGGCGCTGCACCTTCCTCTTCTGGCTTCTTGTTAAACCTCCAGGGCACCATTGGCCTTCCCGCCAAACATGTTCCCTCTGGTCGCCACCCTCTTCATGATCAGCCCAGTCTGGGTCAACAACTCTTTTTCCTAGCTGATCATGAACACTTTTATTTTTTAAGCGCTGATCCATGTTATTATGTTGATATGTATCTTGGGCAAGGATAGACCGGCGGTTGATTTGAGACTGTCTAAATTCCCAATATTGATTGCTGCATTCTGGACAGTCATGTCTGGTAGGCAATTTCAAACCTTCGTTCCAGCAGTATCTGAAGAAAGGACAATTCCTGTGCGATTCAGCTTGCTTCCTTTCATACCTTTCTTCTTCTAGTTGACGCTGGTATTCTTGATCCTCTGGCCATCGCTGATAATCCTTTTCCTTCTACCGCTGCCACTTATTCAATAAGATTCGAGATGTAACTCGTGGCTTTGTTGCTTCATCCTTTGACGTTTCTCTCTGCTCATATCGGCTCTTCTGCTAATCACGGTGTTTTCTACTCTCTCTGTATTCATCAGCCGATATTTGCATCTTGGGATCAACTATTCCAGCTTCTCTTGATCTGGCCGATGTTAGGACCTTAGTCTTTCCTTTGAATAGCCTAATATCAACCATATTTTGATCTCCTGGGAAAGGATTATCATCGACTTTCATTTTCCGAGGCGTATCGAACTTGAGCCTCCCTTGCTGAATAGCCCTCTGTATATGCTGCCAGAAAATTCTACACTCATTAGTGAAATGAGAAGTAGCATTATGGAACTTGTAGAACTTCTTATCCTTCAACTGTTCAAGGGGCAACATAACATGATTGTCCGGCAATTTGATCTGGCCCTTCTCAAGTAAGAAGTCAAAGAGCTTGTTCGATTTTGTGACATCAAAGTCATAGCTCTCCTTGACTCCTCTTCCCTAAGGATTTGGCACCATTACTGTCTTCTTACCCCAATTCCATTCAGCTGCAGCAACCTCCTCTTCTTCATCTTCATAGCCGTCATCTGCTAAGTATGGATCGTAAGCTTCGGCTATGGTGGTACTCTTCTGGAATCGGGTATCTCTACGCATACTCTAGAATTGGCTATTGAGCATTGCTACCCATTGAGCCAATTGTCCCAAGTTGTCAAACTCTTGTCCTAGCATCTTTTCTTTCCATATTGGCAGCATTCCTTGGACGGCTAAAGCAGCTAGCTGATCATCGACCAAGCTCAATGAGAAACACAAATTCGTAGTCTCTCGGAATCTCTAAAGAAACTCAGTGCCCGATTCATTAGTTCTCTATCTCATGGTTGTCAGATCGGTTATTTTCTTATCTCCAGTCCTAGTGTAAAAATATGTATGAAACTTTTTCTCTAGGTCAGCCCAATTGGCAATGGAGTTGACTGGTAGTGACGAGAATCAAGTGAAGGCCGGCCCTAACAGGGACAAGGAGAAGAAATGAACTCGATGGCCATCCTCAATTGATGCTTCGCCCAATTGTGTAAGATACCGACTGACATGTTCTATTGTGCTTGTACCGTCTTGACTAGTGAACTTGGTGAATTCTAGGAGCCTGTAATTTGTAGGAAGAGCGACCAAATCATACCATTCTGGATATGGGCGTTTGTACGAAAAAGTCATTCCTTTTGGCTTCAGACCGAACTGATTCTTCATCATCTCAGTCACCTTCAGCAGCAACTCATCAGCTTGCAGATTTGGATTTCTCAGTACTTGCTGACCCATCTGTGGATTGAAATCCTGCGTGCCTTGATATCCTAGATTTGGTATCATATGGAGGGTGCTATAATCCATGCCATAGTGACAGCCTTGTGGAACCTCAATCTGTTGGGTCCTTTGCTGGCTTGCTGCTTGAAGTCTCTGATTATAGACATAAGGATCTATATCTCTGCGGATCCTTTCAATTGATGGTGCTATCTTCTGAACCGACGACGGTATGTGGCCTGATGTGCCAAAATTGATCATCTGGTTTTGACTCTATCCCACGGCTGTTGCACATGCTGTATTGACGATCCAGGATTGTACTGTATCTGATTTGTAGTAGTACCTGGAGTTTGTTCAGATGAACCTTGAAGTGTCTAGACATCACCATTACCAGCTGGTGCTGCTTCTTGATGGCTGGTACCGACTTGATTAGTCCCTTGAGTCGACGGATCTGGAATATTATAACAAGTCGATCCAACCTGACCAACTAGAATTCCATGAACCGCCTCTTTCATGGCGTTGTGAAATGCGTCAACAAAAGCTTCATTACGGCTTGATATGGCATCACGAATAGATTTGTCTATGGCTTCCGTAAAGAAACGCCTGTCTTCAGCTTCGACTGTATCTGTCTGCCCATGTAGTAGAACTCTTGGTAGTGGAAATTTTTGAATAATTGTACTGTCACGTGTTTTGGTTTAGGACAACAAACACTTCTTCTGAAATTCTTCCGTAACTTTATTGATGGTATCCTTATCTTCATCAGGCAGGTCTTCAAAATGTACCATGAGGATGCTGTCGTTGTTGTGAACGCCATGACAATTGTGGTGTCCCACCGGACATGCCAGAAACGTGTGTCGACACAAAATTTTCATCTCTGTACCGAGGACACACGCAGACAAGCCGGAAGGGTCCGCTCGATAGAGCAGATCCGCCTAGCTTCAGCTTAAGGGTGGTCGATCCTGCGCAATCCTTCCGAGACGTGCCAGTCAATTAGACCCTGCAATTGACAAGGAGACAAAGCTCATCAGTAATTAAGGGTGGAATGTGCCGGTGTTGCCAGACAGTCCCGAATGTGCGGCTCTGAAAGCCGATATGAAAGGAGATCGACTAAATAGTCGATCCTAGCATATTCGTAAGAATGAATCGGTTAAAGCTCATGGGGTTGTATAAGAAGAATCGATTATCATTCAGGATAAATGTTATTTAAGCAAATATTAAATCAATGGCAATAAGATATCAACGGTGATCGGTTTGTACTGAGCCAATGATTATAAGTAACCGAACTCCTTTTTATATAAAGAAACAATTCAACATCACTTAACCATTTAATAAAGATAAATCTAATGAACATGTTAGATCTCATCTATCGCCATGACCAGTGGGGCATGAGGCAGAATCATGCAGGCCATAAAAACAACAATAGACTCAACAACCCTAACTCATTACTAATATTAGTGGGGCATGATGCAGAATCATGCAGGCCATAATACAATAACAAGATCATGGGACTAACATATCTTTCAACTTATCTCTACTTCAACGATCTCGTAATGCGAACTGTTCATGAAAGCATTCGATATCGGCTAAACAGCCGATTCAGGCATAGCGCACAGCTAAGGTCATGTCTTCTCAGGAATGGGTCTACCAACTAATGATCCCCACTCCACGGTGCCAACAGTGGGGTGAGAGGCAGAATCCCACAGGCCATGATGATGGACCATGGAAAGGTTTTCATTAACTAATAGATCTACTCAAGATCGGACATGCCTTAACCGCATGCTATGCACGATTGAGATTGACGTAAAACAGCCGATAAAAACATAACTCATCGCTTAAGATGTAGATTAGATAAGTTTTAGATTAGCAAACGATGAGTTAAACAAGATGTAAGACCGATCCAGATCAATCTCAATCGGGCAGAGTGATATTGCTATAATTAGATAAACAATGAAAGCAATAAGCAATATCGGTAACTTAATGAATCTACCAAAGACTGCCATGCTAAGGTAGAGCCGATAACTTGACCTTGATCTAATTCAAGCAGTGCGGTGTGAGGCAGAATCACACAGGCCATACTTGAATTAGACAAGAGTCGATAACTAGCCTATACCAGAGTCGCAGTGGGGGTCGACCGGATCGATGCAGCCATACGAACAGAGGTATAAACCTTGACGGTACTTACAGACAAGCAGTGGAGGTCGACCAGATCAATGCAGCCGTACTTGCTGAAGAACTCGTCGAGATCTACTCTACTCCTACTCCTAAGGGGTGGCCGGAGCCGAAAAAAGTAATTGACTTTGTATTTAATTGGTTGATGATTTTTTCACAATAGCGGGGGTTTGGTATTTATACCCGGAGTCTAAACATGAATTCTACTCAAGCACGATTTGCTACAATCTTTGGCATAAAAATGAAAACATTTCTAATTTAAGATAACTTGGACTCTAATCTTTCTCTTTTTGTAGAGTCCAGCATGTCTCGTCCCAGCGCCGATCATAGCCTCTGTCGTTATCCGCTGGCGCTATCTGAAGAAAGCCGATGCTTGTGCTGCATCCGAATCAGCTGGTTTCGATCTGTACGCAATTGATCCCTTGCTGACATGATTTTGGGAGCTCTCGAGCTTCTGAGATCCTTCTTCCAAATTCTAGTGTAAATAGATGCAAAAGCACAAAGCTCCTAAGCTCGCTAGCAATGCTCAATAACAAGGCTACACAAGCTAAATTAGAGAGCGCAAATCTCTTAGCTACACAAACTAAGCAATGTGACTAACAAGTTTACTAAAACCAAATTAGCCACGTAAAGGAGCTACTTCTATGCTACACAAGCAAGAAGGTAACTAGCAAGCTACATAAGCAAACTAATTACAAGAGCAACTACACAAGCGCAATGTATATGAAAGTAAATACAAGCTTGTGTAACGGGGATGCAAACCAACAGGAAGATAAGGATGACACGGTGATATTCCGAAGTTCACGTGCTTGTCAACACGCTAGTCCTCGTTGTATCAATCGCTCACTTGGTGGTTTGGCAGCTAATTGGCATCACCCGCCAAGCCCGCACATTGGGCACTGCCAGAACCAACCCCAAAAGTGAGGGTAGCTCAGTGACACCCTCTACTAGTGTTGCTCTTCGTGGCTCCCACAGAGTGAGCATAGTACCCCTCACAAATCCTTCAACGGAGCACCGCACAATCTTCTTGCATGGTTCAATGGAGACCACAACCAAGCCGTCTAGGAGGTGGCAACCTCCAAGAGTAACAAGCACTACCAGCTTACAACTCGATCACCTAGTGCCAACACTTGCAATCTCTCATGCACCGCACTAGAATCGCTCTCTCACTTAGCGGATATGATTAGCACTAATCACAAGTGAGTAGGAGGGCTCCCAAGCACTCTCACACAAGGACACTAAGTCCCCAAGGTGCTCAGCCCCTCAAATGGCCAGCCACCACCTCTATTTATAGAGGGAGGCCTAAAACTAGCTGTTTGGACGCGTGCTGAAAAGTGAACTGCGGATAGTCCGCCTTTATGGACCCAGACAGTCCGCCCTTATGCTGAAACTAGCTGTTAGGTGCAGCAACAGTCACCCCAGGCAGTCCACCCCTTAGGGCCCTAACAATCCGCCATTCACCTGAAACTAGTTGTTAGAGTTCAAACGATAGCGTCGGATAGTCCAGCAATTATAGGCGGACAGTTCACTGTTCAAACTCAATAAGTCTAGAACCTGTCCAGCAACCCCCATTCCTCAAAAATTAGTCGGTGGACAGTCCGCCCTTATAGAGCCGGATAGTCCATCGTTCATTTCCAACAGCCTAGACAGAGTTTCCAGCAACTCTACTAGCCACCGATTTTAGCCGGCGGATAATCCGCCACCTAGGCACGGATAGTCCATCGTTCACCTATCAGCCCATGAATAGTATGAGTGTCGTGTCTGATCCCTCCCAAACATCAGCGTCCGAGGACCGTGGACAGTCCGACACCAAAGGTCAGACAGTCCGCTAATGTCCAGAAAGCAATCCAAGCTTCCTGCGACGTTCTCCTCGCTTTCAACTTCTTCTCATTTACAAATGTGCCAACACCACCAAGTGATACACCACCTTATGCTCATGTGTTAGCTTTTCACAAACATTTTATCCAAGGATTACCACTCTTTTCACCACGCCACTCGATCCTAGCAACAATGCAAAGTTAAATCACTCGAGTGGCACTAGATGACCGATATGCAAACAAGTTTGCCCCTCTTGATAGTACGACCATCTGTTCTAAACCCGGTCATCAACTTCTCTACTCACCTATGACCGGTGAAATGAAATGCCCTATAGGTTATACCTTTGTCTTGCACATTCCATTCCATCTCCTCCAATATCGATGCAACACATGCACCAACATGATTAACAGTGATATGATCCACTTTATATCATCATATGACCTTATTGGTTTATCCATCTTGATCTCACTTGCTCTTCACCGTTGCATCGGTCCATCGGTGCCAAGTCTTTACTCAAACATCCCGCCACGCGGTCCAGTGCTTCAAAGACTCCAACTTGCCCTTCACTCTTATAACCGGTCCATCAAGCCAAGCCTCATCTTGATCTCTCCACCTTAGTCACATGACTCCATGTCATGTCACCCGTGGACTAGTCTCCTATATATTCTCACATAACCATATATTAGTCCACCTATGTTGTTACTCAATTATCAAAACCAAACAAGGACCTTTCAACGAGAACCAAGATAGAAAGCGTGTGATAGGTGGATAATAGGAGAGACAAGATAAGTAATTGGACAAAAAACTATTTTGAAAAAACCATCAACTAGAAAATATTTTTTTTGTGTACTGTCTATATAACTTGATAAGTACATAAACTACCTCGCCTCATAATTTCTAGTTTGGGACTGTCCTAGCTGAATGGATTGCAACACCAAAATCTTTGGTACTCTTCCTGTCTTAAAATAAACGCACGTCTCTCTTCTTAAGGACTAGAAATATAGAAAATAATATCAACATTTATATCTTAAAATAAGTTTCTTATAGAAATATACTTCATGCTCAATCTAATTATACTTATTATACATAATAAATATTAATTCGTTTTTATATGAATTTGGTCAAACTTTAAAAATATTTGACTTCGGTGATATGTGTATTTTATTTTAAGACAGAAGGAGTTTTTTTTTTACTATTCTCTCTTCTTCCCATAAAAGGATAAAATTCTCATTTTCAAGAAATCAAACGATTAAAGTTTAATCAAAGTTATATAAAAAAATAACACTTACGATACAAAATAAAATCTATTAATTAGTTATAAAATATATTTTTCTAATAATCTAGTCATAATACTATTTATTCATTATAAATTTAGTCAAAACTAGTTGAATTTGTACAAATTTTATAATTATTTACACTGCTGCAGTCCTGTAGTTGAAACTAGTTTTTCGGGCGCGCCCATGCGCGCGGTCCACTGGCCACACGTATTTTTTTTGGAGGAAAAAAAGATATAATCAAAGTTGGGCTGTATTTCGATTTGAGAAAAATCTGAGGATGTTTTCGTAAAAAAACGGCGAGAGTGTCTGGGGAGCGCGAGTTAATTTTCGCTAAAGTGGAGGTCTTTTTTGCAAACAAACCAGTGCCCATCCGGTCTGGACTGAGCGTTGATTTGGAAATAATATGAGGCGTTTTTTATAAAAAATTCTGAGAAGGCGTCTGAAGCGCGGGTTGATTTCCGAAAACTTAAAGGGGTTTTTCGTAAAACGACCACGACTCGTCCGATCTGGGCCGTCCGCGCGGCCGATCGAACGGCCACGAAAAGCCGACGACGTGGCCACCCTGAGACCACGCCGTGGCCACATCAAATCATATCTTTAGATGTGAACGGAGAGAGTACCCACGGAACCGCGCGAACGGACCCACGCCACAGGGGTAAGATGGGAACCGCAAAAAGGGTGCACGCCGGTGGGGGCCGCCGTGCCGGCCGATGGGACCGACCGACCGAAGCGAACCCCATTCGCCCCGCGCGTGCGGGTTGGCCGCCCTGCTCTGGGCCTGGACTCCCCTCTCCTGCCATGCGAGCCGGGGGCCCCGGGTCAGTTGTCCATTCCACCTCGACCGCTCAAGTCCCTGCCAGGTGGGGTCTCTCACACGAGGGCCACCTGTCATTGGAAGCTGTCAAGTGCGGGTATACCGCAGCGCGGTGGCGAAGGTTTTGTTGTTCCCTCTGGGACGTGCGCGCGGACCCGAGGTGGCGGGCTCCCGACGCGTGCCGCCTGGCCCGGACCCCGAGGCACCTGACTGGTCCGCCTGCTGTGACCGGTTCACGTGGACATGGTGGAGCTCAACTCTTTGGCGCTTTCCGACCTTTCTACTTGCACAGTTGGTTAACGGCCTTTTCAGGCCACTGGATTTGTACCGGGTAGAGTTGAAGTTTAGCCCTGTTATATCTAATATTTGACATATGTACAGAGTATTAAATGTAGTTTAATTATGAAATTAAATGCATGGATTGAGACTAAATTGTGAAACGAATTTTTAAATCTAATTAGTTCATAATTTAACAATATGGTGCTACAGTGAACATGTACTAATGATGAATTAATTAGACTTATTAAATTTATCTCGTAGATTACCGAGGACTCATATAATTTATTTTTTTATTACTGTCCGAACACTCGACATGAGACCTTCCATATGACACCCAAACTTTTGCAAACGACAAAAGAAGATCTAACCGCGACAAAGGACTTTATGCTTTCTGAGCCGCTTGCTTTGCTTACGCGCCCAACTTTTTTCTTTCGCTGGCGGCTACAACGGGAGTTGTTCCCTAGAGCTAAAGTTAGTTGTTAGTGTTTTCTTTGAAACAACAAAATGTTGTTTATCAGTTGTCACTTTTACCATACTTTTACCGGTGCATTTTTCAAATGAATGATCCACACCTTTAGGCCCCGTTTAGATCCAAAATATTTTGGATTTTGGCTCACTGTAGCATTTCGTTTGTATTTGATAATTAGTGTCTAATTATGGACTAATTAGGTTTAAAAGTTTCGTCTCGCGATTTCTCACCCAACTGTGCAATTAGTTTTTTTTCGTCTACATTTAGTACTCCATACATGTGCCGCAAGATTCGATGTGACGAGAAACGCGTAAAATTTTTTAGAATCTAAACACGCCCTTAGCTGATATGAGCGAAACAAGACATTCAACAGCGACACCTTGCCTCGTCTAGAAGGCGCGCTACATGGGACACTTGCTAGGCCGAGCGAGCTCTTTCGGCTCTCCCCGAGCAGCAAGGAAAATCTTGCCAACGCAGGAATCAAGGCAAGCGAGACACATGAACTAAACAAGTATCAGTGTCTAGTTTCTTGCTTGGCTAGGCAAAAATAGAAGTACTTGGCAAAAGTACCAAGCACGTCCGTCGTCGTGCTTTTTCGAAACCTGCAATAGGGGCTTTGTGGTTCTTCCGTTCTTGTGGTGTTGAGCTTCATTCTTTGTTCTTAGGTGAGTGAGTTCTGTAAGCTGCTGGAGCATCCCTGCTGTTACGGCTAGACTTTGCCCTATTTTTTTTTTCTTGTTCTACTTTAATGCAAGGCAGAGCTCTAGCCATTTCAAAAAGCATTCTTACTATACCCAAAGATATTCAAAAGTGGCTGAACACGGCTTAGTTGGTTCTTGCGGTGAAAATTGATCATACGAGTTTATGTCTTGACTTTATTATGGGTGCTCATATTTTTATATTCGAGAAGCTGACTATAATATTCTTCTTTGGTAGCCGATAGGTCATCGATAGCGATGTGTCCAGTGATTTTGTCAATCTCAATATCTATCAACTAATTATATTATATCATAGACACTTGTAGTCTTTGAGTGTTCGTGTGTGTATGTGTGTTTGTTGTATGTCTTGTACTAGTTTTGAAAACAATATATCTATAAACACATCAAAAATATGTACTAATAATGTCAGTGCATATGGAAACTTGAACAACTATTGCCAACAAACACTGCTACATAGAGACTTAACCAAGGCGTTTGGTTTTTGGGCTCCGAGGCGATTGGGCCGGTTGCCCGCCTCGGTTATTCGTGAACGGACAGACGGCCTAACAACCGCCTCGGTTAATCATTAACCGAGACGGGCACCATAAGCCAACCTCCGCGGTTAATCCACAAGTAACCGAGGCGTGCACCGTAACCAAACGTCTCGGTTAATCGATTATTTTTAGAGGCGGTTATTATAAGCGTCCGCCTCCATAAATCGATTTACGGAGGCGGACGTCTTCGTCTTAAGATGTCCGCCTCAGTTAATGATTACAACAAAGAATAATTCATAACTTTTACGTGTGAACTCGGATGAAGACAAACTTTATATCAAAATTGTAGCTCTCGACGAGATCTACAACTTCGTAGTTGAAAAGTTTTTGAATTGAAACTATTTAGGGTCCCAAAATATTATTGTAAGTGCACAGATTTTCAAAGTTAATAAAAAATGCCTGCCTCGGAAAAGATTTGTGTAGTAGTGAAAATCTACTCTTGTTTGTTATTTTACATGCCAAATTTAAGGCAAATATAGATATTTAGATTTTGAAACCTATTAATCTGGATTCAAGCTCTTGACTTAACATACATACTCACATTTTTCTAGATTTATTTCATGATTTAACTATGCTATTTTTTCAATGATAGGCAAAGTGACCGTTGGCAGCGAGATACATGTGTTGACTTTATCAGTCTTGAGAGGTTTGGGATGTGTGCTTCTATAGGAGTGTATGCGTGTGCGCGTGCGCGTTCGCGTTCGTGTAGGCTTGTGTTAGTACTGTGATACAAAATTAAAAAAAAAAAACAAGTACTTCTGTGATCATAGAGGTTGATGTTTGGTTGTCTGGGTTATGAGTATCTCTAGCAATACCCACCAGGGGCTTCTCGAACATTCCACACTGGTGCACCTTTCTTCAAGTCTTCCGTAAATCCGTATGGTTTGAGAAGATTAGCACATGAATTGCTTGTGTGGGCCCGGCTGCTACCGAACCCAGAATTGCTTCGCTCACATGATTGCTGACACTTTGACAAAACTGTGATGAGAATAGTTCTTCCTGTGCTCATCCATGTGTTTAGTCTCTCGAAATCTGAGAAATTCGTTCAATAGATCGATCAAGCTATGCAAGGTCTTCTTAAGTCGTAGCTATAACAAAAATGATATGCTAGGAGTATTTATTAGTTTCAAGTTTCCCCACCGAGAAATAACAAGTGTGTTTGAACCATGAAGGTTTCAAGCTGCGCTTGTCAATCGACTGTCACACACATGTAATTAGTAGTTTATTTAAATGCGTGGAGGCTAGACCCGTACCAAACCCTTCGTAAAATTTCTCTCATAAGATTTGTTTGGTCCCTAAATAATGTGCTAATTGCCTCATTTCTAATTCAAGACGTGTGGAGAGGTTGAGATCACGTGGATCGACACAAACTAGCCCGAACACGCGGGCTTAGGAAGCAGCGCGTGATATACGGAACATATTTTTTGAACATTAACAAAAAGCGAATAAAAGAATACAGAACTATGGAACACAGTGATTATGAACAACACCAAACAGCGTTAAACAACGACCGAGCGATTTATTCCCTGTAGAGGGACGCAAGAGTTTGTATATTCCAGTGTATTATTTTCACCGTTAATGAAAAATAGCTGCACATGCAGCGCAAGAGTTTGTATGTTCACAGCGGCGGATCCAGAAAATATTTTAGGGGGGACTGAACAACACTGCTGCTTGATCTTAAATCTCAGCCCCCCTACACTATGTAATTTGCTTTTAAAAATTCATAGAAATTATACTGATAATTTGCACCTTTTTCGGTTTGGGTAGCCCCCCCCCCCCACCCCCACTGCTGGATCCGCCCCTGTATGTCCAGATAGTGTATAATTAGGTTCAAAGATACGCCTTCGCGTGCAAGCATAATGAAGTGTTGCACCGATTAAAAACGTGATTTGGTCAACTATTTATTTATTCTGACATTATCAAGGCCTTAATATATCTATCTATCTATTGATTCATAATGTCACAGTTCCATTAGGATAAAGGATTCTTCATTCGCATGTATGGCGCATGTAATTTAAAAATAGATATTTCTTTAAAAAGCGGTGGGAACAGTTTTTTAAGGAAAAAAAAACTCCGTTTGTGCATGTTCTGCTCACTACTAGAGGATAGAGCATCACTGTTTGTTAAGAACGACTAGCCCGAACACGCGCCTACGCTGCGTGGGATTAGAAAGCAGTGCGTGATATGTGAACATATTTTTGAATAGTAACAAAAAGGGTGACAGTGTTACGAGGGCATTCTTGTACTCGTAGGTAGCTAGTGGAAGGTGGTCAATATGGAAGATAAACTACACATGGCTTGGAAAAACTAGAGCTAAACTCAACAGTGAAAAAGAGATTAAAAAAACTTGACTTCTAGGAAGCCTCCCCTAGAATATTTCATTAGGGCCTGTCCGTTTCATTTTAGAACAAGGGGTTGGAGGGGATTGAGGGGATAAAAAAAATCCCTCAATCTTCTTGGTTCTGAGATCAAACGAACAAGACCTCATCCATATAGTCAAGAAAAGACTATAAACCATGGCCATTAAATAGCATAATGACTGGGTTTTTTAAAAAAACAGAGAGACTAACTCGTGACCTATAGGCACACAACACTCCCCTTACCACATATATATTCTCTAGCCGTCTAGCTTTGAAAAAGAAAAACGATGAAACAAGTGAGCGAGTGAGGCCATGCATGTTTTAGGCTGTCTTTGGCACGACTCCCGTCTGACAGGCTCCGGCTTCTCCTTTTCCTGTGCGGAACTATGCTGTCCTGTACACATCCCTACAGGCAGGGGCGGAGGATACTGGCGGTGAAATTGGGCCTCGCCCCCCCCCTTCTAACAGAAATTCAATGACCATAAATTCTTAGCAGGTTGAACTGCATGCCTATTTAATTTTCATCAGGATTTGGTACTGCAAAGATCAATTTGGCCCCCTCTTATTCTTATGCCACGCTCCGCCACTGCATGCAGGGGCTCCGGCTCCTTCAGTCATTAGAGAGAGAGAGAGCCGGAGGAGCCACACTTGAGAGGCTCTGGCGGCTCCGCCACAGTACTGCTACAGTACCAGGCCGGAGCTCCACCGAAGAGGCCCTTAGCTTGTTTCCATGGAGGAAGGAGATCAGACAAGAAAAACATTTTTGGTGGTAATAAAAGAAACAATGTAAGCATTAATTGATTACAGTCATGTGGCCAAAAAAAGCTCAATAGCCGACAGAGGAGATAACAGTCAAGACAGCAGGTCCCTTCTGAGATCCATCGGAACACATGAATTTTACTGAACCTTTCTTGGATTAGTTTGCATCTAGGAAAGAATGATGCACTTCAAAATTTGGCATTAGATTAGAGAGTAAAGATGGAAAGGGATGTTTCATGAGAGGGCTTTGAACTGAGGTTCTTAAAGGTGCACTGTGAGCTCGAGACTAACCGAGGAAAAAAAAGGAAGGGAATGAGGACTATCATCAGAGGCTCAGAGCATATTTGTACTACCAGATGAGCTATAAATATATTCCTACTTTTTCGAATTTTTCGTGAAAAGATTTCGATGCCGTGCATCGAACGTGGTACACTGGATTTACATACGTTTTGGCAAGATTTTGTCCCAGCACGGCGATTCACCGCCCTTTCCATCTGAGAGGACGAAATTGGATGTCTCTTTGATCGGTCTCTTCGTGTCATCACATTATTCACCCCACTTGTAAAGGTGCCTGAGATTAACAGGTTGAGCTTTGCTCCTTGCCACAAGTTAGCATCGATCCCATGTTTCAGTGTTGCTTCCTTGGAGATGGCAAGTTCAATTATCAGTGTAAGGGTTTTTCTATTTCTATTCTTTTTTGTTTCTGGTGAGTAAGGGGATTGTTTATTTGATTGTTCGAATAAGCAAGGATTGTATCAAGCTTATTTACAATGGCAAAGGTTTACCCAGAGCTTGTTTGTTGGCAGAGAGTGTCATCCATGCATGCTTAATAAACCCAAATGAAAGGAGTGGTGAAAATGTTTGGGGTATTCAATAGCATAATATTTATGGTTGAGGACTTGAGGTAGAAGTTCAAGGACCAAGCTTGGTAGTACTTTGGTAGAGGGTTTTGTTCCCTTAATTATCAAATGAACACCCCATGGCATTATTTAAGAGAAATATAGATATCAAAGCTAAACGCAGAGGCCCCGACCTTTTGTAATCTAAAGAGATCAATTAGTTTAAAAAGATTGAGCTGCCGTTTCTCTGGTTGAGCAAAAGCTAAGGCAAAGGGTGTTTTTGGTCTTTGGAAGTTTGGGTACCGATGCCACCCATGGCGAAAGTGCCGGTCATTTTCTTGGGCTTTGGCTTCCTACAGTGCAGGAATTTCATATGTACAAGTTGCGCACTAACTTTCAACTGAATCACGCCATCTGTCTCGCAAGTCGTCCAAAATCACGCTGTTATTTTTTTCCAAGATATCGTCCAAAATCACGCTGTTTTTTCCAAGATATCGAACGTCACCAGCAAATAATGAAACAGTACGTACATATCTTCTGGCATAAAAAGTGGCGCAAGAAAGCACACCCGATTGACCATGATTTCGTGACTTCCGACAGTGTACCTTTCACAGAGCACCTAATGTTCAGAGTGTACTTTAAGACAAAAGGGAAAAACAGCGTCAAGTCAAGCAGCTCCACTAGCGAGCCATGAACCCCACCAATCATCAGTGCTGCAGCTGCGGATTTTTCTTCAGTGGCTGAACATTAGCCGTAGGAAGAGGTTGCAGCAGCAGCAGCAGCGCTGCTGCAGCTATTCCGAGCAGGCTTAGCGAATTTCCAGAATGAAAGAGCGCAATGTTCATCCTCAGGTAGGAGTAAGTCATACGCGAGGATCCCAGTGATTGCCGTTGGTATTTAGGTCAGCAATTTTTACTCGAGCATCATCTCGCAACAATTTACGGAATTCTCAGAAGCAATGTTAACTGGAATGCACAAAGATCCAACCAGTAGTATAAATCTATCGGATGCGCCAATATAATGCAGAACATAGTGCTGTCGCAACAGATGAACAGAATCAGAATCCGAACATGAAAAGGAACCAGCACAAATAGTCATCATCATGGGCACATAGAGAGAGAATGATCCCCAAGATCCATTGAGCACAACTCTATATGATTAACTTTGCAAGTTAAAAACTGCACCCTGGCCTCGCAATTAGCTGTCGGAAGGTTCGAACAAATGTATCGATGCCAACTAAAAGAATGGGTTGCAATCATGTCGACAACAAAACTTTGTGGACAGCGGCATCTGTGGCACCGCAAATTCAGGAATAGTATTCCTTCCCCACTCGATCGAAACAACAGAAAACAAAGGAATGTCGCAGTTAATGTGGTGCTCACCACAGCCCAATCATCTTCCACCAGAAGCCGCCCGCCCCAAGCCAGATGATGATGTTCACGACAGAGATAACAAACCCATAGCCCCACCATTGAGCCAATGGGACATACCCGGCGCCATAGAAGACAGGAGCAGAGCCAATGCCATAGTGGGTGGTGCCACCCATGAGGTTCGAGAGGAATGAAAGAACCATGGCAGCAAAGAGCGGCGGGGTGCCCAGGGCACTCGCCACTGACAGGAACGCGGCGAACATTGCTCCGATGTGTGCAGCACCACTGGCAAAGAAATAGTGAGAGTAGAAGTACAGCAGCACCAAGACACCGAATGAGGCTTGCCATGACATGCCAAGCCCTCCAACAAACTGAAACAAAAGCAATAAGGTCAATAAATGATAAATTAGCAGAAGTACTTAAAAAGAACCTACCAATCTATCTATATTGTAGATGTCAGAAAAAAATAACAAAACAATTAGTAATATCAGACCCCAATATAATTTAAACTGCATCATGTTACAATTACCAAACTAATGTCTTTCAATTTTTTATTTCCTATAGTTTGCATAGATATATCCATAAGCATATGAATTCAGCAGTATTAAGTTCAGACAAAACCAAGATAACCACTCCTGTGTCAAATCTAACAGTGTCAAACACAAGTTACACAAGGTTCTTATAGCATGATGACTACCCAGCCTACCCCTTCACAAACAAACAGCACAATAAATTGCTACTTGTTTCTGGCTAAGGGTAAAGAGATGCATACCCTTCATAACCTTTCTTTGCCCAAAGTAAATTTTCATTTTTTTGTGGAACTAGGTTAAAAATGAACAGTAAAGAAAGAAAAACACTAAATTTCTAGGCTCCAGATTGCTGGATCATGTTGTATTGCAGTAAAAAGCATCCATCATGCCCAACATCTCTTAAATAAGGTAATTTAGTTCGTAAAGCATGCTAATCATGAAGACCTAACAATGACGAGAAAATTCCTTATTTGACACTAGAAGTTGACATGGTTCCTTCTAAGGCCCTAAAAAATTCTCCCTTATATGGCACCAGGTCTACTTTGACATTTCCGTCCATTCTGACAATGATAACCTTCAAGTTCATGTCAGATTAGCTGGAGATGGTCTAAAATGCCCGTTTCCTCAAAGCCACACGGCCCTCAGCCTTCTCCCGTCACAAGCTCAAACGCCCCTTATCCTCTCTGTTGTTCTCTCCCCCATGTCCCTCTGTCCCAAAACCCTAGTCAGCAGGAGGGTTCATATCCAGTTGAGGTCGGCAGGGAAACATGCACAATGGATCACGTCACAGTGGCGGCCCAAGTGGCATGGGCGGCACTGGCCCGAGCAACCAGGGCAGCTGTGCCCCAAGCGCCATTGGGGGTGGCAGCCCGACTGACCAGAGATCCTGCAGCCTGAGCGCAATGGCCAAGCAGCCTGGGCTCCTGATTTACCGTGCCTGAGGCTTGGAGTTCATCTGCCCCAATCCTCTCAGTGAAACAAGCACAAATAACTTGGTTTTCTTAGGGCCTGTTTGTTTCCATGGACGGGAGTAGCGCATATACCGCAGCAGCTATGTCGTGGGGAAGCACTGATTCCCTCGCGTCACGGCGTCTCATGTTTCCTGTTGAAAACCCTACGTGATGCTGAAGGGCAGCCAGCAGAAGTGCATCAAACACAGGGCGTCTGGAGTGATTCTGAGCTTTTTACCGCCACAGATGCCGGATAGGACAAAACAAACAGGGCCTTAATCCTGCTCCCCTGTTTCTGTGCTCTGCAGCTTTGGAAGGGCATGTGATGGGGCTCTGTTTTCTTGTTCAGACAGAAGATCGTCTTTGGATTTTTATTTTATGATGGTTTATGTGACATGTCAAAAGTCTAGAAGTGAAAGGTGGGATGAAAGGATGACTCTGCGAAATGCCGAAATACAGTATAAACATACTTATTATGAAATATAATTAAAACTTGCACTATTTAAAAGATGTGAGCTGCTATTAAAGTGAATGTAAATAAGAAGCTGCACACCAGCTACTGAAAATGTGGCATGGACAATACCATGAAAAACTTACTGTTTTTTTAACAGAAAATACAGCAGCGCAGGCCCCCACTGTTAGAACCTTTTATATTAATAAAAAGAAGAAACTGTACAATAAAAGGGACCACAACTATGAACAAAGCTCCCAGAGGGAGCCTCAAGCCTGAGGAAGGCTAGAGAACCAAAGAGCTAAGCAAGAGAATCTATACAAAGAAGAAAAGCAACTCGTTTATCTTCACACATTCTGAGAGCTTGAAGTCTAGCCTCACAAAAAGAGGACATCCAAAATGTAAAAGAAGGCTGGCCTCCTCACAAAACTTACTGTTTCATTCTTTAAGAAAAAGAAGCATACTATTTTCTCATGAGATGATTACATTAAGCACATTTTTTTTCTCACCAATAGATAGGAAAACATGTATGAAATTAACATGTTGAACGATATTGGGAAAGAAATAGGATGAAAAATCCATGTATGATGTTAACATGTTGATAGATACTGAGAAAGAGATGCTTCATACTTTCATGATAAGCTTGATTTGATCAGTATAACTAAAACTACGCGTGGTTTTTTGAAATTGCTTGTTGCCTCACATATGTTACACTACAAATCCTGGTGCTGGGACTCCAATACTGGCACAAAGAGGGCTGAGGGACAAAAAGGTCTTTTCATCTAATCTTTTAACATGTTAACAGCCAACACTGATGGAAGTGTCAAATTAAGGCATAAAAGATAGACCCGGTATCATATAAGGGAGAAAAAGATTTTCAGGGCCATAAAGGAAGCATATCGGGGGGCTGAGGTGGTTCCATACGTTCTGGTCCCTCTGTGATCAGAAGTACGGATGCTAATTGGGTGGGATCTGTCAATCTGTGACGTTATGTCTTTGAACTCATTGTGTTTGTAATTTTGTTGCTTTAAGTAATAAAATTCAGGTTTCTCGTTGTGGGAAAAAAATAAAGGAAGCATGTCAATTTCCATTGTCAAATAAGGAATTTTCTCACGAATAAAGGAAAAATCTTAACCTTATAAATGCCAAGATCCAAGGCTCATGAGAGATGAGAGTTGTGTGAAGAAAAGAGAGTGTACCTTCACAACAGTCTCACTGAACCAAGAGATGAACCCGTATTTGTTGAGGTAGCCAGCCATTGCTATAAGTGCTGCAAACCATGTAAGCGTATCCCATGCCACAGACTCTGCCAAACACTCTTTCCATGTGACAACCCCTGTGATTAGGAGGACTCCTAGGCCAAGAATTGCTGCAGACACCGCATCCACATTCAGCATTCCTCCAAAGATCCAAAGACCAACCTGGTGGCATGCAGAGAAAGGGCATAATGTTCAGTGAAGAAAAGTGGATCCAATTGCTATTCAAGTTAGATGTGACAGGGCAATGAAAAAAAAACTGCATTCAGTGACAACGACTGTCAAGGAAATGAACATTACAAAGTCACAGGTCAGAGTTCAGTCGATTACTAAACCATTGATAACAAGAATCCTAACACCCCAAAGGCAATAAATGGTGCATCTATTGTATTCATAATAGAACACTATAAACTACTTATGAAAGATAGCTGATAATAATTTTAACCATCAGGATTCAAGTCATAAATAAAGAACACTAATAGCACAAGAAAAGTTGAAAGAATGCTAGTAAAGGCATAGTAATGGCAAAAGGTTAAATGTTGCCAGAAAATGGCAAGTATATGTATATGTATCATTAACTATATACCGTAAGCAGCAGCGTGCCGGCCATGATCTTCTCCTCCGTGCTCATGGGTCCCATCTTGGCGAGCCGCTCCTTGGCCAGGCGTGGCGCATCGGGGCTGGCCTTCACCTCCGGCGGGTAGATCACATACAGAATGAGCGGCACGAGCACGAGCGACAGCAGCCCCGGCACGATGGCGGCCTTGGCCCAGAGCGTCCAGCCGATCCCCTGGCCGATGGTGGCAGCCGTGAGGTTGGCCGAGAGCGGGTTGGCCGCCATGGCGGTGAGGAACATGGCCGACGAGACGACGGAGGTCTGGAAGCACGTGAGCATGAGCCAGGCCCCGAGCTTCCGCTCCGAGCCGTCGCCGGCGCGCGAGCCGCATGCCTCGCAGAGCGACTTGACGAGCGGCAGGAAGATGCCGCCCGCGCGCGCCGAGACGGAGGGGATGGCGGGGGCGAGGAGCGCCTCGGCGAAGACGAGCGAGTAGCCGAGGCCGAGCGAGGAGGAGCCGAAGGCGGCGACGAAGGCGTAGGCGACGCGGGAGCCGAGGCCGGTCTTGATGAACCCGCGCGCGAAGAAGAAGGCGAGCGCGATGAGCCAGGGGATCGGGTCGCCGAAGGCCGAGAAGGCCGCGGCGAAGGTGAGCGTCTTGGTGAGCACGGCGGCGCCGAGGCCGAGCAGGGCCACCGCGCCCAGGGGCAGCGGCTGGGTGATGATGCCGACGATGGTGGAGAGGAAGATGGCGAGGAGCTGCCACGCGTTGCGGGGCACGCCGGCGGGGGCCGGGACGAACCAGATGAGGACGCCGATCGCGAGGGAGGCGAGGAGCGGCTGGATGGCTGCGCCCTGCAGCGCGGGCTTCTTCGGCGGGGCGGCCGGCGCCGGGGCCGGAGCCGGAGCCGGAGCCGGGACCGGGTCCGGGGCTGGGGCGGCCGCGGCGGAGGCGGAGGCGGAGACGGGGGTGAGGCCGCGGCGGGAGGCTGCGGATGCGGATGCGGATGCGGCGGGGTGTGGGGCCAGCGAGGGCTTGGAGGGGAGGGAGTGGGAGAGGGAGATGGGCTTAGAGGAGGAGGAGGAGGAGGAGCGGCGGCGGAGGGGGAAGGAGAGGGACGGGAGGCTGGGGCGGGCGCCAACGCTGCCGAGGTGGTGGCAGGTGAGCGGCGAGGCCGCGGTGGAGGACGCCATGGCGGCGGTCTCTGAGGCAAGGGGTGGTGGGACTGGGAACGGAAGGTGGTGGGTGGTGGGACTGAGGGTGGGGTTTAAGTGGATGGACGGTGGAGATGGCGTTGGGCGCCCGGAGTTTTGGTCGTATCGGAATCGGAAACTGGTCTTCGTGGACCCAGCGTTGGTACACCGGTGATCAGTGGTAGTCACCGCGTTCGGCTGGTCGACTGTTGGCTTGTTTCAGCTTATTCCTCCTCATAGAATACTATTTAATTATTCTAAACCAGCCAAAATCTATTGCGCAGCACGTGTTCATGCTGCGGGAGATTGCGTCTAAGTTTCGATAGAGAAAAGAGAGATCTTTTCAAATTTTCTTCAAGTTTTCACATCACATGCAAAGTTTGTAACTAGTGACGATTGAGGAAGCCAAGAGGCGAGCCACAGGGCACCGGCTAACACTCTAGTGGTTATAAGTACAAATAAAGTAATCTACATATATTATGAAATGTTGAGACTATTATTCACACAGTACAAATTATCACTACTTGTGGTTTGTAAAGAAACTTTTTTTTTCCATCATGTCTCACCTTTATTTCCTCTCCCTCTTCTTTTTTTTAGCATGGACCACCTTCTCTCTCCCCAAACATATGTAGCTTCTGCAAGCCACTATGATAAATGTAGAGCATCTACTTTTTTTATCCGATCCTACGTGACACTTGGGGCTACTACTAAAAAGTAGCGTTGGAGAAGCCCTCATTCGCCCGTCCCCAACGTGACACGATGGACGTTAGCCTCATGCTCCACGTAGTTTGCAAACCTCTGTCTCGTGTGAAAGAGTGTGGTTTGGCAAGCAAAGTAGCCACCAGCAAAAGCAACAAGTGCTTGGTTTTCAAAAAAAGCAACAAGTGCTTCACCTGACAAAAGTTTTAAGCACCTACTCTAGTATGCGTTGTGGCACATACTATCGTGACCTAGCACACATTTTCACAGAACAGAGACATAGAGGACTGAAAAAAATTTGACAAAGAAAGGATGCTCTTTTCTACGAGAACGTTGCCCCTGTGCTACAAGAGAAATAGCATCTCGTGCTCCCTGTCTACGTGTCCAGCAACTTTTCTCCGAAACCAATACTAGCGTTTGCCCGCATTGCTGCAGCCCTAAGTATTACAATGAGGAGCAAAGTTCTAGTGCTGTGTTAGTACTTGATCCTTTCCAAAATTTCCACCTTAGCTTAATTAGAGCTTGTTTGTGTACCACCATAAAATTTAGTACAATCCATTTAAACATGTATACTAGATTTTAGTCCATGTGTCTCAACTGATAACTAGTTGGACCCGTGGCTAGTCGTTGTATCCAAACAGAACTAGACTAAACTTTAGTTATCTAACAAATAATTCTACAATTAGTACTCTAACAGTTAGTTCTAAGTAATCCAAACATACCCTTATCTATCATTTTCCCTTTTCTCATTTGATTTGTTGCTACATTAGATTTTTATCCTACGTAATAGTCTATTTAGTTATATATATAAGATATAAGAGTCTGTTTGAATTAACTAAGAGTAACTGCTAGTAGTGCTAGCCTAGACACAAGACATTCATCAACCTTCCAACTACCGTCTACACGGTCTAGACCACGACTAGATGTGTCTAGATTTATTAAATGGTTTTTGTACTACAGCAAATCAAATTTCATACAAATATTACAAAAACTGCCGATGTAATTGGCTAATTCTACTCTAGCGTCTAAAGCAATGTTAAGTTGATAACATATGAACAACTTAGATTTGAAAGACAATAGTTTTTCAATTCTTAGTTTGTCACATATTTGATCTGATACCTCTCTGACATAGATACAAATACATTTTATAATTTATATAAACCAAAGAAGCAAAGAAAATCACATATTCTGATCGTAACATAGCTCTCACTTCTCAATTCTCACTATAATATGATAGATAATTGATATGCTATGATAATTAACTAAATTTTAAGATATATCATTATCGGATCAAATACTTAGCAAAATTATAATTTTGTTGGGAGGGAGTAGCTAGCTAATAGTTCACAGCTAATATTAGCTGGCTACCTATTGGTTAGGTGCTATTTGGATCCCCTAGCTAAAATATGGATGCATGGGTGGTTTTGTCTGTAATGCCTTTCTTTTTCTATTTGCTATTGGTAGGGCACGTTCATAGATATAGATGGGAGGGCAAAAGTGTCTTTTGAAATCTATTAGTCAACTTTGTGATAGCTAACAGGGGTGAAGCTATACTCAAATCAGTGGACGTGGCCGCATCCATGCAAAAAAATAAAAATCAATGTTAAGAGCTAAATTTTCACCATATTTGCACTCCCGCGTTACAAAACCTTGCACCCACAATGTAAGGGCACCCCTTAAATTTACTCTAGCTCCATCCTTAATAGCTAATGAGATAGTTGTTAGCTAGTTGTATAGCTAACAATTAGCTAGATTCCTTTTAATCGAGATCCAGTTATTTGTTTTAGCAACTAACTATTAGCTAGTTGGATCAAACTAGGACTTAAATTTTAAAGACAGATACGACAAATAAGAAGCAACCTCTCTGTACAGTACACCAAAGTAACAAAAAGCATAGGAATTAATGGCGACCAAATGAGTTTGTTAGGTACCTATTCTAAATTTTGGAATTGGCCTAAGCTGCTTGCTTCTTTAACCATTTGTGACGATGTTAGCATTGAAGTGGATTTGAAAGCAGCTTCAAATTGGAAAATGAAATCATGTTCATATCGTTTTCAAGTCCACCTCCCACATGGAAGGAATAGCAGTATTATATTAGGTTTTACGACTTACACAATGTTGGACGACTCCAATCTCCAGGGGATCCAACTATCCCAATCAGGTTCAATTTATATGTACAGCATGTCCCTTTCTTATTAGAGAAACAAAAACATTGTTACAATGGGAATGAAAACAACAGATAAAAGTTTAGAAAACAGCAACACCAAGGGATGACCTTCATGAAAGGTAACCGGTCCTCCATCGGTTCCACCAACAGCTCCACAACTTCTCTAACCAAATGCCAACATGGGGGTGCAGCTCCATAGGTGAAGTATTTCCAGCTATCTAGAGATGCAGATAGGAGCATGAACTAAAAATACCATCGTCTCATAGATCCCTCTCGCTCTAGTGGCCCTAGCGTGGCCATGGTCAGATTTGCCCCTGCGGCGCGTTGGTGTGGGCATGGCCGGTGTAGGGGGCAAAGGTAGGGCGACGACACATGGTAGTGCGAGAAGGGGTGGAGGCAAGGCAGAGGTGGCACGCCGGTGCGGGGAGGAGCGGAGGAGGAGGGGGGCACAAGGACAACAACAGGAGTATTCTTAGGTATTCATTGAAATACCCATATTTCCTTGTAACATAATGAATATGTATTATGTATACTAAAATATCTAGTTGTAATAGTGTTTTTGGTTCTTGTTGTTTTAGAGGAAATTGTTCTTTAAATACCCTGGTGTCGAATCCTAGCTCCGCCATTGGTGGGGCAGAGGACAATAGGAGGAGGAAGATGATAACATTAAAATAGAGAGGAAGGAAATAAATAGGAAGAAAATGGAAAAGACATGAAAAAAGAGAGAAGAGTACTATAGATATTTCATCATTTCTATCTACCATGAGATGTTGTTTTACCAAATATTTTCCTAAGATAGTTTTGGCTCCACTAGTGGAGCTTCTTGTGGAGTGAAGCCCAAAAAACTGCTCAACCATAAAGTAGAGCTGTACTAATAAATGGGGTCATAGATTGTTTTGGTGATCTGATTACCTTTCTATTGTTGATATATATAGTTATTTGGAACTCACATAAATATGTTGCGATTGTTTTATTGCTCATTGTCGTGCATGAAAAAAATAAGGAAAACGACACTAACCTCACAGACGCCATGCTCATATACGATCGTGGATTATAAGCTGGAACAATATTTTTCTCTCACACCAAATCAGCCAGCAGTAAATAATCCACAATCGTTTACGGCCCGCCGAACAAGCTAGCACTTTACTTTATATTGATTTCATGATTAGGTTATAGGTTTCACCCAATGTAGTGCCAAAAAAGTCATGCACTTAACTCGTGATGCAATCAATAGAAAGTAAAGAACAAAATGATAATTTAAATAAATTAGAGTTGTGATTACAAGTAATGAAACACTCCAAACATGAATAAATAATATCCAAATAACTCCAGATAGCAACACGCAGATAACGTTTTCTTAAAAATGGTACTAGTTTCTTTTTTATTCTCAATATGAATAGTTATGAGCTTCTAGAGATTAAACCATACCTTTTTTTTTAGAAAATAGAAAACCATATTTGAACCAGCTAGAGGACCAATAAATTGCCCAGTTTTAATAGTTGGCCGGTGTCTGATACCTACTTTCATAGTTTAGGTTGAAAATCAAATTGTCGTGTAAGTGGAAGTCTAAAAAAAATTCTTTTACCCTAAAATCTAACGTAGCAACAAATGAAATGAGGAAAGAGAAGCTAGTGCCTCGTGGAAGAAATGAGCTAATAAACTCAAAATCCAAGGCACGAGAGATTACAACAAAACATGCATTCGAGTAAAACTAAGTAATGCATCGTCAATGCATGGTCCCGTTCGCTTCGCTGAAAAAATAAGCTAAAACACTATTCCGGCTGATTTGTGGTGAGAGAAAACACTGTCCCGGCTGAAAAATAAGGTGAAAAGTACAGATTATAAGAGAAGCGAACATGACTTATATGTTCTTGCATTTCTCTATTGGTCAAGATGAAATTAACAGTAATTTGAGTTACACGATGTTGGAAGAATAACAGTATTTTGTCGGGCTTTCGACTTACACGATGTTGGAGGACACCTGAGTACAACTATCGCAATCATCAGGTTTATTATACGACGTACACAATGTCATCATTTTAAAGATCTATGATCAATACATCACCAGAAAATCTAGCATGCATCATGCCCCTTTCTTTGTTATTAGAAAAAAGAATGAAGGAATTTTGATTGGAAAACCAATAGATGAAAGTTTGGAAAAAAAACAGCAGCACCTAGGGATGCCCCTCACGAAATGTAACCGGCCGGTCAAGAGTGCACACGCCAAAGTAGAACGTAGCACATCGCAATGCGCAGCTGATGGTCTGAACGAGAGAACAATCAAACAAGCCTAGTCCAATGAGTGTCAGCCAGGACAAAACAAACCACCGATGACATGGGAAGGTGGAGAGAGAAAAAGGCAGGGCAAGCCTATAGACCTTGCCCACGCAGCTGGCAGCATCCGTACTTGGCTCCGTGTGCCTTGGCGTCGTGGTGCCCGGTCTGCAGGTGCAGCTGCGGCCGGTGTGGGACAGGATCCGATCCGCCGGTGCTAACTGCTGGTCGCTTGTGGACGCCGTGATTGCGGCCAGAACTCGCCGACGGGCCGGGGAGCGGATTGGGGCTTGCGCCCTGGCCTTCCGTTCCTTGCCTGGCTCGGCTTCGTTCGGCTGACAGCGTCTGATGCAGACTTGGGGTGTGTTTAGTTCCTCCTAAACTCTCAACTTTGACACTATACAAAAAAAAAATTTCTCGTCACATCAAACTTACGGTACATGCATATAGTACTAAATGTTGACGAAATCAAAAACTAATTGTACAGTTTGATTGTACTTTACGAGACGAACGTTTTAAGTCTAATTAGTCAATGATTGAACAATCGTTACTAAATAAAACAAAATGTACTATACTACAATGTAGCTACAGTATTTTCGACAGCGCCGACTCGGGTGAACTAAACGTGGCCTCGTATATGCTGCTACAAACAAATCACAACGGCAAAGACAAGGACGTTCACCACTCGCTGCCACAGACAGACAGCGCCACTTGTTTTGGAAGTAGAAGCAGCGAACAGCGAACAGCGAACAGCGAACAGCGAACAGCCACAGCCCACGGCCATGCATGGATGATCTGGATGTCACACGGGACTTCGTCCAAATCGGTGGGCACAGGATTACTTTTCGGTGCCGGATTCTTCACAAAAGCAATACCGGCTACACTTTTACTAACTGGATGGATGGAAACATTTTTTGGGGGATTTTCATTTATTTTTAAAAAAGTAGATACGCGTGTGCGATAGGCACATGTGTCTAAAAAGAATTCATACACAAGAGATTGAATACACAACAATTTATTAAATCGTTTTGGAGAGAAGAGAAGAAGAACCTAACTAAACAGACACCAAACAGGGTTGTGGACAACTTTAGCGAGGGGAGTTCAAGAGGCCACAGTAACTTACTCCGTATTTGGTATTTATTTATTTACTAGATGTAAGCCCGTGCGTTGTATGAGGTCACAAATTTTTGCCACGCCTACAACGACGCATGTGGCTTACGAATAATATATACGTAGGACACATGTTTTCAAGGAGGGTCGAGTGGAGATATGAGCGCTGTAGACGATAATGGTTCATATTTTTTAGTGTAGAGAAGTTGGCATAAGTGTAGTCCAGACCATGAAATTACATAGAAACTAGAAAACAGGAGCAGCTTTGCTGCGCCCCTGCTATAGTAAAGCAGCGTGTGGATGTCTGTAGCTGTCCAAAATGCTCACTGATGTCTTTTTGAGGCTATTATTGGTATGCGAAAAATATGGAGTAATTTTTGGAGTGAGGTAACATCTTTTGTTATTGTAGTGATGACTACATAAATTGAAATGCTAGAGCTCTATAAAGTACTACATATAAAAATATTAGAATAGTTCATTTAGGAAAGGGTAACATGGATCACTGGTGCTAACTGCTATGAATATTCATTGCGGCAGTCCATGATGCGTGGCCCAGGGCGCTCACGTCCTTATGACCTTATCCCTTCGCTGGTGTTTGCCTCTCTCCTTCCTGTTTCGGATTTATAACTCCGTGGCGATCTGTATTGAGTATCAATTGAGCAAGACAAGGCAGTCATCTACTCATCTTAATAGACCAAATGTTCTGAGCCACCCTCATATTTTCCTACGACACAACGGTGCTATGATAAATGGCAATTTGAACAAAACTTTAAAAACATATAAACAGGAATGTTGGCTCCTTTCTAACCTGCACCATCTCCTATGCACAGTTTATAATGTCCTACTACTGGTAGCTTCATTGGTGTGAGGCTGCTGTGGTATTGCCGTGCATCTTCATCCGAGCCACACATATCGACGAAGATATGTAATGGAACAGTTAGACCTAAAGGAGGCATGAAAACACATCTTGAGCTGAATTTCTGCTCAGAATCTCATTCTTTCAAAGCAAGCATCAATGTTTTGTTATTAACAAAGTATGTTAGACAGTAGCGTGTTATGAGTTTGTGTGGGTCCAGCGTTAGGCTGTTATAGCCGGCCGGCCCTTGATTGATTTGTTTAGAGAGATTTGAGGAGATCTTGATTGGTGTTGTTTCTATAAACCTCAATATCTCCCCCCCTATATATATATGTAAAGCATCCCTCTCGATCAATCAACCTACTATTCCACGCAATCTTGTTTGCTTTCAAAGTAGAAAGGTTCAACATAATCATATATTGAGCCCTTAGATCTGCGCCCTGATCGGGGGCGCCCAACCCTAATATGGTTGGTGGGCCCCTGTCGCACAGCACTATAAAGAGAGATGGGGATCAGGGCTCTAACTACGAGGTTGACCGGAGCCGCCGTGACCCACCAACAGCTAAACCTAACCCGATCTAAAGAGAGTGCTGTCAGCGACGGGAAGACCCACTGACTTCGCCGTCACCATCGGATGGCGGCACCTCGCGTCACCGTCGCCTCTGCATCGCCACCACTACGCTGGACTCCACCGCGCCGAGCTCCCACGACACCGGCATCCACGCGGTTGCAGCGCAACTGCGCCAGGGCGAACTAGAGGAATTAGTTTCTCCATCCAAGTAAGATGTTTATCCCCTGATCTACATTTCAGAGGGGTACTCTGTGTTCCTAACAATGGTACCAGAGCCGGGTTAACAGTGTGTAGATCTAGTATGGGATAGAGAATTTAAAAGAAATCGAAGAGGAACAGAGGGTTCGATCCGTTTCGGATTGAAACCCTAACCCTAATCGGGAAAGAAATCGAGATGCAGAGAGTTCAACCGAACCCTAACCCGTCGGGGAAGAAGAACAGTAACCCTAACCCTAACCCCAACCCCAAATCGGTTCAACTCCGAAAAGAAAAGAACGAAGATCCAAAAAAGAAGAAGGGGAAGAGGGGAAGGGGCTTATCTCGCTGATCTCGAATCAAAACCGAGAGAAAAACCGAATCGGGTTAATCTGAACCCTAACGAAACCCTAACCCTAACTCGCGACGAGGAAGGGGAAGAGAGCAATTTGGTACAAATAAAAAATAAATCAAATGAAAGAGATGAACCGAATTGAACGAATCGAATCGGGAAAAGAAACCCTAACCCTAGAAAGAGAAAGGGGACGGCAGAGAAGGGGCTTCCTACCTGGGGCCCGGCAGTCCCGTCTTCGCCGCCAGTCATCTCCATGGCCGGCGCGTGGGAAGAACCAGAGGCGCCGACCGGGCAGGTCACGCCACCGCGTGGCTCCACCTCGGGCTCGGGTGTTAAGGGCACCGCAGCGTAGCCCTTCGACGATGATGCGCTCACCCTCGGGTGGACCCACGCACCGGCGAAGGGGCGCGCGGCGACGCCGCCGCTTCCTCCGTCCGCCATGGCTGCTGCGCTGCTCCTTCTCTCTTCCGTCGCTGTGCTGAGAGAGGAGATGGAGGGAGTCGAAATGAGATAGGGTTTCAGGGAGGCCGCCGCATCGGGGTTTTGTTCGATCGATGCGCGTGCTCGACCGTTCGATGCTGATGAACGGCTGACAACGAACGGGCCAACATTCGACCTGTGGTGGGTATGGCTGCGCGCTGGCTTTGCTGGCTTGCCCAGCCCAGTTGCGGCCTAGGAAAGTGTAGAAGCGAGAGTTTAACAGAGCGGGCCGATTTTCACAATTGGCGCATGACGGTGCACAACACAAGGCCAAGAATTTCGGTCCTAATTGCACAGTAACGTTTTTCGTTTTTGTTTTATTTAATTTTCAGAAGCATTAAACTTTTCTCGAATATTCTCTGAAAAATTATCCCATTGGTTCAAATTTTAACAGAGATATTAAACTAGACAAAATTCATCGAAATCTGCTTCTGAAAAATAGATAATGAACCATCGGGATAAATTTTGAACCATCGGGGTAAATTTTCAGAGAATAAAGAAATTATAGAGAAACGCTTCTGAAAAATAGATAATGAATTTTTTCATGTTTCTGCTGCTAAAGAAATAGTTTATTCTCCAGTTATTTTGATCCAACGTGATATTTAATTGGAGAAAAAAGATTTTGACATGATTATGATGTTATTTTCTGACCAACGTTGCTAATAACAATATCATAATTTTAATGATTTTATGCATTAATTCTATTTCTGCCCAACGGTGATGTAGAATTAGTGTATAAGAATAGTTGTATGTTTTAATTTTGACCAACGTTGGAATCATGGCATGCAATTGTTGTTATTATTTATGTTCTCACTCTATATGAATTGTGTTTTAAGGCGGATACAACTTGATGGGTTGTATCAAAGAGATCCCCACTCTCAAATGTGATAACTACACGGAGTGGAAGAAAAAGATTGACCCGGCCTTCATCTTGGCTGAGGTGGACTGGGTAGTCACCTTACCGTGTCCCACTGAGACTGTGGCACCAGTGAGGGAGACAAACGAGGCTGATGCCGTTTGGGCAACTAAAGAGAGGGATTTTGAATCCCAAAAGATGTCCTATGACCTTGAACATAGGAAGTGAGTCACTGCCAACAAGAAATGTTTGGCTGTGATAAAAAATACGATTGAGCCTGCAATTGCGGGCTCAATCCCAGAGTGTGACACGGTCACCGAATACCTCGATAGAATAAAGAGACAGTTCACTGGCTCTTCAAAGACATATGCTACCTAGCTGATAAAGCAGCTGGTGACAGAGAGATACTCTAAAAATGGTGGCATAAGAGTGCATATACTATTTGTTATCACTATGTGATGATGTGAATGTTGTATGCGATGATAAAAACATTGCGTGCGACAATGAGAATGTATCATCATCTGTGGATGTAAACAGAAAACAAAAGAGATCTCACAATGCGTCGTCGAAATTATGGCACTGTCGTTTATGCCATATTTCGAGGGGGAGAATAGAAAGACTAGTTAAGAATGATACTCTTTCTCCATTGGAGTTCTCAGATTTAGAACAATGTAGAGAATGCATAAAAGAAAAGTATGTAAAGAAAATTAAGAAAGATGCCAAACGAAGCGCAGGAATTTTACAGATTATTCACACAGACATCTGTGGTCTGTTTCCTGTAAAGAGTGTGGATAGTTATGATTCGTTCATAACATTCACAGATGATTACTCCCGTTATGGCTACATTTATCCAATCAAAGAAAGAAGAGAAGCATTGGATAAATTTAAGATATTTACGTCAGAAGTTGAAAACCAACACAATTTAAAGATTAAGATAGTCAGGTCCAACCGTGGGGGGAGTACTACGATCGGCATACCCCATATGGCCAAGTTCCTGGACCTTTTGCAAGGTTCTTACAGGAGAATGGCATAGTAGCCCAATATTCTACACCGGACGAACCTCAACAGAATAGAGTAGCTAAAAGACGCAATCGTACCCTGATGGATATACGCAGTATGATAAGTTACTCCACCTTACCGTTGAGCCTGTGGATGGAGACGTTAAAAACTACCATTCATATTCTCAATAGAGTACCAAGTAAGTCGGTGCACAAAACACCGTATGAGTTATGGACAGGAAAAGTACCCTCACTAAACCACTTACGTGTGTGGAGGAGTCCTGCTGAGGCTAAAGTATTTAACCTAAACATTGGAAAGCTAGATCCCAAAATAGTAAGTTGCCATTTCATTGGCTACCCAGAAAAGTCAAAAGGTTTTCGTTTCTACTGTCCAGACAGACATACAAAGTTTGTGGAAACGATACACGCTGTCTTCCTAGAGGATGAAATGATGAAGGGGAGCATGGTAGCTCGAGAAATTGACCTTGAAAGAAAGCGGGTGTATGTGCCCACTCCGATAATTCATGAGCCATTTTTCTCACTACCTGCTGTCGTTGCACCGACAGTGTAAGATACTGTGGTGCCAGCACCTGTTGTTATTCCGCCTGTGGCAACAATGAATGACGATGAGGAACCTGTTCTTCAGGATCCTGTAGAACATATTTCCACACATGAGGGGGAGCAACAACAGCCTCAAACAGAAGATGTACCAAATGTGGAGGCCCCTAGAAGGTCTCAAAGAGTTAGAAAATCAGCTATTCCTGTTGACTATGAAGTATACAACGCTGAGGAATTTCAAATGGAGGATGATCCCACCTCATTTGAAGAAGCCATGAGAAGTGATCATTCATCAAAGTGGCTTGAGGCCATAGAAGATGAAATGAAATCTATGAATGCCAATAAAATTTGGGACTTGGAAATAATTCCTAAAGGAGCCAAAACAGTAGGCTGTGAATGGGTCTACAAAACAAAACTTGACTCTCAAGGGAATATAGAAAGATATAAAGTGTGACTTGTGGTAAAAGGCTTTAAGCAAAGAGAAGGGATTGATTACAATGAGACCTTTTCTCCAGTCTCATGTAAGGATTCATTCAGAATCATAATGGCATTAGTGGCACATTACGATTTAGAATTACATCAGATGGATGTAAAGATGGCATTTCTCAACGGGAACTTGGAGGAAAATGTTTACATGGCACAACCGAAAGGTTTTGTCATGGAAGGAAAAGAACGAATGTGATGCCACCTAAAAAAATTCATTTATGGATTAAAACAAGCTTCAAGACAATGGTACTTGAAGTTTGATCAGACAATAAGAAATTTTGGGTTTAAAGATAATGTAGAGGACAATTGTGTCTATGCAAAGTTTAAGAATGGGAAGTTTATCTTCCTTGTCCTGTATGTGGATGATATCTTACTTGCTAGTACTGATGTCAGTCTACTACTGGAGACAAAGAAGTTTTTATCCTCAAAATTGATATGAAAGATTTTGGTGAAGCTTCGTTCGTTTTAGGGATTGAGATTCACCGAGATAGAAGTAAAGGGGTATTAGGACTGTCACAAAAGGCATATATAGAAAAGATCTTAAAAAAATTCAGTATGCACAAATGTAGTCCCTCACCTGCTCCTATAGTCAAGGGCGACAGATATGGGGATTTTCAATGCCCCAAGAATCAGTATGAGATCAATCAAATGAAAACGGTTCCATATGCTTCAGCTGTCGGAAGCTTGCAATATGCTCAAGTATGTACGCGCCCTGACTTGGCATTTGTTACCGGGTTACTTGGCAGATTCCAGAGCAATCCTAGAACAGAACACTGGAAATTAGTAAAGAAAGTCTTGCGTTATTTGCAAGGAACGAAAAGCCTCATGATGACGTATAGAAGATCAGATTCACTCCATATAGTGAGATATTCAGATTCTGATTATGCGAGAGATGATAGAAAATCCACGTCTGGATATGTATTCACTCTCGCAGGGGGAGCTATTTCATGGAAAAGCTCAAAGCAATCCGTCACTACATCATCCACAATGTATGCCGAGTTTGTAGCGTGTTATGAGGCAATGGAGCAGGTGAACTAGCTAAAGAAGTTCATACCTGGTTTGAAGATGGTTGACGACATCTATAGACCACTTAAGTTATACTGCGATAATAATCCGACAGTACAGTATGCTCACAACAATAAGTCAAGTGGTGCTGCCAAACACATTGACATAAAGTATTATGTTGTGAAAGATAAAGTCCGAAATCATGTCATAAGTCTTGAGCATATAAGTACCGAAAAGATGCTCGTGGATCCACTTACAAAAGGCTTACCACCCAATGTGTTCAGAGAACATGTAGTCGGCATGGGTTTGAGGAAAAGCCTATAATTCCTGGACAAAAGAAGGCCCAAAGTTAAGTATCTATTTTAGAACAGAGTGATGTGTTGTAGCTGTTAATTCTATCGGTAATTGACCGTGACGATGAAATATGCTCTATGCGCTCATTTGTAATGGAATGAACAAAAGTAAATGATATGAAATTGAAAGATTGTAGTGAGATCAAGGGGGAGAATGTTAGTTGATCTCCACCAATAGGCCCAACGGCCTATTGGGCCCTTGGATCTGTGCCCTGATCGGGGGCGCCCAACCCTAATATGGTTGGTGGGCCCCTGTCGCACAGCACTATAAAGAGAGATGGGGATCAGGGCTCTAACTACGAGGTTGACCGGAGCCGCCGTGACCCACCAACAGCTAAACCTAACCCGATCTAAAGAGAGTGCTGTCAGCGACGGGAAGACCCACTGACTTCGCCGTCACCATCGGATGGCGGCACCTCGCGTCACCGTCGCCTCTGCATCGCCACCACTACGCTGGACTCCACCGCGCCGAGCTCCCACGACACCGGCATCCACGCGGTTGCAGCGCAACTGCGCCAGGGCGAACTAGAGGAATTAGTTTCTCCATCCAAGTAAGATGTTTATCCCCTGATCTACATTTCAGAGGGGTACTCTGTGTTCCTAACAATGGTACCAGAGCCGGGTTAACAGTGTGTAGATCTAGTATGGGATAGAGAATTTAAAAGAAATCGAAGAGGAACAGAGGGTTCGATCCGTTTCGGATTGAAACCCTAACCCTAATCGGGAAAGAAATCGAGATGCAGAGAGTTCAACCGAACCCTAACCCGTCGGGGAAGAAGAACAGTAACCCTAACCCTAACCCCAACCCCAAATCGGTTCAACTCCGAAAAGAAAAGAACGAAGATCCAAAAAAGAAGAAGGGGAAGAGGGGAAGGGGCTTATCTCGCTGATCTCGAATCAAAACCGAGAGAAAAACCGAATCGGGTTAATCTGAACCCTAACGAAACCCTAACCCTAACTCGCGACGAGGAAGGGGAAGAGAGCAATTTGGTACAAATAAAAAATAAATCAAATGAAAGAGATGAACCGAATTGAACGAATCGAATCGGGAAAAGAAACCCTAACCCTAGAAAGAGAAAGGGGACGGTAGAGAAGGGGCTTCCTACCTGGGGCCCGGCAGTCCCGTCTTCGCCGCCAGTCATCTCCATGGCCGGCGCGTGGGAAGAACCAGAGGCGCCGACCGGGCAGGTCACGCCACCGCGTGGCTCCACCTCGGGCTCGGGTGTTAAGGGCACCGCAGCGTAGCCCTTCGACGATGATGCGCTCACCCTCGGGTGGACCCACGCACCGGCGAAGGGGCGCGCGGCGACGCCGCCGCTTCCTCCGTCCGCCATGGCTGCTGCGCTGCTCCTTCTCTCTTCCGTCGCTGCGCTGAGAGAGGAGATGGAGGGAGTCGAAATGAGATAGGGTTTCAGGGAGGCCGCCGCATCGGGGTTTTGTTCGATCGATGCGCGTGCTCGACCGTTCGATGCTGATGAACGGCTGACAACGAACGGGCCAACATTCGACCCAGGTGGGCGCGCGCGGCGCGCGGCTTTGCTGGCCCAGGCCCAGGTTGCGGCCTAGGAAGGCGCAGCGCGCGCGAGAGCCGAACAGGAGCGGGCCGATTTTCACAGCTGGGCCGCGACGGTGCACAGCGCGCCAAGAATTTCGGTCCTAATTGCACAGTAACGTTTTTCGTTTTTGTTTTATTTAATTTTCAGAAGCATTAAACTTTTCTCGAATATTCTCTGAAAAATTATCCCATTGGTTCAAATTTTAACAGAGATATTAAACTAGACAAAATTCATCGAAATCTGCTTCTGAAAAATAGATAATGAACCATCGGGATAAATTTTGAACCATCGGGGTAAATTTTCAGAGAATAAAGAAATTATAGAGAAACGCTTCTGAAAAATAGATAATGAATTTTTTCATGTTTCTGCTGCTAAAGAAATAGTTTATTCTCCAGTTATTTTGATGCAACGTGATATTTAATTGGAGAAAAAAGATTTTGACATGATTATGATGTTATTTTCTGACCAACGTTGCTAATAACAATATCATAATTTTAATGATTTTATGCATTAATTCTATTTCTGCCCAACGGTGATGTAGAATTAGTGTATAAGAATAGTTGTATGTTTTAATTTTGACCAACGTTGGAATCATGGCATGCAATTGTTGTTATTATTTATGTTCTCACTCTATATGAATTGTGTTTTAAGGCGGATACAACTTGATGGGTTGTATCAAAGAGATCCCCACTCTCAAATGTGATAACTACACGGAGTGGAAGAAAAAGATTGACCCGGCCTTCATCTTGGCTGAGGTGGACTGGGTAGTCACCTTACCGTGTCCCACTGAGACTGTGGCACCAGTGAGGGAGACAAACGAGGCTGATGCCGTTTGGGCAACTAAAGAGAGGGATTTTGAATCCCAAAAGATGTCCTATGACCTTGAACATAGGAAGTGAGTCACTGCCAACAAGAAATGTTTGGCTGTGATAAAAAATACGATTGAGCCTGCAATTGCGGGCTCAATCCCAGAGTGTGACACGGTCACCGAATACCTCGATAGAATAAAGAGACAGTTCACTGGCTCTTCAAAGACATATGCTACCTAGCTGATAAAGCAGCTGGTGACAGAGAGATACTCTAAAAATGGTGGCATAAGAGTGCATATACTATTTGTTATCACTATGTGATGATGTGAATGTTGTATGCGATGATAAAAACATTGCGTGCGACAATGAGAATGTATCATCATCTGTGGATGTAAACAGAAAACAAAAGAGATCTCACAATGCGTCGTCGAAATTATGGCACTGTCGTTTATGCCATATTTCGAGGGGGAGAATAGAAAGACTAGTTAAGAATGATACTCTTTCTCCATTGGAGTTCTCAGATTTAGAACAATGTAGAGAATGCATAAAAGAAAAGTATGTAAAGAAAATTAAGAAAGATGCCAAACGAAGCGCAGGAATTTTACAGATTATTCACACAGACATCTGTGGTCTGTTTCCTGTAAAGAGTGTGGATAGTTATGATTCGTTCATAACATTCACAGATGATTACTCCCGTTATGGCTACATTTATCCAATCAAAGAAAGAAGAGAAGCATTGGATAAATTTAAGATATTTACGTCAGAAGTTGAAAACCAACACAATTTAAAGATTAAGATAGTCAGGTCCAACCGTGGGGGGAGTACTACGATCGGCATACCCCATATAGCCAAGTTCCTGGACCTTTTGCAAGGTTCTTACAGGAGAATGGCATAGTAGCCCAATATTCTACACCGGACGAACCTCAACAGAATAGAGTAGCTAAAAGACGCAATCGTACCCTGATGGATATACGCAGTATGATAAGTTACTCCACCTTACCGTTGAGCCTGTGGATGGAGACGTTAAAAAACTACCATTCATATTCTCAATAGAGTACCAAGTAAGTCGGTGCACAAAACACCGTATGAGTTATGGACAGGAAAAGTACCCTCACTAAACCACTTACGTGTGTGGAGGAGTCCTGCTGAGGCTAAAGTATTTAACCTAAACATTGGAAAGCTAGATCCCAAAATAGTAAGTTGCCATTTCATTGGCTACCCAGAAAAGTCAAAAGGTTTTCGTTTCTACTGTCCAGACAGACATACAAAGTTTGTGGAAACGATACACGCTGTCTTCCTAGAGGATGAAATGATGAAGGGGAGCATGGTAGCTCGAGAAATTGACCTTGAAAGAAAGCGGGTGTATGTGCCCACTCCGATAATTCATGAGCCATTTTTCTCACTACCTGCTGTCGTTGCACCGACAGTGTAAGATACTGTGGTGCCAGCACCTGTTGTTATTCCGACTGTGGCAACAATGAATGACGATGAGGAACCTGTTCTTCAGGATCCTGTAGAACATATTTCCACACATGAGGGGGAGCAACAACAGCCTCAAACAGAAGATGTACCAAATGTGGAGGCCCCTAGAAGGTCTCAAAGAGTTAGAAAATCAGCTATTCCTGTTGACTATGAAGTATACAACGCTGAGGAATTTCAAATGGAGGATGATCCCACCTCATTTGAAGAAGCCATGAGAAGTGATCATTCATCAAAGTGGCTTGAGGCCATAGAAGATGAAATGAAATCTATGAATGCCAATAAAATTTGGGACTTGGAAATAATTCCTAAAGGAGCCAAAACAGTAGGCTGTGAATGGGTCTACAAAACAAAACTTGACTCTCAAGGGAATATAGAAAGATATAAAGTGTGACTTGTGGTAAAAGGCTTTAAGCAAAGAGAAGGGATTGATTACAATGAGACCTTTTCTCCAGTCTCATGTAAGGATTCATTCAGAATCATAATGGCATTAGTGGCACATTACGATTTAGAATTACATCAGATGGATGTAAAGATGGCATTTCTCAACGGGAACTTGGAGGAAAATGTTTACATGGCACAACCGAAAGGTTTTGTCATGGAAGGAAAAGAACGAATGTGATGCCACCTAAAAAAATTCATTTATGGATTAAAACAAGCTTCAAGACAATGGTACTTGAAGTTTGATCAGACAATAAGAAATTTTGGGTTTAAAGATAATGTAGAGGACAATTGTGTCTATGCAAAGTTTAAGAATGGGAAGTTTATCTTCCTTGTCCTGTATGTGGATGATATCTTACTTGCTAGTACTGATGTCAGTCTACTACTGGAGACAAAGAAGTTTTTATCCTCAAAATTGATATGAAAGATTTTGGTGAAGCTTCGTTCGTTTTAGGGATTGAGATTCACCGAGATAGAAGTAAAGGGGTATTAGGACTGTCACAAAAGGCATATATAGAAAAGATCTTAAAAAAATTCAGTATGCACAAATGTAGTCCCTCACCTGCTCCTATAGTCAAGGGCGACAGATATGGGGATTTTCAATGCCCCAAGAATCAGTATGAGATCAATCAAATGAAAACGGTTTCATATGCTTCAGCTGTCGAAAGCTTGCAATATGCTCAAGTATGTACGCGCCCTGACTTGGCATTTGTTACCGGGTTACTTGGCAGATTCCAGAGCAATCCTAGAACAGAACACTGGAAATTAGTAAAGAAAGTCTTGCGTTATTTGCAAGGAACGAAAAGCCTCATGATGACGTATAGAAGATCAGATTCACTCCATATAGTGAGATATTCAGATTCTGATTATGCGAGAGATGATAGAAAATCCACGTCTGGATATGTATTCACTCTCGCAGGGGGAGCTATTTCATGGAAAAGCTCAAAACAATCCGTCACTACATCATCCACAATGTATGCCGAGTTTGTAGCGTGTTATGAGGCAATGGAGCAGGTGAACTAGCTAAAGAAGTTCATACCTGGTTTGAAGATGGTTGACGACATCTATAGACCACTTAAGTTATACTGCGATAATAATCCGACAGTACAGTATGCTCACAACAATAAGTCAAGTGGTGTTGCCAAACACATTGACATAAAGTATTATGTTGTGAAAGATAAAGTCTGAAATCATGTCATAAGTCTTGAGCATATAAGTACCGAAAAGATGCTCGTGGATCCACTTACAAAAGGCTTACCACCCAATGTGTTCAGAGAACATGTAGTCGGCATGGGTTTGAGGAAAAGCCTATAATTCCTGGACAAAAGAAGGCCCAAAGTTAAGTATCTATTTTAGAACAGAGTGATGTGTTGTAGCTGTTAATTCTATCGGTAATTGACCGTGACGATGAAATATGCTCTATGCGCTCATTTGTAATGGAATGAACAAAAGTAAATGATATGAAATTGAAAGATTGTAGTGAGATCAAGGGGGAGAATGTTAGTTGATCTCCACCAATAGGCCCAACGGCCTATTGGGCCCTTGGATCTGTGCCCTGATCGGGGGCGCCCAACCCTAATATGGTTGGTGGGCCCCTGTCGCACAGCACTATAAAGAGAGGTGGGGATCAGGGCTCTAACTACGAGGTTGACCGAAGCCGCCGTGACCCACCAACGGCTAAACCTAACCCGATCTAAAGAGAGTGCTGCCAGCGACGGGAAGACCCACTGACTTCGCCGTCACCACCGGACGGCGGCACCTCGCGTCACCGTCGCCTCTGCATCGCCACCACTACGCTGGACTCCACCGCGCCGAGCTCCCACGACACCGGCGTCCACGCGGCTGCGACGCAACTGCGCTAGGGTGAACTAGAGGAATCAGTTTCTCCATCTAAGTAAGATGTTTATCCCTTGATCTACGTTTCAGAGGGGTACTCTGTGTTCCTAACAATAGGCTGTATGTACATATTGATGAAATGTAGATAAAAATCAATTTATTTATTTCAAAATTTAGATGTAACAGTTTGAACGCCTAAGTATATGGAAAAGTAAAAACAATATGTCCGTAGTTTCTTAGATCGATAGTTTAAACTATAAAATTTAGAGCTGGCATCAATGAAGAGGTTTGTTGATAGTAGTACAGAAGAACTAATATTATGGAAAGAACTAAAACTTACCTCATGCATTGAACAGGTACCATCAGGGAAAATATTCAATAGTCCAAAACCTTTAATCATATCAGTATATTTCATTAAGCTGCTAAATGAATAAAATCTGAGGCCAATTTTGAAATAGGATAATTATAATAGCTTGATGGGAGCATAATGATTTATTTATTCACAGATCAAACTGAGGGTCTGAGTTTTGGCTTTCATGAAAATACTGGAGCTTTGAGTTTGTGCTGTAGAGAAGAGTATTTGAAAGAACCATATAACCTTGGTTTTGTGACATTACCAAAAGCAGTAAATTCTTGTACACAAATAGGCAAGAGGATGGATCGTTTTTTACAAAAAAGAAATATTTAACTTTCTAATTGTTTGTTTCATTGATGACATAATCTTCCAATGGATTTGGTCAACTATTTTATGAAAAAATGAGTAGCGGATGAGAAATATAATCTAGGATCAAAAGAGATTATTTTTCTGCTGCAATAAGCTTATAAGCATATGGCCATTTTAACTCCAAATTCAATCTTACAACATTTTCCATAGATATAGAGAGGGATTGATTAATTTGATTTTTACCATACCAATGCATGATAGCAAAGATCTTTGTGAGCGAGGAAAGATTATGCACAATGAGAATCATTGGCATTTGGTAAAGTAGTTGCTATCTGAGGCACTCGATGCCTTTTTATGTTTTGCCTCTTGCTGATTATAGACATATTTTACAAACAAATGTATTTAAACAAAGCATGCTCGATTTATGCTAGTATTGGAAAATAAGGAAGGCGATACTATGGGTGTTGAGAGCACTAAAGCTAGGCATAAAAGGATTGCGAATCCCATGCAAAATTTCTTTGAAGGGACCTGTTGTCTGTCCTATTAACTGAATAAAGTGATGCCCAAGTTTTTTGCAATCATCTTATATCTTCAAAAGATACATTTAGTGTTGTGCGAGACTCTAGAAACATTGTAAAAAGAAAACCGAAAGCCTGCACCGCCACTATATGGATTTTTTCGTCGCTCGAGCCATTGTAATATGATCTCGACAAAGACAAATAGTTGCAAAGTAAATGTGGAGACAAAGTGCTAGATTTCTCTGGATTAGCTAACTGATTGATTTAGCTATAAGAAAACTGAACCTTGCATTAAACAAGAAAATCTTTTTCCTAAAAATTGTGCCTCGGCTATTCCATTTGTAGATATGCTCGGACGGACAATGCATCTTGTCCAGTCCAAGCCTCTGAAAATATGACCGTATAGCCTCCAAAAAGAGGTTATGTACTTATGTACATCTACTACTACTATCCAGCGTAAAGCAGTCAAGCATTAAACTAATTGCTAGATATAAATAAAGGAAAGGAAATAGAAACCCAGTAATTACGAACTTGTAAGTAAGAATCGGCAAAAGAAACAAAATGGTTATGTGCAATAGAAGTAAAGAACTATATAGAGCTTCTAAGATTCGTGCTTGGCACTCCATCGAGCACCTTGAGGGCGCATGAGGAGCTTGGGCTGCATCTACAAGACTGTGGCGTGGAGAAGCTCGGGCTTCATCACGTGTGTAGCTCAGGCTGCAGCTTGGGGTGAAACATGGCCTTCACTCCGTTAAGGTCAGGCTGCAGCTCAGGGATGAGATTGTGCGCACCTCTTGAGAATGAGCCGGCCAAGGTCCACCGCAGCCGGGCATCTCACCAGAAAGGAGAGTGGAGGCGGTGGCACTGGAGCCCGCGCACTACTCCGCTCGCCATGCCAGTTGTCGTCGTGGTTGGTTGGAGCAGCCTTGTGTGAGCATGGGGAAAGTTCCTTGCCCGGGAAGAAGAAAAAGATAGGAATATTCGACTGGAATACTGAACTGAATGTATGTGAATTAACAGTAAAGTGCTTGGAAAGAAAATAACTCCGGCATATTTCCTCCTTCCCCTCTCATCCTTGCTCACTCAAGTATTTATACTTCTATGCCTATGCCTTCCATTCTGGGCCAGTTAGCCTAACGTTGGGCGGCCTTGTGACGGGCTGGCCTGCTTACTTGTGGATGCTTCATCGAGTGAGACATCGGCACTATAGAAGACGTCCGACAATCCCCTCTCCTTTAGAGCCGGCATGACCCCAAGCCGGGCGCTTGGAAAACGCCTGCTGCAGAGGAACCAGCAGCTCCCATGTAGCCAAGGATCGAGGCATCCGGGACCATTGCACCAATACTTCTTCATTTGAAAGGCACGATGTCCAGTGGCGATCAAGAATAGCTTGTGGCACCAAATCGGACAAGCGCATCTAGAATGTCGTAGTAACCTGTTGCTTACCATGCGATGTCTTGAGTTGGGAAACATGGAACACAGGTGTATTGAAGAAGTAGCAGGAAGCACGAGCTTAGGTGGCGGCACCAATTTTAGCCACAATTTTGTATGGGCCAAAGAAACGGAATGACAATTTCTGGTTAGCACGAGTGGCCAAGGAAGACTGGACATATGGTTGGAGTTTAAGAAAACCCAATCGCCCACAACAAAGTGGACGCCAGAGCGATGCTTATCGGCCCTGGCGTTTTCATGCGGAGTTGTGCTCGGCTCAAATCTTTGTTGGATCGGGGAATGCATAACAATAGCGTTCATCCAGCCAGCTATTCAAGTCAGCTACTGGAGTGGCCTTAGGAGGAGAAACACTGAAGTGCCTGGGAGGAAAACCGTACAAAACTTCGAAGGGGGAACGACCCAAGGAGGTATGGAATGAAGAATTGTACCAAAATTCCGCGAGGGAAACCCACTGAACCCATTTAGAGGGACAAGCATGAGCAAAACAACGCAAAAAGGTTTCAAGACATTGATTCACCTGCTCGGTTTGGCCATCCGTTTGCGGGTGGTAAGCCGTGCTCATGCGCAAGGAAGTGCCAGAAAGTGTGAAAAGAGATTTCCAGAAGGCACTTGTGAAAATGCGATCACGATCAGATATGATAGCTAGTGGCATATTATGGAGGCGGTAGACATGATCCATGAATAAGCAAGCCACCGACGCAGCCGTAAATGGATGGTGTAACGGGATGAAGTGCGCATACTTGGACAGCTTGTCAACGACCACCAACAGAGCATTGGCTGACCTAGAGCAAGGCAGGCCCTCCATGAAATCTATTGTTATGACCTCCCAAGTGGCTGAGGGAATGGGCAGCGGCTGTAGAAGGCCTGGACTCTTGGCATGGTCCGGCTTAGCACGCTGGCAGATATCATAGCTGCGGACAAACTCATTGGTGGCCGAGTACATACCGGGCCAGAAGAAGAGTTGACGGAGCTTCTGGTAAGTAACTGGGACCCCTGAGTGTCCCCCCAGTGGACTAGAATGCAAGGCCTCTAGAACCAAGGATTGCAGCTTGGGATCATGAGCCAACCAAATATGGCGCTTGTAGCGAATGACACCATTGACCAGTGAGAAGTGTGGCAGCGAGTTGGGGTTGACAGCTAATTGAGTCAACAGTTTCTCAGCTTCAAGATTCCCAGAGTATGAATTCACCACATCAGACAGCCACTGTGGGGTTGCCGAAGATATAGCCAGCGCGGACTCCTCAATATCGCAGCGAGAAAGTGCATCTACGACTGTGTTATCGGCACCTTTCTTGTAGATGATCTTGTAATTCAACCCCAAAAGCTTGGTAAAAACCTTTTGCTGCCAGACAGTATTGAGCTGTTGTTCATTCAGATGTGTTAAACTCTGATGGTCAGTGTGTATGAAAAATTCTTCGTGAAGCAAATAATGGCGCCAGTGCTCGACTGCTAGGAGGATCGCCAGGTACTCCTTCTCATATGCAGAAAGACCACGGTTGCGCGGGCAGAGAGCCTTACTGATGAAGGCAATAGGGTGACCATTCTGATGTAGCATGGCGCCTATGCCTACACCGCTGGCATCGGTGTCAATATGGAAGGGTTGAGAGAAATCAGGCAACGCCAAAATTGGAGCAGAACTAAGAGCTTGCTGCAGATCAGAGAATGCAGACTGCTGCGAAGGAGTCCAAACAAACGGAACATCTTTCTTGAGTAGTTGAGTCAATGGATGAGCAATGATGCCGAAGTTGCGCACAAACTTGCGATAATAACCCGCTAGGCCGAGAAACCCATGAAGTTGACGAGCTGTAGATGGGACTGGCCATTCTTGAATTGCCTGGACTTTTGTTGGGTCGGTGGAGACACCAGCCGCGCTAAGGACATGACCCAAGTAGGCGATGGAACGCTGGGCAAATGAGCATTTGGAGAACTTGAGTTTCCACTGGTCCTTTCGTAGCCATGACAAGACTTGCTTCAGGTGATCAAGGTGTTCTTCCAGAGAGTTGCTGTACACCAAAATGTCATCGAAGAAAACGATCATGAACTTGCGTAGACCTGGTGCTAGGGTACAGTTCATAGCGCCTTAGAACGAACCCGGAGCGCCAGTCAACCCGAAAGCCATAACACGAAACTCATAATGGCCGGTATGAGTCTGGAAGGCCGTTTTGTGCTCATGCCCATGTTGCAGTAGTATCTGGTGAAACCCTGCCCGCAAATCTAGCTTGGAAAACCAGCTGGCTTGATGCAACTCATCGAGCAACTAGTCAATGACTGGAACTGGATACTTAGACTTGACTGTAAGAGAGTTCAGCTTCCGAAAATCAACACAGAACCGATAGGAATTGTCCTTCTTCTTAACCAGTAGCACAGGTGAGGAGAACAGACTTGTACTCGGTTGGATAAGACCTTGAGTTAACATCTCCTCGACTTGGCGCTCGATTTCATCCTTTAGTGCAGGCGGGTAGCGATAGGGGATGATATAAAATGGCTGAGCCCCTGGCAAAAGAGGAATAGCATGATTGCACGCTCTTGATGGAGGAAGAGAGTCAGGCTGCTAGAAAAGATCATTGAATTGCTCCAACAGTGCTTGCACTTCGACAGGTAAACGATCAGTAACTGAAGCATCCGATTGGTGGTCCACTATACACACTTGGAAGAGGAGCTCTGTTGGTGAGTCAGCCAATTCACCTTGCAATATCACAGAATGGCCCTCATAAGGGATGCTGAGCCACTTATGCTTCCAATGGATGTGCATTGGGCTGAAGGATTCCAACCAGTCCATACCGACTATCATATCAAATGCAGCTAAAGGAAGAACACGAAGATCAGATGTAAATGAATACTGCCCAATTGACCATGGTAGCCTGAGCAATGTAGAAGGACTGTGCAAGGATCCACCACCAGCGATGCGGACGGTACAAGGAGTGGCCTGAACAGCAACATCCTGAAGACGAGCAGCGACTGCAGCACCGAGGAAGGAAGAAGAACTTCTCGAATCCAACAATATATTTATGGGATGGCCTTGAATACTGCCTGAAAACCAGACAGTACGAGGTGCTGGTGTTCCAGTAACTGCACTCAGAGAGATGGCCAAGAATGCTTGCTCTTCGTCTGTTGGTGTCGTAGGCGCTGGAGCTTGATCAGCATCATCAGGCAATAAGTCCCATAACTCTTGGACGAGGTGAAGCTGGACCTGCTGACTGCATTTGTGGTCCTTACTCCACTTCTCCCCACACTGGTAATAGAGGCCCATGGCCCTCTGATAAGCCTTGACCGTAGATAGTTTAGTGTCGAGGGAAGCAGCGCCAGGTGTCTCCGTTGCCGTAGGCATAGCTTGCGGCTTCTCGACACGCGGTGGTGGAGGAGGCAGCGGCAACGCCGTCCACGGCGTGAATTTGCCTGACATAGCCCAATCACCCTTGTAAGGCGCGTGAGCTGGCGATGGGGTGCCCACCTCTTCCTGCACCAAAGCCATGGAAATCATAGCATCCAAACTCTGGGGGTGAGAAACCAGAATAATAGCTTTGAGCTCGGCACGAAGGCCATCAACGAATCTCATGGTATAAAAGAGTGGGTCAGTAGATGTGGAGTAGGCTTTGAGCTGATCGATAAGCTTGGCGAAACGATCAACATACTTAGAAACGGTGCTGGTTTGCTTAATTTGGAAAAGCTAACGGATAAGAGCCTCGTGCTGATCACGGTCAAAGCGAGAATGGAGTGCTTGACAGAAGGCTGTCCAGGTGGCTATGGCTGGCGTATTGTCAATGGATTCATACCAGCACGCAGCAGTGCCTTCGAGGTACATGGATGCGACACTAACCCACATAGAAGGATCAACAGAGTTCATGTTGAAGTACTTTTCACAGTTGGAACACCAAAGGCGAGGATTCTCACCATTGAATCTGTTGAAAGGAAGCTTGGGTAAGCGACCGGGGTTGGGGTTGTGCTGGTGGAAATTGGGTGAAGGAGATTGGAACATGGGTTGCTGGATTGGTGGTTTTGGGGGTATGGTGATCGGAAGGGGTGGGGTGGCGGAGGTGGGCGATATGGAAGGGGAGGTGTTTGGCGAGGCATGGTTGAAGGTATGGGGTGAAACTGTAATGAAGGAACGGCAGATGACATGCTATGGAAGGGTAAAAATGGAGCAGGAGGAGGGTCGGGAAGCTTACCCATGGCCGGGACATTGGTCCAAGTCATGGCTGACCCAAACCCAACATCCTGGTGAGGAGGTACAACGCCATGCCCACTGGGCGTTTCGACGGCCGCACCGGCAAGAGCACGAGCAGGCTCGAGGAAGAAGAAGTGCCAACGCAGAACCATTGCGGCGAAGCGTCGAACCCCTTGCGGTCAGGCGCCTGGGAGAGCTTCTTCACCTCGACCTTCAGATTGTCCACAAGGGCCTCGATCTCCGGGCGCCAGGCACCGAGATCCGTGGTGGCGACCTCGAGGGCTGTGATGCAGTCGGCGCTGTCGGAGGTGAGCTTGCCGCCGCGCAGAGCTTCCAGATCGGCGACCTGCTTGCCGATGTCGGAGGCGAGTTCGGAGCAGGTGGACTCGAGGGCGTTGAAGCGCTTGTCGACGGCGGCGGCGCGGTCGGCGCGGGCGCGGTCGAGATCAGTGAACCGGCCCTTCCACTGCTCGTCGTGGTTGTCGAAGCGGCTGTTGTAGTTGTCGCGGGATTTCTGGATCTCGTCGAGGATGACCTTGAGCTGTGGATCCATGGCGCCCAGCGTGCGGCGGAGGCGGGTGAAGTGCTCGTGGTGGATCTCGTGGGGTTCCAGCTCGATACAGGAGAACGAATCGGATCAGGATGGAGCGGCGAGGGAGGCAAGCAGGATCGAAGAAGGCAAATCCGATACCAATTGTGAGCACGGGGAAAGTTCCTTGCTGGGGAAGAAGAACAAGATAGGAATATTCGACTGGAATACTGAATTGAATGTATGTGAATTAACAGTAAAGTGCTTGGAAAGAAAATAACTACGGCATATTTCCTCCTTCCCCTCTCATCCTTGCTCACTGCCTATGCCTTCCATTATGGGCCAGTTAGCCTAACGTTGGGCCGGCGCTCGCGGACAGGCCTGGCCTGCTTACTTGTGGATGCTTCATCAGAGTGAGACACTGGCACTGTAGAAGACGTGCTGACACCCTGTGCTTGGTTGCGCGCAGTGCTGCGTTGCCGGTGGATTGGACGGGAGGGAGCTGCGTCGTCTCGTCGCCTAGCTGCCTTGACGGCTCTCACCGGTGAGCCGCGCCACCTCGCTAGCAGATCGGGCATTTCCCGAGGGAGCGCAACGAGTCGATGCGGCGATGCCTAGGAAGGTTCGCGAGCTATCAGTTCGACACCCGCACAGACACGCAATCAGACGGCTCACATGGCTTTGTCGCCGTATCGAACGGTTAACGGGTTATCAGGTGACGTGGCCCGATCCACGGGCCACTTTTGGAAGCAGGATTTCTATAGTACCACGTCAATAGGAATCCAGCTCTTGGGCCTGCCTGGTTTTGAGCGGACCTGGGCCTCAGCTAGTTATGAATTAACTGTAGCAATATTTATTCATTTAAAAAAATTGAAATTCCTATATGGCTCGGCTGTTGTAGTAGTAGTAGGCCTGTACCCTACGTACATTTGTACCTGAGTTCCCGGGCGCGTGCGCAGATTCTAGTCCACTACCACAGCCGGGCCGTAGAGATTGGGCTAAGTGGCCTACGTACAATGCGCTGGAGTATGGAGATCGGGAGGGACAGTTTCTTTTTATTTGCACGTGTGGAGAGTTCGTGGCAAATTGGGACTCGTATCGGTTCCTATTGAACGCAGGTCTTCGTATCCGTTCCTATCAAACGCACGCAGGACTTCGTATCCGTTCCTATCGAACGCACGCACAAGGACTTTGTAATGAGTCCTAACTGGGTATCAACAGGATTTTGTATCACCGGGATGATCACTTTAGAGTCTTTTTAGATGTAGACAGCGACGAAGCCAGGAATCGACGAAGCCAGGGCTGGCTTCCTCTTCTTCTTCCTCCACTTCCTCCAGCCCCTCCTTGCCTTCTTCTTCCTCCTCATGGCGGTAGCCCGGGCTAAGCCCGGGCTCCATGTAAATCATGGCCGTAGGGGGGGCTGGAGCACGGGTAGCCCCCCCGCTGGCTTCGTCGCTGGATGTAGATATATGTATAGTACTGAATTAATGAGATACACACCACTTCACATGTTGGACCTTCAATATTTAAGCTGTGGTGGTCAGCGGAAAACACCTCCCCCCCTCTGTTTTTATAAAAGTAAAATTTCAATTTACCTCAATTTTAACCTCAGAACTTTCACTTTGAAAAGCTCAACTTTCAACCTCGAACTTTGAATTTTTGAGATCGAATTTTTTATTTTTCTCAACTAAAAACCGTTCAACTTTCATTCTTTTAAGCGGTTTGAGGTGAACAGTGAAAAACTTTTGATATTTTGGGAGGCGTCGAAATTTCATATTATTTTTTGAAGTATCTTACTGTCCTCAAATTGAAAAACTCAAAACTATAAAATTGTAGATCTCATCGATGAGTCTCAAATTTAAATATAAAAAACCCTTCATACGACATGTCGGATGAAGATAATTTTTATATGTAAATTGTAGACCTCGATGAGATCTATAACTTTGTAGTTTTGAGTTTTTTCATTTAAGGACAGTAAGATGCTCGAAAAAATAATAATATTTCAGCACCATATTTTGTCGCGTGATGAGACTCAAATTTCAAAAAATAGAAAACCCTTCAATACGATATCGGATAAAGATAATTTTTATATGTAAATTGTAGACCTCGATGGGATCTACAACTTTGTAGTTTTGAGTTTTTTATTTGAGGACAGTAAGATGCTCGAAAAAATAATATAAAATTTCAAACCCTCCCGAAAATATCAAAAGTTACTGTTCACCCGCAAAACCGTCCAGAAGGTTGAACGTTGAACGGTTTCAAGAGTTGGAGGGCCAAAGTTATCTGGTTTTGAAGTTCGAGGTTGAAATCCGGACTTTGGTGAAAGTTGGAGGGTGTAAATTGGATTTTACCCTTTATAAAATCGTCACTATTTAAAATTCACATTCTGTAGCGAAAACTTGCTATACCAACCATCCATTGGCAAGGCATAATGAAAGGAACGTACCTATCATTTATACTACATGAATATATCATTTCAGTCATATTTTGAGTCTGCTTTTCTAACAACGCAACCCAATATATACACTACTGTATAAACATGCTAAATATTTGCTGACATAGTTACTTCCTCTCATCATATTATTCCAAGAGAAATAGAAGAATTAGCTTCACGGAGAAGTCTCGTTTTGCATATTTTTTTTTAAAAGTCCCAAAATAAGCTTTATAATATTGGAACTTAGAAACAACTGGACAACACCAAAGCCTTCGGTTCTGATTGCACTCCGAGAAACTCACAAATAGATAGAGCACAAAAGAATTCTATACAAGATTGATCTTAATTGGAACGATCATGAATATGATAGTGCATCTCAATTTTGTTGAGTGAAACAAGCTAGAAGCAATACCCCGAAATGAATGAATAGAAAAAAAAATCATACTTGAAGTGTATCTTTGTAGCACATGCATATATATGGAACTGTTCTCAACAAGCTGGATACGATTGGTTCTCAAAGACAAAACAAGCTGGATATGATGGTGTGGCAATCTAACTTGCAGCCACACCAAAATGAACATGTGTATTCATAAGGTAGGCTACTGACATGAACAATTGATCGAACCTATAGTTATGAAAATGAAATGAACTTGTGCTAGCTTAATTTTTTCAGCAAAAAACAGGTAGGCTACTGGCATAGTTGGTACAGTTAAACTGCTGCTGTAATAGAAGCGAACTCATAATCTACCCTTCGTAAGAGAGACATGAATTGCTGGTACTTTTATCTCCTGGGATTGCCACTATTACAATAGTCAGTGGTTTTATATACAGTATAAATAAGGAAATAAACCCACAATGATGTCTGTCGTCATATGTTTTTCTAGTAAAATTTCTCTATTGATTATAGAGCTGTTAAGAAAAAACTTTAAATACAGGTCCGTGAAGAAATAAGCCTTTTGTTCAGCTGCATCCACAAACTCATCTAAAAGGATTGCACAAATATTTACAAATAAATATACGGTGATCAACAAGGAGACTAAAATAAACCACAAACACTTGAGACTGCAACTCTGGCAGAGAGCCATCCATGAACTTGCTCACACAACATTTCTGTCGGAGTTGAGATAGACTAATCCTCCTAATCCTCCTACCTCCTCTTGTAAAATGGCCCGAGCTATTACACTAGTTGAGAAACGACTTTCGGTTCGCACTTTTAGTCTTGGTTGTGTTGGGATCCGGAACTAATGTGAGCATTAGTCCCGGGTCTAAATTTTATAGGCAGCAAATGCCCTTTTATCCCGGTTGGAAAACTAGGACTCAAACCCATTTCCTAATCGGGATTGAAGCCGACCTGTGTACTAGTGTTAGGGCCAAGGACCTAGTTTATAAACTAAATGTTTTTTTTAATGAAACATGAGGGGTGTGACCTCCTACTGGAATTTATTATAAAAAAGAGGTAAAACTGCATACAAAGTTTAGGAAACAAAAAAGGTTACAAAAAAAAGATGAAAGAAATTGCACATAAGCTTATAGCCATATAAATCAATAAGAGGGTGAAACTTTGCTTTTCCTCGTAGAATAACCAGAACAAATTCACGCCTAAAAATGGTCTTACAATGATTCACTAATGGAGGAAAGCTATGGAAGAAGGCGTCATTTCTTACTATCCAAATAGACCAGGACGTTGTTATTATGATTTCCACAGAGAAGGGTAGTTCCAGTTATAGCCCAGCAAGCTGAGGCAAAGTGGCATCCAAGCATCATATGGAAAAGGCTCTCTTCTATGCCCAAAGAGCAGAGAACGCAAGAGTAATCTTCAAGGGCTATGTTCTTGCGTTAAGAAGCTCTCTTGTGTTAAGTCTATCTTTCAGAAGTAACCAAAAGAAACTAAATGGGTTGGGAGGAAGATGGCTTTTTTCTCTCTCCACTGTAAATACAGTTATGGGGTAAAGGCTAGGGTTTTCCTACTTCAAATCTCCTCTGTTCTATCTGGGGCTAGGTCTAACAGTCGGTGCCGTCCGTGATTTGGATTGTAGAAAATCAGAGAGAATGGGAAAAATTTGAACAGAAAGCCTCGAAGCTCCTCACGATGGTTAACCTCCGTGCCAAAGGTTCCAGAATCTGGTCTTTTGGTCCCGGTCCCGCCCGAAGCATCCTCAGAAACAAATTCTGGCTCCTGGTCCCGGACCCCTGGTTTTCCTCCACCAGCCATCCTGCGCATAAGCCCAAGCTCCAGCGGCCTGATCCAGCGAGGCCTCACTCTCGGCCCGGGGGTCGGCCACACCCGAAGGCCCCTTGGGTGCCAAGAGAATGAAATTTTCTATTTATATTTTTAAAATTCGTTTTTGCAAAAATATTTTCTAAATAAAAAATTGTAAACTATACTACTGCCAGTGATTGAAGCGGCGGCAAGTACATATCGCCGGTTGAACCAACGGAATATTTGGTTATAGCTGTTTTAACTAGCGGAATTTTCTTTCTTTTTCCCTACTAGCTGAGTGCCGTGCATTGCTACAGGAACCAAATTTTTTCATGAGATAACGGCCCCGTTCGGCTTGCTGAAACTTGGCTGAATTGGCTAAAAACACTGTTCTGTCTGAATTATTGTGAGAGAAAAACACTAAGCTGAATAGTGCGGATTATAAGGTAAGCCGAACGTGTCAACATCTAAGTTAATCAAAGATAAATCATTGAGATCACTATTTTTAGCGTACACTGTTTTCCTCTTAACGGCAGCCAACGTCACTCACTCATTAACAACTTTTTATATGTATAATATTAACCATACGAGAGAAAAATATATTAGAAATACTATATAATCAACATGTTTCAATTATATAAAATCTATACATCCAATCAATAACATATCAACAAGTCATAACTACTTGTCTCTCATTTCTTTCCAACTTCCTCTATTATCTGAAATTCAGATGGATACAAAAAATGTCAGTAATAAAGGACACTAATGTAAGAATATAATAGTTATGCAAAATAGAAGACAATACCTTTTCATAGAGTTAGGACCTACTTGTAGACAATATTTTTCGTGTATGTACCATGTATTTTGGTCTTTTTTTTCTTATCCTTCTTATCACCGGGTGGGACGGCAAGAATCCTAATGTTCGATCTGGCAGTGGCTCTAGATAGCGCAACATACAGCTGACCATGAGAGAACACCGGTTCAGGCAAATACACACTAGCATTGGGGAGAGTCTGCCCTGGTGCCTTGTTAATCGTCATGGCAAAACTGAGTCTAATAGGAAACTGCATCCTCTTGAACTAGAACGGGAACATCTCGTCATCCGAGGGGCATAACAGAATCCGTGGTAGGAAGATTCGCTTTCCGGCATGGTTTTCGACCATAATTTCTGCATCGATAATATTTCTTGGGAACCCTCGAACAACCAGCCTGGTTCTATTACAAAGTCCACCTGCAAGGTCGATGTTTCTTAGCAATATGACCGGGCACCCAATCTTGAGCTTTAACATATGTGGAGGGAGACCGTTGGGGGTCAAAGTGTTGAGGAACTTAGATGGGTAGTAGTTGTGTGGATCATCCACCGCACTGTCAAAGCTATGGTACACCATCTCATCCCCTTAGAAACGACTTATCATCTTCATGTTAATCATATCAACCCAGTTGTTCTGCTGAGATAATATTGCTCGTGAGGTGATGTAGCTCTTCTTTGACATATTGGCATTGAGGATAGGGAATATGTAGTCAATTAATGTATCAAGATCACTGTCTTTCCCAGTCTGTGGTATGCATATATCATCAGGAAGGTGGATTTCACCATCACCATTAGCCTCCTTAGAGCCTCCCCCGATGCGTAGCAAGTATTCTGCAAACCATGGGTCGCTCTTTGCCCTCATGTTGCGCACCAGTTTGAGATGTCGCATGGAATTCCAAAGGTACGACATCCGCAGTGAGGCGCCAACTATTTTAGCCCTTGACCCTCTTCGAACAACTGGGAGAACCTGCCTGAAATCTCCACCAAACACCACAGTCTTCCCCCCAAACGACAGGTTAGGACGGTCCATGATATCACGGAGGCTGTTGTCTAGCGCCTCGACACCTTGCCTCTTCATCATCATCACCTCGTCCCAAATAATAAGGGATGCGGTCCAAAGTAGCTTAGCGGTACCACTCTATTTTGTGAAGGTGCAAAAGGCCTCATCATCGAGGGTGAGGGGAATCTTGAAGCGCGAGTGGGCGGTTCTGCCACCAGGCATTATTGAGGCACTAACTGTAACACCCCTGGTGTTTTAAAAACCTAAATCCGGGCATATCATCATATGCATTGCAAAGCATTTGGTCATATGAAAAACTTTGATATGCATTCAATAAAACAAGTTTACATTTATGATATGAGTGTTGCCTTGTATGGTTTGAATTGAGTTCAAAGTTTTGTTTGGATTCGAATTTCCGAAAACCCTGATTTTTCAGCATTTAAGTTTGCCCTGGAAAACCCATTTCAAAATCTGAGCATATTTTGGGGTTGAGCCTTAAAGCAAAAATGTAGAGCTTGTTGAGTTGTACAAAGTTTGTTTTTGGAGTTTTCAAAGTTGTTTAGAAAAAATTGAAGTAATTTGAAAAGGCGAAATGTACTTAAAGTGTCCCCTTTAGAATTCAAATTTGCATTTCAAAATGTAGACCGAATTTGGGTATGGTTATAAAAGCAAAGTTGTAGAACTTTGAATTTTGAACAACTTTTGCTTTTGGAGATTTTTGAGTTGTTAAGTAAATTTGGGAGTAATTTGTGAAATTTGGCGAATGACAATTCTGTAAATACGTTGAACAGTAGCCGCGGGCAGCTGTCACCGCCGACGTGCTTCTCCGGGCTTCTAGTCGTGCTTGTGGCTGCCCTCGGCTTCGCGCTGGCACGGAAAAGGCATCGTCGTGGCTTCTCCTTGCTTCTGAGCCGAGTTATAAGACCTGCGTTGTCATCGTTCTTCGCCGTTTGCCTTCCTCTATTTTCCCGACGTCGCCGCCGCTGCTCCGTCGAGCTCGCCTCGCCTCCTCAGAGCAAACTAGCCTTGGCTAAGCTTGCCATAGCTTCGCTAGTTCCTTGCGAAACCAGTCCTCCAGCCCTTGTTGCTTGATTGCGCCGGGAACCGCCGTTCTTTGCCTTTCTTCCCCGCGGCCGGCAACCTCACCGTGGTGTGCGCGTCGCCGTGGCTGTAGCTCCATGGTGGGTCTTTGTCCTTGTTCAGCGTGTCACCAGCTTTGCCTTGATCTTGTGTTGCTCTATGACCGGTTATTTGATCCTTTTGACCATCGCAGTCGCCTGAACGCCGTCACCGACGTGGTTAGCGCCGCCGTGATCGCTGTGACCGTCAACCCGCCTCTCCTTTGTTCCTCCGACTCGTCCATCGCCTTCAACGTGATCGGGGTGAGCTCCTGGTTCTTCCTGAGTGGTTTGTTTCACCGTTACCGGTCTTCTGTCGCCGGCGTAGCGCCGCCGTGCAGTCGTGTCCGCCATGGCCGTCGTCAAGCTTGTATACCGCTGCAATTAGTCTCGACAGTACACTCAATCGATGCGGGGTGATGAGGGGAGCGTGTGGTACTCTCGCTGTCACCGTTGGTCTCACTGGCGGCGAGTTATCGCCGGTCAGCGCGTCGTCGTCGTGGTCAAACGCGGGAGGTTAGGGGTGACAGGTGGGACCCGATGTCAGTGACCGTGAGTTCAAAATGGATTTTTCTATTTTCAGAAATGGATGAATAGTATGAAAATTTTTGTGTGACTTCTCTGTGATGTATATTATTTAGGAAAAATATGAAATGTTGTTTTTCAGTACTTTTTGAATGTGATAAAAATTGCTCAATTAATTAATAAATGAGTTTTTATAATTTTTCTAGGCTTATTTATTTATCCAAAAATTATGAAAATTGTTTTGCCACTTAGTTATCATGTGATGAACCTTTATAAAAATTTTGAAGTCAATTGGAACAAGTTGATTTATTTCATAATTTTTGATTTAATAATTAATTCATAAAGCAAATAGTAACCTTTAATGATTTAGGTTTTGATTGAATTTTGGATTGTGTGATGACCTTGGGTCATTAGTTGGTAATGATCTTTGGCAATTGATGTTAGTAGTACGGAAAGGTTTAGTTAGTTTAACTTGTAACTGTACCGCGAAGGAAAGTTGTATTCAAGTTATTACTTTTGCATCCATCATCGAGCATCATATTTTGTATCTCGCATCATGTTAAACATGGCATTATTACTACGTGTAGTGAACGAAGGTGAGCACGTGGTAGTTAATCAAGTGGTTGAGGAGGTTAATCCGTCTGTTGAGGTCGGGTTGGATAATTGTGTTGCGACTCCGGAACCGAACTTTTCCGTCAACGAAGGCAAGCCCTGGATGCATTTAAACCTACCTTGTGTTTTACAAGTTGATTTCGCTTTTGCTTTTCTTTACTGCATTAAGTGATTAGGAGTTAAGTGAAAACCTAATTGGTGCATTACCAACCTTGTTTTCCATATCTACCTTGTTAACCGTTTTAATTCGTATATGCCTAGTTATGCTTAGAACGATGAAAGTCGGGTGATTACCTGTCACCTGCGAACTTTAAATGGAACTTTGGTTACTTATGTTATCATGTGATATGGGAATGTGGAGTAATAAATCTAGACCGGGCGAACTCGGTGTAGGGGAGCCACAAGACATGGAGGTCTTGTGAGCGGGTTCTTTTCGCCTGTGTCAATTAAGGCCCGTACCGTTGTTGAACCGCATGAGGTGAGACTTTGTAGTACTAACCACATACTTCGGTAAGCCTTAACTTGGCTATTCTATTACGAGAATGGCTACTCGCGCACTGGGAGTGGAGAGATGGCGGGACTAGCGTGTACCCACGTGGCAATGGGCTGGATTGGTGGAGTACTGTATTCTCGGGTGGCGCGGACCCGTTCTTGTTTTAGAGGATCCGAGGGTAGGTTGATATATGTAAGTCGGGGACCTACATATGTCGTGTGGTCTGGAATCCCCAACTGGGTTTAATCGGTTCGAATCATTGTTGCTCCTCGGTTATGGAGACTCACTTCTCTGTTCATCATCGTAGTTAAATAACTAGAACTTGAGGATGGTTTGTGAAGGTGTTGGTTATGAAGTTTCATGATCTCAATGCGGATCGTGTCAGCTTTGTATATGATCTTATGAAGTTTTAAATGTTGATATAAAGAATTTTGTTAAAGAGCTTTTACGCAAAAGAACTTTGATTATTGCTAAAGCCATACCTAGAATCCCATGAGCCTGCATTCCTGCGTTCTATTAATTCTTATTTCGGTTAAGTCTTGTTGAGTACTTTTGTACTCAGGGTTTGTTGACCCTTGTTGCAGGTGAGGCTCATGAGCAGATCTATTTTGGATCGTGCTGCATGACTGCTGTTCAGTGCGATGACAATAAGTAAATGTGTGGCCCTTGGGTAGGGTAACTTATTTGTGTGTTCTGTAATATGTTATAATGCCACTCCACTACTACGTTTTGTAATATTAACCGAACTTAGTTGTATGGTTTGAAACAAATGGTTTGTAAACTATGTTATTGTAAGTCTTCCGCTAATCTGTTCTCTGATGTATATATATTTGAATAAACTATTGTATACTGCAATGACTCTGTAATGGGATCCTGCTCGAAAATCATGGATGATTCGGGGTTCCCTGAGGACACCCGACAATCTTCTTAAGTTACCGAGAATATATGCATAGATGTCAAAGGTCATTGGACAGTGACAGGTGCATATGGGCCCTATAATTTAGGAGGTTCTACCACAGTAACACCAGATGTTAATGTTGCCACGACAATCTTGTTCTGACTACATATAGTAGCGATCAGGGCCCTGTATAGATACGTCTTTTTGATGTCACCAGGTCCATCCACAAAGAACAAACCCCATGATCGCTATCAACAGTAGACATAATCTCATTGTAGGCAGCTTGCTGCCTCTTGTTAAGGGTCTTTAATAGTGCCATGTCATCAACGCTTGCCTCAACGCTAGCCTCCTCAAAAATCTTCCTAGGAATATCGCCAGATGGATCATATGTGTCATCGATATTAGGAAGTGGGTACATCTTTATGTCCTTCTTCATTGATTCTAACAACTTTTGAATATCTTTGAGGACCATCTGCTGCACTATGAAGCTGGAGTGGTTATTGCGCCTGTAGTCCTCTGACGTTGCCTCCTTGTGCTTTTTCTAGAGTTCTAACACATCACTCGGCTCACAAAATACCAAGATTGTTGCAAAGAGCCTTCGCAGTGCATATGGCATCATCCACAGAGTAGCTTCAGCAAGGCCCTCATGCAGCGTGTTGTCCACTTCAATGAGGCCCCTTCTTTCTGTAGCTTCACGAAAAGTTGGTAGGAGTTCACCAGAAACCGTCCTTAGATCAGTGAATGAGGTTGCACCAGCCACGTGGTTTAGAAGCACCCTAAGATAGTAACACTCCCCTTTGGCCGGATTGGCACATACAAGTCTTCTAATTTGTCTTAAATGATTCTTTTGCACCCTCCTAATCCATTCTTTTCCCTGTGAGTCCCACTTACAGTACTCAGGAAAGTCCCGATACAATATACCACGAGAATGTTCAGATGTGTTGTTCTTCTCGAAGTAGGCTGCAAGCATTAACCTTTCAACACTTGGACAATTAAGCACTCGTCGAACACCTTCGCGCTGGTGAAATGACACCATGTGCATGTCAAGAAGATGGAGCTACAAGGACAACACCAAAGGGGACCTATCACTTATATCAAAACCATATATCCTCCACAAGGCTTATGGTGGAGTTACCCATCTAGCATCCCTGTACTGTTTGATCTCATCGATGTTTCCTTCATTGTCCTCCTTGTCAACCTCTCTCACAGCCACAGACACACGTTCATAACCCTTGTAAATGTACTTAAACAAATACTTGACGGCCTTGATGCTCCCACATGCCTGAACATCGATGTGGCAACTGAACAGACGTAGGAGGTATGGGTTGTAAGGCATGACCCATCTATTGTCAAGGTCATGCCCGCGAACTTTTTCTTTTCTACCATCGTCACGCCATCTGTAAACTAGGTATTAATCCTTGCCCTATAATGTGGCATCACAGAAAGGTCACGGGTAACGGTTCTTGCATGATTCACGGCCCTTTGTGCATGGACAATTGCGATTAAGTACTCCACAAGGGCCATGCATCATATGCTTTGTAACTATTTTATACAAGTCTGGATACTTCTTCTTGTTTGGGAGCTCGGTATTGGTATTTATAAACTTGTCACTTGTTTAGTAGCCACCTATTATAAACCTATATCTCCTAACATTACTTTACTAGGTTGTCATCCCTAGTGATGATGCCAGAGATGCTTGTTGGTACTACATAGCTTTACAACTAGAATAATACTAAGTAGTTCTTTATTAATTTATGTGACTAGAAAGAATATATAAATATATGAATGAAGAGGATCTGCTAGCACCCAAATAATTATACCATTATAGCACTTCATCCGGGAGTATTACATGTTTTGTTATTTATATTTTTACCACAGGGAAGCTCTAGCATGGACATGTATTGATAACTTATACTATTGATGGAGAAGTAAACCATAACCAATATTCTACTCATAACAGGGGTAAGTCATAGGATAAGATATATATATATATATATATATATATTGATCATCAATGATGATAAATCACTTAGAGTACTCCTTTCTATGGGATTAGCATGGTCAGGTAGAATATTAGAAGAATAATTCCTAAGTCATTCTTAATTATGAGTCAAAGCATACATTGATTAGTGCAATTACACCTAGTAGCCATGGCTAATGTTATCTTTATATTTACACATAAGGGATATTACTAAGGAAGATTAAGAATAGAGCTTGTTCTTCCTTCGTAACTGGACCCTACTTGCACCAATATTCGGGGAGTGGACTACAAAGGACTCAACAAAAGTGTCACATCCACGATCTACCACATGACCCAGAATATAGGGTGTATCCGTAGGTAAACAACGTATAAGCACCACGCTTACACAATGTCGACCACCCACCCCATGTACTTTAGAGTGAGCGCTATACGAACTTATGCATAAACATAATGATAAACTAGCTATACTAAGTATATAATCAAAGTAGATGTTGAACACTATAACGAAGAACATGAATGAGATGAATACTAATATTGTCATAACAATTATAACTAGCATATAGAAATAATAGAGGTACAAAAGAGAGGGGGTACAAAGATTATACCAAACCACGCTCTTGACAAGATCGAGAATCCAAGCGAAGACTGCTTGCCTCCCTCTAGACCTAGCCTAACTAGCTGCCCTAGAATATGTTGGAGCTCTAAGGATAATTAGGGTTTCTGTCTTCTCAAATGACTTGATGACTGAAGTTATGCCTAGAGGGTGGCTGGGGCTGGTATATATAGCCCAAAGCATCCAACGTAAGCCCTTGGATCAAACCGACTTAAAGGACGGCGTAGATGTAATCTAGGAGGCATTGGAGAACCAACATTTGAAGGAGGGGCTGACATGTGGGCCTAGGGGGTCGGGTAGCCTACAGGTGGGGCCGACCGGCCCACTTGGCAGCCTCTGCCCCTCTGCTTTGGCGTGGAGTCCTCTTGAGTCTTCTAGAACCTTATGGTGTCTGTTTCGCTACGGATAAGCATGATTAAATCTGACATCTTGGTCCACCTTGATGGTTTTCTGGATAAACCCTGCAGAAAATACAGATTTACCAAAACTCATGGAATTTGTTAGTTTAAACCCCTAGACCTTCGTTGGTGATTATATTTAAGCCCTTATGCATGTTATATTGACGATTTATAATGGTTGTTAACTACCATCAACAAACTCCCCCAAGCTTAACCTTTGCTAGTCCCTTAGCAAAGTTAAACTTAGTAAATGGATCAGGAGTTGCGTCGATGCTTTCACTCCTCAAGAGTACACATGCATTCAAACAAGAATTCTCCTCCGATTGGAATAAACCGATCTAACTTTCAAACTTACCCATATTACCTTCAACCATGGGGCTTCTTAGCCTTCACTTGGGTCTTGAGCAATTGAAAGACAGAACGATTAAGTCAAATACTATGTCTCAAGTTCTTTGCTCAACCGTTATTCTAGAGTTTTTTATAGATTTTTAAAATAAAACCCAGAGCTTCCTTTGTATGACACTCTCAAGTCTCTCAATATATGTGGTATTTGTGGATCCTCACCAAGGCAAAAGTGATGTTATGCCTTTTTCTTTCTATAACTAAGGCTTATGTGGAGCTCATAGGAGTGGAAAAAACATAAAAGAGCATACTTGCAATACATATATTATAAAGTCAATCCTCGGATCCAAAGAGAGTTGAGTCATACAATCAAATCAAGATGTGCATGTGTGTGGATATATGGTGGATATATTTGGTGACTAACCTAATTTTACTATGCTCCTTAAAAACATATCTCTCTTTTGAAACTTGAAAACAACTTTGCAAGAAAACATGGGCTATCTTATTCGTCTTTTCTTCTTTTTTTTTTTTTTTTCAGGTGGGCATCTAAGTACCCATTGTTTTAAATATCTTGGACACTTGTCCATTTTTTCTCATCTTTCTATTTTTATGAATAATTTTTGCATAGCCACATGCTTCTTTTCTGCAACAGAACTTTTGAGAGATAGCAACAAGAACTTTGGAGCATTTATTTAGTGTTTACCCCTAGTGTAGGAGTAAAATATTTTTGGTTGGATCTAGATGGAAAAGCATGTTGTTGCGCCTACTCCCAGTGTAGGAGTAGTGCATATTTAGGTGGTGTGTACATGATCTTGATTTTAGGAGCATGACAAACCTCTCATAAGGGTCAACAAAGCTTGACTAAACTCAATGCAATGCAAGCAACATATATGAGTGGAAATTTTACTAATCTAAATATCATATATGGCTCTAGTAGGAATTCAAGCTTTGTCATACAGGAACTCATCATGTTGGATTTTTATGTTTTTAAAAGATAAATCTCCAGAACTTTAGTGTCACGTGGAACAAGATAAACAACAAGTCAGACCTTCTCATATCATATCCGTCAATTACCTAGACTTAGATCAAGCATATGCTACCCACGAGTTTCAAGTTCAGAGTAAATTCTTATATCAAAATAGTCGTATCCAAAACTTGGGAGAATTCAAGACTGAAAACTAGGAACTTGAAAGGAATTACGACAGAGCAACTATTCATCATGTCCATTGCAAGAGATTATTCTCAGAGTCCTTTTATTTTATTTAGTTCTTAAAAATCAAACTTAAAGAAAACTTAACACACCTTTTATTGTGTTTTCAAAATTTAAGATCACACCTATATATATATATATAACTAGCTAAGATAATTTTTTATTTTGCTTTTAGTTAGTTAACAAATATGAAGGGAACTTAAAAATAAAAAACCAAAAGAGAAAGAAATACTTAGCTAGATACATGGGGATGCTCCTCCCCCAAGCTGGATGTTGTCATGGTATTTCTTAGAGTGAGTCTACCAGCAGAAGTCTTTCTCATCCGTCCAGAAGTTGTGTTCCTCGTGTAGCGAGTGTAGCGATAGTTCGAGAAAATATACTTCCGATGGATGGCTTTACTCTTGACCATTCTGCAAAATACTCCAACAAGAACACCAAAACTCATGGCACAGATTAGGATAAGGGGTTAGCGGTCAGCTATTCAGAGATTTGTTATCCTTAGAGGTTTAGATAGATTTCCTAATTGGCAAAGTTCTGGATGTATATTTATTTTTTTTTGGATTTTATTATTTATATAATACAGAAAGAAAATATGCATGCATGATATATATTATTATTATTTTTTATGCCACCACAGTGAATACTCCCTTGGGCTTTTACACACCGAGAAAAATTTTCACATGGGGCTTAGGCTTTATGATGTAATGATGTAATGCAGTCATGAAACTTTTTATCCTCCTTTTCTAAATGCATGCTAATGTAGAAAAATGAATTTGCTAAAGTGAAAAGTAATTCATGCAATACTAAAAAGTAAATATGGATAACTACCGATGTTACCTCATGGCCAGGGTTCAGATTTTTAAGTCCTCCTGATAGGACTTGATTGGAGAGAAGTTCTTTACTCTTTGGGTGCATCATCCGGTCTCAACGATGGAAACCCAAATGGCTGCACATCTTGTGATGGTGTCTTTGATGGTGATGTCACCTTCTCTTTCCATATCTGCTTGGTCTGTGGGCTTAACTTAGGCGGAGTAGGTTCATCTTTCACAACTTCTTTAGGTTCTTCATCTTCTTTCCATTCATTCTTTGGACGTTGATTCTTCCGATGTTGGGATGATCGACGTCTCCTCCTAGAGTGGGTCTTCTTGGGCTGTTCATAAGTGGTATAACTATTGAAATAACAGCGTACCTTTTCTCTAGGGAATTGGAAGTGGACTTGTCTAGATCCAACGTAGATGATCGCGTTGGTGGTGTTGAAGAACGGTCTTCCTAATATAATAGGTGTATCATCTTCTTATTCACCCATGTCTAGAACCATGAAGTCGGTAGGGGCAAACTGATCATGTATTCTTACCATAACATCTTTCTTTATTCCCTCTGGAAATCGGATTGATTGGTCTGCCATCTGCAATTGCATATATGTAGGGAATAAAGGTTCATCACTGAATAAGTATTCATACATTACCTTGGACAATATATTGACACCTAACCCAATGTCGTAGAAGGTCTTATGGAATATTCTTTGTCTAATGGTACACTCGATCGTGGGTACACCTGGGTCATCCTTCTTAGCAAGGAATGGTGAAACGAGGAGGTGGTCGTACTCTGATCGAAGTGTGTTGATCATGTTAACTGATTCTTTTTTAGGCTGCCTGGCCTTGTTCTTCCTCCTTCTCCTATTGTTCTTCTTCTTGGTCACTATTGTCTCTTCGGGCAGGTATGGCATCTGTGGATGTCTAGGAGATTGCAGGATACGGTTCTTGAAAGAAATCTTCTCCTTTCTATCCTTGATTGTAAAGCAGATCTTGGCACTGTCCACGTAGATGATGGCTTTTGCGGTGCTTAGAAAAGGTTGGCCCAAAATAATGGGTGCCCTTACATCTCCACTTGTTTCCAAAACCACAAAGTCTATGGAAACATATGATTGTCCCACTTGAACAATGGCATCTTCAAAAACTCCCTTGGGGAAGTAGAGTGACTGATCTGCAAGCTGCAAACGCATATTTATGTATAACAAAGTATCTTCATTAATTTGATCATAAATTACCTTAGGCATGATGTTGACACTTGCTCTGAAGTCACAGACAACTTCTTCAAAAATGTGAGGTCCTATGGTAATGAGGATGACAGGTCTCCCTGGATCGCTCTTCTTTTTAGGCAAGGTATAGTCTATCCACCTTCCCATCGATGTTTGTATATAATAATATGCTGCATTCTGAATATCAACAAGATTTGTAGTTTCTAGATCTTCTGGTTGCCCCAAAATCTTACCTTTGTTGAACGGAGGAACAACAACTACTAGCTGAGCTATTTGTGATTCTATCATTTTATCAAAGCTATGCTGATTCTTAATGGTAGAATCAAAGCTATCCATTCTCTTATTTATGTTATGTAGAATTTTATCATTGGTAGCTACCTTTCTAGATAATCCCTCCATAAGTTTGGATTGGCCAGCAATTAATTTTCTCAAGGGTGGTTGATTGAAATTATTAAAATTATTACCTTGATAGTTACCTTGGTAATTCGATCTCTGTTGCTAGTTCCATCCTTGATTCTATTGAGGATGAAAGTAGTTGTTGTTGACAAAGTTCACATCCTCTTGGGTTTCAAGATAGCTATTCCCTGAATGCCTAGTATTTCTACATACTTCACATGTCATGCAGGAATCATGAATGTGCATTACTTCTTGCTTCTCATTGGCTCGATCATCAAGCTTCTTCATCAGTAGGTCCATCTTGGTAGACAACATGTCTACCTCCTTGAGTTGATGCATACCTCCACCTCTCTTGCGGGTCTGAAGACGTTCTTCATTCCAACCTTGGTTGGAGGCCATATTCTCCACAAGAGCTGTTGCAGCTGGTATGGTGAGTGATAGGAATACACCTCCAGCAGTAGCATCCATAGTCTCACGGGTACTATTGGTCACCCCGTGGTAGAAAGTCTACATGAGTAGCCAATTCTCCATCCCATGATGAGGATATTCCGCAATGTAATCTTGAAAGCGTTCCCATGCCTCAGGGACAGATTCATCATGTTGTTGCTGAAAGCTTGAAATTCTCCCACGTAGAGCATTGGTCTTGCTTGTGGGAAAGAACTTTGCTAGGAAGGTAGTGGAGCAGTTATCCCATGTAGTATTTCTATCTTTGTTGGCGTAGAACCATTGCTTTGCCTTCCTCAAGAGTGAGAATGGGAAGAGGCAGAGTAATATGGCATCTTGGGTTACTTCTTTGATTGTGAAAGTGCTACAAATCTCTAGAAAGTATTGGAGATGTGCACTCGTGTCTTCATGTGTCTTTCCACAAAATTGGTTTGCTTGCACCATGTTGATGAGGGCTGGCTTGAGCTCGAATCCATTGTCTCCAACATTGACTGTTGGTCCAGTACGAATGTTGGTCGTAGTTGGAGCAGAGAATTCACGGAGAGTCCTGTTAGCCATGGCTTCTGAAAGGATCAAGATGCCCAAGAGGGGGAGGAGTGAATTGGGCTAATTCTAAATTTCTTTCAATAATTAAACTCTACACTTAGCCCACTTCACCCCCTTGTGCCTAGAAGTGTTTCTATTTTTCTACCGCACAAAAGTTTTACACCCTAGGTTCTAATCCTACTCTAGAATGGCAATTCTAAGAATGTAAAGACATGAATTGAATTGCTAAAAAGTAAATGCTCAAAGTAAAGAGAGGGAGAGGAACGCGATGATATTTTTCTGAGGTATCGGAGAGTCGCCACTCCCCACTAGTCCTCATTGGAGTACCCACACAAGGGTGTAGCTCTCCCTTGATTCGTGCAAGGATCAAGTGTTCTGTACAGGCTGATTCTTTGACACTCTATTGTGGTGAATCGCCCACAACCGCTCACTCCATGACTTGGGTCATCCACAAGCTTCGTCGGATGATCACCAAACTTTCAATCACCACCGAGCCATCTAGGTGATGGTGATCACCAAGAGTAACAAGCACAAACTCTCACTTAACCAAGACAAGCCTAATGAGAAAGGTGGATGCACACTTGCTACTCTCTATGCACTAATGAGGTCCTTAATCTTGGATTCTAAAATCTCAATCACCCCACTATGCTCTTGCTCTTCCATGCACTCCAAAGATGTTTCTTAGCTAAACTAATGGGCAAGATAACTAAGTTAGATGAGTGGGAGAAGTATTTATACTCCCTGCTTCAAAACATACCTGTTAGGGTCCAACTCAGCATTTTCGGGGTGACTGGACGCTCAGGTCAAAGTGACCGGACGCGTCCGGTCAGTAGCCAACGGCTACATGATGCCAGCACAGTCATCAGACCATAATAGAGACTAAACTCTATCCAGCGTCAGATCGCCACCCATCTGATGCATCCGATCAGCAATTTCCTTCTCTGGATGCTTACTATTGTTGACCAGACGTGGCCTCTGGTGCGTCAGGTCACAACGTTCTCAGCGTCCGGTCCCTCATGAGTGCTGCACGCTCACCATTGTGCACACCTACGCGTTCAATCCTGATTAGGAGCCAGCATCCGGTAGTCCTTCTGCCACTGCAGCGCATGCCAACAACTGACCGGACTCACCCTGACCGAGTCTGGTCCAGCGTTTTGTCATTAATTTAACCCTCTAATCACATCAAATTCGAAATCCTTCGTGAATGAAATTGACTTCCGACGATCTTTGGGCTGTCCCTGAGCTAGTTCGTGCTAAGTTTGACAAGTGTGCACCACACCTAAACCATTAGACTCACCTAGGTCTAGCTACTAGTCCATACCCCTCTTAATAGTATGACCAAAGGAAAAAACAAAGTCCTAAACTACTGTAAGGTGCTGTTTGGTTCAGATAAGTAAATGCAAACGTAAAGGGATCGGATAAACAATGGTAACATAAACATGGTAAGCACTTCCTTGATTTGTTTGGTTATATCTCTGGTAATATAAACAGAAAAGAAGCAGTGCATGCATCTTTCGTGCTTGCCTATTGCATGCATTTGTCGTTTTGTGCTTCCTTTATTCACCTCACGACCATGAATGCAAACAAGTGGAGCCACAGTGTCCAGGTTAGCGAACGATAATTTCCTTTATTCACTTCACCTCAGATATCAGATAATGTTGCGATGGCTGCGGTATCGCTTTTGTGAAGGGTTGTATCGTATAACGGCGTGATCCAATTACACCATGCCTAGAACAAACAACATGCAACGGGATCAGTTACCCTCTGCAAATAGATCACATTACCAATGTCCGAACCAAACAGCACCTAAGTGTCTCTCTAACTCCAAACGACACTTAGAACTAGTCCGTCCTTAACCTTGTCGTCCATCCTTTGAAAACCAAAACAATTTCCATCGATAGGGGCATGAAAACCATAATTGCCCAAACAATTACCATTACCATGAAATAACTCAAATTTCCTCTGCAAAAAACACGTTAGTCAAAGTAATCTCGTGTCGTCATTAATCACCGAAACCCAACTAGGGGCCTATATGCTTTCAATCTCTCCTTTTTTGGTGATTGATGACAACACAACCTCGAGTATGTGTATAAGTGATGGGTGAGGTTTTCAACATGCTTGGTTCATATAAGCAATTGACAATAAGAACAAAAGAGAGTTAGGCATGCTTATATGACCCAAGCCAACACGATGTACTCACAAGATATGAAAGAAGCACGAGTACACAAAGTAAAGCTCATTTAAACCGGAGTATAACGCGAAAGCAATGCAAATGAGCAAAAGCAAGTGACATGACATATATATCAAAGTAGAGAGCACACATGTCACAAGAGTCTCATAATCACATCTATAACAGAATGTATGAAAGTAAACATGAATGCATAAAGTATCACACACAAAAGAATGAGTCCATCTCACATGCTCCCCCTAAATCTAACATACTCGCTACCTCTCCCCCTTTGGCGTCAAACACCAAAACCTAAAGGTCGAATGACGGGGTAGGAGCAGACGAGTCTGGCGCTGAGGTACGGTGAGAGATCTGAAATTGAGTAGCATCATCATCTGACTCTGGACTCAGAACTGTCGGACCGGCGGGATCAATCAGCGACTGACCCTCTAACTCTGAAGTGGGAAGTGGAGCGGTCTGGGTCTGCCCTGTGGTCTCAGTAATTGGGTTAGCTAGCGAAGAAGTAGAAGCTAAAGCTGTAGCCTAACCCTGTGGCTCTAAAGCTATCTCTGTAGGAAGTGGAGCCACAACTGTCTCTGTCTCTATCGCTGAAGCCTCAAGTGTAGGAGTGACTATCTAAGGCGGCTCTAACGAAGCAACAAAAGATGGGGGAGTCTTGGTTGTCCCTGTGACTAGAGCTGCTACTATAGTAATAGGGACCTAAAGCTCTAGAGATGTGGGGTGACATGTGATCTCACTAAAAGTGGCAGCCAAGCTCCTAGAGACTAGTGTATCTATCACTAACACTAACTCGAATTGAGTAGGGGTGAATCCGGTGACAATCAGAGTGAAGCCCTGAGCCTATGTCCCTAGTGTAGCAAACCACTTCGAGACTTGCTCGTTGGGTGAGGCAAACTATCGAGCTGTCTATCCCTGACTCTAAAGCCCACTAGGCTGTATAGCTAGAGTCACTAGGGTACTAGTAACAGTCGAAGCAAGCTGCAATGTGGGCCAATAAGGAGCAATCCCTATAGCTGTAAGGACATGCTGCTTGAAGCCAAGAAGCTGCTACTGAGTCTCTAGCTGCTGCTGCTGGACCTGGTCCTACCGGGTCTGCATCTGAGCGAGAGCTGCAGCTGTGGGCTATGCCTGACGTGTCGCTCCTGCTGCATCCTATCAAGTATCGCTATCAGAGCAGGGTCTGTCTGTGGTGGCTGAGGTGGACCTGAGCTGGAACCACTGGACTCTCTATCGTGAGCCCATGGGGGCATCCGTGGAATAGGCTGGTAGTCCTCGTCTGAGTTGTTAGACAAGTCATCCTCGTCCTCGTCGTCCGACTGTGCCTCCAAGTCTGTAAGCTCTGACTCTGCCAAAGTCCTAATGGCCTCGTCCTGCTTGGCCTCTGTCTTTGGCACCTCTAGCCTCTGGCAATGGCTTTGCCTCAGTGTCCTAGTCCTAGTACTAGAACCCATCAGTTGGCGCATGTCGTACTCGGGGAACTCAGTAGAAGTACCAGTCAACTCAGTCACTACCTCAGGAGGTATATGTGAACAGGCCTGTAGTATGAGAAAGCAGATCCAATGGGCATACGACAGCTGACGGTGGCCTTTGAAGCCCTCTGCAAGAGTGTCCTCTATCTCTAAAAGTATCAAGTCCCAAATATCAAATAGTGTCTAAGAGATCAGGTGGTGGACTAACCAAAGCTAAATATGAGTCAAACCCTCATGGTAGCCTCCCCTCGGAAGCAAGGTCCTCCTTATGATCACATCTAGGAGACGAGCCATAGGTGTAAGGGCACCCAGAGTGTGCCTTGAACCCTCTCCAAATGTCTCTCGAAAGTAGGCTCTGACTAAGTCTGTGGGTGGCACTGCTCCACCATGAGGATGTCTCGGTGGCTGAGTCTGTCCATAGCAAATCTGGTGAATCTTGGTGGCTGACTCTAGAATCCTCAATATCTCTCTGACCCTATTGTTGTACAACTTGTGGTCACGTCCTCTAAAAGCAAAGTGAATATACCTATGACCGGGGTCAATCCATAGAGAGGCGTAGAACTCTCTGACCCAACTAGCAATGTACCTATCGGTCCGCCCTAAGAGATCTGCTAAGCCAGGCAGGAAGTGAGGTGGGGACGAACCTGCTCTCCTCTAGCTACCACTATAGCCTCCAAACAACACACTCTCTAAGATCTAAAGGCTACACCACTATTCATATATGCATTATAGAAATCCTCCTAGAGCACTATGTAGAAACCCTTTGAAGCCCTCTCGTCCCGCTGAGGTGGGAACCACTGCTCAACCTCCACAAAGCGAAGCTGCTGCACCTGCCGAGCTGTGGTAGCCCTCAAGTCCAAGTGCTCTACTAGCGGTGGGCCTCATGGTCTGGGAGATGGCCAAGAATCACGCCTCTACCTCTCTGACCTGGGTGTCACCTGAGCGTGAGCATGACCTGAGTGTCATAGTGGCTCCTCCTCCTGCTACTCTACCTCATCCTAGTGCTGCTCGGTCTCCTTCTGGGGCTCAATCTCCTCCACACGAGTGCCCTTTGGTGCATCCTCTAGAGATACACGCCGACCTCCAAGCATGATAGTACCACATGGACTACCATGCCTAGCCTCAAACTCCTCCACTGCGGCCCTCTGAGCTGGTGACAACTAATTGCCAATACAAACACCACTGCCTCTACCACCTCTCTTAGCATGCTATGTAGTGGTGGCGACTGCTGCTGCTCTCTCTACCTCTATGTCACCATGCTTGCGCTTCTTCTTTGTAACTGTCTTCTTTGGCCCCTTCGCCTTTTCCTGCTCTGTTAGACAAGGCGAACGCCTCTCATCATCGTCGGGACCACCCCCGCGTTCTTGCAATGAGCCATACTGACACTCACTAAGAGAAGCTGCCACTGAAAAGATCAACTATCAAATCAAACACTCAAGCAAGAACTCCCCTTGAGTCAGAGAATCCCTACCACTGACAACAAGAACTCCCCCTGCCTATGCCATCACTGCCCACTGACACTTGTGAGGCTTGGCCTCAATCCATACTCGTGGGCTTGGCCCCAAGTTTATCTGCCACTGAAACACTGACCAAGCACCTCACTACCCAAACTCGCTGCATGATAGAATATAGAAGGGTATATAAGCATCACATATGCACTAGAGAAGTGATTAACCAAATTAAAGCAAGCATAGTAAGAGAAGAAGTGAGCGATGGCTTGCTACCTTACACAACCCTATGAATAGGTAAGAATCTGAGCACAGGGGTGTAACAGAACCGTCTAATTTATAAGAGCACAAGTATAATAGCAATCACCGAAGCGATCAAACTATCATACTTGAGCCCATATAAACCCGGTAGTTCGATGAAATCACGAAGGATCTCAAACCAACCAACATACAAACCAAGATTGTACATGATTCAACATAACAAGTCACATGTTACATCACAGTTCACAAATGGTTCACAAATATCTCACATACATCGGAGTTCACATAGTTATTACAAACTGAGTTCAAATAGTGGAAGCAAAGTAGTCTGACATCAACATCACACTTAGTTCAAATACATGCCAGTACCACGGTCATTTCTAGCAAAAGCATAACTGAGAGGATAACTTAGGAGTACCATGCCCCATGGTTTAGTCCTCATCCACGATAGGATGAAGAAAGTTCTTACAGTACCCATGATACATCATAACATCTGCAACAAGGGGGAATAAACCCTGAGTATGAGAATGTACTTAGCTAGACTTACCCGTCCTAAACCAGAAATAACATGACACCAAGGAGTATGCAAGGCTTTATCGGTGGAGTTAGCTTGACAACATTTTGCATAAAAGCTTAAGTAACATAACTTGGAGATTTAATATCTTTAGCATCAAATTGAATACCTATTCAATTAAGCATCTCTAGATTTGCACCTATACTAGAGCAATCACGTGATTAAGCTAACAAGCATTAGTAACCATATCCGGTGTATTAATTTGAGCATCATCATGACCATCAAGTTCCATCAATTAATGCTACGTTGCTGCTGCACAGTCAAGTTCTCACTATCCAGGAGAGACATTGACTCAAATCGATTCCAATCAGCTAGGGAGTTATTCCTAACACAAACCCATACTTCCCACATCGGGGTCGCATCAGGTCACCTTTGGTACAACTCAAGTACAGTCGTGGGTCCGATCAGCATTGCATCCTCAGGGATACTACCAGTCTGCCAGGAAGTTCAGGCCCAGCCTGCCCTTGGACTCATGCCACTGGCTCCCTGCACATCCTTACTTCCTCCAGTGTGCGCACTTTCACTTACCAGGTCCTGGCCTGAGTTGAGCTACTCGGCTTCGCAGTCGGAACGGCTTATCCGGCCAACTAAGTGCTAGGCATGCGTTCAACATGACATGAGGACGTACAACGAGTCGGTCCTTAACCAACACAGACGGGGATAAATAGACACCAAGACCTCCATACCTTGTTGCTTCTCTATCACAATCCCACCCGGTCTCCTTTTATTCATCAACACATGGTTTTCCACGATAGCAATTATAGCCAACCATGACCAGATATCTACCTATATCTGGCAGGTGACAGAAAATCACCCTACTTCTACCAGACTATGCATGGCTAAGCATATATTCGATCCTAGACCTACATAGGATTCAAGATATATTTGTCTAGATAAGGAAAGTATATGCAGCAAGTGGTTCCAATCAACCCTTAGTACTTAATGCATCAACATAAAAGGACTCAAGTTGATATTTAGAAAACATAGGAGGCTTAGAATGCTCTGGGGCTTGCCTTTCAGAAACGAGGAAGGTTGGTGATCAGGACACTCAGGAAGATCTTCCATGTTGACTCCTCCTTCTACTTGAACCTCCTGCTCCTAGGCTGCCTGTTGCTCCTCCTAGGTTCGAACTCGAGTAGCGTCACTCATTCAGGGGAATCTATTGCATGCATATGCACAAATGTGTATCATAAATGCATAAGAGATGAGATGACATGATGAAGTGTATATGTATGAGCATGGTTATCTGCAAGATGTATGATAAGTTTAACATTCATTAACCAAGTAGATGTATAACTTTCTTCTAGTTGACCTTTACTGAGTAGGTTCATCTCTTCTATAGTACAAGAAACATACACTCACCAAGTTCTAGTAACCTAAGGTAAAATTGTTCATCATCAGTAATAGGCTTAGAACTTGCAGCTAACAACTAATCTTAATTAGCCTAAGCATCTACACAAGCATCACATAAGACAAACAATTACAATTTGACTTAGTCATTTCCTGGACTATAATCAACAACTACTTATTTTGGCCATATCTAGAGTTCTACTCAACCAAATACTATGATCTTGAACTTTATGTAAAGATTATAAAACTGACTAAAACTTTCTTATAGTCATCTCAAGATGATTCAATGGCTCTCAAGGTCAAACAAAGCAATTTCCCAGATCTATCCATAAATTCCAAAGAATAAGCATTTCTGGAGACCAACTTCCAACAGCTATAACTCTCAAAACATTTAGCCTATTGTCATGAAAATTTGACACAAGCAAGATAAGTAAGTTATCTACAACTTTGTTATTGACAAGATTCACAGCAAACATCATTTTACCCATGCAATTTACTTAACAACAGAAACTGTCCAAAACAGTCACTATAATTGAATTATAGAGCAATTAATATTTCACTGCATACAAGCAATCAAATCTGGACACAACCAATGGTACCAACAGTTCATAGACATCATATACACTTTATAAAGCATAATGGTCAAGCCCAAATAAATTATTTAAATGCCTTTATTAATTTATTTGGACACTAAGGTAAAATATGGAACATATATCAAAAGTCCACAGTAAATTTTGAGAAAATTACAGTAGCCTACATATGACCCCAAACGTCTACTATACAAATTTTACGCCATTTGGATAAGTATAGCCATCTCTACAAAAATGACAAGTTGCATTGGCTTATTTTAGCAAAAATAGTTTACCTAGCGAAAAGTGTTAAACAACAGATTTCATATTTTTCTTACTTTCATCCTAGCACCATAACACTGTGTAAAAATTTGCATGAACATAAGTTATGTATTTTTACCCTATTTATTTTCACTAGAAACTAGCAATTAATCAAGGTTAAATAGGAAGACTATATTCCAAGTATACCTACTGTAGGTTTAGCCTTTTTTCTAGCTAGAGCATGTCAACACAAGACCAGTAAAATTAGAATGACAATTTTTGCACTTCCCTAGCTCAGGATATGCATTTTACAAGATGGAAACAAATTTAAAAGCACTTATCTAGCTCAATTTAATTCTCCTAGAAAAATATCTGAAATAGTAGGTTTCATATTTTTATCAAATAGTACACTTCATAAAGAATCCAACAAAATTTGTATCACTCAATTTGGACACTCCTAGCTCTAGATATGAATTGTTGAAGTTTGCTACAAAATCTGGAATAATAAATAAAGAAAATCAAATTTCAAATCGAGCTCAGCTACTAGGTGCACCCAGTCCAGTGCACCCACTATGACTGACAGCGAGGGCATGTAGGTCAATGACACTGGAGTAGAGGATGGCGCTGACCGGCCAGAGCTTGCCGATGGTAGCGTCTTCACCATCGTGACCTACTCTACATCCCGCGTCGACTGGTGCCCTTGGTTGGCTCAGCGGTTCTCCAGAGCCTCGTCGGCTAGCATGGCGGCTCAGCGGCGGTGCACGGTGGTGGACTCGTCGTCTTCGGTGACGACATGGCCAAGTAAGCATGGCTACGGCTTCCACGGACTCTAGCGGAGCTCTCGAGTTAGGTCTAAGCCACGGCGGAGTGGCGGTGAGGTCCGGCCGCATGCGCGGAGCTGGGCGGCACCCGGTGTACGGCGGCGGCGCTTACCGTTCCGACGAGGGGGCTATCGATGACCTACCTCCATCATAGTCTTTGGATCTAGAGCTCAAGGCAACTCGGTAATAGGCACCAGAGGGGACTAAGGGTGACCGGTTGGGGTTGGACACGACGAGCGCATGCTTGCGGCCATGTGTGTTCCGTCACCGACGAAGCGATAGCGATTAAATGGATGGTGGCTCTAGCTTCTAGGACCTATAGCGAAGACCGAATGAGGGAGAGAGAGAGAGCAGAGATGCATAGGTTGTGTCTAGCCATGGGCGAGCTCGTGCTCGGCGGCACACTACGGCCATGGCAACAATGGCGGTGTGACAATGTGGCCTTACCGGTGCTCGTCTAGTGGCGCCAGCTGCTCAGGAAGGTGGAGTGGTTCATGGTGGAGCTACGTGCAAGGTGGATTGGGTGATGGTGCGGCGGTGGTGACGTGCTTGGCCGGCGATGATGCGGTGGCGACGGAGCTGTGCTTTGCTCTGCTCTAGAGCCGCGCGCGAGCGAGATGGAGAGGGCGAGAGAGTGAATGAGCGCATGAGAGCGAGGGCGACCGAGTGCTCGCCTTTGTGGTGCGGTAGGGTAGGCCAGCATCAGTGTATGGCCACCACATGGTGCACACAACCTGCACTGGTCGGCCACGACGTGCTCGGCAAGGCCAGTTTCAGTTCTGACAAAACCGCCTGAAACTCGATTTTCTCTCCACCATAACTCCAAATCCGTGGTGAATCAGTGAAAACTGTATTAGTCAAAGTTGTAGAGCTATGTGAGATCTCCAACTTTGCTTTAGGGAGTAACATCTAATTCGTCATGGTTAGCAAGTTACAAAGCTCCAAAGTGGTGCACTTGAAACTGAAATTAGCATTTTGGACTTATCAAAATTTCTAAATCTAGAAACAGCATTTTGTTGATTCTTGTGAGCCTTATTTGACCATGTTAGGCACTGAATTAGCTCATGACCCTTAAATAAAGTTTGTTCCATATAAGATATGCTACAACTTTTATTAAGGGTGCACTGCCATGCAAACACTCTATGCTATAGTTCAACTTTGGTCAAAGTAGGATCATGAAAAATGACATTTTGAGTAAACTAGGACTTAGAAGCAAAATTGGCCCATGTCATGAATACAAACATTGTTCCATTTACCATCCTAGACATGTATAAGGTGTTTTTTTGACCTCACAACCATCACTTGCATTGGTCACACATGATCACAAGCATATGCATGTATATAATCAACATCACATGTGATAATATGTAAAGAATAAGATGAAATTCCATATGCTCATGCTCATAAATGCTTGGATGATGCTTGTGCTCATGAAATGCAAGTGCAAAATGCAATGATTAACACTAGGGTGTTACAGCCCCTCCCCCTTATAGAAGTCTCATCCCAAGATTTCAAAGACCTACCATTTTTCATAGAAAGTTGGATAAACCTCTCGTAGATAATCTTCCCGTTCCCACGTAGCATCCACTTCACTTCCAAGATTACTCCACATCACTTTGTGAAACTTGATCACAAGGTTTCAAGTTACTCTATCCCTATTATCTATAATTTGCACCGACTTCTCTTCATAGGCTAGATCCGATTTTAACTTGATATCTCTAACCTCCACTCTTTCTTCTAGAACACATAAGCATTTCTTTAATTGGGATACATGAAAAATGTTGAAGATAGCCCTCATTTCTAGAGGTAACTAGATCTTGTAGGCTACTCTTATGCTTTTCTCAATGATTGGATATGGACCTACATATCTAGGTGCAAGCTTTCCTTTCACACCAAACCGTTGTACCTTTTTCATTGGTGACACTTTTAGGTATACATAATCACCTACTTCAAATTCAATGGGTCTTCTTGTCTTGTCCGCATAACTCTTCTGCCTTGATTGAGCGGCTTCTATATGTTATTGAATGATATGCACCTGCTCTTCAGCCTCTTTGACAAAATCAATACCATAGTATCTTCTTTCTTCGGGTTCAACCCAATTCAAAGGAGTTCTACATTTATGGCCATACAAAGCTTTAGAAGGAGCCATCTTAATACTCTCTTGATAACTATTGTTGTAGGAAAACTCAGCTAAAGGTAGCCACTTTTCCCATGAGCCCTTTGAAGAGATGACACAAGCTCTCAACCTGTCTTCCAATATTTGATTTACACGTTCAGTTTGCCCGGAGGTCTAAGGGTGATAGGCAAAACTTCTAACTAAGTTGGTGCCTAACATCTTGTGCAAGTGTTCCAAAAAACGAGCAGTGAGCTGAGGCCCTTTGCCAGACACAATGGTTCTTGGTACGCCATGTAGACGTACTATGTGGGAGAAATACAACTCAGCATATTCATACGGTCGGTAGTCGGTTCTGACTGGAATGAAATGTGGAGACTTGGTTAGGCGATCCACAATCACCCATATGGAATCAAAATTCTTATGAGTAGGTTGAAGTCCAACAATAAAATCAATGCTAAGTTCTTCCCACTTCCAACCTGGAATAGACAGTGGTTGAAGCAGTCCAGCAGGTTTCAAATGAACAGCCTTGACTCAGCAACAATTATCACATCTAGCAACATAAGCTTAGTTTCCTTCTTCATTTTGATCAACCAAAAATGGGTCTTCAAGTCCTTATACATTTTACTACTACCCGGATGAATGGACAGTTTAGAAGAATGAGCCTCACCTAAGATCTGATTTCTAAGTTCCTTATCCTTCGGCACTACCAGTCTATCTTTAAACCATAGAACACCGTTCTCATCTATCCTAAAATGCTTAGTCTCTTGCTCTTTCATCTTTCTTTTGATGTGGAACACACCCGGATCGGTCTTCTAAAGCTCGATGATCTTGCTCTCAAGAGAACAACTGATCATAATATTTTGCAGCACAGCAGGATGTTACAAATTGAAGCCATCTTCTAACAGAGAATTGCAATGAGACTTTCTGCTCAAATCATCTGCAACAACATTTACTTTGCCAGGATGATAATATGCTTCTAAATTGTAATCTTTGATCAATTCTAGCCATCTTCTTTGTCTCATATTCAATTCGGGTTGAGTGAAGATATACTTAAGACTCTTATGATCTGTGTAAATATGACACACATTGCCAAGCAAATAGTGTCTCCAAATCTTCAATGCATGGACAACCGCTGCTAATTCTAAGTCATGGGTTAGGTAATTGACTTCATGCTTCTTCAGTCGACATGACGCATAAGCAATGACTTGGCCTTCCTGCATAAGAACGCATCCCAAACTGGTACCTGATGCATCACAAAACACATCAAAAGGTTTCTCGATATCAGGTTGTGCCAAAATAGGAGCTGAAGTCAACAAAGTCCGTAAAGTGTGAAAAGCAACCTCACACTCCAGAGTCCACACATACTTCTCATCTTTCTGAAGCAATCTTGTCATTGGCTCGGTGATTTTGGAGAAGTCTAGAATGAACTGATAGTAGTAACCTGCTAAACCAAGAAAACTCCAAACTTTGTGAACTGAAGGTGGGGCCTTCCAATCCATAACTTATTGCACCTTAGAGGGGTCTATAGAGATCCCATTTTCTGATAGCACATGCCCTAGAAAAGGTACCTCCCGAAGCCAAAACTCACACTTACTAAACTTAGCATACAACTTATGTTCTCTTAGCCTGGTTAGAACAACTCTCAGGTGCTCTGCGTGATCCTCCTCGTTTTTTGAATAGACCAGAATGTCATCGATGAACATAGCCACAAACTTATCTAGCTCGGGCATGAACATCGAATTCATCAGATACATGAAATATGCAGGAGCATTTGTTAGCCCAAAGGACATGACCAAATACTCATACATGCCATACCTAGTGGAGAAAGCAGTCTTAGGTATATCTTCTGGCCTGATTTTAATCTAATGGTAACTAGATCTCAAATCGATCTTGGAGAACACGTTAGCCCTTGACAATTGATCAAACAAGATATCAATTCGAGGCAAATGATACTTCTTGACCATTATGATATTAAGTGGTCGATAGTCCACACACATCCGCAAGGATTTGTCTTTCTTCTTCACAAATAAGGCAGGACAACCCCACGGAGATGAGCTAGGTCGAATGAGACCTTTCTCTAAAAGCTCTTGCAATTGAACCTTAAGCTCGGCTAGCTCAATTGGTGGCATTCTATACAGCCTCTAGGAGATGGGTGCTGTACCCAGTAATAACTCAATCTTAAACTCTACATCCCTATCAGGTGGCAACGTAGGCAATTCATCTGGAAACACATCCGGATACTCACATACCACCAAAATATCAAGGAGGGTCATGGTCTGAATAGCACAGGCTAAGTTTTGGAGATGAAAACTGCTAGGAAGTGGCACTAGGAAAACATTGTTACTCTGGGGTTCCCTCAACATGATGGTTCTAGTCGAAGTGTCAATGAGAACTTCATGGCCACTCATCCATTTCATACCCAAGATTACATCTATCCCCAACCCTAGCAATACTATAAGATCTGAGGTATACCCTCGGTTGCTTATTGAGATGCACACATCTCTGACTATCTGGTTGGTAGAGATATTATTTCTGGCTACACTTATGCAATAACCACCCTTATCTACAGTAACTATCCTCTGATCATGCTTGGATGCAAATGTTTGACTCATAAATGAATGTGAAGCTCCAGAATCAAACAAAACAACTGTGGGGTGTTGGTTCACAAGAAATGTACCCATAGTAACAACTTCACTTGAAGGGATCTCTTCTAGGGTGGTATGGTGCATGTGTCCCTGTTGTGCATTTGGATTACCCTGCTTATGGTTGTTCTTCTTCTTGGGATAGGGGCAATTTCTTGCCTAATGGCCAGGCTTGTTGTAGTTCCAGCATGGCATGTTGCTAGGTGGAACGCTAGAGCTTCCTTGTCCTGTGCTACCCTTTGGTAGAGCAACAGAAAAGGCGTTGCGATACACTTTTTGGGTCTGACTGGTCTGTACCTTCTTCTGAGGTGGTTTATACTTTGGAGCAGGTGGGCGGAACTGAGGTCTCGTAGCAATAGGAGCTTTTGACTAAGATGCACCTGCTTCATAAGCTCTCTTACGACTATTAGATGCTGAATAGATGTTGTTCTGATTCTCTTGAGTTAAAGCATTACTAACAAACTCATTGAAAGTGGCACACTTGCTATTTGCTAGAGTCTTCATCAGCTTTGGACTAAGCTCCTCTTGAAACTAGAAATCTTTTTTGCATCAGTGTCAACAAACTCTGTGGCATACCTTGATAGATTATTAAAGGCATGTAGATACTCAGTTAGGCTCTTGGTACCCTATGTCAGCTTCATGAATTCTGTATGCTTCATGCTCATAAAACCCGAGGGAATATAATGTCCCCTAAATGCAGCCTTAAATTGGTTCCAGGTAATTTGAGCATTCTTAGGCAAAGTGGATCGATGATGACTCCACCACATGCCTGTAGGCCCCTGCAGCTGGTGTGATGCGTACTCTGCCTTCGTGTGCTCTGTGACCCTTAAGAGATAGAACTTATGTTCAATTGTATTCAACCATTCATCTGCCTGCAATGGCTCCTCTGCTTCTTTAAAGATAGGAGGTTTGGTGTTAAGAAAGTCCTTAAAATTGCTAAACTGGTTAGGTTCAGGCCCTTGGCGTTGGTCCCTTCCCCGTCCATGTCCAGCATTCTGCGCAAGACCGTGCAACACTTCTCCCATGGAACGTTGGGTTTCCATGAGCTGGGCCATCATCTCCACTGCCGTGGGATGCGGTGGTGGTGGGAGGTCCTCATTGTCATTGCCACAGGAACCACTACCACCCGCATCATCTCCACTAGCTCGCCTACGAGTGCACGTCATCTACAGAATTGCAACCACAAGTAATTATTGATGATGTCAGAAAAATTGTAGAGAAATTATATAATTATGCCAAACTAAATTTACTAGAGAGAATTTACATTCATATAATAATTCATTTCCACAACACAACATCAACAATTATATTACTGCCGGTGTTTTTGGACCACCGATGAGTAAATTTGTATTTGCGCGTCTAACTCGGATAGTGTGCTCGGAGGACACAAGGGTTTATACTAGTTCGGGCGGAACATTCCTACGTCTAGTTTGCTGGTGCTCGTGTTACCGGCACTTGGTTTGCAGTAGGGGTTACAAACGGGCGAGAGAGGGAAATGATCCCAATTCTCTGGTGGAAGGAGTGAACGGGTGCTGAGAGCTCAATGTCTGCTCAGTCGTATGCTCGTGTTGTGCTCTTGTGTGTTTATCTCTTGGTTCCGTCCTCATGCGGATCTGGATCCCCCTTTCATGGGGTGCCCTGCTTCCCCTTTTATAGGCGAAGGGAAAGCGCGGGTTACAGCAGAGGAAAGGAGAAGAATGAGAGAGAGAAGAAGGCTTCTAGGATTGCCGGGTCCTTCTTCTCCTTCATGTGGGTCCCACTGATCCTATAGATGTCAACAGGGATGGCTCCACGTCATGGCCCTGTTCATCACTAGCGCCATGTGTAGGCATCATCTACCAGTCATGGCATTCCATTCTGCCCCAGTGGACATCGTGGTGAACTAACGTGCCTATCAACGTTTGCACGAGGGTTAGGCAGAATAGCACTGGCACGCTTGACGCTGTTCTTGATGTGAATCCTCAGGTATGGCCCATCATGGCCACGGGTTACATTGAGGCATGCCAGTCTCTTCCCTGGTATCAGGGTTTTGACCTAGGCCCATACGCTTGGACCTAGAGTGGTTGGCGGTGGTATGGGTCCTCGTCGGGCGACACGAGAACCACGTCCTTGGAGTCAGGCGAGACAGAGACCGCACCCAAGGGGTCAGGTGAGATAGAGCCCCACAGCCTTAGGGTCAGGCGAGACAGAAACCGCATCCTTAGGGTCAGGCGAGATGGAGCCCGCACCCAAGGGGTTGGGCGAGATGGAGCCCGACGGCCTTGGGCGAGAGGGAAACAACATCCTTGGGGTCGGGCAAGATGGAGCCCGCACCCAAGGGGTTGGGCGAGATGGGGCCCCGCGGCCTTGGGCAAGACGAAAACCACATCCTTGGGGTCAGGTGAGACAGAGCCCGTACCCAAGGGGTCAGGCGAGACGGAGCCCCACGGCCTTGGGCGAGACAAAAACCACGTCCTTGGGGTCAGGTGAGACGGAGCCCGCACCCAAGGGGTCGGGCGAGACAGAGCCTCGTGGCCTTGGGCGAGATGGAAATCGTATCCTTGTGGTCGGCGAGGCCTTTTAGTACGTCTTGCTCTATCCGAGGAAGTCAGCGTGGGCGCTAACTTCCTTACTTTGGGTATTCGTACTATCGACACCCGATAATAGCCCTCGAGTCTACGGAGGAGTAGAATACTCCTTTGGAGGCTTTTCCAGATGGGAAGACTTTGAGGGCCTTGGCCTTCTTTTTGTAGCCCGCAGCGTGTCCTGGTAGGATGGCGGTTCCCTTTTGTTGCGGCCGGTCTTCTTGGGGGCATGTAACCGTAGGATTCGGGAGGTCAGAAAGATTTTTCTTGATTCCGATCCCCTAGGATCTGATCGGTCCATCATTGTACTGCGACCACGCGTTTGGTCTCCTTGCGAGTCAAACTTTCCTCGAGCCCCTGTGTGTAGCAGGGGATTGGTCTAGGGTCGGCTTGTCTTTGTGATCGTCGTCCCTCAAGCATTTTTTGATAAAACGGAGGGGCTGAGCCATGCCACGTTTTTCCTCGAAGGACGAAACATGGTGCTCGGTGAGCTGTTAACGGGCTATTCCAAATGGGGCCCCGACTCCCCATTTGTGGGGGTCTGGTATGGGTTAGCTGGTGACAGACTCTAGATTCTTAGTGGCGAATCCATATAGTTCTCGGGTCCGTTCGACCGATACCAAGGGCTCATTGCCTTCCTTCGAAGAAAGACCATGGACTGGGAACCAACCAAGACTCGAACATGGGCCAGGATGCCTGCGGCGCTCGTGCGCCCAGGTACTAGCCGCTAGTGGGCCCATCCTTTCCACCCCTCACTCTTAGGAAGTGGCTGTGAACCTGTCGATGGGCCGGCCTTCGAACTCTTGGGCCTAAGTCGGCCGTAGGAGAGTTTTCAGCTTTGTATCCCTCCTTACCAATGATGGTTCTTGGTCCATCGACCGAGCAAACCATCATCGGGCGTGTCCTTTGAGGGCGCGGACGGAGATTATGTGTGCACGATCTTCGAAGGGAGATGACGTGACACAGCGCAATGGGCTCGTGAATGTAGGTGGACGGTTCGCCTTCTTGCCCCGCTCTGCCTTATAAATAGCGGCCTCCCCCTTCATGTTTCTGCACACCAAAACCATAGCCTTACCTTCTCTATTTCTCCACCACCGCCGTTCGGAACTGCCATGCTTGCTAGTTCACCGCCGGAGCCCTAGATCTGTAGCCTCCGCTCCAACACCGTCGCCTTTGCTTCTCCATAGGCACCTCCATCCTCCATGGATTTGTGGCATCGCTCTAATGTACCTATGCATGCATGGAGGGCCTCGTCAAGCATGGTCTTCTCCATGGGAGGAAAGATGCGGTGGAGTGGCTTGTGCCTAGCTACGAGGAGGTGCCAGTGCCGCTTGACAGCTACATCATCTCCTTCGCACTCTTCCATGAGCATAGACTCGTGGCTCATCCTCATCCATTCTTCTAGGGTCTGTTGCACCATTATCAGATCGAGCTGTAGCACTTGAACCCCAATGGGATCCAGCACATTGTGGCCTTAATCGTGATGTGCGAGGGGTACCTGGGGTTCAAGCCCCACTTTGAGCTCTAGAGATATTTCTTTGGGAAGAAGGAGAGAGGCCGAGAGACCCCAGTGCTGATGGGATGCGTGGGCATCCACCTTTGGGGGTAGCGGGCAACCGAGTACATGCCCTACCAGCTCTCTAGATCCAACAAGGGGTGGCACTTGTATTGGTTCTACCTGAAGGACGACCCTACCGCACCCTTGCCTTTCTTCTCTGGGCGTTTGATCGAAGAGGTTCTGCCGTCATGGCCGTGGTGGTCACCCATCAAGGAGAAGAAGAGGATGCGTGACCACCTCGAGGCCATTGTGTTCGTAAAGACCCACGGCCTTCGTGGGGCCAGCATCATCGGGGGTATCACGCGAGGAGGATGGTGCCCCTAATAGTGCGCGTCCTCCCGCTTTACGTGATAACGCTCGACGCGTAGCTTGTCGGGACAACGCTCGCCTAGGGGTTGCTCCATGACAACGAGGTCATGCAGCGCATCAAGGAGGCCATGGGAGAGGTCGACGCCATGTCCTCGATCTAGGGGCATCACGTGATGCGGCCAAACATGGGTTTCATTGAGCTTCCATTAGGGTTAGTCTTCCAGGACTCCGTCACGCCACTGCTAGAGCACAAGGCCGTGAGGGGCTATGAATCATGCCGCGGATGAACAACAGAAGAAGAAGGATGACGAGGAGAAGAAACGATAGTTGAAGCAGCGAGCAAAGCTGCAGCAAGGGAAGTGGCGTTAAGGCTCATCGAAAGAAGAGGATAAAGAAGAAGAGGAAGAGGAGGAGGGTGACGGATCCATGTCGCCCATCCCATGGGATGATCTAGCCACCAGGATGAGGACCTGCCTTCGCCGTAGGTGATGCCCTTCCCATGGCATGTCACGAGGCAGGAGGGGGAGGATGCGCCCCCAGAGCCGGTGGAAACGAACCTCCCCGTCACGTCCGGACCTTCGACAGCGGCCTCTGAACCGGCGGAGCCAGGCTGCCTCATCTCATCTGGGCCTTCGATGGTGGCCCTGGAGCTGGCGAAAATAGGTCGCCTAGCTCTGTTCGAGCCCTCGGCGGTGCCTCAGGAGTCGGCGGGAGGCGGCTATTTTGATTTGTCCGAGCCCTTCGAGCCGAGGGAGGGCTCAAAGTGGCAATGTGTCGACAAGGAGTAGCCAGGGTCGGGCAAGCTAGCCCCAAAATGTCCTCATATGATGGCATCAAGGTCAGTCAAGAGTTTTTGTCATCCTTTTGTCCTATCGAATTTTTGCCATGAACTGACTACCATGTCCCTTGCGGCGTCGGAGGATGTGGGACTCTCCTATGGCTCGCTCTGAAAAAGATCCTCCTCTGGCAAATGCACAAGGAGCAGGCTAGTGCCACATTGGTGGTGAGCGCGAGTGGCATTGGGGCAGCCACGACATCAACTGAGGAGGCACAGCTGATGGCTGCATTGGGGGAGGGCATGTCTGGGGCTCCCATGGCGGGCACGGCGCGATTGGTCATGTCCTCAACATCATAGGTGGAGGCGGCGTGGCCAGAGCCGTTGTCCGTGCAGGTGGCCATGTCTGTGGTTGGGCAGACGGAAGGGGGCGCACCTAAGTCATCCATCATGGATGTGGCGATTGGGCAAGCATTTGTGTCCACGTCACCCGCCCCCTCCATCATCAGAGGAGTTGCCGCCGCTAGAGAGGTCGGCGCCACTTGAGGTCGACGCTGGGATGTCCTAGTCTCTGGATGCCCTTGATGAAGTGGCAGAGGAGAGGGAATGGGGGAGCGTCCACACGGATGTTGGGGATGCGGTTCGCGTCCTGACCACCATGCTGAGCTCGATGCATGACATTGTTGCCCTTGTTGGCCAGGTATGATATGACTGTGCTTCTGACCATTATGTTCTCCTTCCGTGCCTCTAAGTCTTGTCTTTTTCGCAGATCCTTATGGCCTACAGCTGTGAGAAGTCCTAGTTCTTTGCTAAGGAGACACAGTGGAGTGAGGGGCTAGCCATACAGCTCGCTACCGCCCATCAGGAGGTAGCCGAGCTTTCCCTTGCTGCTCAGGAGGTGGCCGACCTTGAAGTCAAGGAGAAGGACGCTCACGGTGATGCCCGTGAGGCTGAGGAGAAGCTCGTGGCCCTGATTAAGAGGGCGCGCACGCACACCATGGAGGTCGAACGGCTATAGAAGGAACAGGATGATTTGCTTTGGGCCATGGAGGAGCTCTGCATGGGGACTAAGCTGGCTCGCCAGGAGCATGCTGTCGCTCAGCAGTGGATCGCCCACCTCAAGAATGAGCTTTGGAGGGAGAGGGACTTGAAGGTTGCAGCTGAGGGCGTGTCCACTTGGCTTGCCATAGAGGTCGGGCAATGCCAAGAAGAGGTCTGGCGCCTAGAAGCCGAGGTGACCCGACAGCGCGATCAGGTGCGCAAGCTTCGGGTGGATGTGGGTGGTAAGTCCATGGTTTCCCTTGCTGTCTTTCTCCCTGGAATCCATGGTAAGCCTTTTGACATGGTCTGTACATGACTTGGGTAGGTCTTGGCGACAAGCTCGGGGAGGAGGTGGTGAAGAGCTATGGCCTAGAGAAGGAGCTCAACGAGATGAAGGACACCCTCCAGAAGGAGAGCGACGAGCATGACAACCTACACGTAGCCGTTCAGCTAGCTTGTGATGAGCTCGAGCTGGCCCCGAAGTAGGAGACAAGCTCGCTCGTGGTTCACACTACCCAGATCACGGACGATGCATGTGATCTGGCAAGGAGCATGCTTCGCTTTGGCATTCACCGATCGTTTGCGATCACCCGTTCTCATTATGAGAACATCGATCTGGCGGCGATGAGCCAAGGCTTCGCGCCCATCTATACCGACACCGAGCTGGATGACATCGAGAAGGAGGTGGCCCCCTAGCGCATGACCTTTCCTCCAAGATAGAGGATGAGATCATCCCCCGAGGGGCTAGTTTAGTCAGATAGGTCAGGCGGTGCACTTGTAATAAGCGAACAACTTCCAACCCTTCTGTTTCATCTAAACAAGCTTGTTTTTTCGTTTGAACAAATTTGTTTTTTCTCCCTTTTTATGTGTAAAAAGGGGTTCATGCGTTTTGACCCTTCCTGTTGTTAAGACCGTAGAGCTCGAGGTGTGGGCAGGAAACTCTGGTCATGCTGGTAAGCAAGAGTGCCATAGCCATTCGGGCATAAGTTTCTTGTAGTCCGACCAGATTTTCTTGGCGTTCGTTTCCGCAAAACCTTGCATCTAGTTCTTTAACGTGAGAAAGGGTCGGGCACGGTGACTATTTCAAAAAGGGTATATGTATACCCTTATCAGCCCTGAGTGAGACCTGACCCCTTGCCGTTGCCGGGGTCGGGTTTCACTAAAGATCGTGGAGACAATAGCAAAACTGGTAGGGGAAAGCATTTTTTGTTTCAGAAATGTTATTCTTAGTTTTCATACGTATCCCCTCCCTAGGATCCGAGCCATCATTCTACGACTGCACGTTTGGTGTCCTTGCGAGTCCAACTTCCCTTGAGCCCCCGCGCGTTGTAGGGGTCCGTTCGAGGGGTCAGCTTGTCTTTGTGATCGTCACCCCGTCCGCGGTTTCTGCAACCAGAGGGGTTGAGCTAACATCACTTGCCTCGATGGCTCGAGTGTCGCGCTTAGTGTGCTCGCTAATGGGCACATCTGAGTGGAATCCGGGTCTGTCGTTCACAACGGGTTGGCATAGCCCTCATGTGGCATTCCACTGCTCCTTAACCCACCTCTCGGTAGATGCCTAAGTTGTTCTAGAGACCGATTCAGGTGCCCCACTAGGCTTTCCTCGATGGAGATTCTGTGGGCATGGCTCGAGGTTAGGATCAAACGAGAAGGTTGAGATGACCCTGTCCGCTTCTGAGCGGGTCAAGCAAAGGTCGCTGGGGCTCATCTGCTTTTTCTCCCCTAGCTCTATTTGACGTGAGGCGGCCTCAAGCCCTTCATGGGCTAGCCTTCAAACCCCATTCAGTTGTCGCTCATGTTGAATGAGACAAATGTCGCATCGTGTCATGACGCAAAGTGTTGTGATGCAATAATTGCATATGCGATGCTTGGATGTATGAGAATAGATGAATGAATGCTCATGCACTGGAAAAGTAAAGTGCGGGTTGGTAAAGTTACCTCGATGGCTTGAGTGATGGGTTCAGGGTGGTCTTACTGGATATGTTCGTGTGGAATTTGGGTTCGTCATTCATGATGGAGTCAGCATAAACCGCATGGGGCATCCTACTGCTCCTTACCCATCTCTCGACAGTAGCCCGAGCCATCCGATCGACTTGGGTGACCCACTAGCATAGGACTTACCTCGATGGCTTGAGTGACGGGTTCATGGAGCTCTTACCAGACATGTCTGAGAGGAATCCGGGTTCGTCATTCGTGACGAAGTTGGCATAACCTGCATGGGGCATTCTACTGCTCCTTACCTGTCTCTCGGCAGCGGCCCAAGCTGTCCGATCGACTTGGGTGACCCACTAGCACAGGACTTACCTACGGATATAGAGGATCAGATCACCCCCAAGAAATTAGTTAGGCAGATAAGCCAGGCGGCAAACTCATCTTAAGTGGACAAGCTCTTAAATTTTGTTATGGCCAAACAAATTTTTAGCCCTTCTCCCCTTTTTGTATAAAAAGGTTAATGCGTTTCGACCCTGTCCACCGCTAAGGCTGTAAAGCTCAGGGTGCGGGTGAACAAACTCTGATCATGCTGGTGAGCAAAAACACCATAGCCGCTGGGGCGTAGGTTTCTTGCAATCCGACCAGTTTTACTCAGGGTTTGTTTCCGCAACCCTTGCTTCTAGATCTTAACGTGAGAGAGGGTCAGGCACAGAGAATGTTTGCCAGGTGGATATACTCTTAAATGCATTCCGACCCTTTCTGTAGTTAAGGCTTAAGAAGCTTAGGGTGCGGGAAAAAACTCAGATCATGCTGGTGAGCAAAAACGCCGTAGCTGCTGGGCGTAGGTTTCTTGTAGTCCGACCAATTTTACTCAGCGTTTGTTTCCTCGACCCTCGCTTCTGGGTCTTAATGTGAGAAAGGGTTAGGCATTGAGAATGTCTAGTGGATAGATATGCTCTTATCAGCCCCCAGATGAGGCCTGACCCCCTGTCGTTCTAGGGTCGGGTGTCACTAAAGATCGAGGAGTTGATAGTGAAACTGGTAAGAGAAAGTGTGCATAATTTTAAGGGTAAAAGTGACGTAGCTATTCGATGTTCTAGGCATTGATGAAGACTTCCCTGTCGATGGTCATGAGCTTGTACGTGCCTGGTCAGAGCACCTCTGCAATGACGTACGGTCCCTCCCATGGTGGAGAGAGCTTATGGTGGTTCTTGTTGCTTTGGACGAGGTAGAGCACCAGGTCCCCGACGTTGAAGGCCCGACCCCACACTCGATGGCTGTGGTATTGGCGCAACGCTTGCTGGTACTTGGCTGAGCAGAGAAGGGCAATGTCGCGCACTTCATCTAGCTGGTCAATAGCATCCTCGAGGGATGCCTCAGCTCCCTATTCGTCGTACGCCCTAACCCTTGGCGCTCCATAGTCAAGGTCGGTCAGGAGGATAGCCTCGGAACAATAGACCATGAAGAATGGCATGTAGCCGGTGGCCCGGCTGGGGTCATCCTCAGGCTCCAGAGCACCGCAGGAAGCTCCGCGACCCATCGTTTGCCAAACTTGTTCAATCGGTTGAAGATTCTAGGCTTGAGGTCTTGTAGGACCATGCCGTTCGCGTGCTCGACTTGCCTGTTCGTGCGGGGGTGCGCTACGGTGGCCCAATCGACGTGGATGTGGTATTCATCGTAGAGTCGGAGGAACTTCTTCCTGGTGAACTATGTGCCATTGTCCGTGATAATGGAGTTTGGGACTCCAAAGAGATGGACGATGTCAAGGAAGAACAGCACGACTTGCTCAGACTTGATCGTAGAGATCGGTCGAGCCTCTATCCATTTTGTAAACTTGTCTACAGTGACAAGCAAGTACGTATAGCCTCTAGGCGTCCTCCTAAGAGGTCTGACTAGATCGAGCCCCCAGACCATGAATGGCCATGTGATAGGGATCGTTTGGAGTGCTTGGGTCGGCAGGTGGGTCTACCGAGCGTAGTATTGACACCCTTCACAGGTGTGCACAATTTGCTCAGCATCGGCTAGTAGAAGCCTTGTCGGAACACGTTTCCGACCAGGGTCCTAGCTATGACATGGTGCCCACAGTCTCCACCATGGATATCACTCAGCGACTGCTTCCCTTGTTCAATGGGGATGTAGCACTATAGGATCCCAGTGTGGCTTCACCTGTAAATCTCGCCCTCAATAAGGACAAAGGACTTGGCATGACACGTGAGCCGTTGAGCCTCTATTTTGTCCATCGGCAGTGCCTCATGGAGGAGGTAGTCGAGGTAAGGCATCCTCCGGTCGGCCATATGGTCGGGCTCTGTCGCTGGATCCTCGTCAAGCTCCATGATTTTAGGGTCGGATGGAGCCACCGGCTGGTTAGCCCCCGAGCCTAGGGTAGGTGACCCATCACTGGTCTATTCCAGCTCCTCATAGCAGACCGAGGGCTTGTACTAATTGCTGGCAAAGACACCCGTCGGCACTGGCTCTCGGCCAGACGCCATTTTCGCCAGCGCGTTGGCCGCCTCATTGTGACGCCTCAGGATGTGATTGAGCTCGAGACCATCAAACTTGTCTTCTAGCTGGTGGACTTCTTGGCAATATGCAACCATTTTGGCATTGTGGCAGCTTGATTCCTTCATGACTTGGTCGATGACTAGCTGGGAGTCACCCTAGACGTCAAGCCATCGGATACCCAACTTGATGGCGATGCATACCGATGATGAGTGCCTCATACTCGGCCACTTTATTGGAGGAGGGGAAATGGATGCGAACCATTTACCTCATGCGTACCCCAAGGGGCGAAACGAAGACTAGCCCCGCACCGACGCCTTTCTTCATCAGTGATCCATCAAAGTACATCATCCAGTACTCTTGGTCAATGACTGCTGGCGGCATTTGGACCTTGGTCGATTCTGCAACGAAATCAGCCAGCACTTGGGACTAGATGGCCGTCCGAGGGGCATATGAATTGCCTTGACCCATCAGCTTGAGTGCCCACTTCACGATTCTTCCTGTGGCATCCTGGTTTTGGAAGACTTCGCTGAGAGGGAAGGACGTCACGACCGTCACTGGATGTGACTCAAAGTAGTGATGCAACTTCCTCTTGGCAATAAGGATGGCGTACAGGAGTTTCTGGATTTGGGGGTAGCGAGTCTTAGAATGAGACAAGACCTCACTAATGAAGTACGTGGGACGCTGTGCTTTGAGGGCATGTCCCTCTTCTTCTTGCTCTACCACCAGGGCGGCGTTGACCACTTGCGTGGTGGCCATAATGTAGAGTAGAAGTGGTTCCCCATCTATCGGAGGGACAAGGATCAGGGCCTTTGTTAGGAGCTGCTTGGCCTTGTCAAGTGCCTCCTGGGCCTTGGGCATCCATTCAAAACGGTCGGCCTTCTTTAGAAGCCGATAGAGGGGGAGACGTCATTCGTCGAGACACGAGATAAAATGGCTGAGCGCGGTAAGGCACCCTATAACTCACTGTACCTCCTTTATGTTCTAAATCGGGCCCATCCTCATTATGGCCGAGATCTTCTTCGGGTTGGCTTCGATGCCACGCTCGAAGATGATAAAACCCAGCAGCATACCCCTTGGGATCTCAAAAATGCACTTCTTAGGGTTGAGCTTAATGTTGTTTGCTCAGAGTCTCATGAAGGTCTGCTCTAGGTTGGCCATGACCTAGTCAACCCATTTGGACTTGACCATGATGTCATCTACGTAGGCCTCAATGGTCCACCCAATGAGATCCCCGAAACACTTGAGCATGCAGCGTTGGTACGTAGCCCCCATGTTCTTCAGACCGAACAACATTGTGATGTAGTAGAATGATCTGAATGGGGTGATGAAAGATGTTACGAGCTGGTCGGACTCTTTTATCATGATTTGATGGTACCCAGAGTATGCATCAAGGAAGCAAAGGGTTTCACACTCTGAGGTCGAGTCGACTACTTGGTCTATGCGTGGCAAAGGAAATGGATCCTTTGGACACGCTTTGTTGAGACCCGTGTAGTCAACACACATTCTCCATTTCCCACTCTTTTTTCATACAAGAATGGGATTGGCTAACCACTTGGGGTGGTATACTTCCTTGATGAACCAGGCCACCAAAAGCTTCACAATCTCTTTGCCGATCGCCCTGCGTTTCTCCTCGTCGAAACATTGCAGGCGCTGCTTCACCGGCTTAGAGCCTGGCCTAATCTTCAAGGTGTGCTCAGTGACTTCTCTCAGAATGCTTGGCATGTCCGAGGGTCTCCATGCAAAGATGTCTCTGTTGGCATGGAGAAAGTCGATGAGCGCGCTTTCCTATTCAGAGGAAAGAGTGGTGCCAATGCGCACCACTTTGCCCTTAGAGCCACTGGGGTCTATGAGGACCTCTTTAGCGCCTTCTACAGGCTTGAAAGACTTGGTCGACCGCTTGGGGTCGGGTGCTCCTTGGATGCGACAATTGCCATGGTGTGTTCGCAGCACTCGACCTCGCACTCATAGGCACACTGGAAGGAGGTGCCGATCGTTATGACCCCACATGGACCCAGCATTTTCAACTTCAGATAGGTGTTGTTGGGGACGGCCATGAACTTTGCATAGCATGGACGTCCTAGGATGGCGTGGTAGGTTCCGTGGAACCCGACCACCTCGAAGGTAAGGGTCTCCGTCCTATAATTGGTCGGATCCCCAAAGGTGATGGGCAGATTGATCTGCCCAAGTGGCACGGCCTGCTTTCCTGGCATGATATTATGGAAAGGCACCCCGGTTGGCTAGATGCACGCTCGGTCGATGCCCATGGCGTCAAGCATTTCAGCGTACATGATGTTGAGGCCACTGCCTCCATCCATTAGCACTTTGGTGAGCCGGTTTGTGCCGATGATCGGGTTGACCACAAGTGGATATCTTCCTGACTGTGGGATGCTTTTTGGGTGGTCGGTCTGATCAAAGGTTATGGCAGACTCTAACCATTGGAGGAAGGTAGGCGCGGCTGGCTCGGCCATATAGACCTCACGGCACGCAAGCTTCTGGCGGCGCTTGGAGTCGTAGGCCGTCGATCCTCCGAAGATCATGAGGTAGCCATCCAGCGTCAAAAATCCGTCATCCTTCCTCTCGGCATTGTCTGTGGCTGGGTTGGGCTCCTTCCTATGCTCCCACTTGTTGGAGCCTCTAGATAAGAACCACTTCATGAGGATGCAGTCCTTGTATAGGTACTTGACTGGGAAAGCATGGTTTGGGCATGGCCCTTTGAGCAACTTCTCGAAGTGGTCTGAGGTACCCTCGGCGGGCTTCCGACCCACCTTGTGGTCGGCGGTGGCCATGAGCGAGCCCTTGTGCCGCTGCTTGTTCTTCTTCTTGTTGGGACGGTTGGAGGCGCCTTCACCTACGTCCTCGTCCCACTTTGCCTTGCCTTTGAGGCGTTCAAAAATTGCCCCAACCTCCTCTTCACCCGAGGCATGGCTGGTGGCGATGTCGAGGAGCTCCTTGGTGGTTCACAGGCCCTTATGTCCTAGCTTGTGAATCAGGGAGTTTTTGAGATCACATGGGTTCCCTGGATGCGCGTATGTGCCCTGGAAGTTTCCCATGAAGATCTGTTTTAGGTACGCCCAACTTTGGATTCGGTTGGGTGGAAGGTGTTCCAACCACGTTCGCGCCGAATCAGCCAGGAACAATGGAAGGCTGTGGATAATGAAATCATCATTATCCGCTCCACTGGCTTGGCAAGCAAGCCAATAATCCTCGAGCCATAGTCTAGGGTTCGTTTCCCTAGAGTATTTTGGGATGTTGGTCGGCTATCGGTACCGCGGTGGAAAGACGGTGTTGAGGATGTGTCGGCCAAAGGCCTGAGGTCCCAGCAAGTTGGGCTCAGGCTTCGGTCCTCGCCGCTGTTGTAGCATCCGCCATGACAAGGGTGGTAGCCGTGGCTAGCCTCCTACCTTGCATCACCATGGGTACGCCTGTGGGTGTCGCACGCGTCACGGTGGAGGCTGAGGCGCTCATGCACTAGGACCATGGCGCATGGCCTGCCGCCTTGCTGCGCCTGGTGGACTGACACATCCCTATTGGGTTGCTCTGAGGGCGTGCGTTGGCTGGCATCGAGATCGTGTCGTCGAGACAGTGAGCTCTCAGCCTATTGCGCCGCCACACGCTCGAGTAGTGTGCAAATCTCACGATGGGCTCGATGATCCTTGGGTGTCACGGGCCCTAGAAGGCCCCAGAGCAAGGCCACCGCAACAGCGATGTTTTGGCTTGCCCGAGTGAAGTGTGGGAGGGCTTTGTCGTCCTCGATGATCCTCCGATTCATGTCGCAGGCCATGGTGCGTGCACGCCCACCTTCTCCATGGCGCTCGAGCTCTGCGCGTTCCTGCTCGAGCTAGAGTCATGCTTTCTCAAGCTCTTGGTGCTGGGCCTTCATCTGCTCTACCCACAGGCAAGGTAGGGCCCCTGCATCCCCCTTGACCTCATCGTCAAAGCCATTCATTAGGGTAGCCTCTCCCTCGTGGATGCTTTTGACGTACCCCTTGGGGGTACCTACCATGAAACATTCATGAGAGGGGTGATGGCTCCCCCTGGTAGAGTCAGAGTTGGAGGGCTACTCCGATTCTCCTACGAGGAGGTCATGTAAAGGTTTCACGACATATTCAGTCATCCCCACAAACTTGTTGTTCATGGGGGATGGGGGCATGCATTGCACCACTAGGTGGCCAATGGTCTCTATGGTGTTTTGCAGACCAAATGGGAGCGCTGTCGGGGAGCTCCGAATGAGGTATTTTGGGGAGAGCGGCTCTCCTCTAGCAAGCTATGTCATGACATTGGCGAACGAGATGGTGAGGTGGCCCAGGTCCTCCCGAGATGGTCGGGTCCTAGGAAGGGGCGCCGAGCTGGCGCTCTAGCCTCCCATAATCGAAGCCGAGGAGCTGGTCGCTCCTTGGGGCATAGGCCTCCGATGTGTGTAGCTGTAGCTCCTCAAGCGCCTCGGCGATCATGTCGAGGCAGGTGGAGTGGAGAGGTTGGACGGCAACCGGAGCCTGCACCAACTCTCCCCCCATCATGACGATGAAGTCTAGGTTCCCAAAGTGCACATGCATGCCTGGGACCCAGCTGATGCCATGACTAGCCATCCGAGGCCTGATGTGGACGTCGAGACGCGCAAAAAAGCCCCTACCTGGTGTGCCAACTATCGGTGTTTTTGGACCACCGACGAGTAAATTTGTATTTGCGTGTCTGACTCGGATGGTGTGCTCGGAGGACACAAGGGTTTATACTGGTTTAGGCAGAACATCCCTACATCCAGTTTGTTGCTGCTTGTGTTACCGGCACTTGGTTTGTGGTAGGGGTTACAAATGGGTGAGAGAGGGAAAGGATCCCAAGTCTCTGGTAGAAGGAGTGAACGGGTGCTGAGAGCTCGATCGCTGCTTAGCCATATGCTTGTGTCGTACTCTTGTGTGTTTATCTCATGGTTCCATCCTTGTGCGGATCTGGATCCCCCTTTCATGAGGCGCCTTGCTTCCCCTTTTACAGGTGAAGGGAAAGCGCGGGCTACAGTGGAGGAAAAGGAGAAGAATGAGAGAGAGAAGAAGGCTTCCATGATTGCCGGGTCCTTCTTCTCCATCATGCGGGTCCCGCCGATCCTATAGATGTCAATAGGGATGGCTCCATGTTGTGGCCCTGTTCTTTGCTAGTGCCATGTGCAGGCATCATCTGCTGGTCATGGCATTCCATTCTGTCCCAGCGGACATCGTGGTGAACTGACGCGCCTGTCAGCGTTCGCACAAGGGTTAGGCAGAATAGAACCAGCATGCCCGACGCTGTTCTTGATGTCAATCATCAGGTATGGCCCGTCATGGCCACGGGTTACATCGAGGTGTGCCAGTTTTTCCCCTGTTGTCAGAGTTTTGACCCAGGCCCATATGCTTGGACCTGGAGTGGTTGGCAGCGGTATGGGTCCCCATCGGACGAGACAGAACCCATGTCCTTGGGGTCAGGCAAAATAGAGCCCCGCGGCCATAGGCGAGACCCCACGGCCTTGGGTGAGATGGAGCCCGCACCCAAGGGGTCGGGCAAGACGGAGGCCCATAGCCTTGGGCAAGATGGAAACCACGTCCTTGGGGTCAGGCGAGATGGAGCCCGCACCCAAGGGATCGGGTGAGACAGAGCCCTGCGACCTTGGGCGAGATGAAAACCACATCCTTAGGGTTGGGCGAGACGGAGCCCGCACCCAAGGGGTCGGGCGAGACGGAGCCCCGTGGCCTTGGGCGAGACGGAAACCTGGTCCTTGGGATCGGGCGAGGCCTTTTAATATGTCTTGCTCCATCTGGGAAGTCAGGGTGGGTGCTAACTTCCTTGCTTTGGGTATCCCTACTATCGATACCCGACAATTACTTAGCGATCATGCAATGCATTCCCATACATGCCAAATGCTTGCCAGCACATAAACTAGACATTTATTAAGGTTCAACAATGACATGGATTAAACATGCAAGGTTTTGAGATTACATCAAAGGAGTACATCATGAGATCGAAACCTATATTACGAGTTCATTACATAAATGATCAAAGATAGTGAGCTAGCGCATCTAGCTAGGTACTATAGCTAAGCTAAGCTACGCCTCAGAGTGGTCACTATCGATGTCGAACACATCATCACCGTAGTTGTCCTCAAAAGGCTTGACCTCCTCCTCCTCCTCAAGCTCAGCCTCGGTGTCCACCTCCATGCCATCGTCCTCAGCAATCAACACATTGGGATCTTCTTCCACTGCTAGAGTTGGAGGAAGAATTGTTTTCACCATGTTGTTGAGACGATGAACATCCAGTTGAAGCTCCTCAATCTAGCGTATGAGTTCCTGCTCCCTACGATCAAACTCCGTTGCCTACCTAGCAGCCTGAAACATAGTCTAGATTCTAGCTGCCTCCCTAGCCTCAGCAAGGCAAATGACCTTGTCCCTCTTAGCATGGATGTCCTATATCTCTACCCTAGCTACATCTCTTTCTACAACAACATTCACCAACTGAACCCGATGAGCTTCCAAAGCTGTAATAGCATTATCAGTTTCTCGTTGATCCTCTCTAGCTACCATTTGATGCCTGTGCACATGCCCTCACAGCTGGCGTTGCCCGGCCTATTCCCGCTGGAGGTCTAGCATGCAGCTAGCGTAGCTGTCTTGGCGGGAGTAGAACATCTTCAGGACGGCGAACATAGCGCTCATAGCAGCACTAGAGCTCTCTGTTCGCTCATCATGGTCTCTCACCAATGCATTGTCACCCGGCTACATCCAAGTAGTCACCGATGGATCCACCCGGGGAAAGGTTTCGGCTGGACCATTGACGAGCTCATCACCAAACTCCTGATATATCTCACTCAGTGCCTCCAAAGCAACCACTTGGGCACCTTCCCATGGAGACTGCCCATCTGACTCAATACTCCAACATTGCCACTATGGATTGTCTGCACGGGCTAGAATGGTCACCCACACATCATACCACGGCTGCCCCTCAGCTGCCACTTCCCTCCAGAAGTAGCGGGGTAGCTCAGCGTACCCAACTGAGTTTAGCATCCTCCATAGCAAGGTAGGAGTGCCAAACACAGCTAGGAACATGTCACTATGAGGTGGGGCTCCTGGTGTTACCATGTGTAGCAAAATGTACAACTCTTGTGAGAGGTTATCATACATGAGAAGAAATTTAATGAATGGGGTAAGCAATTATAAGGGAGGGAGGAATGCAAAAATGTAAATGCATGAGTGAACATGATGCATGCAATTTCCGTATGTCCTCATGAATCTTAGGAAAATTTTAAAATTCTAACGACATACACGGTGGCATACATATGTTCTCTCAATATACGTAACTAATCGGGCTACACATTTCGCTGTTAGTGTAGCTGCACAAGAATTTCATTTCAACCCAACCCAACAATTATATATGCCAAAATGTAAATTTAGGCTCTTGGTTGCAACTAAATACTTCCATATATATGCACCCATACATATACTTCTGTATCAAAGCTATCCGAAAGAAAATACGTGCCATACATACGTACATACAAATATGCATCTACAGCCGTATCAAAGCTAACCCACAATTAAATACCTTAGTATATATACATATATATGGGACATATATATACCGTAGTACCAAAGCTACCTCTCCCCTTAGACCCTACACTCACCCTTGTGGTCTTGCCACTCTTACCTTGGGCATTGAAGCAATTGATCCATACATTACCACTCAAGTGAATGGCATCCATACAATAGCACGCTGTATGGATGATGAAAGTAAAAACCCCCATGTTATTACTTATTTAGCCACCTGATAGTCCTTAACTGGGCATAAAGGATATGACCACTGGCACACTCTAAATTTAAAATTCAGATTTTAACACACATATATATAGCTATAAGTTGTCAAACTAATTTTATAAAACAAAACCTTTGCTTTAAATACCCATATGACAAGTTTAGTGTTGAACCTTGCTCCGATGTCAGCTATAAAAGAACCGTCCAATTTATAAGAGCACAAGTACAATAGTAATCACCGAAGCGATCAAACTATTATACTTGAGCCCATATAAACCCGGTAGTCCGATGAAATCATGAAGGATCTCAAACCAACCAACATACAAACTAAGATCGTACATGATTCAACATAACAAGTCACATGTTACATCACAGTTCACAAATGGTTCACAAGTATCTCACATACATCGGAGTTCACATAGTTATTACAAACCAAGTTCAAATAGCGGAACCAAAGAAGTTTGACATCAACATCACACTTGGTTCAAATACATGCCAGTACGACAGTCATTTCCAGCAAAAGCATAACAGAGAGGATAACTTAGGAGTACCATGCCCCATGGTTTAGTCCTCATCCACGGCAGGATGAAGGCAGTTCTTACAGTACCCATGATACATCATATCATCTGCAATAAGAGGGAATAAACCCTAAGTATGAGAATGTACTCAACTAGACTTACCCGTCGTAACCAGAAATAACATGACACCAAGGAGTATGCAAGGCTTTATCGGTGGAGTTAGCTTGACAACATTTTGCATAAAAGCTTAAGTAACATAACTTGGAGATTTAATATCTTTAGCATCAAATTAAATACCTATTCAATTAAGCATCTCTAGATTAGCACCTATACTAGAGCAATCACGTGATTAAGCTAACAAGCATTAGTAACCATATCCGGTGTATTAATTTGAGCATCATCATGACCATCAAGTTCCATCAATTAATGCTACGTTGCCGCAGCTCAGTCAAGTTCTCACTATCCAGGAGAGACGGTGACTCAAATCAATTCCAATCAGCTAGGGAGTTATTCCTAACACAAACTCATACTTCCCCCATCGGGGTCGCGTTGGGTCACCTTTGGTATAGCTTAGGTACAGTCGCGGGTCCGATCTGCGCCGCTTCCTCACGGATACTACCAGTCTACCAAGAAGTTCAGGCCTGGCCTACCCTTGGACTCACGCCACTGGCTCCCCACACTTCCTTACTTCCTCCAGTGTGCGCACTTTCACTTACCAGGTCCTGGCCTGAGTTGAGCTACTCGGCTTTACGGTCGGAACGGCTTATCTCTAGTTGAGATTTATTGAGTAGGTGCATATCTCTTCTATAGTACAAGAAACATACACTCACCAAGTTCTAGTAACCTAAGGTAAAATTATTCATCATCAGTAAGAGGCTTAGAACCTGCAGCTAACAACTAATCTCAATTAGCCTAAGCATCTACACAAGCATCACATAAGACAAATAATTACAATTTGACTTAGTCATTTCCTGGACTGTAAATAGTAGCTACTTATTTTGGCCATATCTGGAGTTCTACTCAACCAAATACTATGATCTTAGACTTTCTGGAAAGATTATAAAACTGCCTACAACTTTCTTATAGCCACCTCAAGATGATTCAACGGTTATCAAGGTCAAAAAAGCAATTTCTCATATCTGTCCAGAAATTCCAGAGAATAAGCATTTCTGTAGACCAACTTCCAATAGCTATAACTCTCAACCCATTTAGCCTATTGCCATGAAAATTTGACACAAGCAAGATAAGTAAGTTATCTACAACTTTGTTATTGATAAGATTCACAACAAATATCATTTTACCCATGCAATTTATTTAACAACAGAAACTGTCCAAAATAGTCACTATAATTGAATTATAGAGCAATTAATATTTGACTGCATACAAGCAATCAAATCTGGGCACAACCAATGGTACCAACAGTTCATAGACATCATATACACTTTATAAAGCATAATGGTCAAGCCCAAATAAATTATTTAAATGCCTTTATTAATTTATTTAGACACTAAGGTGAAATAAGGAACATATATCAAAAGTGCACACTAAATTCTGAGAAAATTACAGTAACCTACATATGACCCCAGATGTATACTGTACAAATTTCATGCCATTTGAATAAGTATAGCCATCTCTACAAAAATGACAAGTTGCATAGGCTTATTTTAGCAAAAATTGTTTAGCCTAGTGAAAAGTGTCAAACAATAGATTTCATATTTTTCTTACTTTTATCTTAGCACCATAACACTGTGTAAAAATGTGCATGATTATAAGTTATGTATTTTTACCCTATTTATTTTCACTAGAAACTAGCAATTAATCAAGGTTAAATAGGAAGACCATATTCCAAGTATACCTACTGTAGGTTTAGCATTTTTTCTAGCTAGAGCATGTCAACACAAGGCCAGTAAAATTGGAATGACAATTTTTGCACTTCCCTAGCTCAAGACATGCATTTTACAAGATGGAAACAAATTTAAAAGCACTTATCTAGCTCAATTTATTTCCCCCATAAAAATATTCCAAACCATAGGTTAAATATTTTTATCAAATAGTACACTTCATAAAGAATCCAACAAAATTTGGATCACTCAATTTGGACACTCCTAGCTCTAGATATGAATTTTTAAAGTTTGCTACAAAATCTGGAATAATAAATAAAGAAAATCAAATTTCAAATCGAGCTCAGCTACTAGGTGCACCCGGTCCAGTGCACCCACTGCGACTGACAGCGGGGGCCCATAGGTCAACGGGTCCCACCCGTCAGCGACATAGGAGCAGAGGACGGTGCTGACCGACCGGAGCTCACCGAGGGCGAGCTCGCCGACAGTAGCGTCTTCTCCATCAAGACATACTCGACATCCCACGTCGACTGGTGCCCTTGGTTGGCTCAGCGGTTCGCCGGAGCTATCTCGCCGGTGAGCATGGTGGCTCAGCAGTGGCGTGCGGTGGTGGATTGCCATCTCCGGCGATGACATAGCCAGGTAAGCATGGCTACGGCTTCCACATACTCTAGCAGAGCTCTTGGGTTAGGTCTAAGCCACGGCGGAGAGGCGGTGAGGTCCGGCTGTGTGCGCGGAGCTGGGCGGCGCCCAGTGCACGGCGGCGGCGCTTACCGTTCCAACGAGGGGGCTATCCGCGACCTACCTCCATCATAGGCTATGGATCTAGAGCTCAAGGCGACTCAGTAACAGGCTCTAGAGGGGACTAAGGATGACCGGTTGGGGTTGGCCGTAGTGAGCGCGTGCTTGCGGCCATGGCGGGCGCGCACGGTGCGGATGTGTGTTCCGTCACTAACGAAGCGGTAGCGGTTAAATAGATGGTGGCTCTAGCTTCTAGGACCTACGGCAAAGACTAGATGAAGGAGAGAGAGAGAGTGGAGATGCACTGGTTGTGGCTGGCCATGGGCGAGCTTGTGCTCGGCGGCGCACCGTGGCCATGGTAGCGACGGCAGCGCGACAATGTGGCCTTACCGGTGCTTGTCTATTGGCGCCAGCTGCACGGGAAGGTGGAGCGGCTCACGATAGAGCTACGTGCGAGGTGGATTGGGTAATGGTGTGGCGGTGGTGACGCGCTTGGCCGGTGGCGGCGCTGCGCTTTGCTCTGCTCTAGAGCCACGCGCGAGCGAGATGGAGAGGGTGAGATAGTGAATGAGCGCATGAGAGCAAGGGCGACCGAGTGCTCGCCTTTGTGGCATGGTAGGGTGGGCCGGCGCAAGCATACGACCGCCACGCGGCACATGCGGCCTGCGCTGATCGGCCATGACACGCTCGGCAAGGCCGGTTTCAATTCGGATGAAACTGCCTAAAAATCAATTTTCTCTCCACCATAACTCCTAATCCGTGGTGAATCAGTGGAAACTGTATTAGTGAAAGTTGTAGAGCTATGTGAGATCTCCAACTTTTCTTTAGGGAGTAACATCTAATTCATCATGGTTAGCAAGTTACAAAGCTCCAAAGTGGTGCACTTGAAACTGAAATCAGCATTTTGGACTTATCAAAATTTCTAAGTCTAGAAACAACATTTTGTTGATTCTTGTGAGCCTTATTTGACCATGTTAGGCACTGAATTAGCTCATGACCCTTAAATAAAGTTTGTTCCACATAATATAAGCTACAACTTTTATTAAGGGTGCACTACCATGCAAACAATCTATACTATAGTTCAACTTTGGTCAAAGTAGGATCATGAAAAATGATATTTTGAGTAAACTAGGACTTAGAAGCAAAATTGGCCCATGTCATGAATACAAACATTATTCCATTTACTATCCTAGACATGTCTAAGGTGTTTTTGTGACCTCACAACCATCTCTTGCATTGGTCACACATGATCACAAGCATATGCATGTATATAATCAACATCACATGTGATAATATGTAAAGAATAAGATGAAATTCCATATGCTCATGCTCATGAATGCTTGGATGATGCTTGTGCTCGTGAAATGCAAGTGCCAAATGCAATGATTAACACTAGGGTGTTACAAGGGGAACCATGGAGACTCGGCAAAGGCACTACAAGACCATGTGACGAAGGATTTGATCAAAAACAGTGATCTGGTATGGGTGAGGCAAAAGATCGAGCAGCTGGTGTGCAGAGTGGGTGCTCACCCAAGGTGGAAAGAACACCAGCCAAGGAATCCACTGAGGTGTAGCACTGGAGGTCAAGGCTGAGGACGCAAAGTCGCCTGAGCTGAGAAGGAAGGGCACATTGGTGGACGAGCGATGCCGCGATGGCTGTATAGCGCGTCCAGGCACAGTCGCGAGTAGGGCGCGAGTGTAGAGGGCGAGGGCGCATGCGGCGGTGTTGAGGCAACACAAGGGCATGACATGTCGGCGGTGGCGAGGAAGTGCACGTGCGGTGAGAGGCGTAGGGACGTCGACGACGGTGGTGCAGTGGTCGAAGTGGCGTAGGTACGGTGATGGGGGCGCGAGTGAGGCGAGCAAGTGCGCAGGAGAGGCGTGGCCGTGATGCGGAGGCGTGAGGGTGAGGGCATGATGGCGGTGGTGGCGCGGTGACCTGAGAGGCACAGTCACGGCAACGGTTAGGGTTAGAGCGGCGGTGGCGCGGCGTACGGGCATGGGGCGCAGTTGGATTCCAAGAGGAGGGGAAGAGAATACGGGCCCCGGCTAATAGCGGAAGGGGAGAGAATATGGGCCCCACTCGTCAGACAAATTTGAAACAAGTCATGCGAACACTGTTGTGACCAGACGCGCCGACGCAAATACGAGAAAGGTAAAGCTAGTTGCTTATCAAGTTTGATCCAAGGTTAAGCTTTTTCACAGGCTTTTTGGCTGTTATCTTAACCATGTTAGACAAGCCCTAAGAGCATTACTTAAAAATTAAACATGTTTGATATTACAATGCAATGCAAGGGACAACACAAGCTCATTTTTAAGTGAAGTTACTTAGGTCAAGCACATTGAGCTCATTCCTCAACCGACAAAACGTAGCCTCATCTAGCGGTTTTGTGAAGATATCCGCCAATTGATCTTCGGTCCTTACACCTTCTAGTGATATATCATTTTTAGCAACATGATCTCTAAGAAAGTGATGACGGATATCTATGTGCTTAGTGTGAGAGTGTTGAACTAGGTTATTAGCAAGTTTTACCGTGCTCTCATTATCACACAAAAGAGGTACCTTTTCTAGAACTACACCATAGTCCAGAAGAGTTTGCTTCATGTAAATGATTTGTGCACAACAAGCACCCGCGGCAATGTATTCCTCCTCGACGGTGGACAAATCCACACTATTTTTCTTCTTAGAGGTCCAAGACACTAGTGATCTACCAAGCAAGTGGCACCCTCCGGATGTGCTTTTTCTATCAATTTTGCAACCGGCATAATCCGAATCGGAATAGCCAACTAGTTGGAATCTAGCTCCATTCGAATACCAAAGACCAATGCTTAGTGTGTGCTTAAGGTACCTATGGATTCTTCGAACGGCAACTAAGTGAGCCTCTTTAGGACTAGCTTGAAATCTAGCACACATACACACACTAAAAATGATGTCGGGCCTAGATGCGGTCAAATATAACAAGCTACGAATCATAGAACGGTAGAGAGTTTGATCAACCGATTTACCTCCCTCATCTAGGTTGAGATGTTCATTAGATGGCATTGATGTCTTGATTGTCTTACATTCATCCATTTTAAACCTCTTGAGAAGATCCTTGGTATACTTTTATTGAGAGATGAAAATCTCTTCTCTCATTTGCTTGACTTGAAAGCCAAGAAAGAATGTAAGCTCTTCAATCATAGACATCTCAAACTCCTTCGACATCCATTCACCAAACTCTTTGCAATAGTCTTCATTTGATGAGCCAAATATAATATCATCAACATATACTTGACAAATGAAGATCTCTCCATCAAGCTTCTTAGTGAATAGTGTGGCATCGACCTTCCCAATGGTGAAGCCCTTCTCAATGAGGAAATCCCAAAGACGCTCATACCAAGATCTTAGGGCTTGCTTTAGCCCTTATAGCACCTTGGACAACCTATAAACATGATTTGGATATCTAGGGTCTTCGAACCCAAGAGGTTGATTAACATAGACTAGTTCATTTATGAAGCCATTTAGAAATGCACTTTTAACATCCATTAGATATAATTTCATTTCATTATGAGATGCATATGCAAGAAGGGTATGAATGGCCTCAAGTCTTGCAACCGGTGCAAAGGTCTCTCCAAAATCCAACCCTTCAACTTGAGAGAACCCCTTTGCAACTAGCCTTGCCTTGTTCCTCACAACGATGCCTTGATCATCTTGCTTCTTGCGGAACACCCACTTTGTTCCAATGACTCTTGCATCTTGTGGTCGCTCTTCAACTTCATTGCGGGTGAAGTTGTTCAATTCTTCATGCATGGCATTTATCCAATCTGGATCTTGAAGAGCTTCTTCTACATTCTTAGGCTCAATGCAAGAAACAAACGAGTGATGTTTAATAAATAAAGCAAGTTTTTGAGAGCGAGTCATTACACCCTTTGAAGGACTTCCTATGATGAGATCTTGTGGATATGCTTGAAGTATAGGCGAATTTCTTCTATCAACCACTTGAGGAGGAGGTTGTGGAGCATCAACATCTTGAGCTTGTGCCACCATTTGGTCATGAGAGACATGAGTATCTTCATTTTCTACTCTCTCATCTTTATCATCATCTTGTGGCACATTTGATGAAGAGCATGGATCAATCACTTGTACATCATCTTCATCATCTTTGGGCTTGATGTCTCCAACCAGAATATTCTTCATGGCCTCCCTAATGGTTCATCATCTACATCATCAAGATTCTCATGTGCTCCTTAGGAGCCGTTAGATCTATCAAATTTCACATCATATGTTTCTTCAACCAAGCCGGTGGCATGATTAAATACTCAATATGCTTTGGACTTTGATGAGTAACCAACAAGAAAACCAATATCACAACGTCTTTGGAACTTCCCTAGGTGTTGCCGCTTCTTGTAGATGTAGCATTTGCAACCAAACACCTGGAAGAATGAGACGTCTAGTTTATTCCCATTGAGCAACTCATAAGGGGTCTTGCCAAGAAACTTTTGGAGAAATAGGTGGTTGGATGCATAGCATGCGGTGTTGATGGCCTTCGCCCATAGATCTTGAGGTGTATTGTACTCATCAAGTATTGTTCTTGCAAGGGTGATTAGTGTCTGGTTTTTTCTCTCTACTACACCATTTTATTGAGGAGTGTAGGTTGTGAAGACCTCATGCTTGATCCCAACTTCATTACAATATGCTTCAATCCTTGTGTTGTCAAATTCTTTCCCATTGTCACTTCTTATCTTCTTGAGCTTCACTTCAAATTCATTTTGTGCTCTCTTGGAAAACTTCTTGAAACATGTGGCCACTTTGGTCTTGTCATGAAGGAAGAACACCCATGTGTATCTAGAGTAGTCATTAGCTATCATAAGACAATAGAGGTTGCCTCCTAAATTCTTGTGAGTTGTTGGTCCAAATAGATCCATGTGAAGAAGCTCTAGCACTCTTGTTGTTGACATGTAAGCTTTGGTTGGATGAGTGTTTGCAACTTGCTTGCTGGCTTGACATGCACTACAAGGCTTGTCATTCTCAAATTTCACATCCTTCAAACCTCTCATCAACTCATTTTTCATTAACTTCTTGAGTGAGCTCATCCCAACATGTGCAAGTCTTCTATGCCAAAGCCACCCAAGTGATGTTTTGGTGAATAAGAATGTCTTCAAGTTTGCATCTTCGAAGGTGAAATCCACTAGATATAGGTTGTTGTATCTAAAGCCCTTGAATATAACTTGATCATCATCTTTCTTTGATACAACCACTTCCTTCTCGGTGAACAAACATTGAAAGTCAAGATCACACAATTGACTAACGGATAGCAAGTTGAAGCTCAATGAAGCAACATATAGCATATTTGATATTGAGTGATCATTTGATATTGTAACTTTGCCCAATCCTTGTACTTTGCCCTTTGAATTGTCTCCAAATGTAATCCTTTCTTGACCATCTACTTTTTCATCTAGTGAGGTGAACATACGAGGATCACCAGTCATATGTTGAGTGCAACCACTATCAATAACCCAATGACTTCTACCTGTCTTGTAGTTCACCTATACACACAAGAGATCAAGCTTATTGTTTAGGGACCCAAACTTGATGAGGGCCCTTGACTTTCTCAACTAGTGACTTAGCAACCTAAATTTGCTTAGGCCTATTCTTGTTGGGTGCACCTAAGAACATGACTTTCATATTTCCACTAGAATCCTTTCTAAGCATGTAGTGAGCATTGAAAGCAAAGGGTTTAGCATACTTGGGCAAAGGGTTGTGGTGGTGGAGTTTCACTCATAAGCAAAGTAACCTTCTTGTCCATACTCAAAGCATCTCTTTGGCTTAGGCTTTGACTTGTATTGTTGTTGATGTTGAGCTTGAGCTTTCTTCTCTTGATTTGCCAAGAACCCAAACCGGTCTCTTGTGAACTTGCTCAAACCGGTCTTGAGATATTCTTTCTCCAACTTGAGTTTTTTGTTTTCTTCTCTAAGTTCTTCATGATTCTTCTCCATCTTGAGTCTCTAGTTCTCTTCTCTAAGCATCTCATTCTCAAGAGCCATATCATGATCATTGTCAAGATTCTCTATCACAATTGTATTGGTGGTTGATAGCTTTTCAAGATCCTTCTTGAGCTTTTCATTCTCATTCTTGAGCTTGACATAATCATCATAGTTGTCGGACTCAACCACTTTCTTGCCTTTGCTACTAGAACCTTGCTCAATGCTCTCAACAATCAAGTCATCAAATGATGTGGCTATATCAATCGTAACAACATTGTTAGTGGCATCATGCAGCTCATTGAACAATAACTCATGAGAAAGAACAAGATTGTCATGATTAATCTTGAGATTGGTGTACTCTTCTTTTAGCAAGTTGTAACTAGTGGTGAACTCATTGTGTATCCCCTCAAGTTTATCAAGTTTTTCTCTAAGCTCTCTTTTAGAGGTTTTGAGCTCCTTGAGTTTGGATGACACAATTTTATTCTCTTCTCTAAGCTCATCACTAGCTTTTTCGGCTATGTCATACTTTGCTAAGAATGAGTCATTCTCAAGTTCTAGCTTCTCATTTTTAGCTCTTGTCTTTTTAATGATTTTAGTGTATTGGTTTAGCTATTTGACAAGATCATCATAAGAAGGTGATTTTAATTCTTCATCACTATCACTACCATTCTCATCATCACTAGCATTGTCATCACCACTACTATTATCATCATTTTGTACCTTTCATTTACCCTTGGCCATGAGACATAGGTGTGTAGAGGATGATGACAGCAGTGTCGGTGGAGATAGTGAAGAGACAATCACAAGAGCAGCCACCTTCTCCTTCTCATTTTCACTTTCATCATTGGATGAGCCACTTGATGATTCAATGTCCATGAGCCAATCATGAAAAATATAGGCCTTGTCATTCTTCTTCTTGTGAAATTCCTTATTCTTACGTTCCTTTTTCTTGTATGTCTTGTTCTTCTTCCTCTCGTCATCATCACTTGAGTCATCTTTCTTGCCCTTGTACTTCTTGTACTTGTCTTTCTTAGGTTTGGGGCATTGATGAGCTAGATGACCAAGATTTCCACAATTGTAGTAATCCATTTTGGAGATGGGCTTCCTTCTACTACTAGTGAAGAATTTATTCTTCTTGCCATCAAACTTGACACCATTCTTGTTTAGCTTCTTGGGCATCTTGGCGGTTCTTCTCAACATGAGAGCAAGGCTTGCATCATCAATCTTATCATCACTTGAGCTATCATGATCAACTTTTGCTTTGCCCCTCTTCTGTTGGCTAGCCTTGAATGCCAAATCTTTCTTCTTGGTGGAAGAAGAGCCATCTTGTGGAGTGATGTGCATGTACATCTCATGTGCATTAATCTTCCCCAATATTTAAGTTGGCATAGCGGTGGAAAGATCACCTTGATGAAGCACCGTCACAATATGTCCATACTTGTCAATAGGGAGGACACTCAAGATCTTTCTCACAACATCGGATGGTTGCATTTGAGTAAGTCTAAGCCCATTGACCTCCTCTACAAGAATATTCAAGCATGAATACATTTCATTAGCACTTTCACTAGGAAGCTTTTCAAATGAATCAAGTTTCTTTATCACAAGGTGATAGCGTTCCTCACGCTCACTCTTGGTTCCCTCATGGAGCGTACAAATATCCAATCATAGTGAATGGGCAACTTTGTGATTCCGCACATGGTTAAAGACATCCTTGCAAAGGCCTCTAAAAAGAGAGTTTCTAGCCTTTGCATTTCACTTCTCATAGTGAACCTCATCACCTTGAAGGTTGATGGGATCCTTAGGTTTTGGGAAGCCTTGTGAGGCGGCTCTAAGCACTCCAACATCTAAAGCCTCTAGGTATGCCTCCATGCAAATTTTCCAATAAGGAAAATTATCTTCCTCAAAGACAGGAGGGGGTCCATCCCTATGGGACATCTTGCTCTAGGCGATTAAGCCTAATTTAAGGAGCATGAGACTCCAATACCAATTGAAAGGATCAAGATGACCAAGAGGGGGTGAATTGGGCTAATTCTAAATTTCTTTCAATAATTAAGCCCTACACTTAGCCCACTTCACCCCGTTGTGCCTAGAAGTGTTTCTATTTTTCTACCGCATAAAAGTTTTGCACCCTAGGTTCCAATCCTACTCTAGCGTGGCAATTCTAAGAAAATGCTCAAAGTAAAGAGAGGGAGAGGAATGCGATGATGTTTTTCTGAGATATCGGAGAGTCACCACTCCCCACTAGTCCTCGTTGGAGCACCAGTGTAATGGTGTCGCTCCCCCTTGATCCACGCAAAGATCAAGTGCTCTCTATGGGTTGATTCTTTGACACTCCGTCATGGTGAATCGCCCACAACCGCTCACACCATGACTTGGGGCATCCACAAGCTCCGCCGGATGATCACCAAGCTTCCAGTCACCACCGAGCCATCTAGGTGATGGTGATCACCAAGAGTAATAAGCATAAACTCTCACTTGACCAAGACAAGCCTAATGAGAAAGGTGGATGCACACTTGGTACTCCCTATGCACTCATGAGGTCCTTAATCCTAGATTCTCAAATCTTAATCACCCCACTAGGCTCTTGCTCTCCCTTGCACTCTAAAGATGTTTCTCAGCTGAACAAATGGGCAAGAGAACTAAGTTGGACAAGTGGGAGAAGTATTTATACTCCCCACTTCAAAACATACCCGTTGGGGTCCAACTCAGCATTTTCGGGGTGAGCGGACGCTCAGGTTAAAGTGATCGTATGTGCCAGTCAATAGCTAATGGCTACATGAAGCCAGCACAGTCATTAGACCGTAACAAAGACCAAACTCTATCCAGCATCAGATCGCCACCCATCTGACACGTCCGGTCAGCAACTTCCTTCTCTAGATGCTTACTGTTGTTGACCAGACGTGGCCTCTAGTGCGTCAGGTCACAATGTTCTCAGCATTCGGTCCCTCATGAGTGTTGTGCGCTCTCTACTATAGTTGCCCACACCTGCACTTCTGATCCTGATTAGGAGCCAACATCCGGTCGTCCTTCGGCCACTACAGCACACGCCAACAACTGACCGGACTCACCTTGATCGAGTCCGGTCCAGCGTTCGGTCATTAATTTGACCCTCTAATCACATCCAATTCGAAATCCTTCATGAATGAAATTGACTTTCAATGATCTTTGGGCTATCCCTAAGCTACCTAGTGCTAAGTTTGACAAGTGTACACCACACCTAAACCATTGGACTCACCTAGGTCAAACTACTAATCCATACCCCTCTTAATAGTATGGCCAAAGAAAAAAAACAAAGTCCTAAACTACTCTAAGTGTCTCTCTAACTCCAAACGACACTTAGAACTAGTCCGTCCTTAACCTTGTCGTCCATCCTTTGAAAACCGAAATGATTTCCATCGATAGGGGCATGAAAACCATAATTGCCCAAGCAATTACCATTACCATGACCTAAATCAAATTTCCTCTGCAAAACACACGTTAGTCACAGTAATCTCGTGTCGTCATGGCTAAGGTTATCTTTATATCTACACATAAGGGATCTTACTAAGGAAGATTAAGAACATAGCTTGTTCTTCCTTCGTAACCAGACCGTACTTGCACCTATATTCGGGGAGTGGACTACAAAGGACTCAACGAGAGTCACATCCACGATCTACCACATGACCTAGAATATAGGGTGTATCCGCAGGTAAACAACGTATAAGCACCACGCTTACACAATGTCGACCACCCACCCCGTGTACTTTAGAGTGAGTGCTATACGAACTTATGCATAAACATAATGATAAACTAGCTATACTAAGTATATAATCAAAGTAGACATTGAACATTATAACGAAGAACATGAATGAGATGAATACTAATATTGTCATAACAATTGTAACTAGCATATAAAAATAATGGAGGTACAAAAGAGAGGGGGTGAAAAGATTGTACCAAACCATGCTCTTGACAAGATCGAGAATCCAAGCGAAGCCTGCTTGCCTCCCTCTAGACCTAGCCTAACTAGCTATGCCCTAGAATATGGTGGAGCTCTAAGGATGATTAGCATTTCTATTTTCTCAAATGACTTGATGATTGGAGTTATGCCTAGGGGTGGCAGGGGCTGGTATATATAGCCCGGAGCGTCCAACGTAATCCCTTGGATCAAATCGACATAAAGGACGACGTAGATCCAATCTAGGAGGTGGTGGAGAACTGACATTCGAAGGAGGGTCTGACATGTGAGCCTAGGGGGTCAGGCGGCCTGCAGGTGGAGCCGGCCGGCCCCACTTGGCAGACACTACCCCTATGACATGTGAGTCCTCTTGAGTCTTCTGGAACCTTTTGGTGTCCATTTCGCTATGGATAAGCATGATTAAATCTGATATCTTGGTCCACCTTGACGGTTTTCTACATAAACCCTGCAGAAAATACAGATTCACCAAAACTCATAAAATTTGTTAGTTTAAACCCCTAAACCTTCATTGGTGATTATATTTATGCCCTTATGCATGTTATATTAACAGTTTATAATGGTTGTGATTTTGTTGGTCATACTACTCTGGGTAAGTGATTTTGTAGCGTCCCTCCATGATTAGCAAAAAAAATGTACATGCGGTAGATGTGGCAGAACCTCCTAAATTATAGGGCCCACATGCACCTGTCACTGTCCAATGACCTCTAACGACTATGCATATGTTCCTGGTAACTTAAGAAGACCGTCGGGTGTCCTCGGGGAACCCCGAATCATCCACGATTTTTCTGAGCAGGATCCATTACAGAGTCATTGCAGTATTACAATAGTTTATTCATTAATTTACATCATAGCAAAATAGCGGAAGTCTTACAATAACTTAGTTTACAAAACAGTTGTTTCAAACCTTACAAACTAAGTACGATTATTATTACAAACCATAGTAGTGGAGTGGCATGAGTAACATAACACAAACACACAATTAAGATGCCCTGCCCAAGGGCCACACATTTACTTGTCATCTTCGATTTGAAAAACCATCATGCAGCACGGTCCAAAGCAGACCTACTCATGAGGCTCACCTGCAACAAGGGTTAACGAACCCTAAGTACAAAAGTACTCAACAAGACTTAACCGAAGTAAAAATAGAAAAGACTCAGGAATGCAGGCTCAGGGACTCAAGGTAAGGCTTTAGCAATAAACAAAGTTCTTTTGCGTAAAAGCTTTCTAACAAGATTCTTTCTTTCAACATTTAAATCTTTCTCAAGATCATATATGAATCTGCCATGATCCGTATTGAGATCACGAACTTCATATCAAACTTTTCTCAAAATCAACTCAAGTTTCATTTGTTAACTACGATGATGAATAGTGAGTTGAGTCTCCACAACCGAGGAGCAACGACGATTCGAACCGATTATAACCCAGCTGGGGATTCCCATTCACACGACATATGCAGGTCCCTGATCTACATATACCAACCTACCCTCAGGTCCTCTAAAACAAGAACGGGTCTGCACCACCCGAGAGCACAGTACTCCACCAATCCAGCCCATTGCCACGTGGGTACACGCTACTCCCGCCATCTCTCCACTCCCAGTGCGCGAGTAGCCATTCTCGTAATAGAATAGTCGAGTTAAGGCTTACCGGAGTATGTGGTCAGTACTACAAAGTCTCACCTCATGCAATTTAACAACGGACGGTTCTTAATCGACACAAGCGGAAAGAACCCTCTCACAAGACCTCCATGTCTTGTGGCTCTCACACACCGAGTCCGCCCGGTCTAGATTTATTACTCCACAAGATTATATCTCATGATAACATAAATAACCAATCGTAATCAAAAACCCTTTTATATCTTACAGGTGATAGGTAATCACCCAACTTTTATCTGTCTAAGCATGGCTAAGCATAACTAGGCATTCTCGAATTAAAACTGGTAACAATGTTGATATGAAAAAACAAGGTTGGTAATGCACCAATTAGGTTTTCACTCAATTCCTAATCACTTAATGCAGTACTTGAAAGCAAAAGCGATATAAATTTGTAAAACACAAGGTAGGTTTAAATGCATCCGGGGCTTGCCTTGATTGTCGGAATAGTCAGGTTCCGGAGTTGTTCCACAGATATCAAACCCGACCTCAACAGATGGATTAACTTCCTCAACAACTTGGTTGACTACCACGTTCTCGCTTTCGTTCACTACACGAGGTAACAATGCCATGTTTAAACTGATGTGAGATATAAAACATGATGCTTGACGATGGATGCAAAAGTTAATAACTTGAATACAACTTTCCTTCGCGGTACAGTTACAAGCCAAAAATTAACTAAACCTTTTTCATAAACTCAAACACTTATTTAAGTACCAAGGACCATTTTCTGCTAATGACTCAAGGTCATCACTCAATCCAAAATTTAAACAAAACCTAAGTCATTAAGGTTTACTATTTGTTTTTATGAATTAATTATTTAATTCAAAATTATGAAACAAATCAACTTTTTCCAAATGAGCTCAAAATTTTTGTGAAGGCTCATCACATGATAACTAAGTGGCAAAAAAAATTTCATAATTTTTGGATAATTATTTAAGCCTAGAAAAAACATGGAAACCCATTTATTAATTAATTTGATCAATTTTTATCACATTCAAATTGTACTGAAAAGTAACATTTAATATTTTTCCTAAATAGTTTACATCTCAAAGAGGTCACACAAAATTTTTCATAATTTTTGGAGCTCTATTTAATTCTACACAAACTAAACAAATCAAAGCACTATTTAAACATTTCTGCAAAATAGAAAAATTCATTTTCAATTAAACGGTCACTTACACCGGGGTCCCAGTGTCAGCCCACACTGACCACGGCGGCGATGCCCTCTGACCGGCGATTTCTCGCCGACGGTGAGGTCTCCGGCCACGGCGAAGGTACCATCATGTTCCCCACCTCACAGCGCGTCAGTTAGTGGTACTAGCTAAACCAATTACGACTTGGTTCGAGCTCGACACCGGCCATGGCGGCCACGACGGCGCGGCAGCGTTACGCTAGCGAAGTAAGACCGTCAACGATTAAACGAAAGGCTCGGGAAGACTCAGTAGCTCACCCCAAACTCGCTCGACCTGAAGGATGAACCGGAGGAGCAACAGAGAAGCTTGTCGACGAGCAAGGCAGACACGGCGGTGTTTCGGTGTCGACAGCGGCTTTCCGGTGGCTGCAGTGGATGAACAGATCAACCAAAAGGCCACAGAGCACCATGACAACACGGCAAAGCTGGAGCTATGCTTAGCAAGGGTAGAGACGCACCGTAGAGTGCTGGCCACGGTGAAGCGAGGTCGACGGCGTTGTGGCCGGCCGCGAGGTAGAATGGCGACACGCAACGTATCTCGGCAAAATTAGGCGCTTAGGACTGGTCGGCTGGGTTTGCAAGGAGCAGGCGAAGCAGTGACATTCTCGGCTGAGGTTGGGAGGGTTCTACGGCTCCGGTGCGAGCTCGTCGGAGCTGGGCGGTGATGACGGGAAAAACAGAGGAGAGAAGGAAAAGCGACGACGACGGCGTCCTGGCTTTATAACGCGGCCAAGGAACACGGAGATGACACGTAGCAGCATCCCCATGCCAGCATGAAGCCAGAGATGGCCACAGACGTGCCTAGAAGACGGTGGAAGCTCACCGACGGTGAGAACTGGCCTGCTTTCACTGTTCCCACTATTTACCGAATTGCCACTCGCTTTAATCCTCAAATTACTCCCAAATTTGTATGGTAACTCAAAAATCTCCAAAAATAAAAGTTGCTCCAAAATCAAAGTTCTACAATTTTGTTTAATAACCATACTCAAATTATGTCTACATTTTGAAATGCAAGTTTAAAATCAAAAGGGGACACTTTAAGAATTTATCCCTTTTCAAAATTACTTCAAATTTTTCATAACAACTTTGAAAACTCTAAAAACCAACTTTGTACACATTGACAAGCTCTACACTTTTCCTTTTAGGCTCAACCCCAAAATGTGCTTAGATTTTGAATTATGTTTTCCAGGGTAGAATTTAAATGCTAGAAATTAGGGTTTTGAAATTCCAATTCAATACAAATGTTTTGAACTTGATTCATCCATACAAGTCAACACATACAACATAAAAATAAACTTGTTTTAATGAATGCATATCAAAGTTTTCACTAACACAAAAATGATGTGCAATGCATATGATGATATGGCATATTTTAGGGTTTAAAACACCAGAGGTGTTACAGTAGACCCCTCTTCTGGAACTCCACAACATGCACGTGTGCACGAACATTTCCAAGGATATCCTTTTTTATCAACATGTGCTTAAGCTCTTCTAGTTTTGCCCTAAAGACCTGATCAATAAGATCTGGATGATCCTATGGTGTTTGCCTAGGGCACAACTCATGCGTGATCTCATCCCACTTTGGATTGCATGTCATAGTCAGGAAGATGTATGGTTTTCCAAACCTCCACACCAGTGCCATGGCATCTAAGTACCTATGCCTCATGTCCCTCAGGCCTCCAATAAATGATGAAGGCATCACCATCCACTTTCCAACAGCTTTTGATCTACCCTCACCAGCATGCAGGCTATCAACCAATCCTAGGTAGAGGTCGGCCCTAATCTCCTTTTGATGATTGCGTATGTAATCCAATCAAGAACTCTCAATTTTGAAGTACATGTCAACCGCAAACTATTGGAAAAGACGCTGGCCATAAAGTATGGGATTAAATATTCCTGGCCGTATCTGGAACTTGTAGCAGTAGTAGTCACGCATAGAAACACATAAATTTCCCGGAGAGTTAAAAAAACTATGGTATTAGAGGTGTTTCAAGGATAATGGTTTGGTATACATGAAAAGTATAAGAAAGATAAACAAACATGTTTCTTCTTCTTCTTCTGTACCACTATGAGCCTTACATAGGGCACGAGCCAAGTTGACATCCTCCATGGTAACACCTTTCTTTAGGATATCCATATGTCATCCAAGCTCACCGCTAGAGGAGAATAGTGGGTATGAAAGAGCATCATAGCATCCATGATATGATCAGATGTCATGCCTACTCCTATCTTTCCCATGTAGGACAACACTATTCTAAAATTGACCAAGGAGTTCATTACCCTTGATCCAAACAGCAGCCACCTCTAAAGCCATCGGCATGTTGTATGTCCTTTGGTCTAATCACTGATCAAGGTTAAGTGTGAGACGATAGTTCTCGAGATGTTCAGCCTGCCTCATACTCCTTAGATGTTGTGAGTACGGGTTGTCATGAAGGATGGCCACCAATCTCTCTATAACTTCTTTATCTTTTTGGTACTTCTCTTCCTGACACCTTTGGTATCGATGCTCAAGGCTCAGATCATCATCATAGAAGTAAAGCTCAAGATGTCTGGGCTCCTTACCATCTTCTCTCCCAAATGACCTTACATTATGATAGATCATGCCATGTGCAAGGAAGGTATATATGCCGCTGTTTCTGATGTTAGTAGTATCACTGTCGAGGCGACAGTAGAGGGAAGTGAAAGAGAAGTGGCCATTGAAAAAACTGATATTGTTATGGAAGTGCCTAGCGTCCGTGTCAGAGCTCGTCCAAAGCCTCATGAGCTAGTCTGGTATGATGGGTGCATTCAGTTCGACCTTTCCACTACGGCAACAGAACCTAGGAGGTTCTTTTGGAAACCTCTTAGCACTATAATGATGGCAATCCGAGATAGGTTTTAGCATGTGTGTCTCCCTGGGCATGTTACTATACACCTTTTTCATATGGGTCAGGTACTTTAGGGTTAGAAGCTGCGTCTTCCTCAGGAGTATCACTTTGGACATCGTCATATGATTCCTCTATTGAAATGACATTTGAGCATAAAAATAAAGGTTAGATAAAGGAGTGGATGTTTAGAAAGGTATTCAGTATTTGGTACAAATACCTTGCCTAGCAAATAGGTATCCCTCATCCTCTTCCTCATCATCTTCAAATATATCGCCCTCATCATCGTCTGTGATCGTCACAGTGCCATGAGATATTACAACTTGGGTAACAATAAAGGAAAGCAAATACTGTAAAGAATGTTAAAAGTAGTGCAAATTATATGTGTCATCAAATAATGGTTGTGCAGGTGTAGCTGATGCATTTTGATTGCTTGGTCCAATGTTCTCTATCAATCACATAATGGACATGGTTGAGATAGAAATAAAGTTGTTTCATGTGAAGGAACATGGGTAGGGAGACCTCGTTACTTATCGTTGTTGGTAACGGTTGACTGAGGTATGGGCGTTTCTTCATCCGCATGGTCTTTAGTCATGCATTCGTCATCATTGTTAGCTACTCCCGTGTTTCGACCAATGCGGCGCTCAAACACAGTGTTACGATGGGCTAACAATGCATGTCTTTGCTCAGATGGAACATTTTGTCTATGTGTCATATGACCAGGCAGTATATCACAACATCCATCATCATCATCATTTGTCTCCTCAGTAGCTTGTGGGAAGCAAATAGGTGTTGCGGTGGATTCTGGGATAACCCAATCGCTGGGGCTTACTGTGGGTCCATGAGGCCCAAATGAGTTTGCAGTGGGCCACACCATCTTTGGATTAAACAGTGGATTCTCCATTGCGATGGACTCACTGTTTAAGGTGTGTTTCTTCACCTCCTTGGTGCGGTTTGTAGTCACTTTCATTGCCTCTTTACGAGATGGAGTTTTATTGTAAAGCCTCTGTCGTCTGCGCCTTTGTTCCCATTGCTTAGGTGTCATGTTTGCATATGTCATCCTCTTCCTTGCATGATCAGCCATGACTTGCTCATATGTTAACTGTCTCTTACATGAAGCATCAGTGCATTGTGACTACATTTCTTGATTAACACTGCTACGAGCAGTAATTACTTCATCCTCATCGCCTACATAGTTGTGTTTGAATTAAAATAGTAGCAAGACAACCAGAACACACCAGATATCCATCAATGATCCTCTCGCTGTATATAAAGCTATTGATAGATTTGCCAACACAAAAATGTAGGCGTTGATGCCATATAAACAACAGTCGAATTACCTGATATCTGATTGGATATATCATCAATATTAATTACATGGAGTGAATCATTCCTATGCAACCAATCATATGTTTTATTAGAATCCATATTTTCCTTGTTTGATCCATCCTGACCATCTACCAATTGTGACACAGCACGCATGAGTAACATCAATAGTATAGTAATATCTATATTATTACTCAACAACGTCTCTACTATACTACCATTGGTAGTTTCAATATGTAGGTGTTGCCCCTTTTTTCTTTTATATGCTTCTCGACGTTTTTTATTTCTTTCGTCCCTTTTCTCTTGAGACATTGCGAGCCATCGAGCCTTTTCTCTTTCTCTCTTGCGTTCTCCAGCATCACTTCCTGCAGTGTTACATTTAGATACTTTAATTATCATTAATAATATAAACAATACGTTGAATTTAACATAATATAGTAAAAGGATGATTTATTTTGTTTACCTCCATTAGTAGTGTTAGTCTTGTCACCCAATGATGCTGGAGAGCCACTATTTTCCATTGAATTAACCATCAAATTCCTCGGAATCTTATGGTAATTATTAGGTGAGAAACAAAAAGGCAAGTTAGTGCTACATGTTGGCCTACCAAATAATGCCACCGAGCGGTCAGGCTACACAACAGGTAGGACTGAGGAATGTCTTTTGGGTGGTTACACAGAGGAAGTGAACCAGTTACAATCTCTAAAATAAAGCCCTTGTTTGACCAGTGCAACATTCAGTTCAGTGCAACAGTTTGTGTGCTTAGAAAGAATTTGATTTTTCAGTGTTATATTATTCCAGTCATGGTGTATGTTTTTCCACTACTTGTTTGACCATATGCAAAAACACTTGCTGTAACAAACAAATAAAGAGGGGAAGAAAACACATTTCAGTGACTTCATGGAATACTTTGATTCAAAAAAAAATTGGAGTAAGATAGGAAGCAGGTGTTGACTCACAGTTAATGCCACTTACTACAGAGAGGGCAACTCCTTTGGCCCCTTCCTCGTATACTTCTTTGGTATTACAGTCAGAACGAAATACCCTATCTGCAAATGAACAGAGTTGTGTTGTGTCAAATAAGTTGCACACAACAACATAGCTAGAAAGAAAGGGACTTTGTAGTGCATACTTGTGAAAAGAGCAAAGTAAACACCACTGACTATCCGTACTCTAGCCAGATAAAAATCTGCCCACTACAACGAAATCATACGGTTAAATTTCAGGGGAGTTTCTTTATGTTAAAATAGTTTCTTAGGGGACCATCTTGCTGCACTGAAAGAGTCACTTTAGGTTGTTCATACCATTACTCAAAAATCAACTTAGCCAAGGTGTTTTCACTGCTAGCACCGGATGCCTTACATAAATACTACACAGAATTTCTACCCCTTAAATGTCATCAACACAAGCACAGTAATTTTGTAAAAGACACCTTGAGGCTAATTTTCATGCTGCAAGTGAATTTTAATTCAGTAAATTTCCATCAATTCTATCCCTCACGCACCCTGTCACGGAATCTAGGAAGGGCAAATCCATGTTTGTTGAGATAGAAACGCAGAAGAACAATCCAATAGGTGAGCTCTTTATTATGCTGAAAACCCCCAGGGATGCAGATATTTTATACTCTTCATATACCTCAGAATGCAAATTCTTTCTAAGCACACAAACTTACATCAGAGTTGAAAAAACAAAATCACTGAGTAACGACCTATTGATAGACAGCAAAAAGTATGGCACTGAACAGAATTAGGATGTGTACCTGCCAATGGATGGATGTGCTTGATTTTATAGAATGATATCTTGAGAGGTAAACATAGGAGGTGCCTAACCTAAACAGCAAAGGCAACTGAAAATTCCAGAGTAGTTCATATCTTGTGGCTGCAACAACTGGCTGTCAATTTTTTTCTTTCTAGGTGCCTGACATAGGTTAGCAAGCAATCTCATAAATGAGAACTCCCATGCAGAATGACGGAGATAGCCAATACTAAATAACTCAACTTCTGAATAAATTAGGACTAAAACTAAACCTCTGTAATTGGCAGTGAGGATATAAAATTCATTGGAGCCTAAATAATACTTATGAATGAATTTTCATCATCACAAATTATATTTTCTGTTCAGACAGACACATAATGGAAACTGAATATAGTTTGTTATGATTGAGAGGCCAAAATTCAGCTTTCGCTAAAAAAAACTATCATAAATGAAGAATGACAAGAGTATACATCAAGATTGGTGCTCAATTGAATTTAATTTTAACAATGTCAATGAAATCCAATCAGTCATTAGAAGCCTATAAGTTGAAAACGTTGCAGAGCATATTTGAACAAAGGAGGAGATCATGGCATTTGAAGTTTTCAAGTGTATTTCACCATACTATTTATTGAAGCCAATTATTAGTACTACATAAGTCTAAGGGGAGAAACACTAAAACATCAATATGTCACAAGATAGGAAAATGCCAAAGTGTCAAATCAGCAAAGGAATTGGCCAATATAAAAAACCTTATAATGAGCGGTTTGTAGCTTTACTGTCAGACAGAAGCATCAATTCTCAGTTTCAGTTTACAGGATGCCTATTTTAGGTAAAAGGAAAGGATATTTATTTCAGCTTACAGGATAGGATATATATTTCAGATCTCAATTTAAAGGTTGTAGCTATCAGTTTAGTTATTTGATACAAAGAGACTTCGAAACTTAGATGATCCCCATTGAACCAGCCTATTAAACTCAACACAAGATTTCATAAAAAACAGAGGAACAAGATGCAGCACTACGCCAATTCCAACAATAACCGAAACAAAGTGGAGTATGTACCTGTTACTTACAGTGAGGAGTGGTTGCCTGCAGGAGATCAAGTCTCCAGGAACGCCATAAGAAAATCCATATATAGGAAATTATAGGGTCAAAACGAAGGTAGCAGTTTTCAGTATTGATGTCTCATGTATAGATGCAAGCCTATGGAAAAATGGAAAATTATTGCCAGGATTAGCATATGGTACATATAATGCTCATGCACAAAACAAGGTTTCAATACAACAACAAAGAAATTATTCATAAATTAGTTTGAAGTCTTCATATGTTTGATATATGGTAGATAATTGAAAATGTTGCACCCTAAAAAACGAGGAAGAAATTGTTACAATCAAACAAGAAAACCTCATTTTTATTGTATACGACTCAACCTCATCAAGCTATAAATAGTTCACTGAGTCGTATTTTAACGGTAGAAAAGTTCAGCTTGCCTCACTTCACTACCTTCTCTCATTTCCTGCAACAATAAGACACAATCTAGAGAAAGCCAAAAAGGTATACCATTTTTCCATTAACTTACAAGTATGCACCGGTAATTATCTAAAGAATCCTTAATATGAGTACTTGTCAGAAAACATTAAAGCAATGAATGGCACTGGAAAAATCAGTTAACATACATTACTCCTATATGCTTATATTATGGTGCTCAAAACAGCGACTGCATTGGCTGGATCACAATACCTGATTTTAGATTAGATCTGAACACATACATGTAGGAATATGGAGCAGCATGGTTGAACTATGGTGAGCTGTAAATGGGTTATTTGCCCCATGTGCTAATTGAATTTGATATATGCTTCTGTAGTTCACTAAGACAAATATTTAAAAATCACGCCCATTTTCCATTTTGGGTGTATGGTTAGGTACATTAGCAGATTTACTCACAAACACAAAACCTTCCAAAGAATACAAGCTTTGAACATGTTCCAATATAAAAAATTGGGAAATCAGTAAATAAAAAATTAAAAAAAACTTGCAATGACGTGGGTACTGACAAGACAACCACAGAGTAACTTCTGTTCTTAGTTTCAGGTTAACTTCAGTTCTCAGTTTTAGGTTAACTTCAGTTATCAGTTTCAGGTGCAATCCTGGACTCCTGGTAGTTATCCCAACAATGAAGACCTTGATGGGTTAAAGACCTATCTAACAAGTGTTTGAACTATCAAGTTGCAATTCACAAAAAAAAGAACTATCAAGTTGCAACAAAATTTCATTGTTCAGATAAAAATTCAGAGTTCGAGCTTTATTCATCTATTATTAGTGTGAAAGAGAAAGAAACCATTGGTGGGGGAGATGGATGGCAATGGGCTTTGGTTCTGCATGAATACTTGGTGGTGAAGTTGGCCCCCGAATCACACAATTAACAACTGTAATCACATACCTCACAGCAGGCCATGGCAACGCTACTGGTGCGCTGGCCCCGCTGGTTGTGGCTGAGGAACTAAGGTGCGGCGACATGGCAAGAATGGCGTCGGGGCGTTGCGGTGGCGGTGGCTAGGCGACGTCGTCCGACGGCTTTGCGGTCGCGGGCGCAGGGGCCGCGGGCGCCGCGTCGCGTCCGGCAGCGGCCCGTCCGACGGTTGCGGCGGCTTTGCGTCGTCATCCGATGGCTTCGCGGTCATGGTCGTAGGGGTCGCAGGTGCCTTGTGTCCAGCAGCGGCCCGTCCGACGGCGGCGCAGCGGCTTGGCGAGGTCGCCCGACGGCTTTGCGGTCGCGGGCGCAGGGGTCGCAGGCGTAGCGTCGCGTCCAGCAACGTTCGGCAGCGGTTCCTTGGAGCGAGATGAGCTGGGAGCTGGGAGCTGGGTGTCGTGCGTGGGAGGCGGTTCCTTAAGGGGAGGAGAGGCGGCGTGGGAGAAACTTTTTTTGTCGAGCGACTTTTTTGTGACCGTGGCTTGACCACGGGAGTCAACGTTTTTTTCCCGACGGACGCAATTAGGGAGGCAGGCCGATTAGTTTCGCGGAGACGATAACACTTGGCTCTTTTTAGTTGTAATATATATATATATATATATATATATATATATATATATATATATATATATAGATAAGATAAGATAAGATAAGATAGATAGACTAACTCATCTTAAAAAAATTGTAACTTCTATATATGGATATGAACTCGGATATAGATACAATTTATATTAAAGCTGTAGAGAAAAAAAGAGATCTGCACCTTTTTATTTCATGGCATTCTCATTGAGGACGTAATTGAAAAGTGCTAGGAATTAAAATGGATGCCTCCCTCAAGAATTGAAAAGTGCTCTCTAAAATGGAGAAATAACTAGCATGAGAATCAAGCAATCTAGCCATGAAAATAATTAAAAACTATAAATTCAAAGGAGTGGATGCTGGTTATTAACCTTAAAGCAAGAAGATCATGTTCATGCTTCAAAATCCAAGACCTTCCATGAGAATTTTGGTGAAAAATGGCCACAAAGGAGGGGTAGGGAAAGACATCTCCTTGGCTCAGTGTGCTCTAGATTGAAGGGAGGTGGAAGAAGGACGTCGGCTTTTGTACTGTGCATCTATCACTGTCGACTCAAGTCAAAAGCTGACAGTGTTAGCATAACATCACTGTCGACTCAAGTCATGAACTGGCAGTGGCAGCGACAGGCCCATCCCTAGGGCGGGGCGAGAGGGACAGGCGTCCTAGGCCTAGGGAGCTGATGGGCCCCTTCTGAGATATGCATACAGTACCAGTACTAGTACTCAACGTCTCAGCCCAAGCCCAAACATACGGCCAACAAGACACGCATTTAGCTCCACGTGAGTCACGAGTCGCGACGACGCGGCTTCCTTCGAGTTCAATTGGACTTCCGCGACTTCTCCGCTTCCTTTCTCTGTGAGCCATCGTGGCAGCGTCCCAGCAAGTCATCGGCTGGGCACTTCACGCGACCACGCTCTGCAGTACGGCAGGCGGCAGCATCACCATCAGTCAGGCAGGCCGCACTGACATGATCGGTGATCTCTTGTCTCTGTCAAGTCCGATTCACTACGTGAAAAATAGTTTGTAGCAACGAGACAAATTTTTTGTAGGGACGGCTGGTGATGGAGCCGCCCCTACAGTGACGTGCTCAGGAACCCAGAGACCAGCCGCCCGTACAAATGGAACAGCAGGGGCGGCTGGTGATACGAGCCGCACCTACAAATGGGTCTTATTTATAGGGGCGGCTCACTCACCAGCCGCCCCTGGTGTTTCTATTTATAGGGGCGGCTAGTGATTGAACCGCCCCTACAAATGACCCACATATAAAAAAACTGCAGCACCTTCTTCCTCCTCGGGTCACTCACTCCAACCCGTGAAAGAAAGGTGGGGAGGCCTTGGGCACCTCCCAAAAATTGCTCTACTAAGGGGAGAAGGTTTTTGTCTCAAATCCTTTGGTGGAGAGGTTGTAGAAGGTAAGAAAATGCTATTCCACACTTTATTTTGAAGTTTTAATGGTTGGTTAGTGAGTAATTAGAGTTTTGTTTTTCTCTCTCTTCTATGGTGCTGGAGCTACTTATGAAGCAAATTAGACCCAAGTTTTGATTGTACTAGGGTAAATTAGGTAGGGGAACAAGATCATACCCTTATTTGGTCCATGTTTCTTGATTTTAGTGAACAATTAGTTAGTTTTATGGTTGTTTCATGTGCATGTAAATCTAGATCTAGGGTTTGGTTTTTTTATTAATTTCATTTTTGTAAATTTGTGTTTGATGAAATTGGACTAAGGTTTGCATGAAAGATATTGGGTAAAATATAATTGTTGCTAATTGCTGTCTTTGAAATTGTTTATTATAATCAACAAGTATGTATTTTAATTATTTATGGATAAATGGGCCATTAATTAATTTTCCTCTACCATGGTGTGTTTGTATGCTTCATGTAATTATATTTGATTTATATTCATATATATTTGAAGTATATACAATTATTCTCAAGTAATTATTAATTTGATTCATTTTTATATATATCTGAATAAGTAGTCCTTTAATGTTTGTTTTGTTGTTGTTGTAAAAGATGGAGTACGGGAACTCTTAGATGTATGGTTCGTTAAGGTTCAAGGCAGGTTTCCGTGAAGAGGTGGATAAATTTATTGAAGCCGCAAAGAAGCATGCAACGATATTCACAGAGAATAAGGATACAATTCTTTGTCCCTGTAAAGACTGCAAGAATCGTATGGCATGGACAGATGTGACTATCATCAAATCACATTTGATTATGCGAGGATTTGTTGAGGACTACACAGTGTGGATTCATTATGGTGAAACGGTTATTGTTAACGACGAGGATGAGGAGGAAAATAACGATGAAACCCTAGAATTCCTGTCCCAATATTCAGCAGAGCTTGATGCATGAATGGATTCCGAGTTTGGCAATGAACAAGGTGGTGATGCTGGTGGTTGGGATGGTAACGACGAAGGTGGTGCCAATAATGATGGTGGAGCACGTGTCGGGGATGAAGATGATTTGGAGGACATGATTCGAGCCCTTGGACTAGAGATTTTACTAAATAGCCTAAAAGGTCTAGAGAATTTGGAAAGGGTGACAAAAGCATTGAAGGAGACTGTGTATGGCATTAAAAAGGGATGTCCAACACATTGGACATTGCTACATTTTGTGCTTGAGCTACTCATCCTGAAGGCTAAGTACGGCTGGTCAGACTAGTTTCAATGATCTATTGCATCTCCTGTCATGGGTGCTGCCACAACCAAACTCAGTTCCCGCCAACACATACCAAGTGAAGAAGGTCATAAGTCCATTGACAATGGGGGTTGAAAAAATCCATGCATGCCCAACCACTGTATACTTTTTCATGGCGAAACATTCAAGTCACTAGATAAATGTCCCCGGTGTGGGGCCAGCCGGTACAAGAACAATGACCTTTACGGTGGGGACGAAGCCTCTATAGGGAAAAAGAGGAATAAGAAGGGTACAAAAAAGGTGATACAAGAATCTTAGCCTCCAGAGGACACTCCATTAGGCAACGATGCAAAGCAGAGAAGAATTCCTACCTTGATAATGTGGTACCTGTCAGTGACCGACCGCTTAAGACGTATCTTCCTAAACCCTAAAGAAGCCGCACTCAAGACATGGTGGGATGATGAGCGCAAGGTGGATGATGATAAGATTGCACACCCGGTTGATTGTAGTCAGTGGCAAAGGTTCGATGAGAAGCACAAAGAATTCAGCGATGACCCAAGGAATGTACGATTTGGCTTGAGCACCGATAGAATGAATCCCTTCAATGAGAGGATGAGCGACCACAGCACTTGGCCAGTGATCTTGACCATGTACAACATCCCAACGTGGTTGTGTCAGAAGAGAAAGTACCTTCTCCTCACTATTCTTATTTCTGGCCCTAAACAACCAGGCATTGATATAGACGTGTTCCTCGAGCCTTTGATGCAAGAAATGGAGAGGCTATGGGGGCATGGGGAGCCAATGTACGATGCGTTCCGAAAGGAGGACTTCATATGTAGAGCAATAATATTTGTTACTACCAATGATTACCCCGCGCTGTTTGCTTTATCTAGATAGATCAAAGGGAAGACAAGATGCTTGGTTTGCTTGGATGGTACTACATGGGTGTACCTAGATGCATCCAAGAAGATAGTTTACCTAAGGAAACGACGCTTCTTAAAGATAAGTCACAAGTACCGCAGAAATTGTTCTTTAGATTTTATGACAACACCCCAGAGATTGAACCCCCTCCGGAGAGACATCATAACTAAGAACATGTGTATAGAATGGTGAAAAACATACACGTCGTCTATGAAAAGAAGAATCTGGATGGGACAAATAGAGATAGAAGCACACCTCCTGTCGAAGGCGTACCTTTCAAGAAACAATCGATCTTCTTTCAGTATCTACCTTATTGGCCAGACTTAGAGGTCCCCCATGCCATTGATGCTATGCATGTGCAGAAGAATGTCTTTGAGAGTCTCATTGCTACCTTGATGGACACAGGCAAGTCAAAGGATGGTCTGAAAGCACGGAAAGACATGGTGCAGCTAAACGTGATGCCACAGCTTCACCCGGTACCTGAGGCTAATGGAAAATACACTCTGCCCGTGGCGTGCTTCAACCTAACACCAGACGAGAAGAGAGCTATATGCACTTTCCTTAGGGGGTTCAAAGTCCCGACTGGGTTTTCAGCAAATGTGAAGAAGCTAGTGTCGATGAAGGACTTGTCAATAACACACTGCAAGGCTCACGATTGTCATGTGATGCTGACAGTGTTTCTATCTATTGCAATCAGGGCTATAAAGCCAGAGTTCTTAAAAATGGCCATCACCCACATGTGCTACTTCTTTTCGAAGATCTCACATAAGACAATTGGCAAGCAAGAGCTGAGTGACCTACATGAATTTGTGGTGGAGACACAAAACCAACTAGAGATGTGTTTATCTCCTGCTTTTTTGATATAATGTCATATCTCATGATTCACATGGTTCATCAGATACAGACGCTGGGCCCTTGCTACTTGCATGAAATGTGGTCCTACAAGCGGTTCATGTCGGTTCTAAGTCGATACATGCATAATCGAGCATACCCAGAGGGCTCCATGATAGAGGGTTACAGTACTGAAGAAGTCATCGAGTGCTGTCAAGAGTACCTAAAAGTATAGAAAGGGATTGGTAAACCTGATTCTCATCACAAGGGTAGGCTGGCTGGGAAGGGCACCAGTGGTAGAAAAGTGTTCATCGACCATGATTACAAAGAGGTGAGTCAGGCGCATTACAATGTCTTGCAGAGTACACAACTGATGTAACCATACATTGATGAACACTTGGCTATCATCATGGCGGAGAGAAATGGTCGTTCGGATGATTGGGTCATGAAACAGCATAAGCAACGACTAACTACATGGTTGAAGGACCAAAACATACCGCCTGGAGAAACCAGACTCTATTACCATCAGTAGGTTGGCGGAGGGGCCATCAAGACAAGTGACATCTTGGAATGCTTATGACATCAATAGGTATACGTACTATACCCACGCAAAGGATAGTAAATATGTGAACCAAAACAGCGGCGTTCGAATAGAGGCTCTCGATGGATTGGGGCGAAAGATTCAATACTTTGGCATCATTGAAGAGATATGGGAACTTGACTATGGAAGGGATATAACGGTGGCCCTATTTCGATGCCGCTGGATCAAACAACACCAACTGAACGAGATCGGATTGAGAGTCCTAGACCTCAAGAATCTAGGCTACCAAGATGACTCTTGGGTGCTCGCTTCATGTGTCGCACAAGTTTTCTATATGTCTGACCCACAAAGTAACCTCCCCCCGAAGAAGAAGACAAAGCACGTGGTTGCCTCCGGGAAACAGCACATTATCGGAGTTGATGGTGTGGACGATGTTGAAGCTTACAATAACTACGATGAGATGCCACTATTCACAGACTTTCCTAAGAAGATCAGTGTTGTGGAAAAGAACCTACCCAAAGACATATTGCAATGGAAACGAAAAGGTGTCAAGGGGAAAGTCGTTACAGCGGGGTAGCTAGTTGTTGAACGAGGAGTGTTTGTGTAAGTGTGTGTTTGTAAGACTTCATTTATGCATGCGTGTGAGACTATATATTTATGTATGTGTGTAAGACTATATATTTATGTATGTGTGTGAGACTACATTTATGCATGTGTGTGAGATTACCCTTTGCAACATCCAGATGAATCTATTTCAACATTCACTCTATTACTACTAAAACTTTATGAAATCACTTAACACTTTATGAAATGAAGAAATGACCAAAATAAAAGTAGAAGATCTTGACGAGTTATACAACTTTTATATTCATCACATTTATAGTTGAAATCATTTAGTAGTTGAAAATCAGGTTTGAAGCTGTCATTTTCTGAAATTCAAAATTTGAACTGTTCAAATTTTGTCAAATAAAAAGATGACCAAAATAAAAGTTGTAGATAGTGATGTGTTCAACAACTTTTATATTCATCACCTTTACAGCTGAAATCATTTATTGGTTGAAAATCAGGTTTGAAGTTGTCATTTTCTGAAATTCAAAATTTGAATTGTTCAAAATTAGTGACAAAGATAGATGACTAGACTAAAATGATAGAGCATAATTTTAGAAAATTTTAGGAAAAAACTATCACATTTGGAGTTAGTAAGAGGGAGAAAAACTAATTACAAGTTTCAGCCATAGATTAAAAAGAGAAATCACACTTGTTCATCATTGATCATCATGAACAGTTGTGATTTTTATTTTTAATCTCTGGGTAAAATTTATAACTAGTCTTTCTCCCTCATACTAATTTCAAATGTGATGATTTTTTTTCCTAAAATTTTTTAAAATCATGCCCTATCAAGTTACTGTGTTGATTTGGTCATTCTTTTCATTTGACAAAGTTTGAGCAATACAAATTTTCAAATTTAAAAAAATAACAAGTTCTAACGAGATTTTCAACCATTAAAAGGTGATGAATACCAAAGTTGTATAACTCATCAAGATCTATAACTTTTATTTTGGTCATTTCTTCATTTGACAAAGTGATAGTAAACATTGTTCACAAATCAACATGTCTCTCGTATAGTTCATGAAACTATGAGTCAAATGTGAATTTGTGAACAATGTTTACTCATACTTTGGCACATGAAGAAGTGACCAAAATAAAAGTTGTAGATAGTGATGAGTTCAACAACATTTATGTTCATGATTTTTATTATTGAAATCATTTAAGGTTTCAAAATCTTATTTGAAGTTGTCATTTAATGAAATTCAAAATTTCAACTGTTCAAATTTGGTCAAATGAAAAGATGATCAAAATAAAAGTTGTACATATTGATGAGTTCTAGAACTTTGGTATTCATGAGTTTTTTAGCTGAAATCATTTACTCTTTCAAAATATTGTTTCAAGTTGAAATTGTTTGAATTTCAAATTTTGAATCGTTCAAACAAAGTCACATGACAAGATGACCAAAATAAAAGTTGTACATGTTGATGAGTTATACAACTTTTATGTTTACAACATTTTCATTTTAGGTAATTTAATGTCCTAAAATTGTAGTCGAAGTTTTAAAATTCAAATTTTTTTTTTTTTTTTTGTTTTCTATATTGTTTTGACTACATTTTTTTATCTATATTTGTGCATATATAGAATAATACAAAATATTATATACATTTAATTTGTGTTTTTGTGATATAAAAAATACAGAATTAATAATTTAATAAAATAGAAAATATTTGTAGGGGCGACTGGATCTGGATCAGGAACCGCCCCTACAAAGTGTCCTGGGTATATAAGCACGGGCGCTCGGGTGAACAAGTGTTGGGCGCTCTCTTCTTCCTCCCGACGCCGTCTGGCTGCCCGTCTTTTCCCCCGGTGCCCACGGTGCTCCTGTTAGGGTTTTAGAGCCCGAGCGCCTCGCTCCGCGCCGCCAGCCCCACTGCCCTCCCCCACCTGGACTCAATCTCACTTTCCACCCCGAACCCCGGTGGATCGACGGCGGCCTCCCTGCTCCCGCTGCGCCCCTCCGCACGCTGCTGCCCGCGCTGACGGGGCCTCCGCCCGAGTTCGTGGAGCACCAGCAGGCGTAGAAGGTGAAGAACTACGTCAATCTGCACAAGGACACCATCAGGCTCGTGCCCGACGACGCTGACCCCGAGCGCCGCCACGTCGCCTTCACTTTCGACGCGATAACCGACGGCAGGTGAGGTCGGGTTGTGCTGGTGTTGCTATGTGTCTTGAAAACACTGTAATGTAATGTAATGGATTATGTGGCTACTGCTTACTGGAATTTGAGATTTATAACTTGCTTCTTGTAGGTGGCTAATGATTAATAGAACTTAGTCGGTTACTGTTTTTAGACCAAAGCTCATCACCTACCTTTCTTAGAAAGTCCAGTAGTAAGATTGGCGATCCAGCAGCTTGGAAATAGAATACCAACAGTGGAGCTACGTGAACAGGGATATGCTTTCATTTAGCAAATTCTAGGTGGTTCATTACAATTGCTGACTTATTGTTTTGTATAATGCTTCAAGCTCGTAGATCAGTAATTGTTTTCCACTTCCATAATAAATTACTGAGAGAAAAAGAAGCAGATGAATAGTTAAGTGTGACTAGAGCAGTACTCTCAGAAGTTTAATGGCTTACCCAGAATGCTATATGGGAAGAATAAGAATAGTTTAAATTTTCTTTTCTTTTCTTTTCTTTTCTTCCTCAGGTTTATCATATGTTTGTTATTCCTAGCTTAAAATTCTTTGCAATCTGAACTACAGATCACACAACTTCATGTTCAACCACAGTAACAACAACATTTTGTTTATATTATTACTGCAACCAGTGCTCAAAATCCTGTTGTTACTGCTAGGCAGGTTTTTTAGTTAGATTGTTGAAATTTTGATAGAAAAAACAAATTTGGGATTGGACATGTAGCTGGTTGGCTACCAGCTCCTAGCAATTGTTTAGGAGACTACTGACAAATGTTTCTTTAGAGAAATCACACATCATTTCCCTTTCAAACTAGTGCAGCATGGATGGAACCTTTTGTTGATAGGCTTCAAGTGTCTGCTGCTTCAAGTGTGATAGGCTTTAGCTAAGTTAGCTGATAGGTTGTGGAATCTATAGCTAGCAGTGTCACAGGCAAGTAGGGGGATTTAAGTTAGCATGGCTTTAAGTTTGGCTTGTCTTGTAATGATTTTTAATGGCATAGGATATATTAGCTCAAGTATTAGCTTCTATTTGACATGGACAGCAGGAAAATACATGTGGATCCCATGTAAAAATATATGCTATTGCAGATTACCCACCTGCAGACCTTGTTCGAATCATCCCGTATGAGCAAACGTCATTAAGTGAAACATCCAACAGGTAAGCATCAAGCTGATCGTTTACTTCTGCCCTCCACTTTGATTCATAGTGTAAATTGTTTCATTTTCACTAGCCACCTGTTCCTAGGGTAAAGGAGGTGCCTACAAGCATTTGAAGTTTTCTAGACATCTAATACAATCATAGCAGTTGCCGTTCATAACTAAGAAGTCATTGGTCCAAGGAACTTGTGAAAGGTAAGATTTATTTAACCAGTTCGTGCTCATGAATGCCTGATTACCTTGTTCCAAGATTCATGAATGCCTGATTACCTTTGCTCAGTTGTCTCTGTTGACTTTTGCTTGCTCAGCTACTACTAGGTTCAGTTTCAGTAGTTCGTCGGTTTATCACTGCATGTACTGTCTCTGACAACCACATAGTAGTATGTATGTGTATAAGATAATAAGGTGATATCCATTGGAGGAAGCTTCTGAGCTCCCCACGCTCATCAGTTCACACTGTCCACCAGCAGTTGTTTTCACCCCTTTTTTTGCATCATTATGAGCTAATTGATTTAAGTTCTAGTTCAGTTTGCATCATTATGTCATGGTTAATTATATATTCAGTATAAGTTGTTTTTCTTTTCTTTGGTTGACTTAATTATAATACCTGTAAACCTATAATTATAGTTGACACATGTTATATCTCATTTCTTTTTCGCTTAACTTTCACCCTATATAATATATATCCTTGATTCTATAGCTCTGAATGCTGGTATGTTTTGATCCTTGCATTCAATATTTAGCTCATATCTTCTGTTTTGTGACTATAGCAAAGATTTTGTTGCTTCAACAGTGGTTGGATTTTTTTTAAAGTTTCCAAATAATAGTGGCCTAACAAAGTTCCCATGAGTGTAAATACATGTTACGGATTTGATTCGAGGTGTTACCTTAGTTTAGCTTCAGTGATTTCTTTGTGGGTTTCCTTCCTTTGCTGAATTTTTCATATGAGTGTTTTCTACCGGACTTTGGTAGGAAGGCATATTATGAGCTGAATTGGTTTGTTTTTTTGTGATCAATGATTGTGTTTGTGTCATCAGAATGCATGTGTGAAGCTGCTGGGGTAAAAATCCTTGTAGTTGTGCCAAAATGCTAATCTAAGGGTCAACATATATCTATGCAGCTTCAATCGATTTTAGGCCTGGATCCAGCTCATATTGTTTAAAGCTAGGGCAGGACATGTTTTTAATCATAGGCAAATAAATCTGTAAATCTAAGTTATGTAACTGTAAGAAGAGATAACACTTGTTGTTTTTTAATTTATTTTTATTCTGTTAGCTTGCAAGGTTTTCTCATATTATTTTTTTAGTGTTTATTATAATTCAGTCAGTTTCATTGATAATTTAGTATGTTTATAAGAAGAGTTAGGGCTTTTGATTAGTATGTTTAGTTAATTTAGTATGTTCTTTTCTGAACTTAGGTGCAGTGCTTGTAAGGTTGGACTGTGCAGTGCTTCAAGGATTTATATGAAACTGATATGCTTAGGTCTGTAAGACTCGTGCTTTGCAATGCTGCATGGATCGTCAAATTGTTCATAACATTGGCCCTGAAATTCGTAAAAAACAGTGTTATTGTGATATTGTCATGAAAGTTCTCCATAACCCTTAACATTCTTGTGGGAGAACAAGATCTCTGCACTCTCTAGTGCAACCTGTCCACTTCCTCAAAACCAAAAAGCCCAAGCGTCAGCAGGCTGGCCGCTGGCACACATCATGCTGTTTGCTGTGTGGACATGTGATCTTTTTTTTAGAGGTAGCCATTTCATGTGGTGGATATCAGAGGAATGCTTTTGTATATGCATTAGGCTGTGAGTTCCATATAAATCCTTGAAGCTACTAGTGCTTGTAAGGTTGGACTGTGCCAGGCTGAGAGCCCTTTGTGCTCTGTAGCAGGGGTTGGGGGTGTGGGCGTTGTTTGGTGGTGCTTTTAAAACTATAAGAACTTTAGTTATTTTCTTTGAGCATTTTACGTAAGAATATGTAGTTCTCAAGTCACTATGATCAGTTGTGGTTGTCATTATCAAATTACCTGAACATGTCATTGGAAAACTGTCTCATGGTTTATATGTCGTGTCAGCTTGCTTCAGCTACTCTTTTGATTAATGCTCAACTCAGTTTCATCCCTGTCGCCTCCGGTTTCTCTTCGCTGTCAATTGAGTGGAATATAAGTTTTGTAATCCGTTGTTATTAAGCGTAAATTGTGTGGTTGCCATTGTGGACAGTAACTAGTTTAATTGATTCAGATTCCAAAATTGGCTGCAATATGCTGGCAATCTGCTGAGTTAATGTAGTATTTGAAACTGCAGCTAGTAGGTATTTCAGAGTAGGCTATAAAGTGACTGGTTGCAAAAGAGTATTAGTGTAATGATGTTTTTCACCTACTGTGTTATAGAGATAAGTTGAGAGGTGGACAATTGTGTAGAGCAATGATGTTTTTCTATGTTTGTTTCATTCCCAATTTAACGATACTGTAATGGTAGTTATGCTGCAAATTTGAGTAAGGAATGCCACATAATAACTGTTTTGACCTATACTGTTGTTGCATTAGATTTAACCTCATGCATCCTCCAATAAGTGATCCCTTGAACTTACACTCTACTTTATGGCTTGAATTTTCGCCTGCACCACTCAAAGATTGTGGAAATGGCATTGTCATAGCATCATAAGCTCATAACTTTTGGTTACTCTTATTCCCTGGTATAACTTTCCTTGCTCTTACTTGCTCAATTTACATTCATTGGTTATAAACATATTCTCTGGTAGATTTTTTTTGTCTAGTAATGGTGTTCCGCTTATGATATTTGTTGCTTAAATCCTAAACTATGTGAACTATGGTTGCACAGTTTAGCCTAAGGCCCACAAGTGCTATCTCTTCTTACAGTATAATTCAGTCATATTATTTTTTAGTGTTTAGTATTATTTTGTAAGGGGGTCGTATTCCATCGCCATATTGGAGAAATTCTGATTGTCCGATCTGCCTATCAGGTTCGGAAGATATTAAGCATACGATGTTCATGTGTGATCGAGCAGCTATTGTTTTTTTGCCACCTTTCCTATCCTCTATGTTTGGGAAGCAGCAGCTACTTTTTTTTACACCTTTTCCTCTCTATGTTTGTTAAGCAGCTGTTGCTTTTTTGCCAAATCTCCTCTCTCCTATCCTCTCCTTTATTTTGCCGATGATGAAATTGTCTAAGTCCATACATTATATGGAATATGAGCTGATGATCAAGAACTTGTGAGGAACTTGGCATCATTAGCAGCCGCCCCTACATTACCTTCTCCTCTCTTCTCTGTTATGATGCCTTGATGCTCCAAGTTCAAGATCAAATGATGATTGACATGTTTCTGAGACCTCTACTACTGCTACTACTTGTTTTTTTGATATATTGTTGTTTTATAGGACTACTTTGGTTTATAGACCTTTTTTATTTCTTATATCTTCTCACATACCTAAAGCACACTTTCTTGCATCTATTAGAACAAAGCGTGAAATAATGTCGCGGACACCAGACAGTGCAGCCCGATGCCCTGAGCATGATGAGTAGCCAACGTATGAGGATCAAGAACTAGAGGACCAGCTTACTCAGGAGCAGTTCAATAATGAGTTAGAAAAGGATCTAGAAGTGATGTTTACTCAGGAGCAGTGTGACGAGGAGGAAGGGGGAGCAGAAGGAAGAGCAGGAGAGGCTGCTGACGGCGAAGAAGAAGAGGATGATGATGATGATGATGACTCAGAAGAGGGATATGTAAGTCTCGAGGATCCTTTCCCACGTGAAGCCAGAAGGAGGCAAACGGAGGAAGATTTGGATAAGGATTTTGACCCGAACGAGGAGGTAGGGATAAAGCCTTAGCTTGTAAATTTTGCTAAAGCTTTGGCTGTGTTACCTCTGCTAACACTTTGACCTGTTGTATATATAGGTCCCTCCTGAAACTCGGAAAAGACGACGTCGACGTCCGCGACATCTCGCTGGACAAGATGGAGTAGAGGAAAGGAGAGCAGAGGCAACAGCCACAGAGACGGACATTGAGGCCTTTGCTCCACAACCTCAAGACACAACCATGACTACCAAGCCTAAGAGGAAACGAGGGGATAGAAAAACAAATCAATATCCAGATAAGGCATGTTATGTGATAACGGAGGTCGGGCCAGCAGGGGAGATCCTTGAGACAAAGGAATTAAGAGAACGATTCCGTAATGCGATCGGGGCCCTAGTTAGAGATAAATTGAACCCAGCAATCTCTAACTGGAAAGAGGTACCAGAGAAGAAAAATGATGAACTATGGGATAGGCAGCTGAAGCTCAATTTTAGATTTCCGGAGGATAAGCACGAATTGGTAAAAAATGCTTTCAGGATGATGGGAGAGTCATTCCGACGTTGGAGGTCGGACCTCAACAAGAAGTATATCCAAAAGGGGTTAACTCCCTTCAACGAGTTCGGCAACATAACTCCTAGCCAATGGGAGGAGCTCGTGGCTCAGAAGACTTCACCGGGGCATTGGAGCTCAGTGCCCGTAACACCGAGCTGGAGAAGAGGAACAAACACCACCATCATGTAGGCCCCGGTGGCTACTATACCAAGGAAGAGCAATTTAGGAAGATGGATGAAGAGGCTGCAGCTGCTGAGAATATCGATGTGACGAATTTGGAGGTACGCTCAAGGAATTGGATATATGCGAGGAGTACATAATCATCCGGCGGTAATCTTAAGTTTGATAAGCCAGAGACCTAAGAGGCGGTATCAAGGATACTGAAATATACTGAAGACAATGAGAAGGGCTCATTCAATCCTTCCGGAGAGAGAGATGAGCTTAGCCTTGGCTTGGGAAACAAGGAGCACACAGGCCGCACCAGGGGGCTAGGGAAAAGGACGACTTGGAAGCAAGGATTCGAAGAGGACAGGCACATGTACAAGAAACATGGCAGAGACCGGGAGACTAATCTTGAGCTCCAAGTGAAGACTCTAGTTGTGAAGGCGCTGGAGGAGCAAGGATTGTCTACGGAGCCATGGATATTAATGACGCCGCCGAGAGAACTGGCATTAGTTGGCAGCCCTCCGAAAGTTCCTAGCAGCCAAGGTTCAACTGCAGCCACAACCCCCATCGATCACATACAGGAACCAACTAGTTGCACCTTGGTGTTTCTCAGTGGCTGGCAGAACATTGTGATGGAGGTGGCAACGGGTGTGGCACATCCTTCTGGTGGCTTACACCACAATAATAAGATACCACCGGACTACACTAGGGTCGAGGTGCATACCATGAAGCCCGAGTTCATGCAGTGGAGGATAGACTACGCAACTCCTGAGGGGCTGGTGTTACTCAGAGAAGTAATGGGGCAGTTCATCCTTTGGCACAAACGGGACATTATATTGACTGCTTCTTCGCTGCATCCCCCTCTCCCAAATTTGGAGCTAGTTGTTAAGGTCGGGGAGATATTTTCACCGTCTCATGACCACCACATTCCTGAGATGCCACATTCTTCCCCGCCTCCTAGCGAGCATGTGCCTGATAAGCCACAACCTTCTCTAGCTCGTACCGAGCAAGTGCATGATGAGATGCCACAGTCTTCTCAACATGCACAGCCGATACATGAACAACGAGTGCCTCCTGAAGAAGGTGATGCACAAGAAGATGAGGACGTGCCTGAATAGGAACTTCGAAAGAAGCATCCAATCACCATAAGACCAATTTATGTTCCGATGAAAGACGTCTCGTCGGTGTCCAAGTGGTATTCCCATGACCAGTTCAAGCCTGAGAACCAAGTTAAAAAAGCCCCATCATGGGCTTCTGAGGAGGCCGTCACTAGCAAACTCCACCAAACAGTAAAGGAGTATCCAAATGTTGATGCCATCAAATGGTCAAAGGATTGCCCGAAAACATATGAAAGAGGCAAGCCCTTCCTACCAAACCGGGACATCCAGCACCTACCACTTGAAATGAGAAGGTTCCATGATTGGTACTTACGTGTTCTCCCAACGAGCATAGACCTCGTACAAGCATGCTTCCCCACCGGCACATTTGGAAGCTCATCCGGGAAAATTGTCTTTGACTTCAATGACATGCAGACATGTTTTCACCTCAGAGCAATAGAGATGAATCTAATTCACACGTGGTGCCTATAAGTCCTTGTCCTCCCGGTATGATATGAATGTAATCTTTGAATTTTGTTGTGACTAACCCACGCCGTGATTTGTAGAATGCAAGTGCACATTGTAAAACAAATGCCAAGTGTGAAAGCCGGGTATATAGACCCTCAAGCTATAGCACAAATAAATTTTAATTACCCTAAATAGTGGAAACTGGATGACAAAGAGCTAGCTGCTGGAAAGACCCTTCGGGAGAAAGAGCACATCCGTACGGTGAAACTAAGGGGAAAGTCCCTTAAGGTTTCGGCATACATTGCCCTGGCTTTTAAAATTCTCCAACAGCACTCTACTATATGGCTACCATACAACTTCGAGTAAGTTCAACTCTATACTTAAAGCTTTGTTCGATATATTTTATTCGATGCAAAAGAGCTTATCTAGTTCTATGATTAAATCTATGCAGCAACCACTGGATTTGTATAGGCGTCGATGTCGGGAGGAGCATGGCATGGGTCTTTGATTCAATAGATAGGGACCCGGTGACATACAAAGACTTCATATCGATTCTCAAGACGTATATATATCGACAATCCTCAATAGCTTATATGTTTGTATACATACTTGTAACGTTCACTTTTGGATACTAACAAGTTATATTTGCTAAAATAATTAGAACAGGGCATTAAGGTTCTATTGCACTAAACATCACGGAAGGCATGATCTAGTAAGGAAGAAAAAGCTGGCTATAAAAACATTATGTGCGGTAAGTGTAACTTACTTCTTCAGTATTCCATTACATGGCTGTCAAAAGCATTACTTAACATTTCCATATGCAAAACACATAGTGCCCCAAGCAGAAGCCTGGGAGTGTACATTGTGGATACTATGTATGTTCTATGATGAGTAACACCGGTACCTACAGGAGACACCCCTTAAGGGTAAGTTTAAACCTCTTCACCCGTAGTATAAAAACTTTGTACATGGTATGAAATACTAAACCGAAACTTGTTCACTTGTAGTGGAAAGAAGAGAAAGAAATGAAAAGAGACCCATACAAAGATGACCAACTCTTAGAGCTCGTCGGCGACCTTTACAAATTCATATTGGGCCAGATTGTACACGTCAAAGGCACCTACCATGACCGAGAGTCTGACTTAGGTAGAAATCATCAGTACCAACACCTTCGTGAGACTGAAAGGCTAACTCTAGGACGTTGATAACAATGTGTATGGAATTTGACATTGGTTTTACCTTGTGAATTATGTCTATTTAATGATGGATTGTATATATTATTGTGAATTGGACTTGTAATTGTAATTTATATAATACTCTTGTGTTTGTAGTTCATATAATACTCTTGAGCGAACGCAGTTCAGAACGTTGGTCGCGGGGCGTTCGGTGAGACATTGAGCGAACGCGGTTTGGAACGTTGATCGCTCACTCGCAACGCGAACGCAGGAATACGCGGAAACAAACAGGGCGGTTCTAGTCGAATTTGAATTTTTTTTTGCGGAAAACGTACTGTAGGGGCGGTTCTAGACTGAACCGCACCTACAAACAGGTATTATAGGGGCGGCTGGTACTACAGCCGCCCCTACAAATCAATTTGTAGGGGCGGTCTGAGAATCGCCCTTACAAATGCATGATTTATAGAGACGGTTTGATAGGGACGACTGGCTAAACCGTCCCTACAAATAGTTTTGAGCCGCCCCTACAAATGATATCTGTAGTAGTGATTCCATCACGGCATCACAACACCATCAGGCCACAGGCGGTAGCAAGCCAGCAGTCAGGATTCAGGTACGTGATATCTTATCTCTGTCCAATTCCTTAATCTGTCCAATTCCCTATTTTATGAAGTTGCAGTTAATAATTGTTTTTCCAATTTTAATAGGACCATGTCATATCTTTCTGGCAATGACAAAAGAATGAAGAAAACATGCAAAAAGATGATTTAATACAATCACAGAAAGGGGTTCTACATAAATGTGAGTGATGGTGAGTATGTATTTAATTCAGTTTACTATTTATTAGCTCGTGTATGTGTGTGTATATGTATATATAGTACTCTTAGTATTATTATATTTATAAAAAAGGTCCAAAATTTTAGTCCGTTCTAGGTCTAAAAATACTCAGGACCGGCCCTAGGCAGTGATGAGGACCTTCACACTACTAGTTTTAGGAGGTCCCCATCATTTTCTGATTATCAAGTTAAGAACCAGTGAAGGGTTATCATTGTCAGTTCTAGAGCAGCCAACAGTGAAGGTTAGTTCTATAATAGCGTAGAACCTCTTAACAATGCAATAATCTAAACTTTTACCGTGCACACGTGTGGCACCATAACGAAATTACCAAGCCTCTTCAGCCACACGGCAAGAGAAGGCAGCATTCTCGAAATGCAGCTAGATACATACGCCAGCCAGGAATTGTCAGTGCAGTGCTCATTATATCGTAGGTAGGGATCACACGAGACGCCGTAGCCCAGAAGGCTATAGCTAGCGATGAGACAGGTGACAGTTAGCCCACTGACTGGTATGCCCCACTACTTTAGTACTTTGCTGCACGTACGTACTGTGTGTATTCCCACTGATACGTAACAAGTGGACAAAATCTTGAGAAGATCACAGCATGTATGATGTGATGTATATACTACACGACCAACTTGTAAAGTTGCAAGCTAGCCCTCCCTGCAGGGATACAGAACTACATCCATGATCATCTTTTCTTTCTTTTTTCCCCTTTTTATTTGACATCTCGATTTCTAGAGATGAGAGAGAGATGAATGCACACGGCCGCCCCGGCCGGCTAGCTCCCTTGCAGATGAAGAGGAAGCAGAGGGGGGGCCTGGTAGCCAGACGTACACTCCATGCAAAGGCTTCCACGCATGCATGCTTTGCAGCTTGCTACAACGAGCCTGTTCGTTGATTGGTTTCTGAGCTGATAAGGTACTGATTTATTGTGATAGAAAAACACTGTTGGCTGGCTGATGAAACCAACAAGCAAACAGGACTGAACAACCCATCAGGCCGGCTCCATCGACATCGATCGGTCTGTTATTACATGCACATATTATAAGGGACTGTTCCGATATGCCCCTCATCATCCAAATAAATCCCTTTATGTGATGATGATGCCGTTTGTAAGCCGGACAGAGAGAGAGAGAGAGATTATGTGAAGTGGAAGCAATTATGTGACTTGGCGATCGAGAGGTATGCATGGTATGCTTCATTGCAAAACAACCCCACAGGGCCGGGACAGCCATGTTCACTTGTCTTACGAGCTTTACTTTTTTAGCGAAGAAACTGTGTTTTTCTATAACAACGATGTCTCCTCAACTGATCTCGCTGCCCTCAGGTGGCCATGATAGCCTTCTGGCTCAAGGGACGTGACAAGGGAAAAAAGACAACCAGAGCTGGAGTCAAAGACAAGAAGACTAGAGCACTGGGTGTGTCTCAACTGTCATCAACACAACAAAATGCATGGTTCACCCGTACCATCCTAGGTATATATGTGCTTGGCATACCGCACCCCTATAGCTAGAGTATTGTCGTACTTCTCTTTCTACTAATATGGAGTATATATAATACTCCCTCCGGGATATAAGGCATGCAAGTATTTTAAAATTTAAACTTCATTATCTTTGACCAATAAATAGTCTAATAATATAAAAAATTATAGTATAATAGTGATAACATTAGATTTGTCTTTACAAATACTTTCTAATGATACTTTTGTTGTTGCTATAAATTATATACAATAGTATAAATTAACGGTTAAAGTATGATCTTGAAGACTGCACCAAGTCAAATCACACCTTATATCTTGAGTACAGCGCAATACTGTTGTTGTTTACACTTAATTATCAACCTCTCTCAAAATGAGTATCTTGATGAAGCAAGTTACATTATTATTAGTAGTGAAGCTCTGTCCTCTACAATAAGACGATAAATAATACAATATTACAATATAAAAAAATTATAAACGAAACTCAATCGGTGAGTTTTAACCAACCTATAAAATCTCATACACTAAACACACACACACACACACACACACACACACACATATATATATATATATATATATATATATATATATAGAGAGAGAGAGAGAGAGAGAGAGAGAGAGCTCAATATTATCGTCTATAGGTATCGATCCTGCTTTCAAATAAAAAGAGCCAGCATGATGCATTAGCACCTATTCTCTTGCAACACGAAGTGAAAACCTAGGTAACAAATTACACCAACCATCCTCCTAGAAAAAAGAACATGATGAACAGGGTTATATAGCTAAAGTGTCTCATACATCTTTGAGATGATGGTACCACCAAATTGATGGTCACTCTTAACATGATAGCATTGCACTTCTAAGTCATTATAGTTCTACAAACTTACAATGTGTCTCATTCTTGTTGTTGTATATTCACCACTTCATGCGATGAATGCTTGACTCATTTACGAATATCCCCTTCATACATGTAATCTCAGTAAATTTTATTTATTTTGTTTGCGAAGAGGAAGGGATTCAATTAAATTGAGAGCACAATTACATCTCTATGTACATCCAAAATCTTTAGACAATAAGAAAGATACACTAAATTAAGTAAGTTCAGAGCCCTCTAATAACATTCTTCATCTCCAATTTAATCCATGTGGACGACTGCCTAGTTCCAATATGCTAAAAGTTGAAGTTCGGATAACATTCTGGACATCGCTAGATTAGAATCTAGGGAGCTGGTGACACAGATGTACAAACGGAGAATACGAACATCCCACCAACCACATCAACCATTCAAAAGGAAATGATATGGAGAATGCCGATTGAGTGCCTAGATAGGCATTCGCACCAGAATTGTTTACAAGAAACAAGATTCGCCAAGGAATTGACGAAGGCGATGTTATATTCAGTAGCTTAGTGAAACAATTTATTTAATCTAAACTCTAACTACTAGGACTAGATTGATTGACGGAGGATCCTGATGCTCTTCACCATCGATGAGGGCGTCGCACGGAAGGAGGGGGACGGTGGTGGTGGCGGTGGAGAAGCCATGAGAGAGAGAGAGAGAGAGAGAGAGAGAGAGAGAGAGAGAGAGAGAGAGAGAGGTAGTGGCGTGGTGGAAAGAGCCCTAACCATGTAGAATATTTCTAGTTAGTAAATAAAATTGTGACTTATGGTCCTCAAATGAGTTTCTTGCAACACGTTAAAAGTGAGTTTTATTTTATTTTCTAGGTCTCGAAGTTGAGCAATACTAGCACCCAGGCCAAAGCCAAACTGCAAACTGCTGGGCGTGTGAGCCTAGCAATTTTGCTGTTTGCCGATCCCCCTTCAGCTCTCCCCATTGTCCAAATTTTAAGCAAAGCACACACACACCCATCACCATCACCATCATGTCATCTCTCCGCCTTCACCCTCCTCCCTCGCTCCTCTCTCTCGTCCATCTCTCTTCCTTCTTCGTTCCTCACCTCACTCCTTACAACACTCAAACACATCATCATATATACACACACACACTCAGGTCCATTTCCTCGTTATCTTCTCGACACCTACACACACTGCTCTGCTTGCAGCGATCGAGAGCGATCGACCTCCTCATGCACATTCCCTAGCACTAGCTATCCGCTCCGCACCTGGGCGCATCGACCTCCGCACGTGCCAGATCCATCCATCAAGCCAAGAAGAACCAGCTGGGTAGTAACTAACGTACACGTACCCAGCTATAGCACGGCGGCAATGAGGAAACCGGAGTGCCCAGCGACGAACAACGTCAATGCCGGGGCGACGGCCGCGAAGCTGCGCAAGGGGCTGTGGTCGCCGGAGGAGGACGAGAGGCTGGTGGCGTACATGCTGCGGAGTGGGCAGGGTTCTTGGAGCGACGTGGCCCGGAACGCCGGGCTGCAGCGGTGCGGCAAGAGCTGCCGCCTCCGGTGGATCAACTACCTCCGGCCGGACCTCAAGCGCGGCGCCTTCTCGCCGCAGGAGGAGGAGCTCATCGTCAGCCTCCACACCATCCTAGGAAACAGGTACGTACGCGTGCTGCACACGTGCAGTATGGTGATTACACAGCACGACAATAAGGCTCTCGATCTAGAGAGTTAATTTATGGGCTTTGATGATTATGTCGCATGTTGGCAAGCAATTTTTATTATTTCGATTTCAATTTTATTTAAAAAACATATGTTGATCCAAAAACTTATTTGCTATTTTGAATTAGCTACTACAGATCGATCCCCTGCATATATAGTTGCATTGCACACATTTAGATTTCCTACATAGATAGATGGAGTTTCATTCGCCCTCTATCTAGCTCTCATTTGCATAGTTAAGGAGATCGCCACGAGTCTGTAGTTGCATTGCACGCCTGTAATAACGACTTTTACTAGAAAATTTTCAACGAGTGAGGAAATAGCTTTATAAGAATAATTATAGTATGTCACTATAATGTGTCTGGCCAAAATACGGGCCTTGTGTCCCCTCGCTATCAGCCTTACAATGAGTGGCATATATGTTGTGACTTACGTAGGAAGTTCAATTAGTTGCAATTTTCAGTGCGATGAGTTTTATCTTTTTCTTAATGTCAAAAACTTTTTAAGAAAAATCTGTAGGGAAAGGGCTAAAAGAATATATAATATACGGAACAAAAATTACTAATTATAAGGTGCAAGATTAGGTTAAGGAGAAATTATGTATTTTGGTTTCTGTTCTAGCTAGTTGATAAATGTATGTTTTACGTGGGTAGATCCAATACTTCACATCATTAGCATGAATATCTACCTAAAAACTAGCTAGCTAGTAATATATCGGTGACATAACTAACATTTTGCAATAGTAGTGTATGTGTAGATGCAGTACTACACTTCACAATAATATTCCATTTGCATGTATTCATTTTTTTGGGGTGTTTGATGTTATATTTCCCATGAAATGAATAAATTTCCAAGGCTGATAAAACCTAGATGCTAAAATAAAGTCACTCAAAAGGACACCGAAAGAGAGAGATTGCCCGTTACTTCCTTTACTGAGCATCATGCAATTTTTGTTGGATCCACATTAATTTTTCTTAAAGGAGATTAAGACATGAGCTATTTTCTTTGACCTCGAGATATTTTCTGTCGAGCTAGCCATATGCCCAGCCCATGCATGCATATATCAAAACATATAGCTGCGCGTGATGTTGACACGTACGTACACATATATATGTGTAATAAAAAATTGGACGTACGCATGACTTTTTGTCTGACAAAAACATCTATCTGGATCGATCGTTTGCTTACTTTGAAATCAACCCACCGTTACGACATTCCAGGTGGTCTCAGATCGCTGCCCGGCTGCCGGGGCGCACCGACAACGAGATCAAGAACTTCTGGAACTCCACCATCAAGAAGCGGCTCAAGAACAGCTCGGCAGCTTCGTCGCCGGCGGCTACCGACTGCGCGTCCCCGGAGCCCAATAACAAGGTCGCCGCCGGTAGCTGCCCCGACCTCGCCGGCCTAGATCATCAGGACGGTGGCCACCACCACCACGCAATGACGACGACGACAGGTCTGTGGATGGTGGACTCGTCCTCCTCTTGTACCTCGTCGATGCATCAGAGGCAGCAGCCACCGCCGACGGTGACCATGGCAGCTGCGGCGGCGGCCAGCAGGAGCTATGGAGGCCTCGTCCCCTTCCCTGACCAGCTCCGTGGTGTTATGACCGATGCGTCACCGGGAGGGTTCTTTCATGGCCACGCGGCGCCGGCGTTCAAGCACCAAATTGCCGCATTGCACGGTGGTTATTACTATGGCAGCAGCACTTCTCCTCGTCACCATGGGATGATGGCAATGGAAGGAGGAGGATGCTTCATGCGTGGAGAAGGCATGTTTGGTGTAGTGCCCCCTCTGCTAGAGCCCATGTCAGCAGCAGCACAAGAGCAAGAACAAGGCCAGGCCCTGATGGTATCAAGTGGTAATAACAACCCTAAAAACAACAGCAGCAACAACACTACTAAGACTACTACCACGACACTGAGTAACAATGAGAGCAACATCACAGACAACAACAACACCAAGGACAACATCAACACCATCAGCCAAGTGAACACCGGCAGCAATGTGGCTGCAGTCTTCTGGGAGGGGGCCCACCAGCAGTACATGAGCAGGAATGTCATGCATGGGGAGTGGGACCTGGAGGAGCTGATGAAAGATGTGTCATCCTTGCCTTTCCTTGATTTCCAAGTTGAATGATTGGGAGGGCCCATGCATCACCCATGCACGCTGCATCTCCAGCTGGCTGCCAATAGAAGGAGTAGTACATACATGCATCTATACAACTATACATATATACATACTTATACGTTAAGATTAGTATTTTTACATCATCCTTGACATTGCTATTCCAATGTAAAAGGTTTTCTCTTCTCTCACAGCTACTTCACCTCACTTTTGGGTCCCACACATATCTTGGACTATTCATCCTCTTGTACACAGGCATTTATGCCATGCAAATAATTCAATCGAATCCTGAGCTATACTATATATGTGGAAGTCACCACCTCTCATCTCACATATTTTTTTTAAATATTTCATATATATGAGCTTATATATATTGTACATACAATAAGGGTTGCGGAATATATAAAATAATGTTGTAGCTATACATACATATATAATGCAGCATGCTTCACCTTTATCCATATTTTTCCTTGGTGGTAAAGCTATATCTCTTTTAGTTTGTGTCTGTTCCTTTGCTTCCTCTTTGCTTTCCTTTCATGTACCAACTGCTTCCCTTGCACATGAAGTCACATTGATGAGCTTGTGAATATAGATCCTGGGGGGCCGGCCGGAAAGGTGCATTGTAGTACTGTGCCTGATCGAGAGAACATGATTATACACATGACACTGATGCATCCATCGACAGCATGTGCCTGCATGTATGCAGTTGGAGGAACAGTCACTGTCGGTACTGCTCAAGTATATGGCTGCAATGCAATCAGAGGCAGAGGTCGTTACACAGGTGCAATTACATCACAGAAGAATGGAGAGAGTGGAGACAGGAAAGTGGATGTGCCTCTTTGGTCTTTTGCCATGACGACAAATCGATAGAACTCTCTCTCTCTCTCTCTCTCTCACACACACACACACACACACTCGTCCCACCTACAACACAAACATTTATTTGTGGTGTAGTGTCTCTCTCTAAACGATCTATCATCTAGAGCACATATCCAAAGGACCAAATTGACCGCTCAACAGTTGGAAGGCGCTTGGTACCTGGTTTCATAATTCAGGTTGAAAATCAGACTACTATATGCCAGTTGAAGGTTAAAAAGAATTATCCTTTGAATAATTATTGCTCAAATTCATGAAGTTTGACTTTGTTGAATACCTATATGTCTTGTTTTTTTGAAATAGAGGGAGTAATTTAGATCCAACAGATTACATTGATTCTCCTGCCCAAATTTTGATCTAGAAACTTCAAAATTAGATTTATACTGACGGTTGGCTTAAGGGACTACCAGTGTAAATCTTGGATTTATATTGGTGGTGGCCTTAAAAAACTGTCAGTATAGATATGTTTACATTGGCCGTTTTATTAACCTGACACCGGTGCAATCATTTGAATTTTTTTTTATTTTCAAATGACCTCGGAGGGAGAAACAACATAAACCAAAGTTGTAGTAGTTCAAAATATCTACAACTTTGTAGCTTACTACTTTTTCATTCTGTTTTAAGATTAATGATTCTAAAATAAATATTTTTTTGAATTTTTCAAATGACCAAGGATGAAGAAATGACCTAAATGAAAGTTGTATAGTACTCGAAAAAATCAAAAACTTTTTGGTTCAAACTTTTTTATGTGAATTCGTTTAGTGTCTCAAATATGTATTGCAATATCCACTAAAGTGAATTGAAAAGGAATGTATCAGCCACTTAGTCACAATTAAATATAGGTGTAATGGTAAGGAAGCAACACGGGAGACCTAAAACCATTTACACTGGAAGTTTGTGTAAGCATACCGCCATTGTAAATCAATTTACACTAGTGATAGCCTTAGGCCAACCGCCAGTCTATTACATTATTTCATATTTATGGTTCATAATACCGCCAGTGAAAATTCTAAAAGTGCCGCCAATACAAATGTTTTTTTCTATACTAGTAGTACAAGCAAGGAGAAGTAGCTTTGTACTGCAAAGCCCCTTTAATATTAATTCAAGAATAATGCGAACTGTAGATGAGCTTGTTTGATGGAGAGGGCCCTTGTTTTGCTTTCTTACATGAGGAGCTAGATAATTGAAGTATGAAAATTAATCCTGCCCCTAGATAGGATTGTCCACCACCACTTTGGTTTGTTAGAAACAAAGCAAGATCCCATAATAGCGGTTTATGTACATTATTGTACTCCTCACATCATTGACGCAAGGAACACAACCACCAAGTGAAGTACAGAAGTCGTAGCCAAAGGTTTGGAACGTATGAGTGCATCCATGTGAGGGCATTATTGTTGCTATATACTTCGTACTTGCTAGCGCGCCCAGGATATATAAGTGCAGGGCTCCATGGATATACATCATTGCATAATAGGTGTTCTTTTCCTTGAAAAAAACATAAAAGGTGCTTTATTTCACTCCCTCTGTTACATCGTTTACTTAAATAAACAAACTTTTTTGAAAAAAAAAGTGAATGCCTAACTAACTCAATCCAAACTCGGTGGCTGACTTGTATATATTCTCCAACCTCCTTGCTACATATTTTGCATGCTTTTTAGCTTTTAGCAAAATATAGTGCTCAATTGAGAGCCTTCAAAGTCTAACCACCTTTTTGCTTTCTAGATCTCTTTAGAATTGATCTGACGAGCTGGTGAATTAAATTTAAAAGCTAATGAGTCCCCCCTCTATTCTCGCATCCAATTGGTGACATGTTGTAACCTTTACAGAACCCATGATTCGTTGGATCTGGAGAAGAAGAAAGATTCCCTTTGCATGAGTTGCTTGTACACTCTCATTAGCCCATTGACATGCCCATACTGGTCTCATGTTTCTTTCAGAACCTAAAACCTTGATGGTTACCATACCACGTACATACATCATTTGTTCATTGAACTGAGAACCATTAAACAAGGTAGTATTTCTTTTGGAAATCAACACAAATTAATATCTATCTAGTGAAAATTATCTTATGCGAGACGAAGTACGACATATATATCTAATATGAGTGTTGAGCGAAAAATGACGCATAACGTGCATGGATTTCCATTTCATGTGCTTCAGAACTCATTAGTTGGAATGTTTATCGCTAGTGGCTGACCGGGCCTTCCCTAGGTTGTTGCTTTCATAAGTATCTTCTCTTATCAGACCAAGTGGGCTATGATATGAAAATTTCCCTTTGTTTTTTTATTCCATTGAAAAACACAGCTTCTGCTAGACCCTCGAGAAGAGATCATTAACAATATAACTTCTTTTATATGTGACGATCATCGACCGCCACAGTGTTGGTATGACATATTCCAGAGTGAATGGAACAAGAATATTCTTAACGCCACAGTGTTGTCATGACATATTCTTTTATATGCGACGATCATCGACCCCCATATATTTTTGCTCCCAGAATCGCTTTGTTTAGAAGAGCAATCGTATGGAGGAAAATAGTTGAAGACTGAAAACCTTCAGTTCAAACTTAGGCCCTGTTGGCCATTTCCATTCTTTTGGATTCAACTTCACGAGGAGGTCTACCAGTGGCTCGGTTCATCATAATCGATGAACAATTGAACCAGACGAATACAACATCGATGATCCAGATGTGTCTCTTCTGTGCCACCTGAGAGCATTCCTGTTGTTCTTGAATCGGGTTTGAGGGGCCACAACGCAGAATATCTTTGTTGGTACAGCAAGATTGCAGTCGTCTTCTGCGGCAGAGAGTTGCAGCAATCGCCACGGAGGCTAGCGGCCCCAATTCTCCCTTCTTGTTCCTGTCGCCACGGCCTTCTCTTCTCGGCGAACCTAGGGAGAGCAAAGTGCATGTTAACATGTTAGAAGTAGAGAGTGAGACAAAGTAAGCGAGGTTACCACTATATGAATCGATGGATTTTTTTTTTTTGCTAGCTTATCTTAAAAATATCATAACTTTTATATATGAACTCGGATGAAGATACAATTTATATGAAAGTTGTACAGAAAGAAGAGATCTACAACTTTGTAGTTTGTATTTTTCATTTGAGACCGTTTTGATACTAAAAAAGTGATACAATATTCAGATGTGTATTTGTGGATCAGAACATTAAATTGATTAAACTACAAAATTTTAGATCTCTTAGGTATCTATAGTATTTTTATAAACATTATCCATATACGAGGTTATATGGAAAATTTATGGTTTTTCTAAATATACTACACTACTAGTGGACAAATCGAGGCAATTTATTCAGACCACATCTTCAAAAAATTATAATTTTTTCATATAGTTAGATATGAAGTCAAAAATTATACCCGAGTTGTATTTAACGATGAAATCTATAACTTGTTCACAACATTTTTGTTTGAAACCATCTTGGTGCCAAAATAATCGATATAATGTTTAGATCTAAAACTATAGATCTGGACATTGTATCATCTTTGTAGGTATCAAAATGACATCAAATGAATAAAGCCGTAAATGCAAGGTTGTAGGCCTCGTTTTTCTCTATAACTTTCATATAAATTGTATCTTTATCCAAGTTTATATATAACAATTATGATTTTTTAAGATGAGCTAGCAGAAATATGTCTTTTCATATATTTTTTTGAAATATGATTTTTCATGATGGAACAAAACCTACTCGATGCTTACTTAGATTATTGAATTCACCCATGCGTATAATACAATGGAGAAACAGACCCTCAAGATCACCGCCGAATCCACCCGGCGGTGACAGAACTTTTCACCGTCGGTTTAATTGTTCTCCAAGCATCACCGTCTCTCTAACCGGCGGTGATAAGGGTGCTGGGATAGCTCAATCTATAGTAGTGATGGGATCCCTACCCCCACCTTATATAGTGTGACATGTAGGGTTACATGGGAATCACCCCTAACAATCATTGGTTGTATTTCCTATTTGGTTGCAAATTAGCTCCGAGTTAATTGGAATACATGCACACCAAGTAGATGAGATACCCCTGGATGGATCAAATTCGTCCTTAAACTATCGGCAAGCTCACTTTGACCAAGAGGAGTTATAAGTTATAACTTCGGTGAGGATACTTGAGGTTTATATATTCATCAACCGAGTACCACTCTTGCCATGCATGGCTCGCACAAGGTATGCTCGCCCGAGTACCAGCAGTGAATCGAGCTTCGGCAGGGTATAATACGGTTCTTCCTAACCCACCGTGAAGTCACAAAGTCAAATTCCTATGCTTAATAGTGCACCCGTGGCTCCTACTATCGATTATAATGAAGCTTAGAATCGGTTTGGGGATGAATTTGTCTAAGTCTATTGAGAATAGCGTAGTGGGACTACATATCACAAGCCATACCCTTCACTTTCTGATTTGTTGAAAACTCCCTATGGTTGGAGGGTACCGGAATTTTACAAATTTAGTAAGCACATTTGAGTGGGTTCATCTTCAATCTATACCGGCGCATCCTCTCAAACGCAGGACGCAAATCGGCCAAATGAGATGCATGAGCGGCCGATTTGATCACAATGTCATCAATGTACACTTCCATGATCACACCAATCAAATCATGAAAGATCAAGTTCATAGCCCATTGGTAAGTAGCACCCGCATACTTTGATCCATATGTCATCACAACCCACTCAAAGAGACCAACACCATGCCTTCTCTATTAATTTCGGGTGATAGATGTATGTATCTATGCGAGTATATATATAGCGATCTAACACCGTTGATTGATGATCGTTTTTTATTAGAGACGGTAAATGATATAACGCAGAAACTCCGATTCAGTAATGACTTTCAGGGATTTAAATTCCCGCTCGGGATAGAACTGTTCGTGATACACTACAAGAAACTTGTTAATCCGTGACGAATTCTTGGTGATGGATTTACAAACTGTTACTGGCAGACACAATCCGTGACGATAATCTTTTTTCATCATGGATATGCACCAGTGGATATTCCCAGCCCGCTAACTCGTGATGATTTTATCTGGATCTACAATTTTAAATTCGTCGTACTCTAGTTAGCCCAAAACAATAGGGCCGCTATTAATATTCAGTGCAAAGAAAAATAAAAAATGTGATTGCAAAAATAATGAAACACAAAAGACGATTTGTTAAGTTATTTGAACTAAATAATTTTGTTACTTTGTTATATGTATATGGTGCATATATGGCGAAACTAAAAATATTCTGTATATATACGGTGCGGATGGAAAACAATTGCAACACGTAGGAATCGAACCCAACACTTGCAACAAAACTAGCGACATGCCATACCATTAGATTACTTCTTCTACGTGATTATATATGGACTTAAGTACTTTTATTGATTTGCTGCTGGTGTGTGCCCACGGCGTGGCCCAACTTCCCATTTTTTTTCGAAACTGTTGGCCTGCTGGTGTGTGCGCAACTGCCCACGGCGTGGCCCATTGGCCTAGCATTTAAAAATGTTAATTGTTAATAAATAGAAAAAAAGCGCTGTTTTTTTTACAACAAACAATTTTATTCAGCAGCATGAAGCTGATAACATTCTTACAGAGTCGATGGCTACTAGACTGAGAGCAACCAGCATTGGACATGGAGATACATGAGTAGAATTTGTACAGGAGGGAGAGAAGATCAGAGTAGAGGACTCTGAATCTACAACCGCCTGTCTGGCTAATATGTCTGCTGTGTGATTCCGGTTCCTAGGGATCTTGTAAAGCCTTGTATATCTTTCCTTTGTGTGGTTGATGAATGATTGAGTGAGATGCTTTATTCTCCAGTCCGGTGGGTTTGAACTGTCTGATCCATTGAAGAAGTGAACCAGTTGCTGATTATCTGACAAAAAGTTGATGTGGTATAGGTTGAGTTTTTCAGTACTTAAACATATATGGGCTAAATGCTAATTTTTAGTATTTTTGACCACTTAATGATATTATTGTTTTTTATTAGAGTCACTAAGTTTAATGTCGCACTTGAACATATATGGAAACACATAGAAAATGTTCCTTTTGTCGAATGGGCAACCAATCTCCTTAGCTGGGCCGCATTTAGCCCATTCTGATAACTCCCCATGTGTCCCGCGCCGGCCTGGATGGCCACCGATGTCCCATGGTTGTCCGATCGAATCGGACGGTCGACGCCATCCGACGCCATACCTCAGCCAGTTAAAACCGGCTACTCCAAACCCTAAAATCATTTTCTCATCCCCTCCTCTCTCACACGCACAGCGGCAGCGGCCACCGAGCGCTCGCTCGCGCACAACTAGGAGGGCCAGCGCGGCAGTGGTGGCAGTGGCGGTGGCGGTGACTTAGCGCTCGCGCACGTGCGCATCGTGGAGGGCTAGCGCGGTGGCGCTGACGACGGCCGGGACGCGCTCACGCCTCTGCGCCCGTGTGCGTGGTCGAGCCGGAGGCGATGACGCGGTCGTGCGGAGGAGGGCTACGGGTCGCGCCTATGGAGGAGCGACACCGGCCCCGACGTTAAGGCCTCCGAGATCCGGAGCCATCTTCGAGCGGATCCGCGGTGGCCGAATCCAACACAGCGGGTCATCGATCGGAGCACCACTGCGACACAGATCTGCACGCGACGAGAATGGATGAGGCCTGCGGGGGACTCACACGGAGGAGCGACTCAGATCCACTACAACGATGTCTTCTTCGAGCGGATCTGCGGCGGCTTTACAAGGTTGGTATGTTGAAAGGTCCTAAATGGCTAGAGGGGGTGAATATCCTATAAAAATCTCTACAAATTCACTAGAATAATTTGTTAGTAAACTAAATGGCGAATTGCAATTTTGCTCTAGCTCTACAAGGGATGCAAGCCACCTATCCCAACAATTCTAGTTGTTATAATCTCTAGGCACACACAAGCGCTAAGACACTACTCTCTAAGTTAGTGAGCTCTCAAAGACTAACTAAAGAGCCTCACTAACCAAACTACACAAGAAGAAGCTAGCTCTCAAAACTAACTACACTAAAGAGTTTAGCTACACTAGAAAGTAAATGTAAGAGTGAGATTGTGATGATTATACTGCCGCGTAGAGGGAGATGAACCAATCAATGAATATCCAATCAATCACCGGGAGAAATCCAAGAGACAAGTGACACACCAATTTTCTCTCGAGGTTCCCGTGCTTGCCGGCACGCTAGTCCCGTTGTGTCGACCAACACTTGGCTAATAGGTATCACACACCTAGCGAACACTTGGCGGCGCAAGAACCCACCCACAAGTGAGAGAACTCAATAACACGAGCAATTTACTAGAGTTATTTTTCGGCTCTCCGCCGGAAAAGGTACAAGACCCCTCACAAATCACTGGGAGATGGCCAAGAACAATCACCAACTCATGCAAATGCTCCTCTGCTGCTTCAAGCCGTCTAGGTGACGGCAACCACCAAGAGTAACAAGAAATCCATAGTCACAACGATCCCCAAGTGCCACTAGATGCAATCACTCAAGCAAATGCACTTGGAATCACTCTCAATCTCACTATGATCATGAATCAATGATGGAGATGAGTGGGATGTGTTTGCTTAGGCTCACAAGGATGTCATGTACATCAAAGTGCCAAGAGAGAGAGCCCCAAGCCAGCCAAGGTCTATTTATAGACCCCTCAAACGAATAGAGCCGTTGCTTTGCGCAGGTGCGACCAGACACACCCCAGCATCCGGTTGGCCGAGTCCGGTCGGCTGATGACTGCCACGCGTCACCCCTTTGAACTACAGCTACCCGATCTCAACGGTCACTAAAAGATTGCTCGTGCAGTTAAAGAGTGACCGGGCATGACTTAAGAAATGACCAGACACCAGCCACGCGGTGTCCTATCAAGAACAGAGAGGTTCTAGAGCGCGTTTTTATAGACCGGACACGTCTGGTCGTCGACTGCCTAACGCGCCCGGTGTCCGGTCTTCACTAGCGCTCGCGCATAGAGGTTACGTTAGTGACGACCTGACGTACCCCCTGCGTGTCCGGTCTCGCACCGCCAACTGAGTTCGGTCGCAAAGCCACACTGCGCCTTCTCTGGAACAAGTGACCAGACGCACCCTCTACGTCTGATCCTAGCATCCGGTCATGCCACTGAGGCAGGACGAGACCTAGGGTTTGCCACCGGACGTATCCGGTCAGGCACCCTTGCCTCCTTTTCTTTTCCTATCTCCTCAACCGCTTTACCCTTGTTTCCAAGTTACTAACCACAAAGTGTAAAACTTGTGTGCTCGTGTGTTAGCATTTTTTAAAGCAATTTTCAAGGGTCAATTGTTAGCACACCAAGTCCCTAAATGTATATGCAATTGCAACTTCACCTAGTGGCACTCGATAATCGTTTAGCCAAAGATTTTCCCTCTTTATAGTACAGCTATCGATCCTAAACACACTCACACCCTCTATGGTGTCTTGAGTGCCAAAATAAAAACCTATTTGATACCTTTGCCTTGATCTCCTTGCTTTTTATTTTTCTCTTTCTTCTTTTTCAAGTAGGAGCTTGATCATCATCATCACATGTCTATCTCCATCTCCGTGGACTTCATCTTGCTCCACCACTTGGATTGGACCATCCTATCTAGTCTACACACTTAGCTCAAGGATTAGTTCATAGGTTTTATCAATTATCCAAAACCAAACTGGGGCTTTCAATCTCTCCCTTTTTGGTAATTGATGACAACCTTTTCATAAAAATATTCAATAAAAACTTTTGGATTCATGTTGCATGCCCACGCATTTTACCATATGTAAAGGATATGGACAAGTTTTATAAACCCGAATTGGTAGCATCTGCTCCCTCTACATATGTGCTAAGAGTTTATATTTGAAAGCTTGCACATATGCATGGATTGGAAGTGTGGGAGAGTAATGTCTACCAAATGATGCTAAGGTGTAAAGAATGGACCTTTGAAGCGTGATACCAATCGGAGTTTCCATTTAAACACCATCCTTAGCACCATGGTGTGCTAGATACCACTTGAAAATCATAAACACTAGACACCTCATGAGATCAACATTATAGACAAGGCTCTAGTACCACTTGTAAGATCAATTCAAGTGTCTAGCTATCCTATGCTTGCTAGTTTTCATTGCATCAATCATTTTCTATAATCTAGCATACACCACACAAGCATGGATATGGAATTTAAAAACTTGTTCCATGCAAGCAAACATATATAATGCACATTCAAATGCAACATACAAGTTTATGAGCTTGCTCCCTCTACTTGTGTGCTTCAAATTTTAATTGATCCCCTTAGATTGTCAAACTCTCCCCCTTTGTCAATCCTATCAACTTTGTGAATCACTTCTCCCCCTTTGGCATCAAATACTACAAAAGGTGAGCTCAAATTTTAGATAGGTTGGGGTGAAACCATATTAAGTGATAATCATTTTTCCAAATTTAGTTCAATCTAGATCACTTTCAAAAGATATTTAAGTCGGTTTGATCCAAGGGCAAGCTTCTTCACACCTCGTTTCAAGGGTTATCTTGACCATGTTGAGTTAGACACTTATAGCTCATTTTCTAGATTAAACAATAGGTTCACAAGGCCACAAACATGTCATAAGCTACCACTAGATCAATTCAAGCATAGAAGCAATAGTGGTACCATACAAGCATCAAACCCATTTGATTTCCATGAATGATCCTAATACATGTGAGGAATGACTAGATGCACTAAACAAGTCCTTAGCAATGGATGAATGGCATGTCAATCAACTTTACCTTGCTTTGCTCGAAGGAGAGGCATGTCATATAATGGGGGTGCATCAACACATATTTGAGAAGTCAAGTATGTTCAATTCATTCCTTAGCTTGCAAAACCTCTTTTTATCAAGTGGCTTGGTGAAAATATTTTCAAGTTGATCATCGGTGCCCACACTCTCAATGCAAATGTCCCCTTTTTTGTGATGATCTCTTATGAAATGATGGCGGACATCTATGTGCTTTGTTCTTGAATGTTGAACCAGGTTATTGGTGGGCTTCATGACACTCTCATTGTTACATAGCAATGGCACTTGTTTGAACTTGATTCTAAAATCACTCAAAGTAGTCTTCATCCAAAGTAATTGAGCACAACAACTACCAACCAAAATGTACTCCGCTTTGGCAGTTGAAAGTGCTACACTATTTTGCTTCTTTTATGACTAAGACACAAGTGATCTTTCCAACAATTGACATGTGCCCGATCTGCTCTTTCTCTCAACTTTGCATCCCGCATAATCGGAGTCTGAATATCCAATCAACTCAAAGTTTGCTCCTTTGGGATACCACAATCCAATATTTTGTGTATGCTTCAAATACCTCAAAATTCTCTTAGTTTCCTTCAAATGACTTTCCCTTGGTGACGCTTGAAATCTAGCACACATGCATACACTAAACATCACATCCAACCTTGATGCGTCACATAGAGTAGACTTCCAATCATAGACCAATACATCTTTTGATCCACCATATTGTCACTAGCATCACTATCCAAGTTTATATTTGTTCTCATTGGTGTACTAATAGCCTTTGCATCATCCATTTCAAACTTCTTGAGCATGTCTTTGATGTACTTGCCTTGACTCATAAATGTGCCATTCTTCATTTGTTTGATTTGAAGACCAAGGAAGTAACTAAGCTCTCCAATCATGGACATCTCAAACTAATTAGCCATCATCTTTCCAAACTCCTCACAAAAATCTTGATTGGTTGATCCAAATATGATATCATCAACATAGATTTTGCAACACAAACAAGTCATTGCCTATCTTCTTGGTGAAGAGAGTGGTGTCAACCTTGCTCATCTTAAATCCCTTAGAGAGTAGGAAATCTGTCAATCTCTCATACCATGCTCTAGGTGCTTGCTTCAAACCATACAAAGCCTTTCTCAACTTGTAGACATGATTGGGTTTCTTTCTATCTTCAAAACCAGGAGGTTGCTCAACATACACAAGCTCATTGATATACCCATTGAGAAATGCGCTCTTCACATCCATTTGGTACAACTTGATGTTGTGGGCACAAGCATAGGCTAGCAAAATTCTAATTGCTTCCAATCTTGTAACCGGGCATATGTTTCTCCAAAGTCAAGACCTTCAACTTGAGTGTAACCTTGAGCCACTAATCTTGCTTTGTTCCTTACAATTATCCCATCTTGATCTTACTTGTTCCGAAAGACCCACTTAGTTCCAATCACATTATGATCCTTAGGCCTCTCAACTAACTCCCATACTTGATTTCTTGTGAATTTATTTAGCTCTTCATGCATAGCATTCACCCAATAAACATCCATCAATACTTCATCTATCTTCTTTGGTTTAATGGATGACACAAATGAGAAATGTTCACAAAATGATGCCAATCTTGATCTTGTTTGCACACCTCTTGAGATATCACCAATTATAGAGTCCAAAGGATGATCACTTGCAATATTGGTTGGTTGGAGCACTTGAACTTGATTGCTTGCACTTGGTTGATCATTTGGTTGAGACAATGAACTAGCTATTTGTTGTTGATCTTGCACTTTATCATCACTTGTACTAGCTTGATTTTGATCACGAGAACCACTAGCTTACATATTTGAGTTTCATCTTCAACATCAATCACTTCTCTAGGTCTTATATCACCAATATCCATGTTGTTCATTGCATTGACCAATTGAGTGTCTCTCATGTCATCTAGATTCTCATCTTCCTCTTGGGAACCATTGGTTTCATCAAATTCCACATCATAAACCTCCTCAAGAGTACCACTAGCCAAATTCCAAACTCTATAAGCCTTATTAGTAGTGGAGTAACCAAGCAAGAAGCCTTCATCACACTTCTTCTGAAACTTTCTCAATCTAGTACCTTTCCTCAATATATAGCATTTGCAACCAAAAACCCTAAAGTATGCAATATTGGGTTTTCTTCCATTCAAGAGCTCATATGGTGTCTTCTCCATCATGGGATGACAATAGAGGCGGTTGCTATAGTTGCAAGCCGTGTTGATTGCTTTGGCCCAAAATGAATGACTAACATTGTATTCACTCAACATTGATCTTACCATGTCAATAAAGGTTCTATTCTTACTCTCAACAAGGCCACTTGATTATGGAGTGTACTTGGCCGAGAATTGATGCCTAATTCCAAACTTATCACATAACTCATCAATTCTAGTGTTCTTGAATTCACTACTATTGTCACTTCTCACTTTCTTGATGGTTGTTTCAAACTCATTGTGTATTCTCTTGCTGAATGTCTTGAAGGTTGTAAACACATCACTCTTATCAACAAGAAAGAACACCCAAGTGTATCTAGTGAAATTATCCACTACCACAAATCCATATTTGTTTCCACCAATGCTAGTGTATGTGGTTGGTCCAAACAAGTCCATGTGCAATAACTCAAATGCTTTAGATGTGCTCATCATGCTCTTCTTAGGATGTGTGTTACCAACTTGTTTTCTAGCTTGACATGCACTACATAGCTTATCCTTCTCAAATGTGATATCTTTCAAGCCTCTTACTAGATCATGCTTAATCAACTTGTTCAATTATTTTATTCCAACATGACCAAGCCTTCTATGCCATAACCAACCCATGCTAGATTTAGTGAGCAAACATGTTGACAATTGAGCTTCTCTAGCATTGAAATCAACCAAGTATAGATTCTCATATCTAAATCATTTGAATATCAAGTTAGAGCCATCTACACTTATGATCTCTACATCATCCATACCAAATATGCACTTGAAACCAAGATCACACAATTGAGCTACCGACAAAAGGTTGAAGTTCAAGCTCTCTACTAGTAGCACATTGGAAATGCTCAAGTCATTAGATATTGCAATCTTACCAAGCACTTTGACCTTGCCTTTGCCATTATCACCAAATATTATACTATCAACCCCATTGCTATCATTTGTGTTGATTGAATTGAACATTCTTGAATTATCGGTTATGTGTTATGTGCACCCACTATTAAGCACCCAATGCCTTTCTCTGGCTTTATAATTGACCTACAAAAGAAGATCAATTTTTTTAGGTATCCAAACTTGCTTGGATCCTTAAACGTTAGTCACTAGGCTCTTTGGTACCCAAATGGTTTTCTTCTTTGAGCCCACAATTGGTGCACCAATGAACTTAGCCTTCACACCATTGGCACCCTTGATAAGCAAATAACAAGAATCAAACTTAATTGAGGATACATTAGTTTGCTTGTTTTTGTTCTTGCAATATTGCTCTATATGCCCCACTTGCTTGTATCTATTGCAAAACATACCATTGTCCTTCACAAAGCAAGCTTTGGGAGTGACAAAGGCCGCCTTGCCTTTCTTGTAAGTATAGCCTAATCCCTCTTTGTTGAGAGAAAACCTTTGGCTACCCAAGCACTTTAGCAAGCGGGCATCTCCACCATAGGCAATGCCTAAGGCATGAGTGAGCTCATTTACCTCCTTCTTGAGGGTTTTATTTTCCACCATTAGTGAGGCATCACAAGTGAAACCATTACTCAAAGGTGAAGTAGAAGTGGAAGTGCTACAAGAAGGGGTAGTGGGAGCAACAACAATGGGCTTATAAAAAGATTCATCAAGAATATCACATGTTAGTCCTACATCACAAGTCACAATGACTTCCTCCTTCTTGGCTTGCTCGAGGAGAGAGGAGTGAGCTTTTCCAAGATTAGAGTGAGCTTTGCCAATCTTCTCATAGGCCTCCACTAGCCTCTCATGAGTGGTATTGAGCTCATCAAAGGATTGCTCAAGAAATTTGACCTTCTTGCGCAATTCTATGCACTTCTTGCGCTTCATCTCAAAGCAAGTGTGGACTTGCTCCAACATGTCCATGAGCTCCTCCTCTGAGTACTTCTCATCATCATCACTCCTACAATCATCATTTTCACAATCATCATATTTTACCTTGGTGGGCTTTGCCATGAGGCAAGTCAATGGAGTGTCGAAGAGAGAAGGCTTGTTGTTGTTGGCGGTGCTTAACTCCTAAAAATAACTACCAAAATTCACATAAAAACCACTCAAATAAACACCAAACTTAGTGATAGGAATTATAACTAACGAATTCCATGAGTTTTGGTGTTTGACCAATTGCAGGAGGGCATTTGTGGAAATGCACATAAAAGACTAAGAATGCGCAAAGAAACAAAGCGTAAATACCATCCTACGCAACCTAAGAAGAGAAGGCCCACTACTATGAACAACCAGGGCCCAAATGATGTGGAGAACAAGCCCATGACCGAAGCAAATCAACTCAACTTCACGCGAAACCACCGTGGGCCAAGACAAAAAGTTCATAGAAGATCACCGACCAAAGAGGGGCGTGATTGGGCCCAGCTAGGGTGCGGCCACACCCCAACCTAGCCCGTTTGGCCCCAACTTTGGTCGGTTGACACATACCGCCTTGCTCAACGTCGGTGTCAAGGTTTCATCCAAGTTCAATGTATCTAGAGGTCGGTTTAGTGCTTTCCATGTGGGGATCAAGCATATTCCATGGTCAAACCCTCCTCTCTACCTATAAAAGGAGGCTCCCTTCTCCTTATTTGAGCACCATCAAACACAAGGGAAACACAATGTGACAAGAAGAGAAGGGCTCCATTCATATCTTAGCTCTCTAGCTTGTCCTAGTGTAGGGAGTGAGTGAGTAAGAGTGGAGAAGTACCGGAGTTGTCGGCTACCTCCACTTGTTTACTCGGGGCCCCTTGTACACTTAGCAGATGGAATGTCAGGAATCATCGGCTCCTCTCCACTTGTACCTCTACGGACCGAATACTACTTGGAGTATAAGGTTCGTGTTTATCTTCGGTGCTGAGTTCTACTTTAAGTTGGTCTTTTTCATTATTTACTTGTGGGTTCGTCATTCGTCCTTGTGACGAATACTCTAGTAAAGGGCCCTAATAAACACGGATAACCCTAATCGATGCTAGAGTAGTAGTCAATAGCGTAGACGTGGTGTCTAGGCTAGAGGCTACCTTCATTTGCCTCGTTCCCCATGGTTGAGGGGTACGCAGTAGGTGGTGACAGTCCTATCCGTCCCTTGTAATCCCCCACGTTCGGGTTCGGCATAGAGCTAGAAACCAGAGGTACTTGGCAAACCAAGTATAAGCCGGTGCCCGAAGCAAGTCTATAGTGGCAACGCTATCTTAACTTAGGATCTCTATCCTTAGAAAACCTCACTACCCGAGCTATCTTTCTTCTTGTTATCTTAGGTGAACTAGTTAAAAGACTTCTACACTACTGTTTCTCATGGAAATACGATACCCTGAATACTTCCGAGTGAAATGCTACAACAGTAATTCCGTGCGCTTGCAGATTATTTATGTATACATTAAGAAATACCAAACGTTGTTGATAGCAATGCTTGCAAGTGCCTTCTTCTTGGACTTCTTGTCATCATCACTAGAGTCACTATCCTCCGATGATGCATCACTATCCCATGTCACCACATAGCCACCACCCTTCTTCTTTTGAAAGGTCATCATCTTCTTCTTCTTTTCCTTGTTTTCCTTTTTCTCCTTCTTCTTCTTCTCATCCTCATCATTGTCACTATTATAGGGACAATCTGCTATAACGTGTTCCTTGTTCTTGCACTTGTAGCATCTTCTCACATAGTCCTTGCTCTTGTTGGTGTCTCTTCTCTTTCTTGCACCATAGGCCTTCTTAATGAACTTGCCAAACTTGCGCACAAAGAGAGCCATGGCCTCATCATCAATGTCACTAGCATCTTCATCCTCAGTTGATTCTTCTTACTTTGCTTTGCCCTTGCTCTTGGATGATGTGCTAGCCTTGAATGCTACACTCTTTTTCTTCTTGTCTTCATCCTTCTTCTCATCCTCATCAACCCCCTCCCTTTCCACATAGTATGTCTCTTGTGTCATGACATCACCTAGTACTTGGTTAGGGGTTATGTCCTTTAATCCTCCTCTTATGATGATCAATCTCAATGTCTCAAATCTTGAAGGTAAGCATATCAAGAACCGATGAGAGACATCATCATCACTTATCTTCTCACCCAAATCCTTCAAGTCATTGATGATCACTTGCAATCTATAGAACATCTCCAGAATGCTCTCATCATCCTTCATCTTAAAGCTTGTCAACTTGTCCTTGAGGATGTACAATTTTGTACTCTTGACCACCGGTGTGCCCTCATATGTTTCCTATAATCTCTTCCATACCTCACTTGCTCTTTCACAATCCTTGATTTGCTCAAACACCATAGAATCAATGGCATTGTAGATGGTGTTGAGAGCCATTGTATTGCATTGCTTGTTTGCCTTGTCTTGGTTGGTGAGATTGGTCGGATCAAGAATCACATAATCACTCTCAGTCACATCCCACACTTGATCATTGATTGAACCAAGATACATCTTCATCTTTCTCTTCTAATAATCATAGCATGTGCCATCAAAGAAAGGTGGTTTGCCCCCACATGGTTGAACACAACTTGAGCCATCTTTTGACACCGAGGTTGTTAAGCCTTCAATCAAACGGTGACCACAAGTGAGGTAACTGTTGGTATTTATTAACATGTCACTTGTTTTAAGTAGTCACCCTATGTTGTTGACATTTCTTAGCATCTTTTACTAAGTTGTCATCCCTAGTGATGGTGCCAGAAATGCTTGTTGGTATTATCTAGTGCCACTTCTAGAATGACACTAAGAAGTACTTTAATATTTCATGTGACTAGAAAGAATATATATAAATGAAAGGAATCTACAAGCGCACAGATAATATACTATTATAGCACTTTACCCAAGAGTATTCCAGGTATCGTTATTTATATTTTTACCACAGGGAAGGTCTGGCAAGGACATGTATTGATAACTTATGTCATTGATGGAGAAGTAAACCATAACCAATATTCTACTCACAACAGGGGTAAGTCAAGAGGTAAATGTATATATAAATAGTGCATAATAACTAATCATTGATCACTCAGAGTACTCCTTTCTATGGCATTAGCATGGTTAAATAGAATATTAGAGGAATAATTCCTACGTCATTCTTAATTACAAGTCAAAGCATACATTGATTAGTACAATTACACCTAGTAGTCATGGCTAAGATCAACTTCATATCTATACAAGGGATATTACTAAGGAAGATTAAGAACAGAGCTTATCTTCCTTCGTAACTAGATCCTACTTGTATACCTATATTCGGGAAGTGGACTACAAAGGACTCAACGAGAGTGTCACATCCATGATCTACCACATGACCCGGAATATAGGGTGTATCTATAGGTAAACAACATATAAGCACCATGCTTACACAATGTTTACCACTTACCCATGGTACCTTAGAGTGAGCGCTATACGAACTTATGCATAAATATAAGGATAATCTAGCTATACTAAGTATATAATCAAAGTAGACCATGAACATGATAACTAAGAACATAAACGATATGAATAATGTTGTCATAACAATTGTAGCAAACATATAAAAGTAACGAGAGATACAAAAGAGAGGGGGTACAAAGATTATACCAAACCATACTCTTGACACGATCAGGAATCCAAGCGAAACCTGCTTGCCTCCCTCTAGACCTAGCCTAACTAGCTATGCCCAAGAATATGGTAGAGCTCTGAGGATGATTAGGGTTTCTGTCTTCTCAAATGAATTATGCCTCAGGGGGTGGCAGGGGCTGGTATATATAGGCCGAAGCATCAATCTTGAGCCCTCGGATCAAACCGACTTGAATAAACGGCATAGATGCAATCTAGGAGGCAATAGAGAACCAACATAGCAATGGGGGGCTAACAAGTGGGCCCCAAAGGCCGGTCGGCCGGCCCCACCTAGCACCGCCTCGCCCTCCGCTTTGATGTGGAGTCCTCTCGAGTCTTCTAGAACCTTCTGGGGTTGTTTTCGTTGTGGATAAGCGCGATTAAGTCTGACATCTAGGTCTACCTTGATGGTTTTCTAGATAAACCCTGCAGAAAATACAATTCACCAAAACTCGTAGAATTTGTTAGTTTAAACCCCTAGACCTTTGTTGGTGATTATATTTATGCCCTTATGCATGTTATATTGATGATTTATAATGTTTGTTAACTACCGTCAACAGTAACACAATGACACAAGCAATTTACTAAAGTTACCTTTCGGCTCTCTACCAGGGAAGGTACAAGACCCCTCACAAATCACCGGGAGATGGCCACGAATAATCACCAACTCGTGCCAATGCTCATTCGCTGCTCCAAGTCGTCTAGGTGACGGCAACCACCAAGAGCAACAAGAAATCCGCAGCCACAACGATCCCTAAGTGCGACTAGATGCAATCACTCAAGCAAATGCATTTGGAATCACTCTCAATCTCACTATGATGATGAATTAATGATGGAGATGAGTGGAATATGTTTGCTTAGCCTCACAAGGATGTCAAGTATGTCAAAGTGCCAAGAGAGAGAGCCCCAAGTCGGCCATGTTCTATTTATAGACCCCCTCAAACGAATAGAGTCATTGCTCTACACAGGTGCGACCGGACACACCTGACCGAACACACCCCAGCATCCGGTCGGCTGAGTATGGTTGGCTGATGGTTGCCACGCATTACCCCTTTGAACTACAGTCGTCCGATCTCAATGGTCACTGAATGATTGCTCGCACATTTAAAGAGTGACCGGATGTCACTCAAGAAATGACCAGACACCAGCCACACGGAGTCCGATCAAGAATACAGAGGTTTCAGAGCGTGTTTTTACAGACTGGACGCGTCTGGTCATCGATGACCTGACACGCCCAGCGTCCGATCTTCACTAGCGCTCACGCACTGAGGTTACATCAGCGTACGTCAGTGATGACCTGATGCACCCCCTGCTCGTTTGGTCTCACACCGCCACCTGAGTCCAGTCGCAAAGTCACGCTGCGCCTTCTCTAGAACAATTGATAGGACGCACCCTCTGTGTCTGATCCTAGCGTCCGGTCATGCCACTGAGGTAGAATGAGACCTAGGGTTTGCCACCGGACGCGTCCGGTCAGCCCGAGACCAGCGTTCGGTCAAGCACCCTTGCCTCTTTTTCTTTTTCTATCTCCTCAACTGCTTTACCCATGCTTCTAAGTTGCTAACCACAAAGTGTAGAATTTATGTGCTTATGTGTTAGCATTTTTCAAAGCAATTTTCAAATGTCAATTGTTAGCACACTAGGTCCCTAAATGCATATGCAATTTCAACTTCACCTAGTGGCACTCAATAACCGTTTAGCTAAAGATTCCCCTCTTTATAGGACGGCTATCGATCCTAAACACACACACCTATTTGATACCTTTGCCTTGATATCCATGGTTTTTGTTTTTCTCTTTCTTGTTTTCCAAGTAGGAGCTTGATCATCATCATCACATGTCCATCTCCATCTCCATGGACTTCATCTTGCTCCACCACTTGGATTGGACCATCCCATCTAGTCTACACACTTAGCTCAAGGATTAGTCCATAGGTTTTATCAATTATCCAAAACCAAACTAGGACTTTCAATCTATCCCTTTTTGGTAATTGACGACAACCTTTTCACAAAGATATTCAATAAAACCTTTTTGGATTCATGTTGCTTGCCCAAGCATTTTACTATGTGTAAAGGATATGGACAAGTTTCATAAACCCGAATTGGTAGCATTTGCTCCCCCTACATATGTGCTAAGAGTTTGGATTTGAAAGCTTGCACATATGCATGGATTGGAAGTTTGGGAGAGTAATGTCTACCAAATGATGCTAAGGTGTAAAGAATGGACCTTTGAAGCATGATACCAATCGGAGTTGCCATTTAAACACCATCCTGAGCACCATGGTTTGCTAGATACCACATGAAAATCACAAACACTAGATACCTCATGAGATCAACATTATAGACAAGGATCTAGTACCACTTGTAAGATCAATTCAAGTGTCTAGCTATCCTATGCTTGCTAGTTGAACTTGAGTTCTCTCATGTTCAGTAGCCTCTTTGGGTTTGCTGGGACTTTGAGTTCATTGAAGAAAGAAATAAGCACACCCTTTTCTTCCCCCTTCAAGGTCCATGACACAACCGAAAGTTCGAACTGGACATCCTATCGCTCCATGGGATGCAGCTCCTTCCTGATTCCCAAGTGTTGCATGTCCAGGCATGTGGCTAGTAAATCCTTCACTGTCCCCCCGGTGTTCATCAAGGTGTTAAGCGTGTTACCACACACATTTTTAGTAATGTGCATGAGATCAAGACAATGGCGTACACTCAACACTGGCCAGTAAGGTAGTTTCCAAAAAAATGATTTCTTCTTTCAGACGCTCGAATCAGGCGCTGCTACTGCCCCGTGCCCCTTCCCAAGGACAACATCTAGTTTGTTGACTTCTCGAAGTATCGCAGGCCCGTCTTGATATTTTGGAGATAAGCATTTCTCAATAGTCCCATCAAAATCTTTTATGTTCCTACGGTTAGGGTGATCCTTAGCTAGGAACCTATGGTGTCCCATATAAACAATCTTTTAGTTTGACGGTAGATGTACCGCATCGGTGTCGTCCAAGCACTCGACACATCCTGTATAGCCCTTTGTCTTCTCTCCGGACAAGCAACCTCGCCTTGGCAGGTTGGTGATTGTAGCGATAGTACTGCCTTGATCGTGGCATGTTCCTTTTTGTACTCATCCCAAACATCCTTCACACCCTTTTCAAATATCTCCACTAGTTCATCGATCACTGGTTCCAGAAACACATCGATGTCACTCCTAGGTTGTCTTGGCCCTTGGATCAGTAGTGGCATTTGGATGTACGACCGCTTCATACAAAGCCAAGGTGGAAGGTTGTATATATAGAGCATCACTGGCCAGGTGCTATGATTGCTTCTAACCTGATCGAAAGGATTCATCCCATCTGTGCTCAAACCAAACCAAAGGTGCCTTACCTCTCCACCGATGTTCTTATAGAACATAGTATTGACAGTCCTCCAGTCCTTCCCATCGGTGAGGTGCCTTATCATTTTATCTTTCTTACGCTCTTCTCCATGCCAGTGCAATAGCTTCGTTGACTTTGCATTTGCAAATAGCCTATGCACCCGGGGAGCTATAGGGAAATATGAAATGACCTTTATGAATCTTCTGGTCTTGGTACCCTCATCTGACGGCTCTTCCTTGTACCGTGGAGCTTCACACTTGGGTCACGCATCTAAGTCTTTGTATTCATCTCCACGGTACAATATGCAATCATTGTAACACGCGTGGATTTTTTCAAGCTCGAGGATGATGGGGCAGATCATTTACTTGGCCAGGTATGTCTTTTTTGGCAACTCATTTTTTTGGAGTAGTTTCCTTATTATACCTAACAACTGATCGAAGCCTTTATTGCTCAATCCGTTTGTAGATTTGAACTCTAACAGCATGATGTCGGCTTCGAGTTTGCTCACTGGATAATTCTTATACAATGGTGTTTTTCCATCTTATTGTCTTATTTTCTCTATCTTTTTTAGCTGTCTATCACTAAGACATCCACCCTCTACATTACGTAGCAGCTGAGAAATGTCATCGTCAGCCTCGTATTCCTAAACACATTATTAATTGTGGCTATAGGTTCCGTGTTGACACCGAGTTCAAACACATTATTAACGGTAGCCATAGGTTCCTCGTTAGTAACAGCCTCGTGGAGGACTACGTTAGGCATGGCCACATCATCATCATTTTCCTGTAAAATATTCACACCAACCTCCCCATGCATACTCTATATGTATAGGTTGGCATGAACCCTCTGGTAATCAAGTGCATTCATACAAACTCAATTTTCTCCCATTTCATATGATTTATGCAATCTATGCATGGGTAGAAGACAGGGTTTTCATCCCCAGCATCGGCTTTGGCATCGGCGAAAAACTTGCTGACGTCAAGCATATACCGCTTATCTGTTTGGGACAGATGCATCCACTCTCGATCCATCTCTACACAAAAAAATATTGAGACAGTAATTATATAGAAATTAATAACAAGTCGAGCTTAATGAACAACAATTATAGCTCAAAAGTACCATTTATTCTACACTTATTTAATTTAGTCACCCCATTTTAGGAAAAAACTATTCTACACTAATTATTGGAAAATTGAAATTGGTAGCCCCGGCCGTATAAGATGGAAATCGTAGCCCCATAAAAAACAATTATTGCACAATAATGAAGAACATTTATTCTACTCCATGCCACATAAAAATGAAGACACTAATTGAAAAAAAAAGACTAAAATTGGAGACATGATCATGAACAACAATGTAGCTCCAAACAATGTGTTGGTAGGTGACACATGGATTAATTTGCTCATTAAAATTGTAAAAGAATCTACTCTACTCCTAAACTAATTATAGCATCACATACTAACAATCATCTTGACCACCATCTAATTAGCTAGAAATTTAAATGTGTTCATAGACACCAACCTTTTGGACGATGGATTCACCACAATTTATTTGGAAGCCTTGCACAAAGTCCAATTGGAAAAATGCTCTCTAAAATAGAAAAAGAACTAGAATAAGAATCAAGCAATGTAGCCATCAAAATAATGCTAATTAAGCAACAAAATCAAAAGAGTGGATGCTTGTTACTAAGCTTGAAGAAAAAGATCAAGCCATTTTTCCAAATCCAAGAGCTAGCTTCATGGTTAAGAGCAGCCGCAACAATAGAGGGAGCGGCCCAAACGCGCGCCTCTGTGCTCGGGATGGAAAAGAGGAGGAAGGAGAGGACGGCGCCAACTTTTTGTACTGTCATTTTATCACCGTCGGTGATAGCCAAAAATCACTGACGGTTCTTAGCTAGAACCGGCAGTGATAAGTGACCGTCAACTCACTGCCGGTGCTAGCCACGAACCGGTAGTGATGTGAACATTCACTATCGGTTTTGGCCCACCCCTCATTTTTTGATTTTCAAGCTCAGAACCGGCAACGAAGGTACATCACTGCCGGTTCACCCAAATCCGGCAGTGATAAGGCCAGCAGTGATGTCCAATTCTATAGTAGTGTGTCATAACCCGACGACAAGATCGATATGGCCCGCATTTTAAATGAACACGAAATCATTGAATTGCATTAATTCAATCTTTCCATGGTTGAATAATTGACAATTACTGTGAGATACTGCAGGTGTGGAGCATGATGCTTTTGTGCCTCGCTTGTTCATCGTGACTTCCATCCTAGCCATGCGCATATATATTGGTAGTACATATGCTAGTGTCGTACATCATCATGTGCTTGCCATGATGATGTTCTTCTTTGATCTTTTGCCATTTTTAAGATGCCTATCTCTTGCTTGGTGTTAGGGCAATGCTTGGATTTGTCTTTATACAGGTCACCGAACTACAGGTTACACCGACGTGCTAGCCTAGTTAGAATATAATAGGCCAATGACAAAAGCGTTACGAAGGACCAGAGCGCACGGCTATTTCCTTTATATTTGTTACATGCACGTAGCTGCTTACAGCACCACTGTCAGTCTATCACACTGATCAGATCTTGGTTGTCGTAGGAGAAAGCTTACCTCAAAGAGAGAGGTCTAGAGTGAGAGACAGATCAGTAGTGCATGTATGGGTCTCTCAAGTGCCATAGATTGGTGGGACGGGTGGAAGCTGCGCATCCTCGTCTTGTGCAGCCTCTTTGTCCAGTTCTTCCTCTTCTTCGCTGGATATGTGCGTCAGTTATACATCCTACGAAGGCTGAGGGTCATCGTGTGGCTTGCCTATATTGGCGGCGATGCCATGGCGGTTTACGCGCTGGCCACCCTCTTCAACCGCCAGAAGCAGCAACAGACAACGGCGGATGGAAGAGGTGGCAGCAGTGGTTTAGAGGTGATATGGGCGCCTGTCCTTCTCATCCACCTCAGTGGCCAAATACAGATAAGCGCCTACAGCCTCGAAGACAATGAGCTGTGGAAGCGGCATGCAATCACCCTGGTGTCCCAAGTCACGGTCGCCTTATACGTCTTCTGCAAGTGGTGGTCCGGCGAGAAGAGGCTCTTGCAGGCGGCCGTCTTGCTATTCATCGTCGGCATCCTCAAATTCGGCCAGAAGCCATGGGCCCTCCAGAGGGCTAGCTATGGCAGCATGACCTCCTCCACCTATTTGCCGTCCCCATCGCAAAGAGCAGAAGAAGAATCCAGCACCTCTCCGTGGCGCCGGCTGGGGAGATGCTGCACTGCAGTCTGCACTTGCACCGATTACCGTGATATCCTAGGCCCAGCAGCACAATCGGAGGAGAAAGAGAATCCAAGGGGAGTATAGTCAGGGGCAAAGGCATCGACTATTCGCTGGAAGAGTATGTAAACAAAGCACAGGAGCATGTAAAGGAACAACAAAAGACAGGTGGCAAAGCTCAGCGAGAAAAGTTGAAGAAGGATGAAACCCTTGTCTCGAAGGACAGCTACAAGATGTTCCTCGATGTATCTGCTCCATACTCCGTTCGTCTTCACCACCTACAGTGTTTCCTCAACTTGGACGGTGAGAATCAGCAGAGTGTTACGGGCATGGATTGGTTTGCAATTTTCGGCCATTTACACCATGACGAGATCAACACTCACTTGTCTTGGCCTCTTCACAATATTTCTGCTTCCCAGTCTGCCCTTAGCTTCTGTGGTCCTCTTCGCCAAGAACGACAAGGATGGTTACAATAAGAGAGACATCACGGTGACATACATCTTATTTTTTGGCACGGCTGTGATGGAGTTGGCACCCCTGTTTATCACTATTTTGGGCATATCCTTGCTTCGATGTAATCTACTAAGCCAACCATTAGTTCCGGGAGACATGGTTTCTTAGCACAACGTCATGTCATTCTGTACTCGAAAGAAGAAGCCCCCAACTCTGATGAAGCTTGCACCTTCAGCTACCTCAGGGACTACATCAACAAGCACTGGTACATCTGGCACCAATGCGTAGCCAAACAGATCTCGTTGCTGGTTCGTTGGCACGCGGAAGAAGGGTGGAAGGAGTACATACGTGATGCAGCCACGTACACAAGATTCAACAATCTCAGGGGAGAGCACACTCTGATGAAGATGAGGCACCACCTGCTGGAACAAGAGAAGCTGGGGTGGACCTTCAAACCTGCCATTTGATGAGTATGTCCTTGTCTGGCACCTTGCCACCGACCTCTGCATTCACCAAACCACCGACGATGCATCCACATCTGAAGACGCTATCTCAAGTCGCCGCAGCAGTGAGATAATATCCAAGTACATGATCTACCTGCTTTTTATTTGTCCTGAGATGCTAATTCCAGGGGCAAGACAGGATCTGTTCATCCTTGCGTGCAATGATATCGAGCACATGATCAAGGGCAAGGACCAGCCACTGTCGTCGCTGGACGAAAGAAGCATCGCTCAGTGGGTTCTCTGCATGGGACAAGATGGCGATGAGCGTATGAGAGAATCGAGGATGATTTCCAATGCATACAAGCTAGCTAAAGCGCTCAGTGACCTCAACAACAACACGGAGATGTGGGAAGTGATCCAAGGCGTGTGGGTGGAGATGCTCTGTTATTCTGCAAGCAGATCCCGTGGCTACCTGCATGCAAAGAGCCTAGGTCATGGTGTGGAGTTCCTCACCAATGTCTGGCTCCTTTGGTGGTGTATGGGGATGCAGACCTTACCGGACATGATGAACAATCTAGGACCTCCTGAAGAACTAACAGCTGTTGCTGCTGCTTCGGTTTGATACCATTATATCTGATCCTGATTGCTTATATACTTTGCATTGGTTTGTGTGTTGTCTATATGCAGCCGTTAGGCGTGTGATTTCTGTTGATTTCCTTCCTTATTTTGAGGTGATGGTTGTTTTGCTGATTTCAATAATAAACTGCCCCAGTCTTTTTTTTTGAGCAAAATAAACTGCTCCAGTCGAGCGATTGTGTGAGAACTGAGAAGCACAAGCACCCATGAGTCATGTGGGGGATTAGATGCTTGTTTCTTGTATGCTTAAATCATGTGCGCCCGTGCCCCCAAATTGTCAGGTCTTTAGGTTCCATCTTTTTCATATGCCTTCTCTGATTTGCAAGGCAATCTGTTCAAGTACGTAGCCAACTGACACCATTGATACATCGTAATACTTTGTGGTAAATGATACTACAGAAATTGTGGTTTAAAAATGATTTTGTTTCTGCATAAAGATATATATATAGAGGTATATACAGAATATGCTCTTGGATGTGTTCCCGCAATGACAACGGAGCATAAACGTTCAAACTAAATCTGAAGGCCTTGCTTAAGGCCAGAGTAAACAAGCGAACGCTGGATCAGTTGGTCTTGCTGTGCACTTTGCACCCTACCGGCCAGAGTTCAAACATCTTTAGGAGCAGATTTGTTGGCCGGAGGAGGCGCAGTTTATCTACACGTTGAAAAAAATCTCCTCGTCTGTCCCACGCCAAAGCACAAGTCTAAGGCCAGCTTAGTCTCACGAGAGCTGCGATGCTGCTGTGTATGGGTGGGGCAAAGGTTCGGGGGTTTTCTCGACCTGCGTGAGAATGTCTTCTTTTTTAAGCACAATGTCCGAGGGCTGTCTTACCCTCTGCGGGTCGAGTTTTTTTTAAGGCCAGAGTAAATGATGTAGCCAGCAAACCATACCATTGTTAGGAACAAAAATATCCAGGAGGTGGCTACATGTATATCTCTTTCCATAACCCACTATGAGGAAGGCATTCTTTGGGTCCGTTTGGCACTACCGTTGAAAAATTGAATCTGGATATGGGATTCACCATAGAGCTGTTCCACTAGTGTGAATCTGAGATCCACCGTTAATCTACCAGGCACTGCAGTAGCTCTAGATCCACGAAATGAGCTTTTGGTTGGAATGACCTATTTTGCCCTTGGATACGCCCCACATGTCAATAATTGAAAAAAGCTTCCTCTTCCTCTTCCATTTCTTCCTGGGCACATCACCGGCGTCATCGGCGGCCATGGCCGGGAGCGGCCCCCGCGGGCGGCAGGTGCTGCGGTGTGGATCCAGGTAAGGACGATGTGCTTTATTGTATAGGCTCGACTTTTTTGTTTTTTAAATAGATTTATGGAGACGAGCATTGTGCCCGCTTTTGTTAACACTGATTAACAATGACGCTGGAACAGAGGCGGGCAGCCTACCCACCTCCGTGTAATGTATTTTGCTCGTCTCAGATAGTCTATCGTGTGCTAGTGCTAGACTGTCTGACAAACTTGCACTACTATCAAATTGATTTTAGGAGAAAAATTGTTTTATTAACCGAGGCGGTCAAAAAAGTGTGTGCCTCCCAAAACACATGACGACATTCAAAGACAGACATTTTATTTACAAATAAAGTAAAAATGACCATCTCTAACATTCGGTTTATAGAGACGGGAGGCCCGCACACCTCCTAGCAAATAAATCAGCCCTCATATAAAAACAAGCAAACCCTAAGAGGCCTCTCTCGCTCTCTGTAGCAGAGGCCCACAGACCTCCTAGCAAATAAATCAGCCCTCGTATAAAAACAAGCAAACCCTAAGAGGCCTCTCTCGCTCTCTGTAGCAGTAGTCGCCACCTCTCCAAACTATCTCTCCCCCTATGCATGCATCCTCCTTCCTCAGCCTAGGGCGATCCCACCCGTCGCCGCCCGACGTAGCCCCGCCCGCCGTCGATCAACGCCCGATATATATGGCCCCTGAAGGGACTGTGACACCTAAGAGGGGACGAGTGAAAGGGCCTGTTCGCTGGTTGGTGCTGGTGCTGGTTTGAGCTGGCTGGTGCTGGTTTTTTGTGAGAGAAAAACACTGTTGGCTGACTGGTTTGGGCTGGCTGAAACCAACAAGCGAACAAGCCGAAATAGGCTTTCTAAAATCTACTTCACACTATGACCTCTAATTTTCTCCTAGATGCAAGAATTAATCTATCTAGATATGCAACAACGGTTTTGCTAGATGTGTTGCTATCTGTACCGCAAAAGAGTTATGCATCATAGCTTCCAATCATATCACTAGCCCGTCAAACTAAGCTAGGAATGGAACCAAGGTACATAATATAAATACGAAAGGTAAAGAGTGGTAGAGACGCAAACTTCCATTGACGACTCCAATATTTTTATCAAGGTATCGAGAAGCTCCTTGCTTTTCCCATAGTCCTCATTGGAGCCCCTCACAATAAAGCATCGCAAGGGCCAAGCTCCCGGTCAGATAACTCCGTGGATAGCCCTCGGGCCTTTTCACACACAATTGGGTCTCCGAGATGGCATCTCCCGGATAGCTCCCCACCGCTTTCACTATCGAGCTTCTCGCCAAATCGCCATGGGCCTTGTTCCCTCCAGTACATGGTGGCGGCCACACCACAAACGCAGTTGATGTGGTCTCGCAAGACTATAAGCCCGTCTGATGTACAACAATGGTGCGCACAAATACCGAGTGGTAAGAGTTATACAAACCTCACTAAACACTAGGCCTAAACCTAGAGCAAGCGCATTAACAGTGGTCTAACTAGCCTAAGCACTTCGCAAAGCACCTAAAGTGAATCTAAACTTATTTGTGTACAATTTTATGGTTACCAATGTCAAGTAAACAAGTCTAGCCTAGTGGTAATTAACTTTTATCCACAATGTGAGCTTAATGGTTTGAAACCTAGTTATAATTCTTTTCTCATATTTTTACTAAGCGTTATTGCAAGTTAATGGTTCGAAACCTAGTTATAATTAGCAATTGCAATGATTTAGTTTTTCATTGCTACATGTACAATCTTATTACAACACGAGCGATTATTACATACAATGAAATATATCCATTGCAGCATAGCCGTGCTATCACAACCATTAAATAAAGAGTTATAATATCATCTAAGTATTGCAACACCAATAAAATTGTTCGCAACACAACTCGAATCATGGCAACAATGATAACTTGTTGCAACCATTTTATAAATGGTTGCGATAACACTTATTGCAACAATCTTCATACTTAGGGCCACGGAACAATTTGCGTGGCAAAAAATCCCACCTATCACAACCAAAAGTGCAAATGATTGCGATAATACCCCCTATTGCAACCAAATGGTGCCGTTGCAACAAAAAAGTGTGGCATTAGGGTCAAAACTTAGTAGTGAAACTTGATGGGCTTCATCACTTTAGAGCATCTCCAAGAGATTAGCCAAATTATTTTCTAAAGGTAAATCTAGCTATTGTTAAAGGAAAAATGTCTCCAATAGTGTCGGGTATCAGTATTAGGGATACCTGAAAGAAGGAAGCTGATGGTCGCGAACGCTAACTCGCCCAGATGGTCAAGAGCGTATTTTGGTCTCACCCGACCCCGAAGGTACGGGCTCTGTCCCGCATGACCCCGAGGGTGCGGGCCCCATGTCGCCCGACCCCGAGGGCGCAGAGCCGTCACGCCCGACCCCGAGGGTGCGGGCTCCGTGTCGCTCGACCCCGAGGGCGCAGGCTCCATCACACCCGATCCTGAGGGCGCGGGCTCTGTCTCGCCAGACCCCTCGGGCACAGGCTCCATCATGTTTGACCCCGAGGGTGCGGGCTCCGTCTCGCCCGACCCCTCGGGCGTGGACTTTGCCTTGCTAGACCCCTCGAAGGGGATTCTACCTCACCCAACGGGGGTCCGTACCACCTCCAACTACTATGGGTCTAAGAGTACGAACCCAGGGTCAAACTTCTAACACTAGAAAGGGAGTAGGCATGTCTTGACGTGACCCGTGGCCACGATGGGCCATACCTGAGGACTCACGTCACCAACAGTGTCGGACGTGCTGGCGCTATGCTACCTAATTCCCGTACAAGTTCTGACGGGGTATCTGCTAACCATGCCACCTGCCGGGATGGAATGGAGTGCCACGACCGGTTGACGACGCCCACGTATAGTGCCAGTGATAAACAGGGTCGCGACGTGGAGCTGTCCCCGTCATCATCTACAGGGCCGGCAGGACCCGTGTAAAGGAGATGAAGGGCGCCGCAATCCCGGAGGCCTTCTTCCTCCTCGCTTTTCTCTCTCTCTTTCTCTTGTGTAACATGCGCCTTCCCCTTCAACTATAAAAGGAGAAGCAGGACGCCACACGAAGGACATGGCTCAACACTGAATGGTTTAGGGAGTTCAACTAGACTCAACTCCATTCGATCCATCCATCAGAGACTTGGGACCTTCTCTCTCTCTTGCCTATTTGTAACCCCTACTACAAACAAGTGTCGGTAACATGAGCAACCTCAAACGGGACGTAGGGACATTCTGCCCGAACCAGTATAAACCCTTATGTCCTCCGAGCACACCATCCGGGCCAGACGCGTAAATACAAATTTACTAGTCGGTGGTTTGAAACACCAACATTTGGCGCGCTAGGTAGGGGACTTTTGTGCATCTCGTCGTCCACAACAGGCCACTGATGGCTAGCCACGGCGTCAGCTGGGTCCTAGGCGCGCACGTGCGCTTCGGGAGCCTAGATTTCTTCGTCACCGTGGACGAAGAGCTGGCACGGGCTCCCGCCCCGTCCAACTTCTTCGCTCCACCGGCCTCGACGCAAACCGTCGAGGCCCTCAAAGAGCTGCAGCTACATGCCCCAGAGGCCCGTGCCCCTAGGAGCGACCAGCTCCTCGGCTTCGATTACAGGAGGCTGGAGCACCAGCTCGATGCCTTCCTAGGACCCCGACCGTCCCGAGAGGACCTGCTCTGCCTCACCTTCTCGTTCGCCAACGTCATGACATAGCTTGCTGGTGGGGAACCACTCTCCCTAGAATACCTCACCTAGAGCACCCAACAGCGTTCCCGTTCGGTCTGCGCAATGCCGCTAGGACCATTGGTCACCTCATGGCACAGTGCATGCACACGTCCCCCATGGATGACAAATTTGTGGGTATGACGGACTATGTCATAGAATCTTTCCATTATCTTCTCATGGGAGATTTAGAGACAATCTCTGACTCTGACTCCAGCAGGGGAAGCCATCACCCCTCGCGAGAATGCTTCATGGCGGGCACCCCCGAGGGATGCATCGAAAGCGTCCACAAGGGAGGGCCTACTCCTACGGATGATCCTGACTATGAGGTCGAGGGAGATGCGAGGGGCCCGCCTTGCCTGTAGGTGGAGCAGCTAAGAACACAGCACAAAGAGATCGATGAAGTGCGATTTTAGCTAGAGCAGGAGCGTGTGGAGCTCGAGTGCAAGATCGAATGCCATGGAGACGGAGGCCGCGCATGTGCCATCTCCCATGACGTAAACTGGAGGATCACCGAGGACAACGAAGGCCTCCCACACTTTGCTCGGGCAAGCCAGAACATAGCTGCCGCGGTGGCCTTCCTCCGAGGGCTCTCGGAGCCCGCGACACCCAAAAACCATCGGGCCCATTGTGAGATCCGCACACTGCTCGAGTGCGAGGTGGTGCAGCAGGTGGAAAGCTCCCTATCTCAGTGATGCAAGCTCGATGCCAGTCAGCGCATGTCTTCAGGATGACATGTCTAGGACGTATCCATCAACCAAGCACCGCGCGACGGTGGAGGGCTTGCACTGGTCCTAGTGCATGAGCATCTCGACATTAACCATGACACACGTAACACCCTAGACACTCGTAGGCGCAGACGGGGAGACAAGAGAGAGGAGGTCGTCCGCGGCTACAACCCTCGTCGCGGCGGACTCTATGACAGTGGCGAGGATCGGAGCCCGAGTCCCTATCTGCTGGGGCCCAGGCTTTCGGCCGGCACATCCTCAATGCGGCTTTCCTACCGTGGTATCGACCACCGACCAACATCCCAAAATACTTAGGGGAAACAAACCCATGGGATCTAAAGAATTGCCGATAGAAGTCTAGGGAAACTCTCCATGAGTACATTCGACGCTTCTCCAGGCAATGCAATGAGTTACCCGACGTCGCCGATGCCGACGTCATCGGAGCCTTCCTATCCGCGACCACTTACGAGTCCTTGGTCCACAAGCTAGGACACAAGGGCCCTCGGACCACCAAGGAGCTCCTCGACATCGTGACCAGCCACGCCCTGGGCAAGGAAGCGGTCGGAGCGATTTTTGACCGCCCTAAGGGCCAAGCAAAGCAGTACGAGGATGCCGGCAAGGGTGCCTCCAACCACCCGAACAAGAAGAACAAGCAGTGACACAGGGGCTTGCTCGTGGCCACTACCGAGCGGAAAGGTGGTTGGGCGCCCACCGAGGGTGCTCCTGACCACTTCAAGAAGATACTCGAGGGGCCATGCCCGAACCACGCCTTCCCCGTCAAAGCACCCGTACAAGGACTGCGCCCTCATGAAGCATTTCCTGTCCGACGGCTCCAAAAAGGGGGACCAAAGAAAGAAGCCTAAGCTAGTGGCGGACAACACCGAGGGGAAGGATGGCGGCTTTCCAACGCCAGATGGCTGCCTCATGATCTTTGGTGGGGCGGTGGCTTATGACTCCAAGCATCGCTGAAAGCTCACGCATCACGAGGTCTACGTAGCCGAGCCAGCCACGCCATCTTTCCTTCGGTGGTCGGAGTCCACCATCACCTTTGACTGATCCAACCACCTAAAGAGCATCCCACAGCCGGGAAGGTACCCGCTCATGGTTGACCTGATCATCGGCATGAAGCGGTTCACCAAGGTGCTGATGGATGGAGGCAGCGGCTTCAACATCATGTACGCTGAGATGCTTGATGCCATGGGCATCGACCAGTCACGCATTCGACTGACTGGGGTGCCTTTCCACGGCATCGTGCCAAGGAAACAAGCCGTATCACACGGGCAGATCGACCTGCCCGTCACCATTGGGGATTCGGCCAACTATAGGACGAAGATCCTCACCTTCGAGGTGGTCGGGTTACATGAAACCAACCACACCATCCTAGGACGACTATGCTACATGAAGTTCATGGCTGTCCCCAACTACACTTACCTGAAGCTCAAGATGTCAGGACCGCGTGGGGTCATCACCGTCGGCACCTCCTTCCAGCGCGCTTACGAGTGTGAAGTTGAGTGCTGTGAGTATGCCTCAGTGATTATCGCCTCTAAGGAGCTCGCGGTCATCAAGGAGGGGACCGCCAAGGAAGCACCTGACTCCAAGTGGTCGGCTGGATCTTTTGAGCCCACGGAGGGCGTCAAGGAGGTCTTCATAGACCCTAGCAGCCTCGAGGACAAAGTGGTGCGCATCCGCACCACACTTTCCTCCAAATAGGAGAGCGTGCCCGTCGACTTCCTCCGCGCCAATAGAGATATCTATGTGTGGAAACCCTCGGACATGCCAGGCATTCTGAGGGAAGTCACCAAGCACGCCTTGAAGATCAGGCTAGGCTCCAAGTTGGTAAAGCAGTGCATGCCTCGCTTCGATGAGGAGAAGCGCAGGGCCATCGGCGAGGAGATCGCGAAGCTTTTGGTGGCTAGATTCATCAAGGAAGTGTATCATCCCGAGTGGTTAGCCAAATCTGTCCTCGTACGAAAAAAGAATGGGAAATGGAGAATGTGTGTTGACTACACGAGTCTTAACAAGGCGTGTCCATAGGATCTGTTTCCTTTGCCATATATAGATCAAGTACTTGACTCATACTTAGGGTGTGAAACCCTCTGGTTCCTTTATGCATACTCTGTATACCATCAAATCACAATGAAAGAATCCAACCAGCTCACGACTTCTTTTATCACCCCATTTGGATCGTTCTGTTGTGTCACGATGTTGTTCGGTCTAAAAACATAGGGGCTACATACTAGTGTTCTATGCTCAAGTGTTTCAAGGACCTCATCGGGTGAACCATTGAGGCTTACATAGATGATATCATGGTCAAGTCCAAACAGGCTGACCAGCTCGTAGCAGACCTAGAGCAAACCTTCGCGAAACTTCGGGCAAACGGCATCAAACTCAACCCTAAGAAATGCGTTTTTGGGGTCCCGAGGGGTATGCTGCTTGGGTTCATCATCTCCAAGCGTGGCATCGAAGCCAACCTGAAGAAGATCTTGGCCATCATGAGGATGGGCCCAATTCAAAATCTAAAGGGAGTACAACGAGTTATGGGGTGCCTCGCCGCGCTTAGCCATTTTATCTCATGCCTCGGCGAATGAGGCCTCCCCCTATAATAGCTTCTAAAGAAAACCGACCAATTTGCGTGGACGCCCGAGGCTTAGGAGGCACTTGACAAGGTCAAGGAAATCCTGATGAGAGCCCCGATTCTGGTCCCGCCGACTGATGGGGAACCACTCCTGCTTTACATTGCGGCCACCGCGGAAGTGGTCAGCACCGCCTTGGTGGTAGAATGGGAAGAAGAGGGACACATCCTCAAGGTGCAGCATCCTATATACTTCGTTAGTGAAGTCTTGTCCGATTCCAAGACTCGCTATCCCCAAATCCAGAAGCTCTTGTACGTCGTCTAGATCACTAAGAGGAAGCTGTGTCACTACTTCGAGTCGCACCCAGTGATGGTCATGACGTCCTTCCCTCTTAGCGAAGTGGGCACTCGAGCTGATGGGTTAGGGCATTTCATATGCCCCTCGGACGGTCGTCGAGTCCCAAGTGCTAGCCAATTTCATTGCAGAATGGATCGAGATCCAAATGCCGCCAGACGATGTACTTTGATGGATCGCTGATGAAGAAAGGCTTCGGCGTGGGGCTAGTCTTTGTTTTGCCCCTCGGAGTGCGCATGAGGTACATGGTTCGCATTCACTTCCTTGCCTCTAACAATGTGGACAAAAATGAGGCACTCATCAGTGGCTTACGCATTGCTATCGAGTTGGACATCCAACGGCTTGATGTCCGAGATTACTCGCAACTAGTCGTCGATCAAGTCATGAAGGAGTCAAGCTGCTGCTGCGCCAAGATGCGTGCGTATTGCCAAGATGTCCACTAGCTGGAGGACAAGTTCGATGGCCTCGAACTCAACCACATCCCAAGATGACTCAATGAGGCGGCCGACACGCTAGCAAAAATGGTGTCCGGCCAAGAGCCAGTCCCAACTGGCATCTTCGCTAGCGATCAGTACAAACCCTCGGTCTACTACGAGGAGCCGAAATAGACTAGTGATGGGCTGCTTGCCCTGGCCTCGAGGGCTGACCGACCATTGGCTCCTTTCGACCTCGAAGTCATGGAGCTTGATGAAGACCTAGTGGCAGAGCTCGACCCTCTAGCCGACTGGAGGACACCTTATCTCGATTACCTCCTCCGCGAGGTGCTCCTGACTGACAAAACGGAGGCTCGACGGCTCACACGCCGCGCCAAGTCCTTCGTCATTATTGAGGGGGAACTCTACAAGCGAAGCCATAACAAGATCCTATAGCATTGCATCCCCATCGAACAAGGGAAGCTACTGTTGAGAGATATCCACGGCGGGGTCTGTGGACATCATGCCGCACCTAGGACCCTGGTCGGGAACACATTCCGACAGGGCTTCTACTGGCTAACCGTGGTGGCTGATGCCGAGCAGACCATGTGCACCTACAAAGGATGTCAGTACTATGCTCGTCAAACCCGCCTACCGGCCCAGGCACTCCAAATGATCCCCATCACGTGGCCATTCGTGGTCTGTGGGCTTGATCTGGTCAAACCCCTCAAAAGGGCGCCTAGAGGCTACACGCATTTGCTTGTTGCCATGAACAAGTTCACGAAGTGGATAGAGGCTCGGTCGATTTCTGTGATCAAAGTCGAGCAGGTCTTGCAATTCTTCCTCAACATCAGCCTCCGCTTTGGAGTCCTAAACTCCGTCATCACGGACAACGACACGTAGTTCACTGGGAAAAATTCCTCTAATTTTGTGATGACTGCCACATCCGCGTTGACTGGGCCACCATGGCGCACCCCCACACAAACGGGCAGGTCGAGCACGCGAAGGGCATGGTCCTACAGGGCCTCAAGCCTAGAATCTTTAACCGGCTGAACAAATTCAGTCAGACGATGGGTTGCAGAGCTTCCTGCGGTACTCTAGAGCTTGAGGACGACCCTAGCTGGGCGACCAGCTACATGCCTTTCTTCATGGTCTATGGTTCCAAAGTGGTCCTCTCAACTGACCTTGACTACGGAGCGCCGAGGGTCAGGGTGTACAACGAGTAGGGAGCCAAGACGTCCCTCGAGGATGCCATGGATCAGCTTGATGAAGCACATGATGTTGCCCTCCTCTGCTCAGCCAAGTACCAGCAAGCGTGACGTCGTAACCACAGCCACCGTGTGCGGGGCTGGGCCTTCAATGTCGGGGACCTGGTGCTCCACCTCATCTAGAGCAACAAGAACCGCCACAAGCTCTCTCCACCGTGGGAGAGACTGTACATTGTCATAGAGGTGCTCTGGCTGGGCACCTAAAAGCTCAAGTCCATCAATGGCAAAGTCTTCACCAATGCCTAGAACATCGAGAAGCTACGTCGCTTTTACCCCTAGTCTATGCGCGTACTTATGAAAATTAAGAATGATATTTCTGAAATGCAAAAACACATTCTCTTATCGGTTTTGCTATCATTTCCTCAATCTTTAGTGACACCCGACCCCAGTAATGGCAAGGCATCGGGCCTCACTCGGGGGCTAATAAGAATATATCTACTTAGAAACATTCTTTGCACCTGACCCCTCCTTACGTTAAGATGTAGAAGCAAGAGTTGCAGAAACAAACGCTGAGTAAAACTGGTCGGATCACAAGAAACCTACGCCCCAGCGGCTACGACATTTTTGCTCACCAGCGTGATCAGAGTTTTTTCACCCGCACCTCAGGCTTTACAACCTTAACATCAGAAGGGGTCGGATCACATCAACCTTTTATACATAAAAAAGAGAAGGACCAAAAGTTTGTTCGGCCAAAACAAAAATTAAAAACTTGTCCATTTATTACAAGTTCACCGCCTGGCTCATCCAACTAACTAACCTTTTGGGGGGACAACTTTGTCCTTGATCTTTCCAGCTAGATCCTACGCCAAGGGGGACACCGTCTCCTCGATCTCCTCTAGCTCAGCCTCGGGGTAGCCGAGCGTGAAGCCTTGACTCATCATCAGTAGATCGATGTTCTCATAATGAGAACGAGCGATCACAAATGACCGATGAACGCCGAAGTGAAGCGAGTGCCTTGCAATCTAGCATGCTCGATCCATAATTCGAATGGCGTGAACCGCGAGCAAGCGTATCTCCTGCTCCGGGGCTAGCTTGAGGTTGTCACAGACTAGCTAGACGACGACACGTAGGGTATCATGCTCGTTGCTCTCCTTCAAGAGGGAGTCCTTCACTTCGCTGAGCTCCCTCTCTAGGCCGTGGCTCTTCACCACCTCCACCCCAAGCTTGTCATCAAGGCCTATCCAAGTCACACACCAACCGCGTCAAAAGGCCAACCACGAATTCTAGGAATAAGGACAACAAGGGAAACCAGAGGCTCACCTTCCATGTCCGCTCGGAGCATACGCACCTCTTCGTGCTGTTGGATCACCTTGGCCTTTGGGCTCCGAATCTCTTCCTAGCGCCGATCGACCTCCGTGGCGAGCCTGGTGGTCATGCCCTAAGCCTCAACCTTTAGGTCCCTCTCCTCCTCAAGCTCACCCTTGAGGAGGTCAATCTGTTGTTGGGCACCGGCTCAATCCTGGCGAGCCAAGTCACGCTCCATGCGGAGCCCCTCTACAACCCGGAGCAAATCATCCCACTCCTTCTGTAGCCGCTCAAACTCCGCGGTGTCCGCACGTGTCCTCTCGATCAGGGACGTGAGCTTCTCCTCGGCCTCATGGGGCATCCTCGTGAGCATCCTTCTCCCTAACTCGGTGGTTGGCCAGCTCCCGAGTGGCGGGGCAAGCTCAACCACCTCCTGATGGGCAACGACAAGCTGTGCAGCCAGCCCATCACTCTACCATGTCTCTTCGGTGAGGTGTTCCCAAATGACCTTCTCATGACGAAGGAATTGGGACTTCACCCGGCTATGGGCCATAAGGGACTACGGAGAGGACATGACTTAGAGGCGCAGAAAGGGAAAATGAGTGTTAGAAACACGTTCATATCATACCTGGCCAACCGAGGCGACGACGTCGTGCAACGAGCTTAGCACGGTGGTCAGGGCGCGAACCGTGGTCCTAGCCCCCATTCCCTCTCCTCCGCGGTGTCGTCAAGGGCAAAAAGTGTCGGCCTTGGGTCCCACCAGTCTGTCCACCGGATCTAGGATCCTCCCCATGAATGCGGGTTGCTGCCCACCTAGACTAGAGATCGGGATGGCTCCACACCGATCCCAAGCGTTGCTGACCCCTCTTGCGGCAGCAACTCCTTCGGAGCGGCCCCTCAGGCGATAGAGGGGGTGGGTGATGTGGACATAGAGGCCTACCCCATCGCCACATCCACTAAGGATGCCTCAGGTGCGCCCTCTCCCGTCTGCCCCACCATAGATGTGGCCACCTGCACGGACAATGGCTCCGGTTGCGCCACCTTCGCCTGTGATGTCGTGGATCCACCCGGCCACGCCACGTCCACCACAGACGCCTCGGGTGTGTCCTCCTCCATCCACCCTGCCACAAAGGCACAAACCTATGTGAATGACGGCTCCAGTTGCATCGTTTCCGCCTATGATGTCGCGGCCACCTGCACGGATGATGGCCCCGACTGCACCGTTTCCACCTATGATGTTGCGGCCACACCTGGCCATGCCACATTCGCCATGGGTGCCCCAGACACGCCCTCCTCCATCTGCTCCCCCGTGGACGCAGCCACCAGCCGTGCCCCTCCATTCGACGTCGTGGCCGCCCTGGCGCCACTCTCGCTTGCCTCCAGCGTAACGCTAGCCAGCTCCTGGTGCGTCTGTCGAAGGGCGAGGCTCTTCTTCGGCACAAGCCTCAGGAGAGTTCCACGTCCTCCAACGCTACGAAGGACATGTTGGTCAGTTTACGGCAAAAAATCATTAGAACGAAAGGACAAAAAAACTCTTAACTCACCTCGACGCCACCAGACGATGACGTTTTAGGGTTGGTACGCCCGACATCGGCTGTGCCTCGGCAGTGCGTTGCTGCTTCGAGCCCTCTCTTTGCTCGGAGGGTCCGGTTGAAGCGGATCCCTCCCTTCGGGGGCACCTTGGAAGACCCAGATGGAGCAGAGCGGTCAGTTCCCACTGGCTCCGGGGGCGTCGAGGAAGGCCCAGACGGAGCGAGGCAGCTTGATTTTGCTAGCTTCGAGGGCGCATCCTCCCCCTCCTGCCCTGGGGCATGCCATGAGAAAGGCCTCGCTTGCAGCAGAGATGGGTCCTCGTCCCCTCCTCCTAGCTCGTCCCATTGGGCGGGTGACCTAGAGCCATCTCCTTCTTCTTCTTTTTCTTCTTCCTCCTCCGAGCCTTGCCGCCGTCTTCCTCGGTTCAGCTTTGCCCGCTCCTTAGACCATCGCTTTGCCTTCTTGTCATCCTTCTCCTTCTTCCTCTTCTCATCTACCATGCGGTTCACCGCCCTCATGGCCGCGTGCTCTGGCAGCGGCGCGACGAGGGCCCAAAAACTAAACCCCACCGACAACTCGATGAATTTCACGTCTGGCCGCATTGCGGGATGTCCCGAGATAGGGAACACGGCGTTGGACTCCTTCCTCACCTTTTTTATGCATTGCGCGACCTCACTGTCATGGAGCGGTCCCTGGGTGAGCACCATCCCGTCGAGCTGCGCGTCGGGCATCATCCCGTATAGCAGGAGGGCGCGTGCCATCAACGGCGTCACCCTCCTCACATGATATGCCTCGATGACACCAGCCCCGTGAAGGCCATGGCTCTATAGGAACGCGATGGCGTCAAGGATATCGTGCATCCTCTTCCTTTCCTTCTCGAGAGATCCCCATGACTACACCTGCGGTGCCTCTTCGATGAGGCATCTGGTGAAGTCCGGCAAGGGGGCAGCGGCGTCGTTCTTCACGTAGAACCAAAGCGCGTGCCCTCCCTTGTTGGACCTTGTTTACACCAAAATTTGGAAGAAGGGTCGCAGGGACTTAAAAGCTCTCAAGATCATGTCATCAAGGAATCAATCGCGTGCAGATCGGTGTCAGCTGATTCAAATGCAAAACTGGAATTGGCTTCCTTCAGATAGCGCCAGCAGATAATGACAAAGGCTACGATCGGCGCCGGGACAAAACATGCTGGACTCTACAAAAAGGGAAAGATTAGAGTCCAAGTTATCTTAAATTAGGAATGTTTTCTCTAGGGTCAAAGATTGTAATGAGTCGTGCTTCGATAGGAGTCATGCGTAGGTCTCGGGTATAAATATCAAAGCCCGGCTATTGTAAAAAACACACAATCAATCAAATATAAGTTACTTTTTCGGCTTCGGCCACCCCTTAGGAGTAGGAGTAGAGTAGATCTCGGCTAGTTCTTCAGCAAGTATGACTGCATTGATCTGGTCGACCTCCACTGCTTGTCTATAAGTATCGTCATGGCTTATATCTCTGTTCGTATGACTGCATCGATCCAGTCGACCTCCATTATGACTCTGGTATAAGTTAGTTATCTACTCTTGTCTAGTTCAAGTAAGGTTGCATCGATCCGGTCGACCTCCACTGCTCGAACTAGATCAAGGTCAAGTTATCGGCTCTATCTAAGGGTGGCGTTCCTTCGGATAGATTCATTAAGTTACCGATATTGCTTATTGCTTCCATTATTTATTTAATTACAGCAATATCACTTCGTCCGATTGGGATTGATCTAGATCAACCTCATATCTTTTTTAACCCATTGTTTGTTAATCTAAATTTGATCTAATCTGCACTTTAAACGATGAGTTATGTTTTATCGGCTGTTTTATATCAATCTTAATCGTGCATAGCGTGCGGTTAAGACGTGTCTGATCTTGAGTAGATCTATTGGCTAGCGAAAACCGTTCCATGGCCCGTTATCACGGCCTGTGTGATTCTGCCTCACACCCCACTGTTAGCACCGTAGAGTGGGGATCATTATTTGGTAGATCTGCTTCTGAGATGGCATGATCTTAACTGTGCGCTATGCCTGAATCGGCTGTTTTAGCCGATATTGAGTGCTTTCACGAACAGTTCACATCACGAGATCATTGAAGTAGCGATAGGTTGAAAGATGTGTTAGCCCCATGATCTTATTATTGTATTACGGCATGCATGATTCTGCCTCATGTCCCACTGATATTAGTAATAAGTTAGGGTCATCGAGTCTATTATTGTTTCTACGGCCTGCATGATTCTGCCTCATGCCCCACTGGTCATAGCGATAGATGAGATCTAATATGTTCATTAGATTTATCTCTATTAAATGGTTGAATAATGATGAACTGTTTCTTTTATAAAGGGGTTCGGTTACTTGCAGTCATTGGCTCAGTATGAACTAATTATTGTAAATATCTTATTGTCATTGACCAATATTTGTCTAAAAAATGATATTCATCCTAAATGATAACCGATTCTTCTTGCACAACCCCATGAGGTTTAACCAATTTATTCTTATGAATATGCTAGAATCGACTATTTAGTCGATCTCCTTTCATACCGGCTCTCAGAGCCGCACATTCGGGACTTTCTGGCAACACCGGCATATTTCATCCTAAATTACTGATAAACTTTCTCTCCTTGTCAATTGTAGGGTCAAATTGACTGGCACGTCTCGAGAGGCATGCGCAGGATCGACCACCCCTACGCTGAAGCTAGGCGGATCTCCAGCTCCATCGAGCGGACCCTTCCGGCTTGCTCGTGTGCTCTCGACACGGGACGAAAATTCTATGTCGATAGACCTCGACAGCGGACAGGTCATGTACTCAGCAGACTGATGGCCCCGGAGGTGGATACCTGCGCATCCCATTGGCAGGTCCCCACTTCTCTCCCTTTTCTTGTGCAGGGAGACAGAGAAAAAGTACCTCCACAGCTCAAAATGGGGTTCAATCCCCAGATACCCTTCGCACAACGTGATGAAGGCCGCGATGTGCTATATCCCGTTGAGATTAGGTGCTACAACTTGATTTGGAAGTGGTGCCGCAGTCCCAAGAAGAACGGGTGGGGAGAAATCATGAGTCATCAATCTTGAAAAATCTTTGGCCAATAATTTGGCTAACAATTTTTAACTATTATAAAATAAACTTGATTAGATGTAAGCAACTGTACTATCAAATAATCATAAGTTTATAAGCATTAACAATATAATGTAAAGTAAATGAATGGTCATGTATAACTTAGGAGACCGTTTCATTCTAAACCACGCCTATAAAATGGAACGGAGGGAGTACCTCATTTCATGTTGAAAGCTTTTGTTATTCCTATAACAGAATGAGCTCAATTCCCTTAATGTATCAAATGTGCTTGATAAAAGATCACATTGCAGATTATTTAGGCACATCACTTTGTCACTTGACTATTTTGCTATGAGAATATCTTGTAAACATACCCCCTCAACTTTGTCCTGTGTCGCCCTTAAAAAATTCGCTATTATCTTGCAGCTGCTTAATTCTGTTCCTGCTGGTAGTGCAGGTTGTTCTGTCTTGGTCATGCCTCCTCCTGTATGGTGCCTACAGATTCTTACAGTGGACTCAACTCTTGTCAACGTGGAAAGGCATTATCCTCTTCGCTGCTGGATTGGCACTGGTGACTGGCGTTATGCGTGTTTTCATCATGTTCTCTCAGTCAGAGCGTTCAAGCTCCGCCAGAGCAGCAAGGAATCGGGTGAAGAAAGATTGATGACTCTTGATTCCAGTCCATCCCCAGCTGCCAATTTGTTAGGTACAAGCATGAGGCAATTTTTCTCAGTGCTTGTACTCTCTAGTCTAGGAACAGAAGAAGTTGTGTGTCAAGAATTGTGATATCCTGGCCTCTTCTTGTACTTGTATCCATAACACAAATCTAGATTTGTTTTCAGAATAGCAGGAACTGGTACATTAGTCTATTGATTGATTTTTTCTTGCAGACTGGATATGCAGACAATCTTTTATGGTTCACTGCTTGGTTTATCTGAGTATCTCCGCATTGTCTGAGACCTCACTGTACTCAGAAAATTCCAGAATTGCTTCGGTAGAAAAGGCTGATGACCCACCTTGTTGGGCTGGTCTACTATTGCTTCAGTAAATACAAGCCTGATACATGTACATGAGTATAGCAGAAAGATTATTCTGGTGATGATAAAAAAAGGTTGTGGAGGTGACCACAAATACAACACAGAGGGACCCAATATCTTTTATAGTTCGACATTAGGGGCCTCACAGTTTTTCAAAGGCTTAATGTGCGCAGCTTTTGCAGCGAAAATGGGTTTTAGATGGAAAATAGGAAACGTCAAGTAGGTGAAGTTTTGGGGGACAACGGGCTCTCAAGTCTAGCTATTTAGTTTTGGGAGATTTACATTCTGGTCAATGAAAAGACTGAAACAATGGCTAACCTTTGGGATGGAACTAACCTTAAATGTACCTTTAGAAGGTGTGTTGATAATAGGCTTATGAACCTCTGGTTAGAGATAGTGTGGTTAGCCTCTACTATTTGTTTCTTGATGAGGAAGATTCCCTAATTTGGCAGTTTACTTGAAATGGTGTTTATTCTTCTCAATCAATGTATAATGTAATCAATTTTAGAGGTCTGTTACCTATGCATGTTCCTGCAGTTTGGAGTCTGAAGATTCCTCCTAGAGTACACTTTTTCCTATGGCTGCTTTCTAAAAATAAGTTCTTAGCTAGAGATAATTTAACTATTAGGAGAAAGGTAGTTACCTATGCATGTTCATGTATAAGTGGATTGCCTACCTCTTCCCAAAGGCTTAATAAGCTTTTGTGTTCATTTGGTTAGTGCAGTTCACTCTAACATGGTATCAAAGCTAGAGGTCTCGAGTTCGAGTCGGCTTCATTTCTGCCTCCACCCCTTTTATTTCCACGTTTGCGCCTCCGTCTTTGGCTGCACTTGGGCTCACGTTTGCGCCTTCGTCTCTGGCTGCACGTGAGTGGGGGTGTTGAAGTGTATAAGTGGATTGCCTACCTCTTCCCAAAGGCTTAAACTTTTGGGTTCATTTGGTTAGTGCAGTCCACTCTAACAACTGGATGCTATGTGGCTGAGTAACAAAAGGCTTTGGAGGCTAACAAATAGTTTATGCTTTCAGGGAATTCTGTGGAAGGATGGGCAATCCCTGTTACCGTTACTGAAGGTAACAGTTATGCTTCAATGTTGGAGTGTTCTCTGTCCAAACAAAAATACCGTGTTGTTCAAGACAGAGTTGGAGAAGCTGAAGCACTTAGCCACAAGACCTCAAAGGCTACCTAGATGACTCAGTGGATAAAGTGGGAGAAGTTTCTGTACCAAAATACAAATGATTGGAAGCTGTCAGAAACCCTAGTTTAAGCCAAAAGCCTCTTGGTGGATGGCATGAAGGAGATGTTTCAAGAAAGGAAATGGGTTAGCCTAGTGAAGATGGGGACCGAGTGGGGTATGTAATCTGTGGGGTGTATGTCTGAGTTTTGGAGAGTATCTTTCTTTGGCTATGTTTGTTCGGCACTTTTTGTGAAAGGTGTCTTCCACCTGGATGCTGTAATCCGCTAATCTTTGGTATAGGGCTGTGCCCTTAAACTCTAAAAAAAGGCTGTGGGGGAGGTAAGTGCATAGGTGAGAAATCTCTCTGCAAGCATTTATCGCTGACAGGGGATATATCAATTCGATGAACTTCCAAAGCAAAACCAAGAAACTGATGGAGAGATCGAATGCTCTGGATGATGCAGGGGAGGAAGCTTTCTACCAACGGATCAGATGGCGCGGGAATCAACACCCTGTTCGCTTATGCTGAAATTTGGCTTATATTGATGCTTATGCTGAAATATTATGAGAGAAAAACACTGTTTCATAGCTAAAAAGTAGCTCAAGCGAACAGGGTGCAAATCCAACGACCGAGGATCTACACTTATCTCATTTGTATACAGTGGCGCAAAGTGCCCCACTGGCAACACCTCTGCCCGTTTTATGTAAACCACCTTGTGCTCCCATTTTTTTTTTAAAAAAAACACCTTGTGCTCCCGCTCGTGTCCGGGGAAATTGCTTTCTTGTTTTTCTTTTCTTTTTGGTTGTGGGGGGGGGTTGATGGCCATATAATATAAGTAAATAGGAAAGACGAAAGAGCAATGGAAAGTCAAATTATTCTCAGTTTCATATATACTAGATCACCGAAGAATTTGATTCACAAAGCTGAAACTGCGGTAGCCAAGAACACATCTCTTCATGGTGCTCGGTATTTTAAGTCGGCTCATTATTGTTAGCAATGTCAGCAAATATGAGTCAGTCAACAATTTCGTTAGTGTTTTTTTTTTGACATGGCCGGCACGTTGTAAACATGGATGCCACCCATCTGTAAGACTGAGTGTAACCGAGAGTTAATTTAACTATTAGGAGATTAGATTTGCAACAAACTTGAAGATTTTGCGGAGCACCTCTCCAAGCTATGTCGCTAAAAGAAGAGAGGTCATCTTGGTTATAGTCAGGGCTTAGGCAGCGAGGCATTACTCTTTAAATAGACCCGGAACATCATGTCAATGGCCTCAACCAGCACAGTTGCTTTGTAATGCTATCAATTAGTGTCATCAAAGTATGCTGGTTTGATAAGACCTTAATCACGTCAGGCTAGGGTTTCAACCAGTAAAGTTACACTATCAATTGTACCGACACTATCGATTGAATTATTGAGACATGTAGCCTCTTCAAAAGTAGAGAGCGAGAAAAGTGGTTTCGGACAGCGAAAACATGTAGAGTGATTTACAAAGTCTATTGGGGCATGTTCTTTTATTTGTGGAAAAGACTGTGATGCCAAGAGGGGGGGTGAATTAGGCAACTTAAAAACTACTTCTAAAACTATGGCGAAAGAAGCTCATAGAAACAATCCAAGTGATCCTCAATTGTAAGTGATCATCTCCATCAAAGTGGTGACTTGCAAGATTTCATGTAGTGCGTGTCTCTCTAACCCCACATTAAGATGGTGCATACCTTTTGTGGAAATTGATGACAAAGGGGAAGAATGAGTCGCAAAGATAGGTCGATGAAATGAAATTGGACAAAAGAGAAGAATCAAAAGCATTTGAAGCACACGAGTAGGGAGAACAAGCTCATGAACTTGGTTGATTGCATTTAAAATGTGCATATTCATGTGCTTGCTTCCATTTGCACTAGTAAGTAGTTGCATCAAGTGGTATATATCATACTAGTTTGTGTGGTGTATGCTAGACATTGAACCTGATTGATGATTTGATAACTAGCATGCATAGGATACATGGTAGCTAGATTTTGATTTTATCAAGTAGTACTAGAAACATGCCTATAATGTTGATCTCACGGGGTTCCTAGTGTCTTTGATGTCTAGCCAACCAAGGTGCTAAGGATGGAAATCAAATGGCAAATCCATATTTCCAAGTGGTATACATGCTACAAAGGTTCATTCTATACACCTTAACATCATTTGGTAGCATTGCCTCTCCCACAATTCTTATCCAATATATGTGCAAGCTTTAACCCAAACACACTAGCACATATGTAGGGGGAGCTAATACTACCAAGTCAGGTTTGTGAAACTTGTCAAAATCTTTTCAAGTGGTCAAAATGCTTGGGCAAGCAACAGAAATCCAAACCAAGTTAATAGCTTGCACTTGTGTAAGGTATAATTTGGAATTAAAACTTTAATTCATATCTTTGTAAAGGTTGTCATCAATTATGAAAAATGAGAGATTGAAAGCCCTATATTTGGTTTTGGTAATTGAGACAACTAGTGGACTGACATCTACTCTAGTGCTATGTATGAGATAGGTTAGGTCCACAACAAGGTTGAGTAAGAATGACAAACATGGAGATGGATGATGGTGCCAAATGGAGATCAAGTGGTCAACTCTTGGAAAAGAAGAAAGAGAAAAACAAAATGCAAGGGCTCAAGGCAAAGGTATAAGCTAGGGCATTTTGTTTTGCCGGTCAAGACACGATAGAGTGTGTGATCGAATTTAGAATAGATAGCTATACTATTAAGAGGGGAACTCGAAGTTCAAAATGGTTATCTAAGTGCCACTAGGTGAATTGACAGGCTTCGAACTATAATCGGACGTGGAGGATTCGGACCATCAATGTGTTGTGTTGTTGGGTGCCAATGGTCATATTCAAACGACTAGTACACTTGGCAGCCTGGGAGGTCATCGGACCCTTGGGCGATGGTTCGACGCTAGGGTGTTGGGCGGTCTGATGGTTATGTTTTCTACATAGTGAGCAACTAACGGCTAGTGGAGCTCATGGGGGCTTATAAATAGATGTTGGTCGGCATTTGGCCGGCCCTCTTGAAACTTTGACATATCATACATCCTTGTGAGCCTAAGCAAACATCTCCACTCATCTCCTTGGCTATTGCTTGATCCTAAGTGAAATTGAGAGTGATTCTAGTGCATTTGCATTGAGTTGAGGCATCTTGTGGCACTAGTAATCGAGTCGAGTTGTGGGATTCTTGTTACTCTTTGGGGTTGCCACCACCTAGACGGCTTGGAGGCAGCAGAGGATCATTGAGCGGCTTTGGTGATTGTTGTCGGCTCCGATCAAGTGATTTGTAAGGGGCTCCTGTGGTCATCCTCACGGGAGATCGTGAAGAGCAACACTAGTGGAATCGTGGCTAGTTGGAGTGTGCCTTTTGAGTGGTTCTTGCGGCACCCCAAGTCTTGGGTTTGGCGTGTGAGGTCAATTAGCACGCGAACCATCAAGTGGGGACTCACCACAACGAGGACGTAGGTTGCCGGCAAGCAACCGAATCTCGGGGATGTATCTTGTGTCATCACTTGCCCCGTGTGGTTTTCTCACTATCTCTCTTGTGCTTACTTTCATACTTGTTTGTGTGTTCGTTGTGTGCCTTGAGCTAGAGTAGTGATCAAAAGTAGTTGTAATTAGTTATAGTTGCTTTTGTTAGTAGCTCTAACTAGTTGTAGCTCTTTAGCTTTGTTAGTAGCTTGCTTGCTTTGTGTGACATAGACTAGAGATCAAGCTACTAGACTTGTGTAGGAAGGCCTGCATTTGGTGAATTAGAGTTAGAGCAAGTAGTCGCTATTAGAGCCACTTATTGTACTAATCAACTTGCTCTAGTGATTGTGCTTTTGTAGAGAAAATCTTCATAGGATATCCCCCCTCTAGTTATGTAGATCATATCAACCAACAGGCCATTTGGTATTTGCACACAATAATATATGGGCATCATCGTTTATGCACATGAGCCCAAAACATATTAATTAATTAATGCAGGCCTTTCATCATGCCCTGACTACTTGCTATATGGCTTGCCTGTTCATAGCGTAACATAATGCTTGCTTTCTCTATTGAGTGCCCATTACTGAACTTTGTAAGTCAACTTACTCCAATTTTCAGAGCTATCAAGGCTCTTGTTCTGCGTATACTCTCTTCAGAACATTGCCTAGCTGTGCTACAACTAATCAAGATTGTACTGTGTAATTCTCAAAAAAAAAAAGATTGAGGCAAACAGCACATGTTTGCCTAGTGAAACCAGTTATTGATCCAAAGGTCTGAAAGTTACAGCTAACTTTTGAAATAGTTAAGGCCAAAATTAACTTGCAAAACGCATGAGGGGCATAACTGTATGGTCTATCTTATATATAAATCATATAATGTGAAACATTTATAATGCCTCAGCACAAATTCTAAAGTGATCTGCAAAGAAATAATGAGTTCCAAAATCTAACAGATGGAAACCATCCAGTCCTGACTAAATCAGTTTAGTAAATGGAGCATGGCATTCCAGTACACAGAAAGAGATATATTAAAAAACTGAAAATGTTGAGCATGTTGTCAAGTACAAGCAAAAAGACACAAAGTTTCCTCAAATTTGAGAAAAAGGACAAAAAAAAAGTTTAGGTTATCATCAAGCAAAGTAAAACTGCAACAATAAGTGTTATGGGTGCTATATATCAGAATCCCAGAAAGCAACTGGACCACCTCATAACTCATGAACAGAGGCAGTGAGGCTTTAAATCATTTTTCAACACAGGTCTTCTGCATTGAAAGGAGCATATAAGATGCAGAAACTTTTACTAAGCTAGAATAACCATCTATATTCTAATGACTCTTTTTAAAATTAGTCAAGACACTGAATAGCTAACAATCAAAATAATAAGAATTGTTATTACGTAGTACAAGCTCCGTTGCAGGCAATTAGCTGTGTAGAAATGACTTCCAGGAATCTAGTTGCAGACACGTATTTTTTTTCTGGAATACGCAGGAGAGCTGCGTATCATTGCATTAAGAAAGGGGATAAAAGGCTTATATAGCCATACAACAGCACACACACAGCAGCGCCTGTTGAGGGAGGTCGTCTTTTTTACAGTTTTAACTGGCGCGTATGTAATCTAGAGACGGTGTGTGTTGCAGACACGTATTAGAGCAGAGTTCAGAGATCTTGTATTTTGTATTACTGCAGAGTTCAGAGGTCTTAGTTCAGAGTTCAGAGATCTTATCTTTTGTATTAAAGCAGAGTTCAGAGGTCTTCATTTTTGTATTACAGCAGAGTTCAAAGTTTGAGTAACACAACAAAGAAAGAAGACTTAATATATGGTTGAAAACCAAGTCAGATCTTCTTTTGACCCCGGCTGAAGCACTCTTTTTCCTCTCTTTTCTCTTTTAAATAGTACTTGTATCTGCTTTATATTTTTCTCTCGCCTAATAAAAATCGTGGCAAATCTCTTGCCGTCCTTTAAAAAAAAACAAGTCAGATCTGGATGCATGCCTGGTAGATCTGGATGCATGCCTGGTTTCAGCTCTGGTATCTCTACCTCTGTGTCACCTTGATTTGTATATTTATTTGATAGCGTTTCCGTTGCAAAGCTTGCAAAGTCACCATGTCTGCATCCTTCATATATAGTACCTTGTTCCACACTTGCGCTTATGACCTGGGGAACGGACGAGCTGGGGAATTGAGTGGGTTGGGCTTGGGATCCCACGACAGGAATCTTCCGCGCACGTGGGAAGGTAACCTCTGGCATGTGGGATGGGATCGCACGTGTGGGTGCCATCGCGAGCGAATTCGGCAGATGGCGAGCGACGCTGGTTTGCTTTCTAAGCCGACCAAAAATTCAGGGATAGCCACTTGTCATTTTACACACCTGTCCGAGCTTAATTTTTGTTGTACAAATTCTAAAATAACCTACAAGGCAAGAATACCACATCTCTTAACAAGTCCAATTGAAAATTGGATACCCATAAGTAAGAGTGACATCAACACATACACACCTGCGCTGAGCAGACTGCATGAGCATTACAAATGCACATGGACCTGAATTTGGACCCATTTGGAAAGAATAAAAAACAATCAGGAAATAGGTTCTCCGGTAAATCTATGAAAGGAAAAATGAGGCTCATGTCTAGAGGTTACAACAAACTCACCAGATGAAGCACTAACCGGCAATCGCTTAATAAATCGACTTATGCGGGATGTGGGAGATGAGGTACCAGTCCTCATTTTCTCTGTTGTACCGCTTCGCCAGATCGGGGCAAGCATTGATCTCCAATCGTAGCAGAGAGGTTAGGCCTTTTATGCCCTCCGGCAAGGATTTGATTCCTGGACAATTTCATGATCACGAGGCTTTGTAGGGAAGTGAGGCCGCACATGGATTGGGGAAGACAAGTCAGCCTCGGCAACCTATGGTCTGTTCGCTTGTCGTAAACGATTATAAATTTCTAGCCAGAACAGTATTTTTCTCTCACACCAAATCGGCCAACAGTAATAATCTACGATCGTATACGATCGTTTCAGCCCCAGCCGAACAGGCTGCTAGTAATTTTGAGTGTGCGTGGAGAGTAGAGCTGTCCAAGCATTCGGGCAGTTGGTAAAATGCATGGCAAAAACTTATCTTGAGCACCTGGAGGGAGGTGAGCTGACCCATTGATTGGGGAAGGCAGCTAAGGCTATAGCAGTTCTCGATGGTCAACTCTTGCAGAGACTGGAGTTCCCCTAGTGACTCAGGCAACACACAAATACCAGAGCAATGTGTCACCACAAGAGACTGGAGGGATGTGAGGCCTCCCAAGCTCTCTGGCAGCTCAGTTAGCATATCAGAGAGCTAATATGGAACGATTGAAGTGCCGTCATGTGTTGCAGCAGCTCCCACCCACGTCCAGATCCTAATCCTGTCATCCCATCTAGTTCAAGCTTCTCCAGGTGGCTAAAACTGGCGGAAGAAGAGGACCCTTGGCATTGGCCAGGCGACTGCAGCAGTTGCTCGCTAGCGACAAAGGCACCTGAGGCATGACCTTCAACTTAGGACAATAAATTATAGACAATTCTGATACACAATTACCAACTCGGACTTGTCCCAAGTGAGTTGTGCTACTGCTGCATTGCCCCCTCTCTTCTCCATCAGCCATGGTCTTCTCTGCTACCATCCACACTGCTCCCAAACTAGGCAGGCTACTCATTACTAACTTCACCAGCGAAGGAAATGGGCCTCCGCTTATACTCTCAAGAGAAGGCATGTCCCACATCCCAAGCTCCTCCAAAAAAGGCAGCCCAGCCAGTCCACGTAGATGCTTCGAGTTTGGAAAATCTCGTAGTTCCATCACCCTTAGAAATGGAAAGTGAGAAAGCCCCTGGACTCCGCCACCAACTTGATTCTGCATCCACTGTGCGTATCTCCTACCTGAATACCCACAGATTTCCAGCTCTTTAATCCCAGCAGGCGGTTCCAGACCATCAAGTACAGCCGGCCTCAACTCAGTGTTCACCTCACCAACATCATGCGCCATCCCCTGTAGGCTCAACCTCTGTAAGTTTGTCTTCTGTTTCAAGCATGCCCTATGTGCATCATCTGGATCCATCACATGTTCAATACCTCTAATAGTTAGATACTTATTATTCCTACTTATATTTGCAAGCTCTGAGATTTTGGCAAACTTTTCACTTTCACCCACAACAAAGAAGTCCAACTTTTGTATTCGACTGAGCTGTCCAATGCTTACAGGCATCCTTCCCAATTTTTTACAATTCTTTATGTTCAAAACATGAAGCTTATCCAAGTTGCCAATGCCTTCAGGCAATTCTACCAGCTCTTGACAGAAGCGAAGGTCCAAACACTCCAGATTTCTGAGTTCGGTGATACTTGATGGCAACCTCTCAATTTTGGTGTTACCAAGTCTCAGTACTCTTAATTTTTCGTTTCTACCAATAGAGTTTGGCAACACTGTAAGCATACGGCAATTGGAAAGATCAATGCTTAAAATCATTTGACAATGACCAATAGAATCTGGTAAAAAATTCAAACGTTCACAACATGATAGGTTTAGTGTTCTTAACTTCTGCAGCTTGCCAATAGAGTTTGGTAACATTGTGAGCTCCATGCAGTCACAAAGATCAATGATTGAAATCATTTGACAATCACCAATTGAATCTGGTAAACATTCTAAACTATTACACCATGATGACTGGACCTGTGGGGGGAAAGCCACCCCTCGGGCATTGCATTAAGAAGAAGAACCTTCTCACGCAGGTCCAGAAAACCCTCGAACCCCTGCCCCACCCATACACAGCGACACCGTACCCCTGTGAGAACAGGGCCGTTCCTTAGACCTGTGCTTTGACGTGGGACAGACGAGGGGATTTTTTTAACCCCAGTCTGAAATTCGCTTCCACGGGGAGTCGAACTCAGGACCTGAGGAGTGCCACGGGGACGCTCTAACTAGTTGGACTAGAGGCCCTTTGGCTATTACACCATGATAGGTTCAGCGTTCTTAACTTCTGCAGCTTACCAATAGAGTTTGGCAACGTTGTGAGCTTCCTGCAAGCGCAAAGATCGATGCTTGAAATCATATGGCAGTCACCGATTGAATCTGGTAAACACTTTAGACTTTTACAACCCGACAAATTTAGTGTCCTCAGCTTTTGTAGCTTACCAATTGATTTTGGTAACTTGAGAAATTTATCACAATTTGTTACATGGAGCGCTTGCAGGCTCCAAACATCTGAAATGACCTCAGGAAGTGCTTCCAGTTCCCATGAATATGAAATGCTAAGATACCTAAGATATTTTATTTGCAGTATGGTGGTGTGTATTGAGTCTAAAATGGTACCTTCCACCATGATACTGCGCAAGTGTCTTGCATTCTTCAATTCTTTGCCAAATATTGAATCATCACCAGCAGCAACATAAACAGCACGTGCCTTTACAAACAAATTTTTGGGTAGAAGAATTCTTGGTTCATCAGTCAAAGAAAAGTATCTATAGTTATTCGTTGATTTGGTAGCCTCCATTGGCACAACAGTAGAAATTTCATCACTTTCACCAAGAAAAAAAATTCATCACCTAAGATGCATCGAGCAAGATCATGAACCAAATCGTGCATCCTACATGTCAGTCTCCCACCTTTTTCCTCCAGGTTTAAGAAAGACATTTGCACAAGAGAATTGAAATGCTTGTGGCCAACATACTCCAAGTAATCCACACCATCTTCCAAAGTGATCAGATCATGAGCAATCCATTGATCAATCAATTGTTCTTTATCAATCTGATGACCTTTGGGAAACACTGAACATATTGTGAAGCACTGTTTCAAATGAGAAGGCAAATGAAGATAGCTCAGCCTCAAGCATGAAAATACTCTATGTTCTTCACCCTCAACATCTAATAAGCTATTGTTTCTCATGGCCTCCCACTCTTCTATCAGTTCCTTGTCACGGAGTACACCTGCTAGAACTTTAATTGCGAGTGGTACCCCACCACATTTTCCCACAATCTCTTTTCCAACCTTAAGAAATTCAGGGTCCAAACTATTTTCGGCCATTCCATAACTTTCTGTGAATAGTTGCCAACTGCTAGCCTCAGATAATAATGACAACTCAAATGCACATGTTGATCCTAGTATTTCTGCAACTTTACTACTACGAGTAGTCAGTAAAATCCTGCTTCCAGGTGCACCAATATTGATCAGAAATTCCCAGAAATTTTCCCACTGAAATCGGGACTCGGTCCAAACATCATCCAGTACAAGAAGAAACCTCTTTCCAATTAACTTGTCTGAGATTGTTTTTCTCATATGTGGCACACCATGCTGTCCAGGATTATTGTCAGCAAAAGCTTCAAACATTTTTTTTACTAGCTTGTCGACATCAAATTCTTTTGACACGTGAACCCATAGCGTAGAGTCAAAATTTTTCTTAATGTTACCATCATTAAAAATCAGTTTAGCCAAAGTAGTTTTCCCAGACCCACCAAGCCCGATGATGGAAATTATCTTGAGTTTCAAGGGATCATCAGTCTCTTCAAGCTTGGATATTATAAGTTTCTTATCTTCATCTCTTCCGACTACTGATGCCTCATCAATGTCAGGCCATGATGACATCTCCCCAGTTCTCATCTTTGTTTGCCGAACAGGAGGATTCACTGATATACTATTCGTTATTGCATTATAGTATGTTCTTTGCTTCACAATTGCAGCAAGTATCTTTTTGATTTTCTTGATCTTGCTGGCTGCCTTACATTGTGAAATAAATGATTTTGGTTTTGTGCACATATATTTGGACATAATACTACCATCAGCAGCAGCGTCATGTTTCTCAGCCTTCAGCTGGAACTCATCAACAACATCATCAATAGCATAAGCAATATCTTTCAACCTTTTGAGCCATTTAAATTATGTATCAAGCCACATAGCTTCATATCTTGTTTCCAACCAACTGTTGATCTCCTCAACTTGATCCCTGAGCTCCTCGAGATCTCTTTTCACACCCACAACGTAGCTGTACTCTTTGATTAACAGTGGTGCTAATTTGTTGGCCACAACCGTCAATGTTGTAGATATCACAGCAGATATTGCAGCAGTCTCCATACCGAGTGTAGTTTTGAAAACCTCTCCTTCACCAAAATTTCCTACAAATTGCATTGTTAAATTAGAAGCTACTCTCAACAAAGTAAAAGAAAAAAGGGATTTTTTTAAAAAAAAAAAAGTATGCTAAGATATGGGTTTTACAGCATACAATTCATTCAGTCATGTTTCTTTATATGTCTGGTGCCATCATTTATGGTTAGTGCGGATATTGATTTTATAGATGTGCGTGAAACAGTGGTTGATGATATATCTAACCTAGAAAAACAGGTGTAGCAGCAGTAGCTCTTTAGCCTTTTGTCTTTGGGTCGTTGAAGTGTTTCTTCTCAAACAAACTTTACTAGCCTTCTTGCTGCTTACATCATAGGCAGCAAAAATAAGCACAATATATGAGGAATCAGAGGTTAAAGGCTATGACATATAGTGCATATATGAAAGCAAACTAAATGGCTAGTTAGTGACTGGACGATGAACATACCATAGCCTCGAGCCCAGAAGAAGCAAAAGCAATCACATATGGTACTAATGATGTATGACTCGTGAGTTTCCGGCCTTCAGTACCTGACAATTGGCAGAACAATCACCGATTTTGTTTGCATAATTACATTCAAAGCGGAAATTCTAGAAGTACATTGTTGGAGAAGTTATGAATGAACATCACTGGTGCAAACAAAAAGAATAATGGAACAGACGACTTTTGTCCATGGTTAAAAAAAGGAAATACATGGAGCTCAGGTCAGCTGTAATGATTTGTCACTTCAGTTAAGTACCTGACAGTCAAATGCCAAGTTATTGTCCAAAAGATTACCATTCAAAGCAGAAAGCGCAGAAGACAGTACAAATGGACGAAAGTAGCAGAAGCGAAGAACAAAACAATACGGTATGCAAAATATGCAAATCAGAGCTTTCTGGAGCCTAATTCTATTGTTTTTACCCGTGCCATCTCCAAATGTGTCACAACAGAGCATCCAGAATCTGGGTTCCACAATGCGGGCTTGAGCCTAGATTTAGATTGCCAGAGATGCAAGAGCACTTGTGAGCTCCAACTAACTTGTGATGCCCCTAGTGAACTAAATCAGCTGCACAAAGGGAAGCAACCAGGACACAAGGAGTAATGCAGACTTGGGGTGTTGAACTGCTTCCTTGCAAATAAACTCTATTAGCCCGCTTATGGATGCAAATGCCTCCCTTGTGTGCACTCCATTCGTGATTAGGAAGCAAATTAAGATGTTCAAGCTTATTCATGTTAAAAAAAAATTATAACAGATTCATGTTACAAATTACCTGCTTCGCACTGACATACTATAGCCAGTGTATTAAGGCCAGTATAACTTTTAAAGGTTCTAGGTCTTGTAATGTGTTTCACTGCAAATATGTTTGTTTGCTGCATTGGGTGAGTCTTCGTCAATTTTAGAAAACAGTCCCCCTTGCAGTTTAGATAGTGGCCGCTCAGCTGGAAACGCGTATCCAGAGTGTACTAATTAATATTCAACATCTGCAACTTAAAATAGTTCATGCAAATGCAATGCGGGGGAAATTAAAAGGCAGAAGAAGGAAATTTGGGTAATAGAAGAACCAGGAAAATTCAAGAGAAATAAAACCTAAATATTCCACAGAAACTATAAAAGAAAAAGAAACGATGAAATTCTGACAGCTGTCACCTGTGGGCTGCGGCACATTTCGCCGAACGGATGGCGCGCGGTTGCTTCTATCGCCGCGTCAACCAATTTGCTGACCACCAGTTCGCCGCTGCCTGCAACCCCGGCCGCCTCTCATTTAGTGCTCGCCACTGGCATGCGGCGTGGATCAATTAGCCAGGCAGTGCCCGGGCCCTCTCAGGCAGACCCACCCGTGACAGTCCAGAGAAGAATATCGGCGGAAGAGAGCGGCGGCGCTCTGTCAGTCAGACTAGCTGTGAACCACAAGAGAACATCTCGTGTGTTTATTTAGCTGATGATGACGAGCAGGCCCATCATTTTAACTGAACACCAGAACAAAATGTTTTTCCACCATCAGAAATCGATCTGAAATCTCACAAGTGAAGGAGAATTAAGGAAAAACACTTGCTTGTTCTCAGGAGTTCAAAATGTACCGAATTTGTTGCGCCGGATGACGCAGGGTTGTGGACTTTGTACAGTCAAATGGTCCGTAGTTCCTGCATGCAACAGTACAGTTCGCCAAATTACTTGTGCATGCATGGTATGAGGTAAAGAAAAGGAACCCTCAAATGGGTTTCCTTGCGTTGCATCATGTAGCCTCAACCTCAATGTTCTTCATCTACTAGCGTTTTTCTGTTAACCTATACACATAACACATATATAATTTGACCTGCAATAATAGTCCAGTACTTCAGACAACACCATATAGTTCACATTGTTTGAGAAATAGAGAAATACTGTGAGATGTCAACATTTTTCTTCTTCCTCATCTCGAACCAGAAGAACTGCGTTGTGCGCAGCAAAGCAGGATATAATTCCATCCCCTGGCCATTGTGGCAGATGATTCATTCCATCGTCAATTTTTTTTTTTAGAATTTTAGGACAAGCCCCCGTCTATTAACCAAGGTCAACAGACTTCCATTGTCAAAATTAGGACTCCTAGTAAAGTTGCAGATTCTCTCGCTAAAAAGGAAGAACAAGCTTCGATTCCTAGCGTACCGTTTGTTTCGGCACCGAAAAACTCCCAAATACCAATGGGGGTATTGAGTATGTTCGTTGGTTGGTTTTTAGCTGATAAGTCCGGCTAGTGCTGGTTTGTTGTGAGAGGAAAATATTATTGGCTGGGTGATAAGTGAAGGCTCCTAGTTGGGTTTTGGTGATTAATGACAACGCGAGATTATTGTGACTAACGTGTATTTTGCAGATGCAATTAAGTTAGGTCATGGTAATGGTAATTGATTCGACAATCATGGTTGTTATGCCCCTACGATGAAAATCGTTTTGGTTTTGAAAGGATGGACAACAAGGTTAAGGATGGACTAGTTCTAAATGTCGTTTAGTGTTGAAGAGACACTTAGAGTAGTTTAGAACTTTGTTTTTCCTTTGGCCGTACTATTAAGGGGTAGGACGGGTAGCTTGACCTAGGTAAGTCTAATGGGTTAAGTGTGATGCACACTTATCAAATATAGCATTGGATAGCTCCTAAGTATCCCTAAGATCAATTGAAGCGAACTTCATTCACATATAATTGCGAGTTGGAAGTGAATGGAGGGTCAAATGTTGACCGGACGCTGGTTCCGGTGTGACCGAACGTTGACGCAGAGTCCGATCAGTTCATTTGATCAAGGTGAAGTCGTCTGGATGCGACCGGACGCTGAGTGAAATATGACCGGACGCTTGGTGCCAGATTCCGATCAACTCCAGTAAGGTTCTAGAGAGGGAGAATCCTGATCGGACGTATCTGGTCAGGTTCCGGCTACTGACCGAACGCTGAGCAGCAAAGTGATCGGACGCTGGGTGCCAGAGTCCGATCAACATCAGTAAGGTTCCAGAAAGCAGTTTTTGTGACTGGACACGTCCGGTCAGTGCTGACCGGACGCTGGTCAGTGTCCGGTCACAACATAACGACTCAGTGGCGGGAAGAACTGATCGGAGCGTCCGGTCAACCTGACCGGAGCGTCCGGTCACCCTGCAGAGACACATAACGGTTCGGTTTGAATGAGAGGTTATAAATACTTCCTCTATTCACTCAAGGGCTCACTTTTGCTCATTTCAACAGCTAAGAAACACCCTTGAGAGTGCCAAAGAGAGCAAGGTCCTAGTAAGGTGATTGAGATTTGAGAATCCAAGAGAGAGGCCTCATTAGTCAAAAGAGAGTAGCAAGTGTGCATCCACCCTTCTTATTAGGCTTGTTGTGGTCAAGTGAGAGTTCTTGCTTGTTACTCTTGGTGACCACCATCACCTAGACGGCTTGGTGGTGATTGGGAGTTTGGTGATCATCCAATAGAGCTTGTAGATGACCCAACTCAAGTTGTGAGCGGTTGTGAGTGATTCACCGCGACGGAGTGTCGAAGAATCAACCCGTAGAGAGCACTTGATCCTTGCGCGGATCAAGGGGAGCTACACCTTGCGTGGCTGCTCCAACGAGGACTAGTGGGAAGTGGCGACTCTCTGATACCTCGGTAAAACATCGTCGCGTTTCTCCTTCTCTCGTTATTTTAAGCATTTACTTTGAGCAATTCAATTCTTGTCTTTACATTCATAGAATTGCCATGCTAGAGTAGGATTGGAACTTAGGTCGTAAAACTTTTGTGCGGTAGAACATTAGAAACACTTTCTAGACACAAGGGGTGAAGTAGGCTAAGTGTAGGGTTTAATTATTGCAAAGAATTTTCGAATTAACCCAATTCACCTCCCTCTTGGGCATCTTAATCCTTTCAATTGGTATCGAAGCCTCGTGCTCACGTATTTAGTCTTAACCGCCTAGAGAAAGATGTCTCACGGGAATAGACATCCTCCTATCTTTGAGGGAGATGATTTTCCTTATTGGAAAATCCACATGAAGACGTATCTAGAAGCTCTTGATGTTGGAATACTTAGAGCCGCCTCACAAGGTTTTCCAAAACCTCGGGAGCCCACGCACCTTCAAGGCGATGAAGTGAACTATAAAAAATAGAATGCAAAGGCTAGAAACACCATCTTTAGAGGCCTTTACAAAGATGTGTTTAACCGGGTGAGGAACCACAAGGACATCCATGCACTATGGTCGAACATTTGTGCGCTCTATGAGGGAACTAAGAGCGAGCGTGAGGAACGCTATCATCTCGTAATGAAAAAGCTTAATTCTTTTGAGATGCTTCCTAAACAGAGTGCTAATGAAATGTACTCACACTTAAATGTTCTTGTAGAGGAAGTCAATGGGCTTGGACTCACTCAGATGCAACCATCCGATGTTGTAAGAATAATCTTGAGTGTCCTCCCCATTAACAAATATGGGCATATTGTGACCGTGCTTCATCAAGGTGATCTTTCCACCGCTACACCAACTCAAATCTTGTAAAAGATCAACGCTCATGAGATATACATGCACATCACACCACAAGATGGCTCATCCTCTACCAAGAAAAAAGACAAAGACTTAGCATTCAAGGCTAGCCAAGAGAAGGGCAAAGCAAGAATTGAGTATGAGAGCTCAAGTGATGATGAAGTTGATGATGCAAGTCTTGCTCTCATGGTGAGAAGAGCCGTCAAGATGCTAAAGAAGCTCAACAAGAATGGCGTCAAGTTTGATGGGAAGAAAAAGAAGTTCTTCACTAGCACTAGAAGGAAGCCAATCTCAGAGATGGATTGCTACAATTGTGGAGAACTTGGTCATCTAGCACATCAATGCACCTAACCCAAGAAAGACAAGTACAAGAATAAGTACAAGGGCAAGAAAGATGACTCAAGTAATGAAGATAAAGATGAGAAGAAGAAAAACAAGCCATACAAGAAGGATGGCAAGAAGAAGGACTTCCACAAGAAGAAGGACTTCCACAAGAACAAGGAGAATGGCAAGGCATACATCATCGATGATTGGCTCACGGATATTGATTCATCTAGTTGATCATCCGATGATGATAGTGACAACGAGAAGGTGGCCGCTATTGTGATTGACTCTTCATCATCTTCATCGACACCACCGTCATCATCCTATACACACCTATGCCTTATGGCCAAGGGTGAACGAAAGGTATCAGATGATGATGATAGTAGTGGTGATGAACATGCTAGCAATGATGATAGTGATAGTGATGATGATGAATTTGAATCACCTTCATATGATGATCTTCTTAAATTACTAAATCAATACACTAAGATCATTAGAAAGACTAGAGCTAAGAATGAAAAGCTTGAAATTAAGAATGACTTTCTTTTAGTTAAATGTGACATAGCGAAAAAGGCTAATGTTGAGCTTAGAGAATCAAATGATGCTATGTCATCCAAACTCAAGGAGCTCAAATCTTCTAAGAAAGAGCTTAAAGAAAAACATGATAAACTTGAGAGGAGACATAATGAGCTCATCACTAGCCATAATATGCTAAAAGAAGAATATACAACTCTCAAGATCAATCATGATAATCTTGTTATCGCTCAAGAATTTTTATCCAATGAGCCACATGATGCTACTAACGATGTTGTTAAGATTGATATAGCTACATCATATGATGATTTAATTGTTGAAAGCATTGAGCAAGGATCTAGTGGCAAAGGCAAGCAAGTGGTTGAAACCGACAACTATGATAAGTATGTCAAGCTCAAGCATGATAATGAAAAGCTCAAGAAAGATCTTGAAGAGCTCAAAACCACCAACACTATAGTGCTAGAAACTTTTGATCATATTGATGATTTGATTCTTGAGAATGAGAAGCTCAAAGAAGAGAACAAGAAGCTCAAGTTGGAAAAAGAACATCTTAAGATTGGCTTGAGCAAGTTCACAAGAGGCAAACATCTTCAAAGTGAGCTACTCATAAACACCATCATGAAGATAGATAGAAGTGGAATTGGATATTTGGCAAATCAATAGAAGAAGGCTCAAGCTCAACAACAACACAAATCAAAGCCAAAGCCAAAGAGGTGTTTTGAGTGTGGACAAGAAGGTCACTTTGCACATGAGTGTCAAACTCCACCACCATAACCCTTGCCCAAGCATGTTAGACCTTTTGCTTTCAATGCTCATTACATGTTTAGAAAGGATTCTAGTGGTAAAATGAAAGTCATGTTCTTAAGACCTCCCAACAAGAATAGGCCTAAGAAAATTTGGGTTGTAAAGTCACTAGTAGAGAAAGTCAAGGGCCCTCAACAAGTTTTGGTCCCTAAACAAGCTTGATCTCTTATGTGTAGGTGAACTACAAGACCGGTGGAAGTCATTGGGTAATTGATAGTGGTTGCACACAATATATGACCAGTGATTCTCGTATGTTTATCTCCCTAGATGAAGAAGTAGATGGACAAGAAATAATTACATTTAGAGATAATTCAAAGGGCAAAGTCAAAAGATTGGGCAAAGTGGTAATATCAAATGATCATTCTATATCAAATGTGCTATATGTTGCTTCCTTGAGTTTCAACTTGCTATCCGTTGGACAATTGTGTGATCCTGGCTTCCAATGCTTGTTTATCGAGAAGGAAGTTGTTGTATCTAAGAAGGATGATGATCATATGATATTCAAGGGATTTAGATACAACAACCTATATCTAGTAGATTTCACCTCCGAAGATGCTAACTTGAAGACATGCCTATTCACCAAAACATCACTTGGATGGCTGAAAGGTCCTAATATGGCTAGAGGGGGGTGAATAGCCTATTTAAAAATCTACAAATCAACTAGAGCAATTTGATTAGTATGACAAATAGCGTAATGCAAACTTGCTCTAGCTCTACAATGGTTGCAAGCCACCTATCCAACAATTCTAGTTGCAATGATTACTTAGGCACACAAACTTGCTATGTAAGTACTCACTAGGAGCTCTCAAACTTGCTACTCTAAAGAGCTCAACTAGATGAATGTAAATAATAAGGCAAGCTCTTAATTCTAATTACACTAAAGAGCTTGTATCAACTAGTTTGCAAGAATATAAATAAGTGAGTAGGGTGATTATACCGCCGTGTAGGGGATGAACCAATCACAAGATGAATATATAGCCAATCACCGGGAGAATGCCAAAGATAAGAGACAATCGATTTTCTCCCGAGGTTCATGTGCTTGCCAACACGCTACGTCCCCGTTGTGTCGACCAACACTTGGTGGTTCGGTGGCTAAGAGGTGTTTCACAAACCTCATCCACATGATAGGACACCGCAAGAACTGACCCACAAGTGAGGTAACTCAATGACACGAGCAATTTACTAGAGTTACCTTTCGGCACTCCACCGGGGAAGGTACAACTCCCCTTATAATCACCAGAGATGGCCACGAACAATCACCAACTCATGCCAATCTTCCACCGCTGCTCCAACCGTCTAGGTGGTGGCAACCACCAAGAGAAACAAGCGAAATCCATAGCGCAACACGAATGCCAAGTGCCTCTAGATGCAATCACTCAAGCAATGCACTTGGATTCTCTCCCAATCTCACAATGATGATGGATCAATGATGGAGATGAATGGGAGGGCTTTGGCTAAGCTCACAAGGTTGCTATGTCAATGAAAATGGCCAAGAGATGGAGCTTCAACCGTCTATGGGGCTTAAATAGAAGCTCCCCACGGAATAGAGCCGTTATACCCCTTCAGTGGGCAAAACGCGCTCTGATCGGATGCTCCGGTCAGACTGAGCGGACCCTGGACTCAGCGTCCGGTCCACTAATTTTTGCCACGTGTCACTCTGAGTTAAAACTGAACCATCAGATCTCAACGGCTAAGTGTTGACCGGACGCTCCTGCTAAACTGACCGGACGCTGGAGCCATAGCGTCCGGTCGAGTACAGTAAGGGTCTAAATCCGTTTTTCCTCGACCGGACGTGTTTGGACCACCTCGATCGGACACAACCCAGCGTCCGGTGGTGTACCCTAGCTCCTGTACCACCAAGTCAGTGCGACCGGACGCAGGCAGTCAGCGTCTGGTCACTTGACCGACACTGGCATCTCCTCTGTCTTCTTCTCCCTTGCTCAAATGTGCTAACCACCAAGTGTAACACCTTGTGCACATGTGTTAGCATATTTTCTCAAACATTTTCAAGGGTGTTAGTGATCCACTAGATCCTAAATGCATATGCAATGAGTTTAGAACATCTAGTGGCACTTTGACAACCGCATTTCGATACGAGTTTCACTCCTCTTAATAGTACGGTTATCTATCCTATATGTGATCACACTCTCTAGGTGTCTTGATCACTCAAACAAAATGGTCCCTATCATTTATACCTTTGCCTTGAGCCTTTTGTTTTTCTCTTTCTTCTTTTTCAAGTTTAAGCATTTTATCATCACCATGCCATCACCATCGTCATGATCTTCGCCATTGCTTCATCACTTGGAGTAGTGCTACCTATCTCATAATCACTTTGATAAACTAGGTTAGCACTTAGGGTTTCATCAATTAACCAAAACCAAACTAGAGCTTTCAATCTCCCCTTTTTGGTAATTGATGACAACCCTTACACAAAGATATGAATTGTAATTTAATTGAATCCATGTTTCTTACCCAAGCATATTTACCATGTGTAAATGATATGGACAAGTTTTATGAATCCCAAATGGTAGCAATTGCTTCCCCTACATATGTGCTAAGAGTTTGTATTGTAGCTTGCACATATGCTTAGATAGGAAATATAGGAGTCAATTTCTACCAAATTATGCTAAGGTATAAGAGATGGACCTTTGAAGCGTGATACCAATCGGAGTGCACTAATATACCATCCTTAGCACCATTAGTAACTAGGCATACACAAAAACTAGAATACCCCATGAGATCAACATTGCAAGTAAGGGTCTAGTTTCCATAAAATGATTTTAAGTCTAGTTACTTTAGCTCAATACCACTTGGAAATACAATCACTAGATTACCTATGCATGCTAGTTTTTCATTTCATCAATCAAGCATATAACTAGCATACACCACACAAGCATGGATATTGAAATTTGAAACTTGTGCCATGCAAGCAAATATATAAAATGCACATTCAAATGCAACATACAAGTTTATGAGCTTGCTCCCCCTACTTGTGTGTATTTTTTATTGATCCCCTTACAATGACATTTCATTTGTTTGCTCCCCCTATGTCAATTACTCTCATATCTCTCCCCCTATGTCAAATACTCCCTTATCACGCATATCTTTGTTTCTCTCCCCCTTTGTCAACAATTAGCACAAAAGGTGAGCTCAAATTATAGATAGGTTGGGGTGAAACCATGTGAGATGAGGATTATTTTCCAATTTGGTTCAATCTAGATTACTTGCAAAAGATATTTAACTCAGTTTGATCCAAGGACAAGCTTCTTCACACCTTCAAATAAAGGTTATCTTGTACCATGTTGAGTGAAACACTTATAGCTCATTTTATAGATCAAACACTAGGTTTACAAGCCCATAAACATGTCATATGCTATCACTAGATCATTTCACACATACAAGCGATAGTGGTACCATACAAGCATCAAATTCATTTGATTTTCATGAATGAGCCTTTTCAAATGTGAAATATGTCTAGATGCACTAATCATGTCCTTAGCAAGGATGTATGCCATGCCAATTAACTTTTACCTTGGATTGCTCGAAGGAGAGGCATGTCTTAGAATTGGGGATGTATCAACACATATTTGAGAAGTCAAGTATGTTCAATTCATTCCTTAGCTTGCAAAACCTCTTCTCATCAAGTGGCTTGGTGAATATGTTGGCAAGTTGATCTTCAGTGCCTACACTCTCTATGCAAATGTCCCCTTTTTTGTTGGTAATCTCTTATGAAATGATGGCGGACATCAATATGCTTTGTTCTTGAGTGTTGAACCGGATTGTTGGAGAGCATGACGGCACTTTCATTGTCACATAGCAATGGCACTTGCTTGAATTTGATTCCAAAGTCACTCAAGGTAGCCTTCATCCAAAGTAATTGAGCACAGCAACTACCGACCGAAATGTACTCCGCTTCGGTGATTGAAAGTGCTACACTATTTTGCTTCTTTGATGACCAATATACAAGTGATCTTCCCAATAGTTGACATGTGCCCAACGTGCTCTTTCTCTCAACTTTCCATCCCGCATAATCGGAGTCCGAATATCCAATCAACTCAAATCTTGCTCCTTTGGGATACCACAATCCAACATTTTGTGTATGCTTCAAGTACCTCAATATTCTCTTTGTTGCCTTCAAATGACTCTCTCTTGGTGAGGCTTGAAATCTAGCACATATGCATACACTAAACATCACATCCGGCCTTGATGCGGTCACATAGAGTAGGCTTCCAATCATAGACCGATACATCTTTTGATCCACCATGTTGCCACTAGCATCACTATCCAAGCTTCCACTTGTCCCCATTGGTGTACTAATAGCTTTAGAATCATCCATTCCAAACTTCTTGAGCATGTCCTTGATATACTTGCCTTGACTCACAAATGTGCCATTCTTCATTTGCTTAATTTGAAGACCAAGGAAGTAGCTAAGCTCTCCAATCATGGACATCTCAAACTCATTTGCCATCATCTTGCCAAACTCCTCACAAAAATCTTAATTTGTTCATCCAAAAATGATATCATCAACATAGATTTGCATTACAAACAAGTCATTTCCAAGCTTCTTGGTGAAGAGAGTGGTGTCAACCTTTCCCATCTTGAATCCTTTAGAGAGTAGGAAATCCCTCAATCTCTCATACCATGCTCTAGGTGCTTGTTTTAATCCATACAAAGCCTTTCTCAACTTGTAAACATGGTTGGGTTTCTTTTCATCTTCAAAACCGGGAGGTTGCTCAACATATACAAGCTCATTGATGTACCCATTGAGAAATGCACTCTTCACATCCATTTGGTACAACTTGATGTTGTGGGCACAATCATAGGCTAGCAAGATCCTAATTGCTTCTAATCTTGCAACCGGGGCATATGTTTCTCCAAAGTCAAGACCTTCAACTTGAGTGTAACCTTGAGCCACTAATCTTGCTTTGTTCCTATTACTATCCCATCTTGATCTTGCTTGTTCCGAAAGACCCACTTGGTTCCAATCACATTATGGTCCTTAGGCCTCTCAACTAATTCCCATACTTGGTTTCTTGTGAAGTTGTTTAGCTCTTCATGCATAGCATTGACCCAATCAACATCATTTAAAGCTTCATCTATCTTCTTAGGTTCAATAGATGACACAAATGAGAAATGCTCATAAAATGAAGCCAATCTTGATCTAGTTTGCACACCTCTTGAAATATCACCAATGATAGTGTCCAATAGATGATCTCTTGCAACATTGGTTGGTTGAAGCACTTGCACTTGATTGCTTGCATTTGATTGATCACTTGGTTGCGATGATGAATTAGCCACTTGTTGTTGATCTTGCACTTTGTCATGACTAGTACTTGCTTGAACTTGATCATGAGAACTACTAGCTTGCACATTTGAGTTAGAGAGCACATGGTTCTTGTCATCTTCAACATCAATCACCTCTCTAGGACTTATATCACCAATGCCCATGTTCTTCATTGCATTGACCAATTGAGTGCCTTTTACATCATCTAGATTCTCATCTTTCTTTTGGGAACCATTTGTTTCATCAAACTCCACATCATGAACCTCCTCAAGAGTACCACTAGCCAAATTCCAAACTCTATAAGCCTTGCTAGTAGTGGAGTAGCCAAGCAAGAAACCTTCATCACATTTCTTTTCAAACTTGCTCAATCTAGTGCCTTTCTTCAATATGTAGCATTTGCAACCAAAAACCCGAAAGTATGCTATGTTGGGTCTTCTTCCATTCAATAGCTCATAAGATGTTTTCTCCATCATGGGGTGACAATAGAGTCGGTTGCTATAGTAGCAAGCCGTGTTGATTGCTTCGGCCCAAAATGAATGACTCACATTGTACTCACTTAACATTGATCTTGCCATGTCAATCAAAGTTCTATTCTTCCTTTCACCTAAGCCATTTGATTGAGGAGTGTACTTGGCCGAGAATTGATGTCTAATTCTAAATTCATCACACAACTCATCAATTCTAGTGTTCTTGAATTCACTACCATTGTCACTTCTAACTTTCTTGATGGTTGTTTTAAACTCATTGTGAATGCCCTTGACAAATGATTTGAATGTTGCAAATACATTACTCTTATCCACTAGAAAGAATACCCATGTGTATCTAGTGAAATCATCCACAATCACAAACCCATACTTATTTCCATCAATGCTAGTGTATGTGGTTGGTCCAAATAAATCCATGTGTATCAACTCAAATGCCTTAGATGTACTCATCATGCTTTTCTTAGGATATGTGTTACCAACTTGTTTTCCGGCTTGACATGCACTATATAGCTTATCTTTTTCAAAAGTGACATCCTTCAAGCCTCTAACTAAGTCATATTTAACCAACTTGTTCAATTGTTTCATTCCAATATGACTAAGCCTTCTATGCCATAACCAACCCATACTAGACTTAGTGATCAAACATGTTGTCAATTGAGCTTCTCTAGCATTGAAATCAACTAAGTATAGATTCTCTACATCATCCACACCAAATATGCACTTGAAACCAAGATCACACAATTGAGCTACCAATAATAGGTTGAAGTTCAAGCTCTCTACAAGTAGCACATTGGAAAATACTTAAGTCATTGGATATTACAATCTTACCAAGCCCTTTGACCTTGCCTTTGCCATTGTCACCAAATGTGATACTATCAATCCCATTGCTCTTGTTTTCATTTATTGAATTGAACATTCTTGAATCACCGGTCATGTGTTGTGTGCAACCACTATCAAGCACCCAATGCCTTCCTCCGGCTTTATAATTGACCGACACTGGCATCTCCTCTGCCTTCTTCCCCCTTGCTCAAATGTGCTAACCACCAAGTGTAACACCTTGTGCACATGTGTTAGTATATTTTCTCAAACATTTTCAAGGGTGTTAGTGATCCACTAGATCCTAAATGCATATGCAATGAGTTTAGAACATCTAGTGGCACTTTGACAACCGCATTTCGATACGAGTTTCACTTCTCTTAATAGTACGATTATCTATCCTAAATGTGATCACACTCTCTAAGTGTCTTGATCACTCAAACAAAATGGCTCCTATCATTTATACCTTTGCCTTGAGCCTTTTATTTTTCTCTTTCTTCTTTTCCAAGTTTAAGCATTTTATCATCACCATGCCATCACCATCGTCATGATCTTCACCATTGCTTCATCACTTGGAGTAGTGCTACCTATCTCATAATCACTTTGATAAACTAGGTTAGCACTTAGGGTTTTATCAATTAACCAAAACCAAACTAGAGCTTTTAGTGGCTATGGCATAGAAGACTTGCTCATGTTGTGATGAGTTCACTCAAGAAGCTTATGAAGAATGAATTGGTGAGAGAGTTGAAGGATGTGAAATTTGAGAAGGACAAGCTTTGTAGTGCATGTCAAGCCGGCAAACATGTTGCAAACACTCATCCTACAAAAGCTTTCATGTCAACCACAAGAGTGCTAGAGCTCCTTCACCTGGACTTATTTGGACCAACAACTTATAAGAGTTTGGGAGGAAATCTTTATTGTCTTGTGATTGTTGATGACTACTCAAGATATACATGGGTGTTCTTCCTTCATGACAAATTCAAAGTTGTATCATGCTTCAAGAAGTTTACCAAGAGAGCACAAAATAAGTTTGAAGTGAAGCTCAAAAAGATTAGAAGTGATAATGGTAAAGAATTTGACAACACAAACATTGAAGCATATTGTGATGAAGTTGGAATCAAGCATGAGGTCTCCACAACATACACTCCTCAACAAAATGGTATAGTAGAGAGAAAGAACCAGACACTCATTACTCTAGCAAGAACAATGCTTGATGAGTACAACACACCCGAAGCTCTATGGGCGGAAGCTATCAACACCGCATGTTATGCATCCAACCGCCTATTCCTTCAAAAGTTTCTTGGTAAGACACCTTATGAGTTGCTCAATGGGAAGAAACCAGACGTCTCATTCTTTAGGGTGTTTGGTTGCAAATGCTACATCTACAAGAAGCGACAACACCTAAGGAAGTTTCAAAGACGTTGTGATATTGGTTTTCTTGTTGGTTACTCATCAAAGTCCAAAGCATATAGAGTATTTAATCATGCCACCGGCTTGGTTGAAGAAACATATGATGTGGAATTTAATGAATCTAATGGCTCTCAAGGAGCACATGAGAATCTTGATGATGTAGGTGATGAACCATTGATGGAGACCATAAAGAATATTCTGGTTGGATACATCAAGCCACAAGATGATGAAGATAATATACAAGTGATTAATCCACCTTCTTCATCAAATGTGCCACAAGATGGTGATAAAGATGGGAGAGTAGAAAATGAAGACACTCATGTCTCCCATGATCAAATGGTGGCACAAGCATAAGATGTTGATGCTCCACAACCTCCCCCTCAAGTGGTTGATAGAAGAAACTCACCTCTACTACAAGCTCATCCACAAGATCTCATCATAAGGAGTCCATCAAAGGGTGTAATGACTCAATCTCAAAAGCTTGCTTCCTTTATTGAACATCACTCTTTTGTCTCTTGTGTTGAACCTAAGAATGCAGAAGAAGCTCTTTAAGATTCCGATTGGATAAATGCCATGCATGAAGAGTTGAACAACTTCGATCGCAATGAAGTTTGGACTCTTAAAGAGCGACCACAAGGTGCAAGAGTCATTGGAACAAAGTGGGTGTTCCACAACAAGCAAGATGATCAAGGTGTTGTTGTGAGAAATCAGGCAAGACTAGTTGCAAAGGGGTTCTCTCAAGTTGAAGGGTTGGATTTTGGAGAGACCTTTGCACCGGTTGCAAGACTTGAAGCCATTCGTATCCTCCTTGCATATGCATCGCATCATGAAATGAAATTATATCAAATGGATGTTAAAAGTGCATTTTTAAATGGTTTCATAAATGAACTAGTCTATGTTGATCAACCTCCCGGGTTTGAAGACCCTAGATATCTTAATCATATTTATAGGTTGTCCAAGGCGCTATATGGGCTTAAGCAAGCCCCAAGAGCATGGTATGAACGCCTTCGAGGTTTCCTCATTGAGAAGGGCTTCACCATTGGGAAGGTCGACACCACACTATTGAAAGCTCTAGTTTGGTTTTGGTGAATTAATGAAACCCTAAGTGCTAACCTAGTTTATCAAGTGATCATGAGATAGGTAGCACATTCCAAGTGGTGAAGCAAATGAAGATCATAGCATGATGATGGTGATGCCATGGTGATGATCAAGTGCTTGGACTTGAAAAGAAGAAAGAGATAAACAAAAGGCTCAAGACAAAGGTATAAATGGTAGGAGTCATTTTGTTTTGGTGATCGAGACACTTTGTGAGTATGATCACATTTAGGTTCGATAGCCGTACTATTAAGAGGAGTGAAACTCGTATCAAAATGCAGTTATCAAAGTGCCACTAGATGCTCTAACTCATTGCATATGCATTTAGGATCTAGTGGAGTGCTAACACCCTTGAAAACATTTGTGAAAATATGCTAACACACATGCACAAGGTGATACACTTGGTGGTTGGCACATTTGAGCAAGGGTTAGGAACTTCACCGGCACCCTAGACAGAAAAGACGGAGGTCACTATAAGTGACCGGACGCTAGTCTCGGTTGGACCGGCGTGTCTGATCAGGTGAAGCATGAAGATGCCAGCGTCGGTCTCTGATCGGACGCTCGGTCACTTAGTGACCGGACGCTGAATGGTTGCGTCCAGTCCTGCTGACGTGGATGGCACAGGGGAGTCGCCGTGTGACCGGATGCTGGGTGTGTTCGGTCGAGCATGACCGGACGCGTCCGGTCTTGAAAATTCGTCTCTGGATGCTTACTGGAAATGACCAGACATTGGGGTTCAGCGTTCGGTCACTTTGAGCTGCTGCGTCCGATCATCACTTGACCGTTGAGATCGGGCGATCGACATTTGAAGAGAGCGGACACGTGGCACACATCGCATGACCGGACGCAGAGGTCTAGCATCTGGTCAATATGACCAGAGCGTCCGGTCGCCCCATGTTGTGCCTAGTGAAGGGGTACAACGGCTCTATTTCGTGGGGGCTGCTATTTAAGCCCCATGGCCGGATCAAGCTCACCCTCTTAGCCATTTTGCATTGACATAGCAACCTTGTGAGCTTAGCCAAAGCCCTCCCACTCATCTCCATCATAGATTCATCATCTTTGTGAGATTGGGAGAGAATCCAAGTGCATTGCTTGAGTGTTTACATCTAGAGGCACTTGGTGTTCGTGTTTCACTGTGGGATTCGCTTGTTACTCTTGGTGGTTGCCACCACCTAGATGGCTTGGAGCAGCGAGGATCGTCGAGCAGAGGTTGGTGATTGTCTCCGGCTCCGATCGTGGTGATTGTGAGGGGTTCTTGACCTTTCCCCGGCGAAGAGCCAAAAGGTACTCTAGTGGATTGCTCGTGGCTTGTGTGATCCTCATCTTGTGTTGGTTGTGTGCACCCTATTGAGGGTTTGGCGTGTGATGCCAATTAGCACATGAACCTCCAAGTGAGTGAATCGCCACAACGAGGAGTAGCTTGCCGACAAACAAATGAACCTCGGTAAAAAATTATTGTGTTCATCATTTGATTCCAAGGTGATTGGTCTTCATTGATATTGATTCTTGTGATTGATTGGTTCACTCCTCGATACAGCGGTATAACTATCTTGCTCACTGTCCTTACATTACCGCATACTAGTTGTCAAGCTCTTTAGTGTAGCTAGTTGTGAGAGCTTGTTAGTTTGGTTAGTGTGGCTCTTTAGTTAGCCTTTGAGAGAACACTAACTTAGTGTAGTGACATAGCTATTGTGTGGATAGAAACTGTATCAACTAGAATTGTGGTAGGTGGCTTGCATTTTTTGTAGGCTAGCACAACACTTGCTTCACCTCATAATTGTCTAACCGGTTTGCTAAGTGTTGTTGTACAAATTTTTATTAGGCTATTCACCCCCCCCCCTCTAGCCATTAGGACCTTTCAACTATTCACCAAGAAGCTTGATAGAGAGATCTTCATTTGTCAAGTATATGTTGATGATATCATCTTTGGATTATCAAATGAAGATTCTTGCAAAGAGTTTGGTGAATTGATGTCGAAGGAGTTCGAGATGTCTATGATTAGAGAGCTTACATTCTTTCTTAGTTTTCAAGTCAAGCAAATGAGAGAAGGGATTTTCATCTCTCAAGAAAAGTACACCAAGGATCTTCTCAAGAGGTTCAATATGGATGAATGTAAGCCAATCAAGACACCAATACCATCTAATGGACATCTTGACCTAGATGAGGGAGGTAAAACAGTTGATTAAACTCTCTACCGCTCTATAATTGGTAGCTTGTTATATTTAATCGCATCTAGGCCCGACATCATGTTTAGTGTGTGTATATGTGCAAGATTTCAAGCTAATCCTAAGGAAGCTCATTTGATTGCTGTTAAAAGAATCCTTAGGTATCTTAAGCACACACCAAGCATTGGCCTTTGATATTCCAAAAGAGCTAGATTTGAATTAGTTGGCTATTCTAATTTGGATTATGCCAGTTGCAAAGTTGATAGAAAAAGCATATTCGGAGGGTGCCATTTGCTTGGTAGATCACTTGTGTCTTGGTCCTCCAAGAAGCAAAATAGTGTGGCTTTGTCCACCGCCGAAGAGGAATACATTGCCGTGGGTGCTTGTTGTGCATAAATACTTTACATGAAGCAAATTTTGCTAGACTATGGTGTAGTTATAGAAAAGGTACCTCTTTTGTGTGACAATGAGAGTGCAGTAAAACTTGCTAATAATCTGGTCCAACACTCTTGCACCAAGCACATAGATATCCGCCATCACTTTCTTAGAGATCATGTTGCTAAAAATGATATATCTCTAGAAGGTGTAAGAACCGAGGATCAATTGGCGGATATCTTCACTAAACCGCTAGATGAGGCTACATTTTGTCGGTTGAGGAATGAGCTCAATGTGCTTGATTTTAGCAACTTCACTAGAAAATGAGCTTGTGTTGTCCCTTGCATTGCATTGTAATATACAACATATTTACTTCTTGGTAATGTATTTAGGGCTTGTCTAACATGGTTAAGATAACCACCGAAAAGCGTGTGAAGAAGCTTAACCTTGGATCAAACTTGACAAGCAACTAGAATTACCTTCAAGTATTGCATTGCATATGCATGAATGTTGTTTTGTCGTTTCTCTTAAAATTACCCTTTTACTGCCTATTTTCTTAAAAAGAATTATAGCCTAAGGCAAAATACTTTAAAAAATTTGAGGGTTTGAGAGAGGTCACTCACATCAGTCCCAATTAATGTTTATTTGGGTCTTATTAAAGTTGGGACTTGATTGGGAATAGGCAGTGCGAAGGAACTTTAAAGATTTGCTGAAAAAGAGTGATCGGACGCTGCACCAGACTCTGATGTCCAGCGTCCGGTCAGTTCATAGGAGGTGAACTGTTGCTGCGAAGGAGTGACCGAATGCTGGAACAGTTCTTTCCCTACGTCCGGTCAGATGGCGTCCCTGCGTCCGATCAAGCGAAGAAGATGATCTAAGGATCGACCGGACTCTGGCTGCGTCCGGTCAGTGGTGATCGGACGCATCCGGTCGTGACTCAAGAGGTTTTGGACCTCTCTGGAGTCGACCGGACTCTGGGTGGCAGCGTTTGGTCGTTGCCACCAGAGCGTCCGGTCAGTAGAAATCGTACGGGATCTGGACTCTTCCCCGTTTCCTTTTCTATCACTGGTGGGCCACCTCATATAACCGCAGCGCCGCATCACGCCTTGACCTATTCCACCCACATTGACTTCACCGGTTCCTGAGTCGCTGCCTGTCGCGCCACCTCCCACGCCGCCGTTGCCTCCTCCACAGTGCAGCCGCACCCACACCTCTGCTCTGCGCCGCTCCGCATTGCCGCACCACATCACGCCACCGCACCCCGCGCCATCGTGCCCACTGCAGCAGCGCTGCCTGACTGTGCCCAAGCCACCGCGTGCCCCCGTGCCCTAGCTTCGCCATGGTTCAGCCACTTCTCTACAGCGCAAGCTCGTGCCCTACGCTGTCATCACCAGCCTCATTTAGCGTCGCTTTGCCTCGTCGGAACCCTAACCCTAGGCGTTTTCCCGATGGTGCCCCCGTGATTCATTCCTCTGCTCTTCGGCTCGCTGGTTCGTCAGGTAGTAAGCCCTCGCTTCTAATTTCGTATCTAATGCTTGCTTCTTAGGTTTTCGTATCTCTAGATGTATATTGAAATTATTCATATATCCAATCTATTTCATTGTGCAGCGAGTCGGTGTTGTTGAGGTCACTTTGGCAGTTGTCAGATAACTTGGGGCCAAGCTCATGAGTATGGATCAAGGCCAAGCCTCGAAAGTGTTAGTGATAGTTGGTTCTTGTCCGTGATTGCAGTTTGTTTTAGCTTCAGCAATGGCTCATGTCAAGAACGCCGGAGGTAGTCCAGGTGATGAGGATCCGAGGCCTCCACCTTGCTTGCTTGCTGATGTGAAAGGCAAGGCGATGAAGAAGATCACGTCGAAGAAGCAGAAGTATGCAGATGCTGATACAGCGAGAGCAACAGCAGTGGTAGCCGCCGCATAGCGTGCAGAGAGAGAAGGTGCTCGGAGTGGAGTATAGATTGTAGATCAGCTTTCACCAGCACAGAGGGCATGCATTGAGCAGGTTGAGCATCATCATGGTAGTCCGGCTAGGACTGTCACGCTTGAGGGATGCCGTGTCATTTTGGAGGAGACCCAGCCTCAGGGGGAGCCATAGCAACAGATAGAGCAAGCTTAGGAGGGAGAGCAGACAGAGGAGACTGAGCAGGCACCACAGCTTTGCCGCCCTAGTTGTACCAATACCCAGGTGACACTGAGGCCAGAGACACAGCGGAGGTGTTCTCGTCCGCCTCCTAGACCACAGGGTCCGCCTCCAGTGACTCATCTGGATTTGAGGGCCGCCACGGCTAAGTAGGTACAGTAGATCAGATTTGTGCAGTTCGAGGAGTGGTTCCCGCCTAGGAGGGATGAGCGTGCTTCAGAGGGCTTCTATACACCACTGTAGGAGGATTTCTATAATGTATATCTTAATAGTGGGGTTGCTTTTAGATCTCATAGGGTTTGTTCCATTGAGGCCATTGTCGCAGCAGCAGGAGAGTAGATCCGCCCTCACCTATCTTACCTACCAGGGCTGACAGATTTACTTGGATGGACTGGCAGATATGTTCCATCATGGGTCCGTGAGTTCTATGATACACTTTGGATTGACCCAGGGCACAAGTTTATTCACTTTGCATTCAGAGGCCATGACTACAGGCTGATCAGCTTTAGGGTCAGAGAGATCCTTAGATTACAGGAGTCACCCATCCGCATTCATGAGGTTTGCTATAGACACACAGAGCCTCCTAGATGCCCTCACGGTGGTCTTGTGCCTCCCACAAATCTCATCCGACCTTTTTTCACAGAGCCATTCGGTGAGGGGTCAAGCAGGACACCCAGAGATCTTACTCCTATAGCTAGACTGCTTGATGCTATCATGAGGAGGACCCTGCTACCGAGGATGGGATATCACGAGGGATTGACTCGCATTCAGTTGTGGCTACTGAACGCTCTGATGCAGTAGACAGTCTTTGATGTATGGGATGTTATTCTTTCTGAGATGGAGGATACACTTGCAAAGGGATTCAGAGGTCACAGGCAGCTACCGTATGCTCATTGGATTACGTTTTTGATTCATAGGGTAGTCACAGTGAGGCCTCATGAGATGTTGGTAGAGTATTTAGGAGCTATTATAGAGTTTCTAGCCTATAACATGACTCAGATGCTCCACCACAGTGCAGTGAGGACACCTAGATAGCCACTGAAGGACACGTGGACGCCTAAGAGGGGGGGGGGTGAATTAGGCAACTTAAAAACTAACTCTAAACTATGGCCTCTTTTTCTACTTCTAGCAAAACCTATGCAAAAGATAATCTATCTAGATGTGCAACTACGGTTTTGCTAGTGTGTTGCTATCTCTACCGCAAATGATAATAATATGATCAATGTAAATGCGGAAGCTTAAAGAGCAAGGTAGAGATATGCAAACTCCCGTCGACGACTCCGGTATTTTTACCGAGGTATCGAGAAGCTGCAAGCTTCCCCTAGTCTCGTTGGAGCCCCTCGCAAGGAATCCCTCGCAAGGGCCAAGCTCCCGGTCGGGTAACTCCGTGGATAGCCTCGGGCCTTCCCCACGCAGCAAGTGGGTCTCCGATGTGCCTTCCAAGCAAGCCTCTCCGGATGCTCCCCGCCGTCTTCACTATCAAGCTTTCGGCCAAACGCAGCATGGGCCTTGAGACACGGTGGCGGCCACACCACAAACGCGGTTGGTGTGATCTCGCAAGACTTCAAGCCCTCCGATGTACAACACTTGTGCTCACAAGCACGGGGTGGCAAGAGGTATGCAAACCTCACTTAAACACTAGGCAAACACCTAGAGCAAGCGCATAAGCGATGGTCTAATCAACCTAAGCACTTCGCAAAGCACTTATGCTAATCACCTAATAAAACACTAAGCACTATGCATGTGGAGATCACTCAAATGGTGTATCAACACTCTTGATATGTTTCCTCGGCTCCACACTCCTCAAATGGGCGGTTGGGGTTGTATTTATAAGCCCCATCGAGAAAGTAGCCGTTGGGGTCGAACTCCCGCAATTACGCGCATCGACCGACGCCGAATAAATCTGACCGGACGCGCCCGCGTCCGTCGTCCCGACCGTTAAGTAGCGCGAACCACCGATCGGACGCCGCCCGGCGTTCGAGCCACCGGACGCGTCCGGTCGCGATTCAGGCGCTGGAACTCTCTTCAGATTCGATCGGACGCTGCGTTCTCTGCGTCCGGGTCGGTTGTCGCCAGCGTCCGGTCCTTGCGTCCGGTCGCTTTCTCACCGAGCCACCGGTCCGGCGTCGGTCGCGCTTCCGGCGTCGGTCCGTCGTCCATCGCGCTGTCTGGTAAGCTCGTTTTTTTGCGATCTTGCGCGCGGCTTGGTTCCTATCTTCATGCTTGGACTTTGCTTGACATCTTGGGTCTTTTCTTGTGCTTCTAAGGTCTTGCTTGAGGTGTTGATCATCGGATCATCACGTCGCCTTAAATCCAAGTCACGTCTTGCACCCTATTGGACTACAAAACAAACACTTGCAAATTCATTAGTCTAATTTGGTTGTGTTGGTCATCAAACGCCAAAATCCAAAGTAAATGGTTCAAGGGTCCATTTTCCTTACAATCTCCCCCTTTTTGGTGATTGATGACAACACGACCAAAGCAAGCAAATGATAAAAAATTTAAATTTAAAAAGTATTTACTTGCTAGGATGCAATGCAAAGGGCAAGGTTATATGATACTAATTGATAGATACCAATTAAAACTTTACTCAAAAGCATGTCTTGCCCTTGCAAATGTCCCCATGTGATATTATGGATTAGAGCCTATCTTTTTTAAAAAAAATTTCCATTACATAGACTAATCCATAATTCACTTTCCTCCCTTTCTCGGACCATTACCACTTGTAGACATCAACTTGATGCTTGCCTTTGGTCCTTCAAATTCTCCCCCTTTGGCATCAAACACTAAAAAGGAAGACATTAGTAGCACAAGGGAGGGTCAAATTTCATGATCCTTTGTGTATAGAGTGAAATGGATCACAAAATTTGACTCTCGCATTATATAGACTAAGCTCCCCCTAAATATATGCATACATATGGTAGAAAGCAAAGCATATGCATAATTAGCAAATTGTTGCACGAGAGAGTTTAATCTATATAATGCATGGAGAAAGCTTTATATAAATATGAAATGAAATCAACATGATGATGCCAATCTGAAGAACGATGCTTCTCTTGAGGGACTCCATTTTCCTTGCAATGAGACCACTACACACATGATAAACTTGAAAAGGTGTTAGTCTCAAAGCGTCCATCTTGTAGATGATCCTCCCCTAAATTTGTGCATGGAGACATGGAATACTTGTAGTACTCATGCACAATTGATTTTGGAGTCAAAATACCACTTGAAAGATGATATTTGGGAGAAAATTATCTACAATTTGGACTTTTGGCACATATTAGATAAACAATAGTAAGACAAGCTATGTGCCATGCTCCTAAGCAATTTTAAACCATGTAGGTTTGCTCCAAGGGTTACAAATGAGACCGAGCAAGCCTACCATATGAAATACCTAGTCTATGCATGACAAAAGATATAAGCATGCAAATGCAACCCTAGGCATGAAAAGTAACTAGATGCTTAAAGATATCAATTGTAGGAAAAACTAATTGCAAGATGTACCAATTTAAAAGCAATAACATCTAGTTACCTAACATGGGAAGGGGAATTTGGGTCCATAGTATTCACTAACCCACTTGGCAATGATTTTGTCCATCATGATGCACCCCATGAAATGCACCCATACTTTGCCAAGTCTCCAAATTCCCCGTGGTCTGACGGACTTCTTACTTCCCTTTCGGGATCCAAACCTTCTTGGTGCTCTTCATGTTGGAAATGATTTCCTTTGGCACCCAAAAGCGTTTGACCCCTTTGTTTGCTTGCTTGTTCACCTTGATGGCCACCACCTTGTCATTTTTCTTCTTCTTCAAGAGATAAGGTGTGGAGGCCTTCTTGTCCACCTTGTTGGTGTAGGTGTTGGAGAGCTTGCTTGTTTGCTTTTTCTCCTTCTTCTTTGCTCCTCCCCCTTTCTTCACCTTGCACTCATAGGACTTGTGGCCTTCTTTGTGGCACACATAGCAAACCACGATTTGTCCTTCATCAAGCTTCTTCACTCCCTTGACGGTGTTATCTTGATGAAGTTGGGTTTGCTTCGCCTTGCCTTTCATTTGAGTCAAGTCCTTGGTGAGGCGAGCTACTTCTTGCTTGAGTTGCTCATTCTCTTTTGCAACCTCTTGTGTGCATGTATCTACAATCACTTTCTTAACACAAACTTGGTTGCACAAAGGTGAGTCTAAACATAAATCATTGCAAGAGGTAGATGCATCCTTTTTAATTATGTCATTTCTTTTAGATGCCTTGGTGGGGGTATTTTTTATGGCCTTAGGATTAGCAACTTGATTTGTTAGCTCATCACAATGTTTGCACATGATTTCCATTTTAGCAAGCAAACTTTGATAATCATTTTGTGAGCTAGCTAACTTTTCTTTTAATTTTTCATTTTTCTTTTCAAGTTGCTTATCATTAATTGTGCATGCACTTGTAGTTGCACTAGCCTCAAGTTGCTCAATTTTAGTAGATAGTTCAACATTGAGATTTGCAAAGTTTTCATATTGTTCAAGCAAATTCTTGTATGCTTCTTGTGAACTACCTAGCTCTTCTTTTAAAGTTTTGAGCTTCTTTTGTTGACTAGTGCAAACTTTAGCATATTTAAGATTTTGTTGCACAATTGTATTGTAAGAAGGCAAGTCATCATCACTATCACTCTCACTAGAGGATGAGCTTTTGTTACCTCGTGCCATAAGGCACACACGAGAAGAGCTTGATGATGAGTGCTTATGACCTCGCCTTTTGTGATGGTTTTCTTCTTCACTTGAAGAATCATCCCATGACCTTATTGTTGTGAGGGCTTTGTTTTTGCACGCCTTCTTCTTTGTCTTGGGTGTGGGCTTGTTTGGACAAACTTCCACAAAATGCCCCATCTCGCCGCATCCGTAGCATCCTCTCTTTCTTTGCTCATTTCTTTGATTGGTGAAAATGAGATCTTGAATTTGGATGGGCACACCCTTGACATTGAGCCTTTGGATCATCTTCTCCACCTTGTTGATTAATTTGATTGATTTTTCATCAAGGTCGGAGGTGGAGGAGGAAGATTGATCATCATCACTTGATTCTTGTTCATCATCATCATCATCCTCATCTTCTTCTTCTTCACTTGAGGAGCTTGAGCTTGAGCTTGACTCAACTTTCTTGCCCTTCATCTTTTTCTTTTCGCTACAAGCGAGAGCTTTGCCTTTGCTTGATGAAGATGCTTCTCCTTGACCCATCTTACGTGACATTTCAAATGCCACTAGCTTGCCAATGACAATGCCCGGGGTCATGGTGCTCAAGTTCTCCATGTTGTGAAGGATGGTGATGATGCTTGCATATTTCTTTTGTGGTAGAACGGAGATGATCTTCCTCACGATGTCCGCATCATCTAGCTTTAATAATCCTATTGAATGGAGCTCATTGATAATTAGATTCAATCGAGAATACATATCACGAACAAGCTCATCATCATTCATAGCAAAGGAATCATAATTTTGCTTAGCTAGACAATGTTTTTGCTCACGGACATTACTTGTACCGTCATGGAGCTCTTGAAGTTTTAACCAAATTTCATGTGCCGTATTTAAGGTGAACACTTGGTTAAACACATCCATGCTAAATGATTCAAACAAGCAATTCTTAGCTCTAGCATTAAAATGTATTTCTTTTTCATCACTCTTTGTGGGTTTTTCGGGATTCTTGATGGGTTTCATCCCGTCACGAGTGACTCTCCATACACCCAAATCAACCGCCTCAAGGTGGCAAGCCATTCTAGCTTTATAGTATGGGAAGTTAGAGCCGTCAAATTGTGGAGGCCTAGCGGTATCCATCCCAACCACTCTACAAGCGTCGGCTCAACGGCGGTTAAGCCAAAGGTCCAAATATGAGCCAACCGGCTCTGATACCAATTGAAGGACACGTGGACGCCTAAGAGGGGGGTGAATTAGGCAACTTAAAAACTAACTCTAAACTATGGCCTCTTTTTCTACTTCTAGCAAAACCTATGCAAAAGATAATCTATCTAGATGTGCAACTACGGTTTTGCTAGTGTGTTGCTATCTCTACCGCAAATGATAATAATATGATCAATGTAAATGCGGAAGCTTAAAGAGCAAGGTAGAGATATGCAAACTCCGTCGACGACGACGGTATTTTTACCGAGGTATCGAGAAGCGCGCAAGCTTCCCCTAGTCCTCGTTGGAGCCCCTCGCAGAATCCCTCGCAAGGGCCAAGCTCCCGGTCGGGTAACTCCGTGGATAGCCTCGGGCCTTCCCCACAGCGCAAGTGGGTCTCCGATGTGCCTTCGGCAAGCCTCTCCCGGATGCTCCCCGCCGTCTTCACTATCAAGCTTTCGGCCAAACGCCGGGCCTTGTTCCCTCCGGTACGGTGGCGGCCACACCACAAACGCGGTTGGTGTGATCTCGCAAGACTTCAAGCCCCTCCGATGTACAACACTTGTGCTCACAAGCACGGGGTGGCAAGAGGTATGCAAACCTCACTTAAACACTAGGCAAACACCTAGAGCAAGCGCATAAGCGATGGTCTAATCAACCTAAGCACTTCGCAAAGCACTTATGCTAATCACCTAATAAAACACTAAGCACTATGCATGTGGAGATCACTCAAATGGTGTATCAACACTCTTGATATGTTTCCTCGGCTCCACACTCCTCAAATGGCGGTTGGGGTTGTATTTATAAGCCCCACCGAGAAAGTAGCCGTTGGGGTCGAACTCCCATAATTCGCCATCGACCGGACGACTGAATCGTCTGGCCGACCGACGACCGTCCGGTCGTCCCGACTGCCGTTAAGCCTTGAACTACCGATCGGACGCTGCTGCGGCGTCGTCGTCGCCTGCCGACGCGCGTCCGGTCGCGATTTCAGCGCTGGAACCCTCTTCAGACTCGATCGGACGCTGCGTTCCTGCGTCCGGTCCGTTTGCCGCCAGCGTCCGGTCTCTTGCGTCCCGTCGTCGCGCTCTATCGAAGCCACCGGTCCGGCGTCGGTCGCGCTTCGGCGTCCGGTCCGGCGTCCCGCCGCTGTCTTAGCTTCGTTTCTTTGCGATCTTGCGCACGGCTTGGTTCCTATCTTCATGCTTGGACTTTGCTTGACATCTTGGGTCTTTTCTTGTGCTTCTAAGGTCTTGCTTGAGGTGTTGATCATCGGATCATCACGTCGCCTTCGTCCAAGTCACGTCTTGCACCCTATTGGACTACAAAACAAACACTTGCAAATTCATTAGTCTAATTTGGTTGTGTTGGTCATCAAACGCCAAAATCCAAAGTAAATGGTTCAAGGGTCCATTTTCCTTACAGCCACGCCATTGCCCAGAGGTGCCAGAGTCTGTAGCCTAACAGGATAAGACTATCAGGGGCATTGTAGCGATAGAGGAGGAGCAGCTAGATGCTCAGCAGGAGGGTATGGTCGAGAGCGACCCTAGTGACAGTACAGATGATGATTATCAGGATATCCCTCGGATGCCTCCTTGACGTCATGACGGTGAGGCCAGTGGCTCTAGCTTAGCTCTACAGGCACCGCAGACAGACCCCGCTCTACTTGCTATACTTGAGCGGATGAGGCAGTATTAAGCTCACTAGGCCTAGGAGACAACAGCTTCTCTAGCACAGGTTCAGGCTAGATATGATGAGTTCCAGCGACAGTAGCAGGCTATCTAGCAGTAGCAGCTCCTCATGCAGTAGCAGTTACTTGGATTCATGCAGCATGTTGTGACTGCTATTGGGGCTCCACAACCACAGCTTACACCTCAGCTTGGCTAGCTTGCCACCACTTCATAGACTCTAGTTGTACAGCCCAGTGGGCTTCAGAGTTAGGGATAGATAGCTACTCAGTTTGCTTCACCTATAGAGCAGGTGTCCTAGTGGTTTGCCTCACCAGTGATAGCCTAGGGTCCGTAGTTTACACCGCTACATACGAGCTTCACACCGGCTCAGAGTTCGTCGATGCTTGTGCCAGACACCCTAGTTTCTAGGAGCCTTGGTGCTACCTTTAGCGAGTTAACAGGACAGCCTACACTGCCAGATCTACATATCCCTGGTCCTTCCATAGTTGCTCCTATTACTAGGACTATAGAGACATTCCCTTCATCTATTGCACCATTAGAGCCGCCTGCTTCAGTGATACCTGTAGAGTCATAGGCTGCACCAGTCCTAGATCGAACCTAGACCGCTTCAGCATCACTTCCAGTGATAGAGGGTCATACTGCTCAGAGCTCAGGATCAGATGATGATGCTGCCCAGTTCTAGATCGCTCATCGCACCTCAGCGCCCGACTCATTCGCTGTAGCCCCATCGACCGACCCTTAGGTTTTGGTGTTTGACGCCAAAGGGGGAGAGTGATCGAGTATGATAGACTTAGGGGGAGCGATATATCTAGGGAGAGCTTATCTATTACATTTAGCTTTTTATGTGTGATACATTATTATGCATTCATGTTTACCTTCCTGCATTGAACTACGTACGTGTGATATTAATGTGATCGTGATATTTATGTGATATGTGACATGTGTGCTCTCTACTTTGATCTTTATATATGTCATGTCACTTGGATATGCTCATTTCCTTTGCTTCCACGTTTTACTCCGATACAAATGAGCTTTATTTCTTGTACTCGTACTTATTTCATATCTATTGAGTACATCATGTTGGCTTGGGTCATATAAGCTTGCCTAACTCTTTTGTTCTTATTGTCAAAAGCTTATATGAACCAAGCATGTTGAAAACCTCATCTCTTTTATATACTCGAGGTTGTATTGTCATCAATCACAAAAAGGGGGAGATTGAAAGAATCTAGGCCCCTAGTTGGGTTTCGGTGATTAATGACAACACTAGATTACTGTGACTAACGTGTGTTTTGCAGATGCAATTAAGTTAGGTCATGGTAATGGCAATTGATTGGGCAATCATGGTTGTCATGCCCCTACGATGGAAATCGTTTCAGTTTTCAAATGATGGACGACAAGGCTAAGGATGGACTAGTTCTAAGTGTCGTTTGATGTTGAAGAGACACTTGAAGTAGTTTAGGACTTTGTTTATCCTTTCACCATACTATTAAAGGGGGTATGGATAGGTAGCTTGACCTAGGTAAGTCTAGTGGGTTAGGTGTGGTGCACACTTATCAAATCTAGCACTAGGTAGCTCCTAAGTAGCCCTAAGATCAATTGGAGCGAACTTCATTCACATATTATTGTGAGTTGGAAGTGAATGGAGGGTCAAATGTTGACCGAACGCTGGTTTCGGTGTGACCGAATGCTGGCACAGAGTCCGGTTAGTTCATTTGATCAAGGCGAAGTCGTCTGGATGCGACCGGATGCTGAGTGAAATGTGACCGAACGCTGGGTGCCAAAGTCCGGTCAACTCCAGTAAGGTTTTAGAGAGGGAGAATCCTGATCGGATATGTTCGGTCAGTGCTGATTGGACGCTGGTCAGGTTCCGGCTACTGACCGGACGCTGAGCAGCAAAGTGACCGGACGCTGGGTGCCAGAGTCCGGTCAACATCAGTAAGGTTCTAGAGAGCAGTTTTTGTGACTGGACGCGTCCGGTCAGTGCTAACCGGACGCTGGTCAGTGTCCGGTCACACCTTAACGGCTCAGTGGTGGGAAGAACTGACCAGAGCATCCGGTCAACCTGACTAGAGCATCCGGTCACCCCACAGAGGCACATAACGGTTCGTTTTAAATGAGGGGTTATAAATACTTCCTCTATTCACTCAAGGGATCACTTTTGCTCATTTCAACAGCTGAGAAACATCCTTGAGAGTGCCAAGGAGAGCAAGGTCCTAGTGAGGTGATTGAGATTTGAGAATCCAAGAGAGGCCTCATTAGTGAAAAGAGAGTAGCAAGTGTGCATCCACCCTTCTTATTAGGCTTGTTGTGGTCAAGTGAGAGTTCTTGCTTGTTACTCTTAGTGATCGCCATCACCTAGATGGCTTGGTGGTGATTGGGAGTTTGGTGATCATCTGGTGGAGCTTGTGGATGACCCAACTCAAGTTGTGAGCGGTTGTAGATGATTCACCGCAACGGAGTGTCAAAGAATCAACCCGTAGAGAGCACTTGATCCTTGCGTGGATCAAGGGGGAGCTACACCCTTGCGTGGGTGCTCCAACGAGGACTAGTGGGGAGTGGCGACTCTCTGATACCTCGGCAAAACATCGCCACGTTCCTTCTTCTCTCTTTACTTTAAGCATTTACTATGAGCAATTCAATTCTTATCTTTATATTCATAGAATTGCCATGCTAGAGTAAGATTGGAACTTAGGTTGCAAAATTTTTGTGCGGTAGAACATTAGAAACACTTTCTAGGCACAAGCGGTGAAGTGGGCTAAGTGTAGGGTTTAATTATTGTAAAGAATTTTAGAATTAGCCCAATTCACCCCCCTTTTGGGCATCTTGATCCTTTCAATAAGCCCTGGCTAAAACCAAAAAGCGAACAGGCTGATTATTGACAGACAAAAAGGGTTGGAGGAGGTTGAATTTGGATGAGAATTTATTGGACTACGCTGCATCTAATTATTGATTGGGCCGTATCGGAAGTTCAAAACTCTCATGATGTGCTTCGCTTGATGCGTAAGACGAAAGTGACCTCTAGTCGGAAGTTTCGATCCCCTGTCAGAAGTTCTGTTTTGCACGGGGTCAGAAGTTTTGACTTTTCCTATCTGAATCCAAGTCAACTCAAAGTCTATCCAAACTCATCTGATCTCATGAGAAACTTGCAGATTGCGTCTTAGAGAGGTTTTCTATTGGGATAAGACCAACCTCTCTCTGTATATTGAAGGATCATGTCCGATTAAGGTATGCAACTACACGAACGATCAAAATCAATCTACTACCTCTCTTTTGCCCTTCCAACCTTCATGTTGCTACATCGCTTGATCTGACGATCAAGAATGGTGCCCTAAGCTTGCTAGCTGACCTAGGTGAAAGTACAATTGGCCCCCTAAGTGGGTTTTGATGTTTTAATGACAAACAATTTAGGGTCTAATAAGATTTATGAGCAATGGTGGCAGTGTGGTTAAGTACAAATGGAGATTTGTTGGAATCATGAAAGGATTGCTTTGCAGTGTTTCGGTGATCAAGTTCCCCAAGGATCAGAGGCATATGCCTCTTCGGATCAAGAAGAAGGAACATGCTATTGTGTGCAGGGAGAAGACTGTGTTGGCTTCGCCCAGAAACCACTCAAACACACACACGTCAATGCTCTTGGCGAGAGATAGAAGAAGCACAATAGATACACTATTTTCTAGCGAAGAACACCACAATGACAAACTCGCCTGTATCTTGGCTACATGTTCACTAGACTTGGCAACTGAATACAGAGGAGCACGGGGGCTACATATAGGCCATGGAGCTCGCCTCCATGCTGACCTTCGTGCCATGATTCGTAGGTCCCATGCACAAACACCATGAGTCACTTGCTTATCGGGACAACGCGGCTTCTACCATGCAAATCGGCGCCATGCACACCACTACTCCAACTAGACTCGGTCTCGGCCATTGCATGCTATCCAGGAGGCACACACAGCCATTGCATGCCATCTAGAGGCACACACAACTCGATTGGTCACCCAAAAATAGCTAGACATGCACACCACCATGACGCGACACACACGCACATGCCATGGACACTACATGTCGTGGATTATTTCTAACAATCACCCCCTAATCCACGACACACCCGTACGACCAACCTACATGAGCATCCGCTCGTCGTCAACGTCGGTGCCTTCCTTGCCGCCACTATGCTTGTCACTACCTTCGCTCGAGCGCTCCTCGCCGTGGCATTGACAACGCCGATGCACCTCCCACTGCTCCTCCATGAGCAATAGACGCTTGACGCCATCCGTGACCGCCTCGACTCCGCCACAATGCTCCTGCCAACGAGCTCCTCCAGTGACATGGTCGACATCTTCAACCTAGCTCTTGTATCAATTGTTGGCTAAGCCCTGGAACCGCTCAAACACACACATGCCAACGCTCTTGGCGAGAGATAGAAGAAGCATAATAGATACACTATTTTCCAGCGATGAACGCCGCGGCGACAAACTCGCCAGTATTCTGGCTACATGTTCACAGGACTTGGCAACTGAATACAGAGGAGCACGGGGGGCTATATATAGGCCATGGAGCTCGCTTCCATGTCGGCCTTCGTGCCATGATTCGTAGGACCCGCACAGCAACACCGTGAGCCACTTGCTCATCTAGACAATGTGGCTTCTACCATGCAAATTGGTGCCATGCACAACACTACTCCAACTAGACTCGGTCTCGACCATTGCAAGACATCTAAGAGGCACACACGACCATTGCATGCCATCCAAGAGGCACACATGACTCGATTGGTCACCCAAAACTAGCCAGACATGCACACCACCATGACGCGACACACACGCACATGCCATGGACACTACGTGTCGTGGATTATTTCTAACATTAGCAAAGAAGCAAGGCACTCCCGAAGCATCAGCTAGTACATCTCATGCTACTCCTCGCTCTCCGCACACAGCACCAGCTTCTCTCCCACCAGGCCCGTCTCCTTCTCGCTCCTCCGGTGGTTGTTGTATCCTCACAAGTGCTCTCAAGGCTGCTATCTCTCGGGTTTTTTCAAAGCGCATGGCATTGCTACCTTATCAACGAGGACCATCAGATCCGTCAAGAGCTTTTATGAGATGCATGAGCATATGTGCATGCCTTCATAGCCTCCTCCTCCTCCTCTAGACTTTGGTGAGTTATTTGAGGATTTCAATGAGGTGATTGACCCTACAGCTGATCCTTCTCCTCCTCGTGCTACTCCTCCCGATGATGATGAGACCCTGGCTGCTGCTATGGCACGACAATCTCATGATGGCAAGGTTGCAGTCCCTCCCAATGATTATGATGAGGACACCGTGGTCGAAGGCTAGGATGTCTTCAAAGACGATGCGACGATGACGGTGACGGTGATGACGACGATGGTGATGGTGATGATGACTTGGCGACAACAAGTGACCTTCTGTGGAGCCTAGTTCTCTCTTTTTGGTGCTTGTTGCAAAAGGGGGAGAACCTTGTTAGGCTTATTCTTTTTATCTCGTCATGACTTATATATCTTTTGGACTTGTTTAATCTATCTTAGTGAACTTGCAATCGTAAACTTCATCTCGTGGTGGTATGTGTGTGATGGACATGGAACACTTGGTTGTGATGAATGATTGTAGGACAAGTTTAATGCTTATTTATCTATCTAGCTTGTGGTTGTGGCCTATGACACTTTCGTGTGACGAGTGTTGTTTGTTTTAGTCATGTGTTTTGGAAAGTTGGCTCTTGAATTCATGACCAAAGTTTCTTTTCTTGTTTGTGGTATAATATATCATATTGCATCACACTTTGTATTGTATATGCTTGGTCACACACTTGTTAGGCACCCAACGAATTCCAAGATATAGGTGGAGCTCTTTGAATTAATATAAGTGCAAAATTGACTTTACAAAGTCTCAAATTGAATTCAAATAAATTGCACATGCATATTAAGGGGTTGCTTCTTATATAAGTTGGGTTTCAAAAGTTTAAATTCTTTTCAATCTTTTATGTAAGCCTAAATTTGTTGTCATAAATCACAAAAAGGAGGAGACTGAAAATGCAATTGGCCCCCTAAGTGGGTTTTGGCATTTTAATGACAAACAATTTAGGATCTAACAAGATTTATGAGCAGATCGCAGTGGTTAAGTACAAATGGAGATTTGTTGGAATCATGAAAGGAAATGAGAGCCCTCAATCTTTATTTAAATCAAAGGCTTCAAACTCAGGGAAATGAACACTTTTACTTTTGCTAAATTTGAGTTTAGAAAAGTTGTACTATAAAGAGGGTTGCAACTCTCACTATAGATGATGCTCAAGTGCTCAACAATTCATCTCAAATAAACCTAGAGACACACAAACACTTCACTGCACCCTTAGCATAGTGTCGGAAGTATTTACTCCGGCAATTCGCAAAGCACCTATACTAATTACCGAGTGATTCTTTAAGCTCTATGCATATGCAGAGCTCCAATGTGGTGTATCAACACCCTAGCACCTTGCCTCGGCTCTCTCTATATTCAAATGGCCAGTTGGGTCAGGTATTTATAGCCCCAAGTTAAAACTAGCCGTTGGCTGCACATCTTTTTTTTTTTTACCGGACATGACCGGTGCATGGCACGTTGACTAGCCGTTGTCGCTGTCAGAACCGACCGTTGTCATTGTGTAACCAGTGCACATGATCGGTGCTACACCAGTGATGACCGGTGCCCTTTAGGCCTTCTCCAACCTTTTTGCAACATCTCTGCAACCTGCAACCGGTGCACATGACCGGTGCCCTTTGGGACGCTCCTTTTCTGAAATGACGAGGTGCAGTTAAACCGTACAAGAAACTAATCAGCCTTTACACTTTAATTAGTGTCGTGCCACGCGCTTTAATTTGAGCCCTTTGAATTTTTAAAATACATGCATGTCTTATATCTATCAGCACGTTCGCTCGCTCGTATCTAACTTATAAGTCATAGTTTATTAGTCAACGAACAATGTTTTTCTCTCACACCAAACTAGCCAATAATACTTTCAGTCATGGCTTATAAGCCAAATCAGTCCAAACGAACAGGGCCTATACCTCTATGGCTATGTTCGCTGGAGCTTATCAGCTAGAATCAACCCTACTTTTTCAGTCATGGAAAAGTGTTTTTCTCTCACAACAAATCAGTCATATAAATCAACCGCAGCAGAAATAAGTCCTACCGAATAGGGCCTATATTTATATTTATATCTATATCTATACCTAATACTAAAGAAGTAAAATTTCAACATATTTTTTGGTCTGGATTTTTTGTCTGGCCTCATCTAGCTAATATATTGCCGTTTCTGGTGGAGACGTTCAGCATATATTCATCCGTACTCTCGCCGTCAAACTCTGAAACCTTGTCAAAGTCAAGCCAAAATCACAGCCATAAACAAACCGAGACCAAAATAAAATAGGGCCTTGTTTACTTCGCGGTTAGGAATTAGTATTTGATACTGTAGCATTTTCGTTTGTATTTGATAATTATTGTCCAATCATGGTCTAACTAGGCTCAAAAGATTCGTCTCGTAATTTATAATCAAACTGTGTAATTAGTTATTTTTTATCTACATTTAATACTCCATGCATGTGTTCAAAGATTTGATGTGATGGAGAGAGTGAAAAAACTTGTAATCTAAATAAGGCCTAGGAGAGACAAGATGAACCCCAAATCGAACCAGATCAGACAGCAATTGGATTGGAATCGAATCGAACGAGCTCCTACAACGAAGGACAGCGCGCAGGCTCGGATCTTTTAATCCTCAGCGTGTGGCGAGCCCGGGCGGGTGCGACGCGGAGGCAGAGCTCGGGTGCGGGCTGGACAGGCGTGGACGAGCGTTGGCGCGGGCCGAAACAACGAGCAGCGTGATCACTGGGCTGGCTAGCTGGGGGCTGGACTGGCCAGCCCCCTCACAAAACACTGTTCATCAGAACTAGCCAGCAGTACTTCTCTCTCACATAAACGAACCAACCACGATACGAACCAGCCAACCGAACATGCTGGAGGTGGAGCTCGAGCGCCACGACGACGTGGAGCTCAGGTGCTAACTGCGGGCCGCGACGACGACGCAGAGCGTGGAACAAACGACGGCGGCCGGGCGGCGAGGCATAGCTCGGCCACGGGCCACAGGCTGTGAGGGCGAGATGAAGCTTGGCCGGCTGGCCGCAGGACACAAGGCCGCGAGGACGAGGTGGAGCTCGAGCGCGACCACGACGTGGAGCTAGGCGCTGGACGCGGGCCACGACGGCGACGCAGAACGTCGGCCCACCGACAGCGGCGTGCCGCCACCGCCTGCCCTGCGTGAATCGCGGGCACGAACGGAAAAAAGTGCAACTGGCCACGGCAGCTGCATCAGCAGCGCCGATTGCCTCATCAGACAGGGCATCCAGAGAGCATGCAGTGCGGGTTTTAGAAACCGGGGGCACCGGGCACACCGGTGTGCATCGGTTATGGGTTCCAGAGAGAGTTGTGGGCATTGAAGAAGAAGGGGTACACGTAGCACACATGCATTTTCTCAGCGAGCACGGAATGCTTTATTAGATTTGTTTGTCTTAACTCTTAAGTCATGTCGTGCGTACGTACTTGCTGACGAATTTGATGAAGTATCCAATCAACCACGCCACGAACATAAGACATCTCATCTCAATCCATCCATCTCGCCTCAATCGCCGGCCCGGCCGGCCGGCAGCCATGTCCACCACGGAAGAAGACGCTGGTGGCTACAGCTACGACCGCCTGAGTGAGCTGAAGGCGTTCAACGACACCAAGGCCGGCGTCAAGGGCCTTGTGGACGCCGGCGTCACGACCGTCCCCGCCATCTTCTGCCACCACCACTAGGACGGGCCGCAGGTATCGCCCTCTAGCAGCAGCGGCAGCACTATTAGTGTTATCCCGGTCATCGACCTCTCAGCGGTGGCGGCGGCGGACGCAGCCGCGTGGGTGGAGGTGGTCGCACAGGTGAAGCCGGTGGGGTTCTTCCACCTGGTGAACCACGGCGTCCCCGGGGAGCTCCTGTCCGAGATGCTGGTGTCGGTGAGGTGGTTCAACGAGGTGCCTCCGGAGGCGAAGCTTCCCTACTACACGCGGGACGCGTGTCGGAAGCTGTGGTTCAACTCCAACGTCGACCTGTTCTAGTCGCCGGCAGCTAACTGGCGCGACACGCTCTTCTGCGTGGCGGCGCTAGAGCCGCCGCGTGCCGAGGAGCTGCCGGCCGCCGTGAGGCACGTGATGCTAGAATACGGTGGCGCGGCGCGGGTGCTGGCACTGCTGTCGGAGGCCCTACGGCTGGGCCCCGGGCACCTCGCCGAGATGGGGTGCGCTGACGGCCTCAGCCTGGTGTGCAACTACTGATGAGAAGAACATGACCTTAGCCGTAAATCTAGCTGGTATATTTTACTATAAACATGATGAACACACCCTATAACTTTGAACTACTAGATCTAGAGAGAGGAAGGGATGAAAAGGACTGACCGTCTGTGCCCTTGGAAGAGGATCCGCTTGCGCCCGCCATGGAGTCGGTGAAGGCAGTGGTGCCGTGTAGTGGTCGTAGGTGACACGGTCCGGTGGCGGCGGGTCGGCGAAGGCAGTGGAGTCCGGTGACGCAGTCCGGTGGCGCAGTTCGATGGCGGCGAGGCAGTGGAGCTTCCCGTCACTAGCTGCGCACCCTCTAGATCGGATTAGGGATTTCGGTGGAGAACTGTAGCTCGGTCAACCTCATACTCAGAGCCGCCGGCCCCCACCTCTATATATAGCGCAGTGTGACATGGGCCCTCCAGCCATAGTGGGTTGGGCGCCCCCGATCAGGGAGCAGATCAAAGGCCCAACTGGGCCGTTGGGCCCAGTTTGAGATTAGAGATCGATCTAACAATCTCCCCCTTGATCTCCTACCATCTTTCAATTTCATATCATTTACTTTTGTTCATTCCATTACAAATAACGCATAGAGCATGTTTCATCGTCACGGTCAAATGCCAATAGATTTAACAACTACAACACACCACTCTGTTCTGAAATAGATACTTAACTTTGGGCCTTCTTTTGTCCAGGAATTATAGCCTTTCCCTTAAACCCATGCCGGCTACATGTTCTCTGAACACGTTGGGTGGTAAGCTTTTTGTAAGCGGATCCGTGAGCATCTTTTCGGTACTTATATGCTCAAGACTTATGACATGATCCCGGACTTTATCTTTCACAACATAATACTTTATATCAATGTGTTTGACAGCACCACTTAACTTATTGTTGTGAGCATACTGTACTACCGGATTATTATCGTAGTATAACTTAAGTGGTCTATAGATGTCGTCAACCACCTTCAAACCGGGTATGAACTTCTTTAGCCAGTTCACCTGCCTCGTTGCCTCATAACACGCTACAAACTTGGCATACATTGTGGACGATGTAGTGACAGTTTGCTTTGAGCTTTTCCATGAAATAACTCCCCCTGCGAGAGTGAATACATATCCAGACGTGGATTTTCTATCATCTCCCGCATAATCAGAATCTGAATATCTCACTATATGAAGTGAATCTGATTTTCTATACGTCATCATGAGGCTTTTTGTTCCTTGTAAATAACGCAAGACTTTCTTTACTAATTTCTAGTGTTCTGTTTCAGGATTGCTCTGGAATTTGCCAAGTAACCCGGTAAAAAATGCCAAGTCAGAGCGCGTACATACTTGAGCATATTGCAAGCTTCCGACAGCTGAAGCATATGGAACCGTTTTTATTTGATCGATCTCATACTGATTCCTGGGGCATTGAAAATCCTCATATCTGTCGCCCTTGACTATTGGAGCAGGTGAGGGACTACATTTGTACATATTGAATTTCTTTAAGATCTTTTCTATGTATGCCTCTTGTGACAGTCCTAATACCCCTTTACTTCTATCTCGGTGAATCTCGATCCCTAGAACGAACGAAGCTTCACCAAAATCTTTCATATCAAATTTTGAGGACAAAAACTTCTTTGTCTCCAGTAGTAGACTGACATCACTACTAGCAAGTAAGATATCATCCACATATAGGACAAGGAAGATAAACTTCCTATTCTTAAACTTTGCATAGACACAATTGATTCTCTTTAAACCCAAAATTCCTTATTATCTGATCAAACTTCAAGTACCACTGTCTTGAAGCTTCTTTTAATCCATAAATAGATTTCTTTAGGTAGCATCCCATTTGTTCTTTTTCTTCCATGACAAAACATTTCGGTTGTGCCATGTAAATATTTTCCTCCAAGTCCCCGTTGAGAAATATCGTCTTTATATCCATCTGATGTAATTCTAAATCATAATGTACCACTAATGTCATTATAATTCTGAAGGAATCCTTACATGAGACTGGAGAAAATGTCTCATTGTAATCAATCCCTTCTCTTTGCGTAAAGCCTTTTGCCACAAGTCGAGTTTTATATCTCTCTATATTCCCTTGAGAGTCAAGTTTTATTTTATAGACCCATTTACAGCCTACTGTTTTGGCTCCTTTAGGAATTATTTTCAAGTCCCAAACTTTATTGGCATTCATAGATTTCATTTCATCTTCCATGGCTTCAAGCCACTTTGATAAATGATCACTTCTCATGGCTTCTTCAAATGAGGTGGGATCATCCTCTATTTAAAATTCCTCAGTGTTGTATACTTCATAGTCAGTAGGAATAGCTGATTTTCTAACTCTTTGAGACCTTCTAGGGGCCTCCACATTTGGCACATCTTCTGTTTGAGGCTGTTGTTGCTCCCCCTCATGTGTGGCAATAGGTTCTACAGGATCCTGAAGAACAGGTTTCTCATCGTCATTCATTGTTGCCACAGGCGAAATAACAACAGGTGCTGGCACCACAGTATCTTACATTATCGGTGCAGCGACAACAGGTAGTGAGAAAAATGGCTCATGAATCATCGGAGTGGGCGCATACATCCGCTTCTCTTCAAGGTCAATTTCTCGAGCTACCATGCTCACTCTCATCATTTCATCCTCTAGGAAGACAGTGTGTCTTGTTTCCACAAACTTTGTATGTATGTCTGGACAGTAGAAACAAAAACCTTTTGACTTTTCTAGATAACCAATGAAATGGCAACTTACTGTTTTGGGATCTAGCTTCCCAATGTTTGGGTTAAATACTTTAGCCTTAGCAGGACTCCCCCACACACGTAAGTGGTTTAGTAAGGGTAATCTTTCTGTCCACAACTCATACGGTGTTTTGGGCACTGACTTACTTGGTGCTCTATTGAGAATATGAATGGCGGTTTTTAACGCCTCCATCCACAGGCTCAACGATAAGGTAGAGTAACTTATCATACTGCGCACCATATCCATCAGGGTACGATTGCGTCTTTCAGCTACTCCATTCCGCTGAGGTTCGTCCAGTGTAGAATACTAGGCTACTATTTCATTCTCCTATAAGAACCTTGCAAAAGGTCCAGGAACTTGGCCATATGGGGTATGCCGACCGTAGTACTCCCCCCCCACGGTCAGACCAGAGTATCTTAATCTTTAAATTGTGTTGATTTTTCAACTTCTACCTTAAATATCTTAAATTTATCAAATGTTTTTGTTCTTTCTTTGATTGGAAAAATGTAGCCATAACGGGAGTAATCATCTGTGAATGTTATGAATGAATCATAACCATCCACACTCTTTATAGGAAACGAATCACAAATGTCTGTGTGAATAATCTGTAAAATTCCTACGCTTCATTTGACATCTTTCTTAATTTTCTTTACATACTTTCCTTTTATGTATTCTCTGCATTGTTCTAAATCTAAGAACTCTAATGGAGGAAGAATATCATTCTTAACTAGTCTTTCTATTCTCTCTCTCGAAATATGACCTAAACGATAGTGCCATAATTTTGATGACGCATCATGAGCTCTCTTTCGTTTTCTGTTTACATCTGTAGACGAGAATACATTCTCATTGTCGCACGCAACGTTTCCATCATCGCATACAACATTCACATCATCACGTAGTGATAACAAATAAAGCTCATTTTGTAAGATAGCAAGACCAACACATGCATTATTAATTGTTATCTTACATTTGCCATTTCCAAAATGGCAATCATATCCATCATTGTCCAAGTATGAAACACTAATCAAGTTTCTCTGTAAAGAGGGAACATAAAGTACATCTCTAAGTAAAAGTGTGAAGCCATCAAGCAAACTTTAGAGAAAGATCGCCACTTGGCTTCAACATCTGCTCGGACTCCATTTGCAATTTTAACGTGTCTTTCTCTTCTTTGCGTAGTCCTCGTCGAACAGAATTCCTGTAAGGAATTAGCAACATGAACAGTTGCACCTGAGTCAATCCACCAAGTAGATTTCGAATACTGTACATTTAGGGATTCATTTATGAATGTAATAATGTTCTCATCTTTCTTTGCCATGATCATCTTTAAGTAATCGGGATAATCTTTCTTATAATGTCATATCTTCTTGCAATAGAGACACTGGTCTTTCTCTACTGTGAACTTGTTCTGTTGAGGCTGATGCAGCATGGGACCCTTTCCCTTTGACTTTGAGGAGTTAGCATTATTATTCTTTTTCTTGTTGTCTTTCACATAATTGATAGTGCCATCATTGACAGCTTTCATTCTCTCCTCCTCTTGCACACACATAGCCATGAGCCTCTCTAAGTCCCACTTCTTGGGCTGTATGTTGTAGTTGACAACAAAAGTGTCAAATTTCTTTGGTAAGGAAGCAAAAATTAGATGGATAAGGAACTCTTTCTTGAGAGCCAGATCCATTGGTTTTAGCTTGATGTCAAATTGTTCATCCTTAGTATGTGCTCTCTTATACCACCATTTTCAGGGTACCTCTCTGTCACCAGCTGCTTTATCAGCTGGGTAGCATATGTCTTCGAAGAGCTAGTGAACTGACTCTTTATTCTATCGAGGTACTTGGTGACTGTGTCATACTTTGGGATTGAGCCCACAATTTCAGGCTCAATCATGTTCTTTATCATAATAAATATTTTTTTGTTAAAGTGACCCACTTTCTATACTCAATGTCATAGGACATCTTTTGGGATGCAAAATCCCTCTCTCTAGTTGCTCAAGGGGCATCAGCCTCGTTTGTCTCACTCATCGGTGCCATAGGCTCAGTGGGACACAGTGAGGTGACTACCCAGTCCACCTCAGCCAAGATGAAGGTCAGGTCAATCTTTTTCTTTCACTCCATGTAGTTGTGACATTTGAGAGTGGGGATCTCTTTGATATAACCTATCAAGTTGTATCCGTCTGAAAACATAATTCATATAGGGTGAGAACATAAATAACAACAACAATTGCATGCCTTGATTCCAATGTTGGTCAAAATTAAAACATACAACTGTTTATATATTAAATCTACATCACCGTTGGGCAGAAATAAAAATAATGCATAAAATCATTAAAATTATGATATTGTTATTAACAAAGTTGGTCGGAAAATAACAACATCATAATCATGTCAAAATCTCTTTTTCTCCAATTAAATATCACGTTGGTTCGAAATAACTGGAGAATAAACTATTTCCTTAGCAGAGGAAAAACTAATTCAATTTAATGAATTTTCCCCACAGGAAAAATCTCTTTTCTATTTTCTTTGAGTCATTTATCCATATTCCAGGAAATAACGATTTACTGGAAAAAAGGAAAGGAAAAATTGACTCAAATCAGTACTGTTCCTTCGGCCCGACCAAAAAGCGGCCCTACCTACCTTATGCTTGTGCTCCCACCTAGGCACAACTGTGGGGCTGGGCAGGCCGAGAAAGCGGCTCGCCCGCTCGCGCCCGCCTAGGCCGGCCTCCGGCCCGTTACTTCCACACCGTCGATGTAGATCGGACGGCCGAGCGCGCGCTTTGGAGGATGAAAAACCACGACGCGGCGGCCAGCACCCGAAACCCTAGCCATTTGTTCTCTCACCCTCTCCCTCTCTCGCGTGCAGCAGCTCTCTCCTTAGCGCAAAGACCCTCAAAGATAACGAGCAAGCGTGGCGGCGGCCGAGCGACATGGTGTCGTTCTGCGGCCCCTTCGCGGTGTCGCGCGCGCCCCCCGCTGGGTGGTAGCGTCGCCGTCAGCGGACTAGTGGCGGCGCCCTTGGCCGAGCTCACACGGCTTGGCCATCTTCCCACGGGCCGGCGAGGCGGCAGCGCGGTGCACGATGAGGTAGGCCCCTCCCCTTTTCCCCTTCTTCTCCGATTTGGATCTTCTTCTCTGTTCTTCTCAGATTTCATCCGATTGGGGATTAGGGTTAGGGTTACGTCAAGTTAGGGTTAGAGTTTTATGTTCTTTTCTTGCCGCGCGTCGGCGAAGACGGCGGTGCGGCACCTTTCCCCGCGCGGTGGCGGTGGTGACCGGCAGTTGAGTGATGCCCGCCACCCCCCTGGTCTCTTTTTATTTTCTTTTACCCGGTTAGGGTTAGGGTTTCGATTTCACTGTGTTTTTCATTCACCCGATCTAGATCTAAAAGTCTTAGAAGACCTGGCTCTAATAAAATTGTTGAGAAGAACATGACCTTAGCCGTAGATCTAGCGGGTACATCTTACTATAAACATGATGAACACACCCTAAAACTTTAAACTATTAGATCTAGAGAGAGAGGAAGGGATGGAAAGGGCCGACCGTCTGTGCCCTTGGAAGAGGATCCGCTCGCGTCTGCCATGGAGCCGGTGAAGGCAGGGTGTCGTGTAGTGGTCGTAGGTGACACGGTCCGGTGGAGGCGGGTCAACGAAGGCAGTGGAGTCCGGTGACGCAGTCCGGTGGCGCAGTTCGGTGGCGGCGAGGCAGTGAAGCTTTCCGTCACTGGCTGCGCACCCTCTAGATCAGATTAGGGATTTCGGTGGGGAACTGTAGCTCGGTCAACCTCGTACTCAGAGCCGCCGACCCTACCTCTATATATAACGCAGTGTGATAGGGACCCTCCAGCCATAATAGGCTAGGCGCCCCTAATCAGGACGTAGATGAAAAAATCAACTAGGCCATTAGGCTAAGTTTAAGATTAAAGATCAATCTAACAACTGCTGCCCGCCGTGCCCGGAGCCCGACCTCACCCTGGGGTGCAGCGCGCACTCGGAACCCAGCTTCCTGACCCTGCTGCTGCAGGACGGGCACGCGCAGGGCGGCTTGCAGGCGCTGCTGGCTTCCGGGTGGGTGGACGTGACTCCGGTGCCCGGCGCGCTCCTGGTGAACGTCGGCGACCTCCTCCAGCTGGTCAGCAACGGGCGGTTCAGGAGCGTGGAGCACCGGGTGGTGGCCAACCGGAGCAGGGACACGGCGAGGGTGTCAGTGGCGTGCTTCTGCAACGCGGACATCGCGAGGTCCACGAGGCTGTATGGACCCATCGCGGAGCTCATCACCTCGGACGACGGCTACGGCGCGGGAACTGGAAGGGGGGCGCTGTACAGGAGCTTGACGGTCCCGGAGTTCCTGGCGCACTACGACAAGAAAGGCCTCGACGGTCGCCCGGCGCTCCAACACTTCAAGCTGCTTCAATAATTTTACGTCACATCAGTCCTGTGATGTGATGTAACTATGGTGGGCTACTCCGATACAATAATTGAAGGTTGAAGCAACATTAAACTTGATGCTTCAACCAGCTGTGTTTCATCCAAGATTTGAAGGATAGCCTACAATTGATTGAAGGCAGTCTCTGAGAGAGACAAGTGAAACAATTGGGTGCATTGTTCTTGAGAGACGGCACGGCTTTGCTAACTGAGATAAGCCTGTTTTTTTTTCAAAAGAATGAAGATATGACTAACTAATCTTCAGGACTTTACACCAGTTATCTTACTAGAACAAGTAGCTTTTTCCATTTCTAAAATTTGAAACGTTGACATAGAGCTGCCTTTGGTAGCTTTTTTTTACATTTATGTCCGATCTCCTCCATAGGTAATGCTTTATATATTTGTCTATTTGTTTGATGACAGATGCCAGTAGGTTGAAGGTACTCATGTAGAAGATTGGGAGTGATGAAGAAACTACATTTGTTAGTTCTAATATTCCAGCTTAAGACAAAAAGGTGGACACACTTGCCAATATTCTTTCACATTCAAATGTAATTCCAAGTGGCAACCCCAAGTAATAAGTGAATGGCATAGAACCCTTTTCACAGCCAAAAGTCCTTGCGAGAAGCTCTAGCTTCTGCTCATAAATGCTTACTGGGACCATCATTGACTTTATGAAGTTTACCTGTAAGCCACTGGACTCCAAAAATATGTTTAACACTGATTCCAAAAAGAAAAGTTGCCTAGCATCTCCTTCTATGTTGATTAAAGTCTCATCAGCATATTGGATGATAGGGAAGTCAGATGTGGCTTGCAAAAAGATTGGCGAGTTCAATAGTCCAGTATCTTTTCCTTTGTTGATTAGGGACTGGAGGAAGTACGTCTGCTGCAAGAACAAAAAGTAATAGCGAAAGGGGGTCACTGTGTCTAACTCCTCTCCTATAGTGAAAGGTCCTTCTAAGCACCACTGAAATCAAGAATGAGCATGTAAGATAAGAGAGCAGAGAAATGACTTTACCAATACAATGCTTGTATGTGCTCAAAGGTGCATACAAAATATTCATGTAAGGATTTCAACAACATCCCAAAACTAGGTTCCTCTCTTTTCTCTCTGCTCAACTGAAGTTGCTAGTTCTCTTCTTTCTTGAGCAGCTGATAAACTTCCCTGTGGAGATCTAGACAACTGTAGCTGTGGCAACAAGAGCTCCTATACGGGCAACGCCCCTGACGTGGGCCCTTTTTTCTATTCGGACGGGGCACAAATGCAGCACGTCAGCCTAATCATCTATAGAGTCAGCACCTGGAGTCCTGGATAGAGTCGGCACTGGCATTTCCCTCATTTTCCAACACGAACACGATTAGCCTCGCTTCTTTTGATTATTAGATCATGCATGCAAACTACCCCGCGTGAGCTTCACATGTCACACGACTCACATGTACACAATATAAGATTGCCCCCACTCACCACGCATGCATCATGTTGGTCACACATGGTCTCTTCTTTCTTCTCCTTTTTTTTGAACCTTTCTTTCTTCTCCTTTTCATTAGCCAGGCATCACGCTGGACCTATCACGGGGCCATATTCAACACCTAGCCATTTTTAATTGGCCATCACATGGCCCTTCTTTTTATTATTATTCGACCATTACATGACCACTGTAAAAGACAACTTAAGGTAAGTTGGGTCACTTATAAATAATACGTACACTAAAAAGTAAACACAACATGGTACTGTTGATGCCGATTAGGGTCACATACCAGCGAGGACTACTATGCTTGGGGCCACACACATCCTAGCACGCAGCAAAGACAAACATTGAGGATGACCATCAAGTCGGTCGTGCGATGTAGACGTTCGTTCTTCGCCTGAAAAGCTCACGAACACCTCCCAAGAAGACCCGTTACGGAGAAGAACAATGAGGTTGTGCTAGGTCAGTAAGGCCACCTAGTACGTCAATGAATCTTGTCGAGAGATGTGCTGGACAACAAAGAGTTGGAAGAGATAAAAGTGGGGGATGTAGTACTAGGTAGATTTTGGATCGATTGTGTATGGTTAATCTCAATCGGCCATGATCTAATATATATAGAGATGGTGATTTTTTCTAGTAGGAAACCTTCCCAAGTCGTGATCTAAGTATTTAAGCATGTTTGCAAAATATCAAGGTAAATTCCCTTCCCAAATATGATAAAAAAATTCCCTTCCCAAATCTCTGTACTTCCTTTCTAAATGTTAAAATGTAATATGAACTTTTAAAAAGGAATACTTTTGTCTCGTGGTGAGGCTAAGGGAACCTCCTCCCTCTTCTCCATGCGGCCATAGGGTGGGCGCAGAGAGCAGGTTAGAGCTTTCCCAACACTCCAACCCGGGATTGTAGCCTTGTCAGGACATGTAGGATTGGACGCGACATGGAGAAGAGAAAGGAGAAAGCGGTGGCTTGCAGAGTAGACAGAAAAGCAAGTGATTTGTGAAGAGAGAGATTAAGAAAGTTGTGGGTGAGCGCAAAGAAATACTCTTTTAGTTGGAAAAAGCAAGCAGACTAGCAACAGTAGTGAGTACACAAGTACTCGTACTAGCCTGTTGCCTCCGTCCAAACTTACATGGAAGGTTACTTTTACTTGAGACCACCGTGAACTGCTTGCGTTGTTATTGCCCTTAGGGCTTCCCCAACGCAAGGACGTGGCGTACTGCCCTAGACTCCACGATGATGCTAAACATTCACGTCAAAAAGACTTATACCTTGCAATGCACAGAGCGGCCTGCAGAAGAAGTAGTGATCTCATCAGACCAAAAGATGAAGCTACTACAGGAGATGTGTAGGGAGTGTGGTCCATAGAGAAAAAGTAGAGAAGTGGAAAAGAATAGGAGAGATTGAAGGGGACATGATGTGATGGTGCAGTAAAAAAGCAAAACTGCCTTCGATAGGAGTGTGTTAACCAAAGAGCACAGCTATCTACGCGTACCGGTCATTTTAGCCCAAGGCCAACAGCATGTGCTGCCTCCGTTGGCGGTGCCCTTATAGAGATGCAGTTGTTGCTGCTTCTTTTGAAAAGGGAGATGCAGCTTCAGGGATCGCGAAACCAGGTAAGAAAGATTGATCAGAGGTTGAGAGGAATCTGAAATGGAAGCAGTGTTGATTGAATGCCTAGTACTCTCTCCTTTCATAAAAGGGCGCAATTCTCACTTTGAAGTCAAATAATTTTGAACTTTAACTAAAGTTACATAAAAAATACTATTTACCATGGTTGTGGTAATTCATGTTGGCTCTAACTGGTGAATGTCGACTAGGTAATTACGGGGCACGATATGTGGGTACAACTCCGAAGAACCGACCAGTTGAACAAAGGACAATCTGCTCCCTTATTTGCAAAATTGTTACATAACAGGGTAGAATCATCAACACTAGCAAAACACTACCTTGGGAACATACATTTGCCAAGAAATAAACAAGAAAAAAAGAACTCTGATTGACCATTGACGCATTTACAAGGACACGTTCCAGAGTAGGTAACTAGGCGTCACTCCATAAGGATAACTCAGTTTCCCCGAAATTTGGATGACAAAAAGTTTTGGAACTTAGAAAATTCGTCCATCGCATCCGGAAGAGGAAGTGTGAAGGAGGAAGAACACTTTGTCCAGCCTTCAGATCCATCACACCTGTCGAGAGGGGGGCGCCAGCGCAGGCTGCTGCTTGTTTAGCTTCTCAATGATGTAAGAGAAAGTCCCAAAGGTCAGGCAGCTCTGAATCAGAGTTTGTGGTGCACCTGAAACCCAATAAAAAAAATGATATTGATTTCAACAATTACTGCACCGGGCCATCATATTCTAAGAAATCAAAAACAAGTGAGCATAACAAATTAACTTGAATGGAATGCAAATAGTCAATGTATGCCATGGACATCAACAGAAGATGAGTAATTGGAATCTAAACATTGATACTCCATAGTGCACAGGAGACAAACCACAATTGATTATGGAGGCATCCTAAGGAGGTATCAAAATGCGGAATTGTTAAGCATAATAAGCATCAAACTTTTTATTCGTGACAGACACTCAGACCATTCAATCTAAAGAAACAGGCATGCCATCAACTAACACAAGTATACAACCAGCTTCCTCTAGTCCCCGGCATAGGAAGGTTTCTATGCTATGCTCCAAAGGTCAACCAGATCAAGGGTTGCAAGCAAAGGTACAACCCAAGAACCACACATATGAGCAAGTGATCATAAAATTTTTAACACAGACATTGTGTTTTCACTTTTCAACAAACAGTGTCAAAATTGCAAAGAGCATATATAAAAAAGAGCAATTGTCCAATAGCCAGAACTCGGCATAAACAATGTGGCTATTGTTTATGTAACCTTTGTCCTCACCAGGCCATTAAGGAACAGGCTGTGCAGCAATTGTAAATTAAAACAGTTCAAAGCTATTGATTGCACATTTCCTGAAACTTTACCTGGAAAGCTCAAAGCAAGGCCAGTACAACAGCCTGCGACTCCTGCATTGATTCCTGGAAATAAAATAATTGACATGTTAATGCATTCATGCATTTTTAGCATTTTATTAATCCAGAGGAATAAAAAAAGAAACAAACAGAACACAGACAAATACAAACCATCATCTTTTCCACGAAGTTTTCTCAAAGAACAGGCTACCAAACTTTGAACACCAGCAAGAACAGCAAATATCTAGATCAAGAAGGCAAGATTTACACCATGAGATGTTGGTAAACAATAGGCACAAAGTGGTATCCACATGTGGAAAGAATATCCTTATACCTTAGCAGATGACGCAGCATCAGGAAATGATCCTTTAAACCCCTTCATCATAACCAAACCTTTACCTGAAAAATTAAAGAAAATAGAAAAGTGGAGCTATCTGATTATACATGTAGGCTTCACAGCAGAAGAACAAAAAAGGATAACAAAAACACAATCTGGAGCTAGACACCACCAGGATTCCAGGACCCACCTAGCACTTTTTAGAACACTGCGTTAGTTAAAATATAGGATCTTGTGCTCACTAATCCAATAAGTCATACAGGGATCTCTACCGATTGTGTGATTCTATAGTTGTTGACCCTCTAAGAAAGAGCATAAAAATAAAGCTACAGCCGAGAATATATGGTTTAAGCAGAGGGATACTGATCCACTACCAGTGCTAACACAAATAAAAGCATAATAATTTTCTAGAAAGGGCTTTATGGTGCCAATTTCAGGACCATATGGTGATGACTGTAACATCAGTTAAAAGGATTAAGTTCTTCATATCTCAGTTTTGGTTTCTTTTTGCTTCTTCACAAATCAAGGTAGAAGTTATTTGGATGAACTTTTTTTTTTTACATGTGAGGATTCAGATCAGGCCAGCATTGCTCACGTTGAACCATATATGCATTTGAAGGGCTAAACCAGATTTTGGGATATAACTCTATGGATAATTTATGTATAAAACTCAAGTGAATTGTAGCTTTGATAATACCAGTAGTATTTCCTATTTGGTACAAGCATCTCTGATTTCCTATTCGGTCTTCTCTGAAGAGGAGATATCTTTCAATTTCTACTCGTAAGCAGTGAATCAAATAATACAGCTGGGGCCCAGACTGGTTTGAACAAGAGAAGATACAAGTCAGGGTTCTGTTTGGTCAGCTGTGTGTGATGATGCAGAATGAACTAAGAACACAAGATGGCATCTGGTTGGCATGATGGATGCTGAAAATACAAGGTTATGCCATCGGAATGTAACCAGAATTATTCCACTTATCTAACCTTAATTTAACTTTTGCAGCTCACCTTTATCCAATTTAATCACTAATGTTGATCCCCACTTGCATAGGGTTGTAAGAAGACCCAATTTCCCAAATTAAACTAATCCTCACCCATGCAGGGCAGGTAGAGCAACAGAGCAGCAGATGTGAAATGCTCCAAACACACCTCCAGACCTTCTCTTTCATTAAAAAACAGATATGCTACAGAACAAATACTCCAGAACCATTCAACTCACCAACTAACTATTCAACTATGGACAATACATCAATTTGAAAACAGATTACCTATTAGATGGGTTTCTGTAAACTTTTCAGATAACACAAATACCCATGCAAGTGAAGCTTTTCCAGGCTGAGAGTCTCAGCCCTAAGTCAAGTGATATCTGACTGTGTGAATCAAGGTTTAGTCATTTTTAGTTTCTTTTATTATTTTAATCCTTACATGTTTCATGAATACAGCCAATACTAAACCTCTGTACGGTTACATGGTCAGGCCTCAGGAGTCATCAGGACAAAAATAAAGTGAATAAAACAGAGAAAATTTCACCCCCCACATTTCAAATTTAGACATTTATTGAAACCAAATAGTCCCACTTGAATCAGATCTTCTCTACAATCTGTAGAAACTTAGACAACACAACACTAATCTAACAAAACAAAGTTCTAAATGGTGCAATTATAGACCAAACAAATGAAAACAGTTCCTAAGAGCAGAGTTGTACGATAAAGACCACAAATTGGACCAGGGCACAAGTACCTGGCTACGCCCAGGATTAACAATGGCCATAGCAAAACAATACTTATCACACCAATTGGGAGGCTAGAATTGGGGAAACATAACCTCATCATCCCGAGTCCGCACCTGAGGGCCTCGAAATGGCGTCACGACACACGTTGCCTCGCCGTCGGTGAGCCATAAACCCTAGCGCGAGGTTAAGGTTCCATTCGAACGGGGAGGCAAGGGAGAGCAGAGACGACGGGAGGCGTGGGTTTACCGTATCCAACGACGGCGCGACGAGGGAGCCCGCGGCGGACTCCCAGGCGAAGCGGAGGAGGCAGACCCCTGGCGCCGCGGTGGCCGCGGCCAGCGGGCTCGGGTTCCGCGACACCGCGAGGCGTTTCAGGATCGGGTTGGAGGCAGCGCCGGGGCGGCGAGCCCCCATCCCCTGCTGAGGGGACTCGTCGGAATCGGATCCGGTGGTGTCGCCGTCGGAGAAAGGGTCATCCTCCGGCCTCGGATCGCCGCCGCCGCCTCTCGCCATGGCCGCCGCGGTCTCGTGTCCCTGTTCGTGTTCGCGAGCGTGTGTGTCTAGCGCGCGGGCGCGGCTCGTCACGGGGACCGGGTGGATCGGTGCACCGCCACTGCGCACTGTCCGCGTGCACACCGCACAGCCTGCGGCCTGCGGATGGCGCCACACGCGAGTACTCCGTAGGATCCTCTGCGGGCAGTGGTGAGAATCCACCGTGGATAAAGTGCAGTTGAGTTCTTGGTACGAGAGTTTGACTGTCCATCGGATTAATTTCTTTTCTTTTCCTTAAAATTTTAATTTAGGCCTTATTTTAGTTCCTCTCTCTAAAATTTAGTTTCTATCATATTGGATATTTAACACATGTATTAAGTATTAAATATAGATTAAAAATAACTTATTGCACTGATTACGATTACTTTTTGCGAGGCGATTTTTTAAACTTAATTAGTCCATGATTTGACAATGTGTTGCTATAGTAAAGGTTTCAAGGAAAAAGTCGTTACAATGGGCTAGCTAGTTGTTGAATGTAGAGTGTTTGTGCAAGTGTGTGTTCGTGGCAAGAACATCGCCTCAAAGCGACTGATGCCGGCCCGGTGGTGAGAGAGCAAGACTTGTCTTCATGGATGCCGTTGAGGCCTTGGCGCCTCCGCTTGGACTGGACCTCGTTCGGTCTTGGCGTTGTAGGCGCAAGCGTGCCTTCGCCGTGGTCCATCGATCGGTCGGGGAGGTGTTCGCCCGGTGAGTGTCGTAGAGGATGCCTTGGCTCCACCACCGCCCCTCTGTCTCGGCCGGTGTGTGTTGCGACCACAGTTGCGGCCGCTTCGTTGCCCTTGTTCATCTTTGAGTGATTCCCTAAGCTGTGATGAGAGATGGATCATCCTCTAAAGCACCGCCTACTCATGCTTGCTCTCGCCACCACACCAATTGCAACCTTGGCTTTCATAGCTAAGGTTACCAAGCCGATGGGGGTTGTCTTCTGGCAGCGCCCCCCTCCTCCCAAGCCAAGGAAGAAAACATTGCCAGTGGATTTCGTTCCCAGAAGAAGAAGAAGGGTGGCCAACCGCGCCAGATTTACGATCTGAAAGTCTGCGACAACAGTTTGCGAGCGATTCTGATTAAGAATGGGGAGGACAATGTAGATACTGGTAATGAAGGCATTTCTGAAGAAGCGATGGGATAGTATGTCAAGATGTTTGAAGAAACCTTGAGTCATGATCATGTGAAGGCTCTAGCAACACTCTTTGGTTGGAATGTGCCTTCCTGTGATAAGGTGTGCTCCATAGCTAGCATCTCTGTGGTTTAGGGTGTTCCCTATTCTGGTGGTACTTTCTCTTTTCAATTATGGCTCCATGTAATGTCTTAATTTGGATTGTAAGAGGTCTTAATGATAAAGCGTGTTGGGATGCCGTTCATCAGACTGTGCAGTCTTGTCAGCCGGCTTTGGTTTGTCTACAAGAAACGAAACTTTCTCACATCTTAGTTCATGACGTGCTTTCTATTTTAGGACAGGCTTTTCAATCTTTTGTTTACCTCCCTGCCCAAAAAACTAGGGGAGGAATCCTGGCTGCATGGAGAAATGAGGTTTTTACAACAGAGTGCCATCGCGTTCTTCGACATTCTGTCTCAGTCAAGTTCAAAACAGATGGAGAGAATGTATGGTGGTTTTCTGGGATTTATGGGCCTCATTTGGATGCGGAGAAACCAGCCTTTCTTGAAGAACTAAGGGAGGTGAGAAGTCACTGCAGCGGACCGTGGATGCTTGCCGGTGATTTTAACATGATCTACTCTGCTGAAGATAAAAACAATGACAATGTGAACAGGGCTTTAATGGGAAGGTTTCGCCGCTTTGTAAATGATATGGAACTTAAGGAAATTCCACTTCTGGGCCGAAGATATACATGGTCTAACGAGAGGGCTTCACCTACTCTGGTCAAGTTGGATAGGGTTCTTTGTACAGGAGATTGGGAAGACATCTATCCAGACTGTGTATTACAAAGTCATGCAACAGAGATGTCAAATCATTGCCCTCTAGTGCTCAGGCTTCAGGATGGTGTTAGAGGCAAAAGACGGTTCCATTTTGAAAATTTTTGGCCACAATTGCCAGGGTTTCAGGACACCGTTAGTAATTCTTAGGAAGAACCGGTGACAGATGCTAGCCCTCTTGAGTGCATCTCTATCAAGCTTAAAAGGTTGACACAGGCCTTGCAATCTTGGAGTACCAAGAAGGTGGGACACATAAAGTCACAGCTAGCTCTTGCTCGTGAGGTGTTACATAGACTTGAAATGGCTCAAGACATGAGGCAGCTTTCCCCACAAGAGGAGTGGTTGTGAAGAGAATTGAAGTGTCACTGCTTGAGACTAGCCTTGTTTGAAAGGACCATTGCAAGATTACGGTCCCGAGTTAGATACCTTAAAGAGGGTGATGCTAACACTTCATTCTTCCACAAGCAAACGACTTTTCGGAAGCGGAAAAACTTTATGCCCAAACTTATTGATGGCGATAGAGTGGCCACATCTCAAGAGGACAAGCAGGAGGTCATGCATAATTTTTATGAAAATCTGATTGGAAAAGTCGTTGATCGATCCTTCTCTTTGAACCTACAATCTTTTCATAGGGCTGCTTCGGAGTTGTCCATGTTGGATAGCCCGATCACTAAAGAGGAGGTCTAGGCAACTATTAAGGCCTTGCCGACTGATAGGGCTCCAGGACCAGATGGGTATATGGGCAAGTTTTGCAAGGAATGCTGGTTGGTGATCAAATTAGATTTTATGGCTGCTATTATCACTTTGCAGCAAGGAAATGCTAGGGGATTGGGGCTTCTTAATGCAGCTTACATCACACTCACACCCATCAGTCTTGTTCATAGCTTCGCGAAACTAGTAACCAAGATCCTTGCTAACAGATTGGCACCTCATCTCAATTCTTTGGTTGCTACAAATCAGAGTGCTTTTATTAGAGGGCGAAGTATTCATGATAATTTCATCCTTGTCCAACAAACTGTAAAGGTTCTTCATCGCCAAAAGGTACCAAGTCTATTTTTGAAATTGGATATCTCTAAAGCCTTTGATTCGGTAGCTTGGTCGTTCCTCCTGGAAGTACTCTCTCACTTGGGCTTCGGCATATCATGGTGCAATCTGATTTCAAATTTGCTATCTACCTCTTCCACTCGGTATTGATAAATGGGGAACACGGAAATGTTATTCAACATCAGCGTGGACTCGACAAGGCGATCCTTTTATCCCCATGTTATTTATTTTGGTTATGGATGTGCTTAATAGTCTCTTTGTCAAAGTTGGAGAGGAAGGGCTCTCGCAACCCCTCTCCCAAAGAATTTCTGGACTGGCGTCTCTCTCAGTATCTTGATGATGTTGCTCTCTTTATAAGGCCGATCGAGGATGAACTAGAGGTCACAAAGGAAATTCTCAATGCCTTTGGTATGGCCTCGGGGCTGCGGACCAATTTGCACAAGAGCAACATTATTCCCATCCGTTGTGATGATGTTTCCCTAGAGCCGATGAGATACCCTCCTTGCCTTTGTTGCGAATTTCCTTGCACTTATCTAGGGCTGCCTCATCCAACAAGAAACTGAGAAAAAGCTGACCTTATGCCTTGGATTGAGAAGGTGGGCGATAAGTTGCCGGGATGGAAAGCTGTCCTAATGAATAGGGCGAGGCGTATTACTATGGTCCGGTTTGTTCTCTCGGTGATACCTATTTATCTTCCGATCGCCATCAACGTTCCAAAATAGTTCATAAATGCGATTGATAAAATCCAAAGAGGCTTTCTTTGGAAGGGAAGGAACAAGCTAATGGAGGTTGTTGTTTAGTTGCATGGGAAAAGGTCACCGACCAACCCTTTGGATTTTTGGTGGTTTAGGAATTATCAATCTTGAGGTCATGGCTTGGGCATTGCAAGCTAGATGGCAAAGTGGCATAAGAAAACCCAAACCGATCGACCTTGGATTGATCTTGAACTCCCCTCGCATCCTCACTCACTAGCCTTGTTTTCTATTGTTGTCAAGCCTGAGTTAGGAAATGGAAATAATCGCTTTTTGAATGAGACATGTGTGGTTGCATGGTTGTTCGATGGAGAATCTTTTGAGGTTTTTGCAAGTGTGTCTCCAAGGGTCCGTAAAAGACAAACAATGGGTGAGGCTTTGGACAATAATAAATGGGTTTACATGTAATCGAGGGAGTCTGTCTTGGATTGGAATCGGGGAGTTTACGCAACTATGGGGTGTGTCTGGGCCTTGATTAAATGATTTTGAAGATCGACACATTTGGAAATTGGAACACAGGGGTTGCTACTCCTCTAAATCTGCTTATCGGGCTTATTTCAGGATCGGTAACCTTTGAGCCTTGAGAAGACTCGGAAAACTTGGGCTCCAAATAAGTGTAAGGTTTTTCTTTGGTTGGCGATTCGTAATAGGTTGGGAATGAGATAGACTTGAAAAGAGAGGGCTGCCTCATCACGAGCAATGCCCCTATGTGATCGGGGAGGATGACACATTACAACACTCGCTAGTATCTTGTGTGGTGGCAAGATAGGTTTGGTTCAAGCTTTTAGCACCCCTGAACCTAGGTGATTGCATTCCAAGGCGGTGGAGCGTAGCCACTTGAATGTTGGCGCAAAGTTTTGAAGAAAGTGAAAAAAGAATACAAGAAGGGGGTAAATTCCCAAATAATTTTGGGTGCTTGGATGATATGGAAGCATAGAAATGCCTATGTGTTTGAGGGGATGGCTCCCTCAGTCGATTCCATTATGAGAGACCTCAAAGACGAACACAGCCTTTGGTATCTGGCCGACGCTAAGAAGCTGCAAGGCCTAGGCCTAACTGGTGTAATTTAAATAGCTAGGTCAAGTTTTGGTCATGTACTTTTCTGTTTCATAGGCTAGTTTTTGTTATGTTTAACTATCTCTCATATTTGGTCTCTGTATGAGAGAAGGGAGTTGTATGGGGACCTTTTTCTCTCTCTAATGCAATGATGCGTAGCTCTCCAGCGTTTTCTAAAAAAAAGTGTGTGTGTTTGTAAGACTTCATTTACGCATGTGTGTGAGACTATATATTTATTTATGTGTGTAAGACTATATATTTATGTATGTGTGTGAGACTATCCTTTGCAACATCCAGATGAACCTATTGCAACATCTACTCTATTACTACTAAAACAGCTGTAACATGCAGACACTTGAAACCGACACTTATTACTACTACAACATGTTTTTGAACTACTATTGAAATACTTAAAACAAGCACTTAACACTTTATGAAATGAAGAAATGAGCAAAATAAAAGTTGAAGATCTTGACGATTTATATAACTTTTATATTCATCACCTTTATAGCTGAAATCATTTAGTGGTTGAAAATCAGGTTTGAAGTTGTCATTTTCTGAAATTCAAAATTTGAATTGTCCAAAATTAGTGACAAAGATAAATGACCAGACTAAAATAATAGAGCATGATTTTAGAAAATTTTACGAAAAACATCACATTTGGAGTTAGTACGAGAGAGAAAAACTAGTTACAAGTTCCAGCCACAGATTAAAAAGAGAAATCACATTCGTTCATCATTGATCATCATAAACAGTTGTGATTTTTCTTTTTAATCTCTGGGTAAAATTTGTACCTAGTTTTTCTCCCTCATACTAACTCCAAATATGATGATTTTTTTCTAAAATTTTCTAAAATCATGCCCTATCAAGTTACTGTGTTGATTTAGCAATTCTTTTCGTTTGATAAAGTTTGAGCAATTCAAATTTTCAAATTTTAAAAAAATGACATGTTCTAATGAGATTTTGAAACACCAAATGATTTCAGCTGAAAAGTGATGACTACCAAAGTTGTATAACTTATCAAGATCTACAACTTTTATTTTGGTCATTTCTTCATCTGATAAAGTGATAGTAAACATTGTTCACAAATCAACATGTCTCTCGTATAGTTTATGAAACTATAAGTGATATATGGATTTGTAAACAATGTTTACTAATACTTTGTTAAATGAAGAAATGATCAAAATAAAAGTTGTAGATAGTGATGAGTTCAACAAGTTTTATGTTCATGAATTTTCTAGTTGAAATCATTTAATGTTTCAAAATCTTTTTTGAAGTTGTCATTTATTAAAATTCATAATTTGAACTGTTCCAATTTAGTCAAATGAAAAGATGACCAAAATAAAAGTTGTAGATAGTGACGTGTTCAACAACTTTTATGTTCGTCACTTTCTTATTTGAAATCATTTAAGGTTTTAAAATCTTATTTGAAGTTGTCATTTATTGAAATTCAAAATTTGAACTTTTCAAATTTTGTCAAATGAAAAGATGACCAAAATATAAGTTGTACATATTGATGAGTTCTACAACTTTGATGTTTATAAAATTTTTATTTGAGGTCATTTAGTGCCCTAAAATTCTATTAGTTGTTTTGAAATTTAAATTTTTAATTTTTAAAATATTGTTTTTGTAAAAAAGAAAATATAAAATTATATCTATATACATAATAAAATTGTTTATATATACATATATTTATATATATAGAATAATAAAAAAACTAATATATAAATTTACATTGTGTTCTTTATATATGAATGAATTACAGAATTAGTAATTAAAATAAATTGAAAAATATTTATAGGGGCGGCTAATTCAGGAACCGCCCCTACAAATCGATTTGTAGGGGCGGCTAACTTAGGAGCCGCCCCTACAAATGAACTTTGGTATATAAACCAAAGCCCACGGGCAGGCAGAAAATTTTCTTTGTCTGGGCGCTATTCTTCCTCTACGTCGCCGGCAGGCTACCAAAGTTTTCTTCAACACCGCTGATGCCTCCTCCTCCCTGACCTCTCCACCGCTGACGTAGTCCATGAAGCCACCGCACCGACGCCGCCGCCCCATCTCCGTGCCCTCGGGCCCCATCCTCGACAATTCCCGTGCCACCACGCGGCTAGGGTTTGAGAGCCTCCCGGCCGGCCAGCCCACCGTCGCCCCATCTCCGACCCCGACCTCCCCCGCTCCGATCATCGGCTCATCGATCTACGACCTCGAGCTCTCCCAGCCCCCTACGCTAGGGTTTGAGGGCCCTAGCCCACCGCGCCGCCACCGCCGCCATCCCTTGGTGGCCGTGTGCGTCGACGTCCATGCACGCTCCCCATCTCCGACCTCTACTTCTGACATGGGGGTCTTCTCCGACCTCGACATCCCTGCCCCGTGCACCGCCGTTCGTGGGGGCGAGAAGCTCCGTCGCCGCCTTCGCTAGGGCTCGACCGTCTTCCTTGGCTCCATCCACCGCTGGAACCTCGGCAGGTTAGTCTGCAAACTGATAATATTTCTATTATAGCAACTTTATGCATGCTGCATCTTGTGAAGGTAATTTACTATATTATAAATGTGACGATTCAGTTAGAACTTAGAAGAACGCTACCTGCGTGCAATTTCCTTCTATTGAAAAGCAGTTAATAATAGGTTGTATATGTCAACATAATACCATGCTTAGAATGGTTTATCTTGCCGCAGCTGATAAGACTTGTTAATGGAATGCTCCATTATTATAAGCCAATGGCTGTGTTTTATGCATCTTTCCTCTTAATACAAAGTAGCACCTAATGTGTTCAATTGTTTATAGGTAAGCCTGAAAAGCCTAGACAGGACTTGCATTACAGTGTCTTGCAGAGTACACAACTAATGTAACCGTACATTGATGGACACTTGGCTATCATTATGGCAGAGAGAAATGGTCGTTCAGATGATTGGGGCATAAAACAGCACAAGCAACGACTAACTACATGGTTGAAGGACCAAAACATACCGCCTGGAGAAACCATAGACTCTATTACCATCAGTAGATTGGCGGAGGGGCCATCGAGACAAGTGACATCTTAGAAAGCTTATGACATCAATAGGTACATGTACTATACCCACACAAAGGATAGTAAATATCTGAACCAAAACAACGGCGTTCTAATAGAAGCTCTCGATGGAGTGGGGCGAAAGATCCAATACTTTGGCATCATTGAAGACATATGGGAACTTGACTATGGAAGAGATATAACGGTGGCCTGGTTTTGATGTCGTTGGATCAACCAACACCAACTGAATGAGATCGGATTGAGAGTCCTGGACCTCAAGAATCTAGGCTACCAAGATGACCCTTTGGTGCTCGCTTCACGTGTCGCACAAGTTTTCTATATGCCTGACCCACAAAGTAACCTCCCCCCGAAGAAGAAGACAAAGCACGTGGTTGCCTCCGAGAAACAGCACATTATCGGAGTTGATGGCGTGGACGATGTTGAAGCTTACAATAACTACGATGAGATGCCGCTATTCACAGACTTTTCTAAGAATATCAGTGTTGTGGAGAAGAACATGTCCAAAGACATATTGTCATGGGAACGAAAAGGTATCAAGGAAAAACTCGTTACAACGGGCTAGCTAGTTATTGAACGTGAAGTGTTTGTGTAAGTGTGTGTGTTTGTAAGACTTCATTTATACATGTGCGTGAGACTATATATTTATGTATGTGTGTGAGACTATATATTTATATATGTGTGTGAGACTATCCTTTGCAACATCCAGATAAACCTATTGCAACATCTACTCTATTACTATTAAAAAACAGTTGTACCCTTGCAGACACTTGAAACCAGCACTTATTACTCCGCAACATGTTGGGACTACTATTGAAACACTTAAAATAAGTACTTAACACTTTATGAGATGAGGAAATGACCAAAATAAAAGTTGGAGATCCACGATGAGTTATACAACTTTTATATTCGTCACCTTTACAGCTGAAATTATTTAGTGGTTGAAAATCAAGTTTGAAGTTGTTATTTTCTGAAATTCAAAATTTAAATTATCCAAAATTAGTGACAAAGATAGATGACCAGACTAAAATGATAGAGCATGATTTTAAAAAAATTTAGGAAAAAAACCCCTCATATTTGGAGTTAGTATTAGGAAGAAAAACTAGTTACAAGTTTCAGCCACAGATTAAAAAGAGAAATCACATTTGTTCATCATTGATCATCATGAACAGTTGTGATTTTTCTTTTTAATCTCCGGGTAAAATTTGTAACTAGTCTTTCTCCCTCATACTAACTCCAAATGTGATGATTTTTTTTTTCTAAAATTTTCTAAAATCATGCCCTATCAAGTTACTGTGTTGATTTGGTCATTCTTTTCGTTTGACAAAGTTTGAACAATTCAAATTTTCAAATTTAAAAAAATAACAAGTTCTAACAAGATTTTGAAATATCAAATGATTTCAGCTGAAAAAGTGATGAATACCAAAGTTGTATAACTCATCAAGATCTACAACTTTTATTTTGGTCATTTCTTCATCTGACAAAATGATAGTAAACATTGTTCACAAATCAACATGTCTCTCGTATAGTTTATGAAACTATGAGTGATATGTGGATTTGTGAACAATGTTTACTAACACTTTGTTAAATGAAGAAATGATCAAAATAAAAGTTATAGATAGTGATGATTTCAACAACTTCTATGTTCATGACTTTTCTAGTTGAAATCATTTAAGGTTTCAAAATCTTGTTTGAAGTTGTCATTTATTAAAATTCAAAATTTGAACTGTTCCAATTTAGTCAAATGAAAAGATGACCAAAATAAAAGTTGTAGATAGTGATGTGTTCAACAACTTTTATGTTCATGACTTTCTTATTTGAAATCATTTAAGGTTTCAAAATCTTGTTTGAAGTTGTCATTTATTGAAATTCAAAATTTGAACTTTTCAAATTTTGTCAAATAAAAAGATGACCAAAATATAAGTTGTACATCTTGATGAGTTCTACAACTTTGATGTTTACAAAATTTTCATTTGAGGTCATTTAGTGCCCTAAAATTCTGTTAGTTGTTTTAAAATTTAAATTTTCAATTTTTAAAATATTATTTTTTGTTAAGAAGAAAATATAGAATTATATATATAATAAAATTGATTATATATATATAGAATAAAAAAACTAATATATAAATTTACATTGTGTTCTTTATATATGAATGAATTACAAAATTAGTAATTAAAATAAATTGAAAAATATTTGTAGGGGCGGCTAACTCAGGAACCGCCCCTACAAATCGATTTGTAGGGGCGGCTAACTCAGGAGCCGCCCCTATAAATGAACTCCGGTATATAAACCAGAGCCCGCGGGCAAGCAGAAATTTTTCTAAGTTTGGGCGCTATTCTTCCTCTACGTCCCCGGTAGGCTGCCAAAGTTTCCTTCGACGCCGGCGACGCCTCCTCCTCCCTGACCTCTCCACTGCTGACGCAGTCCATGAAGCCGCCGCACCAACGCCGCCACCCCATCTCCATGCCCCCGGGCCCCATCCTCGGCAATCCCCGTGCCGCCACGCGGCTAGGGTTTGAGAGCCTCCCGGTCGGCCAGCCCCCCGCCGCCCCATCTCTGACCCCGACCTCCTCCGCTCCGACCGTCGGCTCGTCGATCTATGACCTCAAGCTCTCCTGGCCCCCTACGCTAGGGTTTGAGGGCCCCGGCCCACTGCGCCGCCACCGTCGCCATCCCTTGGTGGCCGTGTGCGTCGGCGTCCGTGCACGCTCCCCATCTCCAACCTCTGCTTCTAACATGGGGGTCTTCTCCAACCTCGGCATCCCTACCCCGTGCACACTCCCCATCTCTGTGCCTTGGAGCTCCGCGGGATCCTGCTGCTAACCTTAGCGCCGCGCTGCCTCAGGTGGGGTGAGAAGCTCGCCGTCGTCGCCTTCATTTGGGCTCGACCGTCTTCCTTGGCTCTCGTCCTCCGTGGCTGGGACCTCGGCGAGTTAGTCTGCAAACTGATAATCTTTCTATTATTAAAGCAACTTTATGCATCTTTGCATCTTGTGAAGGTAATTTACTATATTATAAATGTGACGATTCAGTTAGAACTTAGAAGAACGCTACTGCGTGCAATTTCCTTCTGTTGAAAAGCGATTAATAATAGGTTGTATATGTCAACATAATACCATGCTTAGAATGGTTTAACTTGCATGGTGATAAGACTTGTTAATGGAATGCTCCATTATTATAAGCCAATGGCTGTGTTTTATGCATCTTTCCTCTTAATACAAAGTAGCACCTAATGTGTTCAATTGTTTATAGGTAAAGCTCAAAAAGCCAGACGGGACTTGCATAAGTTGCATACCATTTTTGTCGATACGTCTCATTACAACAAAAAATAGCTTCTATATTGTCTTTGATACTAATGTTGGCTTACAAGATGACTTTGGTGATATGTAATGTATTTTGATTTATCTGAGTATATTCTTTTGAGAAGTTCTAGATTGATCCTTACTTCAGTCCTAGAGTTGTTTGAGCTCCCAAATTGTTGTGGAATCTACTTCCACTTAATATAATGGATATATGAACAAGGTAGCACAGATTTGTTGGAGTACTGATAATGGTGTATCGGTGTGGACATCGACATGGCCACTGATATACTACTTTGACCAGTAATTACTAGTACGATATATTGTAATCTTACCCTATTCTTTATGGTTATTTTATTTAACTCAAGCAACAAGTGCGGTGACTCTGTATAATTCATCATGCTATCAAGGCCTCAGTGGGTATCTCTGTTAGTTGTGATCTAAGAACCCCACAAGGTCTCTACCACATTGTTTGATAATTAGGGTTTGTAGTATTGACCCCTAAATCAGATTTTTCTGAGGTGTTTGGTAGTGTATCAAATCAGAGAGCAAAGCCACCTTTTATGAGTATGTATTTATATATTGATTAGCTTGTGTCTTATTTATGGGTATTAATCGGATGAATAGGTTGTGAACAAGATTAATCGGTGACAGGTTGGACTGATGAAAGCGTTACTCCCTCCGTTCCAAATTATAAGTCGCTTTGACTTGTTTGGTTCATCCATTTTGCTATGTATCTAGACATATTATTTATCTAGATGCATTGCAAAATGGATGTATCAAAAAAGTCAAAGCGACTTATAATTTAGAACGGAGGGAGTAATACGTAAAGAATGATTGTTTGACGCGAGTTTCAGTGCTAAATTAACCAATTATTAATGGTGTTGATTGCATTGTCATGTTTTTGGTAATACAGCTTGTACAAGTGTTTTAACGTTGACTTGGGAGCTTGATTATCTATTTGCGATTCCAATAAGGATTCAATTTATAGATTTTTAAATGTGATTATTATTGGAGTTATTGATGGTCAAGAGCTGAAAGAAAGATAAAGGTATCTTTCAAGAGTAGGAATTAAACATGAATCTAGATTGAATTCAGACCAAAAGGTTTATGCTACATGACAAAAAAGGAAGAAAAAGAAATAAAGAAAAGCTTTAATCTAGGAGCTGATTTGAGAGATAAGAGGGTCGGGATTGTTGAATGCTTTAATAATTTATTGCTTTACTTAACGAGTCGATGAGATAAATGGGCCTAGTATATTTGGTTGAAGAGAGTTTGTCCGAAAACATTGGGCCAACTATTAGTGGTTTCTTGTGTGAGTCATTGGTCACTTTGTCTGCTCATTCGCCTCTTATCCAATTGCTTCTTCTAAAAACACAGCATTGGTTAATCTTTCTTATTCTCCCTTAGGGGTTCCTTATGTTTCTACTAATAGAAATAGTTCGGACCTTGCTCATACAATCCTTGGGACTACTATTGCTTAATCTTTGTGCTCCCTAGAGAAAGTAAACAAGATGATACAACTGAATAAAATCTGACTAAATATTTTTGCTAGGTCGTCCAGCAAACTAAAACACTCAGATCTGCTTTTAGATTTGTCAGCAAGGCTACATCACTGCCAATCTCTAAAAAGAAACACAACCAGTATTTTTGTCATCATAAAATCTGACTATTGCATGAAGGCCCCAAACTAATTATATCCAAATCCGTGCTTGCTTTTCCAATCTTAAGCAAGTTGATGGTCTTTCCCCACAAAAGGCTTTCTCAGAATTATGCACTCTCCAATTCTCCGTGGTTGCCCTTTTGTTACATGAATAAATATCTACATCATGTTTGCCAGTAAACAAAGCAGTACCGCTACAGGTTATAGTGTTTAGTTTGCTGAAGGGGCTACTCTGTAGGTTTCTACCAAAAATGCTCATTGTACGTTTTGCTAAAATTGTAGAGATTGTAACTGGTTTTCAGGAAGACACATAATCTTTTTTTATGAATAACTAAGGACTCTTGTATTACTGTTACTGGTACTATATGCTAAAGATGACAGTTCGAATTGTTGAACAGGATCTTTATATATTTGGCACATTGTGCTCCAGTATCCAAATGTTGATGCTATCAAATGGTCAAAGGATTGCCCGAAAACATATGGAAGAGGCAAGCCCTTCCTACCAAACCGGGACATCCAGCGCCTACCACTTGGAATGAGAAGGTTCCATGATTGGTACTTGCGTGTTCTCCTAATGATTATAGACCTCGTACAGGCATGCTTCCCCGCCGGCACATTTGGAAGCCCAGCTGGGAAAATTATATTTGACTTCAATGACATGCAGACATGCTTTCACCTCAGAGCAATGGAAATGAATCTAATTCACACGTGGTGCCTGTAAGTCATTGTCCTCCCGATATGATATGAATGTAATCTTTGGATTTTGTTGTAACTAACCCATGTCGTGATTTGTAGAATGCAAGTGCACATTGTAAAACAAATGCTAAGTGTGAAAGCTGGGTATATAGACCCTCAAGCTATAGCATAAACAAATTTTAATTACCCTAGACAGTGGAAACTGGATGACAAAGAGCTAGCTGCTGGAAAGACCCTTTGGGAGAAAGAGAGCATCCGTGCGAAGAAACTAAGGCAAGAGTCCCTTAAGGTTTTGGCATATATTGCTCTGGCTTTTAAAAATCTCCAAAGCACTCTACTATATGGCTACCATACAACTTCGAGTAAGTTCAACTCTATACTTAAAACTTTGTTCGATATATTTTATTCGATACAAAAGAGCTTATCTAGTTCTATGATTAAATACATGCAGCAACTACTGGATTTGTATAGGTGTCGATGTCAGGAGGAGCATGGCATGGGTCTTTGATTCAATAGATAGGGACCCATCCTCAAGACGTATGCATATCGACAATCCTCATTAGCTTATATGTTTGTATACATACTTGTAACGTTCACTTTTGGATACTAACAAGTTGTATTTGCTAAAATAATTCGAACAGGACATTTAGGTTCTATGCCAATCAACATCACGGAAGGCATGATCCAGTAAGGAAGGGAAAAGACTGGTTATAAAAATACTATGTGCGGTAAGTGTAACTTACTTTAGTACTCCATTACATGGCTGTCAAAAGCATTACTTAACATTTCCATATGCAAAACACACAGTGCCCCAAGCAGAAGCCTAAGAGTGTACATTGTGGATACTATGTATGTTCTATGATGAGTAACACCGGTGCCTACAGGAGACCCCTTAAGGATAAGTTTGAACCTCTTCACCCGTAGTATAAAAACTTCATACATGATATGAAATACTAAACCAAAACTTGTTCTCTTGTAGTGGAAAGAAAAAAAGAAATAAAAAGAGACCCATACAAGGATGATCAACTCTTAGAGCTCGTCGGCGACCTTTGCAACTTCATATTGGACCAGATTGTACATGTCAAAGGCACCTACCATGACCGAGATTCTGACTTAGGTAGAAATCCTCAGTACCAACACCTTCGTGAGACTGAAAGGCTAGCTCTAGTCCGTTGATAACAATATGTATGGAATTTGACATTGGTCTTACCTTGTGCGACGGTTTGGACTTGTGGAACGAATTAGACTTGTGAATTATATCTATTTAATGATGGATTATATATATTCTTGTAAATTGGACTTGTAATGGTAGTTTATATAATGCTCTTGTGCTTATAGTTAGATTTAAATTATATATGCATATATATATACAAATATATATATACATATATATATATGTGTGTGTTATGGTTGAATTTAAATTGTAAATTTAATTTTTTTTACGAAAAAATATACTGTAGGGGCGGTTCTAAACTAAACCGCTCCTACAAACAGGTATTATAGGGGCGACTGGTACTACAGCCGCCCCTACAAATCGATTTTGTAGGGGCGGCTGGCCCCTACAAATCGATTTGTAGGTGCGGCCGATAACACCAGCCGCCTCTACAAATCGATTTATAGAGACGGTCTGAAAATCGCCTCTACAAATGCATGATTTGTAGAGACGGTATGGTAGAGGCGGTTGGCCGAGCCGCCTCTATAAACCATCGTCAGCCGCTACTACAAATGCTTATTGTAGTAGTGGTTGGGCACGGGGAGCCACGGGCATCACGGCAGCAACATGCTTTATGCAATAAAGGCGGTGTGGCACGTGTGTGATGGGGCGCAGCGAGGACAGATAGCCCAGCAAGGAGCACGGTGCAGCGACGCAGTGATAGCGCACGGTGCCTGTGCTCCCGCTTGGCTTGGTAGTGTAGGTCTACGACGTTAGTGGGAGAGGGGAGGGAGAAGGGGATTGAGAAAAAAAAATCAGTTGTTCCTTTTTTTAAGGACAGGGAACAAATTTTGAGGGACCGAGAAAATCTTTGTAGGGATAGGGATCTACCTGAGTGCACAAGCTCTGCATAGGAGGCCAACCAAAACTGACCTGGGCTGGTGTGCACAAGCTCAGGCCAAACCGAATGAGTCAGTTTAAATGCTATTTGATCCGAACTTGACTCTTTCAGTCAAAACTTGATTTCCTTGTACATCTAAAACTCTCCCGATCATAGTTAGCTCTCAACAGTTGGAGTCCAGTGCTATTCTACAACCCAGACATTTATATAGGACGTGTTTGGTTTGCGTCATGCAAATTTGCCTGCCACAGGAACTCTCAAGGCGTTGGATTTTGAGTGCCAGACAGTCCACAGCTTTCAAGTTGCCGACTGATCGTATCCACTTAAAAGTTTACATCACTGTCACATCATTGCCACTTTGTCTAATCGGCTATCCCAAAGGCAGGGGCGACGCCACGTTGAGCTATCCTGGTGCCCATGCACCAGGGTAATAAAAAAAATTGCCACTAACTTTTATTTTCACCATGGATTGCTCCAAAATTTTTGCGGTTCCTGGAGGAGTGCACCAGGGTAATATTACCGCTAGCTTCGCCCCTGCCCAAAGGGCCAATATGTGGCTAGACGCTTAGCACAGGTCTGTTTAGTTTGTGACCAACTTGACATGTCGCAAATTAGGCATGCTATAGTTTCTAGGCATGTGTTTAGTTCATGCACAATTATTGCATTGCCAAACTTTATTAGTCGTATATCCCATGTGTCATAGACTTTGATACCAAAGTTTGCTACAAGTGTGGCACCTGATTTATTGGTTGTTCTTTTTATGGCTGACACACTTTGCCTAACTTTAATTGTGGCATAGTTAGGTATCAAACATATTGGCCTAAATTTAGATTTTTTATGTTAATATATTTTTAAAATTATCCGTTAAAAAGATTATTTGTAGAAAAATCTTGTTTTGCATGGCCGAGATTACCGTGAATATGGTTAAGGCTTAGAGCATCTCCCGTAGTACTTTCTAAAACAAAGTCCATATTCTTTTTATTGGAACCCAAACTAATTCTAAATCACCTTAGCCCTTCCAAAACTTCCTCTCTCTTGCACTTTCTCGGGGCTGGTTGCGGCTTGACCAGAAGGAGACCGGAGTGGACTAGCCACATGTGTCCAATAGCGCACTACGCGAAAGGCAACGACGCACTGGCGGCACGCTCGACTAGGAGAGGAGGAGGTAGCATCATCAGGCAGAGTTACGGAGAGGAACCGGGTTAGGAGGAGACGGTGCTAGACATAGAGGAACAGGGCGAAGAGGGGGAGGCTTCGGACAGGTAGACAAGGTCGAGCAAAAAGGAGGTGTCAATGGCGGGATCGGACAAGGAAGAGACGAGGTCAGGCGGGAGGAGGTGGGATCGGGTGGGGAGAAGGCATGGGGCAAGGAGGGGTCAAGCGTGGCATGAGAAGAAAACCGATTCACAACTATAATGTAGTAGATCTGTTTAAATAGTCTGCATAAGATGCTACATGAAAAAACAGACCAGCTGAAATATTATCTTTCATTTATACCACACATGTCAGAGTCATTTCCCATTTGCAACTAGGAGCTCTGATCGGCTTGCCTGCCATGAATATGAGCAGGCACTGGAGCTTATAGTTTTTCAAATGGGCCAGGCCCGATGGGCCGACACGGGCACGGCCCTAAAAAGCACGGCACTAGCCCGGCCCGGCCCGCTAGGCATCGTGCCCGTGCCTAGCACGGCCCGCAGACATTCGGCCCATGGGCCAGCACGAGGCACGGCACGAAAAAAGGCCTGGCCCGGCATCGGCATGGCTTCGAGCCATCATGGCCGTTGGATCCCCCGACCCCTGCGATTCTAGTCGTTGGATTCCGCCGTTGGGGTGGGGGTGTATATAAGTAGTGTCGTCGGCCGGCTCCCCCTCGCACCCCAAACCCTAAATCATTCTCGCCCTCCCCCGACGCGCTCTCCTCTCGCTCTCTCTGGCTCTCCTCTCCGATTCCGACGGCGCGGGACGACTCCGACGGGCGACGGCGACCCGCCGCCGTCCCTACCTCTTCTTTTCGCCATACGGCAGCTCCGGGGCTCCGAAGATGCAGGTAAGAGCACTCATCTTCTTCTTCTTCTCGCCCTCCGGCAGCTCTGGCACGGAAGATGCTTTCTCTTCCTGATCTTTTTCTTCTTCTTTCTTCAGATCCGCTGATTCGCAGCTGCTCCGAGCTCCGTCTACGTCGCCGGCGTCGTTGAGGTAAGAATCCGCAGTAAACCCTAACCCTAACCGTTCTTGTTCTTTCTTTAGTTCTTGATCTTGACCGTCTTCTTCTTCTTGTTCTTGAATCTTGATCTAATGATCTACTTCTTCTTGCTCATGTGCACTTGTGCAGCCGTTTGAGGCCAGTGGCGATGCCTCCCCGGCCCCCCTCTGAAGAGACAGTCGAGGCTGCCTTGTCTGCGTACCATGAGGAGTCCGAGAGGTTGCGCGAGCTCCCTGGAGAAGATGAAGATGACGACATGGGCTTGAGAAATGTGATTCAACCTATGATAGTATTTGTGTTAGTGCCTGGGCCGGCACGGCACGGTTTCCCCTCCATAGTGCCGTGCCTGGGTGCCACTTAGGCACGGTGGCACTAACAGGCACGGCCTCGCCGTGCCGTGCCGATGCCGTGCTCGTGCCATGCCGTGCCGGGCGGCCCATTTGGAAAAGATTACTGGAGCTGGAGTGTGATGCCGAGGGTGGTGCAGCGTTGGAGCTTGCGCTTCCTGGTCGGCGTGGACCGACGACGGTGCTGGGGCATGATGGTCGTGGTGGCCGTGATGATCCGTCGCTGGCGCTTGGGCATGATGGCCATGATGATGTGGCGCCGGTGCATGATGACTCTGACGGTCGTTGTGGCCATGATGACCTGCCTCCGTTGCTGATGCATCCCGGCCGTGCTGACCATGATGACCTGGCGCCGGTGCTGATGCATGGCGGCCGTGGTGGCCGTGATGGCTTGGCGCTGCCGGTGCTGATGCATGGGGGGTGTGATGACCTAGCGCCTGTGCATGGTCAGCACCATCACCGCCATTGCCAGGAGAACTTGCTGACTCCGTAGGCACCAGCGCAGGTGCCGGGGTGTGATGGCCATGGTGGTGATGATGCTTCAGTGCAGCAGCGTGGTGTTGCGGGCCTGGAGCATGGGGCGGCGCGTGATGGTTGTTGTGTGCTACGGACGACGTGACCATCAGCAGCATCGCCATTACCACAGCCATCGGTGCGATTGGCATGGCCATGGTGAGGAAAGTTGGTACCTGGTGTGTGTGGTGTCTTGCAATTGTGAGCAAGAGCATATATATATGGAGTCTTGAACCAAAGGTTTAGCTATCATTGATTGGGAAAAAAAGATTAATGCCTTCATGAGGGAAAAGCCTGGCCAAACGTGAGATGAGGATTTGATTTATTTGCTACATCAATGCCTTCTTTCTTTTGTGTCGCAAAAATATACCTTCTTTCTTTTTATTATACAATTATATAATCATCAACCAATGCATTCATTTTTTTAGATAATGAATCAATACATTCTTAACAAAGAAATATCAGCCCAAAAAAATCACATAATTACTTTTCAATAAATATGATATCTACGTATTTATGATATTCTTTTTTGTAAAACTAGTATACCCAAAAAGTGCCATCTGATGCAGCGTATGCTTGCATAGTAGACTGCATTGTAACCAAACAAAATACTAGCCATTACACGATTCAGAATTAAAGAACGTGAATTTTTCTTAGTTTTAAAACTAACAAAGGTTGCCCATGCAAATAAGCAGGGCTAGACTTGTACTATTATAAAAATATTAAAGTGTATTTTCTTACCGTGTTAGTCTCCTTCAATTATAAATGACAAAATCAACAAAATGATATATATGCTATATGTTCCAGTTCTTGTACTAGTGTATGCTCCAAACTACGTCTGTTTATGAATTGAGGCAAATTAGTGCATGTGATTTTCTAGGACTTTTGGGAATTTTCTTGGATTATACTTTCTTGTAGTAAAAATGGTGTGGGGAAGGCTTAATGTGTTTAGATGAATTTCTAGGATTTTTTGTGAATTATGAGAATTTTCCTAACAAAGAAGAAGATCAAATCAATTTTTGGTGTGCACTTCTTGGGTCCACGCTCACTTTTGGTGGGTTTTGATAGGCTAAAATTTGTGTATATGTAACAATTTAGTTAACTTTAAGGCTGCATTTGGAGCTTAGGAATTGGAATTGACATTGGATAGCACCAAATGCCGCTGTTTGGATGGCCTACTCTTTGGAATTGGAAATAAACTTCAATGCCAAGGGGTATTCGCTACAACTGCGCACCCTCACCCGCAATGCGGAGCCGCGACCCTCCATATTGGGTGGAATGGGAGCCGTGGCCCTCTTCTTCTCCCTTCGCTTGCTCGCACGACACACTTGCCTCCGCTCGCTCGCTCGCAGGCCGGCGCACCTCCATCCGCTCGCTCGCACGGCCGCCGCTCCACACGCTGACGTTGCCTGCTCCGCCTACACGCCTCCCTCTCCTTCTTCCCCAGGTACGGCAAGTGCCCGCCGGTCAAGGTCGCCGCCCCTGACGCCTCCCTCTCCTTCTTCCCAGGTCCAGCAGGTGCCCGCCGGTCAAGGTCGCCACCCCCGATGCCTCCCTCTCCTTCTTCCCCAAGTCCGGCAGGTGCCTGCCGGTCAAGGTAGCCGCGCCTGATGCCTCGCTCTCCTTCTTCCCTAGGTCCGACAGGTGCTCCTACAGGAGTGTCGGGGTGGTGCGGCGGAGAGGAGGAGATGGCTCAATTCTATGCACATCCAAATAATAGATTTGGTATTGTGAGTCATTTCCAATACAAGGCTGATTTAGTATTGGTACCAATTCAATGCCAACATCTTCAAAATCTATATCCAAACAGACCATAAGGCACATAATGGAGGAAAAAAGGTATAATTCAATGTCGGTGTTTGAGGACCGGCAACTCGTCACGGGATTACCCGGGACGATGGTTGGTGGGCTTCGACGTATGCAGAACTCGACGGTAAACACAAGAGAGAGCGATTTATACTGGTCCAGACTGCGATGCGCGTAATACCTTACTCCACTATGGTGTGAGGCCTTTGCATTGGATTGTTTATGAGATGTGTTGTACATCTGTGTTGTCTCATGGCATGCCGATCTAGGATTACATGATAGCAATGTTAATAGGATTACATGTGGAAAATTCTAGTCGGACTAGATCTTCTCCCTTTCTTGCGGGGTACACGGGGACTATGTCCCACACTCAATTTCTTACATATCAAACATATGAAAGCATGGTTATATTAAAGTAAAAAATGACTAATATAAGCTATTAACCACCTAGGTACTTGCTCATGACGGAATCATGGACATAAACATGTGCTTTGAACACAACAGACAAAATATATGATTACCTCGGTTCGATTTTTTATGAAATTTTTTGGGATATTATAAGGATGCATTTTGGTTATGTGCCAAATTTCAATTTTTTCTATGAATATTTATGTACTATTAAAAATAAAAAATAGGTACTAATATTCACAACATTTTATTTTTTTTCTTTCAAATTTGCATGTTATCTTGAAATGCATATATGTACTCGTATGTTCATATTATAAATGCATTTTTTAAACCATAATCGGTTCAACCACAAAGTATTTTTGATAAAAACGCATACAAATTTAAACAACAAATAAGTATATAATTAAAAGGTATAGAGTTAAATTATTTACATTAACCAACATATGAAGTAAAGATTATATTAAATTTTGAAACAAGAAAGATAAACTCAATCATTAATCATATTGAAGAATTGCCCAAAATGAGAGTGATACTATAAACTTGAAATGAACAAATGGGCCCTATAACTACCTTCTTTTTTTATTTTTCTTGTAAATTAATCATTTTTTAGATTACATAGTACAACGCAGCGCACGCACACTCACCCCTAAGAATGTACACACGCAAACCCTACCCCCAATTCCAATAAACAGGTACAAGTACAATTAAGTTCTCATAAAAGGATATTACCACATAATATAACTCAATTCCATACATAAATAAATTTACAAAATCAAAGTTATGTTCATGTAAAAAAGATAAAGTTAACTATTAGTCACTTTGAAAACTTACTAGTGAGAAGAGTTAACACCGTGAAGCTATAGTGTGAAATGAAGGCCAAATGAAGCATATGCATGGTTACTACGTTTTGATTTTCTTGATGAATGTAGATTATGTATCTCACTATGTATACTACTAGTATCGTTGCGCGCGCATTCGCGCGCCCGTGGTGAAGTAATAGTAGACATGAGAGAATAAACATATGTACCAACATATCTTATATGTTATTGCTGGTATCAGTCTTAGGTTCATTGGTCCATTAGTATAAGGGGCACCCCCGTTCTAGAAAGCGTGAAAACGTGTGGACTCTGTTGTCAAGTAGCTAAATAACGTGGTTTTGCACCTGGTTTTTTTTTTTTTGACTATTTGATAAATGGAATAATCTCGATATCCATATGACAAAGAATAGATGTGACTTGAAGACATAATATTTGGTGGTGGCACATTACAATGATATATAATAGATTGACATAAACACATGTTACATCAGAGAAAACAGAACATATATAAGCTGCTCAGAGCATGGCAACATTCTTTTTTGACCTAGAACAAATTCTACATCTTGTGCACGACTACAATAACCTTTAGTTTACAGTCTTCAAAGGGCTGGAAGAGGCCTTCAGGCTATCCACAATGTCAGTCACAGATGGCCACTGAGATCATCAAACCAAGCTTGCTCAAAGTCAATTTTGGTACGGGCAGCATAAATAAAAGCTCATTTGAGCGCCTGCTACATGCTGCAAGGTGAAAAGCTAAAGTAGAAAACTGAGAGAAAACTATGAATAAAACTACAGTGTACATCTAGTAACTATAGCACTCTATCTAAAATGTACTGCCTCATCTAGGTACCAAGCTGCCTAGGTACACACCAAGCTGCCTAGGTACACACCTGAACTGGAGATTGGAATCACCAAACTTGCTTGGATCATCAGACAGTCATTGGATTAATATCACAGTTCACTCAAATCTGACTAAATTTTGGTATAAGTAACATAGGTGAGCTCATCATTTCATCTATTTCATTTATATAGAGATAGGACTATTGTCCAAAAAAACCACCATAGTCCAAGCATCCTGTTACAGGAAGTTCTCACTGAACTGAAGCTTCTCTTGGCCATCATAAGTGCTTCAACAGGTGTGGAAGTGCATTGAGCTGGGTAACTGGAGAGAACTGCTATGAGCAATATAAAATAATATCCTAGAATGGAAAAAATAGCAACATCGGTTGAATAAAATTAAGAGACGAGCTTAAAAAAGTGAAATAACATATAAAAAAACGAACAGATAAATGTCTTAAGCAGAACAATGAAGGAAAAATGGTATACCATTTGTTCATGTAGTACACAGGTAGCATGTATGGAAGTACTGACTGACCTCCTAAAAGAAGTGGTAATCGCAGAGGTTAACAAAGGTTTTCCCATCGCTGCCCTATTTCATTAATTTTCTCACAATCGTTGAGGCCATGAAAAGCCCCTGAAGTGACTTGAGCAAAATAATTGTCTCATCCATGTCCCATATGTAACTTTGATGACATCCATTTTGCTCGTATTAAAAGACCAGACAGCTGTAATCCAAAATTACAGGCAACTACCTAAAATCACATGAATTTTATTTAGCATATAATGAAAACAAGGCCCCTCAGGATCATAACGAATACTATTTTTTGGCAACATATTATTGGCTGAGCATGATAGAGCTGCTAATACCTTCCTTTCCCCACTATTTGCATAGGACTGCTACATGCAGGTGCTGGTGTTTAACCACCTGCCATAACCATGGTTTCTAACAACTAAAAGCAGTCTCGCAATAAGCAAGGACCAATTTGCAGTAAATACTAAGGGACAGGTAACTACATGAATATATGTAATCTATATGATCACGATGATATTAAGATGAATGACAAAAACGAAGTACAATTAATTTTAGGAGTGCCTGGTGGAAGAGACACCTTTCAACACAGCTCAGTTTCATATTGGATACAATTTATTTACATAGGGTGCTGTCATACTATAATTATCTTGGTGGATAACTTGCATGAAACTGAATAATGATGAATAACTATGTAGGCAACCTCCTTTCGTTAAAATTCCTTCCAACAACCAACCAATGCAAGACGAGTCCAAATTGTTTCTACATGCAATATTTTCCAAAAGGCCGCCCAAGTACTATAACAATGTATTTTTCTCACAAATTGCTCATAAATCAATACACTTAGCACAAAGCATGAAAAGTAATGTGGGACAAGCAAAGGTAAAATGCATAAATAATAGTAGACAAAGGAAACCTACGAAAACAACACATGCCGCAACCAACCGTGAATTATATAACAGATTGAAATTAACCAAGGTGGCAAGTGGACATCACCAACACCAAGGGCTCGCCAACACCGCTGGTCATCCCAGCTATTTCCCCGAGGGGGTCCTATCAAGCTACGACGGGCCGAGAAAGAAATGTTATTTTGTAAGAAGGCCAAGTGCTGATAGCAGTATCTGACACATTGTCCATGTCTCCATCCCTAAGAGATATACTCCTAGACTGTGGAGTGCAGAAATAATTTATTCAATGCAGCTCAAAGTAGAAGTATTATCCCAAACTTTCTTCTTTGAACGACAACAACTATTTGGCAGCTCGCTTCCCAATGCCAAGATCATGGTGATAGAATCGGCAACATTCAGCAGACACACCTATGCTACTGCTGCTGGGGAAGCAGCTGCCTAAATCAGTAGAGAAGAAATGCTGATCAGACTGAACGCTTGGAATGAAAGAGATGGTAGATGCACTAAAGAGAAACTGTAGGGTCAGAAGCATATTACTGAGGGATACGTTGGCTTAGAATATAAGGAGAACTTTCTTGGTTGCCATCTAAACTTCGGAAAACTACCATAATTCCAGTCAGGAAAAGATAGTTCCTCTCAAGCTGCTGAGAACTTGAGATTGCTAGGTAGCACATACTAAATTACTCAAATCGACAACAACAGATAATAATAGAAATCTGTAAAACCTATGCAATACGGCATGTCAGGGATCTTCAAAGATAATGAAAAATTCAATAGAGAAACTGATACTGAGGGTGTCGATGTACAAACGCAATGCATTTGAAATTATAAGTTCATCAAGGAAGCAAACAGGGCAGCAATGGTGTAGTACCTGTAAGCATTATTTTTAGCCTCGAAGATAGCGCACTGAAAGTAGACCAGGTAGGTAACCAAGGTTGACGTTGGAGCTCAGGCAAATCTATAGAGAGCAAGGTAGCTCCACTTATCAAGATCATATCCTGCATAGCAATAGGTAAATGAGAAGTACAGTTAGGGAAAACCGACATTGAATAGCGCAGATCCAAATTAATTTGTGATCAAGCACTCTAGAAAGCTCTTTTTCATCTCTCATGCCTTTCAAATGAGAACACAGTGTGAAAGCATTAGTAAATCTGAGTAAAGAATGCACCATGTTTAGGCCAAGCCAAAAGTATGTCAAAAAGCTGATTCGGTAGAGACAGGCTGAGGCGGTTCCATGTGGAGCAGCTGACTTACCTGAAAACCAAGTTGGCTAAGCTTTTAAATGGAAACGTACTTGTACCACAAGAATGACCGGTGCTTTTTCACAAAAGCGCAGCTTGCAAAATAGTAAGTAACACCCCAAAATTATCACGGGAACATGAAAAGATGGAAGACCGGGAGTAAACCGGACATCCAATTATTAACTGTAAATGTGTGCTCACTAAATATTTGTCAGTTGAAACAACCAATTAGCAGGTAAAGGTGGCATGAGGATATAGACATAGAGTCTTCTTCCCAGGAAAATATATATTTTTAATAGTTTTTGATATCTGATAGAGCAGAAGGAATGGAATAAGCTGTGTAGACCCACTTTAAGTTACTATAATATAGCATGGGGCATGAATTAGGAACCCCAGAGCCATCAACATGAATTTAGGAGCACAAGATGGAAGCGGCAAACAATATAGTAGTAATGATAACAAATTGTGTGCATGTATGCTTGCAAGAGAAGGTTGAGCGAAATTGGAATTTGGATAGAAATAAACGGAGGGAGGCAAATTGAGGGGTACCTGTTACTCATAATGTTCAGGAATGATGGTTGCCTTGTCCAGGAGGGATTTACATATGATTCATGAACTGCACTTGACCCCAGCCAGATCTGAACACCTAGCAATGGGAGAAGCCTGTAGTGACTCCTTCAGTAAAAACTTGGATTGTCAGTGGCAACACAGAAAGGAAAATGGACGCCAACCTCTTAGAGAATCTACTGGAAAGGGAACTTTCACTCTTCTCACACTTTTCATGATCAGACACCGCTGGTTTAATGGCACGATTCTTGTCCGCAGATAAAGATGTTGAACTTGGTTGGCTTGGGTACATTTTATCCAACGATATAGGATTCTTTCTTTGCAGCATGCCCTTGGCTTTTGCGTTTATTCAAAAATAACTGCATTCATAATTCCCTCATAATAGTTTGAAGAGAAAGATGCGTACAGATTAAGAAGTCACAAAAAAGGGGAGAAAGGAAGAAGAAAAGCGTCATACCTGGCCATAATTATCACTGGACATAGATTGGAACAGTATGTGGGCAATTATTACTGGAAGCAACTTGGAACGCTATCTGTTGTCCACGTATTCTGCCAGCTCATCTTCCAGACCTAGAAACAAATGACACATAACAAATGAATCACAGTTTGTATCAGTGGAAAACAGTTACAGATTCTACGACTGTTTTATTCTAATTGATATTCGACACGGATAGCACGCATTTCCTAATATAAACCCACTAACCCATGACATTTGCCTAAAGTCTTCCAATGCTATAGTGATTGACCCACATCTGGTGACAACTAAAATCGATTTTTTAGAGTTGGGCTATGTTACGACATCCACATTTCATGTAACATATGAGGGGCATGAAGGCACTGTACCTTGGAAACTACCACACTATGCCTAAGCTCAGTGCAAATTTGGTGGGGCATGCGTGTGGGCTGCTGTTTCCAATTCAAAACATGAGCAAAGAAGTAACATTAGCTGAACGCATATGAATAAGATAAATATCGATGACATGAATATAGCAGGATCTATCTGGTCCGAAAAAGCATGGATGGCTATAGCAGTACGTACCTGGTCCGAAAAAGCAAGGGACAAAAGCAAAGGTGACATTAGCTGAAGACATCTGAGGGGAGTAAAAATTTCACAGCACTGATCTCAGCAAGCAGCAGGCGTAAATAGATGGGAAAATAGAAAAGGTCGACATAAATGAGAGGAAGCCTAAATGACCTACAAGGTAGCAACAGGCGACATGCATATGAAGGAATCCAACATGGAGTGGAGACACAAATACTGTTAATAATGCAAGTACGCAACAAAATGAAGAAATACCAACCTGTGCAGGAAGGAAGCAAAAAATATTCAGAAAAAAATCTAACCAGTATGAGTACAAATTAACCATAGATTGGAGACACTAAAAATAGAGCATGATCAGCAGGCTAAATCATTTTGTGAAACCTGGTTGGTGGTTGACTGAAAGAATTCAAAGGAGAATACGTAGCATATTTTTTTAGTCTGATAGCTTGCATGGAAGTCTCTAAATAACCAATTTCAGATTTGAGCCACGATCTAAAATAAAGGGAACTAATTAAAAAAATAGATGTGAAGCATGTATTCTACCTTCGCAGGCTTACACCTTGAGGCCAAGTGATCGAAGCGATCCAGGCAATGATGATTCACTTCTTTAGCATTTGAATAGAATTAGAGTTTTCGTAGTCTGACAGGGAAAATGAAAGCACGTTCTCAAGTGATATATTGTGCACTCACAGATTGCATAAATGTGTTAGTTTGTGATAGAGCGCAGGTCTAAGCATTGGGGTAATAATCATGTTAGACTCCAACAGGTGATAATATTTTTTATCATAACCTGTTGATGCAATGCAACTTATACGCAACAATCTTATGTGATGATCATAAAGGAAATTACCTATCAGCTGGAAAAATTGTCTGAACAGAGATCCTTTCCAAGCATTACATATAGCTTCTTCTGAGTTTCTGTACATAAGAGAAACAAATATGCAGAGGATAATAATCATATTAGAGTACAGTAACTTTATTTGGTAAAAGTCTTCGTATGGATTAATTGCTGAAATTACATTCTCACTAATACCAGCATTTAAGAATAAGAAAAATAACAGAGAACTTGCAAATGTCTCTTAACAATCAGATGCCACCAATAATGAAAATTAACTATTGACAAAAATACACCATGAATAATTCCTATTCATATGAACTGATCGAGTTTTATTCTCTGCATCAAATTCTGACTCCCCTAGAAAAGAGGACTGGAGATAATGAGACTGTACCAGGAGAAGCTACAATAGCTCGTTGCAAAAATATGCTGCGTGCCCATCAGACATGTTAAAAATGTAACTATTTTTAGCAAACAATAGACATGGTTATGTTAAATAACATAATGAGAGTGAAGGAGAATAAATAGAGGGAAAATATAAAAGTGCACAAAAATGTCAGCTATTTTTTCTTTTCAAGGCATTATAACATTGAGTATTCTGAATTGGTGCTTTGGATGTATGGAAGTGAGGTTTGACATTATAGATCATGTTGGATGTCTGCGGTAATTTTTGGCCAGAGCTAATTTGGAAGAACACTAAAATTGGATGTTTGGAACTATTTATTGGCCCTGGGTTCATTTTTATGTGCTACATTGTTGTATTTGTAAGCTTTCTTTCTACAAATACTGAAACAAATAGGAAAAAAGTTCATCAAAATCCATATATCTCTTCTCTAGGGATACTCTTCACCAACTTCAAGTAATCAAAACGAAATTTGAGTAAACAGCTTGCAGAAAACACTGCATTTCTTTGAATTTTGAACCTTTTCAAACACCAAACACCAAAAACAATCAGAAGGGGAAGGTACTAATGTTAATTGGCAGATCCTAAACTAAAGTACATATTTTTCTGTTAAAAGTGTCAAGCAGAGTATATTACCAAATGCTAATTGGTAGATCCTAAACTATCTTACCTTTCAAATTAACACACGATATCCTAAGCACTGGTGAATCTTGGAAAAACATAGCACTCAGTATAGGGGAAAAATAATTTTCAAAGAATATTATAGATCAATATAATCAAATCAAGTTTAGAATGATCTAACGCCAGCTGCCTCCAGATAGACATCTCTCTAGCACCATGAAGCACTGCATTATGGAATTTGGCCTTGAGATCTACCAGGCATGCTGTAAAAACCTGAGCTCTGTACAGTAAGCATCTTAGATGGTGGGCACCTGGAGTGTGTCAATAGGAAACCAAAGATTTGAATCATTCTAAGGAAAAAGGAGACAAGCATAAACAAAATGGACGCTAAAATGGAGGTAATTTTCATAAGGCTTGCAGTGTTTTTAGTTAGAACCAGAGTCGTATATAAACAATTATGCATCAGTGGCTAAACTGCTAAAGTGATATAGTATAGACCATGTATTGCAACAAAACTAATCTCTATTTATGCCCTGGTGTGCCATGTAAGACGGGATACAATTTTTACGACCACTGAAAGGTACATGTAACAAATCAGATTTAGTAGGACATATTTTCTATATTAAAAAAGCAGTGGATATATTTTCTGGTGTATGAACGTAAAATGGAACTTTGGATGCATACTGAGATGTAAAAAAAAAGAAACGTAGAATTAGTATCCTGGAGTTGTCAGCGACCATGGTATTTCATAGTAAATAAATCACCATTATTATTGATAGGCTGACTCTAATAAACTATCACAAATGATGATTTCTCTTAATCGTAATTTACACACTTTGCAAATCTACACATCTTTAGCCATCGTCTACAGCTATGCTGTACAACAATCAAGGGAGAGCCTTGCTTGACCTACAGACAACTGCTGAATATGCAAACAAAAAAAAAGGAGATGATATACAATCAAATTTTCCGTAGAATTAGCGAAGACAAATTCGGTCTTACCTCCAACCTGACCAATAAGCACCTGCCTCTCTAATCTGATGGAACTACGGGCACTGAACGACAATGTTGCTGGTCCCTTTTCAAACCGATTAATTAATTTCTTCAAAAATGTATACCTGGAGGAAATACATGTTTGTGACAATGGGTAGAGGGAAAAAATGAAGGAGAAAAAGTTTTCAGGTGCAGCAGAGGCTGTGCAATGCACATGGAAGCAAGCGACCAGACTAAACCTTGGCAACCTTGCTAGTTGACTGTACAGGTATAAAACAATGAAAGTAAGAGTAAGATAGTGACCATTATGTGTCTTAGATCTCTTTTCATTCGGGAAAATAATTGTCTCCGCCTCTAAGTCTGCAAGTTCAGTTGTTAGCTGATAAAAGAAGTAGGAAATAATTATTTAGTGCAGTTACCGTATAAGATCGTACAGTTGTTGGCAAAAAAAAATTCGAGGTCAACCGCAGTTATCATAGATCCATCAGCTATGATCTTACAGACCATATAATAACCAAATAATATAAAGGCAGCTGCACTATAACAGTTCAAAACAAAAGGAGCACCTAACAGGCATGTAAAAACGGGTACTAACCTGAGAAGAAGCATAGCGTGTGCACCAGGTGATGCAAGGTATTTCTAAAAAAGGTGATCAGTAAATCTAGCTGCGAAAAAATAGAAGAAAATAACAGGCATTAGCAAATCTTTCTAGCAGAAAAGGGAATGGCAGAATTCAGTAAACGAAAGCACGGATCCGAAGAGCAGGCATTAGGACCTGGTTGCCGCCCTCATTGTCGTCGCGACCTGAGCCTTTATCTGACTAGGGTTTCTGTAGCACATGAAGAGGCGGAGCAGAGGAAGGAGGCAGCTCGAGGGGACAGCCAAGGCGGCGGCCACCGGCTGGGCAGTCGGCCGCGCGCCTTGGCCGAGGCGACCATTTTGTCGCGCGCGCGCTTGGCCGGAGGCGACCACCACAGGGCGCGACGCGCACACCATGGTGCAGCAGGGGCGCCTCGCACCCCACCTGCCAAAGGTCCGTCTCTGCAGCACAAGGGCTGGGCCACCTGGCACGCCACGATGCGAGGGGAGAGGAGGAGGAGGACCGCAGCCACCGCGTCCGCACCGGTGGTCGCCGCGTCCGGATCGAGAGGGAGAGGGAGAGAGCGCTGGGGAGAGAGAGGGCGACGGGGAGAGAGAGGAGAGCGACGGGAAGAGACGAGATTTTTCCAGATGGGTTGAGAAGGAGAAGCTGAAGCTGGAGTATATATTTGAATGAGTGGATTTGGATGGGAAGCCGGAGCAGGTAAAGAGAAGCTAAGTAAAAGCCAGGTAAGGTAAGGAGAAGCAGGAGGAGCAGCTTCGCACGAAAGCAGATTCAACGATTTTCGATTTTAGGCCACACGATGGAAAATCGGACGGCCACAAAATTTCGGGACGACGTGGACGGTGGTTCATTCGGAGGAGCTGGCCATCTTTTTGGCTTTTAAATGTATCTCAATATACATATTGAGGTGAAAATAATTAATTAATGTTATAATCGATCAACATGCACTACTAAAGAAACCAAGCAAGAAAACGGATGTTAAGCTTGTTAGCGCTACGAGCAATCAAAGGAAAGAATGGACATTTCTACGAGTGAACTCTTCATTCAATAAACTAAGCATGATTGTAGCAAGCTGCCTTGACCAATATATATATACCATGTCGCTTCTCTTATTTAGAAGAAACTTTCTATAGAAGTAGTTAGGATCAGAAGGATGGAGTCCAATCCTTTTGGTTCGGTCAGTTTCAAGTGGATTATCCACTTGATTGACCGCAACAGAGGTGCATAAAAGAAAAAACAAGAACAACAACAAATACTTAAAAACGAAGCCATGATATGACAGAACATGGTTGTAAAAAAAGAATCAAGTCATTTGGAGTTCATACGAGGGTGAAAAACTATTCACAAGTTTTCATACAAGGTTAAAAAGATAAAAGGTATCATTCACATGAAATAGATTTTTTAGGTATTTCCTTTATTTATTCTCTTACTAAAATTATAGTGGTATTGTTATGTTTCATTGGCCCTGTTCACTTGTCTTATGAGCCGTACTGTTTCAGCGAAGAAACAATGTTTTTCTCTCACAATAAATCAGCGAACAGTATTTTTAGCCATGGCTTTTCAGCGAAACGAACAGGGCCATTAACATGTGGGGAGCTCCATAATTTAGGTACTTATACATGTGTTTCTACTTATTTATTATTTTCATTTTTTATGGGAAATGGGGGATTAGGTGGCGTCAACATGATATCATAGATCATAACAATGTAGATAACATCGGTGGCTGCGCGCTTGATCCATACCCCATCGCACACCTGTGTGGGTGCACAAGCACAAGAGAAGGCCACAAACATGCACAACTTGCCCTGGCTATGCTCTGAGACCCTAGGATCACCAAATCCGCTAGTGGTAAGAAAGGAGCGTTGGTGGCCCGATTGGGGATCACCCAATCTAACCATGCCTGAGCCTAGAGGAAGGGTCGAGGAGTATCATCGAACAGAGGCGGAACTGACAATGGACTGATGAAATTTACACGTGTGTGAGAGGGAGGGAAGGAGGGAGAGAAAGAGAGAAGCGGTGATGTGGTCATGAGTGTGATAGAAGGAGAGAGGGAGTCAATGGCAAGAGGAAGGAGGAACCAACTAACTTTGGGTTGTGGCACAGGAAAGGAAGGTGAGAGGAAAAAATTTAAGCTAGGCCACAAATGGGTCATGTCTAGGAAGGAGAGGAAGGGAGGCCCACCCATCCGAGCAAGCCAAGGAAGGAGAAATGAGAGATGGGCCACATGGAAATCAGCCCATGGTGGGGAAACAAAGGGGAAAAAGTTTAGTATTTGATTTGTATCTTTTGTGGTTCAACCATAAGTCATAACTAAAACATCGCATCTTGAAACAAAAATCAAAATACAACCTATGATGGCCTTGTCATTAATTTGTAATGTTTACGTGGTGGCCTAATATGATAGAACTCATTTTTTTCACTAACTCATATCGTTCACCATGAAACATCATAAAATAGAATGACACAATGACAAATTGCTCTATTGCCATGATATATTCGTCATAGAAGGCCACATATGTTCTAGTAAGATTACCAATCAGGAGAACTAAAGCTAAAGATACATGGATGTCTTATTCATACATCACCTCTCCATGGAAAACATGACTCCAAAAGTATATGAAACTATTCAACAAAGAGCTGAATGGGATTTAGCATGCATAGAAATGGTAGTGCAGAATTCTCGGTTAGGGAATGGCTCCCCATCACTGACCCCGTGAGGAGGAAAAATCCCTATCCCCATCCCCACAAAATCTTACGGGGAGATTTATAAGGATCTAGATGACTAGAGGGGAGTAGAATAGCCAATTAAAAATTTCTCTACAAATACATAGTTACAAGAGCAAAGTGGTTAGTATGAAATGACAATACTTTGCCTAGCCTAATTCACTCAATCCAAGCCTCCTAATCAATTCTCCTAATCAATTCTAGTAGCAAGGTGATCTACCACTAGAGAGCATACAACAACACAAGAGACTAGCAAGTAAACTAACCACTCCTAGGTGAACTAATAAGCAAGTAAAGCAACTAACTAGCTGAAAACATGAACATAGAGGTTGACCTAGAAAGGCACAAGCTCCCGCTCAATTGGTGGACTTAGAACTTGTTTTGGTATAGTAGTGTGGAGAAGGGCTTCCCTAGGAAGCTTCACAAATGGAGTAAAGGAGTGGCCATAAGAACTAGGCTTGGTTTATTTAATTTCTATGTTTTAGTACAAATAGGGCAATGGGGAGAAGCATAGTCAGGAGAAAGTTATGGAAAAGTGAATCATTTAACTGCTAGTTTCAGTTTATTTTAGCCACTAAGCGGCTTACGAAACATGCTCTTAGACTTAGACCCTGTTTGGTATAGCTCCGGTTTAGGCTCTTCCATGTTTTATAGCGATGAGTCATTTTATCTCTCCTCTTAAAATGAATTAGGAGTTAGTGAATGCACTATTTTTGCTTCATTGTCTTTGGCTCCTCTACTATAACAAGGAGGTAACCATTTGGAGCTATGTTGAAGGACACGTGGACGCCTAAGAGGGGGGGTGAATTAGGCAACTTAAAAATCTAACTCTAGACTATGGCCTCTTTTTCTACTTCTAGCAAAACCTATGCAAAAGATAATCTATCTAGATATGCAACTACGGTTTTGCTAGTGTGTTGCTATCTCTACTGCAGATGATAATAATATGATCAATGTAAATGCGGAAGCTTAAAGAGCAAGGTAGAGATATGCAAACTCCCGTCGATGACTTCGGTATTTTTACTGAGGTATCGAGAAGCACGCAAGCTTCCCCCTAGTCCTCGTTGGAGCCCCTCGCAAGGAATCCCTCGCAAGGGCCAAGCTCCCGGTCGGGTAACTCCGTGGATAGCCTCGGGCCTTCCCCACGCGCAAGTGGGTCTCCGATGTGCCTCTCGGCAAGCCTCTCCCGGATGCTCCCCACCGTCTTCACTATCAAGCTTCTGGCCGAAACACCGCGGGCCTTGTTCCCTCCGGTATACGGTGGCGGCCACACCACAAACGCGGTTGGTGTGATCTCGCAAGACTTCAAGCCCCTCCGATGTACAACACTTGTGCTCACAAGCACGGGGTGGCAAGAGGTATGCAAACCTCACTTAAACACTAGGCAAACACCTAGAGCAAGCGCATAAGCGGTGGTCTAATCAACCTAAGCACTTCACAAAGCACTTATGCTATTCACCTAATAAAACACTAAGCACTATGCATGTGGAGATCACTCAAATGGTGTATCAACACTCTTGGTATGTTTCCTCAGCTCCACACACCTCAAATGGCTGGTTGGGGGTTGTATTTATAAGCCCCACTGAGAAAGTAGCCGTTGGGGTCAAAATCCCGCGAAACTGCTACTGACCGGATGCTGAATCGTCCTGACCGGACGCGTCCGGCCGTCCCAACCGTTGAGCCGGCAAAACACTGATCGGACGCTGTCCAGAGTCTGGTCGCCTGCCATCGGACGCGTCCGGTCATAGATTTGTCGCTCTGGAACCTTACTGTGATCGATCGGACGCTGCGTTCCTACGTCCGGTCGGTTGCCGCCAGCGTCCGGTCCTCGCGTCCGGTCGCCTGTCTGCCGAGCCACCGGTCCAGCATCCGGTCGTGCTTCCAGCGTCCGATCGCGTCTGCGAGCTTGTTTCTTCGTGATCTTGCGTACGGCTTGGTTCCTAACTTCATGCTTGGACTTTGCTTGATATCTTGGGTCTTTTCTTGTGCTCCTAAGGTCTTGCTTAAGGTGTTGATCATCGGATCATCACGTCGCCTTCGTCCAAGTCACGTCTTGCACCCTGTTGGACTACAAAGCAAACACTTGCAAATTCATTAGTCTAATTTAGTTGTGTTGGTCATCAAACACCAAAATCCAAAGTAAATAGGCTTAGGGTCCATTTTCCTTTTAATCTCCCCCTTTTTGGTGATTGATGACAACACGACCAAAGCAAGCAAATGATAGAGATTTTGAAATTTAAAAACTACCTACTTGCTAGGATGCAATGCAAAGGGTAAGGTTATATGATGCTAGAAAATCCTACTCAGATACCAATCGAAGGCCATCTTGCCCTTACAAAAGTCCCTATGTGTCATTATGGATTCCTACAAATTTTATCATTACTTAGTCTAATCCATAATTCACTTTCCTCCCTTTCTTGGACCATTACCACTTGTAGACATCAACTTGATGCTTGTCTTTGGTCCTTCAAATTCTCCCTCTTTGGCATCAAATACCGAAAAGGAAGACATTAGTAGCACAAGGGAGGGTCAAATTTCGTTATCCTTTGTGTATAGAAAGAAATGGATCACAAAATTTGACTCTCACATTATATAGACTAAGCTCCCCCTAAATGTATGCATACATATGGTAGAAAGCAAAGCATATGCATAATTAGCAATTTATTGCACAAGAGAGTTTAATCTATGTAATGCATTGAGAAAGCATATAAATATGAAATGGAATCAACATGATGATGCCAATTAAAGAATGATGCTTAACTCCGGGGACTCCAATTTCCTTACAATGAGACTACTACACATGAGATAAGTTTGAAAAAATTGATACCATTTGAAAAAGTGTTAGTCTCAAAGCATCCAAGTTGTAGATTAAGCTCCCCCTAAATTTGTGCACACAAGTGTTGAATACTTGTAAAATTTGTGCACATTGATTTAAGTATCAAAATACTACTTGAAAAATGATATTTGGGAGAGATTATCTACAATTTTGGACTTTGGCACATATTAGATAGTTAATTGTAAAACAAGCTATGTGCCGTGCTCCTAAACAATTTTAAACCATGTAGGTTTGCTCCAAGAGTTGATAATGAAACCGAGCAAGCCTACCATATGATATACCTATTGAATGCATGACAAAATATTTAAGCATGTAAATGCAAACATTAGGCATAAAAGATAACTAGATGTTTTAAGAGTATACCAATTGAAAGACAATACCAATTGAAACAAATGCTAATTGAAAGTAATGACATCTAGTTATCTAACATGGGAAGGGGAATTTGGGTCCTTAGTATTCACTAACCTACTTGGCAATGACTTTGTCCATCATGATGCACCCCATGAAATGCACCTATACTTTGCCAAGTCTCCAAATTCCCCGAGGTCTGACGGACTTCTTACTTTCCTTTCGGGATCCAAACCTTTTTGGTGCTTTTCATGTTGGAAATGATTTCCTTTGGCACCCAAAAGCGTTTGACCTCATTGTTTGCTTGCTTGTTCACCTTGATGACCACCACCTTGTCATTTTTCTTCTTCTTCAAGAGATAAGGTGTGGAGGCCTTCTTGTCCACCTTGTTGGTGTAGGTGTTGGAGAGCTTACTTGTTTGCTTTTTCTCCTTCTTCTTTGTCCTCCCCCATTCTTCACCTTGCACTCATAGGACTTGTGGCCTTCTTTGTGGCACACGTAGCAAACCACGGTTTGTCCTTCATCAAGCTTCTTCACTCCCTTGACGGTGTTATCTTGATGAAGTTGGGTTTGCTTCGCCTTGCCTTTCACTTGAGTCAAGTCCTTGGTGAGGCGAGCTACTTCTTGCTTGAGTTGCTCATTCTCTTTTGCAACCTCTTATGTGCATGTATCTACAATCACTTTCTCAACACAAGCTTGGTTGCACAAAGGTGAGTCTAAACATAAATCATTGCAAGAGGTAGATGCATCCTTTTTATTTATGTCATTTCTTTTAGATGCCTTGGTAGGGGTATTTTTTACGGCCTCAAGATTAGCAACTTTATTTGTTAGCTCATCACAATGTTTGCACATGATTTCCATTTTAGCAAGCAAACTTTGATAATCATTTTGTGAGCTAGCTAACTTTTCTTTTAATTTTTTTTTCTTTTCAAGTTGCTTATCATTAATTGTGCATGCACTTGTTGTTGCACTAGCCTCAAGTTGCTCAATTTTAGTAGATAGTTCAACATTGAGATTTGCAAAGTTTTCATATTGTTTAAGCAAATTCTTGTATACTTCTTGTGAACTATCTAGCTCTTCTTTTAAATTTTTGAGCTTCTTTTATTGACTAGTGCAAACTTTAGCATATTTAAGATTTTGTTGCACAATTGTATTGTAAGAAGGTAAATCATCATCACTATCACTCACTAGAGGATGAGCTTTCGTTACCTCGTGCCATAAGGCACACACGAGAAGAGCTTGATGATGAGTGCTTGTGACCTCGCCTCTTGTGATGGTTTTCTTCTTCACTTGAAGAATTATCCCATGACCTTATTGTTGTGAGGGCTTTGTTCTTGCACGCCTTCTTTTTTATCTTGGGTGTAGGCTTGTTTGGACAAACTTCCACAAAGTGCCCCAACTCGCCGCATCCATAGCATCCCCTCTTTCTTTGCTCGTTTCTTTGATTAGTGAAAACGAGGTCTTGAATTTGGATGGGCACACCCTTGACATTGAGCCTTACGATCATCTTCTCCACCTTTTTGATAAGTTTGATTGATTCTTCATCAAGGTCAGAGGTGGAGGAGGAAGATTGATCATCATCACTTGATTCTTGTTCATCATCATCATCATCCTCATCTTCTTTTTCTTCACTTGAGGAGCTTGAGCTTGAGCTTGACTCAACTTTCTTGCCCTTCATCTTTTTCTTCTCGCTACAAGCATTGCTTGATGAAGATGCTTCTCCTTGACCCATCTTACGTGACATTTCAAATGCCACTAGCTTGCCAATGACAATGCCCGGGGTCATGGTGCTCAAGTTCTCCATGTTGTGAAGGATGGTGATGATGCTTGCATATTTCTTTTGTGGTAGAACAGAGATGATCTTCCTTATGATGTCCGCATCATCTAGCTTTAATAATCCTATTGAATGGAGCTCATTGATAATTAGATTCAATCGAGAATACATATCACGAGCAAGCTCATTATCATTCATAGCAAAGGAATCATAATTTTGCTTGGCTAGACAATGTTTTTGCTCACGGACATTACTTGTGCCGTCATGGAGCTCTTGGAGTTTTAACCAAATTTCATGTGCCGTATTTAAGGTGAACACTTGGTTAACACATCCATGCTAAAGGATTCAAATAAGCAATTCTTAGCTCTAGCATTGAAATGCATTTCTTTTTTTGTCACTCTTTGTGGGTTTTTCGGGATTCTTGATGGGTTTCATCCCGTCACGAATGACTCTCCATACACCCAAATCAACCGCCTCAAGGTGGCAAGCTATTCTAGCTTTATAGTATGGGAAGTTAGTGCCGTCAAATTGTGGAGGCCTAGCGGTATCCATCCCAACCACTCTACAATAGCGTCGGCTCAACGGCGGTTAAGCCAAGGGTCCAAATATGAGCCAACCGGCTCTGATACCAATTGAAGGACACGTGGACGCCTAAGAAGGGGGGGGTGAATTATGCAACTTAAAAATCTAACTCTAGACTATGGCCTCTTTTTCTACTTCTAGCAAAACCTATGCAAAAGATAATCTATCTAGATGTGCAACTACGATTTTGCTAGTGTGTTGCTATCTCTACCGCAAATGATAATAATATGATCAATGTAAATGCGGAAGTTTAAAGAGCAAGGTAGAGATATGCAAACTCCTGTCGACGACTCCGGTATTTTTACCGAGGTATCGAGAAGCACGCAAGCTTCCCCCTAGTCCTCGTTGGAGCCCATCGGAAGGAATCCCTCGCAAGGGCCAAGCTCCCGGTCGGGTAACTCCGTGGATAGCCTCGGGCCTTCCCCACGCGCAAGTGGGTCTCCGATGTGGCTCTCGGCAAGCCTCTCCCGGATGCTCCCCACCGTCTTCACTATCAAGCTTCCGGCCGAAATGCCGCGGGCCTTGTTCCCTCCGGTACACGGTGGCGGCCACACCACAAACGTGGTTGGTGTGATCTCGCAAGACTTCAAGCCCCTCCGATGTACAACACTTGTGCTCATAAGCACGGGGTGGCAAGAGGTATGCAAACCTCACTTAAACACTAGGCAACCACCTAGAGCAAGCGCATAAGCGGTGGTCTAATCAACCTAAGCACTTCACAAAGCACTTATGCTAATCACCTAATAAAACACTAAGCACTATGCATGTGGAGATCACTCAAATGGTGTATCAACACTCTTGGTATGTTTTCTCAGCTCCACACACCTCAAATGGTTGTTTCAAGGTTGTATTTATAAGCCCCACTGAGAAAGTAGCCGTTGGGGTCAAAATCCCGCGAAACTGCTACTGACCGGATGCTGAATCGTCCTGACCGGACGCGTCCGGCCATCCCAACCGTTGAGCCGGCAAAACACTGATCGGACGCTGTCCAGAGTCTGGTCGCCTGCCATCGGACGTGTCCGGTCATAGATTTGTCGCTCTGGAACCTTACTGTGATCGATCGGATGCTGCGTTCCTACGTCCGGTCGGTTGCCGCCAACGTCCGGTCCTCGCGTCCGGTCGCCTGTCTGCCGAGCCACCGGTCCAGCATCCGGTCGTGCTTCTAGCGTCCGATCGTGTCTGCGAGCTCGTTTCTTCGTGATCTTGCGTACGGCTTGGTTCCTAACTTCATGCTTGGACTTTGCTTGATATCTTGGGTCTTTTCTTATGCTCCTAAGGTCTTGCTTAAGGTGTTGATCATCGGATCATCACGTCGCCTTCGTCCAAGTCACGTCTTGCACCCTGTTGGACTACAAAGCAAACATTTGCAAATTCATTAGTCCAATTTGGTTGTGTTGATCATCAAACACCAAAATCCAAAGTAAATGGGCTTAGAGTCCATTTTCCTTACATATGTTAAGTAGGGTCTTGCTTTATAAAGCATCCAAGAGAATGAGATGGGTTCGCTCCACATGTAAATGAACATGTTTATCCTTATTAAGAAGACATGAGCATATTTGTAATATTTATTACTAAATATCTAGGTCCATAGCACTAGTAAGAAAAGTATGGCAATATTTTTTAGATTTATTTTAAAATTTAGTGATGTTGTTTCTAGTGGTAGGTGATACGTTGGTCCATAGCAAGGTAGGTGTATGGGATATCTTTGTTAAACTCAAAAGTCAAGATCCATCGAAGGTACTCACAAAGATAATACGTGCCTATGTGAGTTCACAAGGATAAATTTATCATCGTCAGCATTTGCATTTGTAATATTTTTTTTAAAAAAACTAAAAATTATGAAAACACTTGCATCAATATAACTTTTACCTAACCGTAGGGAAATTTTATTTTATTTTTAACACTTTTTGTAAACTAATTTTAAATGTAACACTGTTTTTTTTTAAACTAACACTTTTTGCTGCGCCTATTGCCATGGCGCGACGAAATGTCTGTGCCGCGCCATGCATGGTGGCGCAGCGGAAGGATGATGTGGCACTTCCACGTGCCATGGCCGTTGATGTGGCAGGCGCTGCTGCGCCGTCATGCATGGCGCGGCACTGCCGCGCCCCAGACCACGGCGCGTCCCTTCGATAGATGTACCTTTTTCAAACTTTGTATCTCGCTTCTATGTTATTGTACTTGTCCTATTAGATTTTATCTCTTATTTCAATGCCGCTACATATACTGTATCCCATCTTATTGATTTATCGTGACTTGACATAGCACTACATTGCTGAGTCTAATTTCGTAGCCCTGAACTATAGGCCATGCCGCTTTGCTATGTTACGCAAGACTAGTCATACCGTCTAATCGGAACCAACTTTTTGCAGTCTGAGACGATGTGCGTGTAGATGCTGATGTCGGTGCTGTAAATAACTACAAGTGCTGCCGTGATAGATTGAAACAAATATGAAGCAAATAAATGGAGTCCGTGTGCAAGTTGACAAGTTGCCACATAACATTTTCATTGATTTATTAGTCTGCAAGTTTCAGGCGATAATATTTGTTCGACATAAGTTCGACATAACTAACTAAGTCCTAGGAGTGTAAGGATCCCTCGAACGCCTCTGTCTCTTTGGATTTATAGGCAACACATTGGAAGTGTAGCAAACGTCGGTGTGGTCGCGTTGCCCGTGCGTACGGCTCGTACCCTGCAAGTATATGATATGCACGATTACTTATAATCTTTATGATCGTTAGTTCATGAAGCCTACGTATTTAAAGAAACTACCTTTGTTACTACTTGTGAGGCTCCTTGGGTACCAAGCGGGGCACCACCTAGCTGAGACATGCCGATCTTGTCATGCGGCCAATCGTCCCACTAGTGGTTCTGTATGCGGAAGCTCGGGGGTCATCGTCATCGTCGTCCTCGTCGTCCTCATTTGTAGGGTCCTTCCCAGCGCTATGATATGGTGGTGTACGTACTACGAAAGTGGCACCTGTCACCGGCTGAGAAGAGTCGGCTGGTGTTCTCAAAGAGCCAGAAGACGTGCCACCCGACTGCGCCGGGACTGCCGGTTCCACCCAAGGAGTGTCCATGCAGCTCAGTTTCTGAGCTAGCTTCCTGCAGCTCCGCTTCACCTTCTGCATAAATAGACATTAAAGTTAGTGCATTTCCCAAACGCATATACACTAAAGAAACATTTTTGCAATGGAAAAGTTTATGTTTACCTCCACAAAAGCCTCGAGAACGCCTGGCCCTAGCCCTCTAGACTCATGAAGCCGAAATGCTGCTTCGTTGGACAGCCTTGACAATTGTGTCATCTGGGTACAAAAACACGGTTGGATAGTTTTAGTACACATACTTAATACCAAATGGATAACAAATTGTACCATTCGAGTATCTTACCACGTATCTTTGAAGCGGGGCTCTCTGTAGTTGTGTGTCGTCTCTAGTGGCAACGTCGTACACATCTTCGATCACATCTTCCTCGTCGTCCTTGTCAATCGCCTCCTCAGTATACGGGGGCTTGATATGTGTCCTCGTAGACCTGTGAAGCCACCGTAAGTACTCGTCAAAGGTGTGTTGGTCATGTGGGGGACCCACATCGATCAGCTATCGGTCCCTGTTCTGCCACAACTGGATGTACGTGTTGTGTGTCACGCGCCAATCCTTGGTCTTATACCTCTTCCTGCGGTCATACCTGCAACAAAATGATTGTTAGTTATACCATACACACCTCTGAATTATAGCTTTGTTATTAATCGATAACGCACCCATGCAATTCTTGGTTGGTGGAGTAAATCGGTGGTAGGTAGCTTGTTATTCTTCCAAACTACCTGCAAACCCTGATGGGCAAGTGAATCTCGACCACATGAAAGAAAATAAGAGGAACGTTGCAGCGATACTCGTCTGACTCATCCCTAGTGACAGGACTCAGATAGTACTCAAGCTCCGAAGCATCCCAAGGACACCAATGCACCTGAACATTTTGTAATTGAGTTAGGTTGTGATATAGTGTACATCGAACAAGACACATGTATGATAGTAAAGAGAGCGTAACATGGTGCTGTGTCAGGACGTCGAGACCGTCCGTGTACTCCCTGTACTTGCGCCTCGCATTCCCTCTAACTAACTCTGCTTGCGTCTAGATATACAGAGCTATAGGGAGTGTATCCTGTCCATTCCAATGCTGCATTGAACACGATAATGAATTAGCCATTAATAATTTAATCATATGTAACTGCCTCGAAGAATATAGTGAACCGAAGTACTTACCGGTAAACCAGTAGCAAGGGGCCTCCCAACGGGCCATCGTTCTTAACACCAAACCTAGAGTAGGTAGGAGCAACCCCGAAGGTTCGCATACCCTGAGGTGCGACGGCAGGCAACGCATAGCTGTCGATACATCCATACCAAGACTACGTTGCCCCAGCTGTACGCCGCTATGTTATCCCACGGCTGACGTAGTATGTCAAGGAAGATCCAGCTGATGGTGTTGCCCGAGGCGTCTAGGAAGAGGAAAGCACCAAGGAAGTGCCAGAGCCACACTCTAGCGAATCTGTCGATCTGAGCCTCATCAACCTATGGGTCCAAGTAATCAAGGCGCTCTGTGATCCACGACGATGAAACATCGGAACTTTTCCTAAAATTCACCAAAGAAAATGAGACCCGATGGCTGTAGGAAAGCAATGCAAGTATTAAATAGGCTTGAATTGCTCACTTATTTTTTCTTGAAAACCTCATCATTCGGTGGAAGAAAGCTAATGAACTAAGCCACCAGCTCCCTCCAGTGATCGTTGTCAACTATACATGTCACTAGAAGTCCTTGATGTAGACAAGGCCCGATCTTCCGAAAGATATGATAGCGTCGATTGGTGGAGACTCGACGTTCACGATCTAAGCTTTGAACTAAGACTGATTCGGACCCCCGCAACCGTTACACCACTGCTCCGTTGGTTATCAACCACGTGAACACGATTAACCTCACCGAGAAGGCTTTCCTGCAAGCGAATCGAGAACACAAGTAAGAACGGGATGAACACAATCTGAAATTGCAAATAAATATGAAGCTTATGGAAACAAGGAGTTCAAGTCTTTATTCGAAAGGACTAATCGCCACAGGCGAACAAGATCAAGAACTGGGGCCCTGGTTCACAGCAAGCAACCTTGATGGCACAGTTGCAGCAAAACAACGTCTGTTTCACAAGGAAATCAAGAACTAAATAAAACCCAAACCCTAAGAAGAGCGACGACTGCTAATTATAGAGCCCAGTACATCACCCCCTGGATGCGCCCCCCCTAATGGGCTCTAAGACGATACACGGCCCAACGAACCAAAAGACGGTGTCGCAGCACCCTGGTAGATTCTGGATGCTGACTTGTTTCGACGATTTCCGTTGATTCCGAAGAGCTTTTGACGTGAGACCACTTGCATTGGCTTCCTTATCTAATTAGCTTTCCATCCATATGTGGATCGTCGAAAACAGAGCCTGTACGCGCCCGTGTGACTAATTTTATGATAGACTGGTCCTAAAACCCGAGATGGGCTCGAACTTGATTTGGGTCTCTACCTCGGTGACTCGAACTGGATGAGCTTCGGGCCTCCTTCTCGGTTAGGACAACCTCGCTGATCTTCTCGGCCTCTATCTTCAAGCATGGTCGTATGTATGGAGCTCATGTCCTTATCAGTCCCCCCAACCGAAGGCCAAAGATAGCCTTCATGTCCTGCATAGTCAAGGTCATCTCGCCGTAAGGTAGGTGGAACGTGTGGGTCTCAGGCCTTTACCTGTTATAAGAATAGAACGACTCCTCAAATTTGTTATAAGAATATTTACATACAATGAAGGCATTCGTACCTATCTACAGCTACAGTAAATAGTGCTGGGTCAAGGAGCGGAAGACCATAGTTGACAACATGGACAAGCTCGAGGAAGCTGGCACGCCGTATGTACGGCGCGTAACGCTCGTCCCACTAGTGCGCTCTAGTGTGCGTGACGGGCCTCAAAGGAGGCAAGGGCACATCTACGTCGGTGTTACTCAAGAAGTGTGCTCGGTGCGGCTTGTCGTACTCTACCTCAAAAAGGGGTACAACGGATGCTGCGTGGGAGGGAGCATCCTGTTACAAATTGATAAACAAAGGGTTAGAGTGTTCAAATTAACAATATTCAAATTAACATTATGTAGCATTACAAAATTTAAACTACTTGTTATGCAATAGGAACACAATATGAAAGCACATGTATATATTCAAAGTAACATTAACAGACATATTAAACAACTTCACTAGAAAAATAAGCAGCTTCTATGTATTCAAACGGACACAAACGTCATTAAAGCTAAGAGGTTCATCAAACCAATCCAAATCGCCGTATCACGCACTACTAAGTACCGACACTTGAAAACTAATATCTATACTGACAACCTTTACTACTATAAACTAACTAAATAATAAATATCTAATCAATCTCTAAATCCAAAGACCTAACTAACAGTAACATAAACCCTAACTACCTAACCAAACCTTAACTATACTACAACACACAACCTAAACCCTAAAAACTACCTAAATAAATAAACAAATTCACTAACCTAACTATCCTAAATCACTAACCCTAACTATCTTAAATCACTAACCCTAACTAAAATAACATTCATAATAACAAGAAATCAAGAGAGGGAGCTACATTGATATGAGTCGAAGTAGAGGAGGCGGCGCTGGCAGGTGAGGCGCCGCTGCCGGTTGATGGCGGCGGCACCTGGTGCAGGCGACGCGGCGGCGTTGGGTGGGCGCAGGCGGCGGCGGCGTTCGAGGGCAAGGTCGGGCGTAGTGGGGGCGTCGCGGGCTTTAATTGGGCCTTGTCGCGCCACCAACGATGGCGCGTCACAGCCGCGTCAAGATGGGTGGCGCGATAGGCCCTACCATGACGACGCCACGTTATCCTCCCGTAGCGTCACCATGCATGGTCATGACAATAGGCATAGCAAAAGTGTTAGTTTTGAAAAAAAAACGACATTAAATTTAAAATTAGTTTAAAAAAGTGTTAAAATAATAAAAAAATCATCGTAGCAACATCAGCCTAGAAAAACACTTGGGACTGAACTAAAAATCAGCCTATAAAAACATTTTGGACTGAACTAATATATCGTCACAAAAATAATACACTTCCCACCTCAGGACTTGAAATCATTACTTTTTAGTAATTAAATTAAAGTAAATGTTTTTAGAAAAAGGATGACACTAAATATATTTATCCGTAAAATGTAAAATCTTCACTTTGAGAAGCTCATAAGGTTAAATTTTTTTTGAAAGAATGAAGGTTGCAAAGAAGTGGGCGTTGTGCGATGCATCGAGGGCTCGAGGCTCGCGTTTGCGCTGCTATCGGCCGGGCCCTCCCCAGACGCAGGTCCCACGCGCGTCCAGCCCACGGGCACCACCGCCGCACCAGGCTTTTACTAGCTCCCGACGCGTCGCCGCCGACCACAGCACGGCTGGCGTGTCGATCCCTCCCGCTCTCCTCGCCGGATCCTCACCCACCGCGCCCCTCCCTGAATCCAGTGGGGGCAGAGATCCGTTAGCGCGAGGACTGGTCCCATCTTCTTGGGTTGGTAAGCAACCATCGCTCGCTCGCTTCAATCAAACCCAGATTCTTCTCCCGGTCCATTCGGTGTTCGCTCTGGGTAGGTGTGCTGCTAACCCGATCTGTCCGTTCATGGCTTGATTAGGGTCTTCGTCTCCAGCTGGCGAGATCGACACTGGTTGGCACTGATTGTAGCACTTCGTGGCGCCTGATTGGGTCGCGGGTGCGGATTGCCCTCCACGAATTTGGGGCTTGGTCCATCTGAACCCCCATGACCCAAGCGAAGTCCGCTCCTGGGAGGAGGGAGATGGGCCGGGGGCGGTCGCCAGAACCGCTCGATTTCTTCATATGGACTGTCGAGGTTGCTCATCTGTGTCCCCCCTCTTTTGCTTTGCTGCTGCAAATGCTTTTTTTTCTTCTTGCGGAGTCTTTATCTTGTGCATTGCCGCTACATAGTCTTTTGTTTGGGAGAATTAATTAGGACATTGGGAAATCCGTGAAACAGTGTTCTTCCTCTGACCATCATTGACTTGTTGTCAGGCTCCATGGGGAAGGAATATACTGTAGTATAACATAGTTCTAAATGTTTACCCAGTTGAGTTTCAACCATTTTGGAGTGGATTTGGTGATATTGTTGGTTATAAGCCTAGCTTTTAAGCTGTCACTTTGTTAGGCATTTGGGAAATCTAAAAAGAGGCTTAGGAACTTGATATTTTATATGCTGTTGTCCCTTTCATTTTAATGTACTGTCAGTTCTAGTGACCAGTGAGTATTGAGGTTTCAGTTATTCAATTGTTCTATGTCTTTTCCTACATGTTATTCATTAGATCTTTTTGTTTTTGCATCTTTTATTGTTCCTGGATTATTTCATCTTGGTGGCTTTGGAACTTGCACATTAGAGAGGTACTTAGTGTTATCCTAAATGCTAAACGGTAAATAGTCGGTCAACCGTAGTTTACCGTTTGTGCCATATAGTTGGTGTTTAAATGGGGTTAAACGGTCTAAACAGTTTTGTATAGTACCACTAAAATATACATATTTATGTATGTAAAATTTAAATATACAAGAAAGTATACACATTTATGTATATAAAAATATGTATTCTAGCAAATAATTTTTTCGGAAAGAACCTAAATCCCACTCCGCCTTATATATTTACAACATTGATTAGGTGAGTACTGATGTGGTAGTTGTAATCCTTCTATTGACTAAACAGTGAATTAAATATCCAACCGTTTATGCTGCTTGGACCGTTTTATGCTGCTTTGACCGTTTTAGATGGTTTAAACGGGTTTAAACAGTCCAACCGTTTAGGACCTAAACGACACGATTAGCCTTCGTTTAGGTTTAGGGCATACAGTGATCATACTATATATCCTTAATTGAATCTTATAAGCCAGTGGGGTGCTTATCCTTATCCTGATTTAAAAAAAAAAAAACTATCTATAGAATTATAAATGAGCCATTTTGAGTTTTTGACTTAGATTGTGAATTTCAACCTTACACTAAGCTCAGTTTAAGGCCTGCTAAAATATTGTTCCACATCCTACCCAACCATAGGCTTTGCAGATCTGGCCCAGTCAAAGCTTACCCTGGCCAAAGAATGATCCAAGACCAACAAGCCCAGCCTTCTCTAGCTTCATAAGACCAAATCATAGTCCAACCTGGAGTGTTTGGTGTTACTTGAATGGGCAGATTATTATTGCTTAGTCACTCAAACTTTTTTTTGTTTTATTTTACCTGATGATGTTGATGTGGCAGACAATCAAACTTTAGATAACAGATTAATATTCTGCAGCAGACAGCTCCACTTCTTAAAGATATTTGGGTTCTACTTCTTTATCTATCATATATATTGTTCGTCTGAACTTAAGTCCAAATTGGGCTTCATTGTTATGTCAGATTATTAAATTAACAGCATTAGTTTGATACTTCAATTGTCCAGTTAATACTCATATTGCCCTTGAAGTATTCTTATACATTTTCTGAGCTAGACTATACTACATTCTCAAACAGAAAGTGGTTTGGGCTGTGATTAGTCCTTGTACAGGCTAAAGCTAGGTTGGGCCTAGAAGTTCAGGTGGTGCTTGGGCTGTGTTAGATTAGGCTGCCCATGGACTGGGGTCCAGGTTAGAGTAGACCAAGGTCGAGCTGATTGTTAGGGATTGTATTGCTACAACATATATTACAATATATATGTTTTGTTTCGTTTTCTCTCATTTCTTGCCACAGCAATAGTTTTATTATTTAGTTCTTTTGATACACACACTAAATCACTTTGTAACTGGCTTGGTCTTTGAAATTTTTTGTCATTGCAAAACGTATCACTTATTATTCCCCAATTGCTTATATATTGAAATGCCAAACTAGCTGTGTCATAAATGCATTGTTGTTTTCTGTTAAAAGTCTTGTGTTGATCCTTTCTTCTATGCCTTTAAGACAGCCCTATGTTATGCTCTCTTTTCAGTTTCCTAAGTCGAATGATCTGAAGCTTGAAATTATCTGGCTTGTTTGCTTATTTGTTTATTGCACCACAGCATCTTTTGCCCAAGTACAAAAAGCTTTACATAGTTGGATAGGCCATGTGCAAGACAGATTATAGTGTCATTTAACGACCTGACATCCATATCACTGTTATTTTTTCTCCTCCTTCCCTTGGTATGTTTCTTGATTTTCATTCAGCATATCTGGTTGCAGTTTAGTACAATTTCATCTTTGAATTTCAGGAGTTTTTTTATCTAGAATCTTGTCGTATGTTAAGCTTTTATAGTTTAGAACCATATTTGGGCCAGCATAGTACTTTTAGTTTATTATGACTTCAATTTGTAGGTCCAATGAAAGAGTTCAAGGCTATATTTTCACCTCAAGATGTTTTACTATTCACCTAATAAGGTAACTATTTTCTTTCAGGATGTTGGATTATGGCTGGAAGAAATAAATCTTGGTAGCTACAGACAAGTATTTGAAGAAAACGGTGTCAATGGAGAATATCTAGAAAGCTTGTCCATGTTTACTACTGAACAGATTCTGCGCTTTATTAGGCGGTGCCATATGAAATGGGGAGACTTTATCACACTGTGCAAAGAGTTGAGGCGCATTAAAGGTTTGTATAATTATTGTTCTTGTTTAGCCTTTCACATCAAGGACTCTATCTATAACCCATTTCTTCTATGTTCTACCTTATAATAGTTGTGCTGCTCCATATGTACTCATTTTCTCATTCGGTTCCACTTGACTTTATAACAATGTGCGAAGTAGTCTGTTAAAAAGAAATTTCCGTTTCCTCTCACTGATGCATCTTTTTTGGCATTTACAAAAGCAGCCAAAATACTAGTGTTTGAAGTGGTAAAAGCTCATTGCTCGGTTGCTCAGTTATGTAGATTGGCTTAGCTGATTCTTTTGCTGAAGTTTTGTGCATATAAAGTGTCATTGCCAAGTTACCTACAGCAGTTTGAGACTTGAGTTAATCATGACTCCATTACTAAACGTATGTGGCACTACATGTGGTCTAAAATAGATATTTTAACTTCTTGCCATCAAACCTTGGAAGTTTTAACCACTATTATACATAAAATACATGTGAAATGGAAAAAATGATGTTAAGAGCTGCCACAAACAATATTGGATATATTTAGAAAAAAGAATTCTTTAGTGGTCCATTTGACAGTTGACACAATATGAACACCTTAAATGAGAACAAGTCAGACCAGGTGGGGTATTGTTCGAAGGTCAGCTATGAACTTAGGTGGTTAGGCCTCAGTATCACTCACTTCAACGAATGCAGTGCGCCTACCTAGTTATGGACTGATCTCTTCAGAAATGCTTGACTCATTGATAATGATAACATTGACGCAACAGCACTTTGAGAATAGTAGGGAGAGACTGTAAGCAAATAGGCTGTGTGATTGAAGCTACTATTTTGGTTCTTTCTGATTTGGATAGTTTCACTGTGTGACTCAAATATGTTTAGCATAGTGACTAGTGAGGTTTTAGTAAGTTCAATATATGCTGCTATTGAATATTGGATATCTTTGCCATGAACGCTAAGCACCCTTAAGTGAGTTCTTGAGTTGTTTTGTTTGTAATTTTGAGATATCATGCTTTTGTCTATATGTAATTCTTTGGAAGTCTCTGCTTGAACTCTGAACGAAGTTTGGTGTGACTAATGCTGCTTGTAAAATCCAGTCGCCTGCCTCAAAGGGGAGCAAGAAGTCCGTGAGGCCATGGTGGCACTGGCATGCCTCTCCACAGTGTTCGTGAGGGCAGCCAAGCAGAACAGGAAGTCCCGTGTTGTCTCCTTGAAGCTGGAACCATAATGCTTGTCAAGCACTTCGAATCGTCGCCTGTGCTCCTAGTCCTCCAGTTCTGTAGGAGGCAGCCTGAGCGCACATCACCATCGTGCGCTGGTCCACAGTGGCATGAATGCTGTTTTCGCTCTGGGTGCATCATGCTCTACTATGTACAACTGGTCTCTCTTAACCATTGCTAGTTGTTCTTCATATATAGGTTTGGAACAGTAATCTGTTGTAGACAAAGAAAGAAACATATACTGTGCAGATGGTCCCTGGCTCCCTGCAAGGTCTGCTCTCTACTTGCAAATCTTCCTGAGTCGTTATGGTGCATGCGATTTGCTAAAAGAATAAAAGATTGGCCAAGACCTCATTGTCCCATGCGCCTATTTCGCCACTATCTGTTGTAGGACTTAGAGCATCTATAAGAATCTTCTAAAATTTAGTTTCTAAATTATTATTTGGAGAGTTATTTGAATAAAAATTGTTTTCTATATCTGTATGTCATTAAATAACTTTTCTATCTTGTGCTTCTCTAGAGAGTCATTCTCGCCCTCTATCTTGGTAGTGAGAAATTTGGGATAGATGATATCTATATTTAGAGATCCAGTTAAAGAGGTGTTGGAATGTATGTTTAAAGGATACAGAGAGTCTCTTTGAGATCCACCCAGGAAGTCTAGACTTGTCATACATGCCTGTATTTTTATTTATTTATTTTGGTAGATAATATACTGCAAGTATTTATTTTAATGCATTTAGTGGTATATAATATACTCCTGTCGTCTCTAAATAAATCAATTCCTAGAGTTTATCTTAGGTTAAATTTCTTTAAATTTGATTGAGTTTATAGAGAAAGGGCAACGGTATTTATATCCTTAAATGAACACATTATGAATATATTTATGAATTTAGTATCATAAACTTTGATGTTCTTTCTTATAAATTTAATCAAACTTCAAAAATTAACTTAAGACAACTCTAAGAGTTGAATTATTCAGAGGTGGAGGGAATAGATCTACTGGTTTAATTTTTTAAGGTATTCATAGGGTAGGATGTGTATTATTCATAATGGGGAGTGCGCGTGTGTAACCGTGGTAAGATACTAGATTTTGAAAAAAAAATGGTTATGTGGCTATTTGTTAAGCGGTAGGCAAAATGTTTGCAGCCCACTGATCTTCCAACCACCCCTTCAACTTGACCCATGGCGGGCCAATATGTTGGTCCATATCATGTGCATGCTATTAGAGCAAGTATAATAGGAGTCTATTAGTAGCATGTATGCTGAGGCGGAAGAAAAAAAATGAGTAGAGAGAAGAAAGGTGGGCTATAAGTTTGTAGCCAGCTGAAGCACAGGAACCAATCAACTCTGAAAGGAAGGGGGTGCTATAAGTAAACCGACTATTGTATGAGTTGGCTAATAAGTGGGCTGAGGTGTGCTATAAGTAAACCAATTATTGTATGAGTAGGCTAATAAGTGGGCTGTAAGAATTCATACAGCTAGCTGAAGGGAAAGACTATCTTCTATATACATGATTTTCCATCATATACAACTTTAATGTTGCATCTATTCGATGCTATTACTATCAGCATGTTCGTTTGTTGGTTTCAGTCAGGGCTTATCAGTCAGCCAATAGTATTTTTTTCTCACAATAAACCAGCAACAACCAGACGTATCAGCCCAGAAACCTCAACAAACAGGCCGTATGAAGGATTCTCTTCTACTTCCTTTATCCAATAAAAAGTATAATTCTTTTCTATATCTTGTAAGCACTCTAAAGAGTGAGGGCTGGTTTAGTTCCCAAAAATTTTCATCCCGAACTATTATATCAAATCTTGCGGCACATGTATGGAGTATTAAATATAGACGAAAAAAACTAATTGCACAGTTTAGTTGGAAATCACGAGACAAATGTTTTAAGACTAATTAGTCCATGATTAGCTATAAGTGCTATAGTAACTAACATGCGCTAATGATGAATTAGTTAGGCTTAATAAATTCGTCTCGCAGTTTCTAGGCGAGCTATGTAATAAGTTTTTTTTATTAGTATCAAAAAACCCCTTCCAACATCCCCGAAACATCCGATGTGACATAAAAAAAAATTCATTTCGCGAACTAAACACGCTGAGTCTCATTCTCTATCTTTGGCTAATTAAAGTTGTTGTTGGAGTTTTTTTCACCAAAATTTCCTATCAAGAATATAGAAAACCTCTCGCAATCTACTATCCTAACTCCACTACATGATTTTCCTACAATTTCGTGAAGCCACGTCAGCGAGGCCTTTAATCGTTGCTTTGCCTCTCCAGATCGGAACATCAGTTTCACGCAAGCACCATCTCTCCCATCCTTTATTTAATACTCAATCCATCCTAAATTATAAGACGTTTGACTTTTTTGACATCAAGTTTGACCACTCGTCTTATTCAAAAATTTGTGTACAATATCACTTCTTTCGTCGTGGTTTGGTTTATTAATAAAAATTCTTCAAAAATGACTTAAATTTGACTATATTTATACAATTTTTTTGAATAAGACGAGTGGTCAAACTTAAGGCCAAAAAAATCAAACGTCTTACAATTTAGGATGGAGTAATATCAAACCATGATCCGTCTCTTTAAAGTCTTCTACAGATCGAGGCCGCACCCACCGCTTCACTTGCCAGTAACAGCTCCACTCAAGTTCTAAGGCTGGGTGTGTTTAGCTGGATGAATTTGGAAATTTGGGTTACTGTAGCACTTTCGTTTTTATTTGACAATTAGTGTTTAATAATGGACTAATTAGGTTCAAAACGTTCGTCTCGTAATTTTCAACCAAACTGTGCAATTAGTTTTTTTTCATCTACATTTAATGCTCCATACACATATCGCAAAATTCGATGTGATAGATACTGTAGCACCTTTTTGAATTTGGGGTCCCAACCAAACACGCGCTAATAAACACGGCCAGCAATCAACGTAAAAATCAAGAGCCACGTGGGTCGGATCAACCAGGCCGACCAATAACAATCAATGCAATAAAACGATGAGTCTCCATACTCATGGCTTTAAATCACGACCACGCGGGGACGTGTGGCCGACGCCGCCGCGCAGGAACTTGAGACCGCTTCATCCTCAGGCTGCTGCCCGACGTGGACCGCGCCTGCAGCGGGAGGCCGCGGGGGAGGGCGACCAGGGCGGGGAGATGTGCGTCATGGGCGCGGGCTGCCATGGGCGCGGAGCAGGAGGTCGAGGATGGAGGGCGCATTGGCGTGGGGACAGTAGGGGCCTCCCTTGGCGCTCGCCGTCTATCCCTGCACTACGCCTCCTTGACTCCTTCACCGAAGACTTCGACCCCAACATGCGAGGCTAATACGTCTGCAGCCACCTCCTCTCCGCCACCGTGACTCCGTGAGGTGAGGCCGTGAATCCCGTGATGGCTCTTCAGTTCTGAACCGAGATGTCGAGGAAGCTTCTGCCGGGTGTAGTAGTACGGGAGCGGCGGAGGATACGCGGGAGGGGGACGAGTGAAAAGAGAGATCGTCCATGTATCTGCGCTGCGCGTGTATTACTGCTGATTTTCCTTTTTTAGGTACGACTTTTTTTTTTACATTTTTTATGAGACATGGATGATGCGTGAGGTGCCTCCTCCACTGACTACCCATGTTTCTAACTCGAAAGTACTCATTTCGTTCTAAATTATAAGTTATTTTAACTTTTTTTTTGGTACATCCATTTTGCTATGCATCTAGATATAATAATATGTCTAGATATATAACAAAATGTATGAAAAAAAGTCAAAGCGGCTTATAATTTGGAACGGAGGAAGTAGTACTCGGTAACCTGGCACAGGCCAATACATGAGCTCCAATTTCCCTACTCTTCGGAAGTATGTATATAGTGCTATTTCCATCGAAAGGAAATGACAACCGAAATAATGTCACTTTTATACATTTTCTTTTATTTTTCTCCAGTACTATTTTTAAACTAAATTGTGATAAGTTTTTTCAGTAGTCTTTTAGTGGACCGGTAAAATAGTTGTTACTCTGTCATATTCACACTTATGTTTGTCTATCTTTGTCTCTCAAGTTCCGTGACAAAGCATTATAATGTTGTTATTAGATAGTACTATTAATCCTCCTCACGTTTCCCGCGGCAAAACGAGGAGTATCCGAGCAATATCTTGGTTGGCTGTGGCTTGTCGTAAACGATCGTAAATTTTCAGCCGGAACAATATTTTTCTCTCACACAAACCAGCCAGCAATACTTCTTCATGAATCAGCAACGATACGAACCAGCCAACCGAACATGCTGTTAAGCGATGTCCAGAAACTTCTACGCTGAATTTCAAAAAAAAAAACTTCTACGCTAAAACATCAGCCAAAGCGTGGCATAAACTCACTCACAGCTTTCTACCACATGGGCCAACGGCTCATCGCCAACCCTTGCGAACGGCGTTCCCATCCAGCGCCTTCTACAGGAGCAACCCGCCATCAAGAGCAGCAACACGTGCACGACTTACTTTACTGACCTGTGGGCCACACCCCATCTAAACCTCCCGACGGACCCACATGTCAATTCCTGCTACGTACACCTGCTAGTGGTCGCAGCATTTCTCGCAGCCTGAGGCTCCAGAACCTTCTCCACAAACTGCTAAATGCTAAACCCTTGTTTAGTTGGACCCCAAAATTCAAAAAGTTGCTATAGTACCTGTCACATCGAATGTTTACGGCCCGTGCATAGAGCATTAAATGTAGACGAAAAGAAAAACTAATTGCACAGTTTGGTGGAAAATTACGAGACGAACGTTTTAAACCTAATTAGTCAATGTTTGGACACTATTTACCAAATAAAAACGAAGGTGCTACAGTAACCCTAAAATCCAAATTTCGCGAACTAAACAAGGGCTAAATCCACCACCAATTCAATCCTCCGTTCCACTACTCACCCACTGACAACCCGACCTAATCGGTGGGCCCGAATTGCCAGCGACTAAACCTCCTCCCATCTTCTTGCCCCACAAGGCGCACGCCATTTATACGCCTTCCTCTCTCCTTCGCTCCCCAAAACCCTACCCCCCCTCCGAAACCCTCGCGGCATCGTCAATCGTCATATCCGCCGCTGCCCCGCACGAGCCCCCGCGTGTTCCCGCAGCCTCGCCCTTTGCGTGGTTTAAGAAACGCGGAAGATGATCGGGGCCTCTAGGCGATCCCTCAGTGCCGCCGCAGCCGCCGCCGCCCGCAGCCGCGTGGCTGCCTCCGCCGTCTCCGCCGACGCCGCCGCCGCCTCAGTCCCGCCCCGCCCCGTAAGTGTGGCCGGCCATCCGTTTTGCTTTCTTTGTTTGTGGCGATTAGCCATGTTATTAGGTCCGTACACGCATCAATCTGGGCGGTGTACATTGATTTGGTCTTGCATTGATGCTTGGGTTTAGGGGAAGGTTGTTGATTCGATTGCGTTCCTTGTTTCATTTACATTTGCCTCTGTTGATTGCCTTTTACTAAATTGGGTAACTGCTGTGAATACTAAATTGGGTAACTACTGTGGAAATTTACAAATTATATTAGGGCTCGTTTGGATCCTTGGAATTGAATTCATTCTAATAATTACAATTTATACATAGATTAATTAAGCTAATATAGTTGTATATGGAATATATTTGTATATTTATTGTTAGGCATGCAAGGGACATACTTATACGTTGCATTTCTATTGTAGGGAAGTGAGTTGAAGAGTGTGCTATAAGTTGGAGAGTAGAATTATAGCATAGTGATCTATAGAATCCATTTCCATCCCCCACCCTATGAATTTGAGATAGGCTTATTTATGAGCTTGGGAATATTATGGAATGTCAAATTCCAAGCCAAATAGCCTAATCCATTAAATAGATTTCAATTCCTCCAAAATGAAGGCATCGAAACGGTCCCTTAGAGGAAACTGTGATTATTCTTCAAATTAATGGTGCGAATTGAGTCCCGCCACCTGTAAATGAGTTGTATGTCTGTTATGTTGTGCGATCTCAGGTGAGCAATGGAGCGCCTGGGGTTCAGCAGCAGCAGAAGAGGCTTCTCTCAGTGCTTGCGGCGCTCAAGGTTGCGGGAACAAGCAATGTTGTGTCCCTCAAGCTGATGGATGGTGCCCTTATTGGGAGACGCTATGAATCGAGTGCGGCAGCAGTTGACTCCACGGACCTGCCGGCTGAGAAGCACGAGTACCAGGCTGAGGTACTGACAGGGTGAATTGGTCTAACTTTGTGCTATCTTCTGCTGAGGTTTGGTTACAAGATGTCATTGTGTTTCCACAATGTTCTATGTAGGTCAACAGGCTCATGGATTTGATCGTGCACAGCTTGTATAGTAACAAGGAAGTTTTCCTTCGAGAACTGGTCAGGTGGGTCACAGTTATGGACACAATCTATTTCAGTTATTGTAATCTATTTATAGAATGCCCTGTTCCTGGTCAATCTATTTGGTTGAAACTTGTGAAAATGTTATGTAATGACTACATCATGTTTTTTTTAATCCCTGACTTAGTTTGCTGTTTCATTTCCTCTTGTTTGTGCTTACAGCAATGCTAGCGATGCGCTTGATAAGTTGCGTTATCTGAGTGTCACGGATCCTGAGCTTCTCAAGGATGGTCCCCAACTTGACATTCGCATCCAAACAGACAAGGATAATGGAATAATAACAATTATGTAAGTATTAGTTACTTGCAGCAGGCCATTTACTTACCGTACTTTTTAATGGAAAGTGATTTTCATTCTCACCTACATTTGCTTCATCTTCAGTGATTCTGGGATTGGTATGACGAAACAAGAGCTTATTGATTCTCTTGGGACTATTGCAAGCAGTGGAACTGCCAAGTTCCTGAAGGCATTGAAGGTGTGATGTTGCTGAGGATGGTGTCCTCTGTTTTTAATTTGTCTATATCTGGAATCCTGCCATTTGCATTATTATTTAATGTCTATTTTACAACAGGAGAGTCAAGAAGCTGGCATGGACAGCAACTTGATTGGCCAATTTGGTGTTGGTTTCTATTCTTCATTTCTTGTTTCGGAGAAGGTATACTGTTACCGTGATTTATCTTTATACGCACTATTAATATTAATGAGCTAAAATTCTTTTGGTCATGTTCTCTTACTCTTATAAGTGTTTTGACTTTCCTGCTGTCCTATCCTATGAATCTCCAGAACTTGTAAGTATTAAGTGAATACCTTCTCTTCTGTGCAATAGGTTGTTGTGTCAACAAAGAGCCCAAAATCTGACAAACAATATGTTTGGGAAGGACAAGCAGATTCTGGTTCTTATACCATTAGAGAGGAAAAAGACCCGGAGAAGCTCATTCCTAGGGGAACTCGCCTTACTCTCTATCTCAAGGTATGAATGTGCTTATTCACATGTGATCTAATTTCTTGTCATTTGCCATATTATAATTGTCATATTTGTTATTTCCAGCGTGATGATAAGGGCTTTGCTCACCCTGAGAGGATTCAAAAACTTCTAAAGAATTACTCTCAGTTTGTTTCCTTTCCCATTTACACATGGCAAGAGAAAGGCTTCACAAAAGAGGTGAATAACCTTTTTCATTTCTGTTTATTTTATGCCAATATATCACTTACGTGAAGCATCCATTGATCATTAAGGTGGAGGTTGACGAGGATCCAGCGGAAGCCAAAAAAGAAGGTGATGATGATACCAAAACTGAGGTAAACTTATAAGCATCTGTAACTCTTGGTTTTGCACTGCTTTACTGGGGACAAAATTGTGTACCGCTTTGTTACTGGTTGAGAGTTAATGTCTCTCTGTACGCAGCCTAAGAAAAAGACCAAAACCGTTGTTGAGAAGTATTGGGATTGGGAGCTTGCAAATGAGACACAACCTATTTGGGTAAGATCAATTTCTGTTCTGTTTGCTGATATTATCATGATTTTCTAAGCATGTATTTTTGAAAATGTCAATGTCTGAGGCTTATGTGGTGAGTTTGCGTGCGTGCGTGTGTTTATGTGAGTGTCTGCAGCATCAATACTGTGTTTTGGAGAGAAAAAAAAAGGGTTGAACCTTATGGTACCTTTTTGTGCTGTTTGCAGCTTCGGAACCCTAAAGAGGTTTCAACTGAGGAGTACAATGAATTTTACAAGAAAACCTTCAATGAGTACTTGGATCCTTTGGCCTCCTCACACTTCACTACAGAGGTATATGTCTTTGCATTTATATTGGTTGTCTGCTGTTTCTTTGTTTTGGTGATTCAATGGTTATTACTGCGATGGCTGGTTTAGATCTCACAGTATATATGGTTCAAATGATTTGTACACTGCAAATTTGGTCATGGACATGTTTTCTTTCCTTGAGTTGGGCCTGTTTGGTAGAGCCCCTGCTCATTTTAGAGAATCACTTCACAAAATCAGCATAGAATCACTTCTCAGTAAAAAAACTGTTTGGCATAGCTCCTACTGGATTCAGCCCAGAAGCTGCTCTGGGAGCTCTGCCGAACAGGCCCATTAGAATCAGTATAGAATCACTTCTCAGTAAAAAACTGTTTGGCAGAGCTCCTACTAGATTCAGCCTGGAAGCTGCTCTAGAAGCTCTGCCGAACAGGCCCTTGTACTCTGTAACTTCTAACCAAAGTTTAATGTAACGGAGGATACAATCTCTGATGGGTACATCTAACACAAAAAGTATTCAAAACATAAGAATCTGAAAAAAAAATACTGAAGGTTGTTTCTGTAGCATGGATTGATCCAGCATTTTTTTTTACACACCGGTAAAACCGAATTTCATTACCAAGGCAACGAAATTACAAGAGTCTGTCCAGAACCACATGATTGACGTAAACGACAAAGAAACCATTCAAGCACATGATCGCCCAGGGAACATATGCCTGAATGCGCAGCCACTGTGCCACTACCAACAGTACATAACAACGGCAACATACAACTGAAGAGTACATCAAGGTGCTCCAAACATCGCAAAGACCAGCAACAAAAGAGGCGCCCATCAACCCCAGCAGTCTTGAGCCTTAACCAGCGAATGGCACCAACTGACGCTCCTCCTGCGAGCGCGCCTGCAGGTCTTGCTTGTGGAATAAGAGTGCCGCCGATTTCACCACCTCTGCTCCCTGGATCACTTGGTCCTTCAGGTCTTCCTTGAGCAAACCTGTCCAATACGTCAGGAAGGAACAGATTAAACAAACAATCTCAATAGGAGATTTTACCCTCTTCTTATCAAAGCACACCGCATTTCTTGGACGCCAAATTGCCCAGATAACAGCAGCCAACCCAACTGCATGAAGATTGGGGGCCTGAGGAAGAATCTTATGTATCCAGAGCCAAAACTGATCCATACTATTTGGTCTACAGTCAGACCCCAAAGAATAACCCAGTAAGCTCCACACATACTTGGCCATGGGGCATTCAAAAAAATAAGTGATGACCAGTTTCATTTTCAGTACAGAAAGCACAAGATGTATTACCCTTCCATTTTCGTTTGCTCAAGTTGTCTTTAGTGAGGATAGCATGGATTGATCCAGCATGCATTTTATATTCATTCTTGAAGATGATATTGACACTGTAATTCTGACACTCAACCTCTTTTTTGTCAGTTTGATTTGATCTGCTTTTTGAACACCAACAGACTTAATGTAGTTTTTTCTTAAACATCTGTTTTCAATGGTTAACAACCTTCACTGATTCATGATCTTTCAGTATTAAGATAAGATTAGCATAGTGGCCAGCTATTTAGATCTATATAAAGTGGCAACTATGATTTAGTCTTACATTTATTGAAATGTGCTACAGTCCATTTATATGATCGCAAAGAACATCTTCACATGCAAGTGATAATACTTGATCTATTTGACACAGGGTGAGGTAGAATTCAGGTCAATTCTCTTTGTTCCTGCTACAAGGAAGGATGACATAACTGATAGTAGGAAGACCAAGAATATCAGACTGTATGTTAAGCGTGTATTCATATCAGATGACTTTGATGGAGAATTGGTATGTTCTTCACACGTTAATCATTCTTCATGGTTTGTATCAAATTTAGTACCAAGTAAATCTGGTATCTGATAATTGAGAATTGTGAGTCTGGCCAGTTCCCAAGATATTTGAGCTTTGTGAAGGGTGTTGTTGACTCAAATGACCTTCCATTGAATGTTTCTCGTGAGATTCTTCAAGAAAGTCGAATTGTAAGTTGCTTGACTTCCTCTCTGTCACTTTATTAAAATATTGATCTGACGAGTTTGTGCCACCCCTTTTGCCATTTTCCATAGGTTCGTATAATGAGAAAGAGGCTGGTGCGGAAAGCCTTTGATATGATACTTGGCATTTCTTGCAGTGAAAACAGAGATGTAAGCTTCCACATTTCCTCGTGGGGGTATGTTCACTTCAATTAGCCACCCTTTTCTCAGTTTGCTCATCAAAAATTCATTGTAGGATTATGAAAGGTTCTGGGAGAACTATGGAAAATTTTTAAAGCTGGGTGCCATGGAAGATAAGGAAAATCACAAGAGAATTGCTCCTTTGTTGCGCTTCTCCTCTTCTCAAAGCAACGATGAATTAATTAGCTTGGATGAATATGTGGAAAACATGAAACCTGAGCAGAAGGACATTTACTTCATTGCTGCAGACAGTCTGAGCAGTGCCAAAAATGCTCCTTTCTTAGAGAGACTAACAGAAAAAGACTATGAGGTGAGAAATAACGATACCTTAAAGACTATTCTTTTGTTTAGATGGTTCAGTTATACACTTAAATGTTTTATACTTTTATTATTATGGTATTGAATCCATACCACTCATGCCAATTTTTTCCTTGAATGGTTGGAGTGGATTTTGGGACCTGAGCCACTGGTCTTGTTAATTTTCATGAGTTGGGACATCTTTGTTTTCAACCTTAGTTCACTTTGGGAACGTGTGGACAGAAGCCAGTGGAAAGGTAGCTGGAAGAAAGAAGGGGTTCTGCAGAGGACATGGAATCTTGAAAATTTTCAATTATATTCATTCACCTTTAAATAGACCGAGTACAATAACATGATCTAAAGAGATAATTATGACAAATCTAACTATTGAAATTGAATGGGCATCTAAGGACATGTACTTGCCATCCTCTGGCCACTTCGGACGTGCTGCTGCTGTGGCTGCACGATATTGCAACAAGGCTTTGTACCATGTTATAGGCAATTTCTTATTTTTGCTTTGCAGTGTCCATGTCTTGCTTTTTATCTTTTAGGATTAGAAATTTATTATTTTTGCTTTGCAGTGTCAATGTCGCTTTTTCTTTCGTGCGTCCTCTTGCTAGTGTTTAAGGTCTGCATGTCATTGGAAGAACCCTATAAAGAATAGAAGTGTCCCTACTTTATTCAGTCCCAGTTGGCATCAATATGAATTCATGCAATGGTTATACTCCCTCTGTTCCAAATTATAAGTCGCTTTGACTTTTTTGGTTCATCCATTTTGCTATGTATCTAGACATAATATTTATCTAGATGCATAGTAAAATAGATGTACCAAAAAAGTCAAAGCGACTTATAATTTGGAACGGAGGGAGTACTAGGGAGTGAATCTTATGAGATTAGTTTAACTGATGCTAGTTCTAGCTTTATAATTTATTTTACCTTTTTTTGGTAGGTTCTACTTTTCGTCGACCCTATGGATGAAGTGGCTATCCAGAATCTGAGCTCATACAAGGATAAGAAATTTGTGGACATTACCAAAGAAGATTTGGACTTAGGTATGCGCATAAATGTGTCCTGAACCTCTTAATAACTACTAGTAGTACTTAGATGTAGCTGTCTTAATTCTGGCAACGCTTTTCTTGTTATTACCATCCATATTGATCACCATGGTACATGTATATTAAATGTGATCAATGATTGAAATTTCGTTCTTGAATGCATTACTTGTCTATTTGTTTGTAGGACGTATTATTTCTTCGTATCTGAGACAACTAATCTTTTACCTTAGTGATTTATTTCTTGTTTCTGATTGTTGTGATATCTAAATGTACCAGGTGATAACAATGAGGAAAGAGAGAAGGAGATAAAGCAGGAGTTCAGCCAAACCTGTGACTGGATAAAGAATCGCTTGGGTGACAAGGTTGCACGTGTTGACATATCTAACCGTCTCAGGTCATCGCCATGTGTACTTGTTGCAGCGAAGTTTGGTTGGTCAGCCAACATGGAAAGGTTAGTGTCTATTGTTAATTGTGAATCTTTGATGGTTTCTCTGTCAGTTGCTACATAACTTTACAATCTTTGCTGTTTGTTACAGGCTGATGAGAGCACAGTCTATGGGTGATACATCCTCTTTGGATTTCATGCGCTCAAGGAAGGTTTTTGAAATAAACCCAGAGCATGAGATAATCAAGGCCTTGAATGTAATTTCTCAACCTGCTGTTGTCTCTTTCACTTTCTAATATCTAGGCTGGTAGATAAGGACTGTATGCTGGCAAACTATAGTCAAAGGGCCCTATCGGCTGTGGTTTTTGCTGCAGTGAGGCTGTTGCTGCAAGATAGTATCAGCTAGCTAGCACAATAGCAAAAGAAAAACTTCTGGTGATTAACAGCAGCTGCTGCAGCTACAGCCAACTTTGATCAGAGGGAAAATTTGTAGTGCTAAAAGTTGCTTTATATCTTGATAATTTTTTTTGTTTACGCATTGTGGTAATTTTGTTATTTTTAGGCCACAAACACCTTTTCTGGTTCTAATGAATTTTTTCCTTGGAATGCAGGCGGCATGCAGGAATAACCCTGATGATCCTGAAGCTCTAAAGGCTCTGGATGTTCTCTTTGAAACTGCTATGATTTCAAGTGGCTTTTCGGTGGGTACAGTTTCATGTTAACTTTCTGTCTCATAGAGATTGTCAAGGATAACCATGTGGTCCATACTGAACCTTGCTTTTGCTGTGTTTAATTTTGATTTTGAAATATAGAGACAGTAGACCTGTTCATATAAAATGAAACCAAGATTCAGCATATGAAATGTTTACGACCTTTGATCTATCAGATAGGATTATTCACGCCTAAAACTACCACTTCCCAGCCTTACAACTGAAATATGGGCGTTCTTCAAAAAAGAATTTTGAATGTGTTAAGTTTGCATATTGCATTAGAGTTCTTTTGGAGGGCTGAACTAGATAAGAACAGCTATGATCATCAATTATACCAGTGCTGGTGGTTTGGCACCTCCCGCGCCCTTTATGTTTCTATTACCAATTAGAGTACCACATGTTTTTTTTTGGATTGACCCCAGCAACCAGCATTATGTTGTTATGTCCTGTATACTGGACACACAAGTCGTTTGTTCTCTTTGATTGTGGTTATGAACTGGAAGGGATATGAGCAACTCATTAATATCTTGACTAGTTGTGCAAGTTCTTAATACCTGGTTCTGAATCTGTCACTGCATGGCTACATTTACCTTGCCACATTCCACATTACCTCATTTCTGCCTTGGTGTTGCAGCCTGACAACCCAGCGGAGCTCAGTGGGAAGATCTATGAGATGATGACCTCTGCCATCGCTGGTAAATGGTCCTCACAGTCGCAGGGGCAACCTGACAACCCAATCCCGCAGCATGCCGCACCTGTGATGTCGGATGAGCCGCTTGAAGCTGAAGTGGTCGAGTCAGAGCCCGTTGAGGCTGGTCAGCAGAAGTAAGGGGAATCCCTTGACGCCTGCTCGTGCAGAACCTTTGTAGCTTTGAACCGTTGTGCACATGGCAGAGAATTTTGAGTATTTGTTTTGACGGCCTGTATCTGTATCATGAGCTGTGTCACGGGTAATGTAGACGTATTGGTTAGAATTTAGAAGATTATATTATAGGAATAATTAGTGGTTGAGTTACTTGAACTGGTACTCGCTATTCACTTGTTTAGGGACGGGACGGTCCCTGAAGAGAATACACCTTTTAGATGCTGTTGTCTCTTGTATCCCTCAGAATCGACAGCCGAGGGCGGCAACGCTTGGGTGGAGGAGCGAGTCTCTTGTTATCCCTCGGAATTGAGTGCTGAGGTGTGGCAACGCTTGGATGAAGGGGCGACGCTAGCTGAGGTGGTGATCGGTGAGCCCAGCGCCAGGCGTGGAGGTGAGGATGGCGTCGGTCATGCACTGGGCACGAAGGCGAGGACCAGCCCCGCACTGGGTGAGGCGATGGCGACGGCGATAGCTGCGGTGGTTGTGCACCGGGTGCGAAGGCAAGCATGGTGGCAACGGCGATGGTCATGGTCTCGTGACGGGTGAAAGAACAGAAGAGGGAGAAGGAAAGAAGAAAAAATAAATAAAAGAGGCTGATGGAGAGATCCCACAGGTCCGGTATGTTATTCAATTTTTTATGTCTCTATAAGCCAAACAAAAATAGGGATCATTCCGTCCCCTAACCCAAACAAAGAGCATGGACGGTTCAATCCTTGAAAATTGGACTGAATCCATCCAATCATGTACCCAAATCAAACACATGCTACGCCAAGTGAATGGTGTGACCAACCAAACCCTTGTTTGTTAAAGAATCGAAGTACTACCTAGAATCACCCTTAAGCCAAATTATTTTTAGAAGATGATCAACTTTATAGGAAAGGTAAAGTTATTTGTATAAGGGCACTCCCAATACTAAAAACCACCATAGTTTCTATAGCTTCATGACTCATCCACTAGAAACTATCATTCCCAATGAAAGTTTGTACAAGTAGTTTCCATGGAGAAAAAAATTTAATGAACATTTGTATGCAACACAAACAAACAAGGATCAACTGTGCCAAACATTATGTAGCCTTTCTTGATGCATTGTATTTGAAAAGTGGATCACCGCATCATGGAATGCACTTCAGTTTCACACTTGCATGCAAGGAAGGACTAGTAAATTAACTGAAGATAATATTCAGAAGATAAAGATGAACTATCAGCTATTTGTCCTTCTGCACACGAACTCCTATGTCCACAGCAACTCCATATAGGACAGGCACAAACTGAAATTCTTTCCACACATGAGCAGCCTGAAAAAGATAAAGATGAGTAAGTCAATCAACAAGAAATATATTCTGTTCACCAATTCAGATTTGCAAAGAGAAATATGGCAGCTATGCACCAATTCAGATTTGCAAAAGAGACTGCATTTCCACCTTGTAAAACATCAACAAGGGACTGCATTTCAGCTACTAGATGATCACCTAAATAATCTACTCCAGCCACGGGCAACTTCTGGATGGGCCGATGGAGCCTCCGTTGATTTTTTCCTTTTTCCTTTTGTTTCCTGCTCTGATGATTCCTGCCACTGCTGCACGTTCAGGCCTATGTGATCGATTAAGGCAGTGTCTCGATCCAGGGCTAAAGTTTAGTCGTGTCACATCAGACGTTTGATGCTAATTAGGAGAACTAAACATAAGCTAATTATAAAACTAATTGCACATGAGTAGACTAATTAGCGAGACGGATCTATTAAGTCTAATTAACCCACAATTAGCAAATGTTTACTATAGCACTACATTGTCAAATCATGGACTAATTAGACTTAATAGATTCGTCTCGTAAATTAGCCTCAATCTATATAATTAGTTTTGTAATTATCTTATGTTTAATACTTCTAATTGATATCAAAGATTCGATGTGACAGGGCTAAAAATTTGAACTCCAAACGTGCAAATAATTTCTTGCTCTTGAAGATCAGTAGGATCGATGCTGCCATTTCCATCCATGGACTACAGATGCAGTAAAAAATAATGCACATCAGTTTCTTGCCCGCATGCAAAAAATTAGTGGCTGTGCACTTGATCAGTTTCACAGAAATTAAATAGTTTCAGTTACTGAAGGCTGAAATTAGCACTGATCACAGAAATTAAAAAGAATCAGTTACTGTATTTCTGCAAATAATGAACAACAGAAAAGAATGGGGCAGTAGCACTCGATGCTTGACAACAGGGGCAGAAGAGATATGAACACTGACGGATGGATGCGCTGCGGCCCTTACGACCAGGCCGGCGGCCGTGCGAGCGAGAGTCCGCGGCGGCGAGGGCGGCCGCGCGGGCTCCGTCCGTGGCGGCGATGGGGCCACACGAGCTCCGTCCGCGCCGGTGGCCGCGCAGGGTCAGGGGGAAGCCGGCGGCGATGGGAGGAAGGCGCACGTGATCGAAACCACCGCTGTCTTCCCCAACACGGACGCGCGTCGTTTTTCGCTCGTAGACGTCTTAGACTCGTTCCTCGCCACGCCAGTAAAATGCAATAAATAGAAAGGTAACAAATGGCCATAAAAAACATGATAGAGTCTGCATTGAAAGTGCCATATATGCGTAGAATAATAATTCTTTGTTAAAGTGTTTAAAACTTGACCAAATATATAGATAAAAATATTAACTTTTAGATAAAATTTAGCTGACACTCGAGAACATGGAATTGATTGGGACAAGAAGAACACATGAGTATTTTGGGTGGGTGAGAAGAAACCAACCGTTTTTAATAATAATAATAATATTATTGGGTATAAAAAGGTATAAACTCCACGACTGCCATGATTGTGTTGTTCGGTGACATGCGGTACACAGGCAGAAGAGACCAGACAGTCGTTGTCGAGGTGGCCTAGCTCGACATGGTTGGCAAGAAAGGACCACTGCCGGCCGACGTGGCAGCGTGCCACTCCCGCGAATGTGAAAGCGTCCAAGCCAAACTCTAGCGTGGCGGCGGCGCTAGGCAACGGTAGCCCGTCCCGCCGGTGTGCAGGCTAGCTAGCGTCGTCGGTCGGTAGCAGAGGGAGACGTGTGACCAATAAGGGCGCGTTTAGTTCCCCAAAGTTGACGCCGTCGGATTTCCGGTAAATACTGTAGCGCACTGTAGTATTTCGTTTGTATTCGGTAATAATTGTCTAATCGTTGACTAATTAGGCTCAAAACGTTTGCCTCATAAAGTACGACCAAACTGTGCAATTAATTTTTTATTTCGTCAACATTTAGTACTCCATACATGTACCGTAAATTTAATGTGACAGAAAATCTTTTTTTTTTTACATAGTGTCAAAGTTAGAAATTTAGATGAACTAAACATAGCCTAAGCCACGGACGATGCCATCACCGTCACTCCCGTGAGCCTTCACCATCACCCCTGACCATCTCTGCTGCTGGCCAGCTGGTGCGTGTTCTGGTGCGACCAGGCGCTGGCGTACGTGCTGCTGGCCGCCGTCGCCGCCAAGATGCAGTGGATGGGGATCTGCAGCCTCTACGGCGCCTTCTGCAACGCGCTAGCGATACTCAGGTCCCGTTTAGATTTAAAAAATTTTGCGCACATCAAATCTTACAGTACATATATAGAGTACTAAATATAGATAAAAAAAAACTAATTGTACAGTTAGATAAGAAATCACGAGACGAAACTTTCAAACCTAATTAGTCTATAATTAGATACTAATTGCTAAATACAAACAAAAGTGCTCAGTAGCCAAAACCCAAAAATTTTTGAATCTAAACACGCCCTCAACGAACAATAAACACGCACGTCAAAGAACTTGCATCGTGTTTTCCTTCAGTCTGACAAACAGGCAGATACTGACGATAGTGTGACTGCACTGGTAAGAACGCCCATGAAGTCTCCGTAGATGTAGGTTGACCGAACTTTTTTGCGCTGCGCATTGCAGCGTTCGCGTCGGCAGTCGGCACGACGGAGCTAACACGCAATTTCAAGCGAAGATCACAGGCGGCGAGGCAGCTGCTGGGCGGGCCACGCCACGCGTTGTGGTGCAAGTTCCTTGGCGTCCGGTGCGCTGGCCCGTTTTTTTCTTTTTCTTTTTTTTTTAATTTAAAAAAAGGTAGCGCACACGCGTGCAGCAACTCCACTACCGACGTCATCAGTTTGGTGCAATCAAACGCTTTCTTCCTCTATGATTGATTTGGACAAAGAAAAGGGGTCATGCATGTTAGTCAGCTGTACCCTGACCAATCCAGCTTTGCTTGATTGCGCATCATTATCACGCGGGGGAGTCGTGGGCTCTGTTCGCCGTGTGAAATTTGAAGGAATCTGAATAAATCTGGGGCCATGTTAGTCATCAGTTTGGTGCAATCAAACGCTTTCTTCCGGTGCCGGCCCTAGGGGTAGGGCATGAGGTGCGACGGTCGAGGACCCAAGCGGATAAGAGGCCTAAATCCAGGTATACAAACCATCAGGTCCTATAGTTTATTAGACATTAGCAAACTAATGAGAAGAGAGATATAGAACTGATCAGGCGATTCAAAAGGACAATATCGGCATTTCTTTCCTAGTTTCCTTTCTCCACGACTCTCGGGTAAAGAGAAGGCGATGAGTCACGCTGCACACAGCACACAACACACTGATCGTGAGTTCACGACGTGCGCCTTACACACGCAGAGCTGGCGAGCCGCGCCACCGTGAAGAGCTAGACTACTAGAGACACGGACACAGCGCACGAGGACGGCGACCAGACAAGGCTTCATGACGACGACATCTTGATTCTTGGCTTCTTATGAATTGCGATCACCGATCAGTTGTTTAGGGTCAAAGTATTTTTTTCCTTTTTATTTTTAATCCAAATTAATTATTTGTATAGTATTCCAGACTTCTAGTACTTTGTACCCATATAGCCATATTTTTCTTCTAATTTAGGTGTTAGAATTTTAGAATGTTACCTGAGAAACATTTGTTATGGGTGAGAAAAGAAAACGAATATATTGCTTTTTTAATCTACATTGTTCCTCAATAATTATCATACATCTATAAATATATTGCTTAATCTACATTGTTTTTCGATAATTATCAGACATGTTAAATTAAAAATATGTTATTGAATTTGTTTTTATTTTGCAAGTAAAATTAGCGTCTATATATTATAAAATTTTATATATAGTTAAGAAGGACCGTTGCGATGAGTTGGCCAGAGGGCCCTTAAAATCGTAGAACCAGCACTGCTTTCTTCCTCTATGATTGATTTGGACAAAGAAAAGGGGTCATGCATGTTAGTCAGCTGTACCCTGACCAATCCAGCTTTGCTTGATTGCGCATCATTATCGCGCGCGGGGCGGGGGTCATGGTTTCACCGTCCAGAGTTGATTTGGGATTTGACTAACCTTGGCGATGGTTTCAGACCAACACTATGCATTTGAATCGTCCTCTGCTCATCTCTCGCACGGACAGAGTACTACATATTATACTATAAAACTCATAAGTTCGTTTACTCCAAGCGAGCAGAAATTTCCCTTCCCAAGGAGCTAATAAAAGATAACAAATCTAACCAAATTCATACAAAATAGTATCAACTTTTGTATCTTTTAATATGCTTGTTTAGAAATTATATTTTATAATAAATTTAATGATATTTATTGCGCATCATAAATATTAGTACTTTTGAAATATATTTGTCAAACTTAGGATTGTTCGACTTTTTTATGGAGGGAATACAACAAATTCAGATTGCAGCTTATTATCATAAAAGCCAATACTCTCAATCATGTTGGGTTGGGTGGCTTAGCCTCATTCGATGAGTTTTTGCTTCAATTCTAACATTCTTTAAAAAAAAATCTAGCCAAAATCACAGCAACCATTTGTATTTTTTGGTGGCAAGGTGTTCAAAAGGATCAGAACATAAAACTCATCTACTATAGATCTTGGGAGTCCATTTCTAAGCCTAAGAAGGAAGGAGGCCTAGTTATGTTGATCAACATTGCCTAACGCTTGACCCATGATCCATATTCCTCTGTTGCAAAGATAATCAAATCCCATTATTATTCCCACGCTATTTTATGGACTGCTGCCACTTACATTCCCAAATCAACCTTTTGGAGTTACATTCTTAGCATTAGCCATCATCTTAAGTAAAATGTCGCCATCCCATTCATAGATGTACACACCTCTATATGGAGCCAGCTTTGGGGTCCTTTTTTGAAGGCAAATGCATGAAAGGTTAGATCTTGAGCAAATACTTTACTAAATGCTTGATAAAGTTTCCGACTTGAGGAGGCCTAATACAAAAACTTGGGATGCTAAAACAAATTGTAACCTTATTTGTGCAACATTCTTGAGACGTTCTTTTGCATACCTCTATCATTGCAGACACAAGACTAGGTATTTTGTGTTGGAAGCTGACCTCTAATGGACAATGTACTTCTAAAGGTGCTTGCTTTGGTGTGAGTAGCAGAGTAGGAAGTACCAACGAAATTTATGGTTTGTGCACCGGAGCAAGTTCTTGCTCCGTTCTTTTTTCTTGCATGGGTAGAAGTTGGTATCACTGGCTCTAGCAGGAGGAACGGTTCCCAAATCCTCTCTTTTCTCTGCAAGCATCACTCAAGCTCCATGCGGTGAGGGCCTTAGTTCGTTAGGTCCCTTGTGTTGGAATTTTTTAAGACCAGTTCAAGTCTTTAACTCAGTAGAGATGTTATTAGATTCATCTCTACTATAAAGGACCAATCTAAACTATTTTAGGTACACCAAACAATGCGTCCCCCGCTGAGGGAGCCAATCATTGTGCACCAATAAAATTACACCCAAGATTTTAACATCATTAAAATCTATGGTTCATAATCCTCTCTCACAGGCTTCAACTCGATCCGATGGCGAACATTATTTGGAGCTCCCCACCCTCTAGGCTTCAACGCACAATCAGGTGGAAACAAAATCGCCGTCACGACGCTGCCTCCGCCCCCTCCCCGCAAGGCCGCAACCCTCCCGAAATCACGCTGGCGGGGAAAAATTCCGCCAATCACGATCACGCCCGCATCTCCCCCTCCACCCAAGGCCACAAGCCCGCAGCCCCTACCCACAATCACGCATGCGTGGAAAAAAGATATCCCGATCAATCACGATCACGCCCACGCCCCTCGACGCCGCTGGATGCGCCACCGCCTCCAAGCTTGCCGGAAACACCGCCCGACCTGCCCTGCCGAGCGGCAGGTATTGTCGATGTCCAAGACGCGGTCTGGTGCCTCGTCTATCCCGACATAGCTAACACCGTGAGTTGGTGTGCAAGCTATGCTTGCAGTTGCTGATCTCCAATCCATCGCTAAGTGCCAATTGACCGAGAGACAGCTTGCCATGTTGGATCATGTCACAAATTCATGTGCGCTTCTTCAAGGTCAGTGGACATTGCCCCCTCTTTACTGATTCAGTTTTTTTTATCTAGCAAGCATTCGACAAAATTTAAATGCTGCTCCGTGCCGCTGCACGCTGACGGGGTGATGAAGGGCTCAATCCCTAGGTGAAGCCGCCACGGCATCAGGTGTGCACGGACGCTAAGCAGAAGGCCGAGTCTTCCTCTGCCGTGCGGCTCCGGCCGCCTGCACACTGCTGGTGTGACGCAATGCTCGATCTGATCCCTGGGTGAAGCCGCGCCAGCCATCTCATCACGTGCGGACACTTAAAAGGTACCAAAACGTCCACCATCAGCTGGAGAGCCATCAACGGCCAAGATAGCAGGCTGCTAATCTGCTACGCCTATGTGAGCACTTTTCTTCTAATTATAAGTGTCTGATCTACTTGCTAAATTGTAAACATTATCCTTAGGGTTTATGGTTTTATTTCATTATCTTCTGTAAACCCTTGATCTTCTGTTATTCGATATTCAACACAATTAGCATCTTGGTATGCGAGCTGTCTATATTATTTTGACATTAAAATAATAATATACTGATAACACATCCTAACATTCATGTTGCCGGTGTGACTCAGGGGTGGCAGGACCATTGTGGCACCGGCAGCCCTCGCCGCACGCCCTGCGCCTCATGTTATGCCGCACGCACGCACAAAGAACAATTAACATCAAGGTAACTTTATGCTAAAATTATGCTTCGTCAAACTGAAGTTTTCCATCAAAATTCATAAAAAATATTATTTGCAAAAGCAGGTATTTGACAATGTCTACGCCAAAAGATACACGCACTGCGCTAGGCGATATCACCAACAACCACGTCACAGGTATGCTTTAGATTTTTAACATGTATACAACAGTGCAATCAAATACTTCAGGCAATATGTTGCTGATTTCCTATATGTATGTCGGCTACTCTAGACAATGCCAAGCGTAAAAGGGAGGAAAGGAATGCGGCGCAACGAAAACGTCGAGCTGAGATGTCCATTGAACAAAGGGAAGAGATTAATAGGAAACAACGAGAGTACCGAGCACGAAAAAAGGCTGCAACCCAAAATATTACCACTTCCTATGTTGTGTCTCCAACAGAGCTAACATCGTCACCCATAGTAGGTGCGTAATCTCAGCGATGCTAATATTTACACCTTCAGCTATCATTCACTCTGACTAAACTCTGTTCACATGTGAAGGTGCGACATCAACCCTAACTGAGCACACACCATTTGGAACTGCTTTCTCTGCCATTGTGCAAGCACCGAGAATAGAGAATGATGAAAATGTCCATCTAGATGAGCCCACAGAATGGCTACATAGAAATGATAATTACGAACGTCGGAGTGGCAACGCAGATACATTTCATTCGGTACCAGCTATATGCACAAAAGGAGCCTTAGCCAGTGCATCTCAAGGTGCAACACATTAGTTTTGTTCCCAACCTCACTATAAGTTTGTTTAATACTTTAAAATAGAAAGTACACAGATTAAATAAATTATACTGTGACCTTCAGGTGGTTCATCCGATAAGGACAAGCTGCTAAGAAATAGGGAAAGATATAACAATATGGATGCACAAAAGAAGGAGGACTTGCTACAATGGAATCGGGACTACAAGATGCATAGAGCAATGACAGGTCAGCACGGGAACCACACAATTTCTCTGAAATGTAACACATTTCGATAGCTACTGTAGTTTGCATATAATAAGGTGTTATTTTAATTTGCAGATGATAATTTGCCTGGGCTACACCACAACCATGTATAAGGTGAAACCAATGAAGATGAATTTGACCGTGAATTATTCGAACCTACAAATATTGTTGAAGATGGTGAAGAAGATGACATGAACGCCGCCCAGGGATTGCACAACGAAAACTTATATGCTCATGATGATGGAATAATTCAGCTACATCCAAGAGGTACTACGACTTCATAATAAATATGTCATGTCAAAAAACCAGCTTATATACGTCTTTATATAATGTTTACATCATCACATATAATGTTTCCGGTGCAACTAATATGATTACTATAATGTTTCCCATGCAAGTCCTGATTATGAGTCATATCGCGTGCTTGTAGAGGGTGCGGCTGCACATAGTGTGACGGATGATCCATATGAATTCATCTACCAGAACCTGCCACAAAGACATAGGTTGAGAAATGTCCCCGATCGCCATTAATGTGGTGCGATGAGGTTTTGAAGATGAGCCACCCAGTTTTCTTTGAGAAAAGGAAAAATAAAAATACATATACCGGAGGTTCTGTAGAGCTAAAAAGGTTGTTTACAAGTCAAGTGCATGATGATGCAAAATATTTCAGGCAACATATACGATATCTCAACTCGCATTTCGCATTCGCAAGCCTAGGGGTTACCCTTGACCGCAGATATAACACTCCAGTAGGGACCGGTATTTATACATTTCGAGTTCATGGCAAAGTTGTACCATCGTCTAGATCACACGGTACCGGTGGCCACTGACCCTAAAGATCTGCTGCAGCTCTACTTTTATGATACAGAAGATGGGGCCTTGTCACATAGAGTCAAAAGGTCCCTGATCTTGATATCAACCTCATCCGAAATATCCTTGCAATTTTGCAGGATAACCCATATGTTCATACTTTTAGGAGAAATGGTACTTTTCCAAACTTGGATGACTACCAGATTGAACTCAATACAAATGTCACGCCTGACCAGAGAAGGTACAATGCCCCAACGGTAGCCCAAGTTGCTGCTATCTGGATGGAGGGGAACGATCCACAGAGATGTTTTGATAGGAGTGTGGTTGTATATGGAAGGACGGATTGTCGTCTGCAATATATCCGAGCATACCATGGCTGTTATGACCCATTAGCTTATCCTCTATACAACCCACGAGGGGAAACAGGATGGAACAAGTTTATGCCGTACAATGCTGATCCAGTCACTCAACCATCTGTAACCCCGGCTTCTACTAATGTTAATTATAGGGATGATGGCACTACTGGTGCTTATCAAGGTATTATTTGTGCTATAATACTCCTATGGAATAATTATATTGTAGAATATTTTTTGCTATAATATTCCTACTATGGTGTAAGTATATATTAAAATAGAGATCTGACATTTTTTATATATGTTGCAGCTGATAATTATAACAAAAATCAGGCAGAAGAAGGCGACAATGACCTACAAGAAGGTGACTGGCTAAGTAGAGTTGCTGATGCAGTACAATCTTCAAGATATGTGACTGCACGAGAATACTATTGCTTCAAGATGCAAGTTAGACGGGGACTTTTTAACATTTTATTATTTGGAGGACGTCTTTTCTAGCAATAGGTTGTAGATATGTATATAAAGATCGAGTCCATGAGGCTAGATTGGTACTCTAATCCCGAGAACCAAAAGCTTACACGGGCAGAGCTATACTAGGTAACCACTCAAATTATTTTGTTTATTTATTTATGAACTTTGCAACTCTATTACTGTCTTTTTCTAATGTCGTACGTACTTAATTGTATTTTAGGGACTGGTTGATGTTATCTCTGCTGGAGAGACCCGGGGTTCTAAGGTTGGCAAGAGAATTGTGCTGCCAAGATCATTCCCTGGATGCGATCGAGACATGCAGCAAAGGTTCCTTAATGCTATGTCTATTGTGCAACGTTTTGGAAGGCCTGATTACTTCATCACCATGACATGCAATCCCTACTGGGAAGAGATAACAAGCAATCTCGAACCTGGGTAGGAACCACAAGATAGGCCAGAACTGGTTGCAAGAGTGTACAGGGCAAAGTTGAGAGATCTAAAAGATCTTCTGATCAAGAGAAAGTATTTTGGTGATGTTGTAGCATATGTTCATGTTACCGACTTCCAAAAAAGGGGGCTACCACATGAGCATTTCTTGTTGATCATGAAGTCAGGGAGTAAGTTGACAACCTCAGATGCATATGATTGAGTAATTTCAGCGGAGATACCAGACAAGGATTGATACCCAGAGTTGCATGATCTAGTTATCAGTCATATGTTGCATGGACCATGTGGCGTGCTAAAGAAAAACTACGCGTGCATGGTGGATGGAGAGTGTCGCTTTCACTATCCTCGACAGTTCTGTGAGGCAACCCAACAAGGAAATGACTCATATCCAACATATAGGAGAAGGGATGATGGACGTCGAGTAAAGATTAGGAGAGCAGAGTTAGATAACAGGTGGGTGGTGCCCTACAACCCTAGTCTGCTCATGAGATACAACTGTCACATAAATGTTGAAGCATGCTCGAGCATTAAAGCAGTGAAGTATCTATTTAAGTACGTATATAAAGGCCATGACCAAGCATCATTCTCGGTAAATGAAGATCAACATGATAGAGATGATGGTGTCATCAATGAGATACGACAGTACAGGAATGCTAGATACATATCTCCACCGGAAGTTGTGCATAGGATATTCGGTTTCCCAATGTTTGAGTCTATCCCTGTCAGACAGCTCCAACTACATTTGCCTGATATGCAATCTGTGACATACAATGAGGAGGAAAACCTTGAGGATGTTGTCAATCACCTAGGTTCTAATAGGACCACACTTACCGAGTATTTCAGTAAAACCCACGAAGATAGGACAGCAAGAAAAATATTATATAGAAAATTCCCAGAACACTACCATTGGATCAAAGGGAAAAAAGTGTGGCAAATAAGAAAACAAAAGTTAGGACAGATAGGATGGATTGTCTATGCAAACCCTGCTGAAGGGGAGAAATACTTCCTAAGAGTTCTACTAAATCATGTGAGAGGTGCAACATCACATGAGGATTTGAGAACGATGGTGGTGTCACCTACTCCACTTTCAGGAAGCATGCACGAGAAAAGAGGGCTTATCGAGACGGACAAATCAATCGACGATTGTTTGACCGAGGCCACCACTTTTCGGATGATGCCGTGTGCCTTATGAAGGTTATTTGCTACCATTCTTGTCTCTTGTGAGGCCACTAACATACTTGGACTATGGGACAAGCATAAGGACGCTCTCGGTGAAGACTTCAGACGGGACAACAACAACACGCCTGCAGTGGGGCAAATGGTGCTCAGAGACATGAGATATGGTTCACTCAATGGGGAAGGATATCAGAGATTATGGTTTGCCACCTATTTGCAATGAGGGTCAAAGCTCCAATGACATGATGAAAGAGGTTAGAGAGGAACAGAACGTCTCTATAGACCAAGAACACTTAGATATTTATGAATCTCTTAACAAGGAACAACGTGAAGGGTTTGATGAAATCCTTCAGCATGTCCGTGCTAATAAGAGCCAAGTTTTTTTCGTAGATGGTCCTGGAGGCATGGGCAAGACGTTCCTATATAAGGCCCTCCTTGCTAAAGTTCGGTCCGAAAGATTAATAGCCATTGCAACAGCCACATCTGGTATAGCAGCATCGATATTGCCTGGGGGACGCACTGCACACTCAAGGTTTAAAATTCCAATTAAAATTGGGGACAACAGCATGTGCAGCTTTACGAAGCAAAGTGGCACTGCAGAGTTGCTTCATAGGGCATCTTTGATTATTTGGGATGAAGTTGCCATGACCAAGCGTCAGTGCGTCGAGACACTAGGTCCCTACAGGATATTATGGAATGTGGTTTGCCATTTGGAGGAAAGGTCATGGTATTTGATGGAGACTTCAGACAGGTCCATCCTGTGGTCACACGTGGGACAAGAGCACAGGTAACTGATGCAACATTGCAAAGATCCTATTTGTGGGAGAAAATAAGGAAGATAAGATTGTCACGTAACATGAGGGCGTAGTCTGACCCTTGGTTTTCAAATTACCTGCTACGAATTGGAAATGAAACTGAGGAAACGATTAGAGATGATTATATTCGCATCCCTGATGACATTGTGATTGGTTTTACTGACACGGAGGTGGCTGTTAACAAACTCATTCAAGATGTTTTCCCGTCACTTGTAGAACATGCAACATCAGCCGTCTATATGAGCTCCCGTGCCATTCTATCGACCAAAAATGAACATGTTGATAGACTGAACGCAATGATGATTGAGAGGTTTCCAGGTGAGGAAAAGGTTTACCACAGCTTCGACACTATTGTTGACAATCCTCAGAATCACTTTCCTATTGATTTTTTGAACTCAATAACTCCAAATGGCCTCTCCCCGCACAAGCTAAAGCTAAAAATCAATTGTCCTATGATTCTTCTCCGCAACTTAGATCCTAACAATGGATTGTGAAATGGAACAAGGCTTATGATCAGAGCATTGCAAGACAATACAACTGATGCCGAGATCGTTGGTGGACAACATGCGCAGAAAAGGGTTTTCATACCAAGGCTCCCATTGTCTCCCTCGGATGATATTTCTCTTCCTTTCAAGTTCAAGAGAAAACAATTCCCAGTACGGTTAAGTTTTGCCATGACGATAAATAAATCGTAGGGACAAACCATCCCTAATGTTGGGATCTACCTTCCAGAACCCATGTTCTCGCATGGACAGCTCTATGTTGGTTTATCAAGGGGAGTGTCAAGATCAACAACAAGAATTTTGGCTAAACCAAAAGAGGAATTGGATCCTACAGGGAAGAGCACCAAGAATATTGTTTATAAAGACATCCTAAACTGGTGATTAACGGTGGGTATACTCAAACCATTTTATCAGTCCTCATATAAATATATATTGCTGGGCAGGTGCTTGATTTTTTTTATATATTTTTGGGCATGTTGGTAAACCATTTTATTCACTGTGCATATTCACCTAAAATTTATTATTTTCAGGCGCAATGGAGGTCAACACTTCAATTTCCTCAGGGTTGTCGGGCACGCTTCAATTTCCTCAGAGGTCAACACTGACTTTGCCATTAACTTGATGCCTGAAATGCCAAAGTTGAGCGAGCGCACTTCAATGTCCAAGTCATGTTTAAGGAATTAGACAGAATGTAACTTAGATGGTTAATGCGATAAATAACTTTATTATGCCTTCTTATGAAAAGTGTTTCCCGGATTGTATACATGTTCAAATACAATTGTGTAAAAGTTGAACTATGAAAAAAAATCATTGTTTGGTTGTTTTCATGTATATCCCCAAGATAAAATCGTGACATTAGCACGGACATTATACCTGTGTCTAATAACTCTTCCAAGGATAGACCCTTGTCGATCGACAGTAAGGCACATATAGTGGTTTTCCTCAGTCCTAGGATCTGCAGTCTAGTCTCATGGATCGAAGTGCTAACACGTGTGTGTATTTATATTTATAGATACGAGTTGTGTATTTAATTAAGCGTGTACTCCCTTCCTTTCAAATTATAAGTCATTTCAGTAATCCTGAAAAGTCAAAACATCTTAAGTTTGATAAAAATTATTGGGAAGATCACAAAAATTTATGATATCAAATAAGTATACTATAAAAATATAATTAATGAATAGTTTAATGATACTTAGTTTGAATCATAAATATTATTATCTTATTATATAAATTTGATCAAACTTTAGATGATTTGACTCTTAAAGATTATTGGAATGACTTATAATTTGAAACGGACGAGTACCTTTGTAGAAAAAATGCATTGGCATTTTATTTCTATATTTTTTCCTATACATTTCTAGAATCTGCATTCCATCATATCATTCAGTTAATGTTTGCCATTGCTATCAACCGTCCTGTCACCGGAGATGATGTATTTCCACATGGGTATCCACAGTTAGTCATACACTGATGTATGCTCTTATATATACCTCTAACACATCGCTTGTCCAAATAAACTTAAGTCACGCAATTTGTCCAGTTGCTTTCTGGCTGCTATAAAACCATGTCCACGACGTGTATACTTATACCTCTTCTAATTTGACTCTAAACACGTCAAGGTACAGCTTCCAGTTCCATCATCGCCCTTCTGTGTCGACAAAAGATACATGGCAATCATCCGAGGGGTATCCCACGAAGGTAGATTGATCGGTGGAGGTGCGCGTAATCAGGAACCGGATGGTGACACAAGGCGCAGAGACAGCGATTTAGACAGGTTCGGGCCATTTAATGATCGACGTAATACCCTAAGTCCTGTGTCTTTGGTGTATTGCATTGTATATGAGATGTATGTAGATGTCGACTAGGGGACCTCTGCCTCTCCTTATATACTCTAGAGGGGTAGGGTTACAAAGAAAGTATCATATTTGGTACTATACAATATCTTGCGGTGCACGTCGACCAGTGCCGTGCACGCCTTGATCTTGTAGGCTGGGTCACCTCTGATGGTGCGACCCATGTCTTGTCTTATGGGTACCGGGGGTTATATCTCCCACATCTAGTCCCCGAACGCCTTGTATCCTTTGAGCAACGCTGTCTTGAACAAGTCCGAGCAATTTAACGTGAAGCCGATCAGTTTAACTGGTGATCCGAGCAGTAGAAGTCATAGCCGACCAGTTAAACTGATGACCTGGGCGGTGAAAGTCGTAGCCGACCAGTTAAACTGGTTAATCGATCTCGGACTTAGCCAAGTAAGGCTTGTCGGAAGGATGTAAGGGGCTCAAGATAAAAATTAAAAAATTCTTTCACTTAGGAGAAGTGTAGCCACTTAGACTCCGTCAATAAGGAGGGTAAATCAAGAAGTAAGCACTACATTCACAGCCAGGTGAAGTGTAGCCACTTAGTCCCCGAGCCTGCTGAAAGATGAAGAATGAATCTTGTAGCAGGGTCAAAGAAAAGAAGTCCGAAAGCTTGCCGACGTCATCTGACATGCGCGTATCAAGACCCCAGACGTGCTGCCCAAGATCAGCACCCTGATCCGAACAGCATAGAGCAGCTTGATAGCACACCGATGAGACGTAGCAAGATCCGACCACCAAGGGAGTCCTCAGTTTAGCTGGCTATGCTTGCACGAAGAATCCGAACACTGAGGAGTCCCCAGCGTAGCTGGCGATGTCCGAGCACCGAGGAGTCCCTGACGTAGCTAGTGATGTCCGAGCACCAAGAAGTCCCCGGTGTAGCTGGCGATGTCCAAGCACCGAGGAGTCCCCGACGTAGCTGGCGACTCGTGCATGTAGAATCCGAGCACCGAGAAGTCCCCAGCGTAGCTGGCGAGCCCCCAGCGTAGCGGACGATGGAGCGGCGGATAATCCGACCAGTTGGTTACTAGAGAATCATACACGAAAGCGCCCTAACCAAGCGGTCGGCGGCAAAGTGAGCATTGAGTAGAAGCGACCGGCGAACAGTCTGATCAACTGGTCGGCGACGAAGTCCATGAACCTAGCAGTTCGACCAGTTGATCGGCGGAGAAGTCCGAGCACCAGGTGGTTCGATCACCTGAACGATGATCCTGCAATACAAATATATAAAACGGGTAGTACGTGATGTAAAAATATATGAACTCTAGGGAAGAATCAGCAATAATAATGAAATAGAGTATGCAGCTCGGCGATTAGTCGGTGTGAACACTTAATGTTATTCTGAAGATGTATTTATATTTAATATAAACCGCCCGACCAGTTAGTGTGTAGCTGAGTCTCTAGCCCTAGCTAGCCTGTTAACCATAACGCGGAGCGCGAAGCCCGTGTGCGTGTAGGAAGAACAAAACGTTGCTAAGGAGCCGCTGCTAACCACCCATAACGCAGAGGGCAGACGCTCGTGCACGTGTAGGGAGGAGCCAGAGACGGAATCATCTCTGAAGGCGTCCGAGCATCAACGTGACTGTTCGGGGATTTGCCTTGGGCGTAGTTTGCATGTTATCTTTAAGATGTATACATGAAAGAAAATCGTTTGGAGACCAAACATGGAGAAAACAGCTCGGAGAAATATTATGGCAATATACGAAGATTTGAGAATATTTAGAAGAATATTAAAGTATGACTTAGCTTTAGACAGAATGTCTGGTCGGCGGCGTATGGCGTTATCTGGTCGACGATGCGGGCAGCTCGCTTGGCGGCTCGCTTGATGGCTGGAACAAAGTTGATCTCGTGTTGGAGTAGGACGAACGTAGTCAGAGCTTGGCGGTGTCAATCCGCGTACGAAGATGTGCGCCGTGGTTGTTGAAGGATGTTGATCTTGAGTTACGCCATCTGGTTCGTCAGGGATCAGCGCGCACGAGCCCCATGGTGGACGCCAACTGTCGACAAAAGATGCTCAGCAGTCCTCCGAGAGGTATCCCACGAAGGTAGATTGATCGGTGGAGGTGCGCGTAATCAGGAACCGGATGGTGACACAAGGCACAGAGACAACGATTTAGACAGGTTCGGGTCGTCTGATCGGCATAATACCCTACGTCCTGTGTCTTTGGTGTATTGCATTGTATATGAGATGTATGTAGATGTCGATTAGGGGACCCCTACCTCTCCTTATATACTCTAGAGGGATAGGGTTACAAGGAAAGTATCATATTTGGTACATACAATATCTTACGGTGCACGTCGATCAGTATCGTGCACGTCTTGATCTTGTGGGTTGGGCCACCTCTGATAGTGTGACCCATGTCTTGTCTTATGGGTACCGGGGGTCATATCCCCCATTTTGTGAACGTGTTCGTTATGTATACACGTCCTGTTTGTTTAGGTTTGTTTGGCTGATAAGCCATAACTGAAAGTACTGTTGACTGATTTGATGTGAGAAAAAAATATTGTTCGTTGGCTGAAAAAGTACGGTTTATAAGCCAATCAAGTCCAAACGAACGTGGTGACAACTTGTCTTTTTCTTCTTTTTTTTTCTTGCTGGTACGAAGATACAAGAGGTATATTTCCTTGTGGTTGTGGGCTGCGGCGAATAAAACACAGCACACATGCATGTGTGCTTGAAATGTCAGTCAGACACGGCGTGAGACATCAGCGTCAGTGCCTCAGTGGCAGTATGATTGATCTGCATGTGCAATCCTACAGCATAAAGGTATCTTGAGGAGATCCAATCCAAGTAGCACTCACTCTTCAAACAGATGGGCAGGGCTGCATCAACTGTAGAGATATGAAAAGGGCACTTTACCATGACTCGTTTCGAAAAGAAACCATATAGCACTCACTCTTCAAACAGACACAATATAGTGATTCAAGTTTTAATTAAATCTATTTATACAGATGTCCTAAATCAAATTATTTTAAATTTGACAAATTTCATAAAAAGGAGCACCAATATTTATAACACCAAATTATATTAGCAGGTACACCATAAAATATATTTTATAATACACTTATTTGGTTTTATAAACATTATTATCCTTTTCAAGCTGGTCAAACTTGAGATGGTTTACTAAGAGTGATCCTAGGAATCGATTTGTTTTGAGATCAATTGATCTATTTTGAGATGCGAGAGAATACTTAACTTTAGATAAGTAACAGTTTATCCAGATATCAAAATAAGTCCTTCTCTTTAATATGTTCGGATCATTTAGTGTTTGTTTAGATGCACTCTCCATTCGCGTTGAAATAGATTAGAGTATAAGTTAGATTAATTTTCATACGCCGGATCCACGTGGGGGCACGAGCATCCAACAGCGCAAGATCATGCCCGCGTCACCGGCCCGGGACACTCTGCAGCTTGAACCAGCCATGGCGCACCGGGCGGACGCCGTGGCGCCGCTGCTCGCCAAGCCCGACGCCGCCGCCACGCCACCACCGCCGGCGAAGCGCAACAAGTACCCCTTCTTCTGCGCCGTGCTCGCCTCCATGACCTCCGTGCTCACGGGCTACAGTACGTATTATGTTCTCCCTCTCTACTAGCTTGGCAACTCTGCATATATACACGCTGAACCGCGTGCCATGCACGGCGGCAGACGTCGCGGTGACGAGCGGCGCGCAGATCTTCATGGCGGAGGACCTCGGGGTGAGCGACACGCAGATCGAGGTGCTCTCGGGGGTCATCAGCATCTACTCGCTCGTCGGCGCACTGCTGGCCGGCTGGACCTCCGACCGGCTCGGCCGTCGCCTCACCATCGTGCTCGCCAACGCCTTCTTCCTCGTCGGCCCGCTCGCCATGGCGCTCGCCGGCGGGTACGCCTTGCTCATGGTCGGCCGCTTCGTCGCCGGCGTCGGCGTCGGGTACGCGCTTGTCATCGCGCCCGTCTACGCCGCCGAGATCGCGCCGGCGTCATCCCGAGGGCTCCTCACCTCACTTCCTGAGGTCAGCAAGCTGCTCTGCCGTGTGCCATGTTGCTGGGTTTTTTTTTTTTTTTTTTGCAATTCATCAGATTTTGCGGCAATTGTATTAATTTTTCGGAAATGTTGCTTCTTTTTGAAGATTTTTATCAACACCGGGGTGATGCTGAGCTACGTGTCGAACCTCGCCTTCTCGGGGCTGCCCGTGCACCTGTCGTGGCGGGTGATGTTCGCGGCGGGCGTGGTGCCCACCGTGTTCCTGGCGGCCGGGGTGCTCACCATGCCAGAGTCGCCGCGGTGGCTGGCCATGAAGGGCCGTGTCGCCGAGGCGAAGGCAGTGCTCGACAAGACGTCGGACACGCCCGCCGAGGCTGAGCAGCGGCTGCTCGAGATCCAGGACGTCGTGATGAACAGCAGCGGCAACCGCGACGGCGGCGGCGGCGCGTGGAAGGAGGTGGCGACGAAGGCCGGCGTCCGGCGCGTGCTGGCCATCGTGCTGACGCTGCAGTTCTTCCAGCAGGCGTCGGGCATCGACTCGGTGGTGCTGTACGGCCCGCGCGTGCTCGCCATGGCCGGCGTCACGTCCAACACCTTGCTCCTGAGCCTCAACGTCCTGTTCGGCGTCGCCAAGGCCGGCTCCATCCTCGTCGCCATGGTGCTGGCGGACCGCGTCGGGCGGCGCCCGCTCCTGCTGGTCAGCACGGGCGGCATGACGGCGGCGCTGCTCGTCCTGGGCTCCCTGATCGCGGCGTTCGCGGGGGCCAAGGACGACGCTGCGGTCGCCGCCGTGAGCGTGGCGGCCGTCGTGGCGTTCGTGGTGGCCTTCTCCGTGGGGCTCGGCCCGCTGGCGTGGGTGTACAGCTCCGAGATCCTGCCGCTCCGGCTGCGCGGGCAGGGCGCCGGGCTCGGCACCGCCATGAACCGGATCATGAGCGGCGGCGTCACCATGACCTTCATCTCGCTCTACCAGGGCATCACCATGGCCGGCGCGTTCTACCTCTACGCCGCCATCGCCGCCGCGTCTTTCGTGTTCGTCTACGCCTGCCTGCCGGAGACCAGGGGGCGGAGCCTCGAGGACATGGAGGAGCTCTTCCACACCAAGCGACTTCGCAATTCACCGCCATTAGTTCAATTTGATTCAGTGCATTGCAGATTTGCCATAGTTGGAGCTGCTCTTGATCTTGATCGTTAACACGATGAGATCGAATCGATTGTTTGAGCCGGATCACGATCTAGGTCGTTGGCACGGGAACCCATTTGCATATACACTTGGAACGTTGTAAATTTGCATTCTTTATCTCGACCAGGTAAATACCCGTGCATTGCAACGGGAACACATAATACCACGACAATATACGTATAAGTGCGTATTATACTATTACTTTAAGAAGATACTGCAATCGTAATATTTGAAACATCATTATTCCATAACTCTTCATGAATAATAGACAATTAAAATATAACTCTAAAGTTTTGATGTGAAATCATAGTTCTTTCAACCGGCATATAAAAAATAAAAAGCCAGGTGTAAACATGACAGACTACTCACTATTTCTTATCTTATATAATGTATACATAAATTCATAAAATATATTGTACAATTAAGATTTTCAAGTCCAAGATGAGGCTTCTGACTTCTTGCATCTAAAGTATGCATATGGTTGAAGCTGTAGCTGGAAGTATCCTGCATATAAATTATTTCTTAATTATTAAAGCTAAAGTACTATTGACTATCTTGAAAAAAAATATATATCGACGCGTGAAACATTACCTTTGTTATGGAGTTAGAACCTTTTTATATACGATATTCTTCGTGAATATCTCCTTTGTCGGTTTTCTTCTTCCCCTTCTCCTTTTCTTTTCCTTTCTCCTTGCTCACGTCCTTCTCAGCAGGCGGCACGGCACATGACCCTAATGTTTGATCTTGCCGTGGCTCTTGATAGCGCTACATATAATTGGCTGTACTAGAACACTAGTTTCGACAAGTATACCTCGACGTTGGGGATAGTCTGCCCTATGCTTTGTTAACGGCCATTGCAAAGCTGTGAGCCGAATAGGGAACTGCTTTCGCTTAAATTGGAAATGGAACATCTCGTCGTCCGACGGGTATAAGGGTATGCGAGGCAGAAAAATCTGCTTTCCAGCGTGTTGTCCCAATACAATTTATGCATCTATGGTATTCTTTTGGAACCCCCGTATGATAAGCCTGGTCCCATTACAAAGTCGGTTCGCAGGGTTAATGTTCCTAAGCAATATGACTGGACAACCAATCTTCAGCTTCAACATATGTGGAGGTAGACCATTGGGTGTCAAAGTGTTAAGAAATTCTTCAGGGTAGTAGTTGTGTGGATCATCCACCGCATAGTCAAAGTTATGGTACACCATCTCATCCCCATGGAAACAACCTATCATCTTCATATTAATCATATCAACCCAGTCGTTTCGCATAGATAAGATCGCTTGAGAGGTGATATAATCTTTGCTTGACATATTCGCATTGAGGTTAGGGAATATACAATCAATTAGAATATCAAGATCACTATCTTCCTCGGTGTGCAGTATCCATATATCATGAGAAAGACGGATTTCATCATCAACAGTCACCTCCTCAGATCCTCCACCGACACGCAACAAGTATTCTACAAACCACGGGTCGTTCTTTGCCCTCATGTTGCGCACCAGTTTTAGATGTCGCATGGAATCCCAAAGGTACGACATACGCAGCGAGGCACCGACCACCTGAGCCCTTGACCCTCTCCAAACAACGGGAAGAATCTCCGCTGAACACCACGGTCTTCCCTTCGAACGGCAACTCTAGTCGGTCCATTATATCATAGAGACTGTTGTTCACGTCTAGCCTCCCTCTCTTCTGGTGCCATATTTATATATCACTCCCTAAAGCATTGGCTTCTTGTCTCATTTTGTTGATGGGTTTATCAAGTGTAATAGTAGGGGAAGCACAATCAAGGTTGTGCTGGGTGTCCACATGTACTCACTTGTTGCAACCGTCCTGATACATTGCACTAATTATTAAGAGAATGCGAGTCTACACAAAATATTATTTTAAAACAATACTCATTATAAAGTCAACATCTTTTTTATGTTACATGGAACAAAACCTAAGAACAAAATTAGAATATATTCAACGTGCCTTAAAATATATATACATGTATCGAGATTAGCAGTTTTGTGTACTTGTCAATCATGCTATCATTGGCCCTGTTCGGTAGGACTTATTGCTGCTGCGGCTGATTTGTAGGACTGATTTATTATGATTGAAAAATACTGTTCCATGGCTAAAAAGTAGGGCTGATTCTAGCTGATAAGCTTAAGGAAACAGAGCCATTGTATGCACTTATCGCTCAGCAAACACCTACATAAAAATATTGCTCTTAATTTTGAAGTGGGGCCGTACTCCTGATGAAACCTCATAACTATACATAAATAGTATTGTCGGGTTCATAAACCCGGGGTCCCTCATGGACCGGCTTCCTAGCAAAAGCTCGGCCCAGCAGACGACATTGCGAGCAACGCACAACTCATGGGCCAGTCCAAAAAACCTAACAAAACAGGACAGAAGTATGATCCGATCTCTGACCTGAAGGCCTCGCTTCCGACTCCAGCCCGCCTCTCCAACTGGAAGGCGTCGCTTCTGACTTCGGCCCGCCTTTCCCACCGGAAGGCCTCGATTCTGACTCCGGCCCGCCTCCGGATGGCCTCTCCAAATGGAAGGTCTGGCCAAACACCACGTCCGACTCCGACCCACTTCTCCGACCGGGGATGCGCAACCCTGCATACAACTCCTCTCTGACTAGCGCAATCAGAGCCGACTGGGACCAACCGACAGGGACGCCCGCTCGGTAGGGACTAGAAAACGGGCGGAGCAAGTAAGGCAGGATGCTCAAAGTCAATAGCAATACCGAGGACCGTACCCTGTACACCTACAGGACAGTACTGATAGGACATGTCAGAGGATTGGCCTGCAAGCTTCCCGACATGTCAGAACATTGTTGTAGGCGCCGACATTTGACCTATAGTGTTGTGGGCGCCGGCAACAACTGCCATACCAGATGAGCACGGTAAAATCCCATACATGCCTCTAGGCATCAACAGTATGGCAGGCACCAAAGTCTACCATAGCAGAAGAAGACGACGCGACCTTCCACATGCATCTGACAATAACAATGTTGTGGGCGCCTACAATCATCTTGTACCCAACGGCGTGGGCAACAAGACTGAGGATACGTGCACTCTCTCTGTCTCTCTCTTGTAAAGCCATCCCCTTCATCTATAAAAGGGGGTGCACTCTCTCCCAAGCAAAAGGGGCCTCAGTTCACTTACATCGATTCATCCTCTGTAGCTTTAGAAACTCTAAAGCTACACATAGCGCACGCTCGAATACTTAGCTCATAGCGGAGCTCCCATCACTCTCGGTCCTTCAGACCCGAGCCCGACCGGACCTCTTGTACCCCCCATCTTTCTCCCTTCCGTTTGTAACCCCACTGCAAACTTCGAGCACCTGGGCGTAGGTCACGTTGCCTGAACCATTATAAACCTTGTGTCATTGAGTGCTAGGCCACATCCGATCACAACGTATAGCAAAACTACAAATATTTACGTGTTGGTCACTTTCTGCACCGACAGTTGACGCCGTCCGTGGGGAAGACGCTGTACGTTCACACTTTTGGTCATCGGATGGCCCACTTTTCTGCCACCTTCGCCATGGCGGGCTCAAGCGATACGACTCGCTTTGGCTCGCTGGAGTTTCCCGCACTCCCACCTGTTGGGATGTGGGTTCCACCCATCTCTGAACCGTCCTAGGCCTTCCTCTTCGGAAGCCTAGACTTCGTCGCCGATCGGCTCGGTGTACTACACCTCCGCGAGGAGGCAGTTGTTCTGGCACCCGTCGGAGGGGCGCCCTCCATCGGCTTCGGGACACACGACGACTTCAATGATGAGGTGCATGTGCTTCAATCCGAGCAAACTCTCTGCTCAAACCCCGCTGTGAGTAATGTACATGCTGTTATTTACTCGCTATTTACTATCTCCCGCTAATTATCCGGAGGGACTGCATTGTCTACACCACGACCACCGTACGACCGGTCCCCCTACGGCCTCGCGTCCCCCGTAGACGCGTGCGCTCGAGGGCTCCGAAGGATGCTGGCGCCGCCCCCTCTCACGACCTCATGGATGACGATGTCGAGAGCGACGGCTCCAGCATTGGCGACATGGCACCTAGCCACCTTTTGTCCTGGGAGTGCGCTATGGCGGACGCTTCGGTATAGCCGCTGGTGGTGGCGGAGTCCTCACAGACTCACACCCCTTCAAACCCTCTTGCGGGAGCCCTCACGCTCTCACAAAAGCACGGCGGGGAGCTACGACAACGACGGCAGGACCAGCCACCACATGCGCTGGCGCGCTCGGCGCATGACGCCGCGCCCCATGCGCAAAACCCAGCAAGCGTCGACCAGGGTCATGCTCGCCAGGTCCAGCGTAACATCGGGGACCGGGGGAACGATCCCCCACGGTTCGCTCGGGCCAGCCAGAACATCGCCGCCGTGGCAATGCTTCTACGTGGCCTTCCCGAGCCGAACAACCCCCAGGAACAGGTGATTCGCTGAAACCTCCAGGCACTGGTGGAAACCGCCGCCGTTCAACTGGCGGAAAGCTTTGCATCACGACACCGACTCGCGGCCTCTCTCCCCACCAGGGAAGTGGGGACGCGCCAGATGAACCGCTCAACTCGCTCACCGCTACAGACACCGAACACGGCACAGGAGGCCACATCCGGCCCCACCCTGACCTATCGCTCGCTCCGCACCGATCGCCGATACGCGAGCGCCTCAGGTCGAACCAAGACGCTCGCAGCGTCATCACCAACCGGTGTCGGTCCCAGCACGGTGACGACGCCCATCGAGCGACAGCAATGGCAGGCGACATGGACCCTGGCCGGACCGTTGCGAGGAATGGTGAAACGCGTCCCAGGCGCGGTCGCCGACCGGACGACCGGAGACCTAGCCTGGATGGCCCGGGACCATGGGCCTTTGGCCGGCGCATCCGGAGAGCGCCGTTCCCGCCACGCTTCAACGGAGGCCACGACAAAGGCAAGGCCAAGCGTGATGAACAGGACGAGGGCCCCTCCACGCAGAGGGGCAAAAAGAACAAGAAAAATCATTACCAACTGGTCAACTCTGTGTTGGTCGCCGCGGTTGATCACACGGGCAAGCAGCCCCAGCACTTCAACGAGCTCATGGATAGCCCGTGCACCAACCACTCCTACCTCGTCAAACACCTCTACAAGGATTGCGAGCTCCTCAAGCGCCTTCTGCGACATGCCAGCGGGCCGAATGAAGGAAAAGGCAAAGAAGCAGCGGCCAAGAAAGGGGGCATAGCGGACAAGGACCCGGACGACTGAAGGTCCCTGTACGGCGACCAAGGTAATCCGACCAGACGCCTGCCGACTGAAGGACGACGACGACAACGTTCTCACCAACACTTGGAACAGCGAACAGCTATGTCATTTCTTCCCCCTAAAAATTCAGTCTTACCATTGTTTACTTAACGTTTGCTCCTATAAAAGCGCCCCGACCCGAACACTTTCGGCTCGGGTCGCTCAGGGGCTCCACAACGGTAAACTACCACCTCTCTTTTCGTTTACTATCATATGGTAAAACTCCTTCCTACCCGAACCAAAGGGTAGTTCATTCCTTTAAATTACCTTACGTAGCATTGCTTTAAATATTACGACCGATAGCACCCTACCTCTACCTATGGTTACGAGCAGCTGAGCCTCGCGGGCCATGCCTGGGCTCCTAAGGTTGTAGCCTATGGGACGAACAGGCAAGTGCGAAAAAGAAAGAATAAAAAACAAAATTATGCTAAGGTAAAACTAAGGAACGAATGGGACAAGCTTCCCCTAACGGAGTGATTCCATCATAAAAAACAAAACTGATTGTATTCACTGAGTACACAAGAACGTTTACATGGGGGCTCCCCCATGAACTTAACTTTTTACATCAGCTAAACTACTTATACTTTACAAGCTATTGCGGCTGCCCGGCGGCATCTATTGTCGATGCGACCAGCGAAGGCACGGGCTGCTCGCTCCCTAGATGGATGACATTTGGCTCGGTTGAAAGAGGGGCAACGTCCACTTCCAACCTAGGCTCCACGCCATCCGTAGGCTGGGCGACGTCCTCCTGACGCATGCTTCTAGCCATGTCCGCACGACGAGCATCCATCACCCACTACGCGGAGACTTGCTCGGCCACCAACCTTGCGTGTGGCAGCAAGCCCTTCCCGAGCAATTGGATGTCCTCCGTGCTCAAGCCGTCAGCATACCCGCTATAGATGGTGGCGAAGTCCAGGTCTAGGTGGTACGTCACCACCGAAGTCAACACCCCCGATGCTCTGTAGCACAGCCCCTCGGTGATGAGGGTCCGGACCTCATTCAAAACCTCCGCCAGCTGGATGGCGGGCGCGCTGGTACTTGGCGCCGACCCAAAGACCTCCGAGACGACGAGCTGAGCAATGTTGCGGATCTGATCAAGTTCCCCCACGAGAGCACGCCGCTCTTCAAGGGACTTGGCCAGTGCCTCCGTATTCCTGCCAAACGTCGCCTTGGCCGTCTGCAGGTCTCGCTCCAGCTACTCCACCTTTCCACCCAGCTCTGGAAGAAGGGAGACAAACTCAGAAGCAAGCTAAAGGAAGAAACCAACACGACAAAAAATAGAAAAGGTACGTACCGAGCCAGGAGCTCTCGAGGATGGAGAGTTCCTTCGCCTGCTGGGTCACTTGCTTGCGTAGCCGGGAGTTCACCTCCCCCGTCCGCATCACCCGGCCCCAAAGCGTGAGCACTTCCTAGTCAGCCTCCGACCGGGCCTTTCGCTCCGATGCCAGGGCGCTCCGCTCCATCTCCAAGGTCTCCAGGGTACCTCGGAGCGTCGCCTCAGTATCCGCAGGGACTTCCATAGCGTCACCTCGATCTCCGCCTGGCGGGCCTTCGCCGCCTCAAGCCCCCGCTCGGTAGTAGTCACCCGCTCCACCGTGAGCTGCTCCGCCGCTCGCGCCTCAGTCGCCTCCGCCGCCCGGTCCTGGGACTCACGGCGGGCGGAGTCCAGCTTGCGCTCAAACTCGACCATTCGGGCGTGCTCCCTCCAGAGGAAGCGGGACTTGCGGCATGACATCTCCTGCAAACCCTATGAAAATGAGAAGCAAGCATGCTAAGGCAACCAACGAGAGACCAAGGGATCAAGGACAAGCGTGGGAAACTGACCTCCACGGCATGGCGCAGGTCGACCTTGACCAACCGCTAGACGGACCTGACCCGCTCCTGAGCATCCTCAAGCTTCATTGATAGCTTGGCGAGATCGGACTCCATGGCGAGTCCTCTCCCCCAAGGATGTCCTAGAGCTGACACTCCTGCGAATCTCGAAGGACGAACCGAGCCTTAGTCGGGTCCTCAGGACAGGGCCACTCCAGGTCAGTCTCCTCCTGCCCGCTGGAGGGTCCAGCCTCCGTCCGGATCACTGCCAGCTCCTGCGACAGCATCGGTGGCTCCACCTCGTCATCCGCTTCATCGTCGGAGGGGATCTCCACCGCCTCGGTTTCACGGGGTACCGATAGGCGTTTCGGCCCTGTCCCGGCCGCATCTTCCCTCGACACCTCCAGTGCCAACTAGGAAGGTGAGCCATGCGGCCCTCCGCTCGATGAGGTAGGAAGCTCGGTCTCCCTCTCTTCTTCCACCGTAGCCGGTGGAGGAGGGGCCGCAAAGGTCACCTCCGATGCAGCCTTCACCAATGGGATCGCCACCAACACCGCCACCACCACTGCCGTCATGCTGGCAACTAACCTAAGGTGCACCGCCTCCGGAATAGAAGGACCCACCGCCACCGCCCTGCTCTCCCCACCGCTCACCACGACACGCTGCAAGGTGGGCCTCCAATCCACCCGCACAGGAGTTAGGGTGATGCTCAGGTTTGTCAGCATCCAGTCGCTATAAAAAAAGTACAAGTCAGTCATACTCCAAAAGGCTCTATGACGAGATCGAAAAGAAACAAAAAAGCATACCGAGATGAAAGCGGTACGACTCTAAAACCCCGACCTGACGATGACGGGCCCATAGGGCGAGGACCGCTCCCGGGCCGTGACCGGCGCCCCCTTGCTTCAACCGGGGGAGTCAGCCAAACCAGCTCCTGCTCAGCCTGCGAGTCGCCATGACCTCCGGCTCGGGGCACGCCGACTGGAGTAGCTAGCGGGGCATCCTCCTATTGCGGGTCGCACAGTGGCGCCGGCCCCAACGACGTGCGGGTGCGAGCTGGCTCCTCCGACCGTCGGGCTTGTCCCATCGCATCCACAGTAGGCGGGGGCAAGGCCAGCGATGCCGACGAAGGGCGCGGTGACCGCGCCCATTTTGCCTCCCCCTCGCCAATGGCGTTCACGCTCGCAGCATGCTTCCTCAGCACGGGAACATTGCCGCGCCTCTCCGCCTCCTGCTCACCACCAGTAGACGTGGCCGTAGGATCACGACGCTTCGCCGAGGTCGCAACAACCTCTCGGCTTTCCTCCTCCTCGGAGAAATTCATGTCATCCCCCACCTCTGTGGGGTCCTCCGACTCGAGCTCTGACTCGACGTCGCTCCTATTTTCCTCGGCCTTCACGCATCGGGCGATCTCCTTCTCCTTCTCATGCTTCTGCCAAGCCTCCTCGCCTTTCTTCTTCTTGGCATCCGCCGCCTCCTTCTGGGCGGCCTACCGAGCCACGCCCTCTGGCCCCTTCGGAAGGTGTGGTCGGGACTTGTAGGGCTCAAGTCCCTACAAAACGGATGACTTAAAATCAAAAGGTAGGAAAGCAAATGGGAAAGGAACATAGAGTAAAGAGAAGGGAGCGTACCAGTTTGGACACCACCGAGGCGTTGAGAGGTCTGGGCTTTCCATCAACCTTCTCTTTGGGCTTTAGCTGCAGCACCCGGTCGAGGCACGATCAGGGTTCGTCGGGCCACCATACTTCCACATCGGCCGCGCCCTCTCTGCCAACGGAGCAACCCAACGGCGGTAGAGTGTGTGGAACACCCGTACCCCATCAAGGCCGCGCCGCATGAACTTCTAGAGCTCTGCCTCAATGATCTCCACCTTCTTCTTCACCCGACGGGAAGGGCCCCACGACCAACTTTCCCACCTCTCCAGCCTTCCACCAGTGAACACCGGGAACGACGCCTCCATCGGGTTCCTGATATAGAACCACTCCCCGTGCCACCCCTGGTTGGAGTCGTAGGGGATGTACGCGGGATACGAGACTCCCACACTCAGTTTCTTCTGCAGGGCGAAGCCCCCCACCAGCACGGCCTTGGGCGGATTTACCACCAACAAAGTTTGCCCTGAGAATAGCCGTCGAAAGAAGTCCACATGTGGCTCCATCCCAAGGAAGGCCTCACAGACGGTGACGAAGCTAGTGATATGCAGCACCCCCGTCGGATTGAGATGTTGCACCTCCAGACCCCACTCGTTGAGGAGCCCACACAGGAACCAATGCGCAGGGTATCCTAGCCCACGCTCATGGAAGGCGAGGAAGGAGACCACCTCACCGGGCCGAGGTTGCGGGAAATCCTCCCTCCCGGGAGCCCTCCAGTGCGCCACCTCCTTCGGTGGTAGAAACCCCTTCACGACAAAGGACTCCAGCACCGACTCCCTCACAACGGATGACCTCCAGTCCGACATTTTGCTTTGGATTCACGAATGGATTTGTGAGTTTTCCCCTCTCCTTCGCTCTCCCCTTTTCTCTCCTAGGAACCGCCGCGGAACTCAAACGCTCTCGGCAAGAAGGAAGATGAGAAGAGGCGGCAGATGAGGAATAGGCAAAGTAATAGGGTGAAAACCCTTCTCCCTTCCCCTACTTAAGTAAAAGGGCGAAAAAACCCTCTCCCTTCCCCATTTAATGCAGGTGGGATACGATGGGACGCGCCCTGACCGATGAGACGCGTCCTGCCCGACAAAACGGCGCCTGATCAGATGGAACGTGGCCTGGGTATGGCCCACCACTACTGCACACCGGGCGTAAGAACCAAAGCACCACCATGCGCAGGCGCCTCTCCGCCTCCCCAGGTGGGACTTGGAAAAACTCAAAAATGGGATCTCCGCTAGGAAAGACCATCGGGCTTCCTGAGTCAATCGAACGGCTCAGGAAAACACCGAGAGACAGGTAAGGAGCAAAGGGACGCCCCATGTAGGCCATGCCGACTCTGTCACGAACGACGAGCGTCAGTCCCGGTCGGACATTTCCGATTGAAGCTCTTCAAACCCCGTCACTCGAGTCATCATGGTAACACTACCGACCCCCGCTCTTTCTTTATAATCATTCATACATCCATACACGCATTCATCCCATATGCCCGCGCCCCCCGGATGATTTGGGCCCGAATTGCCCGGGGGCTTAGGAACTAGAGCATCGCACATGCGGCTAAATGCATCACAATGCTCCGTGTTGTGTCACGAAGCGGCAGTTACCTCATTCAACATGAGCAACGACCGACCTAGGTTCGAAGGCCAGCCCACGAAGGGCTCGAGGCCACCTCACATTAAACAGAGCCAGGGGAGAAAACACAGATGAGCCCCGTGCGGCCCTCGCCCAGTCTGCCTCGAAGCAGACAGGGTCATCTCAACCTTCTCGTTCGATTCTAAACCTCTCGCCAAACCCACAGAATCTCCATAGAGGGGAGGCCAACAGGCCACCTGGGTCGGTCTTCGGAACAACCTAGGCATCTGTCGGGTTGTAGGTTAAGAAGTAGTGGAAGGTCACAAGAGGGCTATGCCGACCCCGTCACAAACGACGAACCCAGATTCCACTCGATCATACCCGTTAGCGAGCTCACCAAGCACGTTACTCGAGCCCGAGCGATCGAGGCAAGCGACAAAGCTCAGCCCCTCCGGTTGTGAGAAACCGAGGACAGGGTAACGCACAAAACTCAAACCGACCCCTACCAAGCCCAATGGGGCTCAGGGGCTCAAGACACCCAAACTAACTGCCTCGGCTACGCGAGATGCACCGACGCAAGGATCCATGACTCCATCTCGCCCAATCCCATGGTGTGCACCGACGCTAGGATCCGCGAGCTCCGTCTCGTCCGATCCCTAAACTAACTGCCTTGGCTACGTGAGCTGCACCGACGCCAGGATCCACATCTCCGTCTTGCCCGATCCCATGGCGCGCACCGACACCAGGATCCACGAGCTCCGCCTCGTCCGATCCCTAAACTAACTACCTCAGCTGCGCGAGCTGCACCGAAGCCAGGACCCACGAGCTCTGTCTCGTCCGATCCCTAAACTAACAAACTACCTCGGCTGCGTGGGCTGCACCGACGCCAGGATCTGCGAGTCCGCCTCGCTCGATCTAAAACTAATATGCCTCGGCTACGCGGGCTGCACCGACGCCAGGATCCACGAGTCCGCCTTGCTCGATCTAAAACTGAATTGCCTCGGCTACACGGGCTGCACCGATGCCAGGATCCACGACTCCGTCTCGCTCGATCCCACGGCGCACACTGACGCCAGGATCCGCGAGCTCTGTCTCGTCCGATCCCTAAACTAACCGCCTTGGCTACGCACGACGCCTTGGTTGGCAACTCTTTCTCGACTAAAATGCACGCACACATGCCCGCTAACAAAAACCCCCCAGGCGATTCTACCCGAATCACCCGGGGGCTCAGGGGCTACACCCACGGGTGCGCTCGCGCGCACCCGCCATCAAGACAAAAAACCCCCAGACAATTCTATCCGAATCATCTGGAGGCTCGGGGGCTCCTGTCGGGTTCATAAACCCGGGGTCCCTCATGGACCGGCTTCCCAGCAAAAGCTCGGCCCAGCAGACGACATTGCAAGCAATGCGCAACTCATGGGCCGGCCTAAAAAACCTAACAAAACAGGACAAAAGTACGATTCGATCTCCGATCGGAAGGCCTTGCTTCTGACTCCGGCCCGCCTCTTCGACCGGAAGGCCTCGCTTTCGACTTCGGCCCGCCTTTCCGACCAGAAGGCCTCGCTTCCGACTCCGGCCCGCCTCCGGATGGCATCTCCGAACAGAAGGTCTAGCCAAACACCACGTTCGACTCCGACCCACTTCTCCGACCGGGAATGCGCAACCCTGCATACAACTCCTCTCTGACTAGCGCAATCAGAGCCAACTAGGACCAACCGACCGGGGACGCCCGCTCGATAGGGACCAGAAAATGGGCGGAGCAAGTAAAGCAGGACGCTCAAAGTCAACAGCAATACCGAGGACCATACCCTGTACACCTACAGGACAGTACCGATAGGACATGTCAGAGGATTGCCATGCAAGCTTCCCGGCATGTCAGAACAGTGTTGTAGGCGTCGACATTTGACCTACAATGTTGTGGGCGCCGACAACAACTGCCATACCGGATGAGCACGGTAAAACCCCATACATGCCTCTGGGCATCAATAGTATGGCGGGCACCAAAGTCTACCATAGCAGAAGAAGACGATGCGACCTCCCACATACATCTGACAATAACAGTGTTGTGGGCGCCTACAATCATCTTGTACCCGACGACGTGGGCAGCAAGATTGAGGATACGTGCACTCTCTCTCTCTCTTATAAAGCCATCCCCTTCATCTATAAAAGGGGATGCGCTCTCTCCCGAGCAAAAGGGGCCTTAGTTCACTTACATCGATTCATCCTCTGTAGCTTTAGAAACTCTAAAGCTACACATAGCGCACGCTCGAATAGTTAGCTCATAGCGGAGCTCCCGTCACTCTCGGTTCTTCAGACCTGAGTCCGATTGGACCTCTTGTACCCTATCTTTCTCCCTTCCGTTTGTAACCCCACTGCAAACTTCGAGCACATGGGCTCAGGAATAAAGTCACCGACCGACTTAAACTAGACGTAGGGCACGTTGCCTGAACCAGTATAAACCCTGTGTCATTGAGTGCTAGGCCATATCCGATCACAACGTACAACAAAACTACAAATATTTACGTGTTGGTCACTTTCTGCACCGACAAGTATAGTACTTATATTCTCTTTATCAATTTGCATAGGCTCGTACGAATCATTCCTGTGTAACCAATCATCATTTTGGACGTCACTTGTGGTTTCATTGTTGGATGCAATCTCGCCGTCAGCAAAAAAGAAGCGCAACATATTATACATTTGGGTTGTACAAAGAAAGGGAATTGTATTTGAACAATTTCATAGTGTATGCAGTACCTTTAGATACTTTAGAGAGCAACGATTCGGCCTTTTTACTATGATTTGTTTCGCGTCGCTTTCTATTAATTTCACTTCATGGTTCTTCGGTCATTGCAGCATGTCGCTTTTTGGGCCTGTTCGCTGGTCTGAAACTTGGCTGAAACTGGCTGGTTTTTGAGAGAGAAACACTGTAGCGGTTGGTTGATGAACAATATTTTGTGAGGGGGATTAGCCGGCTAGTCTGGAACATCCAGACTAGCGAACGCGCCCTTTGCTATTTATTTCACCTTTTTGATATTTATTTCATTCCGTTGCTGTTCAGTCATGGGTTGCACGCCGTGCTCTTTCTCTTTGTCTTTTTTTACGTTCTTTTGGATCAACGAGTAAGAGAATTGGATTCACTTTGACCATCTAATGTGTATAATACGAAAAGTCAAGAAGGCATAGTAACTAATATCATTTACTTACATTACAAAGGATTGATATATATACAAGGATTAGTATTTACCTTCGTTATCTGGTTTGTCAAGTCTTTAAGAGAATGTGGAGTCTACATAAAATATTATTTTAAAACAAAAGTCTTTAAATAACGTGCGACAACTCTGATTTTTAACGGGTCCATATACCTAAGACGAATCAAGTGTGAAGGTTATAAAACGATGAAAAAAAATAAAAAACAAAATCCGAGTCACGTGAAATAACCAAATTATACTTAATCTATCTCTTCCGCTCCACACTCAGTGTTCAGGCATTCCGTGCTCCACCGTTCCCAAATCGCGAAACCCTAGCTCAAGGGCGGCGACGCGGTTGGCAGCCGATGCGCGGGCCGGGCGCGCTGGGGAAGCTGGAGGCTGGTCGCGCGGGGAGCAGCTGCGCGCTCGGGCCGCGGGTCGGCGGCCAGGGGCGGGCGCGCGCGGGCGGCGGCCGAGGCACGAGCAGGCATCGGCGCGTGTGGGGCAGCAGGCTGCAGTGGCCGCGGAGCGCGAGGAGGCTGCGGCGGCGCGTGGGGCCGTAGGGCACACCAGCAGCGGGCCGCGACGGCGTAGGCGCTAACAGGCCACGGTCGCAGGCGGTAGATGGCATCGACTGCCTCGCCTACGCTCCCGGCGTCGTCTATGTCATTACTTCAACTTGTGCTGCTACAAGAAGGCGCAAGATGTTAGCCCAGACCAAATTTCACCCAAAATCCATGGTAAGTGTTTCCGTATGCTTGTCAGCTTGTTTGGTACGTGTGCAGTTGATTTTTTAATCTTTAGCTAATTCTTGCCTGGAGAGATTCGAGAGCTCGGTGTCGGGCCTATACATATCTTCAGTTTTATCCTTAAGTGTCAGAATGAAGCTTCTTCAGTTGGATTTCAATATGTATTGTTGACTACAAAGAAACTTATTTCTGTTACCTCCCACTGCCAAATAGGTAAAAAAAAACAGATTTGTATATGTGACCGCACAAATGATTAAGAACATTCAATAGCCTGCTGTGCTGTTTTTTGCAGTTTGGAATTTAAGGTTAGCACACTGTTCATTTCATTTGCTTTAATTGTTGTTTTGGTCATCATCCCAACACTTCAACAGGAGTAGGGTACTTAGGTTTTGGAACATGTCATTAAGGTTTAAGGGAATTACAAAACTAATATGATTTTTTTCTGAAACAAAACCCATCTTCTTTCCAAAGTAAATCATGATTAACACAGTTTTCTCAGCTGCAAAATCCGTTGCCGCGGGCCATGATGCGCGGACGGGGTCTTGGGTAGAAGGCCTGGAGGGCAGGAGGCCGCCGGCGTGGAACCAGGCAGAGCAAGCCACCGCCAGAAAGAAGGAGAATCCACCCCGACCTCATCCCCTCCCGCATCTGCGTACCTCGGCAGAGGCGGAGCCCCAAGGTGCTGCAGCCGCCATGGCGCCATATCGTTCCCCACGTCGCCACACCCGGCACCCTCACTTCGAGGTATGGTTTCTCCTTCCTCCCTAGTCGGAATGCACTGCCATTATGTAGTTTAATTTGTTCACTGCTAGTATTTGTGTTGGTTAATGATGCCAGTCTGGACTCCGGAAGTTTTATTTAATTCATCCACAGTCAGTAGCTGCTATTTCTAGTTATTATGATAGTTAGTACCCTGCAATCCCGATTCTGCTTGTTCCCAATTCGTTGTTTTATCTATTTCTCGTGCTACCAGTGCTTGTTTTATCTATTTATCGTGCTGCCAGTGCTTGTTGGTAATTCATTTATAATGGCCTCTTGTTACTGCTAGTCCTTGTATATTTAGAGTGTCCAACCTTCTAATTTTACTTACTGCACTTCTAATTTTGGAAAAAAAGATCTTTCTTACTGCACTTCTAGGATTTAGAAGTCACCCAGGTGAGCTATATGATGAGCTTGTGGGTGTTTTCTATCTGTGAGAATTTAGCTGGGAATACTATCAATCTATCTCATATGCTCACATTGTTCCAGAATTTCATTCTTCAACACAAGTCTTTGTTGCTGAATGCAGAATTTTTTTATTCCCAGTTAATAGGCAGAATTTCTTAGATGTTTCATAAAGGAATTTAGAGTGGCTGAGGAATATTTATATGTACGGGAATACAGTCTATTTAACTAATTCCAACAGGACCCATGTATGGAGAAAGATACTATGAAATGAGCATTATATGTACTGTGAACTGAACCTGAAAGATACTATGAAATGAGCATTATATGTACCATATGCTAATCCTGGCATTGATTTTCCATTTTTCCATAGGTTTGCATCTATACTTGAGACATCAATATTGAAAACTGCTACCTTCGGTTTCACCCTACTAATCCTATACATGGATTTCCTTATGGCGTTCCAGCAACCACTCCTCACTGGAAGTAACAGGTACATCTTGTTCCTCTGTTGGTGGCTCCTTTGTCAGATGTTTTTCTCTGATAGTTTCTTCATCGCACCACTAACATGTACTTTTGCAGCAGCTTTAATTGTTACGTCATCACCCTTACTAAATTAATATGGTTATGCATTTCGTCTTTTTTCTATTCATTAAACAATCAGAGTCTAGTTTCTTAGATCAGTTGTATGTCATCACTTATGAGTGGCTCCTATAGCCTCTCCTTTTCTAGACATGGTAATTTTTTTTGTTTGTTATCTGTTTAGTTCTCTGTCACATTAAAAATACATAAAAATGTTGCTGAACAGAAAGCAAACATGCCTTGTTTTCTCTTATTTATTTGATAGTTGATGCTCGATTGTTTAATGTAATAGCATTGTTGTTCAAGCTATTCTACCTCTTGCATCCTTGTAAGTACAAATGCATATTAAAGTGTCAGTTATATATTCTGACGGGTGAACTCATTTTCATCACTTTTGCAGTCAAACATTAGTGGGGCCACCTCAAACCTTAGAGATTCAACAGGAAGGCCATTTACATCATCCTTTTCTGGTCAATCTGGAAGTTATGTCATTAAGGTTTAAGGGAATTACGGAACGAAATGTTTTTTTTTCTTAAACAAAACCCAGCAACATCATATTTTTAGGGCAAAAATTGCAGTTCATATATAAAGGTAAAACCAGTTCAGAATTAGGGCAAAATCGTGCATTAGAACTGTAATCACTACAGACTATAATAAACAGGATTAGGGCAATTTTTTATGCATCACTTACCCGTGACTTGTCGTGCCCTGTGTACAGTGTGACCAAGGAGCAGATCGTGAGGGAGACGGCGAGGAGAGGCAGATTGCCGTCGATGTCGGGTGGCCACCGCGACGGCACCAGACAGGCGTCGTGTGACCAGGAAGCAGATCGCGAGGGAGGCGGCGAGGGAAGGAGAAGCAGATTACCGTTGATGTCAGGTGGCCGCGGCGACGGACAGGCGTCGACGGCTTGGAGTAGCAGATCGCTGCAGACGTCAAGTGGCCATGGGGCGATCTGTTGATGTCAAGTGGCCACAGGGCATCGGAGGATTGGGGTAGCAGATCGCGGGTGACGTCGCGGTGCGACGGCGGCGGCTTGGAGGAGATTGCTGTCGATGTCGACGGCGAGTGGTCGGGGCGACGGCAGTTTTATTTTAGTTGGGGTTGCGGGAGGCGCTAATGCGATCGCGTGAGACCGGCGCGCTGATTGTTTGTTTCCTTTTTCTCGGAAACGTTCTTGGCGCCGGTTGCGGGGTGTGTTTCCTGATTGATTGTTTCTTTTTTTTAGGGCACTATTTTTTGGATGGCCGTTCGCAGGCATGTGGTTGGTTGGCGAGTATTCCCTGACTTTTTGTTTCCTTTTATTTTGCAAGACGTGGGTTTTCTCTGAAACGTTCTGAGTGGCAGTTTTTTTTTTTTTTTGGAAAGAAGAGGCTGCGCGGTGTTGTTTCTGTTTTGCTAGGCACGTTGTGGTCGCCGGTTTTTTTTAGGAAACAACCGGAGTGGGTTGCAGGGCATGCGGTGATTTGCCGGGAGGGTCACGGATCGCAGGGCACGTGGTGATTACCTGGGTGCACGAAAACTATCGCTGCTTTTTAGTTGTAGATTTATTTGATAGTTGATGCTCGATTGTTTAATGTAATAGCATTGTTGTTCAAGCTATTCTACCTCTTGCATCCTTGTAAGTACAAATGCATATTAAAGTGTCAGTTATATATTCTGACGGGTGAACTCATTTTCATCACTTTTGCAGTCAAACATTAGTGGGGCCACCTCAAACCTTAGAGATTCAACAGGAAGGCCATTTACATCATCTTTTTCCGGTCAATCTAGAAGATATGTCATTAAGGTTTAAGGGAATTACGGAACGAAATGTATTTTTTTCTTAAACAAAACCCAGCAACATTATATTTTTAGGGCAAAAATTGCAGTTCATATATAAAGGTAAAACCAGTTCAGAATTAGGGCAAAATCTAGAACTGTAATCACTACATACTATAATAAATAGGATTAGGGCAATTTTTTGTGGATCACTTACCCGTGACTTGTCGTGCCCTGTGTAAAGTGTGACCAAGGAGCATATCGTGAGGGACACGGCGAGTGCAAGAGAGGCAGATTGCCGTCGATGTCGGGTGGCCATCGTGATGGCACCAGACAGGCGTCGTGTGACCGTGAAGCAGATTGCGAGGGAGGTGGTGAGGGAAGGAGAAGCAGATTACCGTCGATGTCAGGTGGCCGCGGCGACGGACAGGCGTCAGCGGCTTGGAGTAGCAGATCGCTGCAGACGTCAAGTGGCCATGGGGCGATCTGTTGATGTCAAGTGGCGACAGGGCGTTGGAGGATTGGGGTAGCAAATCGCGGGTGATGTCGCGGTGCGACGGCGGCGGCTTGGAGAAGATTGCTGTCGATGTCGACGGCGAGTGGTTAGGGCGACGACAGTTTTATTTTAGCTGGCGTTGCGGGAGGCGCTAATGCGATCGCGTGAGACCGGCGCGCTGATTGTTTGTTTCCTTTTTCTCGGAAACGTTCTTGGCACCGGTTGCGGGGTGTGTTTCCTGATTGATTGTTTCTTTTTTTTTCATGATGCTGTTTTTTTGGATGGCCGTTCGCAGGCACGTGGTTGGTTGGCGAGTATTCCCTGATTGTTTGTTTCCCCTTTTTTTTGCAAGACGTGTTTTTTCTCAGAAACGTTATGAGCGGCGGTTTTTTTTGGAAAGAAGGGGCTGCACGGTGTTGTTTCCGTTTTGCTAGGCACGTTGTGGGCGTCGGTTTTTTTAGGAAACAATTGGAGTGGATTGCAGGGCATGCGGTGATTTGCCGGGAGGGTCACGGATCGCAAGGCATGCGGTGATTACCCGGGTGCACTAAAACTATCGCTGCTTTTTAGTTGTAGATAGATAGATAGAAGAAAGGAGTATTTATGGAACGATAACGATGTGGTGAGTGCGTCCGTTCGTCCGGTCGTGCCTTCCTAGACCTACGGACTAGCCTGGCTTCCTTCCCCTCAAGGCCTAGCGAAAACAGAACGAACGTATTTCTCTTCCTCCTCGCCCAATAGCTCGTTGCACAGTCCTCACTGCAGCCGTGATGCATGCACTGATCGCCGAGTTGTTGCTCAGGTGGCCTTTGCGTTCCATCTCCACACCGCTCCCCGACGCCGCACTCTCTGCCTCCCGCGCGCCCTCCTCTCACCATGCCTCCTTCCCGCACCCGTGCGCGCAAGCCTGAGTGCTCTCCGTCGCCATCTCTGATCTAGGCCCCACTACTCCGTTGTGTCGTGGCTCCATCCTCCTCCATCGCGACCTAGCGGCGGATCCCACTGTGTAGAGCTCTATCCGCCTCCCACCTACCAGGGTTTGCTGAAAGTGCATGTTGCAAGTGTATGTTTCGAGTGTTCAGAGGCATGCTGCAAGTGTTTCATATGGACATTCCAAAAGTAGATCGAGATGTTGCATATGTTGTAATGGCTATACACTTATGTTGCAATGGCTATACACTTATGTTGCAAACGTTTGTCCCAAAATTTTCCTTTGTTTTTTCGGACACATGTTGCGAGTGTTTTTGTCTGGATGTTGCAAATGTTTCACACATATGTCGTAGGTGTTTTATTTGGATGCTGCACATGTTTTTGTAATGGCTTTTCAAGTGTTTAAAGTTTTTTTTTCAGGGTTTTAGACGCATGTTTCAAATGTTTCACTGCCTTCTGATGTAAGTTGCATCTATATGTTTCAAAATTAGATCGGGTGTTGCACATGTTTGCATGTTACAATGATGCCGGTGACTAGCGGACAACGGCCTGCTGTAGAGCTTCGCCTCTTTCCTCATGCGGCATGCCTCTGCCCTCTCCTCTCCCTCCCCTCCCTTCCCTTCCTCCATCTCAGCGTGGCAGTTCGAGCTCGGCGAGCGGGCGCGATGCCTGTGGATGTGGTGGCCTAACGACCGTGCGGAGGTGGTGGCCCCAAGTGGGCCGATGGTGGGTGCGATGCTCGCATGGTTGCCCCGTAGATAGCTGAGGTCCGTGCTGTCCGCTCACTATATGCGGGAAATAGAGCAGCCACGCGCATCTAGACGCGGAAGTCTGTCCGAACGCCCAGACGCTAGTCATGTTATGCCGTATACTGAAACAAAAAGATTTTGTTTGTAAAAAACTATTTGACTTCGAGTGGTCGAAGACACATTTCACTCGGAATGAATATTAATCATGTACCCATGTATTATCCTAAAAATTGCACATATTCGGCTCGGATGGAGTACTAGTAATAGGAGGTAGACACTGCACGCGTGACCGGTCGCACGTTTCGGGATTGCACGACCCTCGTTTCCTCCTTCCTTGCGCCTTACCTACCCCACCCCGCCTTCCATCCCGGCCCGCTATCCTAGCCAGTGGCTCACTCGTTGCCGCTCGCGCCGCGCACTGCTTGCCGCCCACCCCCACTCCTCCGCCCCCTCTCCTAACTTTGACCGGAGTTCAACCACACTGGCCCGCTCTCTCGCCGCGGGCCGCACTGCCCACCGCCCACTGTCGTTGCTCCACCCCGCCCTCGCCTAGCCTCGACTGGAGCTTGGCCACACTAGCGCGCTCCCTCGCGAGCCTCTACCGCCTGTCCTAGGGCCAGGTCCACTGGATACGAGGGTATGGGCTGCAGGTTCATTGACTTCTTCATATGTCTCCAGCAGTGTCTCCACACTCTATGACCTAGTTGGACTGTGGGCCCTCAGTGTTTTACAACCACACATTTATCTATCTATCCGTCGGCTGTATCCCTCGTGGCATTGGTTTATTCCACCCAGCTACCCCGCACTTTTTTTTTTTTTTGTAATCACCGTGTGAGGCTGTTTGTGAAAAAACCTAAGACGCACGTGGTCTCCAGGAGTGCGGAGACACGGACGGAGACGTGAAGGAGACGCCGAAGCGGCAGCCGAGGGTATGGCATGGTGTAGGCCACAACCACCAGGCACGCAGGTCCACTGTATATGGCCCAAAGCCTCAAGCCCAATAAACGAAGAAGAGGTCCAAGTAAATCCAGCGCTCTCCTCGCTCAGTCAGTCGCCACACGCCAGACGCCACGACTTCCCGTTGCCGTACGTCTCGCTCTCGCTTGCTCTGCTCCCCGCCTCCACACTACACGCCGCAGCCCCGCACTCCGCCGTCCGCGCTGGCGTCCAGAGCCACGTCGAGGGTCCTCTTTGCCGGGGTCGGCGCCTTCCACGCTCCGACACTCCAGCCGTGCTAGGGTTTCGGCCGTGTCGATTCTCCGTATTCTCCATCTCCGGCCGCTGCGCATCGATCGGTTTGTTCGTTTCCGGAGGCCCCTTTACCACGCCTCCCTCGTCTCTGTCTTATCCGGTGGTGAGCACTGATTATTGAACTGAGATACAAGTACTTATTTGCCGTTGGCCGCCATTCACCTCCATCGACAGAGATCTGTGGTTAGAACATAGAATCGTCTGGAAGTTAGAATTCAAATGCACTGTATATGATATCTCGACGCAATAATTTTCTCAAGAAGGTACCATTTTAGCTTTCATGCCTAACATACAATGCATGTTATGGAAAAAAAAATATGGTCAATTATTTATCATTACTGAATTGGTGAACTTTAATAACTCTTTTGTGGAACCATGCCATCTCTTTGATCTGACCAATAAACATCACCACTGTCGTCAAACATAGTGCTTTTGATTAATTTCTGTTCGTACACTGAATTTCTTGGCAAATACTAGTATACTTCATATTTTGAATATGGATTATACTGAATTGCATATATGTTAGAATTAGCTAGGACTAGCCTAAAAATCCTGGTTCCATTACTGCCAAACATGCTGTGCCATTTCTAGCACTTTGCAATGGAAACGGTCTCAGCTGGCTTCTCAGCCCCTCTCCATTCAGGAAAGAATTAATTTAGCAATAAATACATCATGTTAGAATAGGGTATTGGGCCAGCGGCATGGGCCTAGGCACCCAGGGCTTATATGGTACTTCGTCCGTACTAAAAAATAAAGTCGTTTTGATAAGACTTGGGTCAAACATTGAGAATATAAATTATGACTAACTTTTAAGTTGTTGAGTTTGGAAATGTGAAAGCCATATAAATAGATTTGTCTTGAAAAATACTTTCATAAAAATATACATATATCACTTTTTGATAAATATTTTTATAAAAACAAGGAGTCAAAGTAATACTTTGAAGACCGTGTCGCTGTCCAAAACGACTTTATTTTTGAGTATGGAGGGAGTAGTTGATTTGGTATTAGGCAAGGATCCACCTGATTGGGTATTGATCTATAAACCCTAGGTCATCCTTGCCTATATCTTGTACACCTCCTGTGCTACTCATTAATCAATCTACTATATTCCCGAGCACACTTTCCTTCACGGTATCACGAGTCCGGGTTTCCACCTAGATTCCCCTTCCGCTGCCCTAGCGGGCCTCTCTGGCTGCGCCCTATCCCTCCCACCACCACGTGCCGTCCTCTGGCTGCACCTTCCCCGCGCCAGCATTCTGCTGTGCTGCGATCTCCATGGCTGGGACTCCCCTCTCTCGCCTTGCGCCGCCGCCACTGCCACCAACGACAAGTCCACCGATCCCCTGGCCTCTGCTTCCGAGGTCGCGCTGGACTCCGACGCCCAGGCGAAGGCCGCGGTGGCCGCCGTCGCTGCTGCGCAGAAGCGCGCGGCCTCCTAGATAGCTGCACGCGAGGCTGCCTTAGCACGTGTGGCCGCTGCCAAACAGGAAGCCCAGGCCGTCGCTTTGGAGTGTGATGCTGCCGTAGCGCGCGCTCACGAGGCCCAGGCTCGCTCCGAACAGGAGCGTGCCGCCGTCGACGCGTTTGACAATGACAAACGCCCCTCTGATGAGGAAGATCACGTCTCCAACCACCACGATCTTCACCACGCCCTGCTCGCGTATGAAGCTGCCGCCACTGCCAACCTTCATACCTAGGCAGTCGGTGTGCAGAACATCCGAAATCTTGTTAGGGTCGTCCTCGACCTCAACTCTGGCAACTACAACCGGTGGCGTGATCAATTCCTCCTCGCCGTGGGGAAGTTCTCCCTTCAGGACCACGTCCTATAGGATGTCCCGACGCCTGCTTTCCCTGACTAGGCACGCATGGATTGTGTTGTCAAGTCGTGGATCCTCAACACCATCACTAACGACCTCGCCGAGACGATCTCGGTCCGGAACTCGACCGCCTGCGCCACATGGTGTGTTGTTAAGTCAGAGTTCTTCAACAACCGCGAGACACGAGCACTCTACCTCGATGCTAAGTTCCGCAACTTCGTTCAAGGTGACTTGTCAATCACCGATTACTGTAGGGAACTCAAGCGCATGGCAGACATGCTTGGTGACTTGGGTGAGGTCGTCACCGATCACCCTCTTGTGCTTAATGTCATCCGCAGCCCTAACGAGAAGTTCAAGACCATCGGCCTGCACCTCTGGCGTGGACGTCCCTTTCCCACGTTCCTGGAGGCCAAGTCTGATCTCCTGATGGAGGAGCTCACGATGGAGAACCAAGCGCCCTCCTAGCAGACTGCTCTCATCGCCTCCACTGGCTCGTCCACCTCTACATCGCGCCCTCCCACTGCCCAGTAGCCCCCACAGGCGGCTTGGGCTCCGAGGGCGCACTTGCTTTGTCTGCTCCTTCGTCCAAGAGTCGCCACAGCAAACGTGGCGGCAAGCACAACGGCTTTGGACAGCAGAACAGCGGCCAGCCCGCCGCTGCCGGCGTGCTGTCCGGTGGGCAGCCCAAGGCCGCCGACTCCGGCTCCAGGGGCGCCCCGTGGCCCTCCTTCTACAATCCGTGGGCCAGGTCCATCTAGATGTGGCCTGGACCGCGGCCTCCACTTGTGCCCCTGCCGGTGCCCAAGCAGCAGGTCTTGCTAGCGCAGCCGTTGCATCAGCAGTGAAAGCATCTAGGCCCCTAGTTGGGTTTTGGTCATTAATGATGACACAAGATTACTATGACTAACGTGTGTTTTGCAGAGACAATTTGAGTTAGGTCATGGTAATAGAAATTGATTGGGCAATCATAGTTGTCATGCCCCTATCGATGAAAATTGTTTCGGTTCTCAAAGGATTGACGACAAGATTAAGGACTGACTAGTTTTAAGTGTCGTTTGGCATTAGAGAGACACTTAGAGTACTTTAGAACTTTGTTTTTTCTTTGGCCGTACTATTAAGGGAGGTATGGACTAGTAGCTTGACCTAGGTGAGTCTAATAGATTAGGTGTGGTGCACACATGTCAAACTTAGCACTAAGTAGCTCAGGAATAGCCCTAACATCGATAGAAGTTAACTTCATTCTGGAAGGATTTCGAATTGGAAGTGAATGGAGGGTCAAATGACTGATCGAACGCTAGTTTGGTTGTGACCGGACGCAGCATGAAGAGTCCGGTCAGTTCATTTGATCAGCAGCTACAGTCATGTACTGACCGGATGCTAAATAGTACATGACCGGACGCTAGGGTGTCTGTGTCCGATCAACATAAGAGAGCATCCATAGGGGCATTTTGCTGTCTGGACGCGTCCGGTGTGTGATGACCGGACGTAGGTCAGAGTCCGGTTAGAGCCAACGGCTCTATCTGACACAGTGACGTGTACTACTGATCGAAGCGTCCGGTCACCCTGACCGGCGCATCTGGTCACCCCGAAACTTGCTGAGTTGGCCTCCAACCATTATGTTTTGAATGAGGGTGTATAAATACTTATCCCACTCGTTCATGGGAGGCTCTCTTGCCCAATTGTTCAAATGTGAAACGCCTTTGGAGTGCAAGGGAGAGCAAGAGCCTAGTGTGGTGATTCAAAGTTGATAATCCAGGATTAAGGACCTCACTAGTGCAAATGGAGTAGCAAGTGTGCATCCACCTTTCTCATTAGGCTTGTCTTGGTCAAGTGAGAGTTTGTACTTGTTACTCTTGGTGATCACCATCACCTAGACGGCTCAGTGGTGGTTGGGAGCTTGGTGATCATCTGGCGGAGCTTGTGGATGACCCAGGTCATGTTGTGAGCGGTTGTGGGCGATTTACCATGACGGAGTGTCAAAGAATCAGCCCGTAGAGAGTACTTGATCCTTGCGTGGATCAAGGGGGAGCTACACCCTTACGCGGGTGCTCCAACGAGGACTAGTGGGGAGTGGTGACTCTTCGATACCTCGGGAAAACATCGTCGTGTTCCTTTCCCTCTCTTTATTTTGAGCATTTATATTTGAGTAATTCATTTCATGTCTTTACATTCCTAGAATTGTCATGCTAGAGTAGGATTAGAACTTAGGGTGCAAAACTTTTGTACGGTAGAACAATAGAAACACATTCTAGACACAAGGGGTGAAATGGGCTAAGTGTAGGGCTTAATTATTGTAAAAAATTAGAATTAGCTCAATTTACCCCCCTCTTGGGCATCTTGATTCTTTCAATTGGTATCGGAGCCTCGTGCTACTTAAATTAGGCTTAACCGCCTAGAGCAAGATGTCCCACGGGGATGGACCCCCTCCTATCTTTGAGGGAGATGATTTTCCTTATTGAAAAATTTGTATAGAGGCATACCTAGAGGCTTTAGATGTTGGAGTTCTTAGAGCCGCCTCACAAGGCTTCCCAAAACCTAAGGATCCCACCAACCTTCAAGGCGATGAGGTTAACTACGAGAAGTGGAATGCATAGGCTAGAAACACCCTCTTTAGAGGCCTTTGCAAGGATGTCTTTAACCGTGTGCGGAACCACAAAGACGCCCATGCACTATGGTCGGACATTTGTGTGCTCCATGAGGGAACCAAGAGTGAGCGTGAGGAACGCTATCACCTTGTGATAAAAAGCTTAATTCATTTGAGATGCTTCTTAGAGAAAATGCCAATGAGATGTATTCACACTTGAATGTTCTTGTAGAGGAAGTCAATGGGCTTGGACTCACACAAATGCAACCATCCGATGTTGTGAGAAAGATCTTGAGTGTCCTCCCCATTGACAAGTATGGGCATATTATGACGGTGCTTCATCAAGGTGATCTTTCCACTGCTACACCAACTCAAATATTAGGGAAGATCAATGCACATGAGATGTACATACACATCACTTCACAAGATGGCTCTTCTTCCAGCAAGAAGAAAGATTTGGCATTCAAGGCTAGCCAAGAGAAGAGGGGCAAAGCAAGAGTTGATCATGATAGCTCAAGTGATGATGAGATTGATGATGCAAGTCTTGCTCTCAATGGTGAGAAGAACCGCCAAGATGCTCAAGAAGCTAAACAAGAATGGTGTCAAGTTTGATGGCAAGAAGAAGAAATTCTTCACTAGTAGTAGAAGGAAGCCCATCTCTGAAATGGATTGCTATAATTGTGGAGAACTTGGTCATCTAGCTCATCAATGCCCCAAACCCAAGAAAGACAAGTATAAGAAGAAGTACAAGGGCAAGAAAGATGACTCAAGTGATGAAGATGATGATGAGAAGAAGAAGAACAAGCCATACAAGAAGAAGGATGGCAAGAAGAAGGAATTTCACAAGAAGAAGAATGACAAGGCATACATTGTTGGTGATTGACTCACAAATATTGAATCATCAAGTGGCTCATCCAGTGATGAAAGTGAGAATGAGAAGGAGAAGGTGGCCGCTGTTGTGATTGATTCTTCACTATTTTCACCGACATCGCCGCCATCATCCTCTACACACCTATGCCTTATGGCCAAGGGTGAACGAAAGGTACAAAATGATGATGATAGTAGTGGTGATGATGATGCTAGCAGTGATGAAAGTGGTAGTGATAGTGATGAAGAATTTGAATCACCTTCTTATGATGATCTTGTCAAGTTGCTAAACCAATACACTAAAATCATTAGAAAGACAAAAGCAAAAAATGAAAAGCTAGAACTTGAGAAGGACTCACTCTTAGCAAAATATGACATAGCCAAAAAGCTAGTGTTGAGCTGAAAGAAGAAAATAAAATTGTGTCATCCAAACTCAAGGAGCTCAAAACCTTTAAAAAGGAGCTTAGAGAAAAACATGATAAACTTGAGGGGATACATAATGAGCTAACCACAAGTTACAATTTGCTAAAAGAAAAGTACACCAATCTCAAGATTAATCATGACAATCTTGTTCTTTCTCATGAGTTATTATCCAATGAGCCACATGATGCTACTAACAATGTTGTTAAGATTGATATAGCTACATCATGTGATGACTTGATTGTTGAGAGCATTGAGCAAGGTTCTAGTAGCAAAGGCAAGAAAGTGGTTGAGTCCGACAACTATGATGATTATGTCAAGCTCAAGAATGAGAATGAAAAGCTCAAGAAAGATCTTGAAAAGCTATCAACCACCAACACAATTGTGATAGAGAATCTTGACAAAGATTATGATATGACTCTTGAGAATGAGATGCTTAAAGAAGAGAACAAGAGATTCAAGATGGAGAAAAATTATGATGAACTTAGAGAAGAAAATAAGAAGCTCAAGTTAGAGAAAGAGCATCTTAAGACCGGTTTGAGCAAGTTCACAAGAGGCCAATATCTTCAATGTGAGTTACTCATGAACACCGTGATGAAGATGGATAGAAGTGGTATTGGGTACTTGGCAAATCAAGAGAAGAAAGCTCAAGCTCAACATCAACAACAATACAAGTCAAAGCCTAAGCCAAAGAGATGCTTTGAGTGTGGATAAGAAGGTCACTTTGCTCATGAGTGTCAAACTCTACCACCACAACCCTTGCCTAAGCATGGTAGACCCTTTGCCTTCAATACTCACTACATGCTTAGAAAGGATTCTAGTAGAAAGTTGAAAGTCATGTTCTTAGGTCCACCCAACAAGAATAGGCCTAAGCAAATTTGGGTTGCAAAGTCACTAGTCGAGAAAGTCAAGGGCCCCCATCAAGTTTGGGTCCCTAAACAACAACCTTGATATCTTGTGTGTAGGTGAACTACAAGACCAGTGGAAGTCATTGGGTTATTGATAGTGGTTGCACTCAACATATGATCGGTGATCCTCGTATGTTCACCTCACTAGATGAAGAAGTAGATGGTCAAGAAAGGATTACGTTTGATGATAATTCAAAGGGCAAAGTTCAAGGATTGGGCAAAGTTGCAATATCAAATGATCATTAAATAACAAATGTGATATATGTTGCTTCATTGAGTTTCAACTTGCTATCCGTTGGTCAATTGTGTGATCTTGGCTTTTAATGTTTGTTTACCGAGAAGGAAGTGGTTGTGTCAAAGAAAGATGATGATCAAGTTATATTCAATGGTTTTAGATACAACAACCTATATCTAGTGGATTTCACCTCTGAAGATGCAAATTTGAAGACATGCTTATTCACCAAAACATTACTTGGGTGGCTATGGTATAGAAGACTTGCACATGTTGGGATGAGCTCACTCAAGAAGCTAATGAAGAATGAGTTGGTGAGAGGTTTGAGGGATGTGAAATTTGAGAAGGACAAGCTTTGTAGTGCATGTCAAGTCGGCAAGCAAGTTCCAAACACTCATCCAACAAAAGCTTATATGTCAACAACAAGAGTGCTAGAGCTTCTTCACATGGATCTATTTGGACCAACAACTTACAAGAGTTTGGGAGGCAATCTCTATTGTCTTGTGATAGTTGATGACTACTCTAGATATATTTGGGTGTTCTTTCTTCATGACAAGACTGAAGTGGCCATATGTTTCAAGAAGTTTGCCAAGAGAGCACAAAATGAATTTGAAGTGAAGCTCAAGAAGATAAGAAGTGACAATGGAAAAGAATTTAACAACACAAACATTGAAGCATATTGTGATGAAGTAGGGATCAAGCATGAGGTCTCCGCAACATACACTCCTCAACAAAATGGTGTAGTAGAGAGAAAGAACCAGACACTTATCACCCTTGCAAGAACAATGCTTGGTGAATATAATACACCCGAAGCTCTATGTGCGGAAGCTATCAACACCGCATGTTATGCATCCAATTGCCTGTTTCTTCAAAAGTTTCTTAGCAAGACCCCTTATGAGTTGCTCAATGGGAAGAAGCCGGACGTATCATTCTTTTAGGTGTTTGGTTGCAAATGCTACATCTACAAGAAGCGGCAACACCTAGGGAAGTTCCAAAGACATTGTGATATTGGTTTTCTTGTTGGTTACTCATCAAAGTCCAAAGCATATCGAGTATTTAATTATGCCACCGGCTTGGTCGAAGAAACATATGATGTGGATTTTGATGAATCTAATGGCTCCCAAGGAGCACATAAGAATCTTGAGGATGTAGGTAATGAACCATTGAGGGAGGCCATGAAGAACATTCCGGTTGGAGACATCAAGCTCAAAGATGATGAAGATAATGTACAAGTGATTGATCCACCCTCTTCATTAAATGTGCCACAAGATGATGATAAAGATGGGAGAGTAGAAAATGAAGATACTCATGTCTCTCATGATCAAATGGTGGCACAAGCTTAAGATGTTGATGCTCCACAACCTCCCCCTCAAGTAGTTGATAGAAGAAATTCACCCCTACTACAAGCACATCCACAAGATCTCATCAAAGGGAGTCATTCAAAGGGTGTAATGACTCGCTCTTAAAAACTTGCTTTATTTATTGAACATCACTCGTTTGTTTCTTGCATTGAGCCTAAAAATATAGAAGAAGCTCTTCAAGATCCGGATTGGATAAATGCATTGCATGAAGAGTTGAATAACTTCACCCGAAATGAAGTTTGGACACTTGAAGAGCGACCACAAGATGCAAGAGTTATTGGAACAAAGTGGGTGTTCCGCAACAAACAAGATGATCAAGACATCGTTGTGAGAAACAAGGCAAGGCTAGTTGCAAAGGGGTTCTCTGAAGTTGAAGGGTTGGATTTTAGAGAGACCTTTGCACCGGTTGCAAGACTTGAAGCCATTCATATCCTTCTTGCATATGCATCCCATCATGAAATGAAATTATATTAAATGGATGTTAAAAGTGTATTTTTAAATGGTTTCATAAATGAACTAGTCTATGTTGATCAACCTCCCGGGTTTGAAGACCCTAGATATCCTAATCATGTCTATAGGTTGTCCAAGGCGCCATATGGGCTTAAGCAAGCCCCAAGAGCTTAGTATGAGCGCCTTCGGGATTTCCTCATTGAGAAGGGCTTTACCATTGGGAAGGTCGATACCATACAATTCACCAAGAAACTTGATGGAGAGATCTTCATTTGTCAAGTATATGTTGATGATATCTTATTTGGCTCATCAAATGAAGACTATTGCAAAGAGTTTGGTGAATTGATGTCAAAGGAGTTTGAGATGTCTTTGATTGGAGAGCTTACATTCTTTCTTGGTTTTCAAGTCAAGCAAATGAGAGAGGGGATTTTGATCTCTCAAGAAAAATATACCAAGGACCTTCTCAAGAGGTTCAAAATGGATGGATGTAAGGCAATGAAGACACCAATGCTATCTAATGGACATCTCGACCTAGATGAGTAAGGTAAATTGGTTGATCAAACTCTCTACCGTTCTATGATTGGTAGTTTATTATAGTTGACCGCATCTAGGCCTGACATCATGTTTAGTGTGTGTATGTGTGCTAGATTTTAAGCTAATCCTAAGGAGGCTCACATGGTTGCCGTTAAAAGAATTCTTAAGTACCTTAAGCACACACTAAGCATTGGTCTTTGGTATCCCAAAGGAGCTAGATTCCAATTAGTTGGCTATTCCAATTCGGATTATGCCGGTTGCAAAATTGATAGGAAAAGCGCATCCGGAGGGTGTCATTTGTTTGGTAGATCACTAGTGTCTTGGACCTCCAAAAAGCAAAATAGTGTGGCATTGTCTACCGCCGAGGCGGAGTACATTGCCGCGGGTGCTTGTTGTGCACAAATTTTTTATATGAAGCAAACTCTTTTAGACTATGGTGTAGTTCTAGAAAAGGTATCTCTCTTGTGTGACAATGAGAGCGCGATAAAGGTTGCTAATAACCCGGTTCAGCACTCTCGTACCAAGCACATAGATATCCGCCATCATTTTCTTAGAGATCATGTTGCTAAAAATGATATATCACTAGAAGGTGTAAGGACTGTGGATCAATTGACAGATATCTTCACTAAACCGCTGGATGAGGCTACGTTTTGTCGGTTGAGGAGTGAGCTCAATGTGCTTGACCTTAGTAACTTCAATAAAAAAATGAGCTTGTGTTGTCCCTTGCATTGCATTGTAATATAAAACATGTTTAATTTTTAGTAATGCACTTAGCGCTTGTCTAACATGGTTAAGATAACCGCCAAAAAACGTGTGAAAAAGCTTAACCTTGGATCAAACTTGACTAGCAACTAGATTTACTTTCTTGTATTGCATTGCATATGCATGTGTGTGGCTTTGTCGGTTATTTTCGATTATCTTTTGAGCATCCGCTGTGTTCGTCCATAAATAGAGAGAGCATTTGAAGCTCCCAATGGTTGATTTCTCTATTTGTGTGGCCACATGTTGCTCCTCGCCCTTTTGTTGCCTATTTTCCTAAAAAGAATTATAGCAAAGACAAATTATTTTAAAATTTTTTGAGGGTTTGAGAGAAGTCTCCCATGTCAGTCCCAATTTGTGTTTCTTTTTTATCTTATTGAAGTTGGGACTCGATTGGGAAAAAGCGGCGCGCTGGATCAAAGCAAAACAACAGCTGAAGAGTGACCGGACGTGGCACCAAACTCTGCTATCGAGCGTTCGATCAGTACTTCTTAGGAACTGCTGCTGAAGGAGGACCAGACGCTAAACAGTGTTTGCCTAGCGTCCGGTGTGACGTGCCTCCGCGTCCGGTCATGTGCGTGTTGATTCTCAAGAACGATTGGACTCTGTGGCACGACCGGTCATGGGTCATTGGACGCATCCGATAGCCATTTGGGCATTTCTAGACCTCTCTGTACTCGACCGGACTCTGGTTTGCTGCGTCCGGTCGTTTTCACCGGTGCGTCCAGTCGCTTCAACTCATGTGGATTAGATCCATTTCTTCTGTAACTGTCACGAAGGGGCCCTCATTTATACCATCGAGCCCGCGCCGTACTGCCCTTGCCGACGCACCGCCCTCGCATCTCCGTCGCCACGCCCACGCTCTCCGCACTAGCGCCCTTCTCGCGCTTCCGGTCCTACTCTCCCCGCGCCTCATCGTGCCCGCCCCGTGCTCGCCACCACCACCAGAGTTTCCTTCTCGCCTCGACTCGGTGGCGTCTCGGCTCCCTCTTGCGACCTCACGCGTCTTTCTCTCTGCATCCCATGCTCGCGCACCGGTGATTCTCTTGGCCGGCTACCATTCCTCCAGGTGCTCCACCTTGACGTCCAGCGCCGTGCACCGACATTTTTGTGACATGCAGCGCCCCTATCTTGTTCTGGTTGCCTTGATTCGTGGTGCCCCTATGTTTGTCAGTGACTTACCTTTTCACAGGGATTCTTCTTGTTCTAAGGTAATTAGCCAAATTCATTCTATTCGTACCTCACTGCTTGCTTCTGATTAGGATCTCACTCATCTCTAGAATATAATGTGATGCTTATATGTATTCCATCTATTTCTATCCATGCAGCGAGACGGTTTGTTTGAGGTTACTTAGCAGCTGCCAGTGGCAATTGAACCCGGGGCCAAGCCACGAGTATGGAACAGAGGCCAAGCCTCTTGAGTGTCAGTGGTTATTGTTAGCTTCAGAGATGGCACGTTGCAAGAATGTCGGGGGTGGTCCCGACGATGAGGATCCAAGGCCTCCACCTCGCCTGACTGCTCAGCCAAAAGGAAAGGCGAAAAAGACTACAAAGAAGAAGCGCAAGTTCGATGATGTTGAGGCAGAGAGGGCAGCCGCCGCAGAGCGTGTCGAGAGAGGTGGATCTGGCTATGGCATTCACATAGGCGATCAGTTGTCACCAGCTCAGAGGGCCGCCGTCGAGAGGATTGAGGCTAGTCTTGGTAGTCCACCCTGGACTATCATGCTTGGAGGACGGCATGTCTCTTTAGAGGACGCTTTAGAGGTCTCTCGTGCAGAGGAGAGTCAGACTTAGGGGGTGAATGAGCAGCAGACATAGTCGGCAGAGTAGACAGAGGACGCTCAACAGGGAGAGCAGGTTAAGGAGGCAGAGCAGGCAGCACAGCCACAGCTTCGACGCTCCAGTCGCACACGCACTCAGGTGTCATCGAGGCCTCAAACACAAAGGCAGGGCTCTCGTCCACCTCCCAGACCATAGGGTCCGCCTCCCGTGGTACACCTTGACCTGAGGACAGCCATAGCCAAACAGGTGCAGCAACTACGTTTTGTACAATTTGAGGATTGGTTTTCGCCGAGGCGGGATGAGCGTGCCTCAGAGCACTTCTACACTGTGTTGCAGGAGGACTTCTATAGTGCATATCTCAACAACGGTGTTGCCTTTAGATCTCAGCGGGTCTGCTCCATAGAGTCTCTAGTTGCAGCTATAGGCGAGCAGATCAGTTCTCACCTTTCTTATCTGCCAGGCTTGTCAGATCTCCTTGGACGGACTGGTCGGTATGTTCCATCTTGGGTCCATGAGTTCTACTCCTCCTTATGGATTGACCCGAGTCACATGTTTATTCACTTTGCTTTCCGAGGGCGTGACTACAGGCTCCAAAGCTTGAGGGTCAGAGAGATACTAAGGATTCTAGAGTCACCTATTCGTCTTCACGAGGTATGCTATGGACATACAGAGCCTCCGAGACGCCCTCACGATGGATTTGTGCCACCTACAGATCTTGTCAGACCGTGCTTCATAGAGTCGTTTGGCGAGGGGTCGAGCAGGACACCACGTGACCTTACACCTATAGCTCGGCTCCTTGATGCTATTATGAGGAGGACTCTGCTCCCGAGGATGGGCTATTGCGAGGGCCTGACTCGAATTCAGCTGTGGCTAGTGCATTACCTGGTGTCTGAGACTGTCTTTGATATTTGGGACGTGATGCTTTCAGAGATGGAGGACACACTAGTAGAGAGCTTCAGAGGTCACCATCAGCTGCCTTATGCTCATTGGACCACTTTCCTACTCCGAAAGGTAGTTCCACACAAGTTCCTAGAGACAATGACAGAGTGGACATGTGTTACCACTGAGTTTCCACAGTATAACATGAGCTAGATGCTATGTCACAGTCGTGCGAGGACACCTCGCTAGCCGAGCCATCGCTCAGAGGTACCAGAGACAACAGCTCACCAGGATAAGATCATCAGGGGCATTGCAGAGACAGAGGAGGAGCAGCTAGATGCCCAGCAGGAAGATGTGGTCGAGAATGACTCCGACTAACTTCTTTGATGTTAGTGACGGACACCATAGTCTCTAGGAGTCTCGGTGCTACCTTCAGTGAGCTTACAGGGCAGCCTACACCTCTAGTGTTCGGAGTCTCTGTCCCTACCACAGCTGCTCTTGTCAAGATGATTCCATCGTCTGTTGCATCATCCGAGCCACCTCAGACAGTCACTCCTACACTTGAGGCTTTAACGACAGCGACAACGGCAGATGTGGCTCCACTTCCGACTATGACACCTCTAGAGTCACAGGCCATGCCAGTTACTGAGCAGACCTAGACTGCTTCACCTTCACTTCCAGCGACAGAGGGTCAGACCGCTCAGAGCTCAGGGTCAAAGGGTGATGTAGCTCTGTTCTAGATCTCTCATCGCACCTCAGCGCCCGACTCGACCGCTCCTATCTTGTCATCCGACCCTTAGGTTTTGGTGCTTGTCGCCAAAGGGAGAGAGGGAGCGAATATGTTAGATCTAGGGGGAGCATGTGAGATGGTCTCGATTCGTTTCTTTTGGTCTTTTGTGTGTGATACTTCGTGCATTCACGTTTACTTTCATGCATTGTATTATATACATGTGATGGTGAGACTTATGTGACATGTGTGCTCTCTACATTGATATATATATATAATATATATATATATATATATATATGTCATGTCACTTGGTTATGCTCATTTGCTGTGCTTTCGCGTTTTACTCCGTTTCAAATGAGCTTTACTTCATGTACTCATGCTTAATTCATATTTTTTGAGTACACCATGTTGGCTTGGGTCATACAAGCATGCCTAACTTCTTTGTTCTTATTGTCAAATGCTTATATGAACCAAGCATGTTGAAAACCTCACTCATCTCTATAACATACTCGAGGTTGTGTTATCATCAATCACCAAAAAGGGGGAGATTGAAAGCATCTAGACCCCTAGATGGGTTTCGGTGATTAATGACAACAGAAGATTACTATGACTAACATGTGTTTTGCAGAGGCAATTTGAGTTAGGTCATGGTAATGGAAATTGATTGGGCAATCATGGTTGTCATGCCCCTGTCGATGAAAATCATTTTGGTTCTCAAAGGATGGACGACAAGATTAAGGACGGACTAGTTCTAAGTGTCGTTTGGCGTTAGAGAGACACTTAGAGTAGTTTAGGACTTTGTTTTTCCTTTGGCCGTACTATTAAGGGGGTAATCGACTAGTAGCTTGACCTAGGTGAGTCTAATGGATTAGGTGTGGTGCACACATGTCAAACTTAGCACTAGGTAGCTCAGGAATAGCCCTAAGATCGATAGAAGTCAACTTCATTCTAGAAGGATTTTGAATTAGAAGAGAATGGAGGGTCAAATGACTGACCGGACGCTGGTTTTGTTGTGTCTGGACGCAGCGTGAAGAGTCCGGTCAGTTCATTTGATCAGCAGCTACAGTCATGTACTGACCGGATGCTAAATCGTACATGACCGGACGCTAGGTTGCCTGTCCGATCAACATCAGAGAGCATCCATAGGGGCATTTTGCTGTCCAGACACTTCCGATGGGTGATGACCGGACGTAGGTCAGAGTCCGGTCAGAGCTAATGGCTCTATCTAACATAGTGACGTGTACTACTGACCGAAGCGTCCGGTCACCCTGACTGACGTGTCCGGTCACCTCGAAACTTGCTGAGTTGGCCTCCAACCGTTATGTTTTGAATGAGGGGGTATAAATACTTATCCCACTCATTCATGGGAGGCTCTCTTGCCCAATTGTTCAGCTGTGAAACACCTTTGGAGTGCAAGGGAGAGCAAGAGCCTAGTGTGGTGATTGAGAGTTGATAATCCAAGATTATGGACCTCACTAGTGCATAGGGAGTAGCAAGTGTGCATCTACCTTTCTCATTAGGCTTGTCTTGGTCAAGTGAGAGTTTGTCCTTATTACTCTTGGTGATCACCATCACCTAGACGGCTTAGTGGTGGTTGGGAGCTTGGTGATCATCCGGCGGAGCTTGTGGATGACCCAAGTCATGTTGTGAGCGGTTGTGGGCGATTCACCGTGACAGAGTGTTAAAGAATTAGCCCATAGAGAGCACTTGATCCTTACGTGGATCAAGGAGGAGCTACACCCTTGTGTGGGTGCTCCAACGAGGACTAGTGGGGAGTGGCGACACTCCAATACCTCGAGAAAACAACACTGTGTTCCTTTCCCTCTCTTTATTTTGTGCATTTACATTTGAGCAATTCATTTCATGTATTTACATTCCTAGAATTGCCATGCTAGAGTAGGATTGGAACCTAGGGTACAAATCTTTTGTATGGCAGAATAGTAGAAACATATTCTGGACACAAGGGGTGAAATGGGCTAAGTGTAGGGCTTAATTATTGCAAAAAAATTAGAATTAGCCTAATTCACCCCCTCTCTTGGGCATCTTGATCCTTTCAAGCAGCAGGCCCCTGCCAGCCCTACCGTGGAGTCTACAGGACAGTGGGCTCCTCCTCCTCCTCCTGGGTTTTACAACCCTCTTCCTGGGCTGCCCTCTTGGGACCAGCCCTCCCTGGTGTCGATATTCAGCACCATGACACTGAATCAGCCCCAGAACAACAACAATGAGTGGTACTTCGATTCAGGTGCTACATCTCACATGACCTCACATTCCAGCATTCTTTCAAACATTACTTCCTCGCGGTATCCTACTCCTTCATTCATTGTTGTCGGTAATGGGTCATTGCTTCCTGTTACATCTACTGGCACTTCAGTTCTTTCACCATCTTTACATCTTAATAATGTTTTGGTTTCTTCATAGCTTATTAAGAACCTAATTCTGTTCGCCAGTTTACTATCGATAACAATTGCTCTGCTGAGTTTGACCCGACTGGTTGTTCTGTGAAGGATCTTCCGTCTCGGAACGTGATCGTCAGGTGCAATAGCTCCGGGCCATTGTACCCCCTTCATCTGCCGGCGGCACATTCCTTGGTCGCCGCTTCTGGGTCTTCACTTTGGCATCGCTGCCTCGGTCATCCTGGACACGAGGCCCTCTCCAAACTAGCATCATCCGGTCTTCCTGCTTGTTGTCATGATACTAGTTCTTCACTTTGTCATGCTTGTCAGTTAGGTCGCCATGTGCGTCTTCCATTTCATATGTCAACATCTCGAGCATCTAATAAATTTGATCTTGTACATTGTGATATGTGGACATCACCTATTCTTAGTGTATCAGGCTATAAATATTATTTGGTCATACTTGATGATTGCTCTCATTATACATGGATGTTTCCCTTGAAACTTAAATCTGACGCTTTCTCCAGGCTAGTTTCCTTTTTTGCCTATGTATCCACCGAGTTCAGCACCACAGTCAAGGCGGTTCAGTGCGATAACAGACGGGAGTTTGACAACTCTAGTCCCCACACATTCTTCCTCACTCATGGTGTCCACCTACGTATGTCGTGCCCCTACACTTCGCCTCAGAACAGTAAGGCCTAGCGCATCATTCATTCCCTAAATAATGTTGTCCGCTATGTTCTGTTCTAGGCATCTCTTCCACCCTCCTTCTGGGTCAAAGCCCTACAAACTGCTACCTTCCTCATTAACATTCTGCCTACCAAGACACTTCGATCATCCACCCCACACTTTGCCCTTTTCGGTACTACTCCTTATGATCACCTTCGCGTCTTTGGTTGCAAATGCTATCCCAACATGTCTGCCACAGCCACTCACAAACTTTCTCCTCGGTCTGCCCTGTGTGTTTTTCTGGGTTATTCCACTCATCATAAAGGATACCGTTGCCTTGATCTCTCTTCCAACAGATTGATCTTCTTTCGCCATGTCGTTTTTGACGAGTCAACCTTTCCCTATGTTGAGCGTGATTCTTAACCATGACTGGGTGACTTGAATTTTTAGGTGTGACTGACTATGTGCTGGCTCCCATTGGATCCACACAAAGGTTTCTCTCTGTTGGTCCCAGCGCCCAACCTCGCGCATAGCCACGTGCGGTTGTGCCCGGTGATGTCCCGGTTGGTCCAACAGCTTTGCGCCCGGTGATGTCCTGGCTGGTCCTACAGCGCTTGATGCGCTCCCAGCTGGCCTCACGCCGTTGCCCTCACAGCCACGTGCGGCTCCTGCACCTTCGTCCGCACAGCTACGTGAGGTTCCTACGGCTCCGTCCACGGCGCCTGCCTCGTATTCGTTGCCTAGCGCGCGCGGCCCACCGCCCGGCTTCCCACCGTTGGTGCCGACATCACCCCCGCAGCCGGTGCTCTTCCCAGCACCCATCATCAAGCACGTCTACATGCGCCGGGGCCTGGTTGCTGTGCCGCCTATGCTGCCTGCTGGCGGCCCTACTAGGAGTCCTGCTGCTGCCAGCCCTCCATCCGCCACTGGCAGTCCTCCTGCGCCGCTGCCCAAGGGTGTTGTTGTTGTTCGCCCAGTAAGCAACCAGCACTCCATGGCAACACACGCGAAGAGCGGCTACCGATTCCTAGCTGTCTACCATGCTGCTCCGCTGTCCCCCGTGCCCAAGACCTTTCGTAGCGCCCTTGCCGACACAAGTTGGCATGCTGTTATGGAAGAAGAACATGCTGCCTTGATAAAAAACCACACCTGGGATCTCATGCCCTAGCCCCCTCGAGCTAATGTGGTAATAGGGGAGTGGATTTTCAAGCACAAGTTCAATGCCGAAAGGTTTCTCGAACGGTACAAGGCGTGCTGGGTTCTTCGTTGATTCACCCAGCGTCCTTGTGTGGACTTCGCCGAGACATTCAGTCTCGTGGTAAAGCCAGCTACTGTCCGCACGGTGCTCTCACTGGCTCTGTCTCGTCAATGGTCTGTTCACCAGCCTGATGTCAACAATGCTTTTTTGCACGATACCTTGACTGAGACAGTCTACTGCACACAGCCGTCCGGTTTTGAAGATTCGACCCATCCTGACTTTGTTTATCGGCTCAACAAGTCACTGTATGGGTTGAAGCAGGCTCCTCGTGCTTGGTACAACCAGTTCACTACATATTTGGTTTTCCTTGGATTTATTGAAGCCAAGTCAGATACTTCACTCTTTGTTTATCGGCGTGGGTCAGATATTGCCTATCTGCTGTTTTATGTTGATGACATCGTCCTTATAGCTTCCTCATTGGGTCTTCTTCAACGGATTATTTCAGCCCTCCAGCAGGAGTTTTCTATGAAGGACCGTGGTGAACTGCATCACTTTCTCGGTATGCATGTTCAGCGTTGCGGCGATGGTCTTCTTCTCTCCCAGCGGCAGTACATGCTGGACATTCTTGATCGTGCTGGAATGGCAGAGTGCAAGCCATGTTCTACTCCGGTTGACACAAATCCAAAGGTCGCTACTGCTGATGGTGCACCTGTGGCTGACACATCTGACTTTCGCAGTCTTGCTATTGCCTTACAATACTTAATGTTCACTCGGCCTGACATCTCATATGCTGTTCAACAGATTTGTCTACACATGCATGATCCTCGTGAACCTCATCTTGCAGCCCTCAAGCGGATTCTACGCTACGTTCGAGGCACTCTTCACTTGGGCCTTCTGCTGCGACCATCAACATCTACTGATCTTGTGGTCTACACTGATGTGGACTGGGCTGATTGTTCGGATACGCGCAAGTCCACCTCGGGCTATGCTGTGTTTCTCGGTGACAATCTCGTCTCCTGGTCCTCCAAGCGTCAGAACACCTTCTCAAGGTCCAGTGCTGAAGCTGAGTATCGTGCAATGGCTAATGCTGTCGCCGAGGCCGCCTGCCTACGCCAGCTCCTCTAGGAGCTCCATGCCCCTCTACGCTGCGCTACACTGGTGTATTGTGACAACATCAACGCGGTATACATGTCCTCCAACCCGGTTCATCATCAACGCACTAAGCACATCGAGATTGATCTTCACTTTGTTCGGGAGCGGGTTGCGATTGGTGATCTTCGTGTCCTTCATGTCCCGACTTCATCTCAGTATGCGGACATCTTCACCAATGGACTTCCCTCTTCGGTTTTCACGGAGTTCAGGTCCAGTCTGCACATGCGCAACGGCTGACGATCAGACTACGGGGGCGTGTTAGAATAGGGTATTGGGCTAGCCGCATGGGCCTAGGCGCCCAGGGCTTATATGGTAGTTGATTTGGTATTAGGTAAGGATCCACCTGATTAGGTATTGATCTATAAACCCTAGGTCATCCTTGCCTATATATTGTACACCTCCTGTGTTACTCATTAATCAATCTACTATATTCCCGAGCACACTTTCCTTCACATCCAAGTATAAAGTAGCCTTGTTTACTGTCAAAGTGCTCGACTTTTCAACACATCCTACAATTAGGGAGGAAGACTAGAGTGTAGGCAAAGTCGGTAGATTGTGTTGCCTTGTCATTGCAGATTCTGAACATCAATGAAGCACTTCAGGTGGTAGTGTCCTCCATAAAGAACATATAACCTGAGCATATTGATATAAGACAAAACATTGAGTAATGAAAACAAAAAAGAGTGAACATAGTAAACTTAACTGAAATGGATAGGTCACTGAAATGGAAGCAGTACTGTTGTAACAAGTTATTGATGTTAACACATTGCTAGAAGCTTTACCTTTATTTATTTCTGTTTTGAGAATCTGGAAATTCAATTCATTCTATTTCCTTCCAATTTGACCAGCTTTCACCATTAGGACTGCAGCTCTCCTTCAAGAGTTCACAGTCTTCCACTCTTATTCGCCGAATAGAAGTTGGTAGTGCTGGTAAAGACAACAAATTGGGACACGTAAAGAATTTGAGGCTCTCCAGATAGAAAAGGTCCTTCAAACTTGGCAGGGACTGGATTCCGCAATTCATGAAGCACAGATGCTGGACGGAACTTAAACTATTAGACCTTTCAAACAAAATGAATGGCTTGTTGAAACATTCAAGCGTGACCTGTGCTAGAATTGCAAAACCTTCTGTTGATAGCATATCATTGAGCATTATGGAGCTTCTAACAGTGAGTGATTCTGTACACGACAGTGTGAAATATACTTGGCTAAGAGCTTTGGAACTAGCACCAATGTCAACTCATCAAGTTGTAGGGAAGGTAATCCTTCAAGCATGCACAAATTTGGCAAATGACATAGTTGTTGGTCTCTGGCTGTCTTGTACAGGTAAGCAACTAGCTTACCAGCATACACACTCACTTACTATGGCTAGAGATAGAAGAAGATATTGAGAACAGCTCACACACACAGCACATGCCCAGCGCTGGCCGAAAGCTCTGCTTCTGGATGTGGCAAACTGAACTGATTTGCTGTATTGCCTTTGGATAGAATATATACAACTCTAGTTGTACCTCTACCAGGTACATAGTTGTTGGTGAGTACACCTACTACCTACTACCGGAGTGCAAGAGTACATCAACTACCTACTCCTAAGGTACATAGTACACCAACTACCTACTCCTAAGGTACAAGGGTACACCAACTACCTACTCCTAAGGCATAAAGCTTAGCTCAGCCATCTCTACTCTACATGGCTGAAGTAAACAGCTACTACTATGGCCTACTGCCTTACTGCTACAGCCGCAGGAATTGGTCGGCAGAGCCGATCAGTCTTCAACTCCCAACAGGGAGTGGTCGGCTGAGCCGACCATTCTCCAACAATGGAGAAACGGGAGCCGCAAATTATGTCTTACAATTCTTTCTCTAATCCTACTGCTAACTTGATGCCTTGACCTCATCCATGCCAATCATCTTCCTCAGCTCCATGAACCGCAGGTGCCCGAGTGACTTGGTGAGGATGTCAGCGAGCTGTCTGCCGGTCTCGACGAACTCGATGGCGATCTGTCCTCCATCGATGCAGTCCCAGAGGAAGTGGAACTTGATGTCAATGTGCTTGCTCCGGTCGTGGAGGATAGGGTTTTTAGTGAGGGCGATGGCGGGCTGGTTGTCCACCATCAGAGCTGGCGGGTGAGCTTCCTCGCCGGTCAGCTCGCCCAGCAGCCGGCACAGCCAGACAGCCTAGCACGCTGCCATGGCTGCTGCGACGTACTCTGCCTCACACGTCGACATCGCCATGATCTTTTGCTTCAGCGACTGCTAAGCAATGGGGGCCGCTCCAAAGAAGACGAGCACACCGGAGGTGCTCCGTTGCCCATCAATGTCGCCCGCCATGTCTGCATCACTGAAGACAGTGAGCTCCGGCTCACCTTCCTTTGCCTTGGGGGGTGCCTCACTGAATACCGTGAGCCGCAACCCACCCTTGCCGCCACTCTTGGGGAAGATGATCGCTTGATCGAGCGTCCCCTTGATGTAGCGCAACAACCTTTTCACTGTCGACCAGTGATCTTCGTGTGGGTCCTCCATGAAATAGCTGACGTAAACAATCGTGAACTCAATGTCCGGTCGGGCATGAGTGAGGAAGCGTAGCCCGCCGACGATGTTCCGATAGCGCGTCGCGTCCACCTTCACCGCCCTGCTGTGCTTGGATAGCTTCAGCCGCTCCTCCATTGGGGTTGCGCATGGCTTGCACTCCGCCATGCCACCACGCTCCAGCAGCTTCTTCGCGTAGGCGCGCTGACCCAGGGAGATGCTCTGCTTCCCCTGCCTCACCTTGATGCCGAGGTAGTAGGAGAGCGCACCGAGATCGCTCATCTTGAAACGAGCTGCCATCTCGCGCTAGAAACCGTCGATGTCCTCTACTCGTGCTCCGATGACGATTAAGTCATCCACGTACAAGCCGACGACGAGCTCCTCCCCCCATCGCCGCATGTAGAGCAGCGAGTGAACCCAAGCTCGCCCAAGGTGGTGTCGAGCTTAGCGTTCCATGCCCCGAGGGGCCTGCCGCAGCCCGTAGAGCACCTTGTGCTCAGCGCCCTTGATAGCGAAGCCTGGAGCTTGCTTGACAAAGACCGTCTCCGTGAGCTCGCCATTGAGGAACGCAGACTTGACGTAGAGGTGGTGGATGCGCCAATCTTTCGCTGCTGCCATGGCCAACAGCAAGCGAATGAACTCTATTCGCGCCACCAGAGCAAAGACTTCCTCGAAGTCGATGCCCTTACGCTGCACGAAGCCGCGGGCGACGAGTCAAGCCTTGTACTTGACAATGGCGCCGCGCTCGTCCGCTTCACCTTGTAGACCCACTTCAAGTCGGTCGGCCTGCAGCCCACCGGTGGATCTACCAGCTCCCATGTGCCATTGTCCTCGATGGCCTTCATCTCTTCTAACATCGCCTGTCGTCAATTGGTATCGCGTTCAGCCACTGCAAACATCGCTGGCTCCTCGTCACTAACAAGAAGCAACTCTGGGTCGTCGAGCAGCCGACTCGCCAGGCCTGAGGCCCCTGTATTGCCGATGATGTTGTCCAACCTATGGAACCGCACCTCCTCGCCATCATGGAAGGCATCCACAAACTCGCTGATGTCGCTCGGAGGGGAGGTGAACTCGAGTGGAGGTGTCCCCTGGCCTCCCTGTTCTGTCGGAGTGGTCAGCATTGCTGCTGGACCGCTTGGCACCACTACTGGAGTGGTCGGATCCACTGCTGGAGCAGTCGGCACCACTCCTAGAGTGGTCGGCTCCACTGCTGGAGCGCTCAGCACTGCTGCTAAAGTGCTCGGCAGCCCCTCTAGAGTGGTCGGCATTGCTGCTGGACCGCTCGGCACCACTCCTGGGGTGGTTGGCACCTCTTCTCCAGCATCTCCACCACCGTGGATGACTAAGTGTTCGACGACGAAAGTGCTGCTCAAGCTGCTAGCTTCCCTCATGCCCAGACCCTCCCAGTCCCAGGCCACCATCTCATCGAACACCACATCCCTAGAGATCACCACCTTGCCTCTCTTGGGATCATAAAGCCGATAGGCCTTGCTGCCCTCCTCGTAGCCCAGGAGCACCATCGGCGTGCTCCTATCTTCCAGCTTGTCGAGGTGAGGCTTGGTGTTCCTCACATGGCCGACGCAGCCAAATGTCCTGAGGAAGGACGCATTCGGCTTGCGTCCATGCCAAGCCTCGAACAGCGTCTTGGCCTTTAGGGCCTTAATGGGCGCGCGGTTGGGGACAAACACCGCCGTGGTCACCGCATCTCCCCAGAACTTCGCCGGCATCTTCTTGGACTTCATCATGGATCGAGCCATGCCGACCACCGTCTGGTTCCTCCCCTCCACCACGCCATTCTACTATGGCGAGTATGGCATGGTGTGGTGCCGCACCACGCCCTGATCCGCACAGTACGCATCGAACTCCACCGAAGTAAATTCGTCACCGCGATCAGTCCGCAGCACGCACAACTTCTTGCCGCTCTCCGCCTCTGCGCATGCCTTAAACATCTTGACCGCTTTCACCGCCTCGGTCTTGCTGGTCAGAAGCTGCAGCCACATGTACCGGCTGCAGTCATCCACTAGCAAGATGAAGTACTTGCGCCCGCCGAGCGTCGCCGGTGTGATCGGCCCGTAGAGGTCACAATGGACTAGCTCGAGGGCCTCTGCCGCGCAGTACTTCGCCGTCTTCGGGAACGACAGCCTTCTTTGCTTTCCGGCCAGGCAGCTGTCACACAGCTCGCCTGCGTGCTCGATGTGAGGCAGCACAGTCACCATCTTCTCCAGCCGACCAAGTGCGTCGAAGCTGAGATATCCATACCGGGCATGACACAGCCACGGCTCCTCCGTGCGCTGTGCAGCCAAGCAGATGGGCTGCTCCACCTTCAGGTCGAGTAGGTACAGCCGGTTCCGGGACCTCTTCACCTTGGCAAGAAGCCGCTGCTCCCGGTCCCTAATCCTGAGGACGCCGTCCTTGATCAGTACCTCACTACCACGCTCATCCAGCTGGCCAATGCTGATGATACTTGAGTACAGCTGCGGGATGTAATATACATCTGTCAGCGCGCGATGCTCGCTGTTTTAGCACCTGAAGATGATGGTGCCGTGCCCTCGGATCGTCACCCTTGAGCCATCATCGAACTTCACCATGCCGGTCATGTCGCCATCGAGCTCGGAGAAGGCTACCTTGGAGCCCGTCATGTGGTTGCTGGCGTCGGAGTCCAGGTACCACTACTGCTCCTGCTCACCACCCACACGTCCGAAGTGGACTTGGGCGCACGGTTCGTCGATGTTGACAACCTTCAGAGCTTCAACGTCATGTAGTGCACAGAACGTCGCCATCAGGAGAGTGGCCTGATCATCATCATCAGTCTACGCCAGATGAGCCTCAGCCTTCTTCTCCTGCTTGCGATTTGGGCACTCCTTTGCCCAATGGCTCGTATTCCTGCAGCGCCGGCAGACGTTGGGGTCGACCTTCTTCTTCTTCTTCTTCTCCGAAGAAGCCTTGCCGCGGCGCTTGCCATCGCCACCGCGGCTGAAGGAGGCTTCCCCGGACTTCTTCTCCTTCATCTGGGCAGCCCACTCCTCCTCTGTCAGCAGCAGCTTGCCACTGTCCGTCGTTGCTGTGGCTTGCTCCATGCGCTCGTCCACCGCTCGCAGACGGCCTGTTACATCCTCAATAGTGAGGGTGGACAAGTACAACATCGTCTCTATGGAGAGAGCAATCTGGATGTACTTCGCTGGCACGGAGTAGAGGTACTTGGAGACCGTCTCTTCTTCGTCGATGGTGACACTGTGGCTCCTTAACTTGCTGATGAGCGTTTGAAGGCGAAGGGAGAAGTCCTCCACCGACTCACCATCCTTGAACTTGAGGTTGGCATACTCTTACTTCAGCAGCTAGGCCGTCGCCTTTTTTGTGCGGTCGGAACCGACGCGCATCGCCACAATGGCCTCCCACGCCTCCTTAGCAGAGCTCTTCGCTCCCAACAGCTCCATGTACTCCGCTGGCACAACAGCGAGGATGGCTTCCAACGCTGACATATCGTTTTCTTCGTTGTCGGTGCCCTTGTCAACTTAGATAAACGCTTAAAAGAGACGCTGCACCATTTGTGCCCCTTAATGATCTGATACACCGGCACTCCAAAATAACCAAACTGTGCAGTGTTTTCAAGTTCTGGAAGACTGCTTCTGACGGGAGTGTAGTTAAACTCATAATACCTTGTAATTGTAAACGATTCAATGAACTGAGGCCTCCAAGGCAAATAGTTAAAGCCCAATCTGTAATACTGCAATTACAACGACGAAGTTATTGTGTCCCAAGGCTATTTCTATAGAGGAGTTTTATCCTTTGCTCCTGGCAATGTATCCATGCCTTGATGATATTTTCTTTCACAAATGCTTCATCTCTTCCACCAGCTAGTCTGCTTTCAATGACTCGCTGATGTTCTGCTACATCAGTATCCATCAATGGCATCATCTGCTTCAGATATGAATGCTCTTCCAATATTGTTTTTTAATTCGAGAACTTGACCCTGAATCCAGTTCCCAGATCAAAGCAAGTCGGGATGCCAGATTATCTGTTTTCATCATGCTTTCCTTTTCGTCATGTTGTTCCAGCTTATCATTGCAAACAAACATAAGCAATGTGCACTCTGCAATTTGGAGAAATTCAAGGTGCCTCGGGAGGCACGGTAGTGTCTTCAGATTTGGGACATGTCTAAGTGACAGATGAGAGCAATGCCTGAGGAGCTCTGCATTGGGTGGTAGATATTGTAAAGAACTACAATTGTACAGACAAAATCTATTCAAATTATCAAAGTAGGAACCATTGAGTAACCAGCTTGGATATGCAGAAGATTTGTAACCCCAAATGAGAAGAAACTTTAACCCAGGCGGAGGCATCAGCCCTTCAAGAACATCCAAATGAGAACTATCTTCTCCGCGCAAGTCATTGTCAAAACTCCAGTTCAGACGCAATCCCTCAAGATGCCTTTTCTGATGGAGCTTCGACTCTAAGGCTTCCACTTTTCCAGTGGCATTCTCAAGATTTGTGATACTTAAGATGCCACCAAGATTATTAATGTCCCTCAGCTGTCCCAAACCATATCCCTTCAGCCTACGCACACTAAATTTTTGAAGTTCCTGTAGTGAAATTAGCTTGCCCATGTAAGGAATCGGAGGGGCCCCTTCTTCAACTGGATAACCATAGTATTCATCAAGATATGCTCCCAGATGCTGTAGGTTACTTAAATTGCAAATTTTATCAGGCAGGCTCTTAACTTTAAAATTGAAGAGAAGTATCTGTAAGTGGCTGAGAGTGGACAATGACCCAGGCAGTTCAGAAATTGAAGTTCTAATGAGGTTCAAATACCGAAGATGCTTCAGATCAGCAACAGATTGAGGTAACTTCCTTCCATCATAAGAGCACAAATACAATACACGTAATTTCTTCAAATTCTGCAGTACCTCATGGAAAATATCACTTACATTATCTACAAGGGGGTCGATGCAGATAACAGTGCGTAAATTTTGGATCTTGCAGATACTTTGCTTGTGCTTCTTCATACTCTCTACACGAACAGATAAATGTCGAATAGCACATGCTATTTCTGTCACATTATCATCTTCTAGTCTGAAGCAGTCCTCTCTAGACAGCTCCTCTGCCAAGTCATGTAGGAGATCATGTACAGCATACAATCTTGTACCATATAAACTTTCAGAAGTTTGAAAGAACGAACGAGAGACCATCTCATTGATGTATTCCCTTCCAATATCGTCCATTCTCTTATCTTGGTTGCGTGAATCAACAAGTCCCTCTGCTATCCATAGATAAAGCGACTCCTCAACTGAATACTTGTGGCCTTTTGGAAATAAGCTGCAATACAGAAAGCACCTCTGGTGGCGTGGATCTAACTTCTCATAACTCCACAATAGAGCTCTCCTGGGTCCGCTTAAGTTTCTAATCTTTAGAGCATCTTTCCATGTGGTGAGATCTTTATTCCTGCTTAGCTGAGAACCCAGAACTTGTGCTGCCAAAGGAGATTGTCCAAGCTGTTTAGCAATCTTCTCTGCAATCCCATCTAGCTCTGCACGCAGATGCTCGTCTCTGATTTCTGCTCCTGAGAAGGAATGGTATTTGAAAAGTTTCAGGAATTCCGTGTCTTCCATGCTTTCCAAATGAACCACATGTTTACAGCAAAGAGCAACAGGAAATGTATCCCGTCGAGAAGTAACCAAAACTTTGCTGCCCACCCGCTGAGAAACTAGAGGAGCTAGAAGTTGCTGCCATTCTATCTCATCTGCGGATTCTTGAAACTAGACATCATCCAAGACAAGGAGGAATTTCTTTGACTGTTGCAGCATGTCACTTAATTTGCACTGAAGAGTATCAAGATTATCGACACGTGGGCATTCTCCCTTTGCAGCAGACTCAATGATCTCTCGTGTATGAGCACGGACATCCAGCTTGCGGGAGATGCAGACCCACATCCTGACATCAAAATGTTTCTTCACCCTGTCATTGTTGTAGACATATTGTGCCTAGGTGGATTTTCCAGCACCTCCATGGGCAACAATGGCCACACCAGAGTAGCCAGCTGAGTTATCCTTGTTTGTAAGAAGATCTATTATATGATTGCGATCGGAGTCGCGACCAAACACTTTTGGAGGGGGCAGTGATGTTGTCAAAGGGACAGCTGCTGTTGGCACATCTCTAATGCCACCTAGAGCTGGTAACCCAAGAAGCTGACGGAAGTCCTTGACTTTTGCTAAGATGCTCTTGAGTTCATTCAGCTGGCGAAGTAGCTCCCTGTTCCCAGGAAGCAGGTTGGACATCCTGCTTGTGGCAGCACGCAAAGGCTTCAGGACTTTGGCTCTCACCCCCGCTGGGGAGCGATCATCATTTCCATTCTTCGCCTTGTGCCTGAGGACACTGTACTCGTGCTCGTCAAGCAGATCTTCAGCAGTGTACTTTCCATGTGGTGCCCGAGCCATGCTTCCAAGTTTCTGCGGTGGGGACTCGCTTCAGCCGCTTCGATTACCAGATTGAACTGTGGCATGATGCTGGTCTCCAGTTCATGGAGCTCATTCGCCATGTAAACGCGAAGATAGGTTGAAGCGTTAGCGAGGAGCTTATTCAAGATGGGTGATATCGCTAGCCGTAAACCAGCTAGCGCCACCTCCGCCATGGTAACTTCTTTCTCTAGGCCTTATTCTGGGTGGATTGTGTGGTTTTTTTAGGTGGAAATGTATAGAGAAAGAGTAGAAATATCTTTTCTGGTATAACTAGAATAATAATAAGATTGAATATATAGAACCCCAAGTGTTCTTTTTTTTTTTGGTTTTGGGGTGATGGATATACCGAAAAGAAGATTGAAGTATCGTTTATCTTTACTTTTTTTGGGTAGAACTATGATACAAAAAGGAATAAGGGTGAATATAGATAGAGACGAAAATGCTTTTATGTAGAGATATTTGGGAGACAAATCGGCTAGATGAAAACAGTCAACTGTGGACAGCTTAGGGGTGAGGAAATGGATATGTATATGATATGAAGAAGTACAAGATAAAAAGCTTTTTTGTTTTTGTGGGATGGGGAGAAGATGAAAAAACCTTTTTCCTTCTATCCGTGTGATTCTTCATTTTGTGGCAGGGGACAAGATAATAAACTCAGTTTCTTTTATTCCTTTTATGAGAAGAGGGGGTATGAAGCCAGAGCCTGTGCGGGATGACTCCAGTGGACTGATACTTGAAGTCAGTCGCCGAAGGAACTCCACCCCTTCCCCCGAGCGTCCAGGACGGGCGACTCGGGGGCGACCACACCGGCACTCCATCTTGCCCCCTCCGCGCCTCCCCTCCGGCCGCCGTCGCCGTCCTCCAGCACGAGGTGGTGGCGGCGCCAGCGGCGGACCCGAAAAAAGAGCATCCGTCCGCACCTTCACCTCCCTCCCACTCCCTCTAGCTCATCCCCTCCCTACCTCTCCAACTCCGGCGATGTCCGGCGGCCGGGCGGCCGGATCTGGGTTCCCAGGGGCCGGATTTGGCGCATGCTCGCTGTGCCAGGTCGGGGCTGCCTGTGGTGGCCGGATCTGCCCCCATGGGCGGTGGTGGCTTCAGCCAGCCTCCCGCTTCCGGTCGGCGCGTGGCTCTGGCGTCTGGCAGGCGTGCTGGGCTGCAACCGGCTGGCGCCATGGCCTGCCACGTGGATCTGGCCGGGGCAGTGGCGATCGGCGGTCCCAGTGGCATCCTCGCCAGATCTGCGACGGCGCATGTAGGGCGCCCAGGGCCGGGCGGCAGAGGCCTGCAGTTGGCCGTCTTGGCAGCGCCTGGCAGGGTCCTGGTGTCCGGGCGCCCCCACTGCTACCTCTGGCACGTACGACGGACGGCGGGGCCGGATCTAGCCCCACAGGGTTGATGGGGTGAAAACCCCGCCAGGCTCTTGCCTTGGGCCGACGACGGTGGCGCGCCAGCATCATCATCTTCTTGGAGGCGTCGTCAAATGATCAGTTCGTCCTTGGGGTTTGCTGGGACAAGTTTGGGGACGAAAGTCCCTTTTGGGTACTCCTCCCAACGAAGTTGACGTCTACGGATGTCATCCCCTTCGTGAAGGCTTTGTTGATGCACTCCGCTTGATCCCCCCGTGCCGTTCGCTGGAGTCCTCACTGTTCTGTCTGCGTGTGCTTCATTTTATTCTTCGCATCGGTTTGCCCTGCCTCAGTTGATGTTGCCGCTGTAGTCACTCGGCTGTTCACAGCGGCTACCTAGTCGTTGTTGAAGTTGCTGCTGTAGTCGCTTGGTTCACAGCAGCTACCTGGTCGCTGTTGATGTTGCCGCTATAGTCGCTTGGTTCACAGCGGCTACCTGTCGCTGTTGATGTTGCCGATGCAGTCGCTTGGTTGTTCACAGCGGCTACCTGGTTGGTTGCTGTTGCTTCGCTATTATCTCGGTTCTTATCGGTGGATACTTTGCCACTGCGGCTTCTAAGTGGGCAGCCTTTGTGTTGAATTTTTTCTACAGGTCCAGTCGGTTAGGTCTATGGTGAAGGGTCCTCTCTCTTACGCCTTTCTTGTTTTCTTGTTCTTGTATCGGGTGCTTGGAGGTTTTGGTAATTTTGGGATTATCGGGATGCCTGTCGTTGTAACTGTTTAACAACTCCTACTCTCTCTTAATGAAAAACGGACAAAATGTCCGATGGAGAAGAAAAAAAAGGGATGACTCCAGTGAATTGAAGCCCAGCTGTTGTTGTGGCTGTGTCCTACTCTTATGAGATCGATTCGAGGCCCAGCAAAGGATGAACCCACCTGTTAACAGAACGGCGACACAATGACATAGACAGAAAAATGAATTGCTATGTTGAAGATAAGAACTGATTAGGATAGTAGCTGCCGAAGGTTAGGAGGGTTGGAAGGCTTACAGTACACAGACGACGAAGCAGAAAATGTTGACGGAAGCAGCTAGTGTTGTCGGAGACGGAGACGAAGACGAAGACGGTGACGGTGACTACGAGAAATGGCAGGGAAGGGGTAGCTGTGGGAGCGGCCTACAGGAGCTAGCGCGTGAAATGGATAGCAGAGCTACGCCAGCAGCGAACCAGATTCGTAAAAGAAAGCGAGCACAATCCGGATGCCGAGGAGAGCTAAAGAATAAAGATTGCTGGCCTCGATTCGCAGCCAATTCCACACCAGCTCAACGGCATCTATGATCTATCCGGCGTTGCCCGACGATCATATTTTCCCGCGGTGCTTCCTCCACGTCTCCACGGCATCTGACGCTGGTGTCTTCAACTACTTGATTGCAGCGCATACTCGGTTTTTTTTTTCCTGAATTGTTAGTATACTCATCATCGTTATACTCGTTATACGTGTCTTCAACTAGTGCGATCCCATGGATCTATTGTAGTTCTATAAAAATGATTTGCTTGGTAGTATACATGCTTAATCACACAATCAAGGTAATCAAATTTTAAATAGAATGATTTTTTTCTGACAATTTGTACATGGCGGATAGAAGTTGCATGTGCTTCGAGATCCCTTTTTGTCCAGAGTACTTGAGCTGAGGTCCTTCATGAAAGGAGTGACGGGGGCAGCCAAGATGAATGCTTGGTATATATACCGTCTACTATTGCCTAATCCATATCAAAGTTATCAAACCGTTGATTAAAAACTAGGGGTAGAACACAAAGAGAAAATAAAATAGGGGCAAAATCACATGGATAAATTTATCCTTTTGTCCAAAACTTAAGACCGTTAAGAACACTTCACAGAACAAGTGCAAACTCTCCGTCAATTTCGAAAACATAGGGGTAAAATCACAAAGTTTAAAAAACGAGGGCAAAATCATCATTTCGCTACAAAACAGGGGCAAAAACGCTTAAGCCCCTTTATAAAAAAAAGAATATCATAAATACGTAGGTCTCTTATTTATTGAAAAGTAATTATGTGATTTTTTGGGTTGATATTTCTTTGTTAAGAATGCATGGATTCATTATCTAAAAAGTGAATGCATTGGTTGATGATTATATAATAAAAAGAAAGAAGGCATTTTTTTGCGAGACAAAAGAGAGAAGGCATTGGTGTAGCAAACAAATCATATCCTCATATGTCGTGTTTGGCCAGGCTATTCCTTCGTGAAGACATTATTAATCTTTTCTTTTTCCAATCAATGATAGCCAAACCTTTGGTTCATGACTCCATATATACGCTCTTGCCCACAATTGTAAGACACCCCCCACCAGGTACCAATTTTCCTCTAGCTTGTCGCCATGGCCATGCCAATCGCACCGATGGTTGTGGTAATGGCGATGCTGCTGATGGCCATGATGGCCACGTCGTCCGTCGGTGGCACACTACAACCATCACCTGCCGCCCCATGCTCCAGGGCCGCAACACCACGCTGCTACCCCGAAGCATCATCACCACCATGGCCATCACGCCCCGGCACCTGCACCAGTGCCTACGCAGTCAGCAAGTTCTCCTGGCAATGGCGGTACTGGTGCTGACCATGCACTGGCGCCAGGTCATCATGGCCGCCATGCATCAGCACCGGCGGCGCCAGGTCATCACGGGCACCATGGCCGACATGCATCAGCACCTACGCCGGGTCATCATGGTCACCACGGTCGCCATACATCAGCACCGGAGCCAGGTCACCATGACCACAACGACCATCACAGTCACCATGGCCATCATGCCCAAGCGCCAGCGCCGGACCATCGTGGCCATCACGGACACCGCCATCATGCCCCAACACCGTCGCCGGTCCACGCTGACCAGCCAGCGCACGCTCTGCACCACCCTCGGCATCACGCTCCATCTCCGGTTCCTGCTCCTGTTCATGGCACACAAGCCGGTCAGGATCAGAGCTCCTGGTTGCAAATGAGCAATGATTGTATAACGTGTGGCAAAATGAAAGATAATATTTTAGGCCGTCTGTATTTTCATGTAGCATCTCTAGAATGCTACCTAAACAGGGGGGCTCTTTCTTCTCTGTATTAAGTAGTGGGAGAAAACTAGTCTCTATCAAGCTGCTTCCCTAGATTTGTTGGTTACCCAATCCATTCCCACACGTCAAATAGGGGGGCCTCTAGTTTTCTGTTGTATCAATTTCTTCTCCTGCCACGTATGACCCCTCCTTGCCCGATGGCTTCTCCCACCTGCCGCCCCCTCCACGACCCGCGACGCTGCATCCCCGCTCGACCTTGTCTCCTCACTGCCCGATCCACCTCCCTGCTTGACCTCGCCTCTTTCCTCATCATCTCATCTCGCCGTTGGTGCCTCCTCTCCACCCGACCTCGTTTTTTGATGGTAACAGGAGGGGTTTGCCCCCTACTAGGTTCGACACCTCCTCCTTCCCGTTCTGTTCCTCTACACCCGGTGCCGCCTCCTCATCTCTAACCCAATTCCTTTTCATCCGACGCCTCCTCCTCCTCTCTCGGTTGAGCATGCCACCGATGTGTTGTCGCCTGCCGCGTCATGCACTGCAAGACACATGTGGCTGGGCCGCTCTGAGCTTCTTTTAGTCGAGCCACAACCAGCCCCGAGGGAGCATAGGCCTAGCGCAGCTCGCCGGCTTGCCCCTTGCCACCGGTGTGGCCTGCACTAGATGAATCAACCGTTCCCCTCTCCATGTTGGTGCTATGCATATGTCAAGGAGGAAGTGTGGGAAAATAGAAAGAAGATAGGGTTCCTGGTGAGGAAGTGCACGGGAGAGAGGGTGGAGAGAGAGAGAAAGTTTTGTAAGAGTTAAGGTGATTTAGAATTAGTCTAGGTTCCAATAAAAGGAATAGGGGCACCACTAGTAGCTATTGAGCATACATCCTTTGTATTTCGACTGTAATTCTTGGTCTGAACTCAGGTTTTGTTGATTTTGGACCTTTTACAAATCTTACGAATTGCTTTGCCATTTTTATTTTGGGTGGACGGGAAGATTTCGTCTTGGAAAAAAGTTCAAAATGCACTATATATGTAGCGATGTGTGTCGCTAGATCATGCGGCTATGACTTTTTATACATCACCCATATTTTTTTTCTTTGAACTCCGATTTTAGTGATATTTCGATTCTTTAAAAGGGTTTGAAGAGCAACACATGTTGACAAAATGAACTGTCGCTGACAAATTCAAATTCTAGCTAGGACAAGTCCAATTATTCTTCTCTTTGTTTTGGTTTCATCTCTTCAGTATCTTAGGTTTTCTTTTGCCGTCGAATGGATCCTTGGAGGTGTTTGTTTGTTCAAATCCATCGGCTTGCATTGCATCCATGCAAACCTATGCAATAAGGGCCATTATTTGCGTCATTGCCGACAGACTGTATTTGATCCAGACGTACAGCTCAGCGTAGAGTGTACCACTGTGATTTGACTCCAAACCTGTCAAATTATTAACTTTCCTCATCGTCACCATTTAATGAATGTTTTTTAATTCGTACAAACGGACAACTTGTCTATTTTTATGAGTAAATGCTACAACAGATATTTTCCTGCTAGCAGGTAAAATGTGCGTGTTCTTGACAAGTCAATCAGACACAGCACCGCAACATAAGGCCTGCGCCACTCGACAGTCGCCCGCTGTAGGTGTTCTGTCGACCCACTAGTGAATTTACATGAATGCCGTGCTGCTCAAGAAAGATGATAGTAGCATCTAAAAGACATAGGGAATTATACTAGTTCAGGTCGGAGCCCTACGTCTGGTCTTAGAGAAGATCGAGTCGTGTTCTTCGATTGAATACTCTGAAGTTCTTACAGTAGGGGTTGCAAGAAGAGTGAAAGAGGCAGGAGAGTGGAGATGGACTGCCCGAATGAAGTCTCCAGAGCCTATCCCCTTAAATGGGTGCCCTGGTCTCCCTTATATAGAGTTCGGGGTCAGGCCACATACAAAGAAGGAGGTTTTCTCGACCGTGCGGTCGTGAGCCCGAGGGAGGAAAACAAGCTAACTTGGCTGGCAACGAAAGCCGTCTTGTCTTGGTATAGCGCACGTCCGAGCGTGGTTGTCGTCATGATCTTGTGTTCACATCGCGGTATGGGGTGGCGTAGTGCTACTGTGCCAGCTGTGGCGACACTGTTGGTATGGTGGTGGTTCGCCAGTCGTCCTGTGCGATATGGTCTTCGTTGTGGCCTTCGTCACCGTCTCATGATCTCCCAGGGGTGTCATACGGGAGTTGGTAGCCGCCCTAAGGTCGTTGGTCGTCTTGCTGCTCGCAGAGCTAATGGCCACGATCCTGGGCTCCGGGGTTGTGGCCTGTGTTGGCCTGGGTGGCCTTGAAAGTCAAGGCCATAGCCGCGAGCCCCATCCCATAGTGGGTGGGACCGTATGCCCATCGCATCATGACGTATCTAGACGGTGGTCACCATATCTGTCGCCACCACCTGATGGTCTAGTCTTGTCTGCAGCGTGGCGCAGGGATGGCGCCTGCTCCGAGACGGCTATCCCCTCAGCCCTAGCGGACTGAGCGGGCGTACCTGTCCTTGTTTGGACAGTTGTACCTAGTGTGGCTCGACCCCTCCTCACCCCTTCCAGGGGTTGGGACGAGAGAGAGGTCGTGCGGTGCCGTGCGGCGCGCAGCGAAGGGTAGAGGGAGAGGTTGTAGCGGACTCCCCATGGTAGCATTTGGCCCATGTCTACACAACTTAGTTGAGCCACGGTCGTTCAGGCTTATATCATCTTGTGTATTGTGAGCCGCTTGAGTGGCTAACTAATCGGTGTTTTGAGATACCTGGGGAATCATTGCCCCGACAGTAGCCCCTGAGCGTCTTTGTGATCTTGAAGTGATTGTGAAGGCGATGATATTCGTGTGTATCCAGTGTGGGTTTGAAGTCGCAGCTGGAGTGTTCAATGCGTTAGGTGGATATTGCGCCCCGTCATGTCAGGCCGTCCTGACAGTGTGGTACGTGACTGTTCTTGCTGAGCTTAGCCGTGTCAGTGTGCTGTGTATCGGGGTACGTGATCTAGGCTGGGCCGAGTGGTCTCATCCACGCTGTATTGGCTCTGCCTTTTGGAGGATTTTGATATTCCCGACCTCACACGGGCATCTGACTTTGGCTGTGACCTACCGTATCTCGCTCGTGGCGTGGGGGTCTCAGGCTGCTCAGTCCACCCTTGGGCCTTTAAATAGAGACCTTCCTTCTATCTAATCTGCTTGCGGTCGTGCCTTCGAACTACTCTTAACCTTTCTAGAAGGCTAATTTCGAGAGAGTTTTTAGGTAGACATGTGACCTTCTAGAGGTCGCTTGCATTGCCTAGAGGCTGGTGTCGCTCCCTCGAACATCTGGTGCTAGAAGGAGATTTGCGTGCAGGGGGCGGGAGCTGCAATGGCCACCGAGTTCACTCATACGCAATCTCGGGCCATCATCCTTCCTCCACTTCTTGCCTCAAATCTCGGTGGTTCGGGTGCCTGAAGTGGATGATGGCTGGGGACATCTCCGGCTTCCTCTTGAGCTTTGCAAGACAACCGGCGGTGTGTCGTGATTGTTGACGGTAGTTAACAACTATTATAAACCATCAATATAACATGCATAAGGGCATAAATATAATCACCAACGAAGGTCTTGGGGTTTAAACTAACAAATTTTAGGAGTTATGGTGAATCTGTATTTTCTGTAGGGTTCCAAAAAACCATCAAGGTGGACCTACATGTCAGATTTAATCGTGCTTATCTGCAACAAAACGGACACCAGAAGTCTCTAGAAGACTCGAGAGGACTCCACACCGAGGCGAAGCCCGAGTGGCTGCCAGGTGGGGCTGGCTGGCCCCACCTGTAGGCCGCCCGGCCCTTGGACCCACCTGTTAGCCTCCGCGTCACAATGTCAGTTCTCCACTGCCTCCTAAGTTGCATCTACGCCGTCCTTTAAGTCGGTTTGATCAAGGGCTCACATTGGACGCTTCGGCATATATATACCAGCTCCTGCCACCCCCCTGAGGCATTATTGATAAGTCATTTGAGAAGACAGAAACCCTAATCATCCTTAGAGCTCCATCAATTCTAGGGCATAGCTAGTTAGGCTAGGTCTAGAGGGAGGCAAGCAGGCTTCGCTTGGATTCCTGATCGTGTTAAGAGCGTGGTTTGGTATAATCTTTGTATCCTCTCTCTTTGGTATCTTCATTACTTTTATATGCTTGCTACAATTGTTATGATAATATTAATATTCATCTCATTTATGTTCTTTATTATAATGTTCATCGTCTACTTTGATTATATGCTTAGTATAGTTGGATTACCATCATGTTCATGCATAAGTTTGTATAGCACTCACTCTAAGGATCCATGGGTGGGTGGTCGACATTGTGTAAGCGTGGTGCTTATATGCTATTTACCTACGGATACACCCTATATTCTGGGTCATGTGGTAGATCACGGATGTGACACTCCCGTTGAGTCCTTTGTAGTCCACTCCCTGAATGTAGGTGCACGTAGGATGCAGTTACGAAGGAAGACAAGCTCTGTTCTTAATCTTTCTTAGTAATATCCCTTATGTGTAGATATAACGATGGTCTTAGCAATGATTACTAGGTATAATTGCACTAATCAATGTATGCTTTGACTTGTAATTAAGAATGGCTTAGGAATTATTCCTCTAATATTCTACCTGACCATGCTAATGCCATAGAAAGTACTCTGAGTGATTTATCATTATCATTGATCAATACTCATCATCATCATCATATATATATATATATCCTATGACTTACCCATGTTATGAGTAGAATATTGGTTATGGTTTACTTCTCCATCAATAGTATAAGTTATCAATATATGTCCATGCTAGACCTTCCCTGTGGTAAAAATATAAATAACGATACCTGGAATACTCTCGGATGAAATGCTACAATAGTATATTATCTGTGCGCTTGCAGATCTTTTTCATTCATATATTTATATATTTTTTCTAGTCACATAAAATAATAAAGAACTGCTTAGTATTATTCTAGTAGTAATGCTATGTAGTACCAACAAGCATCTCTGGCATCATCACTAGGGATGACAACCTAGTAAAATAATGTTAGGAGATATATGTTTATAATAGGTGGCTACTAAAACAAGTGACAAATTAATAAATACCAACAAGCATTTCTGGTGCCATTACCGGGGAAGGTAGCTAGGCAAAGGAAGTATTGATAAACTTATACTTATTGATGTGATCGAGATAGCCATTGACCTCTGCTCTAGCAGGCATACCCTTGTCTGTCTACTTTTATATCTTATACAGGGTAATGTATGACCAGTTTTGACCTTTCGATAAACTACGTTGAAGATCTAGAAGCATTAATCAGGAGAACTAGAGCCAAACTCAAGAAAGTCTCAACTTTAGAATCGGAAGACAACCAGATAAGGCGAAGCTTAACACCTGAATTTGAAGCTATGGTTAACAAGACTCTCCGTGAGTTCTCTGCTCCAACTACGGCCAACATCCATACTAGACCAACAATCAATGTCGGAGACAATGGATTTGAGCTCGAGCCAGCTCTCATCAACATGGTGCAAGCAAGCTAGTTTTATGGAAAGGCACATGAAGATGCAAGTGCACATCTCCAACACTTCCTAGAGATCTGTAGCACTTTCACCATCAAAGGAGTAACCCAAGATGCCATATTACTTTGCCTCTTCCCATTCTCACTCTTTAAGAAGGCAAAGCAATGGTTCTACGCCAACAAATATAGAAATACTATATGGGATAATTGCTCGGCTGCTCCACTACTTTCCTAGTAAAGTTCTTTCCGACAGGCAAGACCAATGCTCTGTGTGGGAGAATCTCAAGCTTTCAGCAACAACATGATGAATCTATCCCTGAGGCATGGGAACACTTTCATGGGATGGAGAATTGGTTACTCATGCAGACTTTCTACCATGGGTTGACCAACAGTACCCGTGAGACTATGGATGCTGCTGTTAGAGGTGCATTCCTGTCACTCACCATACCAGCTGCAACAGCTCTTGTGGAGAAGATGGCCTCGAACAAGGTTGGAATGAAGAACGTCTTCAGACCCACAAGAGAGGTGGAGTTATGCATCAACTTAAGGAGGTAGACATGCTGTCTGCCAAAATGGACCTGCTCATGAAGAAGATCGAAGATCGAGCCAATGAGAAGCAAGAAGTTATGCACATTCATGATTCCCGCATGACATGTGAAGAGTGTGGAAACACTGGGCATTCAGGGAGCAACTGCCCTAAGACCCATGAGGATGTGAACTTTGTCAACAACAATTACTCTCGTCCTCAAGAGAATCAAGGATGGAATCAGCAATAGAGCCAAGGTAATTACTAAGGTGACTATCAAGCTAATAATTTTAATAATTTCAATCAACCACCCTTGAGAGAATTAATTTCTGACCAATCCAAACTTATGGAGGGATTATCTAGAAAGGTAGCTACCAATGATAAAATTCTAGAGAACATAAGTAATAGAATGGATAGCTTTGCTTCTGCCATTAAAAATCAGCATAACTTTAATAAAATGGTAGAATCACAAATAGCTCAGCTGGCAGCTGCTGTTCCTCCATCCAACAAAAGTAAGATTCTGGGGCAACCGAAAGATCTAGAAATTGCAAATCTTATTGATATTCACAATGCAGCTTACTACTACACAGAGCCATCGTCGGGAAGGTGGATAGATTATACCTTGCCGAAAAAGAAAAGTGATCTAGAAAGACCTGTTATCCCCATCGCCATTGGACCGCACATTTTTCAAGAAGTTGTCTGTGACTTCAGAGCAAGTGTCAACATCATGCCAAAGGTAATTTATGAGAAAATCTTAGGAGATCCTTTGTTGTACACAAATATCCATTTGCAGCTTGTAGATCAGTCACTCTGCTATCCCAAGGGAGTTCTTGAAGATGCCATTGTTTGAGTGGGACAATCATATATTTCCATAGACTTTGTGGTTTTGGAAACAGATGGAGATAAAAGGGCACCCATCATCTTGGGCCAACCTTTCCTAAGCACCACAAAAGCCATCATCTACGCGGATAGTGCCAAGATCTGCTTTAGAATCAAGGATAAAAAGGAGAAGTTTTGTTTCAAGAATCGCATCATGCAATCTCCCGGACATCCACAAATGTCATACCAGCCCGATGATGCAACGGTGACCAAGAAGAAGAATAACAGGAGAAAGAGAAAGAACAAGGCCAGGCAGCCACAAGAAGAATCAGTTACATGATTAACACACTGCGATCAGAGTACGACCACCTCCTTGCTTCACCATTCCTTGCTAAGAATGATGATCCAGGCGTACCAACGATCAAGTGTACCATTGGACAAAAAATTTTTCACAAGACCTTCTGCGACATTAGATCGGGTGTAAACATAATGTCCAAGGTAACATATGAATACTTATTTAGTAATGAACCTTTGTTCCTTACATATATGTAATTGCAGATGGTGGACAAATCAATCAAATTTCCAGAGGGAATAACAAAAGATGTCATGGTAAGAATACACAATCAGTATGCCCCTACAGACTTCATGGTTCTAGACATGGGTGAAGAAGAAGATGATATGCCCATCATCCTTGGAAGATCGTTCCTCAACACTACCAATGCTTCTCATGCTGCGCTAGCGGCCAGAGGGGCCACCAACGCCTTTCGTGCCATGACCCCGCCGACGGTAGGGTCGAGCTCGTCCTCTTCATCGTCGTCGTCCTCGGATGACCGGCGGGAGTTCCATGAACTTGTCCATGCGGTGGACGAGGCTAATCAGCGGTACTCCGATGCCACCTACAAGGTGGGCCAGCTAGAACGTTGTCTCGATGCTATTGGTATTTTCAAATGAAAGCAGATAAATCCGCAAGCGCATGGATACCGCTGTAGCTATCACTTGAGAGTATTCTAAGGTATCGTATTTATCCATAGGGAAACACTGGTTAAAGAAGTTGATAGTTCACCATCATGTATCTACTCACTAGTATACCGACTAAACTAAAGTGGGGGTAAGTGTTGATAATGTTAAGAGTTATGACTAATAGCACACACATAGGAGAATTACATAATAAATGAGCAGTCTTGCTAAGTTGAGAGAAAAACGGGTGAGTTCAAGGTTCCTAAATACTTTTGATGAGGACATCACTCCTTCGGATGTACCAGCTGATCCTCCAACCGTCTTGCAAGGTCCAATGACCCGGGCTCGAATGCGTCAACTCAATTTAGAGGTGAGCTCGTTCTTAAGCGATCCTTTTCATACTTTTGAGAATAGACTACAACCTAATGATATTATCTTTCTTAGGAACATTGGAGAGGGTCAAGAGAGACTAAGAGGACCTAGAGGAGGTGATGATGACCAGCAAGGACGTCCAACACGAACCGGAGGCCCAGTCCAACATGATTTCGAGTCTGCCTCGGCCTCCAGGACCAGTCTGCCTTAAACTGGTCACCCAGGACTCATCCGGACTCCGTTTTCGACGATCCACATATGGATGAAAAACTAATTTGATAAGGAAGCTAACCCAAGTGGTCTCACGTCACAATCTCTTTGGAATCAATGGGAATCGTCGAAACAAGTCAGCGTCCAGAATCTGCCAGGGTGCTGCGACACCGTCTTTTGGTCCGTTGGACCGTGTATCATGTTTGGGCCCATTAGGGGACGCGTCTAGGGTAGGCGATGACCCTAAGACCTTTATAATCATATGCCGCCGCCATCGTTAGGGTTTAGGTTTTGCTTAGATTATTCTGTGAAGAACAGTTTCGTCGTTCATCGGTTTGTGAGACCCCAACTTCATGAGATAATCAATCATCTACAATTTGGTTGCGTTCTTTCTTGTTCTTGCTTGTGTTCTTCGTTGCACAGGCAGGGATTAGCCTTCTTGGCGAGGTCAACCAGGTCCGTGACTTGGTTGATAACCAGAGGAGCTGTGGTGCTAAGATTGCAGGGTTCGATCTTTCGATCTGAAGCCGGATCGGTGTGTCATTCTCCGCCACAATGATAGTTACCATCACCTGACGGAAGATCAGGATCCCCGTTCCCATTAAGTGGTAATCAGAGCTAAGGTATACCGTCAGGTTCACTTTTATTCCCTAGTTTGAGTGTTTCGCATTCGTCCTATAGTCCAGTGCCATACTTGTTTTTCCTGTCCTAGAACTTTCCGCGCCATAGCCTTTGCATATTTCAGTTTCAGAGTCCATCGTGTTGAGTTTATGTCCTGGTCGAGGTCTTGTTGCTGGTTAGGTCGTGTTAGAGTCTAGTTCGTGTGTTTTCCCCCATCGTTTCCATCAAATCTTGGCTACTGTGACCAATTTTGCACACATTGTTCCCGTTTTGTCCTCTAATTCAGAGCCAATTCTTAAAACTGGTCACACCTATCACCTTGCTATCCACCATACTTTTTTCACACACCTAGTACTTGCAACATTTTAGACCAGCAACGAGAACAAGTACTTTGGACTATAATTCAGCATTACTTTCTGTTACTGACTTGTGTGCCAGATATACATATTACTCTTTGTTTGCTTTCCAAGCTCCACAAATTCTTCAGATCAGTACAGACAAAGGGCTTTGCAATCTCGGTACCACTGCCTCACAGGTATCACGAACCAGCCACCGATTGTACCGCCCACTGCTTGCGTTGGTAAGAACTTTGTAAGAGCTTGGTAAGGTGCCTCCACTTGCTGTGAAAAGTGACACCACTGCAACCACGTCGTCAGTTGGTAGGGATAACTTTCACCATTTGTTCCTGTTTTTGTGTTTACAATGGCAGGAGGTGAACATACTAGAGATAACAACCCTAAGGGTTTCAACGAGTGTGTCAGTCAAGAGCAACTACAAGCTATTGTAGAGGATGCCCAAAAAAGAATGAATGAGGCCGTCAGGAAGGCCGTCACTGACACACTCATTGAACTCAACATTGGCAACAGCATGGAGAGGTTGGACAAATGAATTTCCACACTAACCGACAAGGTTACTGAGTTGGAAACATTAGTGGCGGTCAACAATAATGACGTCTCCGGCAGCAACACCGATGGTCTATTGCCAGAAGACATGGTGCATGATGTCGCTGGAAACATGGATCGAGCAGCCTTCCGACAAGCAAGATTACGACAACGTCTTCGCCGCAACACGACAGGTATGGGTGGTGTCCACCACCATCAAGGTAATAATCACCGTGTACCCTATGATCCTTATGCTAAGATTAAGTTCACAATACCATCTTTTTCGGGTCATTATGTTGCTGAGGGATATCTTGATTGGGAGATGACAGTAGAACAAAAGTTTAGTGCCCACCTTGTGCCTGAGCATCATAGAGTTCGTCAAGCTACTAGTGAGTTTAAGGATTTTGCCATTATTTGGTGGAATGGGCTAGCTACACAGGATGCTTTACCTGGTACATGGGAAGAACTTAAGGTAGCTATGAGTGATCATTTTGTTCCTCCTTATCATAGAGATTTGCGTAAGAAATTAATGCGTTTAGAACAAGGAGATAAATCTATACAAGATTACTATGGTGAGCTCCAAAAGGGATTGATGCGCTGTAGTGTTGTGGAGGGAAACAAAGATGCCATTTGTCATTTTTATTCGGGTTTGAGGCGTGAGATTCAGGACATTGTTGATTATAAAGAATTTAACACTGTCAACCAGTTGTTTTAGTTTGCTATGCTTGCAGAAAAAGAATTGCAGGGGCGTGAACAACAGGGCAAGAGCAAGGTCAGCATCACATACACGCCACGCTCGGCACCATCATCAGGGTTGACCAAGCCAACCACCTTTTGGCCGCCTCCACCAGCGAGCAAGCGACCAACAGCCTCTGGAGTTTCCACTACACCTAAGGCACCTCCCGCACGACCTTCAGATTCAGGTAAAAATTCTTTGCAGGTGCCTACCAAGAGTTCCTCATCTGTTGCATCGATGAGACGCACTTCGGGCATTCAGTGCCACCGCTGCCATGGCATTAGCCATGTGCAGAAGGACTGCCCAAGTCAGCGGGCATATATTGCTACAGAAGATGGTTACATCAGCACCTCTGACATTAAGGATGAAGAAGACCAAGATGTAGATGAGGAGGCCGGCGAAGTCCTTGGTGACGAGGCCACGATGGCCTATAGGAGCATCATTGTACAGCGGGTGCTCAGCTCACAAGTCCAGCAACCTAAGAAGCTACAACGCCATAACTTGTTCAAGATTTTCTTCGTCATCAGCGACCGTCGCGCACGTGCCATTATTGACGGAGGTAGCTGCAACAATTTGGTGAGTTCTGATTTGGTCAAGAAGCTTGGCTTGACCACATGCCCACACCCATGTCCATACCATATTCAGTGGCTAAATGACTCAGGTAAAGCAAAGGTAACATAAACTTGTAGAGTTTCATTTTCTATTGGTTCTTATGCTGATTCTGTTGATTGTGATGTGGTACCTATGCAAGCTTGTTCACTCTTATTGGGTCATCCTTGGGAACATGATAATGATGCTACACACCATGGTAGAAGTAATAAATACACTTTTGTGCATAAAGGAAAGAAAATTACTTTGGTACCTTTGACCCCTGCTCAAATTGTACAAGCTGATAGAGAACGCATTGCTAGTTTGAATGATGTCCAATCTGAAAATCAGCAAGTTGCTAATTCTATTTTCCCACCTAAAAAGGATAAGTCTACATCTATTTCTAAGGCTAAGGGGATTAAATTGAAGGGTGGTGTTATGCTTGCAACAAAATGTGACTTTGCTGAAATTTCTGATGATGATATTTGGTATGCTTTGGTATGCAAACGAGCTATGTTTTCGCTTAATGATATTGTTAGCTTGGTGCCTCCTGCTGTCACTAACCTTTTGCAGGAGTATGAGGACATTTTTCTAGCTGAGATACCCCCGGGGCTGCCACCTATGAGAGGGATAGAGCATCAAATCAATTTGATTCCGGGAGCAACCTTGCCCAACCGTGCTGCTTATCGAACCAATCCTGAGGAGACTAAGGAAATTCAGCGACAAGTCCAAGACCTTTTGGACCACGGGTATGTACGTGAAAGCCTTAGTCCTTGTGCCGTTCTTGTACTTTTGGTTCCTAAGAAAGATGGAATTTGGCGTATGTGTGTTGATTGTAGAGCCATCAATAATATTACTATTCGGTATCGTCATCCTATTCCTAGGCTAGACGACATGCTAGATGAGTTGTGTGGTTCTATAATTTTCACTAAGATTGACTTGCGAAGTGGCTACCACCAAATTAGAATGAAACTTGGAGATGAATGGAAAACCGCGTTTAAAACCAAATTCGGGTTGTATGAGTGGTTAGTAATGCCTTTTGGTTTGACAAATGCACCTAGCACTTTCATGCGCTTAATGAATGAGGTTTTAAGAGCTTTTATTGGACATTTTGTGGTAGTTTACTTTGATGATATATTGATTTACAGCAAGTCTTTTGATGAACATATGGATCACTTACGTGCTGTTTTTAATGCTTTACGTGACGTACGTTTATTTGGTAACCTTGAGAAGTGCATCTTTTGCACGGATCAAGTTTCTTTTCTTGGCTATGTTGTAACCCCATAGGGAATTGAGGTGGACGAGATGAAAATTGAAGCCATTAAGGGCTGGCCGGTTCCCCAAACCGTCACACAGGTGAGGAGTTTTCTTGGTCTTGCAGGATTCTACCGCCGCTTCGTCAAAGATTTCAGCACCATTGCTGCCCCATTGCATGAGTTGACGAAGAAAGGGGTGGTGTTTCATTGGGGAGAGGCACAAGAGGAGTCCTTTGACACTTTGAAGGACAAGCTCACACACGCATCATTGCTGCAACTTCCAAATTTTGGTAAGACTTTCGAGCTAGAATGTGATGCTAGTGGAGTTGGCATTGGTGGTGTTTTGATGCAAGATGGTAAACCTGTTGCTTACTTTAGTGAAAAATTGCATGGTCCTGTTCTTAATTATTCCACGTATGATAAAGAATTGTATGCACTTGTTCGTTCTTTAGAGACGTGGTGTCATTATTTGTGGCCTAAAGAATTTGTTATTCATTCTGATCATGAATCGCTTAAGTATCTTCGCTCTCAAAATAATCTGAATCGTAGGCATGCTAAATGGGTTGAATTTATTGAATCTTTTCCTTATATTATCAAACATAAGAAAGGGAAGGATAATGTGATTGCTGATGCTTTGTCTAGAAGATATACATTGCTATCCCAACTTGATTGTCAGATTTTTGGTCTTCAATTAATAAAAGAACAATATGCGCTTGATCCTGATTTTAAGGATCTGTTGCTTAATTGTAGAGAGGGACGTACATAGAATAAGTTTATGATCAATGATGGGTTTTTGTTTAGAGCTAACCACCTATGCATTCCTGTTGGTTCCGTTCGTCTTTTGTTGTTGCAGGAGGCACATGGAGGTGGATTGATGGGACATTTTGGTGCCAAGAAGACGGAGGAGGTGCTATCCACACACTTCTTTTGGCCTAGGATGAGGCGTGATGTGGAGCGGTACGTGGCTCGGTGCACCACATGTCAAAAAGCTAAGTCGCGGTTGAACCCACATGGTTTGTATATGCCTCTTCCTGTTCCTTCTACTCCTTGGGTTGATATATCTATGAACTTTGTATTGGGTTTGCCAAGGACTAAGAGGGGGAGGGATAGTATTTTTGTGGTGGTTGATCGTTTTTCTAAGATGGCACATTTTATTCCTTGTCATAAGAGCGACGATGCTATTCATATTGCTGACCTTTTCTTTCAAGAAATCATTCGCTTGCATGGTATGCCTTCTACTATTGTTTCAGATCGCGATGCAAAATTTTTGAGTCATTTTTGGCGCACGTTGTGGAATAAATTGGAGACCAAGCTGCTGTTTTCTACAACATGTCATCCCCAAACTGAGGTTGTGAATAGAACATTGTCTACCATGTTGAGAGCAATTTTGAAGCACAATTTGAAGATGTGGGAAGAGTGTTTGCCGCATGTGGAGTTTGCATATAACAGGGCGGAACATTCAACCACCAAGGTAAGTCCTTTTCAGGTAGTGTATGGTTTTAACCCCCGTGCTCCTATTGATCTTTTGCCTTTACCTACCACTGAGAGAATACATAGTGATGCTAGAGAGTGTGCTGATTTTATTCATAAGTTGCATGAAACAACTAAAGTAAATATTGAAAGAATGAATGAAAAGTATAGAATTGCTGGTAGTAAAGGTAGAAAAGAGATTAAACTTGAACCGAGTGATTTGGTTTGGTTACATTTGAGAAAAGATAGATTTCCTGAGCTGCGTAAGTCTAAATTAATGCCAAGAGCAGCTGGTCCTTATAAGATTATTGAGAAAATAAATGATAATGCATACAAACTTGAGTTGCCACCCGAGTCCGGGGTTAGTCCCACATTTAACATTGCAGATTTGAAACCATATTTGGGAGAAGAAGATGAGCTTGAGTCGAGGATGACTCCAATTCAAGAGGGGGAGGATGATGAGGACATCACTCCTTCGGATGTACCAGCTCATCCTCCAACCGTCATGCAAGGTCCAATGACCCGGGCTCGAATGCGTCAACTCAATTTAGAGGTGAGCTCGTTCTTAAGCGATCCTTTTCATACTTTTGAGAATAGACTACTACCTAATGATATTATCTTTCTTAGGAACATTGGAGAGGGTCAAGAGGGACTAAGAGGACGTGGAGGAGGTGATGATGACCAGCAAGGACGTCCAACATGAACCGGAGGCCCAGTCCAACATGATTTCGAGTCTGCCTCGGCCTCCAGGACCAGTCTGCCTTAAACTGGTCACCCAGGACACATCCGGACTCCGTTTTCGACGATCCACATATGGATGGAAAGCTAATTTGATAAGGAAGCTAACCCAAGTAGTCTCACGTCAAAATCTCTTCGGAATCAATAGGAATAGTTAAAACAAGTTAGCATCCAGAATCTGCCAGGGTGCTGCGACACCGTCTTTTGGTCCGTTGGACCGTGTATCATGTTTGAGCCCATTAGGGGGCGCGTCCAAGGTAGGCGATGACCCTAAGACCTTTATAATCATACGCCGCCGCCGTTGTTAGGGTTTGGGTTTTGCTTAGATTATTCTGTGAAGAACAGTTTCGCCGTTCATCGGTTTGTGAGACCCCAACTTCGTGAGATAATCAATCATCTGCAATTTAGTTGCGTTCTTTCTTGTTCTTGCTTATGTTCTTCATTATGCAGGCATGGATTAGCCTTCTTGGCGAGGTCAACTGGGTCCGTGACTTGGTTGATAACCAGAGGAGCTATGGTGCTAAGATTGCAGGGTTCGATCTTTCAATCTGAAGCCAGATCAGTGTGTCATTCTCCGCCACAACGATAGTTACCATCACCTGATGGAAGATCAGGATCCCCGTTCCCATTAACTTCTCTATTACTTTGGTTCTATCGGGTATAACTAATTCATGGGTAGATATAGTGATCACACATAATAACACTTTGGAGCAACAGTACTTTTCCAACTCTCAAGGGGATGAGCAAGCGTAGTTGGGGGAAGGCTGCCTAAAGCTCTACGAACACCAATCCTAACATGGTGGATTACAACGGCCTAACAGAGCTATCATCCCTAGGGCTACCACAACTAACCGTAGGATTGAGCGCAATCTCAGGTAACCTATAGTCTAGACACCATGTCTATACTATGGATTACTACTCTAGTCACATATGATAACTAAAGCACTCAATGCGAGCAAAGATCCCATGCTAAGATATGATAACTATATTAACCATACACATGAAAGGCATAAAAGTAAATAGAGAAGATAACTATATTAAAGCATAAGTCTTGCAAAGGTAAAATACAAAGATATACCCAACCTCCGAAGATTTCTCTAGAACCTGAGCATGGCTCAACTCTGCCTAACTCTCAACTAGAGCTATTCTACTTCTACATCTTGAAAGCTTTGTGAAGATTTCTCTCTTGTGGTGTATCTTGATCTGAATGAGAGATGGCTCTCTATGGGATGATGACCTCCTGGAGGGGGTAGAGGGCTCCTTTTATAGGGGTGTTGGTATTTCTTAACGTTTACAGAAAGAATCCGCAAGTGTACGGAATTACCGTTGTAGCTTTCACCCAGAAGTATTTAGGGTATCATATTTTCCATAGGGAATGGAGGTATTTCTTCTAGCTAGTTTGTCCAAGGACAACACAAGGATAGCTGGTGAGGGTAGAAAGGATTCCTATGACTTAGGGTCTAAGGATAGATAAACTTTACACCTACTTGCTCACTTCAGGCACTGGCGTACACTTGGTCTACCAAGCGATACCGGCCTATGGCTCTACCTCGAACTCGAATGTGGGGGATTACAAGGGACGGATAGGGCTACCATCACCTGTTGCCTTCCCCTCAACCATGGGGCATGAGGCAAACGAAAGTAGCCTCTAGCCTAGACACCATGCCTACGCTATCAACTACTACTCTAGCATCCATGTAGGGTTGTCCATCTTTATCAAGGCCCTCTACTAGAGCATCCGCCACAGCGATAGACGATGAACCCGCAAGCAAATATGAGTATAGATTAACTAATCAAAAGACTTTTATAACCAAAGGAACCACGAACACTTACTAAGATACCCATTAATGTACAAAGCCGGTGTTCGTCGAGGTACAAGCGGGGAGACACTGACAAGTCTGGCTCTTCCACGAACTCTCTCTCACATCTCTCCCTAATTCTCTTCTAGAGCTAGCTAAGGCCTAGGCCCATGGAGTGGTGATGCTCTTCTCTTGCTCTTGTGCTCTTCTCTTGTGTGTTGTTATTCAAATGAGGAGGAGGGAGCCTCCTTTTATAGGTGGAGAGGAGGTCATTTGAAAATGCATCATCCCCTCATGGATGGTACCAAACCAACCTTAAACCGACCTCAAGAAGCATTGAACCTGGCCGGGCACCTATGTAACCGTCATTGCAAAGGCGACATCAACCAACCGACCAAAGCTAGGCCCGAGGTGTGCTAGTGGTGGTATGGGTGCACCAGGGGTGCGGCTGCACCCCAACTAGGCCCAAATGAGCCTAGGTTTGGCTGGTGACCTCTTGTGACCTTCTAGAGTGGGCCTACAAAGTTTCACGCTGTTTGGAGCACATTTGCTTTGGGTTTTGGGCCTTTTCTCCACATGATAGGGCCCTGATTTGTCTAGTAAGTGGGCCTTCTCCTCCTAGGCTCATGTCGGGTGATGTTACGCCTTGTCATATTGCGTATTTGGGCGCATTTTCCTTGTTATTCTGACATGTCCTCCTATAAATTGTAAAACACCAAAACTTTTGAAAATCGTTAGTTCTAAAGCCCTGTGTCTAAGTTTGGTGATTATTTTGGTGGATTTTATGTGAGCATTGGCGGTTAAAAGTGTGAGTTAAGGACCACCAACAAGGGGAGATGGAGTATGGGGCAAGACATTTCCATGTCATCGATCCACGTCAACTCCCTCGATCACCTTGGATAAACCGACTTAAAACCGCCTTAAAATTAGCGGTGTAGATCTTAGAAACGCATACGATCCGGCGGAGAGTGAACGAGCTTCGGAGTGGGCCTCCCCTTCGTGTGGTGGGTCCTGGACTCCGTCTTGAGTTGCCTTTTGCAGTTTTCGTGAGTTAAATCACTTGTTGTCGTCGGTTTGCTTGTTTGGAGTGTATGACAATGGTCTTAGGGCTGTTTTCTAGATAAATTCTCCAGTATTCACATATTCACCAAAACTTATGGAATTCATTAGTTTAAAACCCTTTACCTATGTTTGGTGATGGAATTAAGTATATATGTAGGATATGTTGATGGCTTATGATTGACATTAACAACTGTCAACAAGTTCCCCCAAGCTTACCCTTTGCCAGTCCCTGAGTAAAGTTAAACTAGAACAATGGATTAGGAGTTGCTCTAATGCTTTCACGCCTCAAAAGTGCACATGCGTTCAATCAAAAATTCTTCTCCGAACTAGAATAAACTGATATGACTTTCAAACTTATCCATATTACCTTCAACCATGGGCTTCTTAGCCTTCACTTGGGTCTTGAGCAATTGAAAGACAGAACGATTAAGTTAAGTACTATGTCTCAAGTTCTTTGTTCCACCATTGTTCCAAAGTTTTTATAAGTTTTCAAAATAAAACTTAGAGATTCCTTTGGATGACACTTTCAAGTCTCTTAATATAAGTGGTATTTGTGGATCCTCGCCAAGGCATAATTTGTTGTTGCCTTTTCTTTTCCTATCACTAAGGCTTATGTGGAGTTCATAGGTAGGGAGAAAGCTAGAGCATATTTGCAATACATATATTGTAAAGTCAAGCAATAGATCCAAAGAGAGATGAGTCATACAATCAAATCAAGATGTGTATGTGTGTGGATAAATCTATGGTGGATATATATATATAGTGGAAACCTAATTCTACTTTGCTCCTTGAAAAATATCTCTCTTTTGAAACTTGTAAACATTTGCTAGAGAACAGGGGCTATCTTATTCATTTTTTCTCTTTTTTTTATGAATAGCTTTTGCATAGCCCATGCCTCTTTTCCGCAATAAAACTTTTGAGAGTTAGCAACAAAAACTTTGGAGCATTTATTTGGTTGATGAAAAACCTATGAAGCATGTTTTTGTGTTCACTCCGAGTGTAGGAGTAGAACATTTTTGAGTGGATCTAAATGGAAGGCATGTTTTTGCGCCTACCCCCAGTGTAGGAGTAGTGCATATTTGGGTGGAGTGTACGTGATCTTGATTTTAAAAGCATGACAAATCTCTCATAAGGGTCAACAAAGCTTGACAAAACTCAATACATATACGAGCAGCATATAAGTGGAAGGTTTTCCTAATCTAAATATATATGGCATTGGTAGGAATTTTAGCTTTGTCATATAGAAACTCATCATGATTGATTCTTCATTTTTCAAAAGAAAATTCTCTGAAACTTAGTTTCACTTTGGAACTAGATAAATAGCAGCTCACACCTTCTCATATCATATCCGTCAACTACCTAGATTTAGATCTTCGCATCGCTTTGATTCTAGCACTAGAGGAGCAGCTAGCGGCTTCACGTCAGGAGACGGAGGAAGTCCACCTCTAGGAGGTTCTCCTGATGGAGGACCGTGAGCGGGCTATGGTGGCAGGAGTATGGCAGGGAGCCAGTGTCGCCCTCGTCGCCGTACAGCTGCGCACCGACTAGGATCTCTGTTGGGTAGAGCCCGAGTTCCCGGACCATGCCGGGTAGGAGGAACAGGCGGAGTGTTGATACTTCTTAACAACTAGTGGAGGAATTCCGCAAGTGCATGGAACTATCACGTAGCACTTTGCTCGAATTTATATTTTTCCCACTGGAAGGCGGAAGGCTAGAACTTATATTTATTGTTAAGATTGCTAAAGGAAAGCCTAAGTGTATCCTAGGTAGGTAAACGATAATGAGTGGGTTGCGTGAACTACCTACTAAACTACTAAACAAGCTATACTAGAGGTAGCTAGGTGGGAGAGCGAGTGATTTATCTTTTAGTAACAAAGGATAAACAAATAACTAGGGGAATTGCGCTAGCACTTCAGGGCATAGGCCACCTACCAACTAAGAGAGTTAAATAGACAAGGTCTGCCTCCTCGCCCTATGATTTTATAACTAGACCTAACATGGTGGAATACAAAGGATGGACAAGGTTGTCACCACTTGCCAACTACCACAATATATCCGGAGGCCTAGCCGTTTCCATAGGTAATCTATAGCCTAAGCACCTCGCTTAATCTATAGGCTTACTACTTCGATCCGAGCTCCGATGAAATGAGATCAAAGCACCCTAACCAGATGGTGGAACCGGTATTAACGAAAGACTACTAATTGGAAGATAACCTATGCTACTAAGGCCAAACAAGAAGCACCTAAGCTCACTAATGATGAACAATAATGAACAAGTACTTAAGTAAAGCAAAGCAGTAATACTAGAAATAAGTACTAAAAGTAAAGCACTAAATAAAGTAAATGCTAATTGAAAGAATTACAAAAGAGCTATACCAGACCTAGAAGACTCTTCTGGACTCTGGGAGAAGCTCCGCTCTTGCTCTACTTCCACTACTAGACTACTACTCCAAAGCTAAGCTAAGCTACACTACTATAGATTGACTTATCACTATCACCACTTTCACTGCCGTAGCGATAGAAGCGACCGTGTGATACTTCCACCATCGGTTAGAACGATAGCGAGGCCTCCTAGGAATGAAACCGGCAGTTTAGACTTCTACCACCAATGGGTTAACGTTAGATGTGGCAGTGGTATTGAGGTTGCATTTGCTCTGTAGCATGAAATGCCGGGCCAACTGGGATACACATTTTGTCCGCCGGCCATAAACTAGCGTTTGGTCAAGCAGTGGTAAATTCAACATGAGTGTTGAATTGCCTCAAATTCCAAGGCTATCAAATCACCATTATTTCTGCCGCCTAAAGCCTAAGAGCTGTACCCACTGCTCTACATAAACTTCAAGCCTGGTGCCCTATGAAACTGCCCCTCTTCTTCATCCATCATCCCCTTCTATTCCAATCTACAAAGAAAATGTCAGACAGCCCCATCAATTTTCCAAGCAGCCCGTCGTCCAGTGAGGACGACTTGCCAGCCCACCAGTCCTCCGAGGAGGACATCTCCTCCAACGACTGGTGGTCTTCTAATTATAGTCTTCCATTGAGCTCCAAGAAGGAGGACTCGAAGGAGGAGGACAAGGAGGAAGAGGACAAGGACGACGCCAATGTTGACACCAAAGACGATGACGACGACTCCGATGATTCCAACTCTGATGACTCCGACTCCGACTCTGACTTTGCCTCGCCTCCTACCAAGCGAGCGAGGCGAGCATGATCCTCTCTGTGAGAGGATATGTTTAGATTAAGTAGTTTATAGTTAGTATAAGTAGTTTTAATAGTTTAGGTTAGTTATTATGCTTCTGGACAGGTACAATCATATACTCATCCAAATTATATCTATATGTTACATATACATAATGAATCAATGAAAAAATTCTATTCGCGCTGATTTGATCTCTTCAATGCCACCTTTTTTTTATGAAACGCAAAGCAAGTTCTTTCCAATACTACTTCCAAAATGCCAGTGCACGGATTTGATCTATCAACGAATGTTTTTTTTGTTTTTCAGTATATTTGTGAATGAAAAGGGAAAAAACTGTCATGTATGGTTGATGTTGTTTCTAGGAGAATCTAAAAGCAGTTTAATCGTTGACAATCGCCGTATTATAGAGTTGGATTAGTGTGGCAATGGTTGGCTTAATACAGACACTATTTAACTTATCCCGTGCCGTCCGTTCTCGCTGCTGATCAATTTGGACCGTTCGTTTGGTAACAAACCTAGAAGTGCCCGGCCCATTCCTAACTCCCCTCGGGTCCTATTAGTGCCTTGGCGGTGGTTCAACCAACTAAAAAACCCCAATATGAATCCATTAGTTCTCTCCACCCGTTGTTGCTTCATCCTCATTTTCTCCACCCGTTGCTTCATCTTCATTTTGACCCATTGCTAGTACTTGCCCTGCCTCGACCACCTTGCATTGTTGTAGTGGACAACGCCCCATGAAGGTTAGATTGATTCGGTCACCCACCTATTAGCATTTGGTTCCAATTAGTTTTGGGTTCGGTATCAGTTTTGTTCATATTAGGAATTTCTTCATTACAATAGATGTCTTACTTCACACCCCATGAAGGTTAGATGGATTCAGTCACCTGCCTGTTAGAATTTGGTTCCAATTGGTTTTGGGTTCGGTATCAGTTTTGTTCATATTATGAATTTCTTCATTGCAATAGACGTCTTACTTCGGAAGAAGTCATTTCAATGCGAGCAACCTTGCGTTTTAGCGGCTAGGGGTGGCACCATGACCCTAGATGATGCTGTTTTCTACTTGGGGATGGAGCATTCACCCAGACTGACTGTTGATTGTTGAAGCCGCTGTTCGTCACCTTCTCAGACCACAAAATTTGACAAGAATTGGTCAAGACCCTGTTTGTGGAGAGATTTTTGTAATTTGCAGGACTGGACAGGAAGTAGACATACTTTATAGGTATAATGTGTTCGTGGATGAAAATGCTATCATCTTTGCTATGGTTGACTACCTCTGGCTTTCGAGACTGCATCAACCAATTGAGTACCTTAGCAACTGCCTACCCATCCGACATTAAGTCTTAGAATTTGTAAAACTTTTATGTTAATGAAGTTTATATGTACTGATGAAACTTTTATGTTAATCATTGAACTATTACTTAGGTTGAATTGTTAATTGAATCGGTTTGTCTTGATTGTGGTCCACGTGTACACCTCTATGTAAGCATAGAGGATCCCAAACATGCCTTCTTCTATAGGTGGATAGTACCCTGAACTGGTGGTGACACAACATTTCATCTTGGCAGGAGTGTGAGGGTTTTGAAGGACATTTTGGTGCCTTGGTGGGAGGCAAAATCATAGACAAAAGACCTGGGCCGACCTCTTCACTCAGAGTGTGCAACACTTTGAACCCTGACTGCTCTAGGGCTACATCTAGCTCCAACTACTCCCAGTGGTCGGCACCATCCCGGGGCACCGTCGTGAGAAGAACACCGGCTTCCAGCAGAGGAGGCTACAATGGGAGGGGCCGCCCATCCCGTGCCATGTCGAGAATAACCCCTATGCATACTAGCCACCACTTTTGTGTCGCTGCGGCTTGAATACGCCTCGGTGGATTTCATGGAGTGATGGAAATCTAGGACGTCGGTCCACAGATTCTGCAGGGCAAATAATGTAACTCGATTTCTTTCTTGTTCATTCTATTTTGGCAATGCAAATGCTGAAATCCCGCTGTACTTATGGTAATTTTGTTTTTTCATATCCTGACTTAGATTATGGGTTCTTTAAGTGGCACGATCCCCTATATGAAAAAATTATTAGGACTTTGACTTTGGATTAATGTAACAAGATTTGGGAGCTGAAGGCGGAGGCCAATGTTACAACAAATGAAGAACATCTGTAGGAGGAGGAAGAGATTATGCCACAGATTGAAGAAATGGCCAGGGTTCCAACGAGGATGATGGAAGATTTCATACCTTTGAGAAAGAAATGTGCTTCCTGTTCTTGCTTCACCTATTTTGCATTTATCTTAGTTCTTGGCATGTTCACTGGCAAGTTGCTTAGTTCACTGTAGTAGATTCAAGTATCAATTTATGATGTATCAGACTAAAATTTGTCACTTTTGTACAACTATTGTTGAACTAAATGCAAGGTGATTATCCAGGTGTTCAATTGATTGAACTGTAAATGATAGTAGATCCAAGTATCAATTGATGTGTTGGAGGCATCCTACTTCCCTGGACACTGGGCCCATGTATAGGGGCAACCAATTTATTGAACTGTATATACACTCCTACGGTCCTACCACACCTTCCTCCCATCCATTCACCACTCTGCTTCCTTGCTTTGCTTCACCCTACTCCAACATCCCCCTAACCCCCTGCACCCCCACCCTGCCGCCACCCTCCCTCCCCGTCCATGCACATAGCTTTTCTTTTCCTCATTGCTATTGTTCATCATCGCCGCTCCTACTCATCAACACTGCTCAGCCCTTGCTCCGCGCCGGTGCACATCGCTGGATTGCCCACACAGATCCATCGGTGAATGAGCTGCTGCTGTCATTGGTGTTGCCACTCGTGCTCACTGCCACTAGATATAAAGGCAAGTGTAATAAGGCCTTACTTGCATCGCCATCCCTTCTCCTCGAAGCTCATCTCCTTATTAATGTTTATTGATGCAATTCCATGGTAGGACGGCCTTATGTCTTCAGCTAGTGGTGTCCTTCCAGATGAAGGAGGCCTGCAACATGAGGAACATAGGGGATAGCCTCTCAGACGATGTGCTTGTTGACATCTTTAGCTACCTTCCCGCCTGGTCCTTGTGCTACTGCAAGTGTGTCTATCGCTCCTGGAGGCGTGTCATCTCTGACTCCTATCAATGTAAGAAGCTTTCACAGACTGTCATCGGCTTCTTCTATGGCAGCTAGTGGAAGGGCAATCGCCACTTCACCAGCATCACCAGTGAACGGCCCTCCTTGTCCTTCTTGCCCTTCCCCCTTAAAAAAGTCCTAGTCTTAGATTGTTGCAGCGACCTCATCCTTTGTTGGTGTGCTGGGCTTGATGGATTACGTCGCTATGTTGTCTACAATCCGACAACCCACAAATGGCATGCACTACCACGTAGCATCCATTCTGTTGGTCAGGCTCGCTTAGGTTTTGACCCAACATCCTCGCACTTCCATGTGATTGAATTTATTGAGGTGGAGGGTGCATGCATAGGTGTGGAGAACTACTCATCTAAAATTGTAGCATGTATCTTTAAAGAATTTGAATGGGGTGAGGGTAGTATTGTTCTACGTTCAAAATTGAGAAGTGTTTTTCTTAATGATTTTATGCACATGCTTGAGTACTCTGTGATAGTTGCTGTGGATATGGAGGGAAAGACATGGAGGACAATTTGTAAATTAGGTGGTGTTGAAATGTCCATCCATCAAGCTTAGGGTCACCTATGTGTGCTGTGCTAATTTTTTCAATAGGTCTTGGCTTTTAGTGTGGATACTTGAAGACTATGGTACTGATAACTGGAGTTTGAAGCATGTTGTGGACACGGAGGAACTGTTTGGACGCATGAATATTAAAGTTGGTTCTCTACTTTGTGATGAGGAGTAAAGAGTGATTATAGTTCACCCAGAATAGAATTTCATTTTCCTTGTTGGGAAGGATAGAATATTGATTGCATATGACATGGACCACAGAAAGGTTCATGTCATCCATGCCCATGTCATCCGCTTTTGTAGATCAAGAGGGCATTTCCATATGAATAGGCCTTACTATCTTCCTTATATTCCCTTGTTCATGGAGTCATTAGTAGAGCAGTAAAGGTGCATTTCCTGCATTCGTTGTCATGATAGTCTTTGTTCAGGTAGGCAACTGTTTTCATTCTATGTATGTATATGGCTTGTTAACTAAAGGAATGGTATGTTCAATATTATTAATTCTACTACTTTGTTCAGGTTGTGGATCAGAGATGAAGAAGAGGGGTTCCATGGTGCATTGGCTACCAATCTGAAGGATGCACTAATTATATTCATTTTTCCTTGCAAGCAGGAGTGCCACATAGAAGGAGCACAACTATGTCATTTTGTTATGTTATGTAAGTCTGTATACATCAGTACCTCTAGTATGCTCTATGTACAGCTTGTGTTAGGACATCAGTTGAGAAAGATTTTATGGTAGCGTCCATTGTTGTTGTAAAAAGTACTCTTGTTTGTGAACATGATTTATGGATGTAATGATTATATATTTGTATGCTTTGTGTTCATGAAGCTATTAAGGGCCCAACTGAATTAGTAACTATTGTGAAATCAGATGAAATTCTATCACCGTTGCTATACGTATGATGTGGCAGGGATCAAAAATATATCACCGCTGAATCCTTTTGTAACCCGACACCGACTAAACGATAATCAAAGGTGGATCGTGGTGCAAGGCGATGGTGACTTTGACCTTTGTACTAACGGATCATGCATTGAAGCGATGGTGGTGTTAAGCTCTACACAGGCATCTCGGCGTCGAACCAACAGTGAACTCGCACCACTAACAGTCGAGTCAAAGTATAAGGCGACGGTGCTGGTGACCACTACACAGGCAGTTGATGTGCCCACATGACAATTTTGATACCCTCGACACAATCAGATCATTTTCCAATGTGGCGGTGTTAGTGTACATCCATAATGGGGTCGTGCTCCAAAGCAACTGAAGTAAGGATCCAATCACGGATGGATCTTAAGCAAATCGGTAGTGTTGGTGTACACCATAGTCGGTTCCAAATGCAGATAGTGAAGGCTATGTCCATCACTGTCGACAGCTTACTGCCGAGGCCAAAATTGGACTACGATGTGGGTTACGACGATGCTGTGAAAGGTGCGACTATAGTAGTGCTAGAAAGCTTGGAGAAGCTTGGAGAGTGTTGTTATTTTTAACGCATACAGAAATAATCCACAAGCGCATGAAATTACCATTGTAGCATTTCACCCCAGAAGTATTCAGGGTATCATATTTCCACGAGGAACGAATGTGCAGAAGTCTCTTAGCTAGCTCACCTAAGGTAATAAGAAGAAGGATAGCTTGGGTAGCGAGGTTTTCTAAGGATAGAGATCCTAAGCTAAGATAGCTTTACCACTATAGACTTGCTTCGGGCACTGGTTAATACTTGGTCTACCTAGCGTTGCTGGCCTATAGCTCTACACCGTATCCGAACGTGGGAGATTATGAAGGACGGATAGGGCTATCACCACTTACCGCCTACCCCTCAACCAAAGGATACGAGGGAAACGAAGGTAGCCTCTAGCCTAGACACCACGTCTACGCTATCGACTACTACTCTAGCACCGTATAGGATTATCTGTCTTTATCAGGAGCCCTCTACTAGAGTATCTGCCATAGGGATAGATGATGAACCCGCAAGTACATAGTAAACAAGACTAACTTAAAGTAAGAGCTCACCACCGTAGAAGAACATGAACCTTTGCACTCCAAATAGTACTAGATTCGTTGAGGTACAAGTGAAGAGGGAACCGACATTCTCGGCATTCCTTCCGCTATGTGTACAAGGGACCCCAAGTACACAAATGGAGGTAGGCGACAACTCTGGTACTTCTCCACTCTTACTCACTCACTCCCTCCCTATACTAAGACTAGCTAGAGAGCTAACATATGAATGGAGCTCTTCTCTCTTCTTGCTACATTGTGTCTCCTATGTGTTGATTGATGAATGTATGAGGGGATGGCCTCCTTTTATAGGTGGAGAGGATGGGGTCCTTGGAAATATGCTTGATCCTCATATGGAAGGAGCAAACCGACCTCCAAACCGCCATCTAGGTACGTTGAACCAGGCAAGCACATGTGGAACCATCATTGCAAGGGCGGTATCTGTCAACCGACCAAAGTTGAGGCCAAATGGGCCAGGTTGGGGTGTGATGGCTGGGCCCAATAACACCCCTCTTTAGTCGGTGATCTCTTGTGAACTTCTTGTCTTGGCCCTTCATCCCAAGTTTGCAAGGTAAGTGGGCCTTCTTGCTTCTTCTTCTTCTTTGTTTGCTTTGGGCCCAAATGAAGAATGGATGTTTCTTTCCTTTTCTTTTGGCCCAACTTGGTATGTTTCCATGTTTTATCCTGCAAAACATTATAAACACCAAAACTTGTGGAAATGATTAGTTTTAAGTCCTATTTGTAGGTTTGGTGTTGGTTTTAGTGAATTTCATACAAATGTGGGTGGTAAGAATTATGAGTTAAGCACCACCAACAAGCTCCCCCACACTTAGAACTTTGCTCGTCCTCGAGTAAAGTTCTAAGGACTAAGCAGGTTCATCTCCTTGATTTTGAAATATGCATACAAGTTATTCCAAACCTCACCTGGACCTATGAACATTCTGAGTGTCTACCATAAAATCTTGAGTGATTGGTTAATGGAACAGTAAGGATTCAAATCCCCTTACTACACTTTGCTCAAAAACTTGGGTTTTGTTTGATTTTGAAAAAAATAAAGTTTAGCTTTGCTCCTCAAAATGATTCACTCGATTGTTCAATGTGTATAGTCCTTACCAAAGGCTTTTGATATTTTCCTTCTTTTCATCCTACCTCTAGAGGCTTTTTGTGGAGTTTTTTTGGACTGGTATGAAAGAGAGGCATACTTGCATCACATAATATTGCTAAGTCAAAGACCGGATCCAAGGAGATACAAGTCATATACTTTGATCAAGATTGTGCAAGTGTGTGGAATTTTGAAAATTTTCCTAATTCTAAATATTTTTGTACTCCTTTGATCATGACTCTCTGTCTCTCTTTTTGATGATTGCCTTTAATTTGAGAGTATGGGCTATCTTTCTTTCTTTTTCTTTTCTTCATGCTTCTTAGCATGGGATTATTCATGCTCTTTGGCATGGACTTCTTTTTTTCTCATGCTTTTTAGCATGGATATATTTTTTTTCTTGTTTTTAGCATAGCCCATACTTTCTTTTGGCACATGAAACTTTGAGAGAGATGCTCATGTCATAAGAATGGAGTATTTATTTTTGTGGACGGAAAAGCATGTTTTTGCGTAACTCTCAGTGTAAGTGATGAGGACCTACAACCATTATGCAAGGTCCAATGACCCGAGCTCGAAGGCGACAACTTAATTTAGAGGTGAGCTCATTCTTAAGTGATCCTTTTCATACTTTTGAGAATAGATTGCTACCTAATGATGTTATATTGATTAGGAACATTGGAGAGGGTCTTGAGGGACACAGAGGAAGAGGTGGAGGCAAGGATGATCAGCAAGAACATCCAACAAGAACCGGAGGCCCGGTCCAACATGATTTCGAGTCTGCCTCGGCCTCCAGGACCAGTCTGCCTTAAACTGGTCACCCAAGACACATCCGGACTCCATTTTCGACGATCCACATATGGATGGAAAGCTAATTTGATAAGGAAGCCAATCCAAGTGGTCTCACATTAAAATCTATTGGGAATCAATAGGAATCATGGTCACAAGTCTGCATCCAGAATCTACCACGGTGCTACGACACCGTCTTTTGGTCCGTTGGACCATGTATCGTGTTTGGGCCCATTAGGGCACGTCCAGGGGTCTTGTACGACCCTAGAGTCTTCATAAACAGACACCACCCCTCCATTAGGGTTTGGGTTTTGCTTAGATTATTCTATCAAGAACAGTTTCGCCGTTCATCGGTTTGTGAGACCCCAACTTCGTGAGATTAATCATTCATCTGCAATTTGGTTGTGTTCTTGCTTGTGTTCTTCGTTGCGTCGGCAGGGATTAGCCTTCTTGGCGAGGTCAACCTAGTCCATGACTCGGTTGATAACCAGAGGAGCTGTGGTGCTAAGATTGCAGGGTTGGATCTTTCGATCTGAAGCCAGATCGGTGTGTCATTCTCCGCCACAACGATAGTTACCTCTACCTGACGGAAGATCAGGATCCCTGCCCCTATTAGTAAGAGTTAGCAATTTATTTGTGGGTGTACGTAAATCTTGATCTTGGGTGCATGACGAGAATCTCAACAAGGGTCACAACAATTTGACAAAGCTCAATGTAAATGCAAGCAGCATATGACTAAGGTTTTGTATCATGGAATATTGTCATATAGCCTTGGTAGGGATTATAATCATTTGAGGAGCTTGGTAATTGAGATTTTGATTTTATAAATAAATCCCAAGTATTTTGCAAAAGTGAGCAAGTTTCATTTTCATCCTACTATATCTCATATTCCAATTACCTAGATAAAATGGGTTCCCTATGATAAGTTGTTCACAAGTGTAGGAATATTAGTAAGGAATAAAAGGTATGCAAACTTTTAATCATAGGATGACATGGAGATGGAGCGTCACTTTTTAGTTTGCATTTTTAAATTTGTTCAATTTTTTTGAACTTTCTAAATGTAGGGAGTGAGGGTAGTGTTGCCCAAACCATCGTTGTAGAGGAAGGAGTTTAAGGGATTCAGATCTGGTTTGACTAAACCAGAGGTTCAGCCAATCCTTCTCTAAAGCTATTTGTCCTGTCCTTCTGCATGATGATCGTCCGAGGTTGTGCAACATGTTGGTGGGATATTTCGAAGGTGTGTTCATTATGCTTGAGAGATCTCCCCACACTTATTCTTGTACCTATTTTATTCAAATAGAGAAAAACAAAAACAAACAAGGGCTCTTCTAGTTGAAATACTGGGAGCCTAAATTTTATTTTATTGTTATATTTATTTTATTTATTATTTTATTATTATTATAGCAAAACATTTATATATTATATATCTATGTATATATTTTTATTATTTTTTATTGTTCACCCAACTTTTTATGTTTTTAGCATAACTTATACAAGGCTAAGGTAAAGTTTGCAGAATAATCATAGCCTTGATTTATCTCCATTATAAATTACTTCCATTATTTCTGAAAATAATACTCCAACTTCATTAATCAAATTTCAACACCATGCCAAACTTTAATTAAAGAAGGCTATTTTAACCTAAGCACCATGCTTAATTTGAAAACCCTATGGATGTATCATTAATAAATACATCCAAACCAGAGCATACATCATAACCAAAGGGAGTTTGAATTTGTATGAGCAAGATATATTCTTATGGAGATAAAAATGAGTGAAGGAGTTGGTGAACTTTTATTTACCTTTGCATACCTGAGTATTCTTACCGGCCGCATTTGTGGAGGGAAGCTTTGGAGCTGCTGTAGTGGCATCTTGATTGTAGAAGGTCCATCTCAGGTTAGCACCAAGGCTAGGCCACACACACAGTTGGTGTATATGGAACATGGGCTTTGGTGGTAAACAGCAAAGGTATAGAAGAGGAGAATTCTTGATGGAGTCAGGCGGCACTTTGGTGTTTGGGTTTCAAGAAAATAGAGGACAATTGCATTTATGCAAAGTTCAAGAATGGGAAATACATTTTCCTAGTCTTGTATGTGGATGACATCTTGCTCGCTAGCAGTGATGTTAATCTACTACTAGAAACAAAGTAGTTCTTGTCCTCAAAGTTTGATATGAAGGATCTCGATGAAGCTTCATTCATCCTAAGAATAGAGATTCACTGAGATAGAGAAAATGGGGTTTTAGGATTATCACAAAAGGAATACTTAGAAAAAGTTCTAAAGAAATACAGTATACAAAATTATAATCTTCACCTTCTCCCATAGTCAAGGGCGATAGATATGGGGAATTTCAATGTCCCAGGAACCAATATGAGATCGATCAAATAAAAGCAGTTCCATATAGTTCAGCTATCGGAAGTTTACAGTATGCTTAAGTGTGTACTCGCCCTGACTTAGCATTTGTTACCGGGTTACTTGGCAGATATCAGAGTAATCCAGGAATAGAACACTGGAAATTAGTAAAGAATGTTTTGCGTTACCTGCAAGGTATGAAGGGTCTCATGCTAACATACAGAAGATCTGATTCCCTGCACATAGAGGGGTATATAGATTCTGATTATGCGAGAGATGATATAAAGTCCACATCAGGATACATATTCACTCTCGTAGGAGGAGCTACATCATGGAAAAACTCAAAGCAAAATGTCACTACATCGTCCACAATGTATGCCGAGTTTGTAGCATGTTATGAGGCCATAGGGCAGGTGAATTGGCTAAAGAAATTCATGCTCGGGTTGAAAGTGGTAGACGACATACATAAACCACTAAAGTTATACTGCGATAATAATCCAGCAGTATGTTATGCTCACAACAATAAGTCAAGTGGTGCTGCCAAACACATTGACATAAAGTATTATGTTGTGAAAGATATAGTTCGGAATCATATAATTAGTCTTGAGCATATAAGAATAGAAAAGATGCTCGTGGATCCACTTACAAAAGGCTTACCACGCAACGTGTTCAGAGAACACTTAGCTGGCATGGGTTTAAGGGAAAGCCTATGATTCCTGGACAATAAGGGCCTAGTTGAGAATCTATTTCAAAATAGAGAGGTGCATTGTAGCTATTTAATCTAATGGCAACTGATCTGTGATGGAATGGGAACAAGATAAAGTAAGTAAGTTAAGTTTAAGTCATAAGGTGAGATCAAGGGGGAGAATGTTAGATTGATCTCTTCTAATTGGCCCAACGGCCAATTGGGCCCTTGGATCCACGCCCTAATCGGGGGTGCCCAATCGCTCCATGGTTGGTGGGCCCCCATCGCATAGTGCCAAAAAAAGGGAGGTGGGGCTCAAGGCATAAGGCACGAGGTTCACCTGAGCCGCCAGATGCCCCACCTATAGTCCCTTAAACCCTAGCCGATCTAGAGGGGGGCCCTTGCCAGCGATGGGAAGCTCCACCACTGGCCACTGCCGCCTCTGTACTGCCGCTTCCACGATAGCGCCTTCACCGCCGGGTTTCACCGTACCACCATCAAGCAACCCCATGGCCAACTCATCTTCTATGAAGGCAGTCGATGGTTTGCACCTCCTCAATCCCTCTCTCTCTCTCTCACTCTATCTATTAATCCTGTACAAGTACATGTTCTAGGACTCGCTATTTATTCCAAATGTAAGTAAACATGCTAGATCTATGGCTAGTTGATCCTATAAGTTTCTATCACCTGCTACACCAGACTTCTCCGGTGAGACCATTGGAGCCCAAAGTCTCGATGTTTTCTTCCTTGCCGACCGCCTAACCCTTGTGCCTGCCTTCGAGCCACAATAGCAGCGCCTCGACTCACCTCGTGACCACATCCTCAACCTCTGCCAGGCGCCCATCTCCACCGAGCCGTGCCTCGATAACATCCGTGCCAGTGTCGTCATGCCCACGCATGGGAACGCCGGGGTGCACCATGAAGCCGCACCACCGGAACAACCTCTTAGAGCCCCACGTCAACAGCTGGAGCCCAGCGCTGAGCCATGAGCACGTGCAGATGGCATCAACATGACCTCGGCCTTTCCTGCACTGACCCCCACCTACACCGCGTGGACGCCCGGTTCCAAGCCCATCGGTCAGCCATTCGTATCCCAAGGCCTCGCCTTTCCCTATTTCTCTCTGTGTCCATGCCTGTGTCAGCCTTCGAACCAGCATGTTTACCCTACAGGGGCGCAATGCCATGCCGAAGGCTACCCACGGCCGTCACACGGACACGACACCTTCAAACACACGCTCATGCGCACCTCGCATAGGCATGGCGTCATGAACCGTCCACGGTCGTGGCTGTGCACAAGAGCACGCACTCATGCATGGTCACCAGGTATTGCACACCAAGGCACACCTGCTCGACATGGCACCGGCTCATGTGTCACAGTGGTGCCACGCCACCCGTGGTCGCCATGACCATGCTGTCATGTGATTCACCCTAGCCATGGCACCAGGGGCTGCACCGTCGAGGCCTCACTGCCACCACACATGCATGAACCTTGTCTGTAGCCAGAAACCCCAACCTTTCCTTTGACCCGGAGTCCGCCGCCTGATGGAGCCCATTTCCGCCATAGTCAAGAAGCACTGCGACTGGAGCATGGCCAACCTTCCTTGCCACCGTCAGAACCTCGGAGTGGAGTCATGCCCTTTTGCTCCATTTTAAACAGCCGAGATCTCCCTTCCCTTCTCTTCCCTCGTACAACACGTTGGAGACCACCTCGCTGTAGAAGCACACGAGCTCACGCTTGCCTCGGCAAGAGCCACTGTCGAGCGCCTACAAGCCTCCTATTGAGCACCTAGAGGGCACCCTATCCCCCTTTGACTTCTCTTGCTGTTGGGCCAGCAGCAGCGATTAAGGCCGCCAGGCCCATCGCGGTTCCCAGCCTAGCGCTGGCGCCTCTCCCCTTTCCCTCTCATCTTCCTCTCTAGGATGGTTGGTAGCGCCAGGCCCAAGACGACCCTTCACCAGCATAGGCACCTTTCTCCTTGTTGGGCCTATGCTATTGCACTTGAATCCCAACCGATCGATGCCCTTTCTCCTTCATCTGTTTTTAGTTTCCCTTTCCCACCTTTGTAAATTCACCATAAATTCATCCTAGTTCCAAAAATTATGAAACAAGTTTAATAATTTTTCTAAAATCCTACCATACCTCCTAGTGTAGTCCTTGAGTCTAGTGAGTTAGGTTTTTGTCACATTTTTATTGGTTCTTATTGGTGGTCATTCTTGGCTTTTCTTTGCATAGCGACGACTCGAGCTCGGATGGATCCGGTGATGCACCCGGACATGATGGATCTCGATGGTGGATGACCCCAACTTCTAGAGACACGTACCACTACTTCCTCAACATTGCAGGTGTCATGGCAGCACCTAATCCTAGAGAAACCTATTAGGCATTGCAAGTGAATGGCTAGCGCTTTACTTTACTCATTTCCTAGTATATGTGATGCATGCTATTGCCTAAGCCTTGATTGTCTTGATTGAAAACCCCTTCACCCTGACTACCCAGCTTTGTGCTCATACTTATATATTGCCTACCTACTTGCATGCATTTACTTCCATCATTATTACATATATGCCTTGTTATGTGATGTGATGGTTGGTTGGTGTTGTGGTTGGTGGATCAGGGTTGGCCATGGGGCTTCCCCGTGAGATAGATGGTTGGTTGGCGTGACGGGAGCATTGAATCCCATGTGGGTGGTGGTGATTGAGGAGTTCTAGAGATATTCCTTGCCTTGACCTATTTTTTTGGTGATATTGGCCGGAGTGAGGATTTACCCTGGAGGGGTGCACTTGGTGCATGGAAAGCCCTGGATCTAGTTCTGATGGATATGATGGTTATCACATGACAGGCATGTGGTGGTGGCTACTCGTGAGAGGTGGGCACACACGATAGTGGTGGAAGGTGCTTGCTCTGGCCAATTAAGGAATGTTGTGGGTTGATGCCTAGGACACAGGACTATGTTAAACGTGCATGCCATAGGCCCTGAATGGGCGAGGCCTGTTCTATTGAGTTAGTGTGGACTAAGCCTATTCTGTGGGAGGAGAGGTGCATGGGGTTTAGCCCTAGGAGCATAGTGAAAAGGATGCCGATGGTTTTTTCGGCTACCCTAATCTCGATCCCAAGTGTATACGCCGTGCCGTATGCTACTCCACATGGGGACAGACTGGTGAGGAATGTGCTAGTTCTTGAGTGGTGTTCGCTGTAGTAGAACCGATCAGTTTATAAGAGCACAAGTACAATAATAGCCCGCAAGCGGTCGTACTATTATACTTGAGCCCATATAAACCTGGTAGTCCATCGAGTACTGCGAAGGGTCTCAATTTAACCAACATACAAATAAGATCGTACATGATTCAATATACATGTCACACATTACATAAAGTTCACAAATACGGTTCATCCATCAGAGTACGAATTAAAGTTATTACAAACCATGTTCAGGTAAGATAGCAGCGGAAGCAAATTAAAAGTTTGAAACTAACATCTATAATATTGTTTAAATATAGTGACAGCTCACGATCACAGTTCCACAAAAGCATAAGAGAGGGATTAATAAGAGATGCCTACTCAGGGCTTACTCCTCATCCATGGTGGAGCAGAAGCAGTTCTTGCAATAGCCATGATAAACTATACCATCTGCAACAATGGGAAATAAAACCCTAAGTACGAGAAGGTACTCAGCTAGACTTACCCGTCATAAACCAAAAATAAAGTGACTCCAAGGATTATGCAAGGCTTTATAAGTGGAGCTAGCTTGACAACATTTTGCATAAAAAGCTTACCAATTCAAGTATACAGTTATAATTCAGTCATCAAGTTAATTATAACTATTCATCTCTAGATTAGCAACTAACATGTGCCAAATATGTGGTATATCATTTAGTAGCATACAATAGTAACCAAAGCCGGTATAATAATTCCACGGTCATCCGAACCATCATATTCCATAACACAGTTACTACGATGTTGGGACTAGCCAAGTTTCTCACTGTCCGGGAGAGACGGTGATTCGAATCGATTTCAACCAGCTGGGAATTTATTCCTAACACAAACCTAGGCATACTAGATCAACGGTCACCTTTGGTACAACTCAGGTCCACATTACACAGATTTGCCCAACACCGCACAATCAGGGACAACTAGCTGCCAGGATGTTTAGGCCCGGCCTGCCCTTGGGCTCACTTCGGGCTCCCCGCACATCCTTACTACCATCCAGAGTGCGCACTCTAACAGAACGGGCCTTGGCCTGAGTTGGGCTACTCGGCTTCACGGTCGGAATGAGTTATCCGGCCAGCTAAGTGAGAGGCATGCGATCAATCTTGATAGAAGCGCCAACAACAGTATGGTCCTTAATCGGCAGAGACAAAATCATATGAGTCAACCTACACATAGACTTCGCCCGGCCTCCAGTTACATTATCCCATGGTTCTTTTCCATGATAGCAAATATAGCGAACCGTGCTTTGGTATCCACCTATATCTCACAGGTGACAGGAAACCACCTGACTTCTACCGATCTAAGCATGGCTAAGCACATATTCGATCCTAGACCTACACAGGGTTAAAGGTATATGTGTTTACACCAAAATTTGGGAAGAAGAATACGGGAACTCAAAGCTCCCAAGATCATGTCATCAAGGAATCGATTGCATAAAGGTCGATATCAGCTGATTCAAATGCAGCACTAGAATTGGCTCTCTTCAGATGATGCCAGCAGATAATGACAAAAAGCTACGGTTGGCGTCGGGAAAACATGTCGGACTCTACAAAAAGAGAAAGATTAGGGTCCAAGTTATCTTAAATTAGGAATGTTTTCTCTTATGCCAAAGATTGTAATGAGTCGTGCTTAAGTAGAATTCATGCTTGTGTTCTGGGTATAAATATTGGTAGCCGGCTATTGTAAAAGGCATCCAATCAATCAAATACAATTTACTTTTTTCAGCTCCATGGTAACCCTTAGGAGTAAGAGTAGAGTAGATCTCAACGAGTTCTTCAACAAGAAGGGATGCATCGGTTCAGCCGACCTCCGGCTTGTCTATAAGTACTGTCATGGCTTATACTTCTGTTTGTACAGTTGTATCAGTTAAGTTCAACCTCCACTGCAAACTCTAGTATAAGCTAGTTATCGACTCTTATCTAGTTCAAGTATGGCTGCATCGATCCGGTCGACCTCCACTGCTCGAATTAGATTAAGGTCAAGTTATTGGCTCTACCTAAGAGTGGCAACCTTTGGGTAGATTCATTAAGTTACCGATCTTGCTGATGCTCTTATTGTCATTAGTTTGTAGCAACATCAACCTGCCCAGTCGAGATCGATCTAGATTGGCCTCATATCCTTTTACTCCATCGCTTGCTTTGTCATAACACGATGTTTCTTACTTTGAGCGATGGGTTATGTTTTATCGGCTGCTCTACTTTGATCTTGATCGCGCAAAGTACACGATTAAGGCACGTATGATCTTGAAGAGGTTTGCTGGCTAGTTAAATCTGGTTTATGGTTAGCTATTATGGCTGTAATGATCCGGTTGATCCCCACTTATAGCACTGTAGATTGGAGGATGCTAGTTGGTAGATTTGTTCTCTATCAGGTGTGACCTTAACTGTTTGCTATGCCTGCATCGGCTAAATAATCGATCGCCTATGCTTGAATGCCTATAGTGTGTCTCCATGGTTCTGTTAAACGTGAATAGATCTGTTTACTTTAAAGGTTTGATTTGTTATCTTTATCATGGCTGCATCGATCCGGTCGAACCCCACTATTAGAGATAGCAGGTTAGGTCTGATGAGTTTATAGGTTTGTCCATGTTAAATAGTCGATTGTTCGCATGCTGTAGTCCCTTTTACCCAAATGAGCTATTTCACCCGATCCGCTATGAGCTTTCGCACATATAGCATGTCTTTCGGAAAGCCTATCAATGTATAGATGGTTTTACGGATTCTAAGGTTTTAGTTTGTTATTATCATCATAGCTGCCATCGATCCGGTCGAACCTCACTGTTGATGGTAACAGATTAGATTCAGAGCGTTTGTAAATCCATTCATACCAGACAGTCAATTTGTTTGTATGTTATATCCTTTCTCTTTAGATTCATCAGCTCAATGATTCACACTGGTAATATCCACCTAGTTGATGATTTCACTTACATCTGTGGGCATTGTACTTATCAACATAAAATCAATCGCGATCCATAAGCTCTACTGTCCATAACAACCGATTTCTTTGTGTATCGGCTATTTAGTCGATTTTCCCGTCTGACTGCTCTCGAAATGGCACATTTGTAACTTTCTGGGCAAAGACCGGCATGTTCTCTCCTTGTCAATTGCAGGGTCAAATTGACTGGCACATCTCGGGAGGAATACGCAGGATTGGCTAACCCTACGTTGAAGCCAAGCGGATCTCCGGGCTCATCCAAAGCAGATCCTTCCAGCTTGCTGTGTGCCGACACGTTTTCGTGCCGACACACATTTTGGCACACCCGGTGGGACACCACAATTGTCATGGCAACTTACAACAATAATGACATCCTTATGGTGCCTTATGAAGACCTACCTGATGAAAATAAAGATGTCATCAGCAAAGCTATAGAAGAATTTCAGAACAAGTGTTTGTTGTCCTACACCAAGACATGTGACAATAAAATTGTTTAGAAATATCCACTACCAAGAGTTCTGTTGCATGGGCAGACTGATGAAGCTGAAGACAGGCATTTCTTTATAGAGGCTGTAAACAAATATGTTCATGACGCCATATTAAACCACAATGCAGTTTTCCTGAACACATTCCACAACACCATGAAAGAGGTGTTTCATGGATATCCAATTGATCAGGTTGGACCAGCTTATTACAACATTCCACATCCGTCGACTCAGGGAACTAATTAGGCCAGTACTAGCCATCAAGAAGTAGCATCCGCTAGTAATGATGATGTCCAGGTAGTTTAGAGTTCATCTAAGCAAGTTCAAGGTGCTACTACTAATCAAATACAGTATAATCCTAGATCGTCAGTGCAGTAGCCGACGGGGCAAGGTTAGAACTAGATAGTTAATTTTGGCACATCAGGCCAAATACTGTCATCGGCCTCAAAAAATAGCGCCATCAGTTCAAAGGATTCATAGGGATACAGATCCTAACGTCTATAACTAGTGACTTCAAGCAGCAAACCAGCAAAGGACCCAACAGATAGAGATTCCACAAGGATATCATTATGGCATGGATTACAACACCCTTCACATGATTCTGAATCCAGGGTATCAAGGTACATGGGATTTTAATCCACAGATGGGTCAGCAGTTGCAGAGAAATCCAAATTCAAATGTTGATGAGTTGTTGCTTAGAGTGACCGAAATGATGAAGAATCAGTTTGGTTTGAAGCCAAAAGGGCAGACCTTCTCATACAAACGCCCATATCTAGAGTGGTATGATTTGGTCGCTTTTCCTACAAATTACAGGCTCCCAGAGTTTGCTAAGTTCACTGGCCAAGACAGTACAAGTACAATAGAACATGTTAGTCGGTATCTTACACAGTTGGGCAAAGCATCCATTAAAGAGGCCCATCGAGTTTGTTTCTTCTTCATGTCTCTGTCAGGGCCAGCCTTCACTTGGTTTTTATCGCTGCCAGTTAACTCCATTGCCAATTGGGCTGACCTAGAGAAGAAGTTTCATACATATTTCTACACTGGGACAGGAGAAAAGAAGATTACCGATCTGACAACTATAAGGCAGAGAACTAATGAATCGGGCACCGAGTTTCTTCAGAGGTTCCGAGAGACTAGAAATTTGTGCTTCTCATTAAACTTGACTGATGATTAGCTAGCTGCTTTGGCCGTTCAAGGAATGTTGCCAACATGGGGAGAGAAGCTACTGGGACAAGAATTTGACAACTTGGGTCAGTTGGCTCAACGAGTGGCAGCGCTCAATAGCCAATTCCAGAATATGCGTAGAGATACCCTATTCTAGAAAAGTACTACAATGGCCGAAGCCTATAATCCATATTTAGTCAATGATGGCTATGAGGACGATGAAGAAGAAGAGGTTGCTGCGACCGAATGGAATTGGGGTAAGAAGACAGTAATGGTGTCAAATCCTTGGGGAAGAGGAGTCAAAGAGAGCTATTATTTCGACGTCACAAAATCATACAAGCTCTTCGATTTTTGCTAGAGAAGGGACAGATCAAGCTGTCCGATAATCATGTTATGTTGTCCCCTGATCAGTTGAAGAATAAGAAGTTCTACAAATTTTAGAACGCCACTTCTCATTATACTAATGAGTGCAGAGTTTTCTGGTAGCATATACAGAAGGCTATTCAGCAAGGAAAGCTCAAATTTGATACGCCTCGAAAGATGAAAGTCGATGATAATCCTTTCCCAAGAGATCAGAACATGGTTGATGCTAGGTTGCTCAAAGGAAAGACTAAAGTCCAAACATCAACCAGATCAAAAGAAACTGGAATAGTCAATCCCGAGATGTAAATATCGGCAGATGAATTTAGAGAGGTTAGAAGACGTCGTGACCAACAGAAGAGCCAATATGAGTAGGGAGAGATGTCGAAGGTTAGTGCGACAAGGCCGCGTGTTACATCTCGAATTTTGTTGAATAAATGGCAGCGGTAGAAGGAAAAGAATTATCAGCGTTGGTTAGAAGAGCAAGAATACCAGCGTCAATAGGAAAAAGAGAGGTATGAAAGAAAGCAAGCTGAATCACATTAGAATTGTCCTTTCTTTAGACATTGCTGGAACGAAGGGTTGAAATTGCCTACCAGAAATAACTGCCCAGAGTGCAGCGAGCAATATTGGGAGTTCAGGCAATCTCAAGCCAACCACCGGTCTATCCATGCTCGAGAAGAGTATCCTCATGATAGTATGGATCAGTGCTTAAAAGATAGAAGTGTTTATGATCGGCTTGGAAAGCGAGTTGTTGATCAAAATTGGGCGGATTATGGAGAAGAAAGTAACGAGGAAGAATATGTTTGGTAGGAAGGCCAATGGTGTCTAGGAGGTTTGACAAGAAGCCAGAAAAGATGAGTGCAACGCCTAAGGAACAGAGAGTTGGAACAGACTCAGACATCTGGTAGACCTCAGGTGTGGCGTTCTAAACAAATAGCCGATAGAGGGCAACTATCGGCTAATATTCAAATGACTTTTCTGTTGCCGTTAGAATTCAGGGCTCCAGCAGATCAAGAGGTCTATTCAGATTTTGATGAATCAGAGTATGAAGAAATAGTTGCCAAGTTGACAGTTATATAGCAGGCTATATTTGATAACCTAGTCAAGCATCGGCACTTAAAGGCTTTATATGTAAAAGGTTTTGTTGATGGGAAGCCGATGAGCAAGATGTTGGTGGATGTAGGTGCTTCTATCAATCTTATGCCTTACACCACTTTTTGTAAATTTGGCAAAGGACCAGGAGATTCGATTGAAACTGATATGATGCTTAAGGATTTCAAAGGTAATGCATCTAAGACCAGGGGCAATAAACGTGGAATTAACAATCAGAAGTAAAACTTTGCTCACTACATTCTTCGTCATTGATGGAAAAAGGGTCATATAGTCTACTCCTTGGTCGTGACTGGATTCATGCAAACTGTTGTGCCATCGACCATGCATCAGTGTTTGATTCAGTGGCATGGAGATGATGTTGAGCTAGTTCGCGTTGATGAATCTGTGAGTATCGCAACAGCCGATCTAGTATATTGGGAGCTAGAAAACTTCGAGTGTTTTCTGGCAAGCTGTGGGAAGGAGGCTTCATTAAAGTCAATGGTGAAAGCCAATAGCCAATCCAAGCAGTTGGCTTTGGAAATTTGTTTTAATGTATAATCCAATAGATGGTACAGATGGTAAACTAGGACATGGCTTTACATCGGCCGATGAATTAGAAGAAATAGATATTGGTTCTGGAGATAGGCCTAGGTCGACGTATGTAAGTGCCAAGTTGGATCCTAAGTATAAGCAAGAGTTGGTGGATTTATTAAAGGAATTTAAAGATTGTTTTGCTTGGGAATACTATGAGATGCCTGGTTTAGACCGATCGATTGTTGAACATCAGTTGCCAATCAAACTTGGATATCGGCCGTTTAAACAAGCTCCGAGGAGATTCAACCCAAACACTCTTGATGACATAAAAAGGAGACTGAAAGATTACTAGAAGCAAAATTTATCTGACCGTGCTGATATGCAGAGTGAATATCGAATGTCGTTCCTGTATATAAGAAGAATGGGAAATTAAGAGTGTGCATCGATTTTAGAGATCTAAACAAGGCTACATCCATGGATGATTATCCAATGCCAATAGCCGATATGTTGGTAGATGTAGCAGTCGGGCACAAGGTTATTAGTTTTATGGACGACAATGCAGGATATAATCATATTTTTATGGCTAAGGAAGATATAGCAAAAATAGCTTTTAGATGCTCTGGCACAATCGGTTTATTCGAATGGGTTGTGATGACCTTTGGTCTGAAGAATGTCGGTGCAACTTATCAGAGGGTAATGAATTATATTTTTCATAAGTTGATAAGTAGGATTGTTGAAATGTACATTGACGATGTGATGGTGAAATCTAAGGGATACAAGGAACATCTAGCTGATTTGCGTGAGACTCTAGAATGCAAAAGAAAACATGGTCTGAAAATGAATCCCAATAAGTGTATCTTTGGAGTATCAGCTGGACAATTTTTGGGTTTCATGGTCCATGAGAGAGGAATCAAAGTTGGTCAAAAAAGTATGAAAGCAATTGATGAGGCAGTGCCCCCGACTACTAAAACAAAATTACAATCTTTGCTTGGAAAGATTAATTTTATTAGAAGGTTTATTTCAAATTTGTCGAGAAGAGTTCTGCTGTTTTCTCCCTTGTTGAAGTTGAAAATGATCAAGAATTTAAGTGGGGTGACACACAACAAAAGGCGTTTGAGGAGATAAAAGAATACATGAAGTGTCCACCTATGCTGGTTCCTCCTCAACAAGGTAAACCTTTTAAGTTGTACGTATCGGCCGATGACCAAACGATTGGATCGACCTTGATGCAAGAATTCAAAGGGAAAGAACGAGTTGTTTTATATCTAAGCAGAAGGCTTTTGGATCCAGAGACAAGATATTCTCCCGTCGAGAAACTATGCTTGTGCTTATATTTCTCTTACACTAAGTTACGACACTAATTATCGGCTGAGTGTACAGTTGTCTCCAAGACTGATGTGATCAAGCACATGCTTTCAATGCCAATATTAAATGGAAGGATGGGGAAGTGGATTCTTGAGTTGTCGGAATTTGACTTGAAGTACGAATCAACTATAGCAGTCAAAGGGCAAGTAATAGCTGATTTTGTCACCCAGCATCATAAGCCAAGTGTTGGCTATATAGAGCCGGTACCCTGGATGTTATTCTTTGATGGATCCTCCTGTAAGCAAGGTGGTGGCATTGGTATTGTTATTATTTCACCTCGGGGGGCAAGTTTTGAGTTTGCTCTTCCAACTGAACCAATGATTACCAACAACCAAGCATAATATGAGGCTATTCTTAAGGGGCTCCAACTTCTTGAAGTAAAGGCCGAAGCAATTGTAGTATTTGGAGATTCATAGTTAATTATTAATCAGTTGATCGGCCTATATGAATGTAAAGAAGATACTCTGAGGGGGTATTATGATGAGTGCCAAAGGTTGCTCGGGGAATTTCCTCATGTCTCTCTTCAACATATTCCAAGAGCACAGAATTAAGAGTCTAATCGTTTAGCTCAAAGTGCGTCAGGTTATCGAGTGTTTCAAGAGGTTTTAAGTAGTGAAACCTTGAATAATGATTGGAGAGTTGAAATAGCCGATTACCTTAGGGATCCATCACAAAAGGTTACCAGGAAGCTAAGGTATAAATTGACTAAGTATGTTTTACTAGATGATCAGCTATATTACAAAACAGTCGTTGTGGTGTTGCTTAAATGCTTAAATCAAGAAGAAGCTAAGGTGTTGATGGGTGAAGTACATGAAGGGATATGTGGAGCTCATCAATCAGCTTATAAGATGAAATGGATTATTCATAGAACTGGATATTTCTGACCAACAATACTGGAAGATTGTTTTGAATATTATAAGGGGTGCCAGGACTATCAATGTTTTGGTAATGTCCAGAAATCGCCCGCATCGGCTATGAATCCAATAATCAAACCATGGCCATTTTGAGGTTGGGGAATTGATTTAATTGGCCAGATTTTTCCACCCTTAAGTAAAGGACATAAGTTCATATTGGTAGCGATGGATTACTTCACTAAGTGGGTTGAGGCAATTCCTTTGAAGGCAGTAACCTCAAAAAACATGGTTGATTTCGTCAAGGAGCATATTGTGTATCATTTTGGGATTCCTCAAACTATCACTACCGATCAAGGGACAATGTTCACATCAAAAGAGTTTGGAGATTTTGCTGCCAGAATGGGAATTAAGTTGTTAAATTCTTCTCCTTACTATGCTCAGGCTAATGGCCAGGCAGAGGAATCCAATCATATTATGATTAAGCTGATCAAGAAAAAGATTGAAGAGCAGCCAAAGGAAGTGGTATTCAACGCTTAATGAGGCACTATGGGCATATAGGATGGCCTATCATGGATCGATTAAAATGTCACCTTATGAACTTGTGTATGGTCATAATGCAGTCCTTCCTTGGGAAATTCAAACTAGATCGAGGCATGTCACATTGCAAAATGATTTGTCAGCCAAAGTCTACAAGAATCTTATGATAGATGACTTAGAGGACTTGAGTTGCCATCGGCTACATGCCCTTGAGGATATCAAAGCCAATAAGCTAAGGATTGCAAGGTATTATAATAAAAAGGTCAAGAGCAAACAATTTTCTAAAGGAGACTTAGTCTAGAAAATGAAATTGCCGATCGGATCAAATGACAGCAAGTTTGGCAAATGGTCACCTAATTGGGAAGGACCTTATTGGATTAAACATTGTGCGTCTGGCAATGCTTATATTTTGGAAATACTAAGAGAAGAAGAAGAGTTTGACAGAGCAATTAATGGGAAATATCTAAAGAAATATCATCCTAGCATTTGGGTTAATACTTGATAACCGATTCATTCGGTCATCGGTTCTAATAGCCGATACCAGAAGGGTATCGCCTCTAGTTCAAAAATAAACCAAAAAAGCTGGTACAATATGTATCACCTATAGAGCAAGGGCAAACATAGATTGGGGCAAGGAATATGAGCACAAGAAACCAATTAAAACAAAGAAATTGTTTGCCAGTTTCTCCTATTACAAGCTAAAGGCCGGGGAACACTTTATTCACTATGTCATCGGCCTGGGAAGCAAGGGCTATGGAGTTTGCGGCATCGAAGAAATCCTCAACCAGGCACTCATGATCCTCAGGGTGTTTGGTGGCTAGAAAACCATGGGGAAGAAGTCAAAGTTCATGTCCAGAGCGAGCTTGCGCAGCAGCCAATGCCATGGTGGCACCATGACGAACGCCGTGAAGAGCAACCTCCCTGCACGGTTTAGGATATCGTACAAGCAAACCACCGATGTGGCACCCTTGGCGTTGATGAATCCTGCCGTGTGCTCCGCAGTAGATCGGAGGCTTTCTAGCTGGGCCGATAGATCTAAAAAGATTTGAGAAGGGGATGATCAAGATCTTGAAGACAAAAACTAAGAAGAGACATAAATTGTGGTAGGCATCTCACCCATGATTCTGGTCTCGGCCTTGGCTAGCCTCTCCTCCACCTGGTTGGCCTTGGAAGGTGATCGGCGTTGAGCCAAAGTGGCCAGAGCCGATTCCTCGATGGAGAGGCAGTCGACGAGCTTCTGGCCAGCCCGATCGATGGAGGCAATTAGATCATCGTTGTCGATCTACCTCCTCAGGTAGCAAGGGAGCTGGCAGTGAATTGTTGATGAGGACGACCCCAGAAGTTGAGCGGAGTTGGCTCTATGCTCTAGGACGATGGGAGCATCCTGGGTTGCACCCTCCTGATGACGAAGACGCTGGCGTGGTGACAAAGACCCATTAAAGGCCTCCTCAGCGGATCTCTTGCTATTCTCCATGACTTCAAACCTATGGGAAAGCAGAATCACACCAAAGACACGGAAGGTTTGGGACAAAGCAGGTTGTTTTTTGATCAACAACCGTGGCCCGTATATATAGCCCAGGAGGTGAGAAGATAGGCTTCGTTGGGATTATGCAATTAAAGTCAGATATGGAAATGGATCAACACTCTAGAAATTCTGGGGACGGATCACAAAGAGATAACAGATTCAGACTTATTGCTTCCCATAATTACAAAATATCATGAGATTGATACGAAAGGTTTACATTAATTGATGATCAACCCACTAAGGCTTCTTTGGATTGAAGGGAGTCCGGATCCCCATAAGGCCGAAGGTCATCATGGACCAAGTCATATCGGCCCATTGATAAAATTGCATCAGGGGAAGAGAAAAGGCCTCCTGCTTAAAGGATGCCCATATACCCAACTGATTTCTCGGTGACTGGGAAACAATGGGAAAGAAAGCCGCCTACTAAAAGATGCTCATTTCTCGGTGGTTGGGAAACCATGGGAAAGAAGTCTGTGGTTTTCCCGATGGGCATTTGATGAAGCGAACAAGGGAAAGGTATCCACACATTTTAGCCCTTGCAAACACTACAATAGCTCTGCGATCATGGTGAGAAAACTCAGGTGATGTCACAAGAATTCTTCTAACAGTAGTAGCTGATCCTCTTGCTCGACAAGGCGCTGAAATGAGCGACACAATCACCCTTTGCACAAGAATTCTTCTAACCACTTAAGATCCTCATAGCAAGGAATTAGACCATGGTGGGTCTGGCGGAGCCAGGGGCACGCGAGGAAGCAAGCAGAAGAGAAGCATAACTGAGTTGTTGAGTTGCTCTCGCCAGAGTCGGATAGACATTTATAGTCAGCCTAGAAAGATGGATTCAAGCACCCGTGAAGCAATGATGCTCTCATAAAGCTTTGAAGCATGGGCTCATAAGCTGGCAAAGACGGTAAAAGACTGTAGACCCTAGATCAAGATTCTCTACCCGTGACTACGGACCTATCGGAGGTACCGGCATGGTAATTTTGGAATAAAATTACTTTTACCCCAAAATTGGGGGGCATGTGTTTACACCAAAATTTGGGAAGAAAAATGCGGGAACTCAAAGCTCCCAAGATCGTGTCATCAAGGAATTGATTGCATAAAGGTCGATATTAGCCAATTCAAGTGTAGCACTGGAATTGGCTCTCTTTAGATGACGCCAGCAGATAACGACAAAAAACTACGGTTGGCGTCGGGAAAACATGTCGGACTCTACAAAAAGGGAAAGATTAGGGTCCAAGTTATCTTAAATTAGGAATATTTTCTCTTATGCCAAAGATTGTAATGAGTCGTGCTTAAGTAGGTGTCGCAGAACCGACCAATTTATAAGAATACAAGTACAATGGCAATCCACAAGCGGTCGCACTGTCATACTTGAACCCATATAAACCCGGTAGTTCGTCGAGTACCACGACGGGTCTCGATAAACGATTTACATCAACCAAGATCGTACAGGATTCAACATACATGCCACATATTACATAAAGTTCACAGATACTTTTCATCATCAGAGTACGAATAAAAGTTATTACAAACCGAGTTTGATAAATAAAGCGGAAGCAAATAAGTTCGAAGATAAAGTTTCCAACATAGTTTGATATAGTGCCAAGCCAGATCACGGTCCACAAAAGCAAAGATAGGAATTACTAAAGAAGCCTGCCCAAGGCTTACTCCTCATCCACAGCGGGATAGAAGCAACTCTTGCAATAACCATGATACACAGTGCCATCTGCAACAATGGGAAAATAAACCACGAGTACGAGAAGGTACTCGGCTAGACTTACGTCATCATGAACCGGAAATAAAATGACTTCAAGGATTATGCAAGGAAATTTGTATAAGTGGACGTAACTTCGACAACATTTTTGCATAAAAGCAATTGAGTCATGGTACGATTCACGACTTCTTTTAGCAGATTAATTATAACTATCCATTTCTAGATTAGCAACTATCCTGTGCCAAACATGTGATATATCATTTAGAAGCATACAATAATAACCATAGAAGGTATTGTAATTCCATATTCATCCGAACCATCATGTTTCATAACACAGTTGCTACGATGTTGGGACTAGCCAAGTTTCTCACTATCCGGGAGAGGCGGCGATTGAATCGATTTCAACCATTGGAATTTATTCCTAACACAAACCCAGGTCTACCGACCACGATAGCCTTAGGTCACCTTTGATACAACTCGGTACACATTTTGTGGGTCCGTATCTGCGCATTTACTGTCTGGAACACCGGATGCCGGGATGCTCAGGCCAAGCCTACCCTTGGGCTCGGTCGATCGTTCCCGGAAGGAGCGCTGTGAGCGGTTCCGGCTTTGAGTTGAATTACTCGGCCAGCGGTCGGAGCGAGTTATCCGCCAGCTAAGTGAGAGGCATGCGTTCAATCTTGTCGAAGCGCCAACAGCAGTGCGGTCCTTAATCGACACAGACGAGGATAAATCCACACCCAAGACCTCCATGTCTTGTTGCTTCTCTATCGACTTCCCGTCCGGTCTCGATTTACTTTTACCTCATGGTTACATTCCACGATAGCGAGATATAGCCAACCGTGCTATGGTATCCACCTACATCTCGCAGGTGACAGGACATCACCCGACTTCTACCGGTCTAAGCATGACTAAGCATATATTCGATCCTGAACCTATACCGGTTAAAGGGTTAATATCTGGACAAGGAATTTACATGCATCAAGTGGTTTCATTCAACTCTTATAACCTAATGCATCAATCATAAGTACGTAAGTAAACATTTGTAAATTACTGGGAGACTTATAATGCTCCGGGGCTTGCCTCGCAGGAAGGAAGTAGGGCGGTGGTCAGGGCACTCCGGAAGCTCTTCAGGGTTCTGCTCCACGCCTTCGGGAGCTGCGGCTTGCGGATCCTCCTGCTGGTTCCCTTCCTCTGCTTCTTTGAATTCCAGCAACGTGATCTCTTCCTCCGATCCTAGATGCATGAATATAGCATAAGTATTACGAATGCATATATGTTTGACACGTGCATCATGTTTATTGAGTAGGTGCATATCTCTTCTCGATTATTAATTAACTACTTCTACAATGCATCGACTATGCCCCAAAATAGTAGCTACTTGTTTCACTCATAACTGGAGTTCCACTAATCCAAATATAGTGATCCTGGACTTTCTGGAAAGCTTATCAAATTCTCTACAACGTTGTTATTAACCATTTTTACAGTACACATCATTTTCCACATGCAACTCATCAAACTACAGAATCTGTCCGGAAACTATTCAACATGCAACATAAAGTAACGATACTTCTACTTCATGTAATCATTCAAAATTTGACAACATAGAATCCACCAACAGTTTAAGCATACCAATTACATTTAGGATCATATAATGGTGAAGCCCAAACTATTTATTTAATTGCCTTTATTATTTTATTTATACATCTAGGTTAAATAATAAATATATATCAGATATATTTAATAAATTTTAAAAAATTTACAGTGCCTTACTAATGCTATCAAAGGACTACTATAAAAATTTCATGTCATTTTACCAAGTAGAACATCCTATGCAAAAATGACAAGGCAACAAGGCTTGAAATAGCATAAATGGAAAATCCTATTGAAAAGTGCCAAGAAACAGATTTCTATTTTTCTTAACATCCATATGGTACTAGGATTACCTCCAACAAATTTCATGAATTTTGGACTCATAATTAATTTATGAAAATTCATGCAAGGATTGACTATCCATAAAAGAAAAATCTATAACTATAAATCTACCCATGCACTGGTCCTCAAATTTTTACCAGAGCTCATATATGCTAAGACTAGCTTACCACAAAAATTTCATAATTTTTGGAGCACAGGAACTCTAGATATAAAATAAACAAATTTGAATGCATTCAAAAGCACCATTCAAATCCCTATTTAAAACTCCAAAACTTTCTACTGTAAATGTTAAAAACATATTTTTCCTAAATACTACACTTCCTAAGGAACACTACAAAATTTATTTCACAAATTTAGGTGCTACCAAACTGAAGATACAAAAATAACAAAACACATGAAATCAGGATTTAAATCTGTAAAAATTGAACTAGCTTTCTCTTCTTGTGTCGCTGACAAGCGGGACCCACTGGTCAGCGAGACACAGCAGAGCACGGCGGCGCTGCTCGACTGACGTGGCTAGAACTCGACGATGGCGAGTTCGCCGGCGGTGACATCTTCACTATGTGATCTACTTGACCTAGCGAATCTACTAAGCCACTTGGCCGGACCTATTGCCGACTCTAGAGATGACGGCGGCGACAATGGCGGAGCGGCGGGGCTGGACCACGGCGGTATGCCGATGGAGGCCACGGCAAAGCGAAAAAGGGCGCGGACGAGTATCCCTAGGCTCAGGCGAACCTAATGCGCACGGCTACGCGGTCTATGGTGGAGGGACACGCCCCAGCCATGGTGACGGGCGCGGTGGGGAAGCTTCGGCGAGAGCGTGGGCGTCGCTGCGGCTTACCAAGCTGGAACAGCGGGCAATGGGGGACGTCTAGAGTTGCTGGGGTGAAGGTGGTGCTGTTGCGGTGGCGGAGGAGCAGCGAGGACGAGCTGTCGTCGGCAATGGCACCGGCGGCTCTTGGTGCGGGAATGGCTGCAGCAGCGGGCGAGGAAGAAGGCCGAGGAAATGAAAAACGGAGCGCGGAAGGGGTCGGGCGGGCGCTGGCTGGGTTAAGGCCGCGTTCAGGCGCGTCGTGGCCTGCGCGATCAGGGCGTTGGCGACGCGCGGCCATCGCCGTGGACACGCGGCGTGCGGTTCCTACCGGTGTCGGCCACTGAAGGTTGCGATTCAGTTCATTCAGTCGCGACATGCCGAGCCTGACGACGAGTTTTGCAATCGAAATAACTCCCTAAGCAAAGCGATTCAGCGAATTCTTTCAGAACAAAAGTCGTAGTCCTAAGTACCATCTCCAAATGTTGTTCAATGATCTCATGCTAATTCGCAACATAAACTGAGTTATATCATACCAAAGGTCGGGCTGACAGCACTGTCAGGGCATGACTTAGAACAAAAACGACTAAGTGTTGTAAAGGTTGATTTTTCTGATTTTTGTGGGACCTATTCAAGCATGCTAGGAGCTGAATCAGTCAAAGACCTAAAAATAAAAGTTGTTCCTTATGTCAAACACTACAACTTTGCTTTAGTGAGCTCCTCCATGCAAGGTCTCTAGCACCTAGTTCAACTTTAGTCAAATATGTCACTTTTAAATGATGAAACACATCAAAGCATGGCTTAATGACCAAACTAGCCCTAGCCCTAAATACCAAAGTTGTTCATGAAGATATCCTAAGCATGTTTAAGCAATTTGCAAGGTCATTCAATCATTTCATGTAGTAGTCACTCATAGAGCCAGTTAGTGCAATCACATGAAACATGCCTTAAAGGCTTGATTATGAAAAGTGACTTTCATGAACAATGCTCTAATTGCTAACCCAAGTGTGGTTACATGTTTTCGTGACTTTCATGAACAATGCTCTACCAAGTACATGTTTTCATTCATGATCATTTGCATATGTACAAAGAAACATGCGATAACAAGCAAATGTTACAGACGTTTCAATCAAATGTTTCAATTGTAAATGCTTGTTTATGAATGCGTGATGATCATGCTTATGTTATGCAAGTCAAGTTATGCAAGGCTAACACCCGAGGTGTTACAGCCCCTCCCCCTTATAAAAATCTCGTCCCGAGATTTGCAAGACCTACCATTCTTGGAAAAAGGCGGGATAAACTTATCGTAAATAATCTTCTCTTTCCCACGTAGCATCTTGTTCACTATGATTGTTCCACACCACCTTATAGAACTTAATAATCTTACTCCGTGTCACTCTCTCCATCTCTTCTAATACTCGAATTGGCTTTTCTTCATAGGTCAAATCCAATTGAAGCTGCACGTTGGTGGGTGCAATAGCTTCTTCCGGTACTCGAAGACATTTCTTTAACCGCGAAACATGGAACACATCAAAGATTGCACTCATCTCTGGTGGAAGTTGTAACTTATATGCAACATTTCCTTTTCGTTCCAAAATTTTGTATGGCCCTACATATCTTGGTGAAAGCTTCTTTTTCATCCCAAATCTTTTCACACCTTTCATGGGTGATACTCTCAAGTATACATAGTCACCCACTTCGAAAGTCAGTGGTCTTCTTCTTTTGTCGGCATAACTCTTCTGTCTTGATTGAGCTGCCTTCATATGTTGTTGGATGATACGTACTTGCTCTTCGGCTTCATTGACAAAATCAATACCAAAGTATCTCCTTTCGCCGAGCTCAATCCAATTCAATGGAGTTCTGCACTTTCTGCCATACAAGGCTTCAAATGGAGCCATTTTGATACTCGCTTGATAACTGTTGTTATAGGAGAATTCAGCTAAAGGTAACCATTTCTCCCATGAACCTTTTGAAGATATAACACAAGCTCTAAGTAAATCTTCTAGGATTTGGTTCACTCGCTCTGTCTATCCTGAAGTTTGCGGATGATAAGCTGAACTTCTGATTAGCTTGGTTCCCAAAGCCTGGTGTAAGTGCTCCCAGAAATGAGCTATGAACTGTGGTCCTCGATCTGAGATTATAGTCCGAGGTACTCCATGCAGTCTCACGATCTAGGAAACATATATCTCCGTGTATTTTCCAACTATATACCGGGTGTTCACGGGTATAAAGTGTGCTGACTTGGTGAGACGATCTACAATAACCCAGATTGAATCGTGACCTTTCGGCGTCATTGGAAGGCCTGTGATAAAGTCCATGCTGATTTCCTCCCATTTCCATCCTGGAATAGGCAATGGCTGAAGTAATCCAGCAGTTTTCATATGGATGGCTTTCACTCTACTGCAGTTATCACACCTAGCAACATAGGCTGCGATCTCTTTCTTCATCTTAGTCCACCAAAAATGGGTTCTTAAATCTTGATACATTTTACTACTATCCGGATGGATAGACAATTTGGATGAGTGAGCTTCATCTAAAATTTGATTCCTTAGCTCACGGTCTTTTGGTACCACTAGTCGGTCCTCAAACCATAATACACCTCTTTCGTCCAATCTGAAATGTTTGGTTTCCTGTTCTTGCATTTTTCTCTTGATGTGACTTATTCCTACATCTGTCTACTGTAGCTCTATGATTTTGCCCTCAAGCGAACAACTAATTATGATATTGTATAGTACAGCAGGATGTAATAAGTTGAATCCATCTTCTAACAATGCTTCCATAGTGTTGCAATGGGACTTTCGACTGAGTGCATCGGCTACTACATTAGCTTTACCCGGATGGTAATGCACTTCTAAATTGTAGTCCTTAATCAATTCTAACCATCTTCGTTGTCTCATGTTCAGCTCTGGCTGGGTAAAGATATACTTGAGACTTTTGTGGTCAGTATAGATATGACATACATTGCCCAACAAGTAATGTCTCCATATCTTTAACGCATGAACAACATTACGCAAGTTCCAAATCATGTGTAGGGTAGTTGACTTCATGTTTCCTCAAGTGTCGAGAAGCATATGCAATTACTCTTCCTTCTTGCATAAGCACACATCCCAAACCTATTCACGATGCATCACAAAATACATCGAAAGGCTTTTCAATGTCGGTTGTGCTAGCACAGTCTTTGTAGTCAACAAAGTTACGAGGGTGTGAAAAGTTGTTTCACATTACGGTGTCCATTTGTACTTCTCATCTTTACGAAGTAGTACGGTCATAGGCTTAGCTATCTTTGAGAAATCTGGAATAAACCGGCGATAGTACCACCGCTAACCCTAGAAAACTCCGAACTTCATTAACGAAGAAGTTGGGGCTTTCCAATCCATGACCTCTTGTACTTTGGATGGGTCTCTCGAGATTCCATCTCTTGATAAAATGTGACCTAAGAAAGGTACTTTGCTCATCCAAAATTCACATTTGCTAAACTTGGCATATAGCTTATGCTCCCTCGGTCTGGATAGGACAATCCTCGGATGCTCTTCATGATCATCTCATTTTACGAATAAATCAATATGTCATCGATAAACACGACCACGAACTTGTCAAGTTCGGGCATGAATACCGAGTTCATCGGTACATGAAATAATTTGGAGCATTTGTTAGTCCGAAAGACATAACCAAATACTCATATAAGTCGTATCTAGTAGAGAAAGCGTTTTAGGTATATCCTCTGGTACGATCTTTATCTCGATGGTAACTTTGATCTCAAATCAATTTTGGAGAATACCTTTGCCTTCGCTAAGCTGATCGAACAAGATGTTGATCTTGGGGCAATGGATATTTGTTCTTGATGGTCACTGACATTGAGTGGTGCGTAATCTACACACATTCTCGGTGACTTATCCTTCTTTTTTCACAAACAAATTTGGACATCCCCACGGAGATGAGCTAGGTTGGATAAGACCTTTGTCCAAGAGATCTTGCAATTGAACCTTAAGTTACGCTAACTCATTGGGTGGCATTCTATAGGGCCTTCTTGAAATGGGTCTTTGTGCACAGCACTAACTCAATCTTGAATTCCACCTCCCTATCAGGTGGTAAGCCTGGTAATTCCTCTGGAAATACATCCAGAAACTCACAAACTACGGGGATATCACTAAGTGTGGTGGCTTGGATAGCACAAGCTAAATGTTGGGGTTCGAAATCGCAGGAGAGTGGTACTAGAAAAGCATTCCCTCCCGTGGGTTCTCTCAACATGATAGTACGGGTGCTAGTGTCAATAAGAACACCATGATCCTTCATCCAATTCATGCCTAAGATTACACTTATTGACAACCCGGACAATATTATCAAATCCGTGGTGTACTCCCTCCCTTGTATCACGATGAGTACATTTTTGACTATCTTTTTTGTAGTAACAGTACCCCCTGTTGAAACTTATGTTAAAACCCCTTTGTTTACTTCAATTATTTCTTGACCATGTCTAGATGCAAATGCTTGACTCATAAATGAATGAGAAGCTCCCGAATCAAATAAAACAACGGTGGGATACTTGTTGACAAGAAACATACCAGTAGTGACAACTTCTCCGTGGGCACTTCCTCCACAATGGTATAATGCACTTGTCCTTGGCGTGCCACGGCATTCACCTGCCTCATTGATTGTTACGATTTGGGTTGCCATTCCTCTTGGGGTGGGGGCATTCCTTGGACCAATGACCCGGTTGGTTCTTGATTGAAACATGGTTGATTACTTCGAATCCGGTGGAGCTGTCTCGATTGCCATTTCCTTTTGGTAAGGCAATAGTGAACGCATATACGGAATGGTTTTCGTGGCCTATTATTACGAGCCTTCGGTGGTGGAGGCCTAAACTTGGAGTGCAGGTGGGACGGAATTGTGGCCTATTTGTGATAGGCGCTTTTGATTGGAAAGATCAGGAGGCACCGGCCTCATATGTCCTCTTGCGACCTTTAGCAGCTGCATGCATGTTGTTGTGGTTTTCTTGGGTCAAGGCATCACTAATAAACTCATTGTGCACGTGGCACACCTAGAATTTGCCATAGTCTTCATCAGTTTAGTACCCGGACCTCGCTTGAAGCTCTCTATCTTTTTCTCCTCGGTATCCACAAAACACCGGAGCATATCCGGACAAGTTGTTGAATGCGTGCATATACTCTCGTGAGTGACTTTGTTCCTTGAGTGAGCCTCATAAATTAATTTGCTTTCATGCGCATCGGCCCGGGGAATATGGTGTCCTCTAAAAGCCAGCTTAAAGCTGTTCCCCAGTCACTCGCGCATTAGCGGCGGGGATGACAAGAAATGTGTCCACCGGATCCTCTTTGGTCCTTGCAATTGATGAGAAGCATACTCGCTTTCAGATGCTCCGTGACCCTCAACAGACGGAATTTTTGCTCAATGGTATTCAACCATTCATCGGACCTCTGATGGTTCCTCGGCCACCTTGAAGATCGGAGGCTTCGTGTCCGAAACTCCTTGAATGTATTGTCTTGATTTGGCTCATTACTGGTTGATGTGGGTGGCCACAAAGCGGTGTTTTTGCGATAAGGCGCAAAGCTTCTTCCATTGTCCTCTGGCTCCCCAAGAATCGAGCAAAGAACTCCTGAAGCGCATTGACGGCGGTGGTGGTGGTAAGTCATCACCATTGCCATCGTGGATCGCTACTACGCCCTCGACAGGTGCGCTTCATCGTGAAGTTGCAACAATAAGCGATTATTGGTTGATGTCAAGAGATTGCAGATGAATCATAATCATGCCAAACTGAAATTACTGGAGAAAATTCTCAAATTCACAATAAAAACAGAGGCATAACAATTCATTCTTGCAACAAGACATTACCAATTTGACCACTTATCGCGCTCATAACGCATGCAAATTCAAATCGTGATTACCGACAAAGAACTGGAATTGCATTGATGTTCATCCAAACGTGTGATTAATCGACATTACAGGATAGTCGGGTTACTAAGGCCAAATTCGAACTATAGGTCCATTACATGAATAAAGGTGATACATTAGACCTTCCACTAAGTACTAAGTGATCTAATCCTCATCATGATCACTATCGAGGTCAGACGTAGGATCATCTCCTTCCTCAGGTTCTACTTCTTCTTCAGGCTCCACTTCTTCTTCTTCGTACCCTTCTAGATCCATTTCTGTGGCTCCAGGTGGGACATAAGGGTGGAGCTGATTGTTCAGTAGATGAACCTCTTCATGTAGATTGTCGTTGTATTCTTCTGCATTGGCCAGCTGCTGTCCCAGCTCAAACTGTCGAGCTCTTAGGACATCTTCCCTGGACCAAGCTGCATTTCGCTAGTGAGTTAACCGAGTCATCTCTTCAGTGAGCCTCTCAATCTCGGCGTCGTGCTCCCTCTGAAGCCGACGTCGATCCTCGCGAGCATGACCAAGAGCACCAGACACACGTCTGAGGCTACCTTCTACTCCATCTAACACTCTCATCACTGCGAACATGGCGCTTATGGAAGGGTTATCACTGTTCTGCCTTTCTGCTGCACCAATCTCTAAGGGTCTTCCTCTTGCTTGCTGCCATGAGTCAGTGGAGGGGTTACCTCTCGGAAAGACTCCAGCCAAGGTGGCTGCCAGCTCCTGAGGAAAACGATCCATGATATCCCTCAGGATCCCAAAGGCTGCCCTGCCAGCTGCTTCTTCAGCAGTCCTGCCAGTTGACTCATAACACCAGCCTGTCCACTCAGAATCGTCACCTCGGGGACGAACAACGGCCTCCACAGTAACTAAGAGACCTTCTCCCAACTGCTCATTCACCCAGAAGTAGCGGGGCTCCATTCCATTAGGATAGCCTACACAGCTGAGCACTCTCCACAAGAGTGTAGGCATCCCAAACTCTCCAAGAAACGTATGACGTTGACGGGTACATGGAGCAAGCTGACGGCGAGGAGCTCTGCCTCCGGTGGACTTGCGAGCAGTCTGCTTGGTGCGTGCCATCTGCACCATTAACATGTACCCTTTGGTGAGACAATGCCAAAATGGATAAGAGTTACATAACCGAGTAAGAATTTTATAAGGGGAGGAACAATGTAGTTATGTGAATGGTAATTATCATGATGCATGCTCATTCCGTACGTCCTCACAAACTTAGGAAAAAATTTTGTTTCTAACGGTAGACACGGTGGCATACATACGTTCTCTCATAAATAGCGTAACTAGTCGAGCTACACGTTTCGTTGTTAGTGTACCTGCATAAAATTTCATCTCAGCCCTAAACCCATAATGAAATATGCGTAATGTAATTGTAAATACTTCCATATATGTATACCCATACATATACTTCCGTATCAATCTACCCGACAATAATTTAAACCCACAATTAAATACGTACCATATACACATGCAAGCATGCATACATAGCCGTACCAAAGCTAACTCTTCCCGACCGCACTCTCACATCTTGCGGTCATACACTCATCATCTTACCTTGGCGTAGAGGCCTTTGATCCATACATTACCACTCAAGTGAATGGCATCCATACAATAGCACGCCGTATGGACGACGAAGTAAAAACCCCCATGTTAGTACTTAAATAGCCACCTAATAGTCCTTAATTTGGGCATAAGGAAAGTGATCATTGGCACACTTTAGATTTCAAATACCTATTATATAACTTTTAGTTGCTAGAGAAGGGTTTTTGGAAAACAAAAACTTTTGTTTTAAATACACTTGTGACAATTAACATTGAATCTTGCTCCGATACCAGCTGTCGCAGAACCGACCAATTTATAAGAATACAAGTACAATGGCAATCCGCAAGCGGTCGCACTGTCATACTTGAACTCATATAAACCTAGTAGTCCGTCGAGTACCACGACGGGTCTCGATAAATGATTTACAACAACCAAGATCGTACAGGATTCAACATACATGCCACATATTACATAAAGTTCACAGATACTTTTCATCATCAGAGTACGAATAAAAGTTATTACAAACCGAGTTTGATAAATAAAGCAGAAGCAAATAAGTTCGAAGATAAAGTTTCCAACATAGTTTGATACACTGATTGCCAAGCGGATCACGGTCCACAAAAGCAAAGATAGGAATTACTAAAGAAGCTGCCCAAGGCTTACTCCTCATCCACAAGTGGGATAGAAGCAACTCTTGCAATAACCATGATACAGTGCCATCTACAACAATGGGAAAATAAACCACGAGTACGAGAAGGTACTCACTAGACTTACCCGTCATGAACCGAAATAAAATGACTCCAAGGATTATGCAAGGTTTGTATAAGTGGGCGTAACTCGACAACATTTTTTTGCGTAAAAGCAATTGAGTCATAATACGATTATGACTTCTTTAGCGATTAATTATAACTATCCATTTCTAGATTAGCAACTATCCTGTGCCAAACATGTGATATATCATTTAGAAGCATACAATAATAACCATAGCGGTATTGTAATTCCATATTCATCCGAACCATCATGTTTCATAACACAGTTACTACGATGTTGGGACTAGCCAAGTTTCTCACTATCCCAAGAGAGACGGCGATTCGAATCGATTTCAACCGGTGGGAATTTATTCCTAACACAAACCAGTCTACCGACCACGATAGCCTTAGGTCACCTTTGATACAACTCGGTACACATTTAGCGGGTCCGTACCACGCCGCTGTCTGGAACACCGGATGCCGGGATGCTCGAGCCAAGCACGCCCTTGGGCTCGGTCGATCGTTCCCGAAAGGGCGCTGTGAAGCGGTTCCCGGCCTGAGTTGAATTACTTGGCTTCGCGGTCGGAACGAGTTATCCGGCCAGCTAAGTGAGAGGCATCCGTTCAATCTTATCAGAAGCGCCAACAACGGTACGGTCCTTAATCGACACAGACGGGGATAAATCCACACCCAAGACCTCCATGTCTTGTTGCTTCTCTATCGACTTCCCGTCCGGTCTCGATTTACTTTTACCTCATGGTTCTGTTCCACGATAGCAGATATAGCCAACCGTGCTATGGTATCCACCTACATCTCGCAGGTGACAGGACATCACCCGACTTCTACCGGTCTAAGCATGGTTAAGCATATATTCGATCCTGAACCTATACCGGTTAAAGGGTTAATATCTGGACAAGGCATTTACATGCATAAAGCGGTTTCATTCAACTCTTATAACCTAATGCATCAATCATAAGTACGTAAGTAAACATTTGTAAATTACTGGGAGACTTATAATGCTCCGGGGCTTGCCTCGCAGGAAGGAAGTAGGGTGGTGGTCAGGGCACTCCGGAAGCTCTTCAGGGTTCTGCTCCACGCCTTCGGGAGCTGCGGCTTGCGGATCCTCCTGTTGGTTCCCTTCCTCTGCTTCTTCGAATTCCAGCAATGTGATCTCTTCCTCCGATCCTAGATGCATGAATATGGCATAAGTATTACGAATGCATATATGTTTAACACGTGCATCATGTTTATTGAGTAGGTGCATATCTCTTCTCGATTATTAATTAACTACTTCTACAATGCATCGACTATGCCCCAAAACAGTAGCTATTTGTTTCACTCATAACTGGAGTTCCACTAATCCAAATACAGTGATCCTGGACTTTCTAGAAATCTTATCAAATTCTCTACAACTTTGTTATTAACCATTTTCATAGTACACATCATTTTACACATGCAACTCATCAAACTACAGAATCTGTCCGGAAACTATTCAACATGCAACATAAAGTAACGATACTTCTACTTCATGTAATCATTCAAAATTTGACAACATAGAATCCACCAACAGTTTAAGCATACCAATTACATTTAGGATCATATAATGGTGAAGCCCAAACTATTTATTTAATTGCCTTTATTATTTTATTTATACATCTAGGTTAAATAATAAATATATATCAGATGTATTTAATAAATTCTCAAAAATTTACAGTGCCTTACTAATGCTATCAAAGGACTACTATAAAAATTTCATGTCATTTTACCAAGTAGAACATCCTATGCAAAAATGACAAGGCAGCAAGGCTTGAAATAGCATAAATGGAAAATCCTATTGAAAAGTGTCAAGCAACAGATTTCCTATTTTTTCTTAACATCCATATGGTACTAGGATTACCTCTAACAAATTTCATGAATTGTGGACTCATAATTAATTTATGAAAATTCATGCAAGGATTGACTATCCATAAAAGAAAAATCTATAACTATACATCTACCCATGCACTAGTCCTCAAATTTTTACCAAAGCTCATACATGCTAAGACTAGCTTACCACAAAAATTTCATAATTTTTTGAGCATAGGAACTCTAAATATAAAATAAACAAATTTGAATCCATTCAAAAGCACCATTCAAATCCCTATTTAAAACTCCAAAACTTTCTACTGTAAATGTTAAAAACATATTTTTCCTAAATACTACACTTCCTAAGGAACACTACAAAATTTATTTCACAAATTTAGGTGCTACCAAACTGAAGATACAAAAATAACAAAACACATGAAATCAGGATTTAAATCTGTATAAATTGAACTAGCTTTCTCTTCTTGTGTCGCTGACAAGCGGGACCCATTGGTCAGCGAGACATAGCAGAGCACGGCGGCGCTGCTCGACTGACGTGGCTAGAACTCGACGACGGCGAGTTCGCCGGCGGTGACATCTTTACTATGTGATCTACTTGACCTAGCGAATCTACTGAGCCACTTGGCCGGACCTATTGCCGACTCTAGAGATGACGGCGGCGACAATGGCGGAGCAGCGGGGCTGGACCATGGCGGTACGCCGGTGGAGGCCACGGCGAAGCAAAAAAGGGCACGGACGAGTATTCCTGGGGTCAGATGAACCTAATGCGCACGGCTACGCGGTCTATGGTGGAGGGACACGCCCCAGCCACGGTGACAGGCATGGCGGGGAGGCTCCGGCGAGAGCGTGGGCGTCGCTGCGGCTTACCAAGCTGGAACAGCGGGCAATGGGGGACGTCTGGAGTTGCTGGGGTGACGGTGGTGCTGTTGCGGTGGCGGAGGAGCAGCGAGGACGAGCTGTCGTCGACAATGGCGCCGGCGGCTCTTGGTACGGGAATGGCTGCAGCAGCGGGCGAGGAAGAAGGCCGAGGAAATGAAAAACGGAGCGCGAAAGGGGTCGGGCGGGCGCTGGCGGGGTTAAGGCCACGTTCAGGCGCGTCGTGGCCTGCGCGATCAGGGCGTTGACGACGCGCGGCCGTCGCCGCGGACACGCGGCGCGAGGTTCCTGCCGGTGTCGGACACTGAAGGTTGCGATTCAGTTCATTCAGACGCGACATGGCCGAGCCTGACGACGAGTTTTGTAATCGAAATAACTCCCTAAGCAAAGCGATTCAGCTAATTCTTTCAGAACAAAAGTCGTAGTCCTAAGTACCATCTCCAAATGTTGTTCAATGATCTCGTGCTAATTCGCAACATAAACTGAGTTATATCGTACCAAAGGTCGGGCTGACAACACTGTCAGGGCATGACTTAGAACAAAAACGACTAAGTGTTGCAAAGGTTGATTTTTCTGATTTTTGTGGGACCTATTCAAGCATGCTAGGAGCTGAATCAGTCAAAGACCTAAAAATAAAAGTTGTTCCTTATGTCAAACACTACAACTTTGCTTTAGTGAGCTCCTCCATGCAAGGTCTCTAGCACCTAGTTCAACTTTAGTCAAATATGTCACTTTTAAATGATGAAACACATCAAAGCATGACTTAATGACCAAACTAGCCCTAGCCCTAAATACCAAAGTTGTTCATGAAGATATCCTAAGCATGTTTAAGCAATTTGCAAGGTCATTCAATCATTTCATGTAGTAGTCACTCATAGAGCCAGTTAGTGCAATCACATGAAACATGCCTTAAAGGCTTGATTATGAAAAGTGACTTTCATGAACAATGCTCTAATTGCTAACCCAAGTGTGGTTACATGTTTTTGTGACTCACATCTACCAAGTACATGTTTTCATTCATGATCATTTGCATATGTACAAAGAAACATGCGATAACAAGCAAATGTTGCAGATGTTTCAATCAAATGTTTCAATTGTAAATGCTTGTTTATGAATGCGTGATGATCATGCTTATGTTATGCAAGTCAAGTTATGCAAGGCTAACACCCGAGGTGTTACAGTAGGATTCATGCTTGGGTTCTGGGTATAAATATTGGACCCCGGCTATTGTAAAAGGCATCTAATCAATCAAATACAATTTACTTTTTTTGGCTCTGTGCCAACCCTTAGGAGTAGGAGTAGAGTAGATCTTGGCGAGTTCTTCAACAAGCAGGGCTGCATCGGTTCGGCTGACCTCTGGCTTGTCTATAAGTACCGTCATGGCTTATACTTCCGTTTGTACGGCTGCATCGATTAAGTTCGACCTCACTATGAACTCTAGTATAAGCTAGTTATTGACTCTTGTCTAATTCAAGTACGGCTGCATCGATCCAGTCGACCTCCACTACTCGAATTAGATTAAGGTCAAGTTATTAGCTCTACCTAAGAGTGGCAATCTTTGGATAGATTCATTAAGTTACCGATCTTGCTGATGCTCTTATTGTCGTTAGTTTGCAGCAACATCAACCTGCCCGATCGAGATTGGCCTCATATCCTTTTACTCTGTGGCTTACTTTGTCATAACACGATGTTTCTTACTTTGAGCGACGGGTTATGTTTTATCGGCTGCTCTACTTTGATCTTGATCACGCATAGTATGCGGTTAAGGCACGTATGATCTTGAAGAGGTTTGCTGGCTAGTTAAATCTGGTTTACGGTTCGCTATTATGGCTGTAACGATCCAATAGATCTCCACTGATAGCACTATAGATTGGAGGATGCTAGTTGGTAGATTTGTTCTCGATCAGGTGTGACCTTAACTATTTGCTATGCCTACATCGGCTAAATAGCCGATCGCCTATGCTTGAACGCCTACATTGTGTCCATGATTCTGTTAAACATGAATAGATATGTTTACTTTAAAAGTTTGATTTGTTGTCTTTATCATGGCTGCATCGATCCAGTCGAACCCCACTGTCAGAGATTGCAGGTTCGGTCTGATGAGTTTATAGGTTTGTCCACGTTAAA